>CM060847.1:27281889-28535216 GCA_030737835.1 Acorus gramineus | reverse complement strand
ATTCGAGTCTATAATGATATTTTTGGTTTACGGACTTATTGATATTTTTATGCTTCGCTTTTCAGTTGAGTTATCAGTTATCATTGCTTTGCCAGCTTGTGTGTTATTTATTGGAGTCATTGTTGACCTCTTGTACTTGATAGCTGATACTTTATATATTTGCCACATCTCAGGGACGGCCGCCCTTGGGCGTGACAGGGTGACCCTAACCCTAAACTCACCCCCTCTCCCAATCTTGTTCTCACCCCCCCACTCCCTACGTCTCCCCCTCTTTTGGCTCTCTTTTTCTCTTCCACCCCCCACCTAGTGTTGGATAAAATGCCACAAAGAAGATGGAGATGGATAAGATGGTGGAGCAAGAAGAGGAAGTGTCCAAGGTTGGTTTGGGCATGTGTAGATGTTGTCCTCTCTCTCTCCTCCTCCCCCAGCCCCTCTAATGGGTTCCCCCTGGTTTCTCTTTTCCCCTTGGTCAGCAAGAAGAAGAGAAGCAAAGATGGAGGTGGTGGTAGTGCTGGTGGCGGTCGAGGCGATCAGGGTGTGCTTGCGAGCCCCTACACCTCCCTCTTCTCTCCCCCTCTCTTTTGGTGAGAATTTCCTCTTCTTTAGCTGATTTTTATGGCTGTAGGGGTTGTTTGAGGAGTCATGCATGCTAGGTGAATGGGTTAGGGTGTGTGAAGAGGGTTGGGGAGGAGTTGGGGATGTCTGGGGGCGCGCATGGGTCTGTTCGCGCGCGTGCGTGCAGCGCGCGCATAGGGGGTAGTCTGGGGCGCGCGCCGGGTTCTGGTAGGGCGCGCGGCTTGGCACCAGGAGGCTCGGGGGCGCGTGCACGCGTGCGTGCTGGTGCGGGGCTGCACGTGTGGCTGGCCAAGGGCTCGGGAGGGTCCTGGGGCACTCGTCATGCGCGCGTACGTGCGTGTATGCATGCGTGCGAGCCCGTATGCATGCATGTCTCAGTCTTTGGCATTTCTAGTTAAATTCTATGTATTTTAATGTGGCTACTCACCATTCTGATGGCCTTACCTTGCAGATCTCGTCGAATGGGGTGCACGACGATCCGGGTATCTGTGATTGGTTCGATCAAACCCTTCGGGATGCACTCGATGCACGTAGTCGTGCATCGCGCATCCATGGGGCTTCTTTTCACCCTAAATATGCAAGATATTTGCATGCTAGGTTTGTATAGCTCGTATATTGCGTAGAACCCCCCCTTTACTACCACATACGTCCTATGTATCATATTCATGTGTGAATTATTATGTTTGCATGCGCCACCCTTCATGTATGGGCATCTGTGATGTGTGTTTGTATGAATGTATAGAATATGCATGCCTTAGGTAGTCCCTATTTATAGTACTACCTCCCTATGTTAGTAATATCTAGCATGATTAAACCTGGTTTAATAAACGAGTGCATACTTAATATTCCCTAGTCATAAGACTGGAGGACGTGGTATGGTTGTTGCACCCATCTTGTTGGGGCAAAGCTATGACCAGCTTCCGAATTGGATGAGACTTTTCCCCTCTCTCGCCCTCCCTCTATGCATAAACTGAGTAAGTAGATGTGGTTCCTACTTGACTCGGGTCCGCTTGGGATAATCGACATGCACCGGTTGGTGCGCGAGATCGCGCTTAACCCTTCCCTTTTAAGTTGGTGATATCCAACGCATGCTTAAGTTATACCTTGTGTTGTGTGCCTCATATGCATGTGTAGTTAGGCCATGCCTTGTATGTGTGTTGCATTATTTATTGTTTATGATGTATATTCATGTTAGGGATTACCCTATAATTAATCATATGTTATCGCGCATGTTAAAACTATTTAGGCCTATCTGAAATAGACGTGGGTACGACCAGCTGTCGGGTTGTACCTCATTAGTTAGAGGGCAAGGGATATAATCGCCACCTTGCATCTGAGAGATGCACTTGACTGGAATTCAGGAGAATTCATTGTTGTATCAGTTTCGTTAAACCGGTGGCTATGGCATTAAATTAGGCCTACCCGTGCTAGGCGTGTGTATAGACCGCCTGTTGGGTTATATGCCTTGGGCTTATTTCTCCATTAGAGCCCTGTCAGGTGCTCCCAGATACTATGCTTGTTGGTGCGCCCCTATGGAAAATATAGTGGGCATGGGAGGCTACCAGGTAGAGGCCATGCCGGGAGAGTGCTACCGGATGATGTCGAGAGCGTGGACTCCCCGTGATGAATCTGCCCATTGAGTGCACGATGCTGGAGTTCCAATGGTTTGGGCGACCTGTCGGTGGCGGCATGCGGAGCACAATTGTGATATTGTCACGTTTTGCTCTTACATTGGTCGTAAATGGAGAGACACGATGCAAGCGTTCATGATAGAACTCAACCGCCGTTTCGGTAGATGACGTCACACAAGCAGTGTCGGGGTTTGACGACCTCCGGTTGCGTGTCTTGCGCATTAAGTGCGGTTGAGAGGCTACCCAACATGTAAGTGTCATCATGAGCGTCATCCATGCTCAAGGAGCGGAATCTGGACTTAATTGTCCAAGGAATTGTTTTGGTCTTCCCGTAGAGGTTGAAGATCAAGCACCCCTAGCCGCGAATTGATGATTTGTTTGACCAGCTCTGGGAGTCAGTGTCTTCTCTTAGATCGATCTTCACGCAGGGTACCCCTAATTGGAGATCCATGAGTTGGGCATTCCGTTGATGGCCTTTCGTTACCGTTTCAGGCACTGCGAGTTTAAAGTTCAACCGTCGAGGTTGAAGAATGCGCCAGATGCCTTCAGGGATCTCATAAGTTTTATTAGGCCTCCGTGGACTATTTTGAGGTAGACTTCGTTGAGATGGTTGGTGGCGCAATGTAAAGGCGATTTGGGTGACTTTGTTTCCCCAGGTCGGCATGCCCTGAGGCAAAGTTGGAGAATCAACATCGCATTGGAAAGCATTAGTCTATTGAGATTCCTCAGTGGACATGGGGGTGGGTTATCTTGGATTGTTGCGGGCTCGCTAAAGTCATGTTCAGGTCGCGACACCACATAGGTGATCATTGACTGACTGACTAAGTCTGCGCTTCCCACCCTATCCAACTGAATGACTCTCTGGACGCCTTGGCTTGGGTATTCGCCTTTGCGATTGTTTGTCTTCATGGCACTCCGGTCTGTGCTATTTTGGGTTGAGACGCGAGGGTTACTTCGGGGTGCTGGCGTAGCCTTCAACAGGCTTTGGCACGAGCCTCCATTTAAGTACAACGTTTCACCGCCAATGGATGGCCAAGCAATGAGGACGATTCAGACCTTGGAGGACAAGCTAAGTGCCTGCGTGCTCGATGATAAGGGTACTTGGGTGAGGCACCACCCATTTGTTGGGGTATGACTGGAAGATGACTACCATTCGAGCATCCAGAAGGAACTGAAAAAGGCACGCTACAGGCGTAGTTTTATACCTCCATTATGTTGGGACGGTTGAGGAGCGCCAGTTGGAGGGACCATAAGTTATTTATTTGACCTTGCGGTGGACAGGTTGGTTCGTTTGTGCATCCGCACCTCCCGGAACCGAAGAAGGGCTACGCAGGTCATCGTCATCAGGAGTTTACGTTCGGGTTTGACGACCATGTTTTCCTGAAGGTGTCCCAATTTAAGGGCATTCTTTGTTTCGACGTTTGTGGCAAGCTGAGTCGGCCTTCATAGGACCGGTTCTCGTCCTTGAGTGCATTGGGGAGGTGGCTTGTCATGTACCTTTCCCCCACAGTTGGCTCATGCCCACGACGTCGTTTTTGTCTCATAGCTGAGGCATTATGTCCACGATCCTGCTCATGTCATTCCGTTCAACCACCTTATCCTCGAGCTGGATTTGTGTCACGCCCCAGGGCAGGCCGTCCCCGAGACGTGGCAATAATGAAATATCAGCTATCAAGTACAAGAGATCAATAATGACTCCAATAAATAATACAGAAGCTGGCAAAGCAATGATAACTGATAACTCAAGTGAAAAATGGAAACATAATATATCAACAATATCTATAAACTAAAAACATTATTACAGACTCGAATACACATTCACTGTCCTGTGACAACCAAGTCTAGTGCAATTAAAATACAACCTGTGCCACATGCACGATTTACAATACATAAAATGACTCTAGGACTGCTGACAGCCTCGCACTCGCCACCCGTCAGAAGAACGCTCCATGCCCATAAGACCACGCCACAGGGACCAGCTCCACAACCAACACTGCCCTTGAAAAGAAACAGTATGCGAGGGGTGAGCCACAAGCTTAGTGAGTGGCTAGAAACCAATCACCATACAACAGTTCAATACTAAAACAATTTCCTTTCAAGGAAAAACATGGGTAGAAACCCAATGGATAACAAGGTCACGCGGCGGCGTGACCAACCTCACCCTCACTTCTGGAGGAAGACTCTTGGGACTTTTGGGGAGAGACCATACCGTTGGTCGAAGAGACGCGGAATTACTGGTCCACACAACACTACTGAATCACCAACCTCACCCTCACCCTCACTCCCGGAGGGAGACTCTTGGAACTCTTGGGGAGAGACCATACCGTTGGTCGAAGAGACCCGGAATTACTGGTCTACACAACACTACTGGATCATCTACATCGAGATAACTGCCCAACGATGTCTTGAACATCGATACGCAACCGGACCCAACAACTATGGCAACGGACGAACAACGAATGGGTCACGTGGCGACGTGTCTTCACCTCATCCTCACCCTCACCCTTTAAGGTGACATAGGACTTTTGGAGAGATTAGACTCCTCTACACCCTTGGTCCACCGGTAGCCCTTTCCCCGGGTAGTCTCTACCTGGTATACTCCCACGATCAGCACGCTCCCGAATGCATCGGTAGTACCTACGGATGGGAGCCCTCTGTCAAGAAAGCTTTTCCAACGCCGGGGAGTTCCTACACGGATCCAACGAAGGGGAGAACGATTCCACGCTCGCAATATCATTTGTTAGCCCTGTCCCGGGTAGCCTCTACCAGGTATACCCTCATGATTAGTACATCTTGCCGCATGCATCGATAGTACCTACAGGTGGGGGCCCTCTGTGTCACGCCCCTGGGCGGCGGTCCCCGAGACGTGGCAATAATAAAATATAAGCTATCAATACCTGAGGTCAATAAGGACTCCAACAACAACACACAAGGTGGCAAAGCAAGGATAATGATAACTGACTGAAAAGCGGAAGCATAATATATAAACAATGTCTGTAAACCAAAAACATTATTACAGACTCGAATACACAATCACTGTCCTGTGAGAGCCAAGTCTAGACCAAAGAAAATACAACCTATGCCACATCCACAATTTACAATACATACAATGACTCTAGGACTGCTGACAGCCTCGCACTCGCCACCCGCCGGAAAAATGCTCCACGCCCATAAGACAACGCCACAGGAAAGCTCTAGCTCCACGCCCAACACTACCCCTGAAAAGAAACAGTATGCGAGGGGTGAGCTACAAGCTCAGTGAGTGGCTGGAAACCAATCACAATACTACAGTTCAATACATAAACAATTCCCTTTCAAGGTAAACAGAAACCCATGGATAACTAGGTCACGCGGCGGCGCGACCCACCTCACCCTCACCCTCACTCCCGGAGGAAGACTATTGGGACTTTTGGGGAGAGACCATACCGTTAGTCGAGGAGACTCAGGATTACTGGTCTATGCAATACTACTGGATCATCTACATCGAGATAACTGCCCAACGATGTCTTTAAACATCGATACGAGACAGATACCCAACAACTATGGGAACGGACGAACAACAAATGGGTCACGAGGCGATGTGTCTTCACCTCATCCTCACCCTCACTCCCGGAGGGAGACTCTTGGGTCTTTTGGAAGAGACTTAGACTGCTCTACACCCTTGGTCCACCGGTAGCCCTTTCCCCCGTGTAGCCTCTACCTGGTATACTCGCACGATCAGTACCTTCCAAACGCATCGGTGGTACCTACGGATGGGAGCCCTCTGTCAGGACAGCTTTCCCAATGCCGGGGAGTTCCTACAGCGGATCCAACGACGGGGAGAACGATTCCACGCTCGCAATATCATTCGTTAGCCGTCTCCCAGGTAGCCTCTACCTGGTACACTCCCATGATCAGTACGCTCCCGAACACATCGGTGGTACCAACGGATGGGAGCCCTCTGTCAAGATAGCTACAACCCGGGCCTCTTCATCACGGACGACACTGGGAGTAAACATTCCATGTTCGCAAAGCAAACCCAATGGAAAAACAACTGCTCTCGATAATCACTTATCGATATATAGAATACTACTGTACTCTCACACCGTTGTGTCGCTTAGACACAATGGGGTTGCCTCTGCTCTCACGTATGAATAATCCCATAAGCTAATGAATTCTCCTGAATTCCGAATGAGTGCATCCGCATATAAATATATCCAGCTAAACTTAAGCATTCGTTGGATATCGCCAACTTAAAAGAAAGGGTCAAGTGCGATCTCGCGCACTAACAGGTGCATGCCAATATTCCAAACGAACCTGAGTCGAGTAGGAAATCGCATCTACTTACTCAGTTCGTTCAAAGGGAGAGGGTGAGAGAGATCATCATCTCATGAAGCTGGTCATAGCTTTGCCCCATTAGCATGGGCGCAACAGCTACACCACGCCCTCGAGTCTTATCGCAAGGGAATATTAGGCAGGTGCCCGTTATTAACCCAGACTTAATCATACTGTATATTCCCATTAATATGGTGGGAGTAGTATTACAATACCACCTAAGACATGCCATATTCTATACATCCATACACATTTACAACATACATGCCCATACTAGAGGGGCTCATGCAACACAATCATTCATACATGAATACAATACATGTATATATGCCTAGCATGCAAGATATCTACATATTATAGCTTAAGCATGGCCATACTACTTATCTGCACAAGTAGTATAGCTAGGGGGCCCCATCGATGCGCGACGCACGTCTACGCGCGTCGAGCGCATCCCGAGAGGGGGGGGATTGGATCGAACCACTCACCATACAACCCGGGACCTCGCGCATCCCATCCGACGAGATCTGCAAGGTAGGGGCATCAAATTTGGTGAGTAACATCACAATTTAACGCTTAGAATTTACTAGAATTACCAAAGACTTAGACATGCACGCATACGGGCTCGCACGCATGCGAGCACGCGCGTACGCACGCATGCCCGGGTGCCCTAGCACCTACCCGAGCCCCTGGGCAGCCCCGCGCATTCCCCAACACGCGCACGCACGCGCGCGCAAGCGCTTGCGCACTGGTGCCCAGCCGCGCGTCCAGGCACATGCCCAGGCGCACTGCCCCGTGCGCGCGCGCACACTAGCGCGCGCCCTCCCTCTTGCGCCTGCCAGTGCTCTTCTAAGCGCGCGCCTGCGAGCGCAAGCGCGCAGACATCCGCCAGCACGCGCCCAGCCAATCTTAACCCCTTTTTAACCCTCCCCAACCTCTCACACACACTCTAACCCATCTACCTAGCATGCATGACCTCCCCAACCATCCAAACAGCCCTAAAAAATCAAGAAGAAGGGGAAGAGGACTTACCAAAAGAGGGAAAAGGACTGGGGGAGATGCGGGGCTCTTGACGCGCCCACGGCCACCTCAACCACCACCACCACCACGCCTCTTCTTCAGCCTCTCACCAACCCTCTTTGGCTGCAAATCAGGGGGGGGAATGGTCATGAAAAGGTGCTTGAGAGAGGGGAAACGAATAACAACAACAACAACTACACAAACCTTTCTTTTTCTCCTTCACCTTCTCCTTCTCTTTGAGGAAATAACACAAACACATGGGGGGAGTGAAAAGAGAGAAAGAGAGACCCAAAGAATCCCACGTGGGGAGTGGGAGGGAGAGAGAGAGAGATATTTTTTGGGCAAATAAATATCCAAAAGAGGGATCCAAATGACCAATTCGTCCCTGACTAGAAATTCTGTACATGCTTCACTAGAACAGCCATAACTTCCTCAATATAGCTCCGAATTGCACAATTCAAAGTCCACTGGAAAGCCAAGAAGCTTATCTACAACTTTCATGTTTATGCCAAGATCAAATAATCCCTCCAGCTATTCTGAAATGTGAGCTAAACATTGAACAGGGCTGCTGCCAGAATTTTTCATCCCCGAGGTATACTTGGAAAAATACCCAAACTTTTACTACATGAATCCAGTTGATCTAATTCCACTTTTGTACGAAAGCTAACTCAAAACTGAGCATCTCATGATAAAATCATATTTAAACCTCTTCATCTTGGATTTTAACAAAATTAAATCCAAATACCAAATTGGAAATACATAACTTCTAGGAGAAAATTTTGCAACTTAATTTTCAATCAGAGCGCTCCAACTCTTGCAGGTGGCTAAAAGCCAAAATTTTAGGGACTCCGATCAAAAAATAAGGCTCCAAATGACACAGGCATAACATTCTTCCCCCCATAGGAAATTTAGTCCTCGAAATTTAAGGAAACCCAAAAGGAAGACCGAATATAGCAAGTATCATGCATAGACCTTTTGTTCCCAAGTGGTCTATGCACCAGACTGGCGCTACCGACACACTGCAATTAAGGGAACGGTCTTAGCATGGAGCCTCTTCTCATGTTTGTCCTTGACCTCGATCCACAGCTCCATGAACGACAAATCCAGTTCGAGAATGAGACAGTCGAACGAAGTGACATGAGCAGGAACTTGGACATAACGCATCGGCCATTGGACAAGGACGACGTCGTGGGCATGAGCCAGCTGTGGGGGAAAGGCTACATGACAAGCCACCTCCCCAATCCACTCAATGATGAGAAACAGTCCCATTAAAGAGCCAACTCAATTTGCCCCGAACGTCGAAACAGAGGATGCCCTTAAACTGGGACACCTTCACGAAAACATGGTCGCCAAACCCAAAGGTAAGCCCCTGGCGACGATGACCAGCGTAGCCCTTTTGTCGGTTCTGGGAGGTGCAGATGCACACACGAACCAACCTGGCCACCGCAAGGTCAAACAACTAACTTGTGGCCCCTCCAACTGGCACTCTTCAACCGTCCCAGCACAAGGGAGGTATAAAACTGTGCCTATAGAGTGCCTTTCACAGATCCATCGGGATGCTCGAATGGCAGTCGTCTTGCAGGCATACCCCAACAAATGGGTGGTGCCTCACCCAACTGCCCTCATCATCGAGCACGCAGGTACTTAGCATGTCCTTCAAGGTCTGAATCATCCTCTTTGTCTGGCTGTCCATCGGCGATGAAACGCTATACTTAAATGGAGGCTCGCGCCAAAGCCTGCCAAGGCTGCGCCACAACCTCAAAGTAACCCTCGCGTCTCAACCGAAAATAGCGCCGACTGGAGTGCCATGGAGACGAACAATCGCGAAGGTGAAAACCCACGTCAAGGCGTCCAGAGACTCAATCAGTCGGATTAGGGAGGGAAGCGCGGACTTAGTCAGTCGGTCATTGATCACCTAGACGGCGTCGTGACCCGAACGTGACATTAGCGAGTCCGCAACAATCCCCGATAAACCACTCCCACATCCGCTGAGGAATCTCCATGGACTGACGCTTTCCAACGCGATGATGATGATTCTCGAACTTTGCCTGAGGGCATGCCAACCTGGGGAAACAAGGTCACCCATATCACCTTTTCATCACACCACAGCAATCTCAATGAAGACTATCCAAAGTAGTTCACGGAAGCCCAATAAAACTTTGAGATCCACGAAGGCATCCGGCGCATTCGTCAACCCCGACGGCAGTACTTAAAACTCGTAGTGCCTGAAACGGTCACGAAAGGCCATCTACGGAATGTCCAACTCCCGGATCTCCAACTTGTGGTACCCTCGTGCGAAGATTGATCTAACAGAGGACACTCGCACCCAGAGCTGGTCAAATAGATCATCAATTCACAACAAGGGCTCATGGGAAGATCAAAACAACACCACAAACAATTAAGTCCCGATTCTGCTCCTCGAGCATGGCTAGCGCTCATGATGACACTTACGCGCCTGGTAAGCCGCTCAACTGCACTTAATCCACTAGACACGCAATAAGGGGCCTCGACAATGCCTATGCGATGTCATCTATCTGATAAGGCGGTTGAGTCTCATCACGAACGCTAGCATCGCGTCTCCTCGTTTACGACCCATGTGGGGGCAAAACGCGACAGTATCGCGAACTGTGCTTCACATGCCGCCACCGACAGGTCGCCCTACCATAACCGTTGGAACTCCAGCATCCTACACTCAATGGGCAGATTCATCATGGGGAGTCCACGCTCTCGACATCATCCCATAGCACTCTCCCGGTGTGGCCTCTACCTGGTAGCCTCCCAAGCCCACTATCTCAGCCATATGGGCGCACCAACAAGCATAGCATTTGGGAGCACCTCACAGGGCTCTAGACTCAACCGGGCAGCTACAACACACAATGATATATCGAAGCGACTCCAGATGCCACTATGGAACCCAGTCCACAAGCAATCGCCCACCAAGCTGCAATAGGATGCACCCAATCCTGATCGTACGCATCACCACTCGCTACAGCACCTTTCAAGTGAGAGGACAATCAATCATCTTATAGATGCTTCAAAGGTATTCCATGACTGGAAAAAGAAACCTTGGGAGGGCACCATGAGGTCCCGATATAGGATATCCCGACAACCAAACAAGGAACACGGAGTACCCTAGCCCGGGTCTCAATGATGACCCCGCAAGGCCCCTTAATCCTTAGTAGGAAGGCTGGAAGAAGACATCATCCCTTAATGAGCAATACGCCACATTCTCAACACTTGAAACTGGTGCCGCACGCGAACTCCATGGTTACCAGCAATACCGATGCACGGGAAAGAAGCTCCATTATCGAGGCGCAATCCATACCTTAGAAATTGCGACCAATTCATCATTATCACACTACTAGGCTAGAATCTCCTACCCAAGCCTTAATCCCGCCACAAGGGATCCAACAACTGACCCTATTCAGTCGACCCAGTCGACAACTTAAGGGTGGGTCCAGGGGTCACGTCCACGTCAACGGATGCGAGGAGGCATGTCAGCAACCTAAGATAACTTCTAAAACAAGAGTACTCAGATGACAATCCTACGACTCATCATCTATACGACTAGACTTAGGCTCTGATACCAACTTTTGTCACGCCCCAGGGCGGCCGTCCCCGAGACGTGGCAATAATAAAATATCAGCTATCAATACCTGAGGTCAATAAGGACTCCAACAACACACAAGGTGGCAAAGCAAGGATAATGATAACTGACTGAAAAGCGGAAGCATAATATATAAACAATGTCTGTAAACCAAAAACATTATTACAGACTCGAATACACAATCACTGTCCTGTGAGAGCCAAGTCTAGACCAAAGAAAATACAACTTGTGCCACATGCACGATTTACAATACATACAATGACTCTAGGACTGCTGACAGCCTCGCACTCGCCACCCGCCGGAAGAACGCTCCACGCCCATAAGACCAAGCCACAGGAAAGCTCCAACTCCACGCCCAACACTGCCTCTGAAAAGAGACAGTATGCGAGGGGTGAGCTACAAGCTCAGTGAGTGGCTGGAAACCAATCACCATACTACAGTTCAATACATAAAAAATTCTCTTTCAAGGTAAACATGGGTGGAAACCCATGGATAACTGGGTCACGCGGCGGCGCGAGCCACCTCACCCTCACCCTCACTCCCGGAGGAAGACTCTTGGGACTTTTGGGGAGGGACCATACCGTTGGTCGAGGAGACTCGGGATTACTAGTCTACGCAACACTACTGGATCATCGACATCGAGATAACTGTCCAACGATGTCTTTAAACATCGATACGAGACCGGACCCAACAACTATGGGAACGGACGAACAACAAATGGGTCACGAGGCGATGTGTCTTCACCTCATCCTCACCCTCACTCCCGGAGGGAGACTCTTGGGACTTTTGGAAGAGACTTAGACTGCTCTACACCCTTAATCCACCGATAGCCCTTTCCCCGCGTAGCCTCTACCTGGTATACTCCCACGATCAATACCTTTCGAACGCATCGGTGGTACCTACGGATGGGAGCCCTCTGTCAGGACAGCTTTCCCAATGCCGGGGAGTTCCTACATCGGATCCAACGAAGGGGAGAACGATTCCACGCTCGCAATATCATTCGTTAGCCCTCTCCCGGGTAGCCTCTACCTGGTACACTCCCATGATCAGTACGCTCCCGAACACATCGGTGGTACCAACGGATGGGAGCCCTCTGTCACGATAGCTACAACCCGGGCCTCTTCATCACGGACGACACTGGGAGTAAACATTCCATGTTCGCAAAGCAAACCCAATGGAAAAACAACTGCTCTCGATAATCACTTATCGATATATCGAATACTACTGTACTCCCACACCGTTGCGTCGCTCAGACACAAAGGGGTTGCCTCTGCTCTCACGTAGGAATAATCCCATAAGCTATTGAATTCTCCTGAATTCCGAATGAGTGCATCTCTCGGATGCAAGGGGCGATTACATCGCTAGCGCTCTAACTAATAAGGTACAACCCGACAGCGGGTCATACCCACGCCTATTTCAGATAGGCCTATCAGTTTTTAACATGCGCATATAAATATATCCAGCTATGTGCATGAACCATATGCACAATCATCTAATAATTATAGGGACACTCCCTAATATGGATTTACATCATAATAAATCATACAACATGCATACATGGTCATTAATCACAAGGCCTAACTTAAGCATGCGTTGGATATCGCCAACTTAAAAGAAAGGGTCAAGCGCGATCTCGTGTACTAACAGGTGCATGCCAATATTCCAAACGAACATGAGTCGAGTAGGAAATCACATCTACTTACTCAGTTCGTTCAGAGGGAGAGGGCGAGAGAGATCATCATCTCATGAAGCTGGTCATAGCTTTGCCCCATTAGCATGGGCGTAACAGCTACACCACGCCCTCGAGTCTTATCGCAAGGGAATATTAGGTAGGTGCCGGTTATTAACCAAGACTTAATCATACTGTATATTCCCATTAATATGGTGGGAGTAGTATTACAATACCACCTAAGACATGCCATATTCTATACATCCATACACATTTACAACATACATGCCCATACTAGAGGGGCTCATGCAACACAATCATTCATACATGAATACAATACATGTATATATGCCTAGCATGCAAGATATCTACATATTATAGCTTAAGCATGGCCATACTACTTATCTACACAAGTAGTATAGCTAGGGGGCCCCATCGATGCGCGACGCGCGTCGAGCGCATCCCGAGAGGGGGGGGGATTGGATCGAACCACTCACCATACAACCCGAAACCTCGCGCATCCCATCCGACGAGATCTGCAAGGTAGGGGCATCAAATTTGGTGAGTAACACCACAATTTAACACTTAGAATTTACTAGAATTACCAAAGACTTAGACATGCACGCATACGGGATCGCACGCATGCGAGCACGCGCGTACGCACGCATGCCTGGGTGCCCCAGCAACTACCGGAGCCCCAGGGCAGCCCCGCGCATGCCCCAGCACGCGCGCGCACTGGTGCCCAGCCGCGCGTCCAGGCACATGCCCAGGCGCACTACCCCGCGCGCGCCCGCGCCCATCGCACGCCCAGCCAATCTTAACCCCTTTTTAACCCTCCCCAACCCCTCACACACACTCTAACCCATCTACCTAGCATGCATGACCTCCCCAACCATCCCAACAGCCCTAAAAAATCAAGATGAAAGGGAAGAGGACTTACCAAAAGAGGGAAAAGGACAGGGGGAGATGCGAGGCTCTTGACGCGCCCACGGCCACCTCAACCACCACCACCACCACGCCTCCTCTTCAGCCTCTCACCAGCCTTCTTTTTCTGCAAATCAGGGGGGGGGGAATGGTCATGAAAAGGTGCTTGAGAGAAGGGAAACAATAACAACAACACCTACACAAACCTTTCTCTTCCTCCTTCACCTTCTCCTTCTCTTCTCTTTGAGGAAATAACACAAACACATGGGGGGTGTGAAAAGAGAAAAAGTGAGACCCTAAGAATCCCACGTGGGGAGTGGGAGGGAGAGAGAGAGATATTTTTTGGGCAAATAAATATCCAAAAGAGGGGTCCAAATGACCAATTCGTCCCTGACTAAAAATTCTGTACATGCTTCACTAGAACAGCCATCACTTCCTCAATATAGCTCCGAATTGCACAATTCAAAGTCCACCGGAAAGCCAAGAAGATTATCTACAACTTTCATGTTTATGCCAAGATCAAATAATCCCTCCAGCTATTCCGAAATGTGAGCTAAACATTGAACAGGGCTGCTGCCAGAATTTTCATCCCTGAGGTATACTTGGAAAAATACCCATAACTTTTACTACATGAATCCAGTTGATCTAATTCCACTTTTGTACGAAAGCTAACTCAAAACTGAGTATCTCATGATAAAATCATATTTAAACCTCTTCATCTTGGATTTTAACAAAATTAAATCCAAATACCAAATCAGAAATACATAACTTCTAGGAGAAAATTTTGCAACTTAATTTTCAATCAGAGCGCTCCAACTCTTGTAGGTGGCTAAAAGCCAAAATTTTAACTACTCCGATCGAAAAATAAGGCTCCAAATGACACATGCATAACACTCTGTCAGGACAGCTACAACCCGGGCCGCTTCGACAGGGACGACATTTGGGAGGAAACACTCCATGTTCGCAAAGCGAACCCAATGGAAAAATAACTATTCTCGATAATCACATATCGATGATATCGAATACTATTGTACTCCCACACGGTCGCGTCGCTCAGACACAAGGGGGGGTGGTTGCCTCTACTCACGCGCAAAAATAATCTCAAGGCCCATAACCCAACAGGCGATTCATATACACGCCTAGCACAGGTAGGCCTAGCTTAATGCCACAACTACCGGCTTAACAAAACCGATAAGATAATGAATTCTCCTGAATTCCAAACGAGTGCATCGCTTGGATGCACAGGGGCGATTACATCGCTAGCGCTCTGACTTATAAGGTACAACTCGACAACGGGTCATACCCACGCCTATTTCAGATAGGCCCAATCAATTTTAACATATGCATATATATATATATATATCCAGGAGAATTATATCTAGTTATGTACATGAACTACATGCGCGATAACCTATCAAATAATTATAGGGATACTCCCTAACATGGATTTACATCATAATAAATCATATAACATGCATACATGGCCATTAATCACATAAGCACACAAGGCCTAACTTAAGCATGCGTTGGATATCACCCACTTAAAAGGTAAGGGTCAAGTGCAAATCTCGCGCTTTAACAGGTGCATGCCAATATTCCAAACGAACCTGAGTCGAGTAGGAAATCGCATCTACTTACTCAGTTCGTGCAGAGGGAGAGGGCGAGAGAGATCACCATCTCATGAAGTTGGTCATAGCCTTGCCCCATTAGCATGGGCGCAACAACTACACCACGCTCTCGAGTCTTATCGCAAGGGAATATTAGACAGATGCCTGTTATTAACCCAAACTTAATCATGCTGGATATTCCAATTAATATGGTTGGAGTAGTATTACAATACTACCTAAGGCATGCCATATTCTATACATCCATACACATTACAGAATACATGCCCATACTAGAGGGGCGCATGCGATACAATCATTCATACATGGATACAATAAATGCCCCATCGATGCAAGATATCTAACATATTATAGTTTAAGCATGGCCATACTACTTATCTACACAAATAGTATAGTGCCCCATCGATGCGCGACGCACGACTACGCGTGTCGAGTGCATCTCAAGGGGGGGGGGGATTGGATCGAACCACTCACCGCAACCCGGGACCTCGCGCGTCCCATCTGACGAGATCTGCAAGGTAAGGGCATCAAACTTGGTGAGTAACATCACATTATGACACTTAGAAATTACTAGAAATACCAAAGACCTAGACATGCACACATACGGGCTCGCACGCATGCAAGCATGCGCGTACGCACGCATGCCCTAGTGCCCTTGCACCTAGCCGAGCCCCTGGGCAGCCCCACGCGTGCCCCTGCACGCGCCCGCACGGGCACGCAGTGGCGCCCCTGCACGCGCCCGCACGGGCACGCAGTGGCGCCCCTGCATGCGTGCGCACTGGCGCCCTGCTGCGCCCCTAGCCGCACGCCCAGACATGCTGCCCCGCGCGCACGATCCGCGTGCACCGCGCTCGCTGCCAGCGTCTGCGCGAACCTGCGCGCTCGGTCCGCGTGCTGCCAGCGTCTGCGCGAACCTGCGTGCTCGGTCCGCGCACACCCGCACGCCCGCGCGCATGCGAACGCGCCCTTCTGCAAGCTCGCCTGCGCCCTTCTGCGCGCGCACGCGCGCGGACAGACCCGCGCGCGCCCAGCACTCCCCAACCCTCCCCCCTTGCCCCTACATGCACCCAACTCAAAACACCTCACATGCATGCCCTCCCAAACACCCTAACATGCATAAAAACCAATAAAGAAGAGGGAAACTCACCAAAAGAGAGGGGGAGGGAAGGGGGAGATGTAGGGGATCGCAAGCGCACCCTTGACCACCTCGACCGCCACCGCCACTACCACCACCTCCATCTTTGCTTCTCTTCTTCATGGCTGAACCAAAGGGAGAGGGGAAAAATCAGGGATCCACTATGGGGGGAGGAGAGGGAAGAGAAACAATCAACAACACTAGCACACACACTCACCTAGTCTTGCACTTGCACCTCCTCTTCTTGCTCCATCTTCTTCTCCTTGGCATAAAGGGGAGTGTTTGAAAGACAGAAAGAGAGCCATAAGAGAGGGAGGGAAAGTGTTCCATGAAATGGGAGAGAGGGGGAGAGAGAGAGAGGGCAAAAAAGTCATTTTCATGCCCAAATAGTGCCTAGGGGTGACCATAAGGGGGGGGGTGAGGTTAGGGTTATGCTCACCCACTCACATATAAAAAAACCAATGGTTTCTTCATCCCTAAGCAAGGTGGGGGTAAGGTTACCAAAGGTCACCACATCCCCAAAATATCTCACACTATTCGACCAACCAGGAACTCTCAAAACCCGGATATGGTTCAGAACTGCATATTTTTCAAAACGTTACCAAAATTCGATGAAATTTTTATGGGTAGTACGAAATAGTACAAGGACCCATAATATGCAATTAGATTTTCCAATCAGAGTACTCCAACTCCCGCAGGTGGCTAAAAGCCAAAATTTTAGCGACTCCAATCAAAAAAAAGAAAAAGGCCCTGAATGACCTAGATGTGACCAAGGCTTAACTGAAATGGCTCCAAATAACACAGGCATAACAATTTGTCATTCGTGGAGCAGCGGATCGAGGTCACGGATCAACACGAGAAGAGGCTCCACGCTTGTCACGCCCCAAGGCGGCCGTCCCCGAGACGTGGCAATATGTATAGTATCAGCTATCAAGTACAAGAGGTCAACAATGACTCCGATAAATAACACACAAGTTGGCAAAGCAATGATAACTGATAACTCAACTGAAAGAGCGGAAGCATAAAATATCAATAAGTCTGTAAATCAAAAATATCATTACAGACTTGAATATACAAGCAATGTCCTGTGAGAGCCAAGTCTAGTCCAAATAAAATACACCCTGTGCACATGCACGATTTACAATACATAAAAAAATGACTCTAGGACTGTTGACAGTCTCGCATTCGCCACCCGCCAGGCAGAACTCCCCAGACACATAAAACCATGCCACAGGGAAGCTCCAGCTCCATGCTACCCAACACTACCCCTGAAAAGAAACAGTATGCGAGGGGTGAGCTACAAGCTCAGTGAGTGGCTGGAAACCAATCACCAATACAACAGTTCAATACTAAAGCAATTTCCTTTCAACGAAAACATGGGTGGAAACCCAATGGATAACAAGGTCACACGGGAATGCGACCAACCTCACCCTAACCCTAACTCCTGGAGGAAGACTCTTGGGACTTTTGGGGAGAGACCATACCGTTGGTCGAAGAGACGTGGAATTACTGGTCTACACAACACTACTGGATCATCTATATCGCGATAACTGGCCAACGATGTCTCTGAACATCGATACATAACCGGACCCAACAACTATGGGAACGGACGAAAAACGAATGGGTCACGTGGCGACGTGACTTCACTTCATCCTCACCCTCACCCCTATGGGTGACTCAGGACTGTTGGAAGAGAACCTTTTGTTCTACACCCTTCATCATCCTGTAGCCCTCTCCCGAGTAGCCTCTACCTGGTATACTCCCATGATCAGTACATCTGCCAAACGCATCGGTAGTACCTACAGGTGGGAGCCCTCTGTCAGGACAGCTTTAACGTCGGGTAGCTTCAACACGAATCCAAAGAAGGGGAGAACGATTCCACGCTCGCAAAATCATCCAGTAGCCCTTTTTCGCGTAGCCTCTACCGTTGGCCTTCCACGATCGGTACATCAGCCCGATTCGTACCGCGAGACGCATCAGTAGACCCTACAAGTAGTGGCACCCAACAGGACAGTTTGAACCCCACATTCGAAAGGTGAACCCTATGGGCTACGCTCGATAATCACATATCGATGATAGCGAATACAATTTTACTCCCACACGGGTGCGTCGCTCGGATGCGAGGGTTTACCTCTACTCTCACGCAGAAATAAGCCCAAGGCATATAACCCAACCGGCGGTTCATATACGCTCCTAGCACGGGTAGGCCTAGTTTAATGCCATAGCCACCGGTTTAACAGAACCGATATAGCAAATGAATTCACCTGAATTCCATTCAAGTGCATCACACGGATGTAGGGGCGATTACATCGCTCGCGCACTAACTAATGAGGTACATCTTGACAGCGGGTCGTACCCACGCCTATTTCAGATAGGCCTAATTAGTTTTAACATGTGCATATATATAACAGAAGTATCATATCATAGCTATGTGCATGAACCATATGCACAATCATCTAATAATTGACTATAAGGGTATCCCCTAACATGGATTTACATCATAAACAACAAATCAAACAACATGCATACAAGCGTGCAAGCATATAAGCATACCTCATACAAGTATATAAGCATACAAGCTATACTCTAAAATGCGTTGTATATCACCAACTTAAAAAGGAAGGGTCAAGCGCGATCTCGCGCACTAATAGGTGCATGCCAATATTCCAAACGAACCTGAGTCAAGTAAGAAATCGCATCTACTTACTCAGTTCGTGCAGATGGAGAGGGCGAGAGAGAGATCATCATCTCTTGAAGTTGGTCATAGCTTTGCCCCATTATCATGGGCGCAAAACTACACCACGCCCTCAAGTCTTATCACAAGGGAATATTAGGCATGTGCCCGTTATTAACCCAGACTTAATCATGCTGGATATTCCAATTAATATGGTAGCATTTCTCATAGGGACTACCTAAGGCATGCCATATTCTGTATATTCATAAAAACACGTCACACATGCCCATACATGAAGGGCGTAAGCATACATAATAATTCACACATGATTATGATACATGGGCAAGTATATGGTAGAAAAGGGGGTTCTACGCAATATACGAGCTATACAATCCTAGCATGCAAATATGTAGCATATTTAGGGTGCAAAGAAGCCCTATGGATGCGCGATGCACGACTACGTGCATCGAGCGCATCCCAAAGGGTTGGATCGAACCACTCACCGCAACCCAGGTCGTCGCGCATCGTGAGGCTGCACGCGAGCAGGGCAAGCGGGGCAGCACGCATGCAGGGGGAGGCACACACACGCGGGGCAGCACTCAGAATGCACAGGCAGGGCAAGGTGCGCTGGGCACAGTCGTAGGGAACGTCGCAGGACGCACTGGGCATAGGCGCAGGACACGCTGGGCACAGACGCAGGGCACGCCGCAGAGCACGCTGGGAACAGGAGCAGGGCGCGCTGGGCACAGACGCAGGTGCTGGCAAGGCAGCAGGCAGGGCATGCTGGGCACAGCCACTGGGCACCCTGGGCACAGCCGCTGGGCATGAGTGCTGGTGCTGGCAGGGCAGCAGACAGAGCATGCTGGGCACAGGCAGCAGACACAGGGCAACAGACACACGGGCACGCCGACACCCCTACACCCAAGCAACCAAGCACACACAAACCAAAACACAAACACTTAGTGTTATATATGTGTCACATTTAACCTGCTGGTAACCGTTAGAGCGTCCTGGCAGTTTTTAAAATTTTTAGGGTTTTCGATCGGAACCGCTTATTTTTGGACTGTTACCTATCGTCCTGAGCTAGAGGACTCCGATTGGAAATCTGACTGCATATTTGGTGTCCTGGTGCCATTTTAGACCTCTCACGAAAATTTCATCGAATGCTGGCATCGTTTGCAAAAATTCCGCAGTTCCGGGGCGTCTCCGGGTTTTTAAGTCGCGCTCTACTTAAAAGGAATCAAAAAAATATCTTTGCACTGTTCATTGTCTTCCTCGTCGAGATCTCTCTCTCCCCTCTCCGTTTTTCTTCCTTTCAAGCCCCCTAGACCCCTCAAAATCAAAACCTAAAGCACGGGAAGTGTAGATCGGGTCCCGATCTACGCTCCGGTGTCTTCAAATCCGAATTCCGACGATCCTAGCCTCTCCGACCTCCTCTCTCTCTCCTCTGTTTCGAGCCAAATCGAGGGCCGTGATAGATCGGGGCGTGAGAAGGCTTTTGGGAAGGGTTTCGGCGCGTGGAGAGCACCCGGTCACCCCTTCCTCCCCCTCGGTAAGCTTCTTTTCCTCTTTTTTCTTGCTTAGATGATTGCTAGGGAGGGGGTTTTTGTGTTTGGGGGTGGTCAGTGGCAGTGGGGGTCGTCGGAGGGTGGTTGGAGGTGGTCGGAGGTCGTGGGAGGGGCGGTGGTGGCGCTCGAGCAGTGTCTGGGCTGTCCCGGGCAGCAGGCAGCAGCGGCAGCGGCCCAGGCAGCGCGCGGGCTGGGCGCGTGCGGGGATGCGCGCGTGCGCGCGCGGGCGTGCGTGCGCGCGGCGTGCGTGCGGGCGTGCGCGGGTCTGGCGCGAGGTGCTGGTCGTGCTGGGCGCGCGGGACGGGCTGGTAGTGCTGGCAGCGAGCGCAGGGGGCCGGCTGGGCGTGCGCGCGATCGTGCGCGCGCGGGCGTGCGCCGGAGGTGCGTGCGAGGTGTGCGCGAGGCGCAGCGGGGCAGGCGAGGTGCGGCAAGGTGGCGGAGGTGCGTGCGTGGTGCGCGCGGGGCGCGGCGAGGCCGTGGTGGTGCGCGCGAGGCGCGGCGAGGCGGCGGAGGTGCGCGCGGGGTGCGCGCGGGGGAGGAGGCGTGCGCGAGGCGTGCGCGGGGGCGGCAAGGCAGGGATGGTGTGCGCGGGGGCGAGGCGCCGCGCGGGGGCGTGCGGGGTGCTCGCGGGCCAGCGCACGGCGTGCGGGGCGCGTGCGGGCTGCCGCGGCTGGGCTCGGTGGACGCGCGGAGCCCCGGGCGGTGCGCGGAGTGCGCGGGCTGAGGCGCGGCGGCGCGTCCGGGCGGTCGGGTGGCCGTGCGGGTGGTGGCCGGCCGTGCGGGGGTTGTCGGAGTGCTCGGGCTAGCGTGCGTGCGGGTCGTATGCACGTTTGCCCGAGTGTTGGGAGTTTAATTGTGGGTTTATGTATTTTAAGGTTATTATGGATTTTAACTCACCATATTGATTGTCTGTCTTGCAGATCTAGACGGACGGTCGCGCGACGACCCCGATACTGGTGAGTGGGACAATCCAACCCAGTAGAGAGGTGTTATACGCACTTGGGCGTATACCGACCTCTCCTGGGGCACCGTGGATTATATTAACCTGTAATAATATGTATTGCATGTGAGCCTGATGAATATGTAGAAATGCATGTTACCCTAGGCTTTTATGTTAGGGACTTGCACCCATAGGATATGCGTATGAGCCATGCAGCATGTCCCCTGGTTTTCATGCTAGGAAACCCCGGCCTATGCATGCGTCCTACTAGTTTAATTATTAAATTAAATGCTGGTATCTGTTAGATCGCATGCCTTAGGATAATATTATAGGGAGGAGCCTTGCGAGGTCAACGCTGAGACCCGTGTTAGGGTACTCCGTGTTCCTTGTTTGGTTGTCGGGATGTCCTGTATCGGGACCTCAGGCTGCCCTCCCAAGGTTCTAGTCCCAATAATATTATATGTAATGATTGTATGATTGGTATAATTATTAGCATAGTTGGTAGATATTATAGGGGAGGGGCCTTGCAAGGACAGCGGTGAGACCCGGGTTAGGGTACTCCGTGTTCCTTGTTTGGTTGTCGGGGTATCCTATAACGGGAACTCACGCCGCCCTTCCGAGTTTCTTTCCCCCAATGATATTCCAGCCTTGCTGATTTTTGTACATGTTCCCGCATCTTGATGATGCACCTGGTTGAATTCAGAGGAATTCATGACATTTGAGTTGTAATGATATGTAGTCGGCGGATCCGAGTGGATCATATGCGTATGGATAGGCTGTTCTGTTCCCTGCGTTGGATTCGGTAGAGGCTACCCCCAGCGTTAGACAGGGCCTTCCTGACAGAGGGCTCCCATTAGTAGGCACCTCCTGATTTGGTTTCGGACTGTGCTGAATGTGGGAGTAGACCAGGCGGCCTACGGAGTGGAGGGAGAGACTATCGGTGGACCAAGGGTGACCAACAGCCTAGTCAGTCCCAAAATCCTATGTCACCCATTGATGGGTGAGGGTGAGGGTGTAGTGGGTTGGCGATGAGCGACCTACTGGATTTGTGAATAGATGATTATCAGTCCCAATAGCCTATGTCACCCATGATGGGTGAGGGTGAGGGTGTGGTGGTTCGGCGAAGTACGAACCACTGGATTATGTTGTTATGTATTGGTTGGATAAATAATGGAATTGTGGTAAATATTGTCTGTGATGCATGGGTTGTGCTGTTCACTGAGCGTGCGGCTCACCCCTCGCATATGTTTTTCCCCAGTTGCCACTGAGCCTGAGCTGGAGCCGGAGCAGCAGTTGGAGCTTTCCGAGGGATTTCTTCAGTAGCGGAGCAGCGCTACGTCCGCGAGTGCCAGAGGCTATCAGCATCCCTTTCTTGGCTGTATGTATTTATTTCCGTGCTTGGCACGTGTTGTATATGTTCAGTTGTTTTGTGTATATTGGCTCTCACAGGACGTATGATTGTGTATCGAGTCTGTAAATGTTTATTCACAGATTCAGTCTTTTGCTTCCGCATTTGTGTATATATCATGTCAGCCCCTTTTGTTGCATGTGTGTCATTTATTTGTGGTTTAGAGTATATATTTGACCTCCTGTGTAGGTTTCTGATATGATATATACACTTGCCGCGTCCCTGGGTTGGCCGCCCTGGGGCGTGACAAAAGTTGGTATCAGAGCCTGGTCCTGTCAGAGCCAATAGTCTTCCTTTCGTAGAGATGAGTCCTAGGATTTTGATGAGTATTCTGATCCTAGTGTCTGGTTTTCTTAGGGTGCTGATATGCCTCCTCGCAGAGGACGGCGCGGACGAGGTCCCTCTCGGTCTTTGGAGGTTTCCGGACCTACCAGAGACGAGGATGCTACCGGAGAGCCCTTGACGCAGGAGCCTCCTGCTTGGGAGCGTGCTTTCGCTCGGTTGGCTGATTTGGTGGAGACACAGACGCGGATGTTGGCAGAGCAGGCTAGGGAGATTCAGGAGCTGAGGGCGACCCGCGAGGCAGTTCCGCCGGTCCCCTTGGTGGTAGATCCGCCTGTGGTACCCGATGTACCCCCAGTTCCTGTGGCAGTTCCGGCAGTAGGAGTTGAGGATCCCCTGCAGAGGGAGGAGGAGCTAGAGGCGGCAGCGCGAGTGCAGCAGAGCGGCCTCAACGCCTTTCTAAAGCTCCATCCTCCCGAGTTTCATGGGCAGTCGGCAGATCCTCTTGCGCCAGAGCGTTGGTTGAGGGAGGTGGATACCATTTTCGCGGCCATGCTTTGCACCGATCGCCAGCGAGTCGCCCTGGCCACCTTTATGCTGAAGGGTGACGCCGCCGACTGGTGGGCTACCCGAGTGGTGGACATTCCAGAGGGAGTGGAGCAGCTTTCTTGGGCGGGTTTCCGGAGGCATTTTCTGGACGAGTATTTTCCGTTCTCGACGCGACAGCTAGTGGAGCGGGAGTTCGAGCAGCTGACTCAGGGCTCCATGTCCGTCGCTGACTACTCTGCGCGCTTCACGAGTCTGTCCAGATTTGCTCCAGCCTTGGTGATGGACGAGGTCACGAGGTGCCGGCGATTCGAGCTGGGTCTCAGCAGCGCTATCCGGGTGCACGTCACTGCCCACGCTTTCACGAGGTACTCCGACGTAGTGTCTCGGGCGAAGACCGTCGAGAGAGACCTCGGGATTCAAGTGCGGGCTCCGACCCCTTCTTCAGATCAGGGTCCTTCCGGGAGTCGGGACCAGGGGCAGCGCAGGAAGAGGAGGCCCCGCTTCGAGCAGTCAGCGGCTGCCTCTCCTCCAGCAGATGCGGTGCCAGTATGGGATCCGGCGCCCATTGCAGCAGTGCCCATCCAGTCCTGGCACCGGAGAGGCGGCGCTGTTTTCATTGTCAGCGCATCGGGCATATCAGATACAATTGCCCAGATGCTGACCGACCCCGAGTGCCACCTCAGCAGCCGCCGTTCTTGCAGCAGCAGCTTCCGCGCCAGCGCAGCAGCAGCAGCTTCCGCGCCAGCAGCAGCCAGTGCAGCCGGCGAGGCGTGCTCCTGTTCCTCAGCCGCGGTTGGTGCAGGGTAGAGTTGCAGCGCTTACGGCCGAGGAGGCGCAGCCTTCGGGTGTCATGGTTCGAGGTATCATCTTGTGTTCCCAGCTCTCTAGTATAAGGATAGGTGTGTGTGTAATTGGTGGTTATTATGCAAGTGTGTGGGGTATCTGGATGAGTGAGTGTCAAGAGCGGTTGTTTGGGTTAAGGAAGCCGGGTTATAGCCGTCCTGGCAGTGAGTTCCCATCAGTAGGTACCGCCGATGCAGTCGGAGGGGTACTGAATTTGGGAGTATGCTAGGTAGGGGCTACCCGGTAAGAGATTATTGAATGGTGTCGCGAGCGTGGAATCGCTCTCCCCTTAGTTGGATCCGCGTAGTACAGCCCCGGCGTTAGACAGGCTCCCGGTCAGAGGACCAGGCGAGCTACGGAGCGGGGAGAGGCTAGCGGTGGACCAGGGGTAGAGAGCAGTCTAAGTCTCTCCCAAAGTCCCAATATGTCTCCTTTTGGGAGTGAGGGTGTGGATGAGGCGAAGGCGGGTCGCTCGTAACCCAATTTCTGTGGACCGTTCCCAATGATGTTGGGTCCGGTCTTGCAAAGGATGTTGAATGACATCGTTGGGTGATCATCTAGAGGTAGATGATCCGGAGGAGTTAGTGGTATTCTTTTAAATGATGTCTTCTTCCAGTGTTCCTTTCTGGATTAAGGGGCCTTGTGAGGTCGGCGTTGGAACCCGGGCTAGGGTACTTCGTGTTCCTTGTTTGGTTGTCGGGGTATCCTATATCGGGATTCCATGGTGCCCTCCCGAGGTTTCTTTTCCCAGATAAGGGATGCCATGGAAGCATCAGATAGATGAGAGATCAAGTGCGAGTTTGGTTAGAGGTTAAGGCCTTTTGGGCTGAGTGGTTTCTGGTAAAGGCATATCTGTGGACCCGGGTAAGACGTTTGCTATGTCGAATTGGCGTAGGCTGTTATATATGTGTCACTTTTTAGCCTGCTGGTAACCGTTGGAGCATTTCTGGCAGTTTTAAAATTTTTAGGGTTTTTCGATCGGAACCGCAAATTTTCAGACTGTTAGCTATCGTCTGAGCTAGAGGACTCCGATTGAAAATCTAACTGCATATTTGGTGTCCTGGTGCCATTTTAGACCTCTCACGAAAATTTCGTTGAATTCTGGCATCGTTTGCAAAAATTTCGCAGTTCCGGGGCGTATCCGGGTTTTTAAGTCGCGCATTATATGAAAGGAATCAAAAATATCTTTTTACTATTCATCATCCCTACGACTTGCTCTCTCTCTCTCCTCTCCTCCGTTTTTCTTCCGTTTGAGCCCCCTACACCCCTCAAAACCAAAAACCTAAAGCACGGGAAGTGTAGATCGGGTCCCGATCTACACTCCGGTGTTTTCAAATCCGAATTCCGACGATCCTAGCCTCCCCGACCTCCCCTTTTCGTCCTCTGATTTGGCCCATTCCGAGGGACAAGCTAGATCGGGGCGTGAGAAGGCCTTTGGGAAAGGTTTCGGCGCGCGGAGAGCCACCGGACTTCCCCTCCTCCCCTTGGTAAGCCCCCTTTCTCTCTTTTTCTTGCATAGATGAATGCTAGGGGGGTGGTTTTGTGGTTGGGAGGCGGTTGGCGGCGGTGGGTGGCCGTCGGAGGGCTGTGGGAGGCGGTCAGAGGCTGTGGTGGTGGTCGGAGGTGGGTGGTAGAGGAGCTCGGGCTCGGGCAGGATGGCAGGGCAGCAGCAGCAGGCGCAGCAGCCGCAGGCGCAGCAGGCAGGGCCGCTGGCAGGGCGCGCGCGGGCGTGAGCGCGGGCGTGCGCTCGGGCTGGCGCTGGGCGTGCCTGGTGCTGGGTGTGCAGGGCTAGTCGGGTGCTAGGCTGGCAGGGCTAGCTGGGTAGGCTGGGTAGGCTGGGAGCAGGGCACCAGTTTACTGGGCGCGCGAGCGCGTGCGCGCACGCGGGCGTGCGCTCGGGGGGTGCAAGGAGAGGCGTGCGGAGCAGGCTGCTGGGCTGTGCGCGCTGGCAGGCCGGGCGAGTTGGCTGGGCGCGCAGGCGAGCAGGGCAGGGGCGCTCGGGCATCAGGCGGGCAGTGCCCCGGGCGTGCAGGCGAGCGGTGCTCGGGCCACTCGGCGACGCGCGCAGGCAGCAGCGCGGGCAGGCTGGCAGGCGCGCTGGGCGCGTTCTGCCAGGCGCGCTGGGCGCGTGTTGCGCGGGCGTGCGCGTGGACGCTGGGTGAGGGTCCCGGGCGCTGGGCGCTGGGTCGCAGGTGCCGGGTGCTGGGCGCTGGGCGCTGGCGGGCGCAGTCGGGCGCGCAGTCGTGCGCGGGTGCGCGCGGGTGCTGGCGCGAGCGGGGGTGTGCGCGGGAGTGCGCGCGGGCGCGCGCGGGCGTGCGCGCGATCGTGCGCGCGCGCGCGCGGGCAGGGCGCCTGGGCACTGTGCCTGGGTGCTGGGCATGCGCCTGGGCGCGGTGCTGGGGACCAGTGAGTGCACGTGCTGGGGCGTGCGTGCAGTGCGCGCGGGGGCGCGCTGGGCTGGACGCGCGGTGCGCGCGGGCGCGCGCGAGTGTGCGCGTGCGTGCGGCGGTGCGTCGGAGCGCGCGGGCCGGCGTGCGACAGTGCGCCGGTGGTGTCCGGGTGTGCGGGCTGGGCTCGGCAGTGCGCCTTGGCGGCGGGCCGAGGCTCGACTGTGCGCTCGGGGCGGGTGGCCGTGCGTGCGGTTGCCCGGCGGGTTCGGGAGTGAGTCGGGATGCTCGGATACACGTGCGTACGGACCGTATGTACGTTTATCCGAGTGTTGGGTATTTTAGATGTATTTTTTTGGTATTTTATGCATTGTTCTCACCATATTGAATGTCTGTCTTGCAGATCTAGACGGACGGTCGCGCGACGACCCCGATACCGGTGAGTGGGACAATCCAACCCAGTAGAGAGGGGTCATACGTATTTGGGCGTATACCAACCTCTCCTGGGGCGTCATGGATAAATATTAACCTGCAATGATATGTATATCATGCGAGCATGATTTAATTATAGAATGCATGTTACCCTAGACTTTGCATGTTAGGGACTTGCACCCTTAGGATATGTGTATGAGCCATGCAGCATGTCCCCTGGTTCCCTGTTAGGAAGCCCGGCCGATGCACGTGCCCTACTAGTTTATTTATTAAATTAAATGCTAGTAAATGTTAAAATGCATGTTATAGTGAATATTATAGGGGAGGGGCCTTGCGAGGACAGCGGTGAGACCCGGGTTAGGGTACACCGTGTTCCTTGTTGGGTTGTCGGGGTGTCCTATAACGGGAACTCACGCTGCCCTCCCGAGTTTCTTTCCCCCAATGATATTCCACCTTGTTATACCCTTATGCATGTTCCCCGCATCGTAGTTATGCGCCCTGGTGGGTTCTGAAGAATTCAGAACATTAGTGTTGTTATAATGTGCCGTCTGCGGATCCAAGTGGATCATATGCGATGGGTAGGCTGTTCTGTTCCCTTCGTTGGATCCGGTAGAGACTACCCCAGCGTTAGACAGGCCTTCCTGACAGAGGGCTCCCATCAGTAGGCACCTCCTGATTTAGGACGGACTGTGCTGAATGTGGGAGTAGACCAGGCGGCCTACGGAGTGGAGGAGAGACTATCGGTGGACCAAGGGTGACCAACAGCCTAGTCAGTCCCAAAATCCTATGTCACCCATTGAAGGGTGAGGGTGAGGGTGTAGTGGGTTGGCGATGAACGATCCACTGGAGTTGTGATTGGATGCTTGTAAGTCCCAAAATCCTATGTCACCCATTGAAGGGTGGGGGTGAGGGTGTAGCGGGTTGGCGGAAGCGACCCGTTGGTTTTTGGTGCAGTTAGTCCCAATATCTTATGTCACCGTGGTAGGGTGAGGGTGAGGGTGTAGTGGGTTGGCGATGAGCGACCTACTGGATTTGTGAATGGATTATTATCAGTCCCAATAGCCTATGTCACCCATTGATGGGTGAGGGTGAGGGTGTGGTGGTTCGGCGAAGTACGAATCACTGGATCATGTTGTTATGTCTTAGAGGCTGGATAAATAATGGAATTGTGGTAAATATTGTCTGTGATGCATGGGTTGTGCCGTTCACTGAGCGTGTGGCTCACCCCTCGCACAATATTTTTCTTCAGTGTCATCTGAGTCGGATCTGGAGGAGGAGCTCCCCGAGGGACTTCATTAGTAGCGGAGTAGCGCCACGTCCCGCGAGTTGTAGAGACTATCAGCATCCCTTGTACCAGTATGTATTATTTTCCGTGCTTGGGCACGCGTTTGTGTTGTAATTGGTCGTCTTTGTATGTATATTGTCTCTCACAGGACATGTGATTATGTATGGAGTCTGTAGTGTGTTTTGATTACAGATTCAGTCTTTAGTTATCCGCATTTGGTGTATATATCATGTCAGCCCTGCTTTGTTGTCTGTATGTCATTCTAGTAGCTTGTGTATTATATTATTGACCTCCTGTGTAGATTCTGATATTTTATATACACTTGCCGCGTCTCGGGGACGCCCGGGGCGTGACATAGGCCGTCGAACCCCGCAAGGATTCGGAGCTTCCCAAGTTTGGCGGGTTATTGCAGGAAGCTTGACGAGGGACTCTCGAAGATAGCTGTTCCTCTTAACCGCCTTACTCGGAAGGATGTCCGGTTCGAGTGGTCCCCTTCTTGCGAGGAGAGCTTCCTGGAGTTTATCGGAGGCTCACCTCAGCGCCAATTCTTACCTCTCCGTTTTGGAGTGGTGGGTTCGCAGTTGGGTAAAGGTGTCCGCGATCCTGCTCACGTCGTCCCGTTCGAGCCGCTCGTCTCTGAGCCGGACAGTCATTCGTGGAGCAGTCGATTGAGATCATGGACCGCCGCGTGAGGAGGTTCTGCACCAAGACCGTCCAGTTGGTCGAGGTGCGATGGCAGCACCGTCCCGGTGTTAAGGACACTTAGGAGCTCAAGGGATGCCAGGTGTGACGCGTCTTTTCCCCTCCTAGATGTTTTTGCATATTTTGAGGACAAAATTTCCTAAGGGGGGAAGAATGTTATATATGTGTCACTTTTAACCTGCTGGTAACCGTTAGAGCGTCCTGGCAGTTTTTAAAATTTTTAGGGTTTTCGATCGGAACCGCTTATTTTTGGACTGTTACCTATCGTCTGAGCTAGAGGACTCCGATTGGAAATCTGACTGCATATTTGGTGTCCTGGTGCCATTTTAGACCTCTCACGAAAATTTCATCGAATTCTGGTATCGTTTGCAAAAATTCCGCAGTTCCGGGGCGTATCCGGGTTTTTAAGTCGCGCTCTACTTAAAAGGAATCAAAAAAATATCTTTGCACTATTCATTGTCTTCCTCGTCGAGATCTCTCTCTCCCCTCTCCGTTTTTCTTCCTTTCAAGCCCCCTAGACCCCTCAAAATCGAAAACCTAAAGCACGGGAAGTGTAGATCGGGTCCCGATCTACGCTCCGGTGTCTTCAAATCCGAATTCCGACGATCCTAGCCTCCCCGAGGCGCGGCGGAGGTGCGCGCGGGGTGCGCGTGGGGCGAGGAGGCGTGCGCGAGGCGTGCGCGGGGCGCAGCAAGGCAGGGAGGGTGTGCGCAGGGGCGAGGCGCCGCGCGCGGGGGCGTGCGGGGTGCTCGCGGGCCAGCGCACGGCGTGCGGGGCGCGTGCGGGCTGCCGCGGCTGGGCTCGGTGGACGCGCGGAGCCCCGGGCGGTGCGCGGAGTGCGCGGGCTGAGGCGCGGCGGCGCGTCCGGGCGGTCGGGTGGCCGTGCGGGTGGTGGCCGGCCGTGCGGGGGGTTGTCGGAGTGCTCGGGCTAGCGTGCGTGCGGGTCGTATGCACGTTTGCCCGAGTGTTGGGAGTTTAATTGTGGGTTTATGTATTTTGTGGTGTTTATGGATTTTAACTCACCATATTGAATGTCTGTCTTGCAGATCTAGACGGACGGTCGCGCGACGACCCAGATACTGGTGAGTGGGACAATCCAACCCAGTAGAGAGGTGTTATACGCACTTGGGCGTATACTGACCTCTCCTGGGGCACCGTGGATTATATTAACCTGTAATAATATGTATTGCATGTGAGCATGATGAAAATGTAGAATGCATGCTACCCTAGGCTTTTATGTTAGGGACTTGCACCCATAGGATATGCGTATGAGCCATGCAGCATGTCCCCTGGTTTTCATGCTAGGAAACCCCGGCCTATGCATGCGTCCTACTAGTTTAATTATTAAATTAAATGCTGGTATCTGTTAGATCGCATGCCTTAGGATAATATTATAGGGAGGAGCCTTGCGAGGTCAACGCTGAGACCCGTGTTAGGGTACTCCGTGTTCCTTGTTTGGTTGTCGGGATGTCCTGTATCGGGACCTCGGGCTGCCCTCCCAAGGTTCTAGTCCCAATAATATTATATGTAATGATTGTATGATTGGTATAATTATTAGCATAGTTGGTAGATATTATAGGGGAGGGGCCTTGCAAGGACAGCGGTGAGACCCGGGTTAGGGTACTCCGTGTTCCTTGTTTGGTTGTCGGGGTATCCTATAACGGGAACTCACGCCGCCCTTCCGAGTTTCTTTCCCCCAATGATATTCCAGCCTTGCTGATTTTTGTACATGTTCCCGCGTCTTGATGATGCACCTGGTTGAATTCAGAGGAATTCATGACATTTGAGTGTAATGATGCGTTGTCGGCGGATCCGAATGGATCACTTGCGTATGGGTGGGCTGTTCTGTTCCCCTCGTTGGATTCGGTAGAGGTTACCCCCAGCGTTAGACAGGGCCTTCCTGACAGAGGGCTCCCATTAGTAGGCACCTCCTGATTTGGTTTCGGACTGTGCTGAATGTGGGAGTAGACCAGGCGGCCTTCGGAGTGGAGGGAGAGACTATCGGTGGACCAAGGGTGACCAACAGCCTAGTCAGTCCCAAAATCCTATGTCACCCATTGATGGGTGAGGGTGAGGGTGTAGTGGGTTGGCGATGAGCGACCTACTGGATTTGTGAATAGATGATTATCAGTCCCAATAGCCTATGTCACCCATTGATGGGTGAGGGTGAGGGTGTGGTGGTTCGGCGAAGTACGAACCACTGGATTGTGTTGTTATGTCTTGGAGATTGGATAAATAATGGAATTGTGGTAAATATAGTCTGTGATGCATGGGTTGTGCTGTTCACTGAGCGTGCGGCTCACCCCTCGCATATGTTTTTCCCCAGTTGCCACTGAGCCTGAGCTGGAGTCGGAGCAGCAGTTGGAGCTTTCCGAGGGATTTCTTCAGTAGCGGAGCAGCGCTACGTCCGCGAGTACCAGAGGCTATCAGCATCCCTTATCTCGGTTGTATGTATTGTATTTCCGTGCTGAGCACGTGTCGTATATATTCAGTTGTTTCTATGTATATTGGCTCTCACAGGACTTATGATTATGTATCGGGTCTGTAATATGTTTTGATTACAGACTCAGTTTTTAGCTTCCGCTACATTGTGTATATATTATGTCAGCCTTGTTTGATCTGTGTTGTCATTTTATTTGTGGTTTAGAGTATATATATTTGACCTCCTGTGTAGGTTTCTGATATGATATATACACTTGCCGCGTCCCTGGGTTGGCCGCCCTGGGGCATGACAATGCACCACCTCCCAACACACCCAATGAGCTGAAAAACCAGAAAAAAAGAAGAGGGAAAGCTTACCAAGTGAAGGGGAAAGGGAAGGGGGAGGTGTGGGAGCTCTCAAGCACGCCCATGACCACCTCAACCACCACCACCACCACCACCACTTCAGCCTTCATTCCTCTTCTTCTTGCTGAACCAGAGGGGAGGGGGGATCCATGGATAACATGAGGGAGGAGCAATAGGAGGAGAGGAAAGAGACAACAACAATGGCACACACCTTCTCTTCTTTGCTCTTCCAATCATCTTCCCCTTCTAAAACTCTACCAAACACACTCAAGAGGGCTGGACCAAAGAGAGTGAGAGAGGATACATTTGCGGGGGAGGGCATTATATAGCCAAAGTGGGGTTCAAAGGACAAAATCGTCCATGACCCGAAATTCTGTACATGCTTCACTAGAACAGCCATAACTTTCTCAATATAGCTCCGAATTGCACAGTTCAAAATCCACTGGAAAGCCAAGAAGATTATCGACAACTTTCATGCTTATGCTCAGATTAAATAACCCCTCCAGCTATTTCAAAATGTGAGCTAAACATCGCATAGGGCTGCTGCCAGGATTTTCTCATGCCCGGGGTATACTTGGAAACATACCCATAACTTTTACTACATGAATCTAGTTGATCCAATTCCACTTTTGTATGAAAGCTAACTCAAAATTAAGCATCTCATGATAAAATCATATTTAGACCTCTTCATCTTCGATATTAACAAAATTAAATCCGAATACCAATCAGCATGCATAACTTCTACAAAGATGTCAGAATGCGACGCAAATCTACAAGTTGGCCAATGCCAATACCAGGAGAACAATTATGCAAATAGATTTTTCAATCAGAGTACTCAAAATCCTGCAGGTAGCTAAAAACCAAAATTTTAGCGTCTCCGATCGAAAAAATATATGCCTCCCAATGACATAGGCCTAACAACGCTAAGACCGTACCTTTGATAAAAGTGTGTCGGTAGTGATAAAAGTGTGTCGGTAGCACCAGTCTGGTGCATAGACGACTTGGGAGCAAAAGGACATAATGTGTGATACTGGCTACATTTGGTCTTCCCTTTAGGTTTCCTTAAATTTTGAGGACTAAATTTCCTAAGGGGTGGAGAATGTTGTGCCTGTGTCATTTGGTACCATTTATGGTTAAGCCTTGGTCACATCAGGGTCGTTTAGGACCTTTTCTTTTTCGATTAGAGTCGCTAAAATTTTAACTTTTTAGCTACCTACGGGAGTTGGAGTGCTCTGATTGAAGATCTAACTGCATATTATGAGTCCTAGTACCGTTTTGTACTACCCATAAAAATTTCATCGAATTCCGATAACGTTTTGGAAAATATGCAGTTCGGAATCGCATTCGGGTTCGGCCGTTACTGGGTTTTGGTGGGTGAGATATTTTCGATGATGTGGTCACCCTTGGTAACCTTACCCCCCACCTTGCATAGTGGTTAAGCAACTTAGGATATTTTGGGGTGTTAGTGGGTGACCCTAACCCTAAACTCACCCCCCTCTCCCAATTGAGAACCTTTCTCTCTCTCTCTCTCTTTCCCACTCCCTACGTCTCCCTCTCTTTTGGCTCTCTTTCTCTCTTCCACACCCCCCCCACTAGTGTTGGATAAAATGCCACAAAGAAGATGGAGAAGGAGAACATGGTGGAGCAAAAAGAAGAGGTGTCCAAGGTTAGTTTGTACATGTGTAGATGTTGTCTTCTCCCTCTCCTCCTCTCCTAGCCCCTCTAATGGGTTCCCCCTGGTTTCTCCTTTCCCCCTGGTCAGCAAGAAGAAGGGAAGCAAAGATTGAGGTGGTGGTAGTGGTGGTGGTGGTCGAGGCGGTCGAGGGTGTGCTTGCGAGCCCCTACACTTCCCCCTTCCCTCCCCCTCTCTTTTGGTGAGTTTTCTCTCTTCTTTACTAGATTTTTATGGTTGTAGGGGCTGTTAGAGGAGTCATGCATGCTAGGTGAATGGGTTAGGGTGTGTGAGGAGGGTTGGGGAGGGGTTAAGGATGTCTGGGCACGCGCACAGGTCTGTCCGCGCGCGTGCGCGACCAAGGGGCGCAGGCAAGCACAGTCGGGCGCGCAGGCAGGTGCTTGCGCGTGGGGTTCTAGCAAGGTGCGCGGTGCGCGCTAGTGCGCGAGGGCGTGCGCGAGCGTGTGCTCACGCGTGCCAGCGCGTCTGGGCACCCGACAGAGCACCAGCGGGCATGAGGGCGTGTGCACGAATGCGTGCGCGTGCAGGGCCGCACGTGTGGCTGCCCGAGGGCTCGGGAGGGTGCTAGGGCACTCGGCATGCCCACGTGCGTGCATGCTTGCATGCATGCGAGCCCGTATGCCTGCATGTCTATGTCTTTGGCATTTCTAATTAAATTCTAAGTATTTTAATGTGGCTACTCACCATTCTGATGCCCTTACCTTGCAGATCTTGTTGGATGGGGTAAGCAATGATCCGGGTATCTGTGAGTGGTTCGATCCAACACTTTGGGATGCGCTCGATGCATGTAGTCATGCATCGCGCATCCAAGGGGCTTCTCTGCACCCTAAATATGCTTGATATTTGCATGCTAGGCTTGTATAGCTCGTATATTGCGTAGCACCCCCTTACTACCATATATGTGCCTATGTATCATATTCATGTGTGAATTATTATGTTTGCATGCGCCGCCCTTCATGTATGGGCATGTGTGATGTTTGTTTGTATGAATGTATAGAATATGCATGCCTTAGGTAGTCCCTATTTATAGTACTACTTCCCTATGTTAGTATTATCTAGCATGATTAAACCTGGGTTAATAACCGGGTGCATACTTAATATTCTCTGGTCATAAGATTGGAGGATGTGGTATGGTTGTTGCACCCATCTTGTTGGGGCAAAGCCATGACTAGCTTTCGAAGAAGATGAGACTTTCCCTCTCTCTCGCCCTCCCTCTTTGCATAAATTGAGTAAGTAGATGTGGTTCCTACTTGACTCGGGTCTGCTTGGGATTATCGGCATGCACCGGTTGGTGCGTGAGATCGCGCTTAACCCTTCCCTTTTAAGTTGGTGATATCCAACGCATGCTTAAGTTATACCTTGTGTGCCTCATATGCATGTGTAGTTAGGCCATGCCTTGTATGTGTGTTGCATTATTTATTGTTTATGATGTATATTCATGTTAGGGATTACCCTATAATTAATCATATGTTATCGCGCAAGTTAAAACTATTTAGGCCTATCTGAAATAGGCATGGGTACGACCCACTGTCCGGTTGTACCTCATTAGTTAGAGCGCGAGCGATATAATCGCCACCTTGCATCTTAGAGATGCACTTGAATGGAATTCAGGAGAATTCATTGTTTTATCGGTTTCGTTAAACCGGTGGCTATGGCATTAAATTAGGCCTACCCGTTCTAGGCGCATGTATGGACTGCCTGGTGGGTTATTATCCTTGGGCTTTATTTCTACGTGAGAGCAGAGGTAACCCCTCGCGCCCGAGCAAGGCACTCGTGTGGGAGTACAAGAGTATTCGTTATCGTTGATATGCGATTATTGAGAGTAGTTGACTTTCCCATAGGGTTCGCTTTGCGAACGTGAGGTGCTTACCCGACATCGTCGTGCGTCGTAACTACCCATCGTCGAAGCTGTCTTGTTTGGTAACACCACTTATAGGTGCTACCGATGCGTATCGCGGTACACATTTGGCTGATGTACCGATCATGGAAAGCCGACAGGTAGAGGATAAGCGGGAGAGGGATACCGGATGAAATTGCGAGTGTTGAAGCTATCTTGACAGAGGGGGCTCCCACCTGTAGGTACTACCGATGCGTTCAATAGATGTACTGATCATGGGAGTATACCTGGTAGAGGCTGTAGATACCCCAGTTTTGACTGTCCAAAGAAACGAAATTTACTTCAAGTAATATTGAAAAACAACCACATTTGGACATCCAATAGAAAACTCCCTCAGAAACCAAAAAAATAGAAACCCTAAGTCCAACACTGTTATGCCTGTGTTATTTGGATCCATTTCGGTTAAGCCTTGGTCACATCTAGGTCATTCAGGGCCTTTTTCTTTTTTTATCGGAGTCGCTAAAATTTTGGTTTTTAGCCACTTGTGGGAGTTGGAGTGCTCTAATTGGAAATCTAACTGCATATTATGGGTCCTGGTACTGTTTAGTACTACCCATACAAATTTCATTGAATTCCGGTAAAGTTTTGAAAAATATGCAGTTCTGAATCGCATCCGGGTTTGGCCGTTACTGGGTTTCGGTGGGTGAGATATTTTCGAGTGTGTGGTGCTTCTCCGCACGCTTCCCAATAAAGCAAAAATAAGTGGTTGAGTGAGGGTGAGCCTAACCCTAACCTCACCACCCCCTTATAGTCTACCCTAAACACTATTTGGGCATGGAAATGACCTTTTTGCCCTCTCTCTCTCTCCCCCTCTCTCCCAACTCGTGGATCTCTCTTTCTCTCCCTCTCTTGGTTTCTTTTTCCCCTCTTTGTGTGTGTGGAGAAGGAGGAGGAAGAAGAAAAAGAAGGAGAAGGTGAAGGAGGAAGAGCAAGGTGTGTGTGTGTGGGTGCCTTTGTTGTTCTCGATTCTCCTCTCTCAAGCTCCCTCTCATGTCTTCCCCCCCCCCCTGTTTGGCTGCCAAAGAAGGCTGAGGAGGGCTGTGGAGATGGTGGTAGTGGTGGTGGTGGTTGAGGTGGTCGTGGGTGCATCGAGGGCCCCCGAATCTCCCCCTTTCATTTCCCCTCCATAGGTGAGCTCTTCCCCTTCTTTTCTTTGGTTTATTCATGGCTTAGGGGTGGTGGGGGAGGTTTTGCATGCTAGGTAGATGGGTTAGAGTGTCTGTGAGGGGTTGGGGAGGGGTTAAAAGGGGTTAAAGAGTGCTGGGCGCGCGCGCGGGTCTATCCGCGCGCGTGCGCTCAGACAAGCGCGCAGAGGGGCACAGGCGGGCGCGCAGGCGTGAGCGCGGGAGCTGGTAGCGCGCGCGGTGCACGTAGGTTGTGCGCGCGAGTGCGCGCTGGCACGCGCAAGCATGCGCGCGCGTGGGAAAGCGCGTCTGGGCGTGCGTCTGGGCGCGCGTGCATGCGCATGCTGGGGCTTGCGCAGGGCTGCCCAGGGGCTCGGGTAGGTGCTGGGGCACTCGGGCATGCGTGCGTACGCGCGTGCTCGCATGCGTGCGAGCCCGTATGCGTGCATGTCTAAGTCTTTGGTATTTCTAGTAATTTCTAAGTGTTATATTATGATGTTACTCACCAAATTTGATGCCCTTACCTTGCAGATCTCGTCGGAAGGGATGCGTGAGGTCCTGGGTTGCGGTGAGTGGTTTGATCCAATCCCCCCCCCTCGAGATGTGCTCGACACGCGTAGTCGTGCGTCGCGCATCGATGGGGCATCTTCGCTATACTACTTGTGTAGATAAGTAGTATGGCCATGCTTAAACTATATTATGTTAGATATCTTGCATGCTCGGCTTATATTGCATGTATTGTATCCATGTGTGAATGATTGTATCGCATGCGCCCCTCTAGTATGGGCATGTATTCTGTAATGTGTATAGATGTATAGAATATGGCATGCCTTAGGTAGTATTGTAATACTACTCCTACCATATTAATTGGAATATACAACATGATTAAGTCTGGGTTAATAATGGGCACACGCCTAATATTCCCTTGCGATAAGACTCGAGGGCGTGGTGTAGTTTTGCGCCCATGCTAATGGGGCAAAGCTATGACCAACTTCAAGATATGATGATCTCTCTCTCGTCCTCTCCCTCTACACGAACTGAGTAAGTAGAGGTGATTTCCTACTCGACTCGGGTTCGTTTAGAATATTGGCATGCACCTGTTAGTGCGCGAGATTTGCGCTTAACCTTTACTTTTTAAGTTGGTGATATCCAACGCATGCTTAAGTTAGGCCTTGTGTGCTTATGTGATTAATGGCCATGTATGCATGTTGTATGATTTATTATGATTTAAATCCATGTTAGGGAGTATCCCTATAATTATTTGTTAGGTTATCGTGCATGTAGTTCATGTACATAACTAAGATATAATTCTCCTGGATATATATGCACATGTTAAAACTGATTAGGCCTATCTGAAATAGGCGTAGGTTGTACCTTATCAGTTAGAGCGCTAGCGATGTAATCACCCCCGTGCATTCAAGCGATGCACGCGTTTGGAATTCAGGAGAATTCATTATCTTATCGGTTTTGTTAATCCGATAGTTGTGGCATTAAGCTAAGCCTACCCGTGCTAGGCGTGTATATGAACCGCCTATTGGGTTATGTGCCTTGGGATTATTTCTGCGTGAGAGCAGAGGCAACCCCCTTGTGACTGAGCGACGCAACCGTGTGGGAGTACAATAGTGTTCGATATCATCGATATGTGATTATCGAGAGTAGTTGTTTTTCCATTTGGGTTCGCTTTGCGAACATGGAGTGTTTCCTCCCAATGTCGTCCGTGTTGAAGTGGCCCGGGTTGTAGCTGTCCTGATAGAGGGCTCCCATCTGTAGGTACTATCGATGCATGCGGCAAGATGTACTGATCATGGGGGTATACCAGGTAGGCTACCCGGGAGAGGGCTAATGAATGATATTGCGAGTGTGGAATCGTTCTCCCCTTCGTTAGATCCGATGTAGGAACTTCTCGGCGTTGGAAAAGCTGTCCTGACAGAGGGCTCCCATCCGTAGGTACCACCGATGCGTTCGGAAGCGTACTGATCGTGGGAGTATACCAGGTAGAGGCTAACCGGGGAAAGGGCTACCGGTGGACCAAGGGTGTAGAGGAGTCTAATCTCTCCAAAAGTCCTATGTCACCTCTAAAGGGTGAGGGTGAGGATGAGGTGAAGACATGTCGCCGCGTGACCCATTTGTTGTTCGTCCGTTCCCATAGTTGTTGGGTCCGGTCTCATATCGATGTTCAAAGACATCGTTGGGCAGTTATCTCGATGTAGATGATCCAATAGTGTTGCGTAGACCAGTAATTCAGGGTCTCTTGAACCAACGGTATGGTCTCTCTCCAAAAGTTCCGAGAGTCTCCCTCCGGGAGTGAGGGTGAGGGTGAGGTTGGTGATCCAGTAGTGTTGTGTGGACCATTAATCCCGGGTCTCTTCTACCAACGGTATGGTCTCTCCCCAAAAGTCCCAAGAATCTTCGTCCGGGAGTGAGGGTGAGGGTGAGGTTGGTCGCGCCGCCGCGTGACCTTGTTATCCATTGGGTTTCTACCTATGTTTTCCCTTGAAAGGAAACTGTTTTAGAATTGAACTGTTGTGTGGTGATTGGTTTCCAGCCACTCACTGAGCTTGTAGCTCACCCCTCGCATACTGTTTCTTTTTAGGGGCAGTTTTGGGCGTGGAGCTGGAGCTTCCCTGTGGCGTGGTCTTATGGGCGTGGAGCATTCTTCCGGTGGGTGGTGAGTGCGAGGCCGTGAGCAGTCCTAGAGTCATTTTATGTATTGTAAATCGTGCATGTGGCACAGGTTGTATTTTATTTGGACTAGACTTTGCTCTCACAGGACCATGATTGTGTATTCGAGTCTGTAATAATGTTTTTGGTTTACAGACATTGTTCATATCTTATACTTCCGCTTTTCAGTCAGTTATCATTATCTTTGCTTTGCCACCTTGTGTGTTGTTGTTGGAGTCTTTGTTGACCTCAAGCATTGATAGCTGATATTTCATTATTTCCACGTCTCGGGGACGGCCGCCCTAGGGTGTGACAAACACTTACAAATATTTAAGAGCATGGACAAGGGCGGCTACTTGAGAGTAGCCGCCCCATTCTGGGTGGCTAGTTCCAACTAGCCGCCCCCCTGACCAACCCCAAACCGCCTTCCTGGATGGGACATAAAGCAAGCATGATTGCGGGCGATTGTCCCTTTTAGCCACCCCATCTTAGCCGGTTCAACCTTAGTAACCGACCCAAGCCATCGCTTGTCAGAGATGGGACGTATGGCAAGTTATGATGGGGCGGCTACCTGATAGTAGCCGCCCCTCACTGGGCGGCTAAATACCATTAGCCGCCCCTCACCTGGACACTGTTAGAGGACAAAGATTTGGGAAGGTCAAATCAAGCACCTTATTACCCATTTTGATCTATTGTCCTGTGGACATTCCCATACCCCTTTTTTTTTACTATAAATAGGGGGTCTCTAAGCATTCATATCCATCATCAATTCCAATCAATACACATTCAATACCCATCAATAACCCCCAACCACCCACATTCCAAACCATCAAACCAAACCACCACCTCAAACCCTTGAGAGAAAAGTGAGAGAGAAACCCATTTCCTAAACCAAATCACTCTCCAAAACCTAGGTTAAACCTAGCTTAACCTCTACCAAACACCCAAATCAAACCCTACCCAGGTTCTGCCCAAATTGAACCAGACACCAGCGGAGGCGGCCAAAGATAACTAGCCGGCCATTCCCTAGCCCACTCAAGTCCCAATTCTCCTTTAGTCAGGTTTCCGAAGCAAAAGAGGATCCCTGTCTTCACCTCTATGTACGGCATATCCGTGTCTTAGAGCGGAGACCCCACAAACTCCCCCACGAAGGCGATCAAATCCGCCCCGACTTTTCCTGCTTTTCGAGAAAAGCAGGTGGTGATCACAACAACCCCTGAAACCTCCTGAGGGCCCGTCAGCTGCCTCAGCCAAGAACGAAAACCCCCATCACCCCTTTCCGAGAGACGAGATGACTGATCCCGCCAAGGCGCAGCTCTCCGAATCCATGCCTCCGAAGAAGCCCCACACACGCACAGACCTACCGGAGGAGGAGCCGAAGAGGAAGGAAGAGAGGGCCCCTACCCTTTCATTCCCCTTTTTCCTTCCGAAATCTGATACCGATAGCCTGGCGATCACGATGGGACATCCCTCGTGAAAGACAACAAAAGGTAATCCTCTTTTGCTTCTTTTCCAATAACCTGACTAGAATGCCTTCATCCCTCTAGGAAAACTGAGAATTCACCCCTCAAGTCTGACCCTCCTCTACTTTGCATAACAACATCCTTTACCACTTTAAGCCGCACACAGCTGCGCACCCCTTTACTGCTTTAAGCCGCACACAGCTGCGCACCCTTTACTGCTTTAAGCCGCACACAGTTGCGCACCCCTTTACTACTTTAAGCAGCACACAGCTGCGCACCCTTTACTGCTTTAAGCCACACACAGCTGCGCACCCTTTACTGCTTTAAGCCGCACACAACTGCGCACCCCTTTACCGCTTTATTTACTGCTTTGATCTGCATTCATTCACATCTAGGCTTTTCCATATTCACACAATGGAGGCCTACACCCAGGAGAAAATAGTAGAGGAGAAGGACAACTAAGGAGACCAAACCGCCCAATTCCTTAGCCACCTAGAGGAGAGGATGGCTACCCTAGGATACCAGTCGGTCGAGGACATGTTCAATGACCTCACCGACTATCACCAGGCCAAGACCTTGAAGCAGGAAACTCCTGTTAAGACCCCCAAGGCTTGCCCCACCCCCAATACACTACCATCACCCGGCTTCTCGGCAAATCCGAGTCCAAGCCTCTTTTCCTTTGCCCCACCATCCCCCATAAATCCACTATTCCCAACCGTTTCTGCCCCGAGCCCTTACCAGGCTACCTCCAACCCGGGACCGCTAAACATCCCTCCCAAGGGAGAAACGTTGGATGAAACCATCCGGGGAATCCTCTCCGAGACTGGCCCTTCTGCCCCCCAAACACATGTCTCTACACAACCTGAGACAGATCCCGTCAGTCCACCAACCGAAGGGATTTAAAATCCTGAAATTTCACCAATATAACCGACGTGGAGACCCAGACATTCATTTGATCGACTTTTATCTCGACGCCCGACTGTTTCTAGATAACCAAACTCTGCTAGTATTCCTCTTCCAAAAATCATTGGAAGGAGAAGCACTACAATGGTTCTCCACCCTACCTGTAGATCATTTGTCAAACTTTTCGGATGTAAGCGAGAAGTTTTTGGACCGCTACGGTTATCAGAAGATTAGGACCCCCTCTATTTCAGACCTAACCGTAGAAAGAATGAGGCCTAGGGAGGAATTTGAATAGTATGTGTCCAAGTGGCGCACCCTGTCACACCCCAGGCGTCCCCGAGACATGGCAATAATAAAATATCAGCTATCAATACCTGAGGTCAATAAAGGCTCCAACTACAATACACAAGGTGGCAAAGCGAAGATAATGATAACTGACTGAAAAGCGGAAGCATAATATATAAACAATGTCTGTAAATCAAAAACATTATTACAGACCCGAATACACAATCACTGTCCTGTGAGAGCCAAGTCTAGACCAAAGAAAATATAACCTGTGCCATATGCATGATTTACAATACATACAAGACTCTAGGACTGCTGACAACCTCGCACTCGTCGCCCGCCGGAAGAACGCTCCACTCCCATAAGACCACGCCACAAGGAAACTCCAACTCCACGCCCAACACTGCCCCTGAAAAAGAAACAGTATGCGAGGGGTGAGTTACAAGCTCAGTGAGTGGCGGGAAACCAATCACCATACAACAGTTCAATACATAAACAATTTCCTTTCAAGGAAAACATGGGTAGAAACCCAATTGATAACAAAGTCACGCGGCGGCGCGACCATCCTCACCCTCACCCTCACTTCCGGAGGGAGACTCTTGGGGCTGTTGGAGAGAGACCATACCGTCGGTCGAAGAGACCCGGAATTGCTGGTCTACACAACACTACTGGATCATCTACATCTAGATAACTGCCCAACGATGTCTTTGAACATCGATACGAGACCGGGCCCAACAACTATGGGAATGGTCAAACAACGAATGGGTCAGGTGGCGATGTGTCTTCACCTCATCCTTACCCTCACTCCTGGAGGGAGACTCTTGGGACTTTTGGAAGAGACTTAGACTGCTCTACACCCTTGGTCCACCAGTAGCCCTTTCCCCCGCGTAGCCTCTACCTGGTATACTCCCACGATCAGTACTCGTCCGAATGCATCGGTGGTACCTATGGATGGGAGCCCTCTGTCAGGACAACTAAACCCGAGAAGTTCCTACATCGGATCCAACGAAGGGGAGAACGATCCCATGTTCGCAAAGTGAACCCAATGGAAAACAACTACTCTCGATACTCACTTATCGAGATATCAAAACACAGGCATAACAACAATCAACACACTCATATTAACCTTAAAGTAGTCATAGTCCCTATACGGGAGTAACTACACAAGTTATTGGGTCGTAACATCGCCGACCCATCCCACCCTCATCCCTTTTAGTTGGGGGACATGGGCCTTTTCAGACTAGACCGCTCTCCACCCCTGGTCCACCCGGTAGCCTCTCCCACACTCCGTAGCCTCTACCTGGTATACTCCCACTATTAGTACTGTCCGACGCATCGAAGGTACCTACGGACGGGAGCCCTCTGTCAGGTCGATCAGCTTTCCAACGCCGGGGAGTCCCTACATCGGATCCAACCAAAAGGAGAAGACAGCCTACTCGCACGTATACGATCCTCTTGGATCCGTCGACAACGATTTGTAACATTACTAATGTCATGAATTCTCAAGAATTCCTCCAAGGCGCATAACTAAGATGCGGGGAAACATATATTATAACAACGAGGTTATAATATTCTCTAAGGCATGCTTATAACAATATGATCACATTTGATTTAAATAAATTAAACTAAATGGGAAACATGCATAGATAGGGGCTTTCCAATCAAGGGACATGGTGTCTAGGCATGTATGGGCCTCTATACATGTATATGGATGCATATCCCTAGCATACAAGGTCTAATATGGCATGGTTACATCATATAAATCATGCATTGCATAGTTTTTCATACTATAGCTAGGGGGACCCATCGATGCGCGGCGCGCGTCTATGCGGGTCGAGCGCATCCCTAGAGAGGGGGGGGGGGGGATTGGAATCGAACCACTCACCATACGACCCGGGACCTCGTGCATCCCATCCGACGAGATCTGCAAGGTAGGGGCATCAAGCTTGGTGAGTAACATCACAATTTACACATAGAAATCATTAGAAATACCAAAGACATAGACATGCATGCATACGGGCTCGCACGCATGCGAGCACGCGCGTACGCCCGCATGCCCGGTTGCCCCAGCACCTACCCGAGACCCTGGGCAGCCCCGCGCATGCCCCAGCACGCGCACGCACGCGCGTGCGCGCACTGGCCCCCAGGCCCGCGCCCAATCGCATGCCCAGGCGCACTGCCCCGCGCGCGCGCGCGCTCGCGCGCACTCCCCGTGCGCTCCCCCGCTCGCGCCAGCGCCCACACGTACTCTCGCGCCCACTCCGCGCGCACCCGCGCGCTCGTGTGCACGCGCTCGCGCGCGTCTGCTCGGCCGCCTACGCCTGCCAGCGCCCGTCTGGCGCGCTCACACGCGCGCAGACTGCCCCCAACGCACGCCCAGCCTCTCCCAACCTCTTTTTAACCCTCCCCAACCCATCACACACACTCTAACCCATATGCATAGCATGCATGAACACCCTAACAGTCCCCTATGCCATGAAAACCAAGAAAAGAAGGGGGAGAGCTCACCTTTGGAGGGGGAATGAAAGGGGGAGACTCGGGGGCCCTCGATGCACCCGCGGCCACCTCAACCACCACCACCACTACCACCACCTCCTCTGCCCTCCTCAGCCTCCTTTGGCTGCAAATCAGGGGGGGGAGAACAAGATATGAGAGGGTGCTTGAGAGAGAGGAGATTAACAACAACAACAAAACCTACACAAAGTTTTCTCTTGCACTTGCACCTTCTCCTTCTCTTCTCTTGAGAAATTTATGCAAACACATGGGGGGGCTTTGAAAGAGAGGAAGAGAGACCAAAAATCCCACGTTGGGAGTGGGAGGGAGAGAGAGAGAGAGAGATATTTTTCCCAAATTAATATCTAAAAGAGGGGTACAAAATGACCAATTCATCCTTGACTAGAAATTCTGAGCATGCTTCACTAGAACAGCCATAACTTCCTCAATATAGCTCTGAATTGCACAATTCCAAATCCGTTGGAAAGCCAAGAAGATTATCTACAACTTTCATGTTTTTGCCAAGATCAAATAATCCCTCCAGATTTTCCGAAATTAGAGCTAAACATATAATAGGGCTGCTGCCAGAATTTTTCATCCCCAGGGTATACTTGGAAAAATACCCATAACTTTTACTACAGAAATCCAGTTGATCTAATTCCACTTTTGTACGAAAGCTAACTCAAAACTGAGCATCTCATAATAAAATCATATTTAAACCTGGGGATTTAAATCTTGGATTTTAACAAAATCAAATCCAAATACCAAATCGGAAATACATAACTTCTGGGAGAAAAAATTATGTAACCAAATTTTAATCAGAGCGCTCCAAATGACACAGGCATAACACACCCTCATCCACCGAACTGGCCTGCAATTAACGGAATGTAAAGAAATTGACATGATGTTGCAGAGCCTGAGTTCAGAACTCTGTACGAGTCTTTCGTACGGAGACTGTACCACGTACCAGCTTCTCATTGACCGCCACAACAGGATTTCCCGTTGTGCAGCCCCAGTAGTCCAAATCCAGTCCCCACCTATCAGCCATAGGGTTCGACAACCGCCGAGAAAGGTGCACACCCCCACGGTAGAGGGGATAATCACACAAGTTTCGGCACTCTACCCGAACGGAGCGCGAGTTCACCAGCTCCGAGACAGTATACACCCGGTTCATCCGTACATGTGTGGCCTGGGCAAGCCAATCAAAACTTCATTCCTCGATCAGTACGCGCCTCCGTGCCGATACGACAAAACCCAATAGCCCACAGTCCTCCAGTCCATTGCCCCATAATTCAAAGCCACAGCCAAACTAGGACCCCCCCTGCTTATTCCGCTCCCCCAAGAGCACAAAACTTTAACCCCTAGGTAGCCTACACAAAGCTCCTATAACGAAGTCTCCCCTCCAACCTCCTATGGCCCGAGATGAATGGGAAAGAGGGACTCTTACCCACCCCTCCTAGAAACCTTAACAAGGATTTTTAGGGTAATGATGGACACCAACAGTATCTCCCTTCCTTCCGCTAGGCCCTCACTCCCCAGGGCCAGCACCACGCGTTACTGTCAGTACCATCAACAGCATGGTCACACCGTAGAACAATGCATTGTCCTTCGGGACTTTGTTTATGATTTAAATGATGACAGGCACCTTGATTGGGCCATGATCAAAAGCCACCTGAGCCAAGGCAATCCCCCAAGCAAACAAGCCACTTGGCATATTCACTGACCCTATGCCAGATCATGACCGAGTCTCCACTTCCGGAGCCCGCATTGTAAATATGATCAGAAGGGAGAGACATCCATCACCGGAGCCGAGCAGCTCGGAAGATACCACAGATGGCAGTCTATCTGAAGAATCTGAGGGGGAAGGGCAAGACGAGCCTTTCCAGTTGAACCTCGATGAACACGACCTTGCCATACTATATGGTGAGGAAGAACAAGTACTCCCTGCCCTGCCTGAAGTCATCAACATAGAGTCCGATGAAAGTGGACTAGACAACCTGGGAGAAGAAGAAGAGGAAGAACCATTCGAAGAGGTTCCAGAGGGAGCAAGCGAAGGACCCGAGCAAGAGGAGTGTACTTCGGATGATCTGCATCCGGACGACAACGGGTCCTCCAAAAGCACTGATACGGTCAACGGCCCCTGCCATCCAATGACCATCTCCTTCACTGACAAGGACCTCCCGACCCAAGATTGCGGGTATACCCCCTCCATGTTCGCGGACGACTCCAGGCCATCTCGCTAAACAACATCTTCATTGACCCAGGATCAGGGATGAATATGATGACTTGCTCCACCTACCAGGAAATGCCTAGACAAGGTCGCCCTTTCGTCCAACCAGCACACTCCATCCAAGCTTTCAACCATTCTGGGAAGACCATCTGTGGCCACGGATTCTTCAAGCTGGCCATCGGCCCCCTAGTTTGCGAGATGGAGTGCTTCGTGGCTGACATTGACAAGATACCCTCTAATACTAGGGCGTCCATGGCTCGATAGTATTCAAGCCATTTGCTCTCCCCGACACCAATGCCTCTGTTTGCCCTTTCAAGGTCATGTATTGACCATTTGGGGAGAGGCATGCCTTCGATATGAAAATGAAGACAACTGGGTACTACACAACATGTTCGCACTGACCTTGCACCCAGGTACCGAACATGGAGGTGATAGCCCACCTGGATCCCTCTACGACAATCAATACCCCTCGAAGGAAATGGCCGGGACCATGAACTCGGTAAACAACCACGTAGAGCCCCGTCCGGTCACCTTCCTCCCCCATGAAGTCGCTAGAGCCGGAGCACGCTCTGCACCCCTCGCAATCATCGCCAAGCTCAGAGGGAGGGAGTTCAAGCATATTCTTGTTGACACGGGAGCAGAAACCAACGTTCTTACATATTCCGCTTACCAGAAGCTTAAAGGCAGAATTGTCACGCCCCAGGGCGGCCGTCCCCGATACGTGGCAAATATATATAATATTAGCAGTCTATACAGGAGATCAATAAAATACTCTAAACAACATCAAGAGTGACACACAAATCAATAATGTAGCTGACATAATATATATACATATAGCGGAAGCTTAAACGATTAAGTCTGTAATTCAAAGACATATTACAGACCCGAATACATAATCAACTGTCCTGTGAGAGCCAATATAAACAATGACATCCAAATACAAGTGTGTGCCCAAGCACGGATAACAATACATACAATCAAGAAGGGGATGCTGATAGCCTCTCACTCGCAGAACCCAAAACGTGACGCTGCTCCGCAACTGCTGTGATGCCTCGGGGAGCTCCTCCTTCAGATCCGACTCAGATACAACTGGAGGAAAAGAATATGCGAGAGGTGAGCCACACGCTCAGTGAATGGCACAATCTATGCAACATAACTCATATTAACCTTTAAATAATTATAGTCCCTAAACGGGAGTAACTACAGAAGATAGTGGGTCGTAACATGGCCGACCCACCCCACCCTCACCCCCACCCTTTAAGGGGGGGACATGGGCCTTTTCAGACTAGACTGCTCTCCTCCCTTGGTCCACTCGGTAGCCTCTCCCACACTCCGTATCCTCTACCTGGTATACTCCCACGATCAGCACAGTCCGACGCATCAGAGGTACCTACAGATGGGAGCCCTCTATCAGGACAGCTTTCCAACGCCGAGGAGTCCCTACTCGGATCCAATGAAAGGGAGAAAACAGCCTACCCACACAGATACGATCCTCTTGGATCCGTCGACAACGATTTCTAACACTACTAATGTCACGAATTCTCAAGAATTCCTCCAGGGCGCATAACTAAGATGCGGGGAAACATATATTATAACAACAAGGTTATAATATTCTCTAAGGCATGCTTATAACAATATGTTCTCATTTTGATTTAATTAAATTAAACTAAATGGGAAACATGCATAGATCGCGGGGCTTTCCAATCAAGGGACATGGTGTCTAGGCATGTATGGGCCTCTATACATGATATATGAGTGCATATCCCTAGCATACAAGGTCAAATGTGGCATGGTTACATCATACCAATCATGCATTCCATAGTTTTTCATTTATCACAAGTTAATATATAATTATGGTGCCCCAGGGGAGGGCAATGCACGCCTACGTGCATCAAACGCCTCCCTACTGGGTTGGATTGACCCACTCACCGAAACCCGGGTCATTGCGTGACCGTTCGCCAAGATCTGCAAGACATGGGCATTCAATATGGTGAGTAAACTACACAGATACATACGAAATTTACTAGAAATACCCAATACTCGGACAAGCATGCATACAGACTCGCACGCATGCGAGCACGCGCGTACGCCCGCGAGTCCGAGTGCCCCGACACCAACCCGAACCCTCGGGCAGCCACACGCATGGCCCCCCGCACGCGCACGCACGAATGCGCAGGCACGCATGCGCCCCAGCGCCCCTGGCGCACTACCGCGCCCCTGCCCGCACGCACCGCGCGTCCAGCCCCCGCGTACCCGCGCGCACTGCTCCCCCGCGCAGCACCCCGCTCGTCTGTGCGTACGCGCGCGCGCCCACCAGCTCGCCCGTCTTCGCGCGCAGACGCGTGCGCACTCGCGCGGATGGCTCCGCGCTCGCGCCCGAGCCCCTTCCACCCCCTCCTCAGCCTACCCACACCCCCTACCACCTATGCAAAGCATGCATGACCACTTAAACCCCCTAATCAATCATCTAAACAAGCTAAGGGAGGAGGAATACTTACCAACAAGGAGGGAAAAGAGAAGGGAGGAAGCTCGGGTGCCCTTTGCGCACCAAACCACCACAACCGTCACCACCAAGACCACCACCACCTCAGCCACTCTCAAGCCCTAAAAACGGCTGAAACAGGGGTGGGGGAAGCCATGAGAGGGAGATAGAGAAAAGGGAAAACAATCAAACACCACTCAAAGGTAGATCACACCCTTACCTTTCTTTTTCCCTTCTAGGGTTTTCTTCTTCTTCTTCTTCTACTAACTCTAATGGAACTAAAAGGAAGAAGAGGGAGTGAGGGAGTGTGTGTGAGAGAGAGATGGAGATGGGGAAGAAAAAGGGGCGCCCAACACTAGTGACACACACACACACACACACACTCACACACTTAGAACAATTAGGGTTGGTGGGGATTGACTTTGAGTCAACCCAACCACACAAAAAAACAAAACTATTTGACCAAGTCAATGGTTAAATTTGACTTGGTCCAAGTCTTCTTTGACTTGGTCAAGTCCCCCCTTTGACATTCCCACTCGGTCAAAACCCGGATACGATTCAGAACTGCCAAATTCTGAAACGTTACCGGAATTCGATGAAATTTTCGTGAGTGGCTCGAAATGCCATCAGGACTCATAATGTGCACTTAGATTTCCAATCGGAGTTCTCAAGCTCATGCAGATAGCTAAAAGTCTAAAATTTTAGCGGTTCCGATCGAAAAAAGAAAAAGTTGAAAAACTGCCAGAAATGTCCCAAAGGTGACCAAAAGGCTAAAAGTGACACATATATTACATTCTTCCCCCCTTAGGAAATTTTGTCCACAAAATTAATACAAAAACATCTAGGAAGGGAAAAGATGCGGATATGCGCCACGCATGGCGTCCTCGCGCTCCCAAGTGGCCTCGGCACCAGAACGGTGCTGCCATCGCACCTTAACCAGCTGGACGGTCTTGGTGCGGAGCCTCTTCTCGTGTCGGTCCAGGATCTCGATCGGTTGCTTCACGAATGACAAGTCCAGCTCGAAGACGAGCGGCTCGAACAGATTAACGTGAGCAGGATCGTGGACGTAACGCCTCAGCTGCGAGACATGGAAGACGTCATGGGATTGAGCCAACTGTGGGGGCAGGGCTATGCGATAGGCCACCTCTCCAATCCGCTCGAGGATGAGAAACGGCCCAATGAAACGCGGACTCAACTTGCCCCGCACACCGAAACGGAAGATGCCCTTCATCGGGGACACCTTCAGGAAAACATGGTCACCAACCTCGAAGGCGAGCTCACGGCGACGACGATCGGCGTAGCTCTTCTGACGGCTCTGAGCGACTCGGTTACGCTCACGAATCGTCTTGACCATCTCTGAGGTCTGGTGGATGATCTCTGGTCCCTCCAACTGGCGCTCTCCGACCTCGTCCCAACACAAGGGGGACCTGCAGCTGCGGCCATAGAGCGCTTCATATGGTGCCATCCGAATACTCGAGTGGTAGCTGTTGTTGTAGGCAAACTCCACCAACGAAAGATGCCTCTCCCAACTGCCCCCAAAGTCGAGAACGCAAGCTCGCAGCATGTCCTCTAGGGTCTGAATCGTCCTCTCCGACTGGCCGTCCATCTGCGGATGAAACGCTGTACTGAAGTGGAGGTTCGTACCAAGGGCGTGCTGAAGGCTACGCCAGAACCTCGAAGTAAATCTCGCGTCTCTATCAGAAATGATGCTGACGGGAGTGCCATGGAGACGAACAATCTCGGAGACAAACAACTGCGCCAGGTTTCCAGAGAATCGGTGAGTCGTATGGGGAGGAAATGAGCGGACTTAGTCAGTCGGTCGACGATTACCCAGATGGCATCGCGACACGAACGTGACCATGGCAAGCCCGAAACGAAGTCCATGGTGATCTGCTCCCACTTCCACTGAGGAATCTCAATGGACTGCAGCTTCCCCGCAGGACGCTGATGTTTCGACTTCACCTGCTGGCATACCAAGCAACGGGCAACGAAACGGCCAATATCCGCCTTCATCCCGCGCCACCAGTGGGCTGCCTGCTGAGAGCATTGGCCACGACATTCGCCTTACCCGGATGGTAAGTGATGTCACAGTCATAATCCTTCAGGAACTCGACCCAACGTCTCTGACGCATGTTGAGCTCTGGCTGGGACTGCAAGTAAGTCAAGCTCTTGTGATGAGTGAAGAGCTCGAACTCCTCGCCATAGAGGTAGTGCTTCCACATCTTCAGCGCAAAGATGATCGCTGCTAACTCTAAATCGTGGGTGGGGTAATTCTGCTCATGGGGCTTCAACTGACGCGACGCGTAAGCCACAACCTTACCGTACTGCATCAGGACGCAAACCACACCCAGCCGCGATGCATCGGAGTAGACTGCGAATCCACCACTCCCAGACGGAATGGTAAGAACTGGCGCTGAGGTGAGCCTTCGCTTCAACTCCAGGAAGCTCTCCTCGCAAGATGGGGACCACTCGAACTGGACATCCTTCCGAGTGAGGCGGGTCAGAGGAACAACTATCTTCGAGAAACCCTCGACAAACCTCCGATAATAACCCGCCAAACCCAGGAAGCTCCGAATCTCTGTGGGGTTCAACGGTCGACGCCAATTCGACACGGCGAGCGTCTTGTCCGGGTCCACAGATTTACCCTCGCCGGAAATCACGTGGCCTAGAAAGGCCATACGCTCCAACCAAAACTCGCACTTACTGAACTTGGCGAACAACTGATGTCGGGCCAAAGTCTCCAAGACAGTGCGGAGATGGTCAGCGTGCTCCTCAAGACTCCTCGAGTACACCAGAATATCATCGATGAAGACTACTACGAAGGAGTTGAGGAAGGGCCGAAACACCCGGTTCATCAGATCCATGAAGGCTGCCGGCACATTCGTCAACCCAAACGGCAGTGCCCGGAACTCGTAGTGCCCATAACGGGTACGGAAGGCTGTCTTTGGAATTCTGACTCCCGAATCTTCAGCTGATAGTAGCCCGAACGGAGATCGATCTTAGAAAAGACACGCGCTCCCTGGAGCTGGTCAAACAGATCGTCAATCCGTGGCAAGGGGTACTTGTTCTTCACGATCCGCTTGTTCAGCTCCCTGTAATCAATACAAAGACGTAGCGAACCGTCCTTCCAAACGAACAAAACAGGGGCTCCCCACGGAGAAACACTCGGACGTGCGAAGCCCTTCTCGAGCAACTCCTCCAACTGCTCCTTGAGCACCTTCAGCTCTGCCGGGGCCATCCGGTACGGAGCTCTCGAAATCGGCTCGGTCCCCGGAATTAGATTAATCTCAAACTCGATCACACGATTCCGGCGGTGATCCCGGAAGATCATCGTTGAAAACCTCCGGATATTCCGCCACGACCGGAGTCTGACTGATATCCGCCCGCAGTGGTGCATCCTCCTCAGCAATATACGCCAGAAAGCCCTCACATCCTCCCTGAAGGAGTCTCCACGCCTGGACGGATGACACGAACCCCAAAGGGGCTATGTCACGATCGCCCACGAACTGGAAAGATCTCCGACCCGGAAGGTGGAATGACACCGACTTCGCAAAACAGTCGATGCTGGCGTGACTAGCTAAGAGCCAATCCATTCCCAGGATGGCATCGAAGTCCGTCATGGCGAGCTCTACCAACTCTATTGGAAACTCATGCTCCGCAATCGCCACGGTACACCCTCAGTAAACAGAACGGAGGAGAATACGGTCTCCGACGGGCAATGATATCTCCAGCATAACATCAAGAGGGGCGGACACCACGCCCATCCGTCTCGCGAAAATGGGAGACACGAACGAGTGCGTGGCTCCGAATCAAATAGCACATATGCAGGAAGCTAGGAGATCAAAACAATACCTCAGACCACGCTACCCGAAGCCTGCGCCTCCTCGGCTGAAAGTGCTGCAACTCGACCCTGAACAAGCTGCGGCTGAGGAGCAAGGGCACGCCTCGCAGGCTGCACTGGCTGCCTCCTCTGGTCAACTCGGCCACCCTGTGGCTGCTGCTGCTGGCGTGGCTGCTGCTGTTGCTGGTGCGGCACACGGGGTTGGCCAGCATCAGGGCAATTATATAAAATATGCCCGACGCGCTGGCAATGGTAACAGCGCCGCATCTGTGGTCGCCTGGTCTGGACTGGTACTGCCGCAATGGGTGCTGGACCTCGCGCTGGCACCACATCGACTGGAGTAGCGGCGGCCGCTGACTGATCAAAGCGGGGCCGCTTCTTCTTGCGATGTCCCTGGTCCTGGCTCCTGGGGGGCCTCTGGTCTACAGAAGGGGTTGGAACCCCCAAAGGGACCCCAAGGTCTCGCTCGACTGTCTTCGCACGAGACACCAAGTCCGAGTACCTCGTGAACGCCTGTGAGTTGACATGCACCCGGATGGTGCTAATGAGACCCATCTCGAAATGACGGCATCGCGTCTCCTCATCCATCACCAAGGCGGGGGCGAACCAGGAAAGCCTCGTGAAACGTGTGGAGTAATCAGCGACTGACATGGAACCCTGCGTCAGTTGCTCGAACTCTCGCATCGCGATCTGGCGTGTCAAAAACGGGAAGTACTCCTCCAGAAAGTACCTCCGGAACCCAGCCCATAGAAGTCGCTCCACTCCCTCGGGGATGTCCACCGATCGGGTAGCCCACCAGTCGGCGGCGCTACCCTTCAACATGAAGGTGGCCAGTGAGACACGCTAGCGGTCGGTGCAGTGCATGGTCGAGAAGATCTTGTCTACCTCCATCAACCAACGCTCAAGGGCAAGGGGGTCCGCCGTCTGGCCATGGAACTCGGGAGGGTGGAAATTTAGAAAGGTAGTGAGGCTGCTGTGATGCACTCGTGCCGCAGCCTCTAGCTCCACCTCCCTCTACACGGGATCCTGAACTCCCACCACTGGAATCTCCACTGGGACAGGGGGTACCTCTGGCACCACCCGTGGAACTGCCTCGCGAAGCGCCCGCAGCTCCTGGATCTCTCGTTCCTGATCAACTAACGCCCTAGTCTGGGCCTCCAGTGCCCTAGTCTGAGTCTCCACTAGATCTGTGATACGAGCGTAAGCACGATCCCATGCAGGAGGCTGCTGCGCTGGTCCTGGCCCAATAGCCAAGGACCCTCCAGTAGACTCCTCGCCTCTGGTAGGTTCGAAAACCTCTAAGGGCCGAAGGGGACCACATCCACGCGTTCCTCTGCGAGGAGGCATATCAGTAACCTAAGAAAATAGACACTAGGATCAGAATACTCATATAGAAATCTTAGGACTCATCTCTAAGAAAGCAATTGGCTCTGATAGGACCAGGCTCTGATACCAACTTTTGTCACGCCCCAGGGAGGCCGTCCCCGATATGTGGCAAATATATATAATATCAGCAGTCTATACAGGAGATCAATAAAATACTCTAAACAACATCAAGAGTGACACACAATCAATAATGTAGCTGACATAATATATATACATATAGCGGAAGCTTAAATGACTGAGTCTGTAATTCAAAGACATATTACATACCCGAATACGATCCTCTTGGATCCATCGACAACGATTTCTAACACTACTAATGTCACGAATTCTCAAGAATTCCTCCAGGGCGCATAACTAAGATGCGGGGAAACATATATTATAACAAGGTTATAATATTCTCTAAGGCATGCTTATAACAATATGTTCTCATTTTGATTTAATTAAATTAAACTAAATGGGAAACATGCATAGATCGGGGCTTTCCAATCAAGGGACATGGTGTCTAGGCATGTATGGGCCTCTAAGGCATGATATATACTCATATCCCTAGCATACAAGGTCTGATGTGGCATGGTTACATCATATTAATCATGCATTGCATAGTTTTTCATTTATCACAAGTTAATATACTATTATGGTGCCCCAGGGGAGGGCAATGCACACCTACGTGCATCAAACGCCTCCCTACTGGGTTGGATTGACCCACTCACCGAAACCCGGGTCGTTGCGTGACCGTTCGCCAAGATCTGCAAGACATGACATTCAATATGGTGAGTAAACTACACAAATACATACGAAATTTACTAGAAATACCCAATACTCAGACAAGCATGCATACGGACTCGTACGCATGCGAGCACGCCCGTACGCACGCGAGTCCGAGTGCCCCGACACTCACCCAAACCCTCGGGCAGCCACACGCATGGTCCCCCGCACGAATGCGCACGCATGCATGCGCCCCAGCGCCCCTGGCGCACTGCCGCGCCCTTGCCCGCGCGCACTGCGCCCCCACGCAGCACCCCACACGCACTCTTGCGCGTCTGCGCGTACGCGCGCGCCAGCTCCTGTCTGCGCGCGCAGATGAGGGCGCACATGCGCGGATGGCTCCGCGCGTGCGTCCGAGCCCTTTCCACCCCCTCCTCAGCCCACCCACACCCCCTACCTTCTATGCAAAGCATTCATAACCACTTAAACACCCTAATCAGTCATCTAAATAAGCTAAGGGAGGAGGAAGACTTACCAACAAGGAGGGAAAGGAAAAGGGAGGAAGCTCGGGTGCCCTTTGCGCACCAAACCACCACAACCGCCACCACCAAGACCAGCCACTCTCAAGCCCTAAAAATGGCTGAAACAGGGGTGGGGGAAGCCATGAGAGGGAGATAGAGAAATGGGAAAACAATCAAACACCACTCATGTTGTGCCTGTGTCATTTGGAGTACTCTGATTGAAAATTTGGGTACATAATTTTTTTTCTCGAAGTTATGTATTTCCAATTTGGTATTTGGATTTGATTTTGTTAAAATCCAAGATGAAGAGGTTTAAATATGAGTTTATTATGAGATGTCCAGTTTTGAGTTAGCTTTTGTACAGAAGTGGAATTAGATCAACTGGATTCTTGTAGTAAAAGTTATGGGTATTTTTCAAGTATACCCCGGGGATGGAAATTCTGGCAGCAGCCCTGCTTTATGTTTATCTCTAATTTCGGAATAGCTGGAGAGATTATTTGATCTTGGCATAAACATGAAAGTTGTAGATAATCTTCTTGGCTTTCCCTCGGACTTGGAATTGTGCAATTCAGAGCTATATTGAAGAAGTTATGGCTGTTCCAGTGAAGCATGCGCAGAATTTCTGGTCAAAGGGCGACTAGGGTACCACAAGTTAGAGATCCGAGAGTGGGACATCCCGTAGATGGCCTTTCGTGACCGTTCAGGCACTACGAGTTTTAAGTACTGCCGTTGACGAATGCGCCGGATGCCTTCGTGGATCTCAAAAGTTTTATTTGGCCTCCGTGGACTACTTTGAGGTAGTCTTCATTGAGATTACTGTGGTGTGATGAAAAGGTGATGTGGGTGACCTTGTTTCCCCAGGTTGGCATGCCCTCAGGCAAAGTTCGAGAATCATCATCATCGCATGGAAAGCATCAGTCCATCGAGATTCCTCAGTGGACGTGGGAGTGTGTTATCGGGGATTGTTGCGGACTCGCTAATGTCACGTTCGGGTCATGACGCCGTATAGGTGATCATTGACCGACTGACTAAGTCCGCGCTTCCCTCCCTAACCCGGCTGATTGAGTCTCTGGACGCCTTGATGTGGGTTTTCACCTTCGCAATTGTTCGTCTTCATGGCACTCCAGTCGGCGCAATTTTTGGTTGAGACGCGAGGGTTACTTTGAGGTTGTGGCGCAGCCTTTGGCGCGAGCCTCCATTTAAGTATAGCGTTTCATCGCCAATGGACAGCCAGACAAAGAGGACGATTCAGATCTTGGAGGACATGCTAAGTGCATGCGTGCTCGATGATTAGAGCCGTTGGGTGAGGCACCACCCATTTGTTGGGGTATGCCTGCACCGAGATGGATCTGTGAAAGGCACTCTACAGGCGCAGTTTTATACCTCCCTTGTGTTGGGACTGTTGAGGAGCGCAAGTTGGAGAGGCCACAAGTTAGTTGTTTGACCTTGTGGTGGCCAGGTTGGTTCATGTGTGCATCTACACCTCCCAGAACAGACAGAAGGGCTACCCAGGTCATCGTCGCCAGGGGCTTACCTTTGGGTTTTGGCGATCATATTTTCAAGAAGGTGTCCTGGTTAAAGGGCACCCTCTGTTTCGACGTTCGGGGCAAGCTGAGTTGCTCTTTAATGGGACTATTTCTCGTCATTGAGTGGATTGGGGAGGTGGCTTATCATGTAGCCTTTTCCCCACAGCTGACTCATGCCCACGACCTCGTCCTTGTCTCATGGCCGAGGCGTTATGTCCACGATCCTGCTCAGTCATTCAGTTCGACTGTCTCATTCTCGAGCTGGATTTGTCGTTCGTGGAGCAGTGGCTCGAGGTCAGAGACCAGCATGAGAAGGGGCTCCACGCTAAGACCGTTCCTTTGATTATAGTGTGTTGGTAGCGCCAGTCCGGTGCAAAGACCACTTGGGAGCAAAAGGTCTATGCATGATACTTTCGGTCTTCCCTTTTGGGTTCCCTTAAATTTTGAGAACTAAATTTCCTAAGGGGGAAGAATGTTGTGCCTCTGTCATTTGGAGCGCTCTATTTGAAAATTTGGGTACATAATTTTTTTCCTCGAAGTTATGTATTTCCGATGTGGTATTTGGATTTGATTTTGTTAAAATCCAAAATGAAGAGGTTTAAATATGATTTTATTATGAGATGTCCAGTTTTGAGTTAGCTTTCGTACAAAAGTGGAATTAGGTCAACTGGATTCCTGTAGTAAAAGTTATGGGTATTTTACCAAGTATAACCCGGGGAGGGAAATTCTGGCAGCAGCCCTGTTCTATGTTTAGCTCTAATTTCGGAATAGGTGGAAAGATTATTTGATCTTGACATAAACATGAAAGTTGTAGATAATCTTCTTGGCTTTCCAACGGACTTGGCATTGTGCAATTCGGAGCTATATTGAGGAAGTTATGGCTGTTCCAGTGAAGCATGCGCAGAATTTCTAGTCAAAGGGCGACTAGGTCTTTTCATCCCCTCTTTAGATATTTATGTGCAAATATCTACTCTCTCTCTCTCTCTCTCCTTCCCATAACCCCCACGTCAACCTTCAGCTTCTTGTCTCTCTTTCTCTCATTCAAGCCTACCAAAAGTGTTTGATTTAATGTCCCTAAGAGAAGAGAAGGAAAAGGTGCATGAGCAAGTGAGACTTTGTGTAAGTATTGTTGTTGTTGCTTGTCTTCTCCCCTCTCGAGCTCCCCCTCATGATCCTTTCCCCCTGATTTTCAGCCGAAGAGGAGGCTGAGGAGAGGCTGAGGAGGTGGTGGTAGTGGTGGTGGCGGTTGAGGTGGTCGCGGGTGCGTCGAGGGCCCCCGAGCCTCCCCCTTTCATTTCCCCTCCAAAGGTGAGCCTTTCCACTCCTTTTCCTGATTTTTATGGCTTAGGGTTGGTTGGGAGGGTCATGCATGTTGGGTAGATGTGTTAGGGTGTGTGTGAGGGGTTGGGAAGGGTTAAAATGGGGTTAGGAGGGGCTGGGCGCGCGCTGGGCGCAGTTTGCGCGCGCAGGCAGGCACTGGCAGGCGCAGTCGGGCGCGTAGACGCGCGCGGGTGCTCGCGGAGTGGGGGCGCGGGAGCGCGCGCAAGCGGGGGTGCGCGCGGGCGCGCGCGGGCGTGCGCCCCCGCTGACAGTGCCCCTGGGCAGGCGGGTACGCGCTGGGCTGGACGCGCTGTTGCGCGGGGAGCGCAGTGCGCACGGGTACGCGCTGGGCGGGACGCGCGGTGCGCGAGGTTGCGCGCGAGAGTGTGCGCGCTTGCGGCAGCGGGTCTGGGCGCAGGGGCAGGCGCGCGGTAGTGCGCTGATGGTGCTGGCGTGCGTGCGTGCGTGCGCATTCTTGCGTGCGCGTGCGGGGGGCCATGCGTGTGGCTACCCAAGTGTTCGGGTAGGTGTCGGGGCACTCGGACTCGCGTGCGTACGTGCATGCTCGCATGCGTGCGAGCCCGTATGCATGCTTGTCCGAGTATTGGGTATTTCTAATGTTGTCTATGTGTAAATTGTGTTGCTTCTCACCAGTTGGATGCCCCTACCTTGCAGATCTCGTCGGATGGGATGCGCGAGGTCCCGGGTCGTAAGGTGAGTGGTTTGATTCCAATCCCCCCCCCCTCTCTAGGTATGCGCTCGACCCGCATAGACGCGCGTCGCGCATCGATGCCCCCCCCCCCCCCTTAGCTATATATGTAGAAGCTGTGCATGCATGATTAATATGATATATCCATGCCACCTTTGACTTTGTATGCTAGGGATACGCACCCTTATATCATGTATAGCGGCCTATGCATGTTTAGTAATCTTGTCCTTAATTGGAAAACCCCGGCTATGTATGTTCCCATCTAGTTTAATCTAATTAAATCAAATGTGAGCATATAGTCACAAGCATGCCTTAGAAAATATTATAACCTTGTGGTTATAATATAGGTTTCCCCGCATCTTAGTTATGCGCCCTGGAGGAATTCTTGAGAATTCATGACATTAGTAGTGTTAGAAATCGTTGTCGACGGATCCAACAGGATCGTACGCGCGTGAGTAGGCTGTCTTCTCCTTCTGGTTGGATCCGATGTAGGTACTCCCCGGCGATGGCTGACCTGACAGAGGGCTTCCGTCCGGTACCTCCGATGTGTTCGGACAGTACTGGTAGTTGGAGTGGACTAGGTCGAGGCTACGAGGGTGGGAAGGGGTACCGGGTGGACCAGAGGTGGAGAGCGGTCTAGTCTGTCCCAAAAGACCCATGACACCCCTAAAGGGTGAGCGTGGGGGGATCGGCGATGTTACGACCCTCTAACTTGTGTAGTTACTCCCGTTTAGGAACTATGACTACTTTAAGGTTAATGTGAGTGTGTTGGTTGTTGTTATGCATGTGTGTGATATCTCGATAAGCGAGTATCGAGAGTGGTTGTTTTCCATTGGGTTTCGCTTTGCGAACATGGGATCGTTCTCCCCTTCGTTGGATCCGATGTAGGAACTCCCCGGCGTTGGCTGTACCTGACAGAGGGCTCCCGTCCGTAGGTACCTCCGATGTGTCGGACAGTACGGATGGTGGGAGTGGACTAGGTGGAGGCCACGAGGGTGGGAAAGGGCTACTGGCGGACCAAGGGTGTAGAGCGGTGAGTTGTGGAGAACGAGTGGCAGATACTACCCGGAAGAGGGTTAATGAATGATGTCGCGAGCGTGGAATCGTTCTCCCCTTCATTGGATCCGTGTAGTGACATCCCCGGTGTTAGACAGGCTATCCTGACAGAGGGCTCCCATCTGTAGGTACCTCCGATGTGTTCGGACAGTGCTGATCGTGGGAGTATACCAGGTAAGCTACGGAGCGGGGAGAGGCTACCGGTGGACCAGGGGTGTAGAGCAGTCTAAGTCTCTTCCCAAAGTCCCAAGATGTCTCCTTTCAGGAGTGAGGGTGTGGATGAGGCGAAGACACGTCGCCTCGTGACCCATTCGTTGTTCGACCGTTCCCATAGTTGTTGGGTCCGGTCTTGTGATCGATGTTGAAGGACATCGTTGGGCGATTATCTAGATGTAGATGATCCAGTAGTGTTGAGTAGACCAGTAAATCCGGGTCTCTTCGACTGACGGTATGGTCTCTAGACCAGTAAATCCGGGTCTCTTCGACCGACGGTATGGTCTCTCCCCTTAAGTCCCAAAAGACTCCCTCCGGGAGTGAGGGTGGGGGTGAGGTTGGTCGCGCCGCCGCGTGACCCAGTGATCCATGGGTTTCTACCCACGTTTTCCTTGAAAGGAAATTGATTATGTTTTGAACGGTAGAATGGTGATTTGTTTCCAGCCACTCAGTGAGCTTGTAGCTCACCCCTCGCATACTGTTTCTTTTCAGGGGCAGTGTTGGGCGTGGAGCTGGAGTTTTCCTATGGCGTGGTCTTATGGGCGTGGAGCGTTCTGCCGGCGGGTGGCGAGTGCGAGGCTGTCAGCATGCCTTGACTCATTTTATGATTTGTAAATCGTGCATGTGGCACAGGTTGTATTTTCTTTGGTCTAGACTTGGCTTTCACAGGACGTTGATTGTGTATTCGGGTCTGTAATAATGTTTTTGATTTACAGACATTGTTATATATTATGCTTTCGCTTTTCAGTCAGTAATCATTATCTTGCTTTGCCGCCTTGTGTATGGTTGTTGGTGTCCTTATTGACCTCAGGTATTGATAGCTGATATTATATCTATATTTTCCACGTCTCGGGGACGCCTGGGGCGTGACAAAAAGTTGGTATCAGAGCCTGGTCCTGTCAGAGCCTAAGTCTAGTCGTATAGATGATGAGTCGTAGGATTGTCATCCGAGTACTCTTGTATTAGAAGTTATCTTAGGGTGCTGACATGCCTCCTCGCATCCGTTGACGTGGACGTGACCCCCTGGACCCACCCTTAAGTTGTCAATTGGGTCGACTGGTTAGGGTCAGTTGTTAGATCTCTTGTGCGGGATTAAGGCTTGGGTAGGAGATTCCAGCCTAGTAGTGTCATAGTGATGAATTGGTAGCAATTCCTAAGGTGTGGATTGCGTCTCGATAATGGAGCTCTTTCCCGTGTATCGGTATCGCTGGTAACCATTGAGTTCACGTGCGGCGCCAGTGTAAAGTGTTGAGGATGTGGCGTATTGCTCATTAAGGGATGATGTCTTCTTCTAGCCTTCCTACTCAGGATTAAGGGGCCTTGCAGGGGCAGCGTTGAGACCCGGGCTAGAGTACTACGTGTTCCTTGTTTGGTTGTCGGGATATCCTATATCGGGACCTCATGGTCCCCTGTCAAGGTTTCTTTTCCCAGTCAAGGACTACCTTAGAAGCATCAAATTGATGGTGGATTTTTCCCTCTCACTTGGAAGGTGCTGTAGCGAGTGGTGACGAGTACGATCGGGATTGGGTGCGTCCTATTGCAGCTCAGTGGGCGATCGCTAGTCGACAGGGTTCCATAGTGGCATCTGGAGTCGCTTCGATATATCATTGTGCGTTATAGCTGCCCGGTTGAGGCCAGAGCCCTGTGAGGTGCTCCCAGATACTATGCTTGTGGTGCGCCCATATGGCAGAGATAGTAGGCTTGGGAGGCTACCAGGTAGAGGCCACACCGGGAGAGTGCTGCTAAATGATGTCGAGAGCGTGGACTCCCCGTGATGAATTTGCCCATGGAGTGCAGGATGCTGGAGTTCCAATGGTTATAGATGAGCGACCTATCTCTGGCGGCATGTGAAGCACAGTTGTGGATACTGTCGCGTTTTGCCCCACATTGGTCGCGAATAAGGAGACGCGATGCTAGCGTTCGTGATGGGACTCAACCGCCCTATCAGATAGATGACGTCGCATAGGCATTGTCGAGGTTCGACGACCCCTTATTGCGTGTCTTGTGGATTAAGTGCGGTTGAGCGGCTTACCAAGCGTGTAAGTGTCATCATGAGCGCCAGCCATGCTCGAGGAGTAGAATCTGGACTTAATTGTTCGTGGTGTTGTTTTGATCTCCCCGTGGAGGTTGAAGATCAATTACCTTTGCCGCGAATCGATGATCTATTTGACCAGCTCTGGGAGCGAGTTAGATCGATCTTCGCACAAGGGTACCACAAGTTAGAGATCCAAGAGTTGGACATCCCGTAGATGGCCTTTCGTGACCGTTCAGGCACTACGAGTTTTAAGTACTGCCGTCGGGGTTGACGAATGCGCCGGATGCCTTCGTGGATCTCAAAAGTTTTATTGGGCTTCTGTGGACTACTTTGAGGTAGTCTTCATAGAGATTGCTGTGGTGTGATGAAAAGGTGATATGGGTGACCTTGTTTCCCCAGGTTGGCATGCCCTCAGGCAAAGTTCGAGAATCATCATCGCGTTGGAAAGCGTCAGTCCATGGAGATTCCTCAGTGGACGTGGGAGTGGTTTATCGGGGATTGTTGCGGACTCGCTAATGTCACGTTCGGGTCACGACGCCGTCTAGGTGATCATTGACCGACTGACTAAGTCCGTGCTTCCCTCCCTAATCCAACTGATTGAGTCTCTGGACACCTTGACGTGGGTTTTCACCTTCGCAATTGTTCGTCTTCATGGCACTCCAGTCGGCGATATTTTTGGTTGAGACGCGAGGGTTACTTTGAGGTTGTGGCGCAGCCTTTGGCGCGAGCCTCCTTTTAAGTATAGCGTTTCTTTTCAGGGATGGACAGTCAGACAAATAGGACGATTCAGACCTTGGAGGACATGCTAAGTGCCTGCGTGCTCGATGATGAGGGCAGTTGGGTGAGGCACCACCCATTTGTTGGGGTATGCCTACAAGACGACTGCCATTCGAGCACCCAGATGGATCCTCTTAAAGACACTCTACAGGCGCAGTTTTATACCTCCCTTGTGTTGGGACGGTTAAGGAGCGCCAGTTGAAGGGGCCATAAATTAGTTGTTTGACCTTGCGGTGGCCAGGTAGGTTCGTGTGTACATCTGCACCTCCCAGAACCGATAGAAGGGCTACCCAGGTCATTGTCGCCAGGGGCTTACCTTTGGGTTTGGCGATCTTATTTTTGAGAAGGTGTCCTGGTTTAAGGGCACCCTCTGTTTCAACGTTCGGGGCAAGCTGAGTTTACTCTTTAATGGGACCATTTCTCATCATTGAGTGGATTGGGGAGGTGGCTTATCATGTAGCCTTTTCCCCACAGCTGGCTCATGCCCATGACGTCGTCCTTGTCCAATGGCCGAGGCGTTATGTCCACGATCCTGCTCATGTCTTTCTGTTCGACCGCCTCATCCTCGAGGTGGATTTGTCGTTCGTGGAGCAGTGGATCGAGGTCAAGGACAAGCATGAGAAGAGGCCCCACGCTAAGACCGTTCCTTTTATTATAGTGGGTTGGTAGCGCCAGTCCGGTGCGAAGACCACTTGGGAGCAAAAGGTCTATGCATGATACTTTCGGTCTTCCCTTTTTGGGTTTCCTTAAATTTTGAGGACTAAATTTCCTAAGGGGGGAAGAATGCTGCGCCTGTGTCATTTGGAGCACTCTGATTGAAAATTTGGGTACATAATTTTTTTTCCTCGAAGTTATGTATTTTCAATTTGGTATTTGGATTTGATTTTGTTAAAATCCAAGATGAAGTGGTTTAAATATGAGTTTATTATGAGATGTCCAGTTTTGAGTTAGCTTTCGTGCAAAAGTGGAATTAGGTCAACTGGATTCCTGTAGTAAAAGTTATGGGTATTTTACCAAGTATACCCCGGGGAGGGAAATTCTGGCAGCAGCCCTGTTCTATGTTTAGCTCTAATTTCGGAATAGCTGGAGAGATTATTTGATCTTGACATAAATATGAAAGTTGTAGATAATCTTCTTGGCTTTCCAACGGACTTGGCATTGTGCAATTCGGAGCTATATTGAGGAAGTTATGGCTGTTCCAGTGAAGCATGCGCAGAATTTCTAGTCAAAGGGTGACTAGGTCTTTTCCTCCTTAGATATTTATGTGCAAATATCTACTCTCTCTCTCTCTCTCTCCTTCCCATAACCCCCACGTCAACCTTCAGCTTCTTGTCTCTCTTTCTCTCATTCAAGCCTACCAAGTGTTTGATTTAATGTCCCTAAGAGAAGGGAAGGAAAAGGTGCATGACCAAGTGAATCTTTGTGTAAGTATTGTTGTTGCTGCTTGTCTTCTCTACTCTCAAGCTCCCCCTCATGATCCTTTCCCCCTGATTTTCAGCCGAAGAGGAGGCTGAGGAGAGACTGAGGAGGTGGTGGTAGTGGTGGTGGCGATTGAGGTGGTCGCGGGTGCATCGAGGGCCCCCGAGCCTCCCCCTTTCATTTCCCCTCCAAAGGTGAGCCTTTCCCCTCCTTTTCTTGATTTTTATGGCTTAGGGTTGGTTGGGAGGGTCATGCATGATGGGTAGATGTGTTAGGGTGTGTGTGAGGGGTTGGGAAGGGTTAAAATGGGGTTAGGAGGGGCTGGGCGCGCGCTTGGCGCAGTCTGCACGCGTAGGCGGGCGCTGGCTGCGCAATCGGACGTGCAGACGCGCGCCGGTGCATGCGCGCGAGCGCGCAGGTGCTGGCGTGAGCGGGGGTGCGCAGGTCAATTCCTGCGCGAATCTGGACAGGTCATGCAAAACTGGTTCTAACTTACACCACAGATATCATAATGACCCCAAATTTCATATATAACATCTAGACACATAGCGGATCAAATCATAAGAAGACATAATCCTAACAATATGCCTCTAAATACTAGATTCACTGAGATCTTTAAAAGACAGTGTGCTGCCTTACCAAAACAGGGGAAGGGAAATGGGGAGATGCAGGGTTCTCGACACACCCACGACCACCTCTTACCACCACCACCACTACCACCACTCCACCAGCCTTCCTTGGCTGAAAACAGGGGGGGGGGGGGGCAGGCATGAGAAGGAGTTAATGAGAAGAGAAACAACAACAACAACTACAACACCCAAAGCTTGCACACACATACCTTTCTCTTTCCCTTTTAATGTTTCTTCTTCTCCTTCTTGTTCCTCTTTTATTTAACCCAAAAAAACAAAGAAAACCAGGGAGTGAAGGAGAGAGTGAGAGGGAGAGGGAAATGAAGGGGACGCCCACCTCAAGCACACTCATACACACACACACTCACACACTTAGCATTTATTTGAGAAAAAGGGGGTGGGTGGGGATTGACTTTGAGTCAACCCAACCAAACTAGAAAACAAAACCCATTGACCTAGTCAATGGTCTTCTTTGACTTGGTCCAAGTCCACTTGACTTGGTCAAAGTCACCCTTTGACAGTTCAAAATCGGTCAAAACCCGGATACGATTCAGAACTGCATATTTTTCCAAACGTTACCGGAATTCGATGAAATTTTTATGGGTAGTACTAAACGGTACCAGGACCCATAATATGCAGTCAGATTTTCAATCAGAGTGCTCTAACACTCGGGCAAAATTTTGGCGCGCGGTGCACCGGGGGTGGTTCGGCAGAGTGTCCGGGCGTGCGGGCCGGGGCTCGGCTGTCCGCCCGGGGCGGGTGGCCGTGCGTACGGCTGCCCGAGGGGTTCGGGATTAAGTTGGGGTGCTCGGGCTCACGTGCGTACGGGCCGTATGTACGTTTGCCCGAGTGTTGTGTATTTTTAGAGTATTTTTGGTATATTTGTGTATTTTACTCACCGAATTGATTACCCTGTCTTGCAGATCTTGACGGACGGTCGCGCGACGACCCGGCTATCGGTGAGTGGGACAATCCAACCCAGTAGGGAGGCGCTATATGCACTTGGGCGTATACCGTCCTCCCCTGGGGCACCATGGTTAATATTAACTTGTGTAATGTGTAATCCATGCAAGCATGATTAAAATGTATTATGCATGCTACCCTAGACCGTGTATGTTAAGGACTTGCACCCTTAGGATATGTGTAAGAGCCATGCATCCTGTTACCCTGTTCTCGTGCTAGGAAGCCTCGACTATGCATGTGTCCTACTAGTTTAATTTATTAAATTAAATGCTAGCATATGATTATTAGCATATCTTAGATAATATTATAGGGAGGGGCCTTGCGAGGTCAACATTGAGACCCAGGCTAGGGTACTCCGTGTTCCTTGTTTGGTTGTCGGGATGTCCTATATCGGGACCTCATGCTGCCCTCCCAAGGTTTCTTTTCCCAATAATATTATAACCTAGTTATTATCATATATGTTCCCCGCATCTTGGTTATGCGTCCTGCAGGAATTCTGAAGAATTCATGACATTAGAGTTGTTGAGATGTGTTGTCGGCGGATCCGAGTGGATCATATGCGTATGGATAGGCTGTTCTGTTCCCTTCGTTGGATCCGTGTAGAGACTGCCCAGCGTTAGAAAGGCCGTCCCGTGAGAGGGCTCCCATCAGTATGCACCTCCTGATTTGGGACGGACTGTGCTGAATGTGGGAGTGGCCAAGCGGCTACGGAGTGGAGGAGAGACTATCGGTGGACCAAGGGTGACCAACAGCCTAGTCAGTCCCAAATATCCTATGTCACCATATTGAGGGGTGAGGGTGCGGTGGGTCGGCGATGTAGCGACCCGCTGGATTTGTGTAGTAGTCAGTCCCAATATCCTATGTCACCATATTGAGGGGTGAGGGTGAGGGTGTGGTGGGTCGGCGATGTAGCGACCCACTGGATTGTTTAGTTCCTGTCACTTTGAGGCTTTATTTGTGGTTAATATAAACTTTGATGCATGGGTTGTGCTGTTCACTGAGCGTGTGGCTCACCCCTCGCATATATTATTCTCCAGTGCTATCTGAGTCGGATCTGGAGGAGGAGCTCCCCGAGTGACTTCATCAGTAGCGGAGCAGCGCCACGTCCTGCGAGTTTTAGAGGCTATCAGCATCCCTTTTGATTTTATTATTGCTTGGGCACGCGTTTGTATTATATTTGAATGTCTTTGTATATATATTGGCTCTCACAGGACAGTTGATTGTGTATCGACTCTGTAATATGTCTTTGAGTTACAGATTCAGTCTTTTAGCTTCTGCTATTTGTGTATATATCATGTCAACCCCTTTGTTGTCTGTGTTGAAATTGTCGATGTTGTTTAGGGTATATTATTGACTTCCTGTATTGACTGCTGATATCATATATACACTTGCCGCGTCCCGGGGACGGCCGCCCTGGGGCGTGACAAAAGTTGGTATCAGAGCCTGGTCCTGTCAGAGCCAATGGTCTTCTTCTTCGTAGAGATGAGTCCCAGGATTTCTATATGAGTATTCTGATCCTAGTGTCTGGTTTTCTTAGGTTGCTGATATGCCTCCTCGCAGAGGACGGCGCGGACTTGGTCCCTCTCGACCTTTGGAGGTCTCCGGACCTACTAGAGGCGAGAATGCTACTGGAGAGTCCACAGCTGTGAGGCCCGGATCGGCGCAGGAGCCTCCTGCATGGGAACGTGCGTTCGCTCGGATAGCGGATTTGGTGGAGACTCAGACCAGGGCACTGGAGGCCCAGACCAGAGTGTTGGCAGAGCAAGAGCGAGAGATTCAGGAGCTGAGGGGGGCCCGTGATGCAGTTCCACAGATCCCCTTGGTGGCAAATCCGCCTGTGGTACCCGACGTACCCCCAATCCCTGTGGTGATTCCGATTGTGAGAGTTCAGGATCGCCCGGAGAGGGAGGTGGGGATAGAGGCTGCAGCGCGAGTGCAACAGAGTGGCCTCGCAGCCTTTCTGAAGCTCCACCCTCCCGAGTTTCATGGCCAGATGGCGGATCCCCTTGCCCCAGAGCGTTGGTTGATGGAGGTGGATATGATCTTCTCGACCATGCTTTGCACCGATCGCCAGCGAGTCTCCCTGGCCACCTTTATGCTGAAGGGTAGTGCTGCCGATGGGTGGGCTACCCGAACAGTGGACATCCCCGAGGGATTGGAGCAGCTTTCATGGGCGGGATTCCAGAGGTATTTCTTAGAGGAGTACTTCCCGTTCTCGACGCGCCAGAAAGTGATGCAGGAGTTTGAGCAGTTAACACAGGACTCCATGTCTGTCGCCGACTACTCCACGCGCTTCACGAGGCTTTCCAAGTTCGCCCCAGCCTTGGTGATGGATGAGGAGACGCGGTGCCGCCGTTTCGAGCTTGGTCTCTGCAGCGCCATTCGGGTGCATGTCACCTTCCAGGCATTCACGAGGTTCTCGGACTTGGTGTCTCGAGCGAAGACAGTCGAGCGAGACCTCGGGATCCTCGTGAGGGTTCCAACCCCTTCTACAGATCAGAGTCCTCCCAGGAGCAAGGACGAGGGACAGCGCAAGAAGAAGAGGCCCCGCTTTGATCAGTTAGCGGCTGCCTCTCCTCCAACAGATGTGGTGCCAGTGCGAGGTTCAGCACCCATTGCGGCGGTGCCAATCCAGGCCAGGCGACCGGAGACGCGGCGCTGTTACCACTGTCAGCGCATCGGGCATATCTCGTATAATTGCCAAGATGCTGGCCGACCCCGCGTGCAGCCTCAGCCTCAGCAGCAGCAGCAGTAGCCCCAGGGTGGCCGTATTGACCATGGAGGCAGCCAGTGCAGCCGGCGAGGCGTGCCCCTGCTCGTCAACCGCAGTTTGTTCAGGGCAGAGTTGCAGCACTTTCTGCCGAGGAGGCGCAAGTTCCGTGTATCATGGTCCGAGGTATTGTTTTGTTTTCCCAGCTCCCTATATATATATGAGTGTGTGTTGGTTGCTGTTATGCATGTGTGTGATATCTCGTTAAGCGGGTATCGAAAGTGGTTGTTCGAGTTGAGGCCGGGTTGTAGCTGTCCTGGCAGAGGGTTCCCATCCGTAGGTACCACCGATGCAGTCGAACGGGTACTGATCGTGGGAGTATGCCAGGTAGGGGCTACCCGGAAGAAAGTTAATGAATGATGTCGCGAGCGTGGAATCGTTCTCCCCTTCGTTGGATCCGTGTAGTACAGCCCCGGCGTTAGACAGGCTATCCTGACAGAGAGCTTCCATCAGTAGGCACCTCCTGATTTGGTTTCGGACTGTGCTGAATCGTGGGAGTAGACCAGGTAAGCTACGGAGCGGGGAGAGGCTACCGGTGGACCAAGGGGTGTAGAACAGTCTAAGTCTCTCCCAAAGTCCCAAAAAGTCTCCTTTCGGGAGTGAGGGTGTGGATGAGGCGAAGACGGGTCGCCTCGTGACCCATTGTTGTTCGATCGTTCCCAGAGATATTGGATCCGATCTTGTGATGGATGTTGAAGGACATCGATGGGCGATTGTTTAGATGTAGATGATCCAGTGGGGTTGGTAGTGTTCTTTAAGGGTGATGTCTTCTTCTAGTGTTCCTTTTCTGGTTTAAGGGGCCGTGTGAGGTCAGCGTTGAGACCCGGGCTAGGGTACTCCGTGTTCCTTGTTTGGTTGTCGGGGTACCCTATATCGGGACCTCATGGTGCCCTCCCAAGGTTTTTTTTCCCAGTCAAGGAATACCTTAGAAGCATCAAATTGATGGTGGATTAAGTGCGAGTTTTGGTTGGAGCGTATGGCCTTTCTGGGCCACGTGATTTTCTGGCGAGGGCATATCTGTGGACCCGGTCAAGACGCTCGCCGTGTCAAATTGGCGTCGACTGTCGAACCCTACAGAGATTCGGAGCTTCCTGGGCTTGGCGGGTTATTGCGGGAGGTTTGTCGAGGGTTTCTCGAAGATAGCTGTACCTCCTAACCGCCTCGCTCGGAAGGATGTCCGGTTCGAATGGTCCCCATCTTGCGAGGAGAGCTTCCTGGAGTTTAAGCGAAGGCTCACCTCAGCGCCAGTTCTTACCCTTCCGTCTGGGAGGGGTGGGTTCGCAGTTTGCTCCGATGCATCGCGGTTGGGTGTGGGTTGTGTCCACGATCCTGCTCACGTCATCTTGTTCGAGCCGATCGTCTTTGAGTCGGACTTGTCATTCGTCGAGCAGCTGATTTAGATCATGGACCGCCGCGAGAAGAGGCTCCGCACCAAGACCGTCCATCTGGTCAAGGTGCGATGGCTGCACTGTTCCGGTGCCGAGGCCCTTGAGAGCTCGAGGACGCCTTGCGTGACGCGTATCCGCATCTCTTCCCTTCCTAGATGTTTTTGTATTATTTTGAGGACAAAATTTCCTAAGGGGGGAAGAATGTTATATATGTGTCACTTTTAACCTTCTGGTAACCATTGGGATATTCTGGCACTTTTTCGATTTTTTTCGTTTTTCGATCGGAACCGCTAAAATTTCAGATTGTTAGCTATCATCTTGAGTTTGAGGACTCCGATTGAAAATCTAACTGCATATTATGTGTCCTGGTGCCATTCCAAGCCACTCATGAAAGTTTCATCGAATTCCGGTAACGTTTTAGAATTTCGCAGTTCTGAAGCGTATCCGGGTTTTGACCGAGCGAGAAGTCATTGGGAGACTTGACTTGGTCAAAGTGGGCCCATGACTTGGTCAAATGAGTTTGGCTTTTTGTGTGGTTGGGTTGACTAGGGTCAAACCTAGCTTAAACCTAATTAAACCTAGCCTAATCCTAGTTTAACCTAATCTAAGTGGGGGTTGACTTATAAGTGAATCTAAAAATATCTCCCCCCACTATTCATCATCTTCTCCACCAAGATTTCTCTCTCCTCCTCTCTTTAAATCCTTGTTTTGACCTAGCTAAGGTGGTTGAAACCAAAAACCTTAAGAAGAGAAAGGATAGGTGAGCTCCCGATCTACCTTCCGGTGGTCTCGGATTCGAGTTCCCACATACGTGACCCCTTCTCATGCCCTCTTTTCTCCTCTGATTTCAGCTGTTTTTAGGGCTGAAGGAGACCTTGGTGGTGGTGGCCTTGGAGGAGGTGTTTCGGTGCGCGAAGAGCAACCGATCTTCCCTTCCTTCCTTTCCTTCCTTGGGTGAGGTTTCCTTTCCTTCCTTTCTTGTTTAGATGCATGTTAGGAGGGTGTTTTTGAGTAGGGGTGGCTGTGGGTAGCGGTGGGTGGCCGTGGTTGGTGGCCATGGGTGGCCGTCGGGGAGGTGGTAGGGCTGTCCCGGGTTGGCTGGTAGGCAGGCAGGGCAGCGCAAGCAGGCGCAGGGCTGGGAGCTGTCGGGCATGCTGGCAGGGCAGCGCGGGCGTGCTCGCCGGGTGGAGCTGGAGTGTGCGGGAGCTGCGTGCTGGGCGCCATGCGAGGGCGTGCGCGCGGAGCGCTGTGCAGAGGCGCAGGGCGTGCTGCGCGCGCGGAGCCGCGTGCGGGCCGTGCAGGGGCGTGCGTGCGGAGCGCTGCACAGAGGCGCAGGGCGGGCTGTGCGCGCGCGGTAGGGCGAGCTGGTGGTGCGCGCAGGGTGCGCGCAGGGTGCGCACGGGATGCTGCGATGGGGCGCTGGGCGTGCGGGTGTGCCCGCGGGTTGCTGCGATGGGGCGCAGTGAGCGCGCGGTGCACCCGGGGGGTTCGGCAGAGTGTCTGGGCGCGCGGGCCGGGGCTCGGCTGTGCGCCCGGGGCGGGTGGCCGTGCGTTCGGCTGCCCGGGGGGTTCGGGATTAAGTTGGGGTGCTCGGGCTCGCGTGCGTACGGGCCGTATGTACGTTTGCCTGAGTGTTGTGTATTTTTAGAGTATTTTTGGTATATTTGTGTATTTTACTCACCGAATTGATTACCCTGTCTTGCAGATCTTGACGGACGGTTGCGCGACGACCCTGCTATCAGTGAGTGGGACAATCCAACCCAGTAGGGAGGCGCTATATGCACTTGGGTGTATACCGTCCTCCCCTGGGGCACCATGGTTAATATTAACTTGTGTAATGTGTAATCCATGCAAGCATGATTAAAATGTAGTATGCATGCTACCCTAGACCGTGTATGTTAGGGACTTGCACCCTTAGGATATGTGTAAGAGCCATGCATCCTGTTACCCTGTTCTCATGCTAGGAAGCCTCGACCATGCATGTGTCCTACTAGTTTAATTTACTAAATTAAATGCTAGCATATGATTATTAGCGTATCTTAGATAATATTATAGGGAGGGGCCTTGCGAGGTCAACATTGAGACCCGGGCTAGGGTACTCTGTGTTCCTTGTTTGGTTGTCGGGATGTCCTATATCGGGACCTCATGCTGCCCTCCCAAGGTTTCTTTTCCCAATAATATTATAACCTAGTTATTATCATATATGTTCCCCGCATCTTGGTTATGCACCCTGCAGGAATTCTGAAGAATTCATGACATTAGAGTTGTTGAGATGTGTTGTCGGCGGATCCGAGTGGATCATATGCGTATGGATAGGCTGTTCTGTTCCCTTCGTTGGATCTGTGTAGAGACTGCCCCAGCGTTAGAAAGGCCGTCCCGTGAGAGGGCTCCCATCAGTAGGCACCTCCTGATTTGGGACGGACTGTGCTGAATGTGGGAGTGGCCAAGCAGCTACGGAGTGGAGGAGAGACTATCGGTGGACCAAGGGTGACCAACAGCCTAGTCAGTCCCAATATCCTATGTCACCATATTGAGGGGTGAGGGTGAGGGTGTGGTGGGTCGGCGATGTAGGGACCCGCTGGATTTGTGTAGTAGTCAGTCCCAATATCCTATGTCACCATATTGAGGGGTGAGGGTGAGAGGGTGTGGTGGGTCGGCGATGTAGCGACCCACTGGATTGTTTAGTTCCTGTCACTTTGAGGCTTTATTTGTGGTTAATATAAACTTTGATGCATGGGTTGTGCTGTTCACTGAGCGTGTGGCTCACCCCTCGCATATATTATTCTCTAGTGCTATCTGAGTCGGATCAGGAGGAGGAGCTCCCCGAGTGACTTCATCAGTAGCGGAGCAGCGCCACGTCCCGCGAGTTTTAGAGGCTATCAGCATCCCTTTTGATTTGTATGTATTATATTCCGTGCTTGGGCACACGTTTGTATTATATTTGGATGTCTTTGTATATATATTGGCTCTCGCGGGACAATTGATTGTGTATCGAGTCTGTAATATGTCTTTGAGTTACAGATTCAGTCTTTTAGCTTCCGCTATTTGTGTATATATCATGTCAGCCCCTTTGTTGTCTGTGTTGAATTTTTCGATGTTGTTTAGGGTATATTATTGACTTCATGTATTGACTGCTGATATCATATATACACTTGCCGCGTCCCGGGGAGGGCCGCCCTGGGGCGTGACACCAACACACCCAATGAGCTGAAAAACCAGAAAAAGAAGAGGGGAAAGCTTACCAAGAGGACGGGAAGGGAAGGGGGAGATGTGGGAGCTCGCAAGCACGCCCATGACCATCTCGACCACCACCACCACTACCACCACTTCAGCCCTCATGCCTCTTCTTCTTGCTGAACCAGAGGGGAGGGGGGATCCATGGATAACATGAGGGGGGAGCAATAGGATTAGGAGAGGGAAGAGACAACAACAATGGCACACACCTTCTCTTCTTTGCTCTTCCAAGCACTTCTTCATCATCTTCCCCTTCTAAAACTCTACCAAACACATCCAAGAGGGCTGGACCAAAGAGAGTGGAGACATTTGGGGGGGTGGACAAAGTGGGGTTCAAAGGACCAATTCGTCCATGACCCGAAATTCTTTACATGCTTCACTAGAACAGCCATAACTTCCTCAATATAGCTCCGAATTGCACAATTAAAAATCCACTGGTAAGCCAAAAAGATTATCTACAACTTTCATTTTTATGCTCAGATTAAATAACCCCTCCAGCTATTTCAAAATGTGAGCTAAACATCGAACAGGGCTGCTGCCAGGATTTTCTCATCCCCGGGGTATACTTGAAAAAATACCCATAACTTTTACTACATGAATCCAGTTGATCCAATTCAACTTTTGTATGAAAGCTAACTCAAAACTGAGCATCTCAGGATAAAATCATATTTAAACCTCTTCATCTTCGATATTAATAAAATTAAATCCGAATACCAATCAGAATGCATAACTTCTACAAAGATGTCAGAATGCGACGCGAATTTACAGGTAGGCCACTGCCAATACCAAGAGAATAATTATGCAGACAGATTTTCAACCAGAGTACTCCAACTCCTGCAGGTAGCTAAAAACCAAAATTTTAGCGACTCCGATCAAAAAAATATAAGCCTCCAAATGACAGAGGCCTGACATTCTCCCCCCCCTAGAAAATTTAGTCCTCAAAATTTAAGGAAACCTAGAGGGGAGACCGAATGTAGCCAGTATCACACACAGTGTCCTTTGCTCCCAGTGGTCTAGGCACTAGGCTTGTCACGCCCCAGGACAGCCGTCCCCGAGACGTGGCAATAATGAAGTATCAGCTATCAATACCTGAGGTCAAAAAGGACTCCAACAACACACAAAGTGGCAAAGCAAAGATAAATGATAACTGACTGAAAAGCGGAAGCATAAGATATCAACAATGTCTGTAAACAAAAAACATTATTACAGACTCGAATACACAATCACTGTCTTGTGAGAGCCAAGTCTAGTCCAAATAAAATACAACCTTTGCCACATGCACGATTTACAATACAAAAAAATGACACTAGGACTGCTGACAGCCTCGCACTCGCCACCCGCCAGACAGAACGCTCCACGCACATAAGACCACGCCACAAGGAAGCTCCAGCTCCTCAATCAACACTACCCCTGAAAAGAAACAGTATGCGAGGGGTGAGCTACAAGCTTAGTGAGTGGCTGGAAACCAATCACCATTACAACAATTCAATGATAAGGCAATTTCCTTTCAAGGAAAAACATGAGTGGAAACCCAATGGATAACAAGGTCACGCAGCGGCGCGACAAACCTCACCCTCACCCTCACTCCCGGAGGGAGACTCTTGGGACTTTTGGGGAGAGACCATACCGTTGGTCGAAGAGACGCGGAATTACTGGTCCACACAACACTACTGGATCACCAACCTCACCCTCACCCTCACTCCCGGAGGGAGACTCTTGGGACTCTTGGGGAGAGACCATACCGTTGGTCGAAGAGACCCGGAATTACTGGTCTACACAACACTACTGGATCATCTACATCGAGATAACTGCCCAACGATGTCTCTGAACATCGATACGCAACTGGACCCAACAACTATGGGAACGGACGAACAACGACTGGGTCACGCGGCGACGTGTCTTCACCTCATCCTCACCCTCACCCTTTAGAGGTGACATAGGACTTTTGGAGAGATTAGACTCCTCTACACCCTTGGTCCACCGGTAGCCTTTTCCCCGGGTAGTCTCTACCTGGTATACTCCCACGATCAGTACGCTCCTGAACGCATCGGTAGTACCTACGGATGGGAGCCCTCTGTTAGGAACGCTTTTCCAACGCCGGGGAGTTCCTACACGGATCCAACGAAGGAGAGAACGATTCCACGCTCGCAATATCATTTATTAGCCCTCTCCCGAGTAGCCTCTACCTGGTATACCCCCACGATCAGTAGTATATCTTGCCGCATCCATCGATAGTATCTACAGGTGGGGGCCCTCTGTCAGGACAGCTACAACCCGGGACGCTTCAACACGGACGACATTGGGAGGAAACATTCCATGTTCGCAAAGCGAACCCAATGGAAAAACAACTACTCTCGATAATCACATATCGATGATATCGAATACTATTGTACTCCCACATGGTTGCGTCGCTTGAACACAAGGGGGGGTTGCCTCTGCTCTCACGCAGAAATAATTCCAGGGCACATAACCCAACAGGCGGTTCATATACACGCTTGCACGGGTAGGCCTAGCTTACTGCCACAACTATTAAAATTGTTTATTAATTACCGCAAGTGCACAGATCATTACAGAAGTATAGATCTAGCAAATACAGGTCGATCCCACATAGAATTGTTCAAATTAAATTATTAATTGATTTAACTAATCGAATTAGACAGGAAGATTGATGAAGGTTTATTTTTTATTATTTTTTAAAAAAACGGATATTAATATAAAAAGATAACTAGGGTTTTAGAATCCACCATGCAATACCAATTTAGGGGTTATATTCAAATGTGAAACTCTACCATATAACTCAATCAATATTGACGTTAGTCAAATACCAATCGGAAATTAAATATTTAAAATCATATTAATTATTTCATAAAATGATCTATCTCCCTTCCCTTTATAAAATTTACCAACTCAATATTCAACTTGTTAAGAAGAGCATAAAATATTAGAGAACCTAATCAAAGCATATTTTATCAAATCAAATACAAGAGATTTTTGAAGAAGGTAATAAGAAATTCACATGAAAGGTTTCAAAAGAGAATTGAAGGAGAGATTGATATTTAATAAAGCAAACAATATGGAGAATTCAGATCTAAATATAAAATCCTAAACTAGCATTGCATGGTTTCATCTTCAACCGTAGTTGAAGATTTAGCTACTAGAAAACATGATCAAACTAAATAAAAAATAAAAGACATCATATTATTGAAAAATTCTTGAAAATAAAAATACTAAAGTAATATTAAAATTCAGATCTAAATATATACAAGCATCCAAAGATATGAGATGAAAAGAAAAACAAAAACAAAGCAAAACTCAATCATCCTTTCTTGGCTTCATATGTGTTCCTTTTATAGCCTCCAGCCTTGAATCTTGACCATTGATTTGCAATGAATTGGATGGCTAAGATTGGCCATCAACCTTCCTCATATGAATATTTGATAATTTTAGCAGGTAAAATCTTTCATTTCCGTCATTTAATTTCTGCGAAATCTTCAGATGTATTTTTGACCCCTAATAAGGTGGAATTGCAAAATATTCATGAAACATTGATTTGTAGATCTTGAAAATATCTTTTCAACGCCATATTTTGGGCCAAAATACGATATTTGAGGCAAAAGTTATGATCAAAATAGTGGGACGGTTTTAACATTGATTTGAAGAATATTTGATTGGATTTTGATTTTTGATTTTCTCTTCACCAAATCTTTATCTAGCATAATTTTGGATCTTCAAGAATCTTCTTGATTCTCCTTCATATCTTTAAATGCTTTATAGAATATTTTGCATTGATAATCATCATTTATCTGAATTACCTGCAATAACAAATAAATTCTGAACATTAGTCATTATTACACATAAAATTAGGAAATAGAAAACTAAATTAAGGGGATTAAATGTGCAAATAATACGCTTATCAGTACTCCCACACGGTTGCCTCCTCTCACGCAGAAATAATCCCAGGGCACATAACCCAACAAGCGGTTCATATACACGCCTGGCACGGGTATGCCTAGCTTAATGCCACAACTACCGGCTTAACAAAACCGATAAGATAATGAATTCTCCTGAATTCCAAACGAGTGCATCGCTCGGATGCACGGGGGCGATTACATCGCTAGCGCTCTTGTCACGCCCCAGGGCAGCCGTCCTCGATACGTGGCAAATATATATAATATCAGCAGTCTATACAGGAGATCAATAAAATACTGTAAACAACATCGAAAATGACAACACAATCAATAATGTAGCTGACATAATATATATATACATATAGCGGAAGCTTAACGACTGAGTCTGTAATTCAAAGACATTACAGACCCGAACACATAATCAACTTGTCCTGTGAGAGCCAATATAAACAAAGACATCCAATACAAGTGTTGTGCCCAAGCACGGATAACAATACATACAAGCAAGAAGGGGATGCTGATGGCCTCTCACTCGCAGAACCCAAAACGTGACGCTGCTCCGCTACTGCTTTGATGCCTCGGGGAGCTCCTCCTTCAGATCCGACTCAGATACAGCTGGAGGAAAAGAATATGCGAGGGGTGAGCCTCACGCTCAGTGAATGGCACAATCTACGCAACACAACTCATATTAACCTTAAAATAATTAAAGTCCCTATACGGGAGTAATTACACAAGCTAGTGGGTCGTAACATCGCTGACCCACCCCACCCTCACCCTTTAAAGGGTGACATGGGCCTTTTGGGACAGACTAGACTGCTCTCCACCCTTGGTCCACGGGTAGCCTCTCCCAGACTCCGTAGCCTCTACCTGGTATACTCCCACGATCAACGACGCATCGGAGGTACCTACAGATGGGAGCCCTCTGTCAGGACAGCTTTCCAACGCCGGGGAGTCCCTACTCGGATCCAACGAAGGGGAGAAAACAGCCTACCCACACGGATACGATCCTCTTGGATCCGTCGACATCGATTCCTAACATTTCTAATGTCATGAATTCTCAAGAATTCCTCCAGGGCGCATAACTAAGATGCGGGGAATCATATATTATAACAACAAGGTTATAATATTCTCTAACGTATGCTTGAAACAATATATTCTCATTTTGATTTAAATAAATTAAACTAAATGGGAAACATGCGTAGGCCAGGGCTTTCCAAGCATGGGACATGGTGTCTAGGCATGTATGGCCTTACATGATATATGGATGCATATCCCTAGAATACAATGTCTAATATGGCATGGTTACATCATATTAAAACATGCATTACATAGTTTTTCATTTAGCACAAGTTAATATACAATTATGGTGCCCCAGGGGAGGGCAATGCACCCCTACGTGCATCGAACGCCTCCCTACTGGGTTGGATTGACCCACTCACCGAAACCCGGATCGTTGCGTGACAGTTCGCCAAGATCTGCAAGACATGGGCATTCAATATGGTGAGTAAACTACACAATATGTACTTGTCCCAAATACTGGGACAACATGCATACAGACTCACACGCATGCGAGCACGCACGTACGCACGCGAGTCCGAGTGCCCCGACACCTTCCCGAACCCTCGGGCAGCCACACGCATGGCCCCCCGCACGTGCACGCATGAATGCGCATGCACGCATGCGCCCCAGCACCCAGCACCCCTGGTGCACTGCCCGCACGCCTGCCCGCGCGCCCAGACGCGCTGCCCGCCCGCGTGCAAGCTCGCGGCGCCCGCTCGCACCGCTCGTCCAACCCGCGCGTACCCGAGCGCATTGCGCCCCCGCGCAGCACCCCGCGCGCACGCTCGCGCGTCTGCGCGCGCCAGCACCCGCCTGCGCGCGCAGACGCGCGCGCCCGAACCCCTTCCACCCCTCCTCAGCCCACCCACACCCCCTACCACCCATGCAAGGCATGCATGACCACTTAAACACCCTAACAATCATCTAAATAAGCTAAGGGAGGAGGAGGACTTACCAACAAGGAGCGGAAGGAAAAAGGGAGGAAGCTCGGGTGCCCTTTGCGCACCAAACCACCACGACCGCTACCACCAAGACCACCACTTCCTCAGCCACTTGCAAGCCCTAAAAATGGCTGAAACAGGGGTGGGGGAAGCCATGAGAGGGAGATAGAGAAAAGGGAAAACAAATCAAACACCATACAAAGGTAGATCACACACTTACCTCCACTTCTCCTCTCTAGGGTTTCTTCTTCTTCTACTACCTCTAATGGAACAAAAGAAGAAGAGGGAGTGATGGAGTGTGTGAGAGGGAGATGGAGATGGGGAAGAAGGGGAACGCCTAGGTATAGTAACACACACACACACACACACACTCACACACTTAATGAACAATTAGGGTTGGTGGGGATTGACTTTGAGTCAACCCAACCACACAAAAAAACAAAACTATTTGACCAAGTCAATGGTCAAATTTGACTTGGTCCAAGTCTTCTTGACTTGGTCAATTCCCCCCTTTGACATTCCAATTTGGTCAAAACCCGGATACGATCCAGAATTGCCAAATTCTAAAACGTTACCGGAATTCGATGAAATTTTCGTGAGTGGCTCGAAATGGCACCAGGACTCATAATGTGCAGTTAGATTTTCAATCGGAGTTCTCGAGCTCATGCAGATAGCTAAAAAGTCTAAAATTTTAGCGGTTCCGATCGAAAAAGAAAAAAAACTGGAAAACTGCCAGAAATGTCCCAAAGGTGACCAAAAGGCTAAAAGTAACACATATATAACAGCTCTAACTAATAAGATACAACCCAACAACGGGTCATACCCACACCTATTTTAGATAGGCCTAATCAGTTTTAACCTGCGCCTATATATCCGGGAGAATTATATCTTAGTTATGTGCACGAACTACATGCATGATAACCTATCAAATAATTATAGGGATACCCCCTAACATGGATTTACATCAAAAACAACATGCATACATGGCCATTAATCACGTAAGCACACAAGGCATAAATTAAGCATGCGTTGGATATCACCAACTTAAAAGGGAAGGGTCAAGCACGATCTCGTAAACTAACAGGTGCATGCCAATATTCGAAACGAACCTGAGTCGAGTAGGAAATCACCTCTACTTACTCAGTTCGTGCAGAGGGAGAGGGCGAGAGAGAGATCATCATCTCATGAAGTTGGTCATAGCTTTGCCCCATTAGCATGGGCGCAACAACTACACCACGCCCTCGAGTCTTATCGCAAGGGAATATTAGGCAGGTGCCCGTTATTAACCCAGACTTAATCATGCTGGATATTCCAATTAATATTGTGGGAGTAGTATTACAATACTACCTAAGGCATGCCATATTCTATACATCCATACACATTATATAATACATGTCACGCCCCAGGGCGGTCGTCCCCCAGACGTGGCAATAATGAAATATCAGCTATCAATACCTGAGGTCAACAAAGACTCCAACAACAACACACATGGTGGCAAAGCAAGGATAATGATAACTGACTGAAAAGCGGAAGCATAATATATAAACAAAGTCTATAAACCAAAAACATTATTACAGACTCGAATACACAATCACGGTCTTGTGAGAGCCAAGTCTAGACCAAATAAATACAACCTGTGCCACATGCACGATTTACAATACATAAAATGTCTCTAGGACTACTGACAGTGTTGTGCCTGTGTCACTTGGAGTGCTCTGTTTTGAAAATTTGGGTGCATAATTTTTTTCTTAGAAGTTATGTATTCCCAATTTGGTATTTGGATTTGATTTTATTAAAATCCAAGATGAAGAGGTTTAAATATGAGTTTACTATGAGATGTCCAGTTTTGAGTTAGCTTTCGTACAGAAGTGGAATTAGATCAACTGGATTCCTGTAGTAAAAGTTATGGGTATTTTTCCAAGTATACCCGGGGGATGGAAATTCTGGCAGCAGCCCTGTTCTATGTTTAGCTCTAATTTCGGATTAGCTAGAGGGATTATTTGATCTTGGCATAAACATGAAAGTTGTAGATAATCTTCTTGGCTTTCCAACGGACTTGGAATTGTGCAATTCGGAGCTATATTGTGGAAGTTATGGCTGTTCCAGTGAAGCATGCGCAGAATTTCTAGTCAAAGGGCGACTTAGTCATTCCCCCTTTAGAGATTTGTGGAATAAATATCTTCTCCCCCTCTCTCTCTCTTCCCCTCTCACTTCCACGCCTAATTTTTGGCCCTCTCTTTCTCTCATTCAAGCCCCCCATGTGTTTGTTGATATGTCTCAATGAGAAGGAGATGGTGGTGGAGGAAGTGTTGGAGAAGGTTTGTGCTTATGTATTGTTGTTGTTTGTTCTCCTCTCTCTCAAGCTCCCTTTTCATGGTTTCCCCCCCCCCTGATTAGCAGTCATTGGAGGAGGCTGAGGAGGGCTGAGGGTGGTGGTGTTGGTGGTCGCGGGTGCGTCGAGGGCCCCTGAACCTCCCCCTTTCTTTCCCTCCCAAGGTGAGCCCTTCCTCTTCATTTCTAGATTTTCATGGCTTAAGGGGATGTTAGGGAGGTCATGCATGCTATGCATAGGGGTTAGGGTGTGTGTGAGGGGTTGGGGAGGGTTAAAAAGGGATAAGGGTTGGTTGGGCGCGCGTTTCTGGTTTTCTGCGCGCGTGTGCACGCAAGCGGGCGCTGGTAGGCGCAGTCGCGCAGACGCGCGTGGGCGCGTGCGCGAGAGTGCGCGCAGGCGCTGGCGCGGCGGGGTGCGCGGGCGTGCGCGCCAGCGTGCGCGCGCGCGGGCAGTGTGCCTGGGCATGCGCCTGGGCGCGGGGCTGGGGACCAGTGCGCGTGCGTGTGCGTGCGCGTGCGTGCGCGTGCTGGGGTGTGCGCGGGGGGCGCAGTGCGCGCGACGGCGCGCTGGGCTGGACGCGCGGACAGGCGCGCGGCAGTGCGCTGATGGTGCTGGGGTGCGTGCGTGCGTGCGCATGCGGGGGGCCATGCATATGGCTGCTCGAGGGTTCGGGTAGGGGTCGGGGCACTCGGACTGGCGTGCGTATCTGCGTGCGAGCATGCGTGCGAGCCTGTATGCATGCTTGTCCTAGTATTGGGTATTTGTAATGATTTCTATGTGTAAATTGTGTTGTTTCTCACCAGTTGGATGCCCCTACCTTGCAGATCTCATCGGATGGGATGCGCGAGGTCCCGGGTCGTAAGGTGAGTGGTTTGATTCCAATCCCCCCCCCCCCTCCCCTCACTAGGGATGCGCTCGACCCGTATAGACGCGCGTCGCGCATCGACGGGGGCCCCTAGCTAAATTATGTAGACACCTGTGCATGCCAGATTATTATGATATATCCATGCCACCTTAGACTTTGTATGCTAGGGATACGCACCCTTATATCATGTATAGCGGCCTATGCATGTTTAGACACCACGTCCCTCGATTTGAAAGCCCCGACCTATGCATGTTTCCCATTTTGTGTGAAATTATTTAAATCAATGTGAGCATATTATGATAAGCATGCATTAGAAATATTATAACCTTGCTGTTATAATATATGTTTCCCGCATCTTAGTTATGCGCCCTGGAGGAATTCTTGAGAATTCATGACATTAGTAGTGTTAGAAATCGTTGTCGACGGATCCAACAGGATCGTACGCACGTGAGTAGGCTGTCTTCTCCTTTTGGTTGGATCCGATGTAGGGACTCCCCAGCGTTAGACAGGCTGTCCTGACAGAGGGCTCCCATCTGTAGGTACCTCCGATGCGTCGGACTGTGCTGATCGTGGGAGTATACCAGGCAAGCTACGGAGTGGAGGAGAGGCTACCGGTGGACCAGGGGTAGAGAGCAGCCTAGTCTGAAAAGACCCATGACACCCCTAAAGGGTGAGCGTGGTGTGGATCGGTGATGTTACGACCCTCTAACTTGTGTAGTTACTCTCGTTTAGGGACTATGACTACTTTGAGGTTAATATGAGTGTGTTGGTTGTTGTGATTTATGTGTGTGATATCTCGATAAGCGAGTATCGAGAGTGGATGTTTTCCTTTGGGTTTCGCTTTGCGAACATGGGATCGTTCTCCCCTTCGTTGGATCCGATGTAGGAACTCCCCAGCGTTGGCTGTACTTTACAGAGGGCTCCCGTCCGTAGGTACCTCCGATGTGTCGGACAGTACGGATGGTGGGAGTGGACTAGGTGGAGGCCACGAGGGTGGGAAAGGGCTACTGGCGGACCAAGGGTGTAGAGCGGTGAGTTGAGGAGATCGGGTTGTAGATACTACCCGGGAGAGGGTTAATGAATGATGTCGCGAGCGTGGAAACGTTCTCCCCTTCGTTAGATCCATGTAGTGACATCCCCGGCGTTAGACAGGCTATCCTGACAGAGGGCTCCCATCTGTAGGTACCTCCGATGTGTTCGGACAGTGCTGATCGTGGGAGTATACCAGGTAAGCTACGGAGCGGGGAGAGGCTACCGGTGGACCAGGGGTGTAGAGCAGTCTAAGTCTCTTCCCAAAGTCCCAAGATGTCTCCTTTCAGGAGTGAGGGTGTGGATGAGGCGAAGACACGTCGCCTTGTGACCCATTCATTGTTCGACCGTTCCCATAGTTGTTGGGTCCAGTCTTGTGATCGATGTTGAAGGACATCGTTGGGCGATTATCTAGATGTAGATGATCCAGTAGTGTTGAGTAGACCAGTAAATCCGGGTCTCTCCGACCGACGGTATGGTCTCTAGACCAGTAAATCCGGGTCTCTCCGACCGACGGTATGGTCTCTCCCCTTAAATCCCAAAAGACTCCCTCCGGGAGTGAGGGTGGGGGTGAGGTTGGTCGCGTCGCCGCGTGACCCAGTGATCCATGGGTTTCTACCCATGTTTTCCTTGAAAGGAAATTGATTATGTTTTGATCTGTAGAATGGTGATTGGTTTCCAACCACTCACTGAGCTTGTAGCTCACCCCTCGCATACTATTTCTTTTGAGGGGCAGTGTTGGGCGTGGAGCTGGAGCTTTCCTGTGGCGTGGTCTTATGGGCGTGGAGCATTCTGTCGGCGGGTGGTGAGTGCGAGGCTGTTAGCATTCCTAGTCATTTTATGATTTGTAAATCGTGCATGTGGGACAAGTTGTATTTTCTTTGGTCTAGACTTGGCTTTCACAGGACGTTGATTGTGTATTCGGGTCTGTAATAATGTTTTTGATTTATAGACATTGTTATATATTATGCTTCCGCTTTTCAGTCAATTATCATTATCTTGCTTTGCTGCCATGTGCATGGTTGTTGGTGTCCTTATTGACCTCAGGTATTGATAGCTGATATTATATCTATATTTGCCACGTCTCGGGGACGCCTGGGGCATGACAGACAGCCTCGCACTCGCCACCCTTCGAAAGAACGCTCCACGCCAATAATAAGACCACGCCACAGGAAAGCTCCAGCTCCACGCCCAACACTGCCCCTGAAAAGAAACAGTATGCGAGGGTTGAGCTACAAGCTCAGTGAGTGGCTGGAAACCAATCACCACACAACAGTTCAATACCAAAGCAATTTTCTTTCAAGGAAAACATGGGTACAAACCCAATGGATAACAAGGCCACGCGACGGCGCGACCAACCTCACCCTCACCCTCACTGCCGGAGGAAGGCTCTTAGGACTTTTGAGGAGAGACCATAGCGTTGGTAAAGAAGACCCGGGATTACTGGTCCACACAACACTACTGGATCACCAACCTCACCCTCACCCTCACTCCCGGAGGGAGACTCTTGGGTCTCTTGGGGAGAGACCATACCGTTGGTTGACGAGACCCGGAATTACTGGTCTACACAACACTACTGGATCATCTACATCGAGATAACTGCCCAACGATGTCCTTGAACATCGATACGCAATCGGACCCAACAACTATGGGAACGGACGAACCACGAATGGGTCACGCGGCGATGTGTCTTCACCTCATCCTCACCCTCACTCCTGGAGGGAGACTCTTGGGACTTTTGGAAGAGACTTAGACTGCTCTACACCCTTGGTTCACCGGTAACCCTTTCCCCGGGTAGTCACTACCTGGTATACTCCCACGATCAGTACGCTTCCGAACGCCTCGATGGTACCTACATATGGGAGCCCTCTGTCAGGATAGCTTTTCCAACGCTGCGAAGTTCCTACATCGGATCCAACGAAGAGGAGAACGATTCCACGCTCGCAAGATCATTCGTTAACCCTCTCCCGGGTAGCATCTACCTGGTACACTCCCACGATCAGTACGCTCCCGAACGCATCGGTGGTACCTACAAATGGGAGCCCTCTGTCAGGACAGCTACAACCCGGGCCTCTTCAACACGGACGACATTGGGAGTAAACATTCCATGTTCGCAAAGCGAACCCAATGGAAAAAGAACTACTCTCGATAATCACATATCGAGATAGAGAACACTATTGTACTCCCACACGGTTGCGTCGCTCGGACACAAGGGGGTTGCCTCTGCTCTCACGCAGAAATAATCCCAAGGCACATAACCCAACAGGCAGTTCATATACACGCCTAGCACGGGTAGGCCTAGCTTAATGCCCCACTACCGGCTTAACAAAACCGATAAGATAATGAATTCTCCTGAATTCCAAACGAGTGCATCGCTCGGATGCACGGGGCGATTACATCGTTAGCGCTCTAACTAATAAGGTACAACCCGACAGCAGGTCATACCCATGCCTATTTCAGATAGGCCTATCAGTTTTATCATGCGCATAATTATATCCAGCTATGTGCATGAACCATATGCACAATCATCTAATAATTATAGGGACACTCCCTAACATGGATTTATATCATAATAAATCATACAACATGCATACATGGTCATTAATCACATAAGCATACAATGCCTAACTTATGCATGCGTTGGATATCGCCAACTTAAAAGAAAGGGTCAAGCGCGATCTCGCGCACTAACAGGTGCATGCCAATATTCCAAACGAACCTGAGTCGAGTAGGAAATCGCATCTACTTACTCAGTTCATTCAGAGGGATAGGGGGAGAGAGATCATCATCTCATGAAGCTGGTCATACCTTTGCCCCATTAGCATGGGTGCAACAACTACACCACGCCCTCGAGTCTTATCGCAAGGGAATATTAGGCAGGTGCCCGTTATTAACCCAGACTTAATCATGCTGGATATTCCAATTAATATGGTAATACTACTCCCATACACATATACTACCTAAGACATGCCATTTTCTATACATCCATACACATTTACAAAATACATGCCCATACTAGAGGGGCGCATGCAATACAATCATTCATACATGGATACAATGCATGCATATAAGCCTAGCATGCAAGATATCTAACATATTATAGCTTAAGCATGGCCATACTACTTATCTACACAAGTAGTATAGCTAAGATGCCCCATCGATGCGCGACGCGTGACTACGCGCGTCGAGCGCATCATGAGGGGGGGGGGATTGGATCAAACCACTCACAGATACCTGGATCGTCGCGTGTCCGGTCTACGAGATCGAAACTGGGGGAGGGAAATGAGGAGATGCATCTCAACCTTTCCTCAGCATCTCTTCAGCATCTCCTCAGCCTTCTTTGGCTCTTGCTTCCTTCTTCACCTTCACCTTCAATGGATTCTTCCTCCTCCTTCTCCACACACAAAGAGAGGAAAAAAAAAGACCAAGAGAGGGAGCTTGAGAAAGTTCTACGAAATGGGAGAGAGGGGGAGAGAGAGAGAGGGCAAAAATGTCATTTTCATGCCCAAATAGTGCCTAGGGGTGACCTTAAGAGGGGGGTGAGGTTAGGGTTAGGCTCACCCACTCGCATAACCAATAACCAAAGGTTTCTTCATCCCTAAGCAAGGTGGGGGTAAAGTTACCAAAGGTCATCACATCCCCAAAATATCTCACACTATTCGACCAACCAGGAACTCTTAAAACCCGAATACGGTTCGGAACTGCATATTTTTTAAAATGTTACCGGAATTCGATGAAAATTTTATGGGTAGTACTAAACGGTACTCGGAACTGCAGTCAGATTTCCAATCAGAGTACTCTAACTCCCGCAGGTGGCTAAAAGCCAAAATTTTAGCGGCTCCGATCGAAAAAACAAAAGGCCCTGAATGACCCAGAAGTGACCAAGGCTTAACCGAAATGGCTCTAAATGACACAGGCATAACAATACATGCCCATACTAGAGGGGCGCATGCGATACAATCATTCATACATGGATACAATACATGCAATATAAGCCTAGCATGCAAGATATCTAACATATTATAGTTTAAGCATTGCCATACTACTTATCTACACAAGTAGTATAGCTAGGATGCCCCATTGATGCGCGACGCACGACTACGCGCGTCAAGCGCATCTCGAGGGGGGGGGATTGGATCAAACCACTCACCGCAACCCAGGACCTCACGCATCCCTTCCGACGAGATCTGCATGGTAAGGGCATCAAATTTGGCGAGTAACATCATAATATAACACATAGAAATTACTAGAAATACCAAAGACTTAGACATGCACGTATACGAGCTCGCACGCATGCGAGCACGCGCGTCGCATGCATGCCCGAGTGCCCCAGCACCTACCCAATCCCCTGGGAAGCCCCGCGCGTGCCCCTGCACGCGCACGCGCGCTCACTGGCCAGGCGCGCCTAGACACGCTGCCCCGCGCGCACTGGCCAGGCGCGCCTAGACACGCTGCCCCGCGCGCACGACCTGCGCGCGCTACCAGCGCCCGCGTGAACCTGCGCGTCCGCTCCGTGGGCACCCACCTGCGCCTGCCAGCGCCCCTCTGCACGCGTGTCTACGCGTGAACAGACCCGCGGGCGCGCCCAGCGCTCTTTTAACCCCTCCCCAACCCCTCACACACACTCTAACCCATCTACGTAACATGCAAGACCTCCCCAACTATCATAACAGCCATAAATTTTAAAAAGAAGGGGAAGAGGACTTACCAAAAGAGGGAAAGGGAAAGGGGGAGATGCGGGGCTCTCGATGCACCCGCAACCACCTCAACCACCACCACCACCACTGTCACGCCCCAGGGCGGCCGTCCTCGGGACGCGGCAAGTGTATATATGATATCAGCAGTCTAAACTGGAGGTCAATAACATACTCTAAACAACAGCTAAAATCACAACACAGACAAAAGCAAGGCTGAATGATATATACACAAATAGCGGAAGCTAAAAGACTGAATCTGTAATTCAAAAACATATTACAGACTCGATACATAATCAACTGTCCTGTGAGAGCCAATATATACAATGACATCCAAATATAATACAAACGTGTGCCCAAGCACAGAATACAATACATACAATCAAAAAGGGATGTTGATAGCTCTAACACTCGCGGAATGTGGCGCTGCTCCGCTACTGCTGAGGTCCCTCGGGGAGCTCCTCCTCCTGATCCGACTCAGATAACACTCGAGAAAAATTATGCGAGGGGTGAGCCACACGCTCAGTGAACAGCACAACCCATGCATCACAATTTATATTAACCACAAGATTATTCAAGCCTCAAAGTGGCAACAACTACACAAACCAGTGGGTCGCTCATCGCCAACCCACTACACCCTCACCCTCACACTGGTGACATGGGCTTTTGGGACTGACTATGCTGTTAATCACCCTTGGTCCACCGATAGCCTCTCCCCGCTCCGTAGCTTACGCCTGTCTAACGTCGGGGCTGTACTACACGGATCCAATGAAGGGGATAACGATTCCACGCTCGCGACATCATTCAATAACTCTCTCACGGGTAGCCTCTACCTGGCCACACACTCAGTGAATGGCACCAACTATACAAACCAGTGGGTCGCTCATCGCCGACCCACTACACCCTCACCCTCACCCTCAAACTGGTGACATGGGCTTTTGGGACTGACTAGGCTATTAATCACCCTTTGTCCACCGATAGTATCTCCTCCACTCCATAGTCCGCCTGGTCTACTCCCACTTTCAGTACAGTCCGTCATCAAATCAGGAGGTGCCTACTGATGGGAGCCCTCTGTCAGGACGGCCTGTCTAACGCTGGGGCAGTCTCTATACGGATCCAACGAAGGGAACAGAAACAGCCTATCCACACGTATATGATCCACTTGGATCCGCGGTATTCCCTTAACTGAAAAAAAGAAACCTTGGGAGGGCACCCTGAGGTCCTGATATAGAATATCCCGACAACCAAACAAGGAACACGGAGTACCCTAGCCCGGGTCTCAACGCTGACTTCGCAAGGCCCCTTAATCCAGAGAAGGGAGATTATACTAATGACATGAATTCTTCAGAATTCCTCCAGGGCGCATAACCAAGATGCGGGGAGACACATATTGTAATAACGAGGTTATAAGATTATCAGGAAAAGAAACCTTGGGAGGGCAGCGTGAGGTCCCGATATAGGATATCCCGACAACCAAACAAGGAACACGGAGTACCCTAGCCCGGGTCTCAATGCTGACCCCGCAAGGCCCCTTTTTATATAATATTTTCTAAGGCATGCTAATAATCATAAGTTCGCATTTAATTTAATAAATTAAACTAATAGGACACGTGCATAGGTTGAGGCTTTCCTAGCATGAAAACATGGAGTCAGGATGCATGGCTCTTACACATATCCTAAGGGTGCAAGTCCCTAACATACAAGGTCTAGGGTGGCATGCATAATACATATTAATCATGCTTGCATAGATTACATATTAAATAAGTTAATATTAAACTATGGTGCCCCATGAGAGGACGGTATACGCCCAAGTGCATATAGCGCCTCCCTACTGGGTTGGATTGTCCCACTCACCAATACCCGGGTCGTCGCGTGACCGTCCGTCAAGATCTGCAAGACAGGGTATTAAACACGGTGAGTAAAATACACAATACATACAAAAAAAATGATTAGAAATACCCCATACTCGGACAAGCATGCATACGGGCTCGCACGTACGCGCGCGAGTCCGAGTGCCCCGACACCTACCTGAACACTTGGGCAGCCATACGCATGGCCCCCCGCACGCGCACGCACGAATGCGCACGCACGCACACACCCCGGCACCATCGGCGCACTACCGCGCGCCTGCCCGCGCGCCTAGACGCGCTGCTGCACGCACACGCGCGCTCACGCGTGCCCGCGCGCACCACACGTCCAGCCCAGCGCGCCCCAGCGCGCACTGCGCCCCCCGCGCAGCACCCCGCGCACGCCCCAGCACGCGCACGCACGCGCGCGCAGTGGTCCCCAGCTCTGCACCCAGGCGCACTGCCTAAGCGCCCTGCCTCGCGCCCAGGCGCATGCCCAGGTGCCCTGCCCTGCGCCCAGGCGCATGCCCAGGTGCCCTGCCCTGCGCCCAGGAGCATGCCCAGGCGCTCTGCCCGCGCGCGCGCACGCTCGGGCGCACCCGCGCGCACTCCCGCGCACCGGCGCCTGCGCGCCCGTCTGCGTGTGAACGCGCGCAGACGACGCCCAGCACACGCCCAGCCCATTCTAACCACATTTTCACCCACCCCAACCCCTCACACACACCCTAACACATCTACCCAACATGCATGACCTTCCCAACATCCCCTTAAACCAAAAATATGAAGAAAAGGAGGGGAGGAGCTCACCTTGGAGGGGGACAAAAGGTGGAGGTTTGGGGGCCCTCGACGCACCCGCGACCACCTCAACCACCACCCCTGCCTCTAGCCTCTCCTCAGCCTCCTCTTCAGCAGCAAAACGGGGGGGGGGGGAATCATGAAAAAGGGGACTTGAGAGAGAGGGGAACATCAACAACAACAAAACCTAGCCAAGATCCACCACCACTTCCTCCACCACCCTCTCCTTCTCATTGAAACATAAACCCAAACACATGGTGGGGGAAATGAAAAGAGAAAGAGAGACCAGAATTCTGGTCGGAAGTGAGAGGGGAAGGGAGAGAGAGAGAGAGATATTTATCAAAATATCTTAAGGAGAAATTACCTAGTCGCCCTTCGACTAGAAATTCTGCGCAAGCTTCACTGGAACAGCCATAACTTCCACGATACAGCTCCGAATTGCTCAATTCCAAGACCGATGGAAAGCTAAGAAGATTATATACAACTTTCATGTTCATGGCAAGATCAGATAATCCCTCCAGCTATTCCGAAATTAGAGCTAAACATCGAGCAGGGCTGCTGCCAGAATTTCCATCCCCGGGGTATACTTGGAAAAATACCCATAAATTTTACTACAAGAATCCAGTTGATCTAATTCCACTTCTGTGCGAAAGATAACTCAAAACTGGACATCTCATAATAAAATCATAATTAAACCTCATCATCTTGGATTTTAACAAAATCAAATCCAAATACCAAATTGGGAATACATAACTTAGGGAAAAAAAATTTATGTACCCAAATTTTTTAAACAGAGCGCTCCAAATGACACAGGCACAAGAACCACACCTCCTCTTCAGCCTCTCCACCAGCCCTTCTTGGCTGACAAACAGGGGGGGGGGGGGGGGAAAGGGCAAGAGAGGGAGCTTGAGAGAAGAGAATCAACAACAAGAACAACTACTTGCACAAACACATTCTACAAGCACCTCCATTTCCTCCTTCATGAACCCTCTCCTTCTTCTTCTCCACCCAATACACACAAATGAGAGGGAGAGGAGAAAAGAAAGCCACGGATGGCTTGAGAGGGGAGAGAGAAAAGGAAGTGCACACACACACACATTTTTGGGGCTTTAAATGGAGAAAAAGGTGTTAGGTGAGGTTGACTTGTCAACCCTCACCAACACAACAAACAAAGGAGCTTCATGACTTGGTCAAAATACATCAAATCCCCACATAGACGTGCATAAACAAATCTCACCTCTCAATCCAGTAACGGCCAATCCCGAATGCGATTCGAAACTGCATATTTTTCAAAACGTTACCGGAATTCGATGAAATTTTTATGGGTAGTACAAAACGGTACTAGGACCCATAATATGCAGTTAGATTTCCAATCAGAGTACTCCAACTCCCGCAGGTAGCTAAAAGGCAAAATTTTAGAGACTCCGATCGAAAAAGGAAAAGGCCCTAAATGATCCAGATGTGACCAAGGCTGAACCGAAATGGCTCCAAATGACACAGGCATAACAAGACTGGCGCTACCAACGCACTTTAAACCAAGGGAAACGGTCTTAATGAGGAGCCTCTTCTCGCATTGGTCCTTGATCTCGATTCACTGCTCCACGAACGACAAATCCATCTCGAGGATGAGCCGCTCGAATGGAAAGATATGAGCAGGATCGTGACATAACGCCTCAGCTACGAGACGAGGAAGACATCATGGGCATGAGTCAGCTACAGGGGCAAGGCTTCACGAAAAGCCACCTCCCCAATCCACTCAAGGACGAAAACCAGTCCGATGGAAAGCCGACTCAGCTTGCCCCGAACTCCGAAGCAGAGGATGCCCATAAATCAGGACACCTACAGGAAAAATTGGTCACCAAACCCGAAGGTAAGCTTCCGACGACACTGACCTGCGTAGCCCTTCTGGCAGTTCAGGGTGGTGTAGAGACACACATGAACCATTTGGGCCACCGCAAAGTCAGTTAAATAATTTCTGGCCCCTCCAACTGGTTGTCTGTCAGTGGCGAAACGCTATACTTAGATGGAGGGTCGCGTAAAAGACTGCCAAGGCTGCGCCACAACCTCAAAGTGACCCTCGCGTCTCAACCGGAAATAGCGCCGACCGGAGTGCCATGAAGACGAACAATCGCGAAGGTGGAAACCCACGTCAAGGCGTCCAGAGACTCAATCAGTCGGATTAGGGAGGGAAGCGCGGACTTAGTCAGTCGGTCAATGATCACCTAGACGGCGTCGCGATCCGAACGTGACTTTAGCGAGCCCGCAACAATCCAAGGTAACCCACACGTCCACTAAGGAATCTCGATGGACTAACGCTTTCCACTCAATGATGATTCTCGAACTTTGCCTGAGGGCATGCCAACCCGGGGAAACAAAGTTACCCATCGCTTTCACATCTCTCTACTAGCAAGTTCAACGAAGACTACCTCAAAGTAGTCCATGGAGGCCCAATAAAACTTTTGAGATCCACGAAGGCATCCGGCGCATTCGTCAACCTCGACGGCAGTACTTAAAACTCGTAGTGCCCAAAACGGTCATGAAAGGCCATCTACGGGATGTCCAACTCCCGGATCTCCAACTTGTGGTACCCTTGTGCGAAGATCAATCTAACAGAAGACACTCGCTCCCAGAGTTGGTCAAATAGATCATCAATTCACAGCAAGGGGTACCTGATCTTCAACCCTTACGGGAAGATCAAAACAACACCTCGAACAATTAAGTCAAGATTCTGCTCCTCGAGCATGGCTGGAGCTCATGATGACACTTACACGCTTGGTAAGTTGCTCAACCGCACTTAATCCACAAGACACGCAATAAAAGGTCATCGAACATCGATAATGCCTATGCGACGTCATCCATCTGATAGGGCGGTTGAGTCCCATCATGAACTCTAGCATCGTGTCTCCTCATTTGCGACCAATGTGGGGCAAAACGTGACAGTATCGAGAATTGTGCTTCACATGCTGCCACCAACTGGTCGCCCAACTACAACCATTGGAACTCTAGCATCCTACACTCAATGGGCAGATTCATCCCAGGGAGTCCACGCTCTCGACATCATCCGGTAGCACTCTCCCAGCTTGGCCTCTACCTGGTAGCCTCCCAAGCCCACTATCTCTGCCTTATCGGCGCACCAATAAGCATAGTATCTGGGAGCACCTCACAGGGCTCTGGCCTCAACCGGGCAGCTACAACGCACAATGATATATCGAAGCAACCCCAGATGCCACTATGGAACCCAGTCCACAATCGATCGCCCACCAAGCTGCAATAGGACGCACCCAATTCCAATCATACGCATCACCACTCGCTACAGCACCTTCCAAGTGAGAGGAAAAATCAATCATCAAATAGATGCTTCAGAGGTATTTCTTGACTGGGAAAAGAACCCCTTGGGAGGGCACCATGAGGTCCCGATATAGGATATCCCGACAACCAAACAAGGAACACGGAGTACCCTAGCCCGGGTCTCAACGATGACCCCGCAAGGTCCCTTAATCCTGAGTAAGAAAACTGGAAGAAGACATCACCCCTTAATTAGCAATATGCCATATCATCAAAACTTGAACTGGTGCTGCACGCGAACTCCATGGTTACCAGCAATACCGATGCACGGGAAAGAAGCTCCATTATCGAGACACAATCCATACCTTAGAAATTTCAACCAATTCATCACTATCATACTACTGGGCTGGAATCTCCTACCCAAGCCTTAATCCCACAACAAGGAATCCAACAATTGACCCTATTTAGTCGACCCAGTCGACAACTTAAGGGGGGTCCAGGGGTGGCCACATCCACGTCCATGGATGCGAGGAGGCATGTCAGCAACCTAAGATAAACATCTAAAACAAGTGTACCTGGATGACAATCCTACGACACATCATCTATACGACTAGATTAGGCTCTGATAGGACCAGGCTCTGAAACCAACTTTTGTCATGCCCCAAGGCGGCCGTCCCTGAGACGTGGCAATATATAAAGTATCAGCTATCAAGAACAAGAGGTCAACAATGACTCCAATTGTCACGCCACGGGTGACCGTCCCCGAGATGCGGCAATATATATTGTATCAGCTATCAATACCTGAGGTCAACAAAGACTCCAACAACAACACACAAGGTGGCAAAGAAAAGATAAATGATAACTGACTGAAAAGCGAAAGCATAAGATATCAACAATATCTGTAAACTGAAAACATTATTACAAACTCGAATACACAATCACTGTCCTGTGAGAGCCAAGTCTAGTCAAAATAAAATACAACCTGTGCCACATGCATGATTTACAATAAAAAAATGACTCTAGGACTGCTGACAGCCTCGCACTCGCCACCCGTCGGACAGAACGCTCCACGCACATAAGACCACGCCACAGGGAAGCTCCAGCTCCACGCCCAACACTGCCCCTGAAAAGAAATAGTATGCGGGGGGTGAGCTACAAGCTCAGTGTTACACCCCGGAGCGGCCGTCCCAAGTTTGTAACAATAATAGTCATATCAGAATATCATATAGGAGGCTAACAAGATAACCACATATAAGGACTGGTAGAGCAAGACTAGACTGGGAAGCAGAAGCATAATATAAACAAGTATATAACCAAAAATATCATTACAGATAGAGGTATACAATCACTATCCTGTGAGAGCCAAGTCTGATCAACAAAGAGAATACATACATCATGTGCCCATGCACCAAAAAGAAATACATACAAAAACAACAAGACTGCTGACGACCTCGCTTGCTAATCTCAAAAGACGGACGTAACACAGGCAGCCAAGAAACACCTCACGGGAGCTCCGCCTTCGTGACCTGTTCTGCCTCCATTGGAGAGAAACAAAGGAAAACGAGGGATGAGCTAAAAGCTCAGTGAATAGTCAACCACCACACAATGAAGAGAATACATAGTCAACACTTAAACGAATACACAACAAGTCATCAATAAATACTCCACAATCACTCCACGTCATCCGGTAGCCCTCTCCCAGGTAGCCCTCTCCCTGGCAGCCTGCCCACGACGGTACCAGTCACGGGGAGACACCTCACAGGGTAGCTCCGACGCTGGGTAGCTTCAACGCACGATGACGTCGGGGTGATACACTCCACACTCGCGGGGATCACATTAATCAACGTATACCATACTCGATAACTAGCTAGTTGAAATCCATCAAATTCCCAACAGGTGCATCACAAGGACGCGGGGGAAAGCTATTTCTTATCCACACTTACTAATGTTAATTATGACCTTATAAACTAGTCATACACACATCTATGTAAAAAAAAATAGGGTATAAAGTTATTACTATGAGCATGAGGTAATTAAGCACCCACCAAACGTGCAAACAGGGTGTAAGGACAAAAAGAGGCAAGAATTATAGCTAACTCGAAGGAGCATATCAATAAGTATGTACAAATGATCCTAGAACATGGTATTTAATCCTACATAGCACATCCATCATCATATACAAGCAATACAACCCAAAAGTTCTCTATAATATCATCCCATTGCATAAAATACACTATAGTGCCTAACAAGCATGCTATTATTACTTCTATTGCATGGGTCGGACCACTCACCAATACCGAATCGTCACTCGCTCAATCCACGAGGAGTTGATGTGGGATAGCGAGCAGGGTGGAAGTGGGAAGAGCACGACGCACTCCCACCACAGCACAAACTTGCAAGAAAAATTGATAACTTCTAGATCCTACAACCAACGGTGCTAAAATTGAATATGATAACTCCTGACACAAAACAAGCATATATCATCAAGGCACCAACTCCAGATATAGATCACAGCATGCATAATAGCATAAAAACTCACACATGCCAGAACTGGCTCGTCTACCCCCAAACATCCATGAACTTTCTTCACTCCAGCACCAAGTACACGTCCAAAAATTCTGAAATAATTTACACACATTCATTCACATGTGAGGATCATAATCCATGAAGACATCAGAGTCTAATTAAGCTTCTAACTGCTAGAAATAAATTAGTTTCAGAAGCTGGTCATTTCACACGCGAATCTGGACAGTCCTTAGAGATTGACTCATAACTTCCAACAGATAACATTTTAACCCCAAATTTCATGCATAGAATCTAGACATCAGCATGATCATGGAACATGAGACCTGAACCTCAGAATATGACTCTAGTACTAGTATTACAAGGATTTCAAGAAGACAGAGATCTGCTTACCTCTCTAAGCAATATCCAAGACTCCCATCACCATAATCAATTTCTCCTCAACTTAACCACTGCTGGTCCACACAAAACAGAGCAAACAGAGAGGGGGGAAAGGGTTAGGGAGGGTGAATAACATAATACAAGCATATACAAGCCACTCTACATACCTTAACACTCTCACAATTTCTCCAACAAAGATCCACCAAAAATTTCCCAAACACACTCCCCAAACCCTCTCATCAACTCAGCTGGGACAGCAACAAAAGAGAGAAAAAGTGGTAGAAAATGAGACTTAGATGACATAAAGTTCCTATAGAAGGGTTTATATAGTGGTTAAGGTAATAAGGGGGGTGAACTTAAGCTAATCCTATCCAACCAATTACCAAAAAAAAGAAAACCAACCAATGGGAGGTGAGACTTCTTAAGCTCACCCAAGGTGTCCCTATCACACCAAAAGGGTTATAATTATCCATAGCTAATCCACCACCAACCAGTAACAAATGAAAATCCGGATACCAATCGAGACTGAAAAACCAAAAAAAAAAAACATTTCCAATTACGCCGAGGCAGTTATCAAATTAAAGAAAACACTAATAAATCATTCAACTAGGGGGAACAATCACCAAAATAATAATAATAATAATAATAACACCCATATTATAAATTCCAAAATGACACAAACTTAACATTCTCCCCTTCTTAGGAAATTTTGTCCCCAAAATTACAAACTAAGAAGGGAAAAGATGTGGATAAGAGTCACGCGTGACGTCCTCTCTCTCCCAAGTGGCCTCAGCACCCGATCGATGTTGCCAATGCACCTTGACCGATGACATGGTTTTGGTGCGGAGCCTCTTCTCACGCTGATCTAAGATATCGGTTGCTCAACGAAGGACAAATCCGGCTCGAAAACGATAGGCTCATGCCCAATGATGTGCGACGGATCATGGACGTACTGCCTCAACAGGGATACATGGAAAACATCATGAGCGTGCGACAGCTGTGGGGGCAAGGCCACCCATAGGCCACCTCCCCAATCCACTCAAGCTCTAAAAATGGGCCGATGATGTTATGCCTGTGTCATTTGGAGCCATATTTTTTTATCGGAGTCGCTAAAATTTTGGGTTTTAGCCACCTACAGGAGTTCGAGTGCTCTCATTGAAAATTTAGCTACATAATTTTCTCCTAGAAGTTATGCATTTCCGATTTGGTATTTGAATTTAATTTTGTTAAAATCCAGGATGAAGAGGTTTAAATATGATTTTATCATGAGATGCTCAGTTTTGAGTTAGCTTTCATACAAAAGTGGAATTAGATCAACTGGATTCATGTAGTAAAAGTTATGGGTATTTTTCCAAGTATACACCGAGGATGAAAAATTCTGGCAGCAGCCCTGTTCAATGTTTAGCTCACATTTCGGAATAGCTCGAGGGATTATTTGATCTTGGCATAAACATGAAAGTTGTAGATAATCTTCTTGGCTTTCCAGAGAATTTTTAATTGTGCAATTCGGAGCTATATCGTGAAAGTTATGGCTGTTCGAGTGAAGCCTGTCCAGAAATTTCTGGTCAGGGACGATTTGGTCATTTAAATCCCTCTTTTGGCTATTTAATGGCCCCGATTGACTCTCTCGCCTAACACTCTCGACCAGCCCTTCTTCTATGAAAAATGAAGAAGATAAAGTGGAGGTGGTGTTGAAGTCCCCTCTTCTGATGTCTTGGTATGTTTGTTGTTTGAAGGGAGGTTCGGGGCGTCGATGGTGATAAAGGTGGAGCTGTGGGGTGTGGGAGTGCCGGAGCCACGTATGGACCCCCCGCTTGTTGTGTCTGTGTCATTTGGAGCTATCTGTTTGAAGATTTGGGTACATAATTTTTTTCCTAAGTTATGTATTCCTGATTTGGTGTTTGGATTTGATTTTGTAAAAATCCAAGATGAAGAGGTTTAATTATGATTTTATTATGAGATGTCCAGTTTTGAGTTAGCTTTCGCACAGAAGTGGAATTAGATCAACTGGATTCTTGTAGTAAAAGTTATGGGTATTTTTCCAAGTATACCCCGGGGATGGAAATTCTGGCAGCAGCCCTGTTCCATGTTCGGCTCTAATTTCGGATTAGCTAGAGGGATTAGCTGATCATGGCATAAACATGAAAGTTGTAGATAATCTTCTTAGCTTTCCGTCGGTCTTGGAATCAAGCAATTCGGAGCTGTATCGGGGAAGTTATGGCTGTTCCAGTGAAGCTTGCGCAGAATTTCTAGTCGGAGGGCGACTTAGTAAATTTTCCTTAAGATATTTGATAAATATCTCTTTCTCCTCTCTCTTCCCCTCCCAAAATCCCACGACCAGCTCTTTTTTTCTCTCCTTCTCTCTTTTCAAACACCCCCCATGTGTTTGGTTAAAATCCTCAAAGAGAAGGAGATGGTGGAGGAGGAAGTGTTGGTGAGTTTTTGTGTGTTGTTTGTTGTTCTCCCCTCTATATCAAGCTCCCTTTCTCATGATCTCCCCCCCCTGTTGCTGCCATGAGGAGGCTGAGGAGAGGCCGAGGAGAGGTGGTGGTGGTGGTGGTTCCGGCGGCGGCGTTTCGGTGCGCGAAGGGCCCCGAACCTCCCCCTTTCTTTTCCCTCCCAAGGTGAGCTCCTCCCCTCCTTTTTCTTGGTTTTCTTGGCATAAAGGGGTGTTGGGAAGGTCATGCATGTTGGGTAGGTGTGGTAGGGAGTGTGTGAGAGGTTGGGGAGGGTTAAAAAGAGGTTAGAGTGGGCTGGGCGCGCGCTGGGCGCTGGTGGGCGAGCAGACGCGCGGGTGCTGGCGCGAGCGGGGGTGCGCGCGGGCGTGCGCGCGCGCGGCCAGTGCGCCTGGGCGCTGGGCAGGGAACGAGTGCGCGCGCGCGCGTGCATGCGCGTGCGTGCGCGTGCTGGGGCGTGCTGGGGCAGTGCGCGGGGTGCTGCGCGAGGGGCGTGGGCTGGACGCGCGGTGCGCGTGCGTGCGGGTGCGCGTCTGGGGGCGCGGGCAAGCGCGCGGCAGTGCGCCGATGGTGCCGGGGTGTGTGCGTGCATGCGCATTCGTGCGTGCGCATGCGGGGGGCCATGCGAATGGCTGCCCGAGGGTTCGGGTAGGTGTCGGGGCACTCGGACTCGCGTGCGTACGCGCGTGCTCGCATGCGTGCGAGCCCGTATGCATGCTTATCCGAGTTTTGGGTATTTCTGTGCATTTCTATGTATAAATTGTGTGGTTTCTCACCAAGTTGATTACCCTATCTTGCAGATCTTGACGGACGGTCGCGCGACGACCCGGATTTCGGTGAGTGGGACAATCCAACCCAGTAGAGGGGTGTTATACGCACTTGGGCGTATACCGACCTCTCCTGGGGCACCATGGATAGATATTGGCATGTGTAATATGTATATCATGCGAGCATGATTTAATTGTAGAATGCATGTTACCCTAGACTTTGCATGTTAGGGACTTGCACCCTTAGGATATGTGTATGAGCCATGCAGCATGTCCCCTGGTTCCATGCTAGGAAGCCCGACCGATGCATGTGCCCTACTAGTTTATTTATTAAATTAAATGCTAGTAAATGTTAAATTGCATGTTATAGTGAATATTATAGGGGAGGGGCCTTGCGAGGACAGCGGTGAGACCCGGGTTAGGGTACACCGTGTTCCTTGTTTGGTTGTCGGGGTGTCCTATAACGGGAACTCACGCTGCCCTCCCGAGTTTCTTTCCCCAACGATATTCCACCCTGTTATAACTTTATGCATGTTCCCCGCATCGTAGTTATGCGCCCTGGTGGGTTCTGAGGAATTCAGAACATTAGTGTTGTTATGATGTGTTGTCTGTGGATCCGAGTGGATCATATGCGATGGATAGGCTGTTCTGTTCCCTGCGTTGGATCCGTTAGAGACTACCTCAGCGTTAGACAGGTTGTCCCGTGCAGGGGCTCCCCCTAGTAGGCGCCTCCTGATCTGGTAGAAGGACTGCGCTGAACACGGGAGTGGCCAAACGACCTACGGAGTGAGGAGAGACTATCGGTGGACCAAGGGTGACCAACAGCCTAGTCAGTCCCAAGAGCCTAGGTCACCTGTTGAGGGTGAGGGTGAGGGTATGGTGGGCCGGCGATGTGACGACCCACTGGATTGTAAGTCCCAAAATCCTATGTCACCCATTGAAGGGTGAGGGTGAGGGTGTGGCGGGTTGGCGGAAGCGACCCGTTGGTTTTGGTGCAGTTAGTCCCAATATCCTTGGTCACCCCTTGAGGGGTGAGGGTGAGGGTGTAGCGGGTTGGCGGAAGCGACCCGCTGGTTGTGTGTAGCCAGTCCCAATATCCTTTGTCGCCCATTGAAGGGTGAGGGTGAGGGTGTGGTGGGTTGGCGATTGAGCAACCCCCGGCTTTGAGTTGTTGATATCATTGTTGTGGCTTGAGCAATATGATTGTGGATGATAAGGATTATTTGGTTGTGGTCAATATTGTCTGTGATGCATGGGTTGTGCCGTTCACTGAGCGTGTGGCTCACCCCTCGCACAATTTTTTTCTTCACTGTCATCTGAGTCGGATCTGGAGGAGGAGCTCCCCGAGGGACTTCATCAGTAGCGGAGTAGCGCCACGTCCCTCGAGTATCAGAGGCTATCAGCATTCCCTTGTGCCTGTATGTATTATTTCTCCGTGCTTGGGCACGCGTTTGTGTTGTATTTGGATGTCTTTGTATGTATATTGGCTCTCACAGGACATGTGATTATGTATGGAGTCTGTAGTGTGTTTTGATTACAGATTCAGTCTATAGCTTCCGCATTTGGTGTATATATTATGTCAGCCCTGCTTTTGTTGTATGTGTGTCATTTTGCTTGTGTATGATATATTATTGACCTCCTGTGTAGATTCTGATATTTATATACACTTGCCGCGTCTCGGGGACGCCCGGGGCGTGACACCGCTCTCCGTGTGGGGTTCAGCCATGTCTTTTGTAGCTGATGGGGAGGAGTGGAAGCTCCATTGCTTTGTGTTGTGGTTGTGTATGCATGGAATTGAAGAGGATGAGGGAGAGAAGCCCATGTTCATGTGTTATGTGTTGTGTATGTGTGTACGCCACCCGTTTGTGAGTATGTGTGAGTGAACCTTGTATGCCTCTTCTCCTCTTCTTTCAAATGAGGTTCCTCATGCATCACTTGAACTTGTGTTTATAGGCTAAAAGGGGCGTAGGGTTGGCACATCGGGTGCTCGAGTGCATTCTTAGCATTCTCGGATGTGTGCAGAGCGTGTGGGAAGTGTGCACGAAGTGCTCGAGGGTGTGCTTGGCATTGTCCGATGCATGCGGAGTGCGTGGGCAGCATGCACGAGGTGCTCGAGGGCGTGCTTGGCGTTGTCCGATGCATGCGGAGTGCGTGGGCAGCGTGCACAAGGTGCTCGAGCGCATGCTTGGCATTGTCCGATGCGTGCGGAGTGCGTAGGCAGCGTGCACGGAGTGCTCGAGGGCGTGCTAGGCGTTCACTGATGAGTGCGGAGTGTGTGGGCCGCGTCCACGCGGTGCTCGGGGGAGTGCTTGCAGTATTCAGACCTGTTCAGGGTGTGTTTCAAGGTATTGAGCAACTTGTTATAGCCCAATCCAAACCATTGGTCAATTTCGGGATTGGATGATTCTTGGCGGATTGGTATCATGCTTCGGATTCAATTGTTTTCGCCCTCTTGCGTTTCGCGAGCCGTGTGCTCGTTAGGTGAGTGGTTTGATCCAATCCCCCCCTCGGGATGCGCTCGACGCGCGACTCGCGCATCGATGGGGACCCTAGCTATACTACTTGTGTAGATAAGTAGTATGGCTATGCTTAAACTATAATATGTTAGATATCTTGCATGCTAGGCTTATATGGCATGTATTGTATCCATGTATGTATGATTGTATTGCATGCGCCCTCTAGTATGGGCATGTATTTCTGTAATGTGTATGGATGTATAGAATATGGCATGCCTTAGGTAGTATTGTAATACTACTCCCACCATATTAATTGGAATATCCAGCATGATTAAGTCTGGGTTAATAACGGGCACCTGCCTAATATTCCCTTGCTAATATTCCCTTGCGATAAGACTCGAGGACGTGGTGTAGTTGTTGCGCCCATGCTAATGGGGCAAACCTATGACCAACTTCATGAGATGATGAACTCTCTCGCCCTCTCTCTCTGAACGAACTGATTAAGTAGATGCGATTTCCTACTCGACTCAGGTTCGTTTGGAATATTGGCATGCACCTGTTAGTGCGCGAGATCGCGCTTGACCCTTTCTTTTATTTGGTGATATCCAACGCATGCTTAAGTTATGCCTTGTGTGCTTATATGATTAATGGCCACGTATGCATGTTTAAGTGGGCCATACCATGTATGCATGTTGTATGATTTGTTGTTTATGATGTAAATCCATGTTAGGGGTCACCCTTATGGTCAATTATTAGATGATTGTGCATATGGTTCATGCACATAGCTAGATATAATTCTCCTAGATAAAATATATGCGCATGTTAAAACTAATTAGGCCTATCTGAAATAGGCGTGGGTATGACCCGTTGTCGGGTTGTACCTTATTAGTTAGAGCACTAGCGATGTAATCGCCCCCGTGCATCCGAGAGATGCACTCGTTTGGAATTCAAGAGAATTCATTATCTTATCGGTTTGTTAAGCTGGTAGTTGTGGCATTAAGCTAGGCCTACCCGTGCTAGGCGTGTATATGAACCGCCTGTTGGGTTATGTGCCTTGAGATTATTTCTGCGTGTGAGCAGAGGCAACCCCCCCTTGTGTCCGAGCGACGCAACCGTGTGGGAGTACAATAGTATTTGCTATCATCGATATGTGATTATCGAGAGTAGTTGTTTTTCCATTGGGTTCGCTTTGCGAACATGGAGTGTTTCCTCCCAATGTCGTCCATGTTGAAGCGGCCCAGGTTGTAGCTGTCCTGATAGAGGGCCCCCACCTGTAGGTACTATCGATGCATGCGGCAAGATGTACTGATCGTGGGGGTATACCAGGTAGAGGCTACCCGGGAGAGGGCTAACGAATGATATTGCGAGCATGGAATCGTTCTCCCTTCATTGGATCCGATGTAGGAACTTCTCGGCGTTGGAAAAGCTGTCCTGACAGAGGGCTCCCATCCGTAGGTACCACCGAGGCGTTCGGAAGCGTACTGATTATGGGAGTATACCAGGTATTGACTACCCGAAGAAAGGGCTACCGGTGGACCAAGGGTGTAGAGGAGTCTAATCTCTCCAAAAGTCCTATGTCACCTGTAAAGGGTGAGGGTGAGGATGAGGTGAAGACACGTCGCCGCGTGACCCATTCGTGGTTCGTCCGTTCCCATAGTTGTTGGGTCCGGTTGCGTATCGATGTTCAAAGACATCATTGGGCAGTTATCTCGATGTAGATGATCCAGTAGTGTTGTGTAGATTAGTAATTCTGGGTCTCGTCGACCAACGGTATGATCTCTCCCCAAGAGACCCAAGAGTCTCCCTCCGGGAGTGAGGGTGAGGGTGAGGTTGGTGATCCAGTAGTATTGTGTGGACCAGTAATTCCGCGTCTCTTCGACCAACGGTATGGTCTCTCCCCAAAAGTCCCAAGAGTCTTCCTCTGGGAGTGAGGGTGAGGGTGAGGTTGGTCGCGCCACCGCGTGACCCTGTTATGTCACGCCCAGGCGTCATCGAGACGTGGCAATAATAAAATATGAGCTATCAATACCTGAGGTCAATAAAGACACCAACAACAATACACAAGGCGGCAAAGCAAGATAATGATAACTGACTGAAAAGCGGAAGCATAATATATAAACAATGTCTGTAAATCAAAAACATTATTACAGACTCGAATACACAATCACTGTCCTGTGAGAGCAAAGTCTAGACCAAAGAAAATACAACCTGTGCCACATGCACGATTTACAAAGCATAAAATGACTCTAGGAATACTGACAACCTCGCACTCGGCACCCGCCGGAAGAACGCTCCACGCCCATAAGACCACGCCACAGGAAAGCTCTAGCTCTACGCCCAACATTGCCCCTGAAAAGAAACAATATGCGAGGGGTGAGCTACAAGCTCAGTGAGTGGCTGGAAACCAATCACCATACTACAGTTCAATACATAATCAATTTCCTTTCAAGGAGACATGGGTAGAAACCCATGGATAACTGGGTCACGCGGCGGCGCGACCAACCTCACCCCCACCCTCACTCCCAGAGGGAGTCTTTTGGGACTTTTGGGGAGAGATCATACCGTCGGTCGAAGAGACCTGGATTTACTGGTCTACACAACACTACTGGGTCATCTACATACAGATAACTGCTCAAACGATGTCTTTGAACATCGATACAAGACCGGACCCAACAACTATGGGGATAGTCGAACAACGAATGGGTCACGCGGCGATATTCTTCACCTCATCCTTACCCTCACTCCCGGAGGGAGACCTTTGGGACTTTTGGAAGATACTTAGACTGCTCTACACCCTTGGTCCACCGGTAGCCTCTCCCTCACTCCGTAGCCGTGAGGACAGCTTTCCAACGCCGGGGAGTCCCTACTCGGATCCAACGAAGGGGAGAACGATTCCCACGCTCGCAACATCATTCGTTAACCCTCTCTCGGGTAGTATCTACAACCCGATCTCCTCAACTCACCGCTCTACACCCTTGGTCCACCGGTAGCCCTTTCCCCGGGTAGCCTCTACCTGGTATACTCCCACGATCAATACTCTTCCGAATGCATCGGGGGTACCTACGGATGGGAGCCCTCTGTCAGGACAGCTAAACCCGAGAAGTTCCTACATCGGATCCAACGAAGGGGAGAACGATCCCATGTTCGCAAAGCGAACCCAATGGAAAACAACTACTCTCGATACTCACTTATCGAGATATCAAAACACAGGCATAACAACAATCTATGCAACACACGCATATTAACCTCAAAATAATTAAAGTCCCTAAACGGGAGTAACTACACAAGCTAGTGGGTCGTAACATCGCCGACCCACCCCACCCTCACCCGCACCCTTTATGGGGTGACATGGGCCTTTTCGGACAGACTAGATTGCTCTCCACCCTTGGTCCACCCGGTAGCCTCACCCACACTCCGTAGCCTCTACCTGGTATACATACTCCCACGATCAGCACTGTCCGACGCATCGGAGGTACCAACAGATGGGAACCCTCTGTCAGGACAGCTTTCCAACGCCGGGGAGTCCCTACTCGGATCCAAAGAAGGGGAGAAAACAGCCTACTCGCACGATACGATCCTCTTGGATCCGTCGACATCGATTCCTAACATTTCTAATGTCATGAATTCTCAAGAATTCCTCCAAGGCGCATAACTAAGATGCGGAGAATCATATATTATAACAACCAGGTTATAATATTCTCTAAGACATGCTTATACCAATATAATCTCATTTGATTTAAATAATTTGAACTAAAAGGGAAACATGCGTAGATCGAGGCTTTTCAAGCATGGGACATGGTCTCTAGGCATGAATGGGCCTCTATACATGTATCATGGATGTATATCCCTAGCATATAATGTCTAACGAGGCATGATTATATCATAGCAAACATGCACTAACATGACATCTACATATTATAGCTAGGGGGGCCCATCGATGCGCGACACGCGTCTACGCGCGTCGAGCGCATCCCTAGAGAGGGGCGGGGGGGGGGGGGATTGGAATCGAACTCGGCCTGTCAACGGGTCGGGTCGGGGTGGACCCGGACCCGACCCGTGACAGGACCCGACGGGTCCGGGTCCAACCTAGGACCCGGCGGGTCCGGGGAAATGTGGACCCGGACCCGGACCCGTCGGACCCGGGTCGGGTCCGGGTCCGACCCGACCCAGATGATTGGGTAAAAAAAAAAACAGAGAGAAGAGCTCATGTATTTGTTTGCCTTATCATTCTATTTGAAATTTTTTGTAATAAAATATTATTGTTAATGAGACTATGTTTGAATATAATTTTATACAATTCAAAAGAAGTAAATGAATTATTAAACAACATCCAAAATAATAATCACTAACATAAAAAACATATTAACTTAAATAATAAACATAACTAACCTAAACAACATTCAAAACAATAAACACTAACATATTAACCTAAATAATAAACATAAATCATGCAACAAACTAATTAATCATACAAATTCAAAAGCTAATAAGTTAATCGTCCAAAACAAACCAATTTATAGGCTTGTTATGATTATGATTTATGAACTTGTAGATACAAAAATAAGTTAAGTAAGAAATAAAATTATGTATCAACTAATACTAATGGTCTTATAATATATGAGCATATTTTAATAAAACAATCGGGTCTCGGGTCCAACGGGTCGGGGCGGGGTGGACCCAGACCCGACCCGTTTGTTTGTTCGGGTCCGCCGGGTCGGGTCCAACTCGGGTCGGGTCCAAATCGGATCGGGTATATTACACGTGTAATCGGGTCCGGGTCGGGTCGGGTCCGGGTCTAGACCCGACCCATTGACAGGCCTAAATCGAACCACTCACCATACACCCCGGGACCTCGTGGTCCCATCCTACTAGATCTGCAAGGTAGGGGCATCCAATTTGGTGAGTAACAACACAATTTACACATAGAAATCATTAGAAATACCAAATACTCGGACAAGCATGCATACGGACTCACACGCATGCGAGCACGCACGTACGCACGCGAGTCCGAGTGCCCCGACACCTACCCGAACCCCTGGGCAGCCACACACATGGCCCCACGCATGCGCACGCACGCATATGCGCGCATGCACGTGCCCCAGCACCCTTGGCGCACTGCCGCGCGCCTGCCCGCGCGCGCACGCTCGCAATCGCCCGCGCGCCCTGCACGTCCTGCCCGCTCGCCCTCGCTCGCACTGCGTGCCCGTGCCGAACCCCTTGCATGCCCCAGCACGCGCACGCACCCGCACGCACGCGCGCGCGCGCACGCTCGCGCGCACCCCCACTCCGCACGCACCCGCGCGCTCGTGCGCATGCGCCCGCGCGCATCTGCGTGCCCGCCAACGCCTACCAGAGCCCGTCTGCGCGTGCGCCTGCACGCGCACGGGCGCAGACAGCCCCCCACACGCGCCCACTCTTCCCTAACCCCTTTTTAACCCTCTCCAACCCCTCACACACACACCCTAACCCCTATGCATAGCATGCATGAACACCCTAACAGCCCCCTATGCCATGAAAACCAAGAAAAGAAGGGGAAGGGCTCACCTTGGGAGGGGAAAAGAAAGGGGGAGGTTCGGGGGTCCTCGACGCACCCGCGACCACCTCAACCGCCACCACCAACACCACCACCTTCAGCCTCTCCTCAGCCTCCTTCTTGGCTGCAAATCAGGGGGGGGAACAAGATATGAGAGGAGTTTGAGAGAGGAGGATCAACAACAACACATGAACAAACCCTTCTCTTCTTCCTTCACCATCTCTTTCTCTTTGGGGAATTAAAACAAACACTTGGGGGGCTTGAGAGAGAGGAAGAGAAGCCAAGAAGAAGGTTGACGTGGGGTTGGGAGGGAGAGAGAGAGAGAGAGAGAGAGAGGAAGATATTTTGGGGCAACTAAATATCTAAAGAGGGGTGGAAAAGACATATTCATCCCTTGACTTAGAAATTCTGTACATGCTTCACTAGAACAGCCATAACTTCCTCAATATAGCTCCGAATTGCACAATTCCAACACCGTCGGAAAGCCAAGAAGATTATCTACAACTTTCATGTTTATGCCAAGATCAAATAATCCCTCCAGCTATTCCAAAATTAGAGCTAAACATTGAACAGGGCTCCTTCCAGAATTTCCATCCCCGGGGTATACTTGGAAAAATACCCATAACTTTTACTACATGAATCCAGTTGATCTAATTCCACTTTTGTACGAAAGCTAACTCAAAACTGGACATCTCATAATAAAATCATATTTAAACCTCTTCATCTTGGATTTTAACAAAATCAAATCCAAATACCAAATTGGAAATACATAACTTCGAGGAAAAAATTATGTAGCCAAATTTTCAATCAGAGCGCTCCAAATGACACCGGCATAACATGTTATCCATTGGGTGTCTACCCATGTTTTTCCTTGAAAGGAAATTGTGTTAACATTGAACTGTTGTAATGGTGATTGGTTTCCAGCCACTCATTGAGCTTGTAGCTCACCCCTCGCATACTGTTTCTTTTCAGGGGCAGTGTTGGGCGTGGAGCTGGAGCTTCCCTGTGGCGTGGTCTTATGGGCGTGGAGCGTTCTTCCGGCGGGTGGCGAGTGTGAGGCTGTCAGCAGTCCTGTCATTTTATGCATTGTAAATCGTGCATGTGGCACAGGTTGTATTTTATTTAGACTAGGCCTGGCTCTCACAGGACAATGATTGTGTATTCGAGTCTGTAATAATGTTTTTTGGTTTACAGACATTGTTGATATCTGATGCTTCCGTTTTTCAGTCAGTTATCATTATCCATGCTTTGCCACCTTGTGTGTTGTTGGAGTCTTTGTTGACCTCAGGTATTGATAGCTGATATTTCATTATTGCCACGTCTCGGTGACGGCCGCCCTTGGGCGTGATAGATGAACCACGGACTTAGCTTGCCTCGAACGCCAAAACGGAAGATGCCCTTAAGTGGGGACACCTTCAGAAACACATGATCTCCAACCTCAAAGGTGAGGTCACGGCGTCGATGATCAGCATAGCTCTTTTGACGGCTCTGGGCTGTGCGGATGCGCTCCAGAATCAATCTAACTTGCTCAGAGGTCCGCTGCATAAACTCCGGCCCTTCAAGCTGACACTCTCCAACCTTGTCCCAACATAAGGGAGATCTGCAGCTGCGACCATAGAGAGCCTCATACGGTGCCATCTTAATGCTCGAATGGTAGCTGTTGTTATAGGCAAACTCCACCAACGGAAGATGACCTTCCCAACTACCCCCAAAATCAAGGACGCATCCCCGTAGCATGTCCTCTCTGACTGGCCGTCTGTCTACGGATGGAATGCGGTACTGAAATGCAGGGTCGTACCCAAGGCGTGCTGAAGACTACCCCAAAACCTCGAAGTGAATCTCGCATCTCGATCCGAAATGATGCTGACAGGGGTACCATGCAAACGAACAATCTCAGAGATAAATAATCGTGCCAAGGTGTCCAGAGAATCGGTAAGTCGGATGGGGAGGAAGTGTGCAGACTTGGTCAGTCGATCGAAGATCACCCAAATGGTATCACGACCAGAACGTAACTTTGGCAAGCCCGACACAAAGTCCATGGTAATGGCAGCCGTCCCCGAGACGTGGCAATAATGAAATATCAGCTATCAATACTTGAGGTCAATAAAGACTCCAACCACAACACACAAGGTGGCAAAGCAAGGATAAAGATAACTGACTGAAAAGCAGAAGCATAATATATACAATGTCTGTAAATCAAAAACATTATTACAGACCCGAATACACAATCAATGTCCTCTGGAAGCCAAGTCTAGACCAAAGAAAATACAACCTATGCCACATGCACGATTTACAAAGCATAAAAAGACTCTAGGAATGCTGACAGCCTCGCACTCGCCACCCGCCGGCAGAATGCTCCACGCCCATAAGACCACGCCACAGGAAAGCTCCAGCTCCATGCCCAACACTGCCCCTGAAAAGAAATAGTATGCGAGGGGTGAGCGACAAGCTCAGTGAGTGGCTGGAAACCAATCACCATACAACAGTCCAATACTAAAGCAATTTTTTTTCAAGGAAAACATGGGTGGAAACCCATGGATAACAGGGTCACGCGGCGGCGCGACCAACCTCACCCTCACCCTCACTCCCGGAGGAAGACTCTTGGGACTTTTGGGGAGAGACCATACCGTTGGTCGAAGAGACGCGGAATTACTGGTCCACACAACACTACTGGATCACCAACCTCGCCCTCACTCTCACTCCTGGAGGGAGACTCTTGGGTCTCTTGGGGAGAGACCATACCGTTGGTCGACGAGACCCAGAATTACTGGTCTACACAACACTACTGGATCATCTACATCTAGATAACTGCCCAACGATGTCTTCTAACATCGATATGCAACAGGACCCAACAACTATCGGAACGGATAGACCACGAACGGGTCATGCAGCGACGTGTCTTCACCTCATCCTCACCCTCACCCTTTACAGGTGACATAGGACTTTTGGAGAGATTAGACTTCTCTACACCCTTGGTCCACCGCAAGCCCTTTCCCCGGGTAGTCACTACCTGGTATACTCCCAGTACACTTCCGAACGCCTCAGTGGTACCTACGGATGGGAGCCCTCTGTGAGGACAGCTTTTCCAATGCCGGGAAGTTCCTACATTGGATCCAACAAAGGGGAGAACGATTCCACGCTCGCAATATCATTCGTGAACCCTCTTTCGGGTAGCCTCTATCTGGTACATTCCCACGATCAGTACGCTTCTGAACGCATCGGTGGTACTTACGGATGGGAGCCCTTGTCAGGATAGCTACAACCCGGGCCTCTTCAACACGGACGACATTGGGAGTAAACATTCCATGTTCGCAAAGCGAACCCAATGGAAAAACAACTACTCTCAATAATCACATATCGATGATATAAAATACTATTGTACTCCCACATGGTTGCGTCGCTCGAACACAAGGGGGGGTTGCCTCTGCTCTCACGCAGAAATAATCCCAAGGCACATAAACCAACAGGTGGTTCATATACATGCCTAACACTGGTAGGCCTAGCTTAATGCCACAACTACCGGCTTAACAAAACCGATAAGATAATGAATTCTCCTGAATTCCAAACGAGTGCATCACTTGGATGCACGGGGGCGATTACATCGCTAGCGCTCTAACTAATAAGGTACAACCCGACAACAGGTCATACCCACGCCTATTTCAGATAGGCCTAATCAGTTTTAATATGCGCATCATTATTACAGGAGAATTCTAGCACTGAAGGAACTTGATCCACATGCACAATAACATATGCTTAACTATAGTATATGGCATAAACAACACATAATGCAACATACATACAAGGCAAGGCCTAACTACACATGCATATGAGGGCACTAATCGTATAAACATGCAAAATATACTCTAATATGCGTTGGATATCTCCAACTCAAAAGGGAAGGGTCAAGCGCGATCTCGCGCACTAACAGGTGTGCTAATATTCCAAACGAACCTGAGTCAAGTAGGAAATCGCCTCTACTCACTCAGTTCATGCAGAGGGAGAGGGCGAGAGAGATCATCATCTCATGATGTTGGTCATAGCTTTGCCCCATTAGCATGGGCGCAACAACTACACCACGCCTTTGAGTCTTATCGCAAGGGAATATTAGGCAGGTGCCCGTTATTAACCCAGACTTAATCATGCTGGATATTCCAATTAATATGGTGGGAGTAGTATTACAATACTACCTAAGGCATGCCATATTCTAGACATCCATAAGCATTACAAAATACATGCCCATACTAGAGAGCGCATGCAATACAATCATACATACATGGATACAATGCATGCCATATAAGCCTAGCATGCAAGACATCTAACATATTATAGTTTAAGCATGGCCATACTACATATCTACACAAGTAGTATAGCTACGGTGCCCCATCGATGCGCGACGCACGACTACGCGCGTCGAGTGCATCACGAGGGGGGGGATTGGATCAAACCACTCACCGCAACCCGGGATCTCGCGCATCCCATCCGACGAGACCTGCACGGTAAGGGCATCAAATTTGGTGAGTAACATCACATTATAACACTTAGCAATTACTAGAAATACCAAAGACTTAGACATGCACGCATATGGGCTGCACGCATGCGAGCACGCGCGTACGTACGGAAGCCCGAGTGCCCACACCTACCTGAGACCTGGGCAGCCCCGCGCATGCCCCAGCACGCGCACGCACCCGCGCACGAGGACTGGAACCCTGCCGCATGCCCAAGCGCACGTCAAGCGCGCACCCCACTCGCTACCAGCGTCCGCGCGCACCCGCGCGCACGCGCATGTCCGCCTGCGCCTGCCAGGGCCTCTCTGCGCGCGCGCACCCGCACCTTTTAACCCCTTTTTGTCACTCCCCAGGCGTCCCGACACGTGGCAATAATAATAGTAATATCAGCTATCAATACCTGAGGTCAATAAGGACACCAACAACAATACACAAGGCGTCAAAGCAAGTAAAGATAACTGACTGAAAAGCGGAAGCACAATATATAACAATGTCTGTAAATCAAAAACATTATTACAGACCCGAATAAACAATCAATGTCCTGTGGAAGCCAAGTCTAGACCAAAGAAAATACAACCTGTGTGCCAATGCACGATTTACAAAGCATAAAAAGACTCTAGGAATGCTGACAGCCTCGCACTCGCCACCCGCCGGAAGAACGCTCCACGCCCATAAGACCACGCCACAGGAAAGCTCCAGCTCCACGCCCAACACTGCCCTGAAAAGAAACAATATGCAAGGGGTGAGCTACAAGCTCAGTGAGTTTCTGGAAACCAATCACCATTCTACAGATCAATACATAAATCAGTTCCCTTTTTCAAGGAAAAACATGGGTAGAAACCCAATGATCACTGGGTCACGCAGCGGCGCGACCAACCTCACCCCCACCCTCACTCCCGAAAGGAGTCTTTTGGGACTTATGGGGAGAGACCATACTGTCGGTCGAAGAGACCGGATTTACTGGTCTAGAGACCATGCCGTCGGTCGAAGAGACCCGGATTTACTGGTCCACTCAACACTATTGGATAATCTACATCTAGAGAAACGCCCATCGATGTCCCTCAACATCGATCACAAGACCGGACCCAACATCTATGGGAACGGTCGAACGACGAATGGGTCACGATGGACACGTCTTCGCCTCATCCACACCCTCACTCCTGAAAGGAGACATCTTGGGACTTTGGGAGAGACTTAGACTGCTCTACACCCCTGGTCCACCGGTAGCCTCTCCCTGGCCTCTAACGTCGGGGATGCCACTACACGGATCAACGAAGGGGATAACGATTCCACGCTCGCGACATCATTCAATAACCCTCTTCCGGGTAGCCTCTCCTGGCCACACACTCAGTGAATGGCACCAACTGTACATCACAAATCATATCAACCTTAAATCATTTATAATCTCTAAGTGGCAATAACTACACAATCCAATGGGTCGCTACATCGCCGACCCACCACACCCTCACCCTCACCCTCACAGGTAACATGGGCTTTTGGGACTGACTAGGCTGTTAATCACCCTTGGTCCACCGATAGTCTCTCCTCCACTTCGTAGGCCGCCTGGTCCGCTCCCACAATTCAGCACAGTACGAACCCAAATCAGGAGGTGCCTACTGATGGGAGCCCTCTGTCAGGAAGGCCTGTCTAATGCTGGGGCAGTCTCTATACGGATCCAACGAAGGGAACAGAAACAGCCTACCCACACGGATACGATCCACTTGGATCCGCTGACACCGATCTCAACTCTACAAATGACATGAATTCTTCAGAATTCCTCCAAGGCGCATAACTAAGATGCGGGGAAGCATATATTATAACCACAAGGTTATAAGTTCACTAAGGCATGCTAATAACAATATAATCACATCGCTAATAACAATATAATCCCACAATCCCATCTTGATTTAAACAAATTAAACTAAATGGAACATGCATAGGTCGATGCTTTCCTAGCATGAAAAAATAGTGACAGGATGCATTGGCCTTTACACATATCATAAGGGGCAAGTATCCCTAACATACAGGGTCTAGGGTGGCATGGATACTACATAATAATCATGCATGCATAGATCAAGGCTCTTAAGTACAGGACATGGTGTGCAGGCATGTACAGGCCTCTATACATGAGGTATGGGTGCATATCCCTAGCATGCAAAATATCTACATATTAGTTAGGGGGCCCCAACGATGCACGACGCACGTCTACGCGGGTCAAGCGCATCCCTAGAGAGGGGGGGGGGGGGGATTGGAATCAAACCACTCACCTTACGATCCGGGACCTTGCGCATCCCATCCGACGAGATCTGCAAGGTAGGGGCATCGAACTGGTGAGAAACAACACAATTTATACAAAGAAATGCTTAAAAATACACAAAACTCGGATAAGTATGTATACGGGCTCGCACGCATGCGAGCACGCGTGTACGCACGTGAGTCCGAGTACCCCGACACCTACCCGAACCCCCGGGCAGCCACACGCATGGCCCCCCGCACGCGCACGCACGAATGCGCACACACGCACACACCCCGGCACCATCGATGCACTGCCGCGCGCCTGCCTGCGCACCCAGACGCGCTGCCGCACGCTCGGGCGCGCCCAGCGCGTCCCCCCGCGCACGCCCCAGCACGGGCACGCACACGCACGCGCACGTACGCACGCGCGCACACTGCTCCCCAACTCCGCGCCCAGACGCATGCCCAGGCGCCCTGCCCTCGTGCGCGCAGGCTCGCGCGCACGCCCGCGTGCGCTTGCGCGCACCCCCCGCTCGCGCCAGCACCCGCGCGCACTCACCCGCGCCCGACTGCGCCCGCCTGCTCGCGCACGCGCCCAGACCACGCCCAGCGCGCACCCAAGCCATCCTAACCCCTTTTTCACCCTTCCCAACCAACCCCTTACACACACCGTAACCCAACTACCTAGCATGCATGACCTCCCAACCAACCCCTTAAGCCAAGAAAACCAAGAAAGAAGGGGAGGAGCTTAACTTGGAAGGGGAACGAAAGGGGGACGCTCGGGGGCCCTTCGCACACCGAAACGCCGCCACCGGGACCACCACCACCACCACCTCTCCTCGGCCTCCTCAGCCCTCCATGGCAGCAAAACAGGGGGGGGGGAACATGCAAAGGGAGCTTAAGAGAGAGGGAAACAAACACAATAACACATGAACACAAAGACCTACCACCACCTCCTCCACCACCCCATCCTTCCCTTTGAGGCAAAAACCCAAACACATGGGGGGGCGAATGAAAAGAGAGAAGGAGAGACCAGATGCTGGTCGTGGGATTTGGGAGGGGAGAGAGAAAGAGAGAGATATATTTATCCAAATATCTTAAGGGGGAATTACTAAGTCGCCCCTCGACTAGAAATTCTGCGCAAGCTTCACTGGAACAGCCGTAACTTCCTCGATACAGCTTTGAATTGCTCAATTCCAAGACTGATGGAAAGCTAAGAAGATTATCTACAACTTTCATGTTTATGCCATGATCAAATAATCTCTCCAGCTATTCCAAAATTAGAGCCAAACATCGAGCAGGGCTGCTGCCAGAATTTCCATCCCCGGGTTATACTTGGAAAAATACCCATAACTTTTACTACAGAAATCCAGTTGATCTAATTCAACTTCTGTGCGAAAGCTAACTCAAAATTGGACATCTCATAGTAAACTCATATTTAAAACTCTTCATCTTGGATTTTAACAAAATCAAATCCAAATACCAAATCAGGAATACATAACTTAGAAAAAAAAAATTATGTACCCAAATTTTTCAAACAGAGCGCTGCAAATGACACAGGCACAACACTTTTAACCCCTCCCCAACCCCTCACACACACTCTAACCCATCTACCTAGCATGCATGACCTCCCCAACCATCCCAGCAGCCCTAAAAATAAAAAAGAAGGGGAAGAGGACTTACCAAAAGAGGGATAGGGAAAAGGGGGAGATGCGGGGCTCTCGACGCGCCCACGGCCACCTCAACCACCACCACCACCACACCTCCTCTTCAGCCTCTCCACCAGCCCTTCTTGGCTGAAAAACAGAGGAGAGAAGGGCATAAAAAGGGAGCTAGAGAGAGGGGGGAATCAACAACAACAACAACAAAGGCACAAAACTCACCTTCATGCACTTGCACCTCCTCTTCTTGCTCCATCTTCTTCTCCTTGGCATAAAATCAAACACTTGGGGAGAAAGAGAGCCATAAGAGGGAGGGAAAGTGTTCCACGAAATGGGAGAGAGGGGGAGAGAGAGAGAGGGCAAAAAGGTCATTTTCATGCCCAAATAGTGCCTAGGGGTGACCTTAAGGGGGGGTGAGGTTAGGGTTAGGCTCACCCACTCACAAATCAAATAACCAATGGTTTCTTCCTCCCCAAGCAAGGTGGGGGTAAGGTTACCAAAGGTCACCACATCCCCAAAATATCTCACACTATTCGACCAACCAGGAACTCTCAAAACCCGGATACGATTCAGAACTGCATATTTTTAAAATGTTACCGGAATTCGATGAAAATTTTATGGGCAGTACAAAATGGTACCAGGACCCATAATATGCATTTAGATTTCCAATCAGAGTACCCTAACTCCCGCAGGTGGCTAAAAGCCAAAATTTAGCGACTCCGATCGAAAGAGAAAACGGGCCCTGAATGACCCATGCGACCAAGGCTTAACTGAAATGGCTCCAAATGACACAGGCATAACATTCTCCCCCCTTAGGAAATGGCTCCAAAGACCGAATATAGCAAGTATCACGCATAGACCTTTTGCTCCACAGTGGTCCATGCACCAGACTGGCGCTACCGACACACTGTAATCAAAGAAACGGTTTTAGAATGGAGCCACTTCTCATGCTAGTCTTTGACCTCGATCCACTGCTCGACGAATGACAAATCCAGCTCGAGGATGAGACTATCAAACAGAATGACATGAGCAGGATCGTGGACATAACGCCTCAGCCATGAGACAAGGACGACGTCGTGGGCATGAGCCAGCTGTGGGGGAAAGGCTACATGACAAGCCACCTCCCCAATCCACTCAAAGATGAGAACCGGTCCGATGAAGGGCCGACTCAGCTTGCCCCGAACGTCGAAACGGAGGGTGCCCTTAAACCCGGACACCTTCAGGAAAACATGGTCGCCAAACCCAAAGGTAAGCTTCTGGCGACGATGACCTGCATAGCCCTTCTATCGGTTCTAGGTGGTGCAGATGCACACATTAACCAACCTGGCCGCTGCAAGGTCAAATAAATAACTTGTGGCCCCTCCAACTGGCGCTCCTCAACCGTCCCAACACAAGGGAGGTATAAAACTGTGCCTGTAGAGTGCCTTTTTCAGGTCCATCTGGATGCTCGAATGGCAGTCGTCTTGCAGGCATACCCCAACAAATGGGTGGTGCCTCACCCAACTGCCCTCATCATCGAGCACGCAGGCACTTAGCATGTCCTCCAAGGTCTGAATTGTCCTCTTTGTCTGGCTGTCCATCGGCGATGAAACGCTATACTTAAATGGAGGCTCACGCCAAAGTCTGCCAAGGCTGCGCCACAACCTCAAAGTAACCCTCGCGTCTCAAAGAAAAATAGTGCCGACCAAAGTGCCATGAAGACGAACGATCGCGAAGGTGAAAACCCATGTCAAGCGTCCAGAGACTCAATCAGTCGGATTAGGGAGGGAAGCGCGGACTTAGTCAGTCGGTCAATGATCACCTAGACGGCGTCGTGACCCGAATGTGACATTAGTGAGGCCGCAACAATCCCTGAAAACCCACTCCCACGTCCACTGAGGAATCTCCATGGACTGACGCTTTCCAACCCGATAATGATTCTCAAACTTTGCCTGATGGCATGCCAACCTGGGGAAACAAGGTCACCCATATCACCTTTTCATCGCACCACTAGCAATCTAAATGAAGACTACCCCAAAGTAGTCCACGGAAGCCCAAAAAAACTTTTGAGATCCACGAAGGCATCCGGCGCATTCGTCAACCCTGACAACAGTACTTAAAACTCGTAGTGCCTGAACGGTCACGAAAGGCCATCTACGGGATGTCCAACTCCCGAATCTCCAACTTGTGGTACCCTTGTGTGAAGATCAATCTAACAGCAGACAACCGCTCTCAGAGCTGGTCAAACAGATCATCGATTCGCGACAAAGGTAATTGATCTTCAAACTCCACGGGGAGATCAAAACAACACCTCGAACAATTAAATCCAGATTCTGCTCCTCGAGAATGGCTGGCGCTCATGATGACACTTACACGCTTGGTAAGCCGCTCAACCGCACTTAATCCACAAGACACGTAATAAGGGGTCGTTGAACCTCGACAATGCCTATGCGACGTCATCTATCTGATAAGGCGGTTGAGTCCCATCACGAACGTTAGCATCGCGTCTCCTTATTTGAGACCAATGTGGGGGCAAAGCGCGATAGTATCCACAACTGTGCTTCACATGCTGCCAGAGATAGGTCGCTCAACTATAACCATTGGAACTCCAGCATCATGCACTCAATGGGCAGATTAATCACGGGGAGTCCACGCTCTCGACATCATCCAGTAGCACTCACCCGGTGTGGCCTCTACCTGGTAGCCTCCCAAGCCCACTATCTCTGCCATATGGGCGCACCAACAAGCATAGCATCTGGGAGCACCTCACAGGGCTCTGGCCTCAATCGGGCAGCTACAACACACAATGATATATCGAAGCGACTCCAGATGACACTATGGAACACAGTCCACAAGCAATCGCCCACCAAGCTGCAATAGGATGTACCCAATCCCGATTGTACGCATCACCACTCGCTACAGCACCTTCCAAGTGAGAGGAAAAATCAATCATCTAATAGATGCTTTAAAGGAATTCCTTGACTGGGAAAAGAACCTTGGGAGGGCACCCGATATAGGATATCCCGACAACCAAACAAGGAACACAGAGTACCCTAGCCCGGGTCTCAACGATGATCCCGCAAGGCCCCTTAATCCTGAATAGGAAGGCTGGAAGAAGACATCACCCCTTAATAAGCCATACGCCACTTCCTCAAAACTTGAAACTGGCGTTGCACGCGAACTCAATGGTTACCAGCAATACCGATGCACGAGAAAGAAGCTCCATTATCGAGATGCAATTCATACCTTAGAAATTGCGACCAATTCATCACTATCATACTACTGGGCTGGAATCTCCTACCCAAGCCCTAATCCCGCAACAAGGGATCCAACAACTGACCATGTTCAGTCGACCCAGTCGACAACTTAAGGGTGGGTCCAGGGGGGTCACGTCCACGTCAACGGATGCGAGGAGGCATGTCAGCAACCTAAGATATACTTCTAAAACAAGAGTACTTGGATGGCAATCCTACGACTCATCATCTATACAACTAGACTTAGGCTCTGACAATACCAGGCTCTGATACCAACTTTTGTCACGCCCCAGGGTGGCCGTCCCCGAGACGTGGCAATAATGAAATATCAGCTATCAATACCTGAGGTCAATAAAGACTCCAACAACAACACACAAGGTGGCAAAGCAAGGATAATGATAACTGACTGAAGAGCGGAAGCATAATATATAAACAATGTCTGTAAACCAAAAACATTATTACAGACTCGAATACACAATCACTGCCCTGTGAGAGCCAAGTCTAGACCAAATAAAATACAACTTGTGCCACATGCACGACTTACAATACATAAAATGACTCTAGGACTGTTGACAGCCTCGCACTCGCCATCCGTCGGAAGAACGCTCCACGCCCATAAGACCACGCCACAGGAAAGCTCCAGCCCCACGCCCAACACTGCCCCCGAAAAGAAACAGTATGCGAGGGGTGAGCCACAAGCTCAGTGAGTGGCTAGAAACCAATCACCATACAACAGTTCAATACTAAAACAATTTCCTTCCAAAAAAAACATGGGTGGAAACCCATGGATAACAGGGTCACGCGGTGGCGCGACCAACCTCACCCTCACCCTCACTCCCGGATGAAGACTATTGGGACTTTTGGGGAGAGACCATACCGTTGGTCGAAGAGACGCGGACTTACTGGTCCACACAACACTACTGGATCACCAACCTCGCCCTCACTCTCACTCCCGGAGGGAGACTCTTGGGTCTCTTGGGGAGAGACCATACTGTTGGTCGACAAGACCCGGAATTACTAGTCTACACAATACTAGTAGATCATCTACATCGAGATAACTGCCCAACGATATCTTCGAACATCGATATGCAACCGGACCCAACAACTATGGGAACGGACAGACCACGAATGGGTCATGCGGCGACGTGTCTTCACCTCATCCTCACCCTCACCCTTTACAGGTGACATAGGACTTTCGGAGAGATTAGACTTCTCTACACCCTTGGTCCACCGGTAGCCCTTTCCCTGGGTAGTCACTACATGGTATACTCCCACGATCAGTACGCTTCCGAACGCCTCGGTGGTACCTGCGGAAGGGAGCCCTCTGTCAGGACAGCTTTTCCAATGCCGGGAAGTTCCTACAGCGGATCCAACGAAGGGGAGAACGATTTCCACGCTCGCAATGTCATTCGTTAACCCTCTCCCGGGTAGCCTCTACCTGGTACACTCCCATGATCAGTACGCTTCCGAACGCATCGGTGGTACCTACGGATGGGAGCCCTCTGTCAGGACAGCTACAACCCGTGCCTCTTCAACTTGGACGACATTGGGAGTAAACATTCCATGCTCGCAAAGCGAACCCAATGAAAAAACAACTACTCTCGATAATCACATATCGATGATAGCGAACACTATTATACTCCCACACGGTTGCGTTGCTCGAACACAAGGGGGGGGGTTGCCTCTGCTCACACGCAGAAATAATCCCAAGGCACATAACCCAACAGGCGGTTCATATACACTCCTAGCACGGGCAGGCCTAGCTTAATGTCCCAACTACCGGCTTAACAAAACCGATAAGATAATTGAATTCTCCTGAATTCCAAACGAGTGCATCGCTCGGATGCACGGGGCGATTACATCACCAGCGCTCTAACTAATAAGGTACAACCCGATAGCGGGTCATACCCACGCCTATTTCAGATAGGCCAAATCAGTTTTAACATGCGCATAATTATTACAGGAGAATTCTATCACTGAAGGAACTTGATCCACATGCACAATAATCTATGCTTAACTATAGGGGTTCTCCCTAACATGAGTATATGGCATAAACAACACATCATGCAACATACATACAAGGCAAGGCCTAACTACACATACATATGAGGGCACTAATCGTATAACATACAAAATATACTCTAACATGCGTTGGATATCACCAACTTAAAAGAAAGGGTCAAGCGCGATCTCGCACACTAACAGGTGCATGCCAATATTCCAAACGAACCTGAGTTGAGTAGGAAATCGCATCTACTTACTCAGTTCATTAAGAGGGAGAGGCCGAGAGAGATCATCATGTCACGCCCCAGGCGTCCCCGAGACGTGGCAAAGATAATAAAATATCAGCTATCAATACCTGAGGTCAATAAAGACCATACCGTCGGTCGAAGAGACCCGGATTTATTGGTCTACACAACACTACTGGATCATCTATATCTAGATAATTGCTCAAACGATGCCTTTAAACATCGATACATGACCGGACCCAACAACTATGGGAACGGTCGAACAACGAATGGGTCACGCGACGATATTCTTCACCTCATCCTTACCCTCACTCCTGGAGGGAGACTCTTGGGACTTTTGGAAGAGATTTAGACTGCTCTACACCCTTGGTCCACCCGGTAGCCTCTCCCACACTCCATAGCCGTCAGGACAGCTTTCCAACACCGGGGAGTCCCTACTCTGATCCAACGAAGGGGAGAACGATTCTCACGCCCGTAACATCATTCGTTAACCCTCTCCCGGGTAGTATCTACAACCCGATCTCCTCAACTCACCGCTCTACACCCTTGGTCCGCCGGTAGCCCTTTCCTCGGGTAGCCTCTACCTGGTATACTCCCACGATCAGTACTCTTCCGAATGCATCGGTGGTACCTACGGATGGGAGCCCTCTGCCAGGACAACTAAACCCGAGAAGTTCCTACGTCGGATCCAACGAAGGGGAGAACGATCCCATGTTAGCAAGGCGAACCCAAACGGAAAACAATTACTCTCGATACTCACTTATCAAGATATCAAAACACAGGCATAACAACAATCTATTCAACACACTCATATTAACCTTAAAATAGTCATAGTCCCTATACGGGAGTAACTACACAAGTTAGTGGGTCGTAACACCGCCGACCCGCCGCACCCTCACCCTTTAAGGGGGTGACATGGGCCTTTTCAGACTAGACCGCTCTCCACCCCTGGTCCACCCGGTAGCCTCTCCCACACTCCGTAGCCTCTACCTGGTATACTCCCACGATCAGCACTGTCCGACGCATCGGAGGTACCTACAGATGGGAGCCCTCTGTCAGGTCAGCTTTCCAACGCCGGGAAGTCCCTACATCGGATCCAACCAAAAGGAGAAGACAGCCTACTCGCACGGATACGATCCTCTTGGATCCGTCGACAACGATTTGTAACACTACTAATGTCATGAATTCTCAAGAATTCCTCCAGGGCGCATAACTAAGATGCGGGGAAACATATATTATAACCAACAAGGTTATAATATTCTCTAAGGCATGCTTATAACAATATGTTCACATTTGATTTAAATAAATTAAACTAAATGGGAAACATGCATAGATAGGGGCTTTCCAATCAAGGGACATGGTGTCTAGGCATGTATGGGCCTCTATACATGGTATATGAGTGCATATCCCTAGCATACAAGGTCTAATGTGGCATGGTTACATCATATAAATCATGCATTGCATAGTTTTTTCATACAATAGCTAGGGGGGCCCATCGATGCGCGACGCGCGTCTATGCGGGTCGAGCGCATCCCTAGAGAGGGGGCAGGGGATTGGAATCGAACCACTCACCTTACAACCCGGGACCTCGCGCATCCCATCCGACGAGATCTGCAAGGTAGGGGCATCCAATTTGGTGAGTAACAACACAATTTACACATAGAAATCATTAGAAATACCAAATACTTGGACAAGCATCCATACGGACTCGCACGCATGCGAGCACGCACGTACGCACGCTAGTCCGAGTGCCCCGACACCTACCCGAACCCTCGGGCAGCCACACGCATGGCCCCCTGCACGCGCACACACGAATGCGCACGCACGCACCCCAACACCCTCGGCGCACTGCCGCGCGCCTGCCCGCGCGCCCAGACGCGCTGCCGTTAGCGCCCGCGCGCACTGCGCGTCCAGCCTGCGCGCCCCAGCACGCGCACGCCCTGGCCCCCAGCCCCGCGCCCAGGCGCATGCCCAGGTGCATTGCCCCGCGCGCGCGCATGCTTGCAAGCGCCGGCGCGCACCCCCGCTCGCGCCAGCACCCGCGCGCGTCTACGCGCCCGCCTGTGCCCTACTGCGCCCGCATGCGCGCGCACGCGCGCAGACAACTCCCAATGCGCGCCCAGCCAACCCTAACCCCATTTTAACCCTTCCCAACCTCTCACACACACTCTAACACATCTACCCAACATGATGACCCTCCCAACCAACCCTAAGCCATAAAAATCAAGAAAAGAAGGGGAAAGGCTCACCTTTGGAGGGGAAATGAAAGGGGGAGGTTCGGGGACCCTCGATGCACCCGCGACCACCTCAACCGCCACCACCACTACCACCACCTCCTCAGCCTCTCCTCAGCCTCCTTCTTGGCTGCAAATCAGGGGGGAAGGATCATGAGGGGGAGGTTGAGAGAAGAGAAGATCAACAACAACAGCACATGAACAACCCTCACCAACACTTCCTCCTCCACCCTCTCCTTCTCTTTGGGGGGGCTTGTGTGAGAGGAAGAGAGAGCTCAAAAATGTAGGCGTGGAAGTGAGAGGGAGAGAGAGAGAAGAAGATATTTTTGTTGCACAAAAATATCTAAAGAGAGATGGAAATGACCAAATCATCCTTTGACTTGAAATTCTGTACAAGCTTCACTAGAACAGCCATAACTTCCTCGATATAGCTCAGAATTGCACAATTCGAATTCCGTTGGAAAGCCGAGAAGATTATCTACACCTTTCATGTTCATGCCAAGATCAAATAATCTCTCCAACTATTCCGAAATTAGAGCTAAACATAGAGCAGGGCTGCTGCCAGAATTTCCCTCCCCGGGGTATACTTGGAAAAATACCCATAACCTTTACTACAAGAATCCAGTTGATCTAATTCCACTTTTGTACGAAAGCTAACTCAAAACTGGATACTTCATAATAAAATCATATTTAAACCTCTTCATCTTGGATTTTAACAAAATCAAATCCAAATACCAAATTGAAAATACATAACTTCGAGGAAAAAAATTATGTAGCCAAATTTTCAATCAAAGCGCTCCAAATGACACAGGCACAACACATCATCTCATGAAGCTGGTCATAGCTTTGCCCCATTAGCATCGGCGCAACAACTACACCACGCCCTCGAGTCTTATCGCGAGGGAATATTAGGCAGGTGCCCATTATTAACCCAGACTTAATCATGTTGGATATTCCAATTAATATGGTGGGAGTAGTATTAGAATACTACCTAAGGCATGCCATATTTTATACATCCATACACATTACAAAAATACATGCCCATACTAGAGGGGCGCATCCAACACAATCATTCATACATGGATACAATACATGTATATAAGACTAGCATGCGAGATATCTAACATATTATAGTCTAAGCATGGCCATACTACTTATCTACATAAGTAGTATAGCTAGCATGCCCCATCGATGCGCGACGCACGACTACGTGCGTCGAGCGCATCTCGAGAGGGGGGGGGGGGGATTGGACCAAACCACTCACCGCAACCCTGGACCTCGCGCATCCCATCCGACGAGATCTGCAAGGTAAGGGCATCAAATTTGGTAAGTAACATCACAATTTAACACTTAGAAATCACTAGAATTACCAAAGACTTAGACATGCACGCATATGGGCTCGCACGCATGCGAGCACGCGCGTACGCACGCATGCCCAAGTGCCCCAGCACCTACCCGAGACCCTAGGCAGCCCCACGCATGCCCCACCACGCGCACGCATGCGCGCGCACGCACTGGGACCCGGCCGCGCGCCCAGACCCACGCCCAGGCGCACTGCCCCGCGCGCGCGCTTGCTCGCGCGCGCCCGCGTGCACTCGTGCGCACCCGCGCGCCCGAGCGCACTCGCACGCGCCCGCTTGAGCCTGCCAGCGCTCCTCTACGCGCGCAGACAGGCCCCTACGCGCGCCCAGCCATCCTTAACCCCTTTTTAACCCTCCCCAACCCCTCACACACACTCTAACCCATCTACCTAGCATGCATGACCTCCCCAACCATCCCAGCAGCCCTAAAAATAAAAAAGAAGGGGAAGAGGACTTACCAAAAGAGGGATAGGGAAAAGGGGGAGATGCGGGGCTCTCGACGCGCCCACGGCCACCTCAACCACCACCACCACCACACCTCCTCTTCAGCCTCTCCACCAGCCCTTCTTGGCTGAAAAACAGAGGAGAGAAGGGCATAAAAAGGGAGCTAGAGAGAGAGGGGAATCAACAACAACAACAACAAAGGCACAAAACTCACCTTCATGCACTTGCACCTCCTCTTCTTGCTCCATCTTCTTCTCCTTGGCATAAAATCAAACACTTGGGGAGAAAGAGAGCCATAAGAGAGGGAGGGAAAGTGTTCCACGAAATGGGAGAGAGGGGAGAGAGAGAGAGGGCAAAAAGGTCATTTTCATGCCCAAATAGTGCCTAGGGGTGACCTTAAGGGGGGGTGAGGTTAGGGTTAGGCTCACCCACTCACAAATCAAATAACCAATGGTTTCTTCCTCCCCAAGCAAGGTGGGGGTAAGGTTACCAAAGGTCACCACATCCCCAAAATATCTCACACTATTCGACCAACCAGGAACTCTCAAAACCCGGATACGGTTCGGAACTGCATATTTTTCAAAACGTTACCGGAATTCGATGAAATTTTTATGGGTAGTACAAAACGGTACCAGATTCCATAATATGCAGTTAGATTTTCAATCAGAATACTCTAACTCCCGCAGGTGGTAAAAGCCAAAATTTTAGCGACTCCGATCGAAAAAGAAAAAGGCCCTGAATGACCCAGATGTGACCAAGGCTTAACCGAAATGGCTCCAAATGACACAGGCATAACACTATAATCCTAGCATTCAAGATATCTAACATATTATAGATTAAGCATAGCCATACTACTTATCTACACAAGTAGTATAGCTAGGACGCCCCATTGATGCGCGACGCAAGACTACGCACGTCGAGCGCATCTCAAGAGGGGGGGGGGGAGATTGGATCAAACCACTCACCGCAACCCGGGACCTCGCGCATCCCATCCGACGAGATCTGCAAGGTAAGGGCATCAAATTTGGTGAGTAACATCATAATATAACACTTAGAAATTACTAGAAATACCAAAGACTTAGACATGCACGCATGCGAGCGCGCGCGTACGCATGCATCCCCGAGTGCCCCGGCACCTATCCGAGCCCCTGGGTAGCCCCACGCGTGCCCCTACATTCGCACGCACACGCACGCGCGAGCGCGCACGCACTGGCGCCCAGACGCACTGCCCCGCGCGCGCGCCTGTGCGCCTGCCTGTGCCTGCCAGTGCCTCTCTGCGCGCGTCTGCGCGTGCAAGCACGCAGACAGACCTGCGTGCGCGCCTGGCACTCTTTTAACCCCTCCCCCACACATTTCACTCACCCTAAACCAACTACCTAGCATGCATGATTTCCCAACAACCCCCTAAGCCATGAAAAACCAAGAAAAGAAGGGAAAGAGCTCACCTACGGAGGTGGAATGAAAGGGAGAGATTCAGGGGCCCTCGATGCACCCACGACCACCTCAACCACCACCACCACTACAACCACCTCCACAGCCCTCCTCAGCCTTCTTTGGCTGCAAATCAGGGGGGGGAAAGACATGAGAGGGTGCTTGAGAGAGGAGAAACCACAACAACAACAACACATACACAACCTTGCTCTTCCTCCTTCACCTTCTCCTTCCTTTGCTTCTTCCTCCTCCTTCTCCACAAACACAAAGAGGGGAAAAAGCGACCAGGAGAGGGAGAGAAAGAGAGATCCACGAGTTGGGAGAGAGGGGGAGAGAGAGAGGGCAAAATGGTCATTTCCATGCCCAAATAGTGTTTTGGGGTGACCATAAGGGGGTGGTGAGGTTAGGGTTAGGCTCACCCTCACTCAACCACTTATTTTTGCTTTATTGGGAAGCGTGTGGAGAAGCACCACACACACGAAAATATCTCACCCACCGAAACCCAGTAACGGCCAAACCCGGATGCGATTCAGAACTGCATATTTTTCAAAACGTTATCGGAATTCGGTGAAATTTTTATGGGTAGTACTAAACGGTACCAGGACCCATAATATGCAGTTAGATTTCCAATCAGAGTACTCTAACTCCTGCAGGTGGCTAAAAGCCAAAATTTTAGCGACTCCGATCGAAAAAAGAAAAGGCCCTGAATGACCCAGATGTGACCAAGGCTTAACCGAAATGGCTCCAAATGACACAGGCATAACAGCAGGATCGTGGACATAACGCCTTAGTTACGAGACGAGGAAGACGTCATGGGCATGAGTCAGCTACGGGGGCAAGGCTTCACGACAAGCCCCCTCCCCAATCCACTCAAGGACGAAAACCAGTCCGATGGAAGGCCGACTCAGCTTTCCCAGAACACCGAAGCAGAGGATTCCCATAAATCGGAACACCTACAGGAAAACTTGGTCGCCAAACCCAAAGGTAAGCTTCCAATGACACTGACTTGCATAGCCCTTCTTTGGTTCTGGGAGGTGCGGATGCACACACGAACCAACCTGGCCACTGCAAGGTCAAATAACTAACTTATGGCCCCTCCAACTGGAGCTCTTCAACCGTCCCAACATGAGGGAGGTCTAAAATTGTGCTCATAGAGTGCCTTTTACAGTACCATCAGGATGCTCGAATAGCAGTTGTCTTGCAGGCAAACTCCACCAAATGGGTGATGCCTCCCCAACTACCCCTTAGTTGAGCACGCAGGCACTTAGCATGTCCTCCAAGGTCTAAATCATCCACTTTGCCTGGCTGTCCATCGGCGATGAAACGCTATACTTAAATGATGGCTCGCGTCAAAGCCCCCCAAGGCTGCGCCACAACCTCAAAGTAACCCTTGCATCTCAACCAAAAATAGCGCCGACCGTAGTGCCATGAAGACGAACAATCGCGAAGGTGGAAACCCACGTCAAGGTGTCCAGAGACTCAATCAGTCGGATTAGGGAGGGAAGCGCGGACTTAGTCAGTCGGTCAATTATCACCTAGACGGCGTCGCGACTCGAACGTGACTTTAGCGAGCCCGCAACAATCCAAGGTAACCCACACATCCACTAAGGAATCTCGATGGACTGACGCTTTCCACTCAATGATGATTCTCGAACTTTGCCTGAGGGCATGCCAACCCGGGGAAACAGTGTTACCCATCGCTTTCAAATCTCACTACTACCAATTTCAACGAAGGCTACCTCAAAGTAGTCCACGGAGGCCCAATAAAACTTTTGAGATCCACGAATGCATCCGGCACATTCGTCAACCCCGACAGCAGTACTTAAAACTCGTAGTGCCTAAAACGGTCACGAAAGGCCATAAACGGAATGCATGACTCCCGGATCTCCAACTTGTGGTACCCTTGTGCGAAGATCGATCTAACAGAAGACACTCGCTCCCAGAGCTGGTCAAAAAGATCATCAATTCACCGATCTTCAACCCTTACGGGAAGATCAAAACAACACCTCAAACAATTAAGTCTAGATTATGCTCCTCGAGCATGGCTGGAACTCATGATGAAACTTACACGCTTGGTAAGCCGCTCAACCGCACTTAATCAACAAGACACGCAATAAGGGATCGTCGAACCTCGACAATGCCTATGCGACGTCATCTATCTGATAGGGCGGTTCAGTCCCATCACGAATGCTAGCATCGTGTCTCCTCGTTTACAACCCATGTGGGGGCAAAACGTGACAGTATCACGAACTGTGCTTCACATGCCGCCACCAACAAGTCGCCTTACTACAACCATTGGAACTCCAGCATCATGCACTCAATGGGAAGATCCATCACGGGGAGTCCACGCTCTCGACATCATCCGGTAGCACTCTCCAAGCGTGGCCTCCACCTGGTGGCCTCCCAAGCCCACTATCTCTGCCATAGTATCTGGGAGCACCTCACAGGGCTCTGGCCTCAACCGGGCAGCTACAATGCATAATGATATATCGCAGCGACTCCAGATGCCACTATGGAACCCTGTCCACAAGCGATCGCCCACCAAGCTGCAATAGGACGCACCCAATCCCGATCGTACGCATCACCACTCGCTACAGCACCTTCCAAGTGAGAGGAAAAATCAATCATCAAATAGATGCTTCAAAGGTATTCCTTGACTGGGAAAAGAACCCCTTGGGAGGGCACCATGAGGTCCCGATATAGGATATCCCGACAACCAAACAAGGAACACGAAGTACCCTAGCCCGGGTCTCAACGATGGCCCCGCAAGGCCCATCACGAACGCTAGCATCGTGTCTCCTCGTTTACAACCCATGTGGGGGCAAAACGTGACAGTATCACGAACTGTGCTTCACATGCCGCCACCAACAAGTCGCCTTACTACAACCATTGGAACTCCAGCATCATGCACTCAATGGGCAGATTCATCACAGGAAGTCCACGCTCTCGACATCATCCGGTAGCACTCTCCATGCGTGGCCTCTACCTGGTGGCCTCCCAAGCCCACTATTTCTGCCATAGTATCTGGGAGCACCTCACAGGGCTCTGGCCTCAACCGGGCAGCTACAATGCACAATGATATATCACAGCGACTCCAGATGCCACTATCGAACCCTGTCCACAAGCGATCGCCCACCAAGCTGCAATAGGACGCACCCAATCCCGATCGTACGCATCACCACTCGCTACAGCACCTTCCAAGTGAGAGGAAAAATCAATCATCAAATAGATGCTTCAAAGGTATTCCTTGACTGGGAAAAGAACCCCTTGGGAGGGCACCATGAGGTCCCGATATAGGATATCCCGACAACCAAACAAGGAACACGAAGTACCCTAGCCCGGGTCTCAACAATGGCCCCGCAAGGCCCCTTAATCCTGAGCAGGAAAACTGGAAGAAGACATCACCCATTAATGAGCAATATGCCACATCCTCAAAACTGGAAGCCGGTGCTGTACGCGACTCCATGGTTACCAGCAATACCGATGCATGGGAACGAAGCTCCATTATCGAGACGCAATCCATACCTTAGAAATTGCAACCAATTCATCACTATCATACTACTAGGCAGGAATCTCCTACCCAAGCCTTAATCCCAGAACAAGGGATCCAACAACCTATTCAGTCGACCCAGTCGACAACTTAAGGGTGGGTCCAAGGGTAGCCACGTCCACGTCCACGGATGCGAGGAGGCATGTAAGCAACTTTAGATAAACTTCTAAAACCAGAGTACTCGGATGACAATCCTATGACTCATCATCTATACGACTAGACCTAGGCTTTGACAGGACCAAGCTCCGTAGGTACCACCGATGCGTTCGAAAGCGTACTGATCGTGGGAGTATACTAGGTAGAGGCTACCCGAGGAAAGGGCTACCGGTGGACCAAGGGTGTAGAGCAGTCTAAGTCTCTTCCAAAAGTCCTATGTCACCTCTAAAGGGTGAGGGTGAGGATGAGGTGAAGACACATCGCCGCGCGACCCATTCGTTGTTCGTCCGTTAGGGTGTAGAGAGGTGTACCAGGTAGAGGCTACCCGGGAGAGGGCTAACAAATGATATTGAGAGCGTGAAATCGTTCTCCCCTTCGTTGGATCTGATGTAGGAACTTTCTAGCATTGGAAAAGCTGTCCTGACAGAGGGCTCCCATCCGTAGGTACCACCGATGCATTCGGAAGCGAACGGATCGTGGGAGTATACCCGGTAGAGGCTACCCAGGGAAAGGGCTACCAGTGGACCAAGGGTGTAGAGCAGTCTAATCTCTTCCAAAAGTCCTATGTCACCTCTAAAGGGTGAGGGTGAGGATGAGGTGAAGACACATCGCCGCGTGACCCATTCGTTGTTCGTCGTTCCCATAGTTGTTGGGTTCAGTTGTGTATCGATGTTCAAAGACATCGTTGGGCAGTTATCTCGATGTGGATGATCCAATAGTGTTGTGTAGACCAGTAATTCCGCGTCTCTTTGACTAACGGTATGGTCTCTCCCCAAAAGTCCCAAGAGTCTCCCTCCGAGAGTGAGGGTGAGGGTGAGGTTGGTCGCGCCGCCGCGTGACCTTGTTATCCATTAGGTTTCCACCCATGTTTTTCCTTGAAAGGAAATTGACTTAACTGTGATGCCTGTCATTTGGAGCCTTATTTTTCGATCGGAGTCGCTAAAATTTTGGGTTTTAGCCACCTACAGGAGTTGGAGAGTTCTGATTGAAAATTAGGCTACATAATTTCTCCTAGAAGTTATGCATTTCCGATTTGGTATTTGGATTTAATTTTGTTAAAATCCAAGATGAAGAGGTTTAAATATTATTTTATCATGAGATGCTCAATTTTGAGTTAGCTTTCATACAAAAGTGGAATTAGATCAACTGGATTCATGTAGTAAAAGTTATGGGTATTTTTCCAAGTATACCCCGGGGATGAAAAATTCTGGCAGCAGCCCTGTTCAATGTTTAGCTCACATTTCGGAATAGCTGGAGAGATTATTTGATCTTGGCATAAACATGAAAGTTGTAGATAATCTTCTTGGCTTTCCAAATGTTATATGTGTGTCACTTTTAGCCTTCTAGTAACCATTGGGACATTCTGGCAGTTTTTCAATTTTTTTTGTTTTTCGATCGGAACCGCTAAAATTTTGGACTGTTAGCTAACATCCTGAGTTAGAGGACTCCGATTGAAAATCTAATTGCATATTATGTGTCCTGGTGCCATTCCAAGTCACTCACGAGAATTTCATCAAATTCCGGTAACATTTCAGAATTTCGCAGTTCCGAAGCGTATCCGGGTTTTGACCGTGCGAGAAGTCATTGGGAGACTTTACTTGATCAAATGTGGGCCCATGACTTGGTCAACCCCCTTTGTTTTCTAGTGTGGATGGGTTGACCCAAGTCAAAGTGTACTTAAACCTTCCTAAGACCCACCTAAACCTAATTAATTAGCCCTAATTGAGGGTGTGAGTGTGTGTGGAGTGGGTGTGAGTATAAAGGAATCCCACGACAACATCCCCCCCCCCACCATTCATCATCTTCTCCAAATTTTTCTCTCTCTCTCCCTCTCTTTAATCCCCCCTTTAGACCTAGCTGGGGTGCTTGAAACCAAAAACAATAAGAAGAGAAAAGATAGGTGAGCTCCCGATCTACCTTCCGGTGGTCTCGGATTCGAGTTCCCTCAAGTGTGAACCCCTCTAATGCCCTCTTTTCTCCTCTGATTTCAGTCATTTCGAGGGCTGAAGGAGATCTTGGTGGTGGTGGTCCTTGAGGAGGTGTTTCGGTGCGCGAAGAGCAACCGATCTTCCCTTCCTTCCTTTCCTTCCTTGGGTGAGGTTTCCTTTCCTTCCTTTTTTGTTTAGATGCTTGATTAGGAGATGTTTTTGGGTGCTTTTATGGTGGTTTGGGTGGCTGTTGGTGGTAGTGGGTGCCGGTTGGGGTGGTTGGTTGGCTCCGGTAGGCTGGCAGGGCAGGGGGGCTGGGAAGCGCAGGGCAGTGCGCTGTCGGGCAGGCTGGCAGGGCACGTGCGCATGCGTGCGGGCGTGCGCGGGGGTGGAGCAGGAGCGTGCGGGTGCTGCGCGCTGGGCGCCGTGCGGGGGCGTGCGCGCGGGGCGCTGCGTAGAGGCGCGGGTGTGCTGTGCACGCGGAGCCGCGTGCGGATGCTGCGCGTAGGGCTGCACAGAGGCGCGAGCGTGCTGTGCACGCGGAGGGCTGCACAGAGGCGCAAGCGTTCTGTGCGCGCGCGGTGAGGCGAGCCGGGTGCGCGCCGGGTGAGGCGTTGGGGCGTAGGGCGCGCGGGTGTGCGCGCAGGTTGCTGCGCTGGGGCGCAGTGAGCGCGCGGTGCACCCGCGGGGCTTGGCAGCGTGTCCAGGCATGCGGGCAGGGGCTCGACGTGCGTCTGGGCGCGCGGGCTGGGGCGCGGCTGTGCGCCTGGGTCGGGTGGCCGTGCGTACGGCTGCCGGGGGTTCGGGAGTGAGTCGGGGTGCTCGGACTCGCGTGCGTACGGGCCGTATGTACGCTTGTCCGAGTGTTGGGTATTTTAGTGTATTTTTGTGTATATTTGTGTATTTTACTCACCGAGTTGATTACCCTGTCTTGCAGATCTTGACGGACGGTCGCGCGACGACCCGGGTATTGGTGAGTGGTACAATCCAACCAGTAGGGAGGCGCTATATGCACTTGGGCGTATACCGTCCTTCCCTGGGGCACCATGGTTAATATTAACTTGTGTAACACGTAACCCATGCAAGCATGATTAATATGTAGTATGCATGCTACCCTAGCCTTGTATGTTAGGGACTTGCACCCTTAGGATATGTGTAAGAGCCATGCATCCTGTCACCCTGTTCTCATGCTAGGAAGCCTCGACCTATGCATGTGTCCTACTAGTTTGATTTATCAATTAAATGCGAACTTATGGTATTTTAGCATGCCTTAGGGAATATTAAGGGGCCTTGCGAGGTCAACATTGAGACCCGGGCTAGGGTACTCCGTGTTCCTTGTTTGGTTGTCGGGATGTCCTATATCGGGACCTCATGGTGCCCTCCCAAGGTTTCTTTTCCCAATAATATTATATATGTTCCCCGCATCTTGGTTATGCGCCCTGGAGGAATCTGAAGAATTCATGACATTGGAGTTGTTGAGATGTGTTGTCGACGGATCCGAGTGGATCGTATGCGTATGGATAGGCTGTTTCTGTACCCTTCGTTGGATCCGTGTAGAGACTGCCCCAGCGTTAGAAAGGCCGTCCCGTGAGAGGGCTCCCATCAGTAGGTACCTCCTGATTTTGGATTCGGACTGTGCTGAATGTGGGAGTGGCCAAGCGGCCTACGGAGTGGAGGAGAGACTATCGGTGGACCAAGGGTGATTAACAGCCTAGTCAGTCCCAATATCCTATGTCACCATATTGAGGGGTGAGGGTGAGGGTGTGGTGGGTCGGCGATGTAGCGACCCACTGGATTGTGTAGTTCTGCCACTTTGAGGCTTTTAATAATTATTTGTGGTTAATATAAATTGTGATGCATGGGTTGTGCTATTCACTGAGTGTGTGGCTCACCCCTCACATAATTTTTATCCAGTATATACTGAGTCGGACTTGAAGGAGGAGCTTCCCGAGAGACCTCATCAGTAGCGGAGCAGCGCCATGTCCCGCGACTATTAGAGGCCATTAGCATCCTTTCTTTTGATTGTATGTATTATATTTCCGTGCTTGGGCACTCGTTGTATTATATTTGGATGTATGTGTGTATATTGGCTCTCACAGGACAGTTGATTATGTATCGAGTCTGTAGTATGTTTTTGAATTACAGACTCAGTCTTTTAGCTTCCGCTATCTGTGTATATATCATGTCAGCCTTGCTTTCGTTTGTGTTGTCATTTTAGTTGTTGTTTAGAGTATATTATTGATCTCCTGTTTAGACTGTTGATATCATATATACACTTGCCGCGTCCCGGGGACCGCCGCCCTGGGGCGTGACAACAGTTGGTATCAGAGCCTGGTCCTGTCAGAGCCAATTGTCTTCTTTTCGTAGAGATGAGTCCTAGGATTTCTATATGAGTATTCTGATCCTAGTGTCTGGTTTTCTTAGGTTGCTGATATGCCTCCTCACAGAGGACGGCGCGGACGTGGTCCCTCTCGACCTTTGGAGGTTTCCGGACCTACCAGAGGCGAGGATGCTACTGGAGAGTCCTCGGCTGTGAGGCCAGGATCGGCGCAGGAGCCTCCTGCATGGGAGCGCGCGTTCGCGCGGATAGCGGATTTGGTGGAGACTCAGACCAGGGCACTGGAGGCCCAGACGAGAGTATTGGCTGAGCAGGCTAGAGAGATTCAGGAGCTGAGGGCGACCCGTGATGCAGTTCCACAGGTCCCCTTGGTGGCAGATCCGCCTGTGGTACCCGACGTACCCCCAGTCCCTGTGGTGGTTCCGGCGGTGAGAGTTCAGGATCCCCAGGAGAGGGAGGTGGGGCTAGAGGCTGCAGCGCGAGTGCAGCAGAGCGGCCTCGCTGCCTTTCTGAAGCTCCACCCTCCCGAGTTCCATGGCCAGACGGCGGATCCCCTTGCCCCAGAGCGTTGGTTGATGGAGGTGGATACGATCTTCTCGACCATGCAGTGCACCGACCGCCAGCGAGTCTCCTGGCCACCTTCATGCTGAAGGGTAGCGCCGCCGACTGGTGGGCTACCCGATCGGTGGACATCCCGGAGGGAGTGGAGCAGCTTTCATGGGCGGGATTCCGGAGGTATTTCTTGGAGGAGTACTTCCCGTTCTCGACGCGCCAGATAGTGATGCAGGAGTTTCACGAGCTTCACGAGGCTTTCCAGATTTGCCCCAGCCTTGGTGATGGACGAGGAGACGCGGTGCCGTCGTTTTGAGCTTGGTCTCAGCAGCTCCATTCGGGTGCATGTCACCTCCCAGGCTTTCACGAGGTACTCTGACTTGGTGTCTCGGGCGAAGACAGTCGAGCGAGACCTCGGGATCCTCGTGAGGGTTTCGACCCCTTCGGCAGACCAGAGACCTCCCAGGAGCCAGGACCAGGGACAGCACAAGAAGAAGAGGCCCCGCTTTGATCAGTTAGCAGCTGCCTCTCCTCCAGCAGATGTGGTGCCAGTGCGAGGTCCAGCACCCATCGCGGCAGTGCCAGTCCAGTCCAGGCGACCGGAGACGCGGCGCTGTTACCACTGTCAGCGCATCGGGCATATCTTGTATAATTGCCCCGATGCTGGCCGACCCCGCGTGCTGCCTCCGTAGCAGCAGCAGCCGTACCAGCAGCAGCAGCCTCAGCGCCAGCAGCAGCAGCAGCCTCAGCGTCAGCAGCAGCAACCACAGGGTGGACGAGCTGACCAGAGGAGGCAGCCAGCGCAGCCGGCGAGGCGTGCCCCTGCTCCTCAGCCGCAGTTTGTTCAGGGCCGAGTGGCAGCGCTTTCTGCAAAAGAGGCTCAGGCATCAGGCAGCGTGGTCCGAGGTATTGTTCAGATCTCCCAGCTCCCTGCATGTGTTGTTTGATTCCGGAGCCACACACTCGTTCGTGTCTCCCGCTTTTGCGAGACGGACGGGCGTGGCGTCCGCCCCTTTAGATGCTATCCTGGAGATATCATTGCCCGTAGGAGACCGTATTCTCCTCCGTTCTGTGTACCGAGGGTGTACGGTGGTGGTTGCGGAGCATGAGTTTCCGGTGGAGTTGGTGGAGCTCGCGATGACGGACTTTGATGCCATCCTGGGAATGGATTGGCTTGCAGCTAGTCACGCCAGCATCGACTGTTTTGCCAAGTCGGTGTCTTTCCACCTTCCGGGTCGGAGGTCTTTCCAGTTCGTGGGCGATCGTGACGTAGCCCCTTTGGGGTTCGTGTCGTCCATGCAGGCGTGGAGACTCCTTCAGGGAGGATGCGAGGGCTTTCTAGTTTTTTTCTCAGGAGGATGCACCGCTACCGGCAGATATCAGTCAGACTCCGGTCGTGGCAGAGTATCCCGAGGTTTTCCCCGATGATCTTCCGGGATTACCGCCGGATCGCGCGATCGAGTTTGAGATAAATCTGATTCCGGGGACCGAGCCGATTTCGAGAGCTCCGTACCGGATGGCCCCTGCAGAGCTGAGGGTGCTCAAGGAGCAGTTGGAGGAGTTGCTGGAGAAGGGCTTCGCACGTCCGAGTGTTTCTCCGTGGGGAGCCCCTGTTCTGTTCGTCCGAAGAAGGACGGTTCGCTGCGGCTTTGTATCGATTACAGGCAGCTGAACAAGCGGACAGTAAAGAACAAGTACCCCTTGCCGCGGATAGATGATCTGTTTGACCAGCTCCAGGGAGCGCGTGTCTTTTCCAAGATCGATCTCCGCTCGGGCTACTATCAGCTGAAGATCCGGGAGTCAGACATTCCGAAGACGGCCTTTCGTACCCGGTATGGGCACTACGAGTTCAGAGTACTGCCGTTCGGGTTGACGAATGTGCCAGCGGCCTTCATGGACCTGATGAACCGGGTGTTTCGGCCCTTCCTCGACTCCTTTGTGGTAGTATTCATCGATGACATATTGGTGTACTCGAGGAGTCTTGAGGAGCACGCTCACCATCTTCGCACTGTCTTGGAGACTTTGGCCAGACATCAGTTGTTCGCCAAGTTCAGCAAGTGCGAGTTTTGGTTGGAGCGTATAGCCTTTCTGGGCCATGTGATATCCGGCGAGGGCATATATGTCGACCCGGAGAAGACGCTCGCCGTGTCGAATTGGCGTCGACCGTCGAACCCCACAGAGATTCGGAGCTTCCTGGGCTTGGCGGGTTATTACAGGAGGTTTGTCGAGGGTTTCTCGAAGATAGCCGTTCCTCTTACCCGCCTCACTCGGAAGGATGTCCGGTTCGAGTGGTCCCCGTCTTGCGAGGAGAGCTTCCAGGAGTTGAAGCGAAGGCTCACCTCAGCGCCAGTTCTTACCCTTCCGTCTGGGAGTGGTGGGTTCGCAGTTTACACAGATGCATCGCAGTTGGGTGTGGGTTGCGTCCTGATGCAGCACGGTAAGGTTGTGGCTTACGCGTCGCGTCAGTTGAAGCCCCATGAGCAGAATTACCCCACCCACGACCTTGAGTTGGCAGCGATCATCTTTGCGCTGAAGATGTGGAGGCATTACCTCTATGGCGAGGAGTTCGAGCTCTTTACTGATCATAAGAGCTTGACATATTTGCAGTCCCAGCCGGAGCTCAACATGCGTCAGAGACATTGGGTCGAGTTCCTGACGGACTATGATTGTGACATCGCTTACCATCCGGGTAAGGCGAATGTCGTGGCAGATGCTCTCAGTAGGCAGCCCTTGGGCATGGCTGCCCACATGGCTGTCCATCGTTGGAGGCTTCTGGAGGAGGCCGCTTGCTGGATCAGTGTTCGAGAGACTCCTGCGGGTGGCTTTTTGGCCAGGCTAGTGGTGCAGCCAATCCTTCTCGACGATATCCGCACGGCTCAGGCTCAGGATCCGCATTTTATAGTCCTCTCTGAGGGCGTCGCCCGGGGCGAGCGTCCGGACTACCAGATTCGCGAGGACGGGATCCTGCGGTTCAGAGGCCGAGTGTGCATTCCTGACGACGCAGAGCTGAAGCAGAAGATTCTGGACGAGGCCCATCGTTCGAGGTACACAGTGCATCCTGGTGGCACGAAGATGTACAGGGGCCTTCGTCGTGGCTACTGGTGGCGCGGGATGAAGACGGATATTGCCCGTTTCGTTGCCCGATGCTTAGTATGCCAGTGGGTGAAGTCGGAGCATCAGCGTCCTGCGGGGAAGTTGCAGTCCATTGAGATCCCTCAGTGGAAGTGGGAGCAGATCACCATGGACTTTGTCTCGGGTTTGCCGAGGTCACGTTCGGGTCACGATGCCATCTGGGTGATCGTCGACCGGCTGACGAAGTCCGCCCATTTTCTCCCCATCCGACTCATCGATTCTCTGGACACCCTGGCGCAGTTGTTAGTCTCAGAGATTGTTCGTCTCCATGGCATTCCCGTTAGCGTCATTTCCGATCGAGACGCGCGTTTTACTTCGAGGTTCTGGCGTAGCCTCCAGCACGCCCTTGGTACGAACCTCCACTTCAGTACAGCGTTTCATCCGCAGACGGACGGCCAGTCGGAGAGGACGATCCAGACCTTGGAGGATATGCTGCGAGCCTGTGTTCTCGATTTTGGGGGCAGTTGGGAGAGGCACCTTCCGTTGGTGGAGTTTGCCTACAACAACAGCTACCACTCGAGCATCCGGATGGCTCCTTACGAGGCACTTTATGGCCGCAGCTGCAGGTCCCCCCTGTGTTGGGACGAGGTCGGAGAGCGCCAGTTGGAGGGACCAGAGATCGTTCACCAGACCTCAGAGATGGTGAAGACGATTCGCGAGCGTATCCGAGTCGCTGAGAGTCGTCAGAAGTGCTACGCCGACCGTCGTCGCTGTGAGCTCGCCTTCGAGGTTGGTGACCATGTCTTCTTGAAGGTGTCCTCGATGAAGGGCATCTTCCGTTTCGGTGTGCGGGGCAAGCTGAGTCCGCGTTTCATTGGGCCGTTCCTCATCCTCGAGCGAGTTGGGGAGGTGGCCTATCGCATAGCTTTGCCCCCACAGTTGGCTCAGGCCCATGACGTCTTCCATGTCTCGCAGCTAAGGCGCTATGTCCACGATCCTGCTCACGTCATCCCGTTCGAGCCGCTCGTCTTCGAGCAGGACTTGTCATTCGTCGAGCAGCCGATCGAGATCCTAGACTGCCGCGAGAAGAGGCTCCGCACCAAGACCGTCCAGCTGGTCAAGGTGCAATGGCAGCACCGTTCCGGTGCCGAGGCCACCCTAGAGCTCGAGGATGCCATGCGTGACGCGTATCCGCATCTTTTCCCTTCTTAGATGTTCTTGTATTTATTTTGAGGACAAAATTTCCTAAGGGGGGGAGAATGTTATATATGTGTCACTTTTAGCCTTTTGGTAACCATTGGGACATTCTGACAGTTTTTCGGTTTTTTTCGTTTTTCGATCGGAACCGCTAAAATTTTGGACTGTTAGCTATCATCCTGAGTTAGAGGACTCCAATTGAAAATCTAACTGCATATTATGAGTCCTGGTGCCATTCCAAGTCACTCACGAACATTTCATCGAATTCCAGTAACGTTTAAGAATTTCGCAGTTCCAAAGCGTATCCGGGTTTTGACCGAGCGAGAAGTCATTGGGAGACTTTACTTGATCAAATGTGGGCCCATGACTTGGTCAACCCCCTTTGTTTTCTAGTGTGGATGGGTTGACCCAAGTCAAAGTGTACTTAAACCTTCCTAAGACCCACCTAAACCTAATTAATTAGCCCTAATTGAGGGTGTGAGTGTGTGTGGAGTGGGTGTGAGTATAAAGGAATCCCACGACAACATCCCCCCCCCCACCATTCATCATCTTCTCCAAATTTTTCTCTCTCTCTCCCTCTCTTTAATCCCCCCTTTAGACCTAGCTGGGGTGCTTGAAACCAAAAACAATAAGAAGAGAAAAGATAGGTGAGCTCCCGATCTACCTTCCGGTGGTCTCGGATTCGAGTTCCCTCAAGTGTGAACCCCTCTAATGCCCTCTTTTCTCCTCTGATTTCAGTCATTTCGAGGGCTGAAGGAGATCTTGGTGGTGGTGGTCCTTGAGGAGGTGTTTCGGTGCGCGAAGAGCAACCGATCTTCCCTTCCTTCCTTTCCTTCCTTGGGTGAGGTTTCCTTTCCTTCCTTTCTTTGTTTAGATGCTTGATTAGGAGGTGCTTTTGGGTGTGCATGGCTTTTATGGTGGTTTGGGTGGCTGTTGGTGGTAGTGGGTGCCGGTTGGGGTGGTTGGTTGGCTCGGGTAGGCGGGCTGGCAGGCGCAGGGTAGGGCGTTGTCGGGCAAGCTGGCAGGGCGCTGTCGGGCAGGCTGGTAGGGCACGCGCGCGTGCGTGCGGGCGTGCGCGGGGGTGGAGCAGGAGCGTGCGGGTTCTGCGCGCTGGGCGCCGTGCGGGGGCGTGCGCGCGGGGCGCTGCGTAGAGGCGCAGGCGTGCTGTGCGCGCGGAGCCGCGTGCTGATGCTGCGCGCAGGGCACCGTGCGGGGGCGTGCGCGCGGAGCGGTGCACAAAGGCATAGGCGTGCTGTGCGCGCGCGGTGAGGCGAGCCGGTGGTGCGCGCGGGTGGCGCTGGGGCGCAGGGCGCGCGGGTGTGCGCACGGGTTGCTGCGCTGGGGCGCAGTGAGCACGCGGTGCACCCGGGGGGCTCAGCAGCGTGTCCAGGCATGCAGGCAGGGGATCGGCGTGCGTCTGGGCGCGCGGGCTGGGGCGCGGCTGTGCGCCTGGGTCGGGTGGCCGTCCGTACGGCTTCCTGGGGGTTCGGGAGTGAGTCGGGGTGCTCGGACTCGCGTGCGTACAGGCCGCATGTACGCTTGTCCGAGTGTTGGGTATTTTAGTGTATTTTTGTGTATATTTGTGTATTTTACTCACCGAGTTGATTACCCTGTCTTGCAGATCTTGACGGACGGTCGCGCGACGACCCGGTTATTGGTGAGTGGTACAATCCAACTCAGTAGGGAGGCGCTATATGCACTTGGGCGTATACCGTCCTCCCCTGGGGCACCATGGTTAATATTAACTTGTGTAATATGTAATCTATGCAAGCATGATTAATATGTAGTATGCATGCTACCCTAGACCTTGTATGTTAGGGACTTGCACCCTTAGGATATGTGTAAGAGCCATGCATCGTGTCACTCTGTTCTCATGCTAGGAAGCCTCGACCTATGCATGTGTCCTGCTAGTTTGATTTATTAAATTAAATGCGAATTTATGGTATTTTAGCATGCCTTAGGGAATATTAAGGGGCCTTGCGAGGTCAACAATTATACCCGGGCTAGGGTACTCCGTGTTCCTTGTTTGGTTGTCGGGATGTCCTATATCGGGACCTCATGGTGCCCTCCCAAGGTTTCTTTTCCCAATAATATTATATATGTTCCCCGCATCTTGGTTATGCGCCCTGGAGGAATTCTGAAGAATTCATGACATTAGAGTTGTTGAGATGTGTTGTCGACGGATCCGAGTGGATCATATGTGTATGGATAGGCTGTTTCTGTACCCTTCGTTTGATCCGTGTAGAGACTGCCCCTGCGTTAGAAAGGCCGTCCCATGAGAGGGCTCCCATCAGTAGGTACCTCCTGATTTTGGATTCGGACTGTGCTGAATGTGGGAGTGGCCAAGCGGCCTACGGAGTGGAGGAGAGACTATCGGTGGACCAAGGGTGATTAACAGCCTAGTCAGTCCCAATATCCTATGTCACCATATTGAGGGGTGAGGGTGTGGTGGGTCGGCGATGTAGCGACCCACTGGATTTGTGTAGTTCCTGCCACTTTGAGGCTTTTAATGATTATTTGTGGTTAATATAAATTGTGATGCATGGGTTGTGCAATTCACTGAGCGTGTGGCTCACCCCTCGCATAATTTTTCTCCAGTATATACTGAGTCGGACATGAAGGAGGAGCTTCCCGAGAGACCTCATCAGTAGCGGAGCAGCGCTACGTCCCGCGAGTATTAGAGGCCATCAGCATCCTTTCTTTTGATTGTATGTATTATATTTCCGTGCTTGGGCACTCGTTGTATTATATTTGGATGTATGTGTGTATATGGGCTCTCACAGGACAGTTGATTATGTGTCAGTCTGTATTATGTTTTTGAATTACAGACTCAGTCTTTTAGCTTCCGCTATCTGTGTATATATCATGTCAGCCTTGCTTTCGTCTATGTTGTCATTTAAGTTGTTGTTTAGAGAATATATTATTGATCTCCTATTTAGATGGGAGCCCTCTGTCAGGACAGCTTTCCAACGCAGGGGAGTCCCTACTCGGATCCAACGAAGGGGAGAACGATCCCATGTTCGCAAAGCAAACCCAATGAAAAACAACTACTCTCGAAAATCTCTTATTGAGACAACACAACACAAGCATAACAACAATCTATGCAACACACTCATATTAACCTTAAAATAATTAAAGTCCCTAAACAGGAATAACTGTACAAGCTAGCGGGTCATAACATCGCCGACCCACCTCACCCTCACCCTCACCCTTTAGGGGTGACATGGGCCTTTTGGGACAGACTAGGCTGCTCTCCACCCTTGGTCCACCGGTACCCTCTCCCTCACTCCGTAGCCTCTACTTGGTATACTCCCACGATCAGCACCGTCCGACGCATCGGAGGTACCTACAGATTGGAGCCCTCTGTCAGGACAGCTTTCCAACGCCGGGGAGTCCCTACTCGGATCCAACGAAGGGGAGAAAACAGCCTACTCACACGATACGATCCTCTTGGATCCGTTGACAACGATTTCTAACACTACTAATGTCATGAATTCTCAAGAATTCCTCCAGGGCGCATAACTAAGATGCGGGGAAACATATATTATAACAACAAGGTTATAATATTCTCTAAGGCATGCTTATACCAATATAATCCCATTTCGATTTAATTAAATTAAACTAAATGGGAAACATGCATTGATCAATGCTTTTTAAGCACGGGACATGGTGTCTAGGCATGTACGAGCCTCTATACATGATAGATGGATGTATATCTTTAACATACAATGTCTAATATGGCATGGTTACATCCTAGGAAAACATGCATTATCATCGTATCTACATATTATAGCTAGGGGCCCCCATCGATGCGCGACACGCGTCTACGCGCGTCGAGCGCATCCCTAGAGAGGGGGCGGGGGGGATTGGAATCGAACCACTCACCTTACAACCCGAGACCTCGCGCATCCCATCCGACGAGATCTGCAAGGTAGGGGCATCCAATTTGGTGAGTAACAACACAATTTACACATAGAAATCATTAGAAATACCGAATACTCGGACAAGCATGCATACGGACTCGCACGCATGCGAGCACGCACGTACGCACGCGAGTCCGAGTGCCCCGACACCTACCTGAACCCTCGGGCAGCCACACGCATGCCCCCCCGCGATCGCGCGGAGTGGGCGCATGCCCAGGCGCACTGCCCCGCGTGCGCGCAAGCTCGCGCGCCCGCACGCACTCTCACGCACACCGCCGCGCGTGCCAGCAAGCGCCCACTCCGCGCGCTCGCGCAGACGAGCCTGCGCGCGTCTGCGTGAGAAGATATTTTGGCAAATAAATATCTAGAGGAGGAATAGAAATGACCCATTTATCCTTGACTATAAATTCTGAGCATGCTTCACTAGAACAGCCATAACTTCCTCAATATAGCTCCACATTGCGCAATTCAAAGTCCGTTGGAAAGCCAAGAAGATTATCTACAACTTTCATGTTTATGCCAAGATCAAATAACCTCTCCAGCTATTCCAAAATGTGGGCTAAACATAGAACAGGGCTGCTGCCAGAATTTTCATCCCCGGGTTATACTTGGAAAAATACCCATAACTTTTACTACATGATAACAGTTGATCTAATTCCACTTTTGTACAAAGCTAACTCAAAACTGGACATCTCATAATAAAATCATATTTAAACCTCCTCATCTTGGATTTTAACAAAATCAAATCCAAATACCAAATCGGGAATACATAACTTTTAGGGGAAAAAAAAAATTATGTAGCCAAATCTTCAATCAGAGCGCTCCAAATGACACAGGCACAACACTAGCTATATTATTTGTGTAGATAAGTAGTATGGCCATGCTTAAGCTATAATATGTAGATATCTTGCATGCTAGGCTTATATACATGTATTGTATTCATGTATGAATGATTATGTTGCATGAGCCCCTCTAGTATGGGCATGTATTTTTGGTAATGTGTATGGATGTATAGAATATGGCATGCCTTAGGTAGTATGGGCACTCTATAGGCGCAATGTTATACCACCCTTGTGTTTGGACGGTTGAGGGGCGCTAGTTGGAGGGGCCATAAGTTAGTTGTTTGACCTTGCGGTGGCCAGGTTGGTTCGTGTGTGCATCTGCACCTCCCAGAACCGACAGAAGGGCTATGCAGGTCACCGCCGCCAGGAGCTCACCTTTGGGTCTGGCGATCATATTTTCGAGAAGGTGTCCTGGTTTAAGGGTACCCTCTGTTTCGACGTTTGGGGCAAGCTGAGTCGGCCCTTCATCGTACCGGTTCTCATCTTTGAGTGGGTTGGGGAGGTGGTTTGTCATGTAGTCTTTCCCCCACAGCTGGCTCATCATGCCCACGACGTCGTCCTTGTCTCATGGCTGAGGCGTTACGTCGACGATCTTGCTCATGTCATTCCGTTCGACTGCCTCATCCTCGAGGTAGATTTGTCGTTCGTGGAGCAGTGGATCGAGGTCAAGGACCAATATGAGAAGATGCGCTACGCTAAGACCGTTCCTTTGATTAGAGTGTGTCGGTAGCGCCAGTTTGGTGCATAGACCACTTGGAAGCAAAAGGTCTATGCGTGATACTTGCTACATTCGGTCTTCCCTTTGGGTTTCCTTAAATTTCGAGGACTAAATTTCCTAAGGGGGGGGAGAATGTTATGCCTGTGTCATTTAAAGCCATATTTTTCGATCGGAGTCGCTAACATTTTGGAATATCCAGCATGAATAAGTCTGGGTTAATAACGGGCACCTGCCTAATATTCCCTTGTGATAAGACTCGAGGGCGTGGTGTAGTTGTTGCGCCCATGCTAATGGGGCAAAGCTATGACCAGCTTCATGAGATGATGATCTCTCCCGCCCTCTCCCTCTGAACGAACTGAGTAAGTAGATGCGATTTCCTACTCGACTCAGGTTCGTTTGGAATATTGGCATGCACCTGTTAGTGCGCGAGATCGCGCTTGACCCTTTCTTTTAAGTTGGTGATATCCAACGCATGTTTAAGTTAGGCCTTGTGTGCTTATGTGATTAATGACCATGTATGCATATTGTATGATTTATTATGATGTAAATCCATGTTAGGGAGTGTCCCTATAATTATTAGATGATTGTGCATATGGTTCATGCACATAGCTAGATATAAAAATTCTTCTGGATATATTTATATGCGCATGTTAAAAAAACTGATAGGCCTATCTGGGATAGGCGTGGGTATGACCCGCTATCAGGTTGTACCTTATTAGTTAGAGCGCTAGCGATGAAATCGCCACGTGTATCCGAGCGATGCACTCGTGTGGAATTCAGGAGAATTCATTATCTTATCGGATTGTTAAGCCGCTAGTTGGGGCGTGACACCCCCCTGTGTCCGAGCGACGCAACGGTGTGGGAGTACAGTAGTATTCGATATCTCGATAAGTGATTATCGAGAGTAGTTGTTTCTCCATTGGGTTCGCTTTGCGAACATGGAATGTTTACTCCCAATGTCGTCCGTGTTGAAGAGGGCCGGGTTGTAGCTGTCCTGACAGAGGGCTCCTATCCGTAGGTACCACTGATGCGTTCGGGGGCGTACTGATCGTGGGAGTGTACCAGGTAGAGGCTACCCGGGAGAGGGTTAATGAATGATATTGCGAGCGTGGAATCGTTCTCCCCTTCGTTGGATCCGATGTAGGAACTTCCCGGCGTTGGAAAAGCTGTCCTGACAGAGGGCTCCCATCCGTAGGTACCACCGAGGCGTTCGGAAGCATATTGATCGAGGGAGTATACCAGGTAGTGACTACCCGGGGAAAGGGCTACCGGTGGACCAAGGGTGTAGAGCAGTCTAAATCTCTTCCAAAAGTCCCAAGAGTCTCCCTCCGGGAGTGAGGGTGAGGATGAGGTGAAGACACGTCACCTCGTGACCCATTCGTTGTTTGTCCGTTCCCATAGTTGTTGGGTCTGGTCTCGTATCGATGTTCAAAGACATCGTTGGGCAGTTATCTCGATGTAGATGATCCAGTAGTGTTGCGTAGACCAGTAATCCTGGGTCTCCTCGACCAACGGTATGGTCACTCCCCAAAAGTCCCAAGAGCCTCCCTCCGGGAGTGAGGGTGAGGGTGAGGTTAGTTGTCCAGTGTTGTGTTGACCAGTAATCCTGGGTCTCCTCGACCAACGGTATTGTCTCTCCCTAAAAGTCCCAAGAGTCTCCCTCCGGGAGTGAGGGTGAGGGTGAGATTGGTCGCGCCGCAGCGTTACCTTGTTAGCCATTGGGTTTCTACCCATGTTTTCCTTGAAAGGAAATTGCCTTAGTATTGAACTGTTGTATGGTGATTGGTTTCCAGCCACTCACTGAGCTTGTAGCTCACCCCTCGCATACTGTTTCTTTTCAAGGGCATTGTTGGACGTGGAGCTGGGGCTTCCCTGTGGACGTGGAGCCCTGCACGCCCAGCCACTGCCCGCCTGATGCCCGAGCACCCCCTGCCAGCTGCCCGAGCATGGCCTGCCCAGCCGGCCTACCCTGCTCGCACAGCCCGCCGCAAGCCTACCCGCATGCCTCCCCCCTGCACCCCCCGAGCGCACGCCTGCGCGCGCGCCCGGCAAACTGGTGCGCCTGCTCCCATCCTACCCGGCTAGCCCCCTCCCAGTGCGCCTAGCACGCCCAGCCTGCCTGCAGCACCACCCGAGCGCACCCCGCGTGCACTCCTGCGCGCACACACATGCGCGCCCGGCACCTGGTGCCCCAGCCTGCTGCGCCCGCTGCCTACTCTCCCAGAACAGCTGCCCAGCCTACCCGGACAGCCCAACTCCTAGACCGAGCCACCCAACCTCCACCACCCGCCACCCCAAGGCCTCCGACCACCTCCACAGCCCTCCGACGGCCACCCACCGCCGCCTCCCAACTCCAAATCTACCCTCCTAACATACATCTAAGCATGAAAAAGAGAGGAAAGAGGCTTACCAAGGGGAGGAAGGGGAGTCCGGGCGCTCTCCGCGCGCCGAAACCTTTCCCCAAGGGCTTCCACCGCCCGGATCTCACTCGGCCTTCAAAACGGGCCAAAACAGAGGAGAAGAGAGGGGAGATGGAGGGGCAAAACTCGCTGGAATTCGAATTTGAAAGCACCGGGGTGTAGATCGGGACCCGATCTACACTTCCTATGCTTTAGGTTTTTGGGTTTGAGGGGTCTAGGGGGCTCAAAAGTGAGAAAAGGAGAGAGGGGAGAGAGAGAAATCACTTTGTAGGGATGATGAATAGTGGTCAACCAATTTTAGATCACCCCTTATATAGTAAGTGACTTAAAATACCCGGATACGCCCCGAAACTGTGAAATTTTGGAAACGCTACCGGAATTCGATGAAATTTTCGTGAGAGGCTTAAAATGGCACCAGGACACCAAATATGCAGTTAGATTTCCAATCGGAGTCCTCTAACTCAGGACGATAGCTAACAGTCCAAAAATTAGCGGTTCCGATCGAAAACCGAAAAAAAACAAAAACTGGCAGAACGCTCCAACGGTTACCAGCAGGCTAAAAGTGACACATATATAACAGGTATGGTCTCTCCCCAAAAGTCCCAAGAGTCTCCCTCCGGGAGTGAGGGTGAGGGTGAGGTTGGTGATCCAGTAGTGTTGTGTGGACCAGTAATCCCGGGTCTCCTCGACCAACGGTATGGTCTCTCCCCAAAAGTCCTAAGAGTCTCCCTCTGGGAGTGAGGGTGAGGGTGAGGGTGAGGTTGGTCGCGCCGCCGCGTGACCCTGTTATCCATGGGTTTCCACCCATGTTTACCTTGAAAGGAAATTGTTTATGTATTGAACTGTTGTATGGTGATTGGTTTCCAGCCACTCACTGAGCTTGTAGCTCACCCCTCGCATACTGTTTCTTTTTAGGGCAGTGTTGGGCGTGGAGCTGGAGCTTTCCTGTGGTGTGGTCTTATGGGCGTGGAGCGTTCTTCCGGCGGGTGGCGAGTGCGAGGCTGTCAGCAGTCCTAGAGTCATTGTATGTATTGTAAATCGTGCATGTGGCACAGGTTGTATTTTCTTTGGTCTAGACTTGGCTCTCACAAAACAGTGATTGTGTATTCGAGTCTGTAATAATGTTTTTGGTTTACAGACATTGTTTATATATTATGCTTCCGTTTTTCAGTCAGTTATCATTATCCTTGCTTTGCCACCTTGTGTGTTGTTGTTGGATTCTTTATTGACCTCAGGTATTGATAGCTGATATTTTATTATTGCCACGTCTCGGGGACGGCCGCCCTGGGGCGTGACACTACTTGTGGGTTTATCTCTTTCTCCTATGTTTTAAGTCTTCTCCTCTCCTTTTTCTTGCGCATCGAGCTAGATTCAGACTTTTGTAACAATTCTTGAAAAGTTATATACAGTCTCTTTTTTTAAAAAAAAGCAAACAAATATTGTTCCGAGATTTTAGGAGATATTCACTTTCCTAATTAACAAACAAATATTATTTTCTATTTTAGGAGATTCACTTAAATATTAATTAAGATCAAATCTTAATTAATATTCTACTCATTAGATGACCAACCGAATATGGTTTCATAATGGCCATCCGATGTGATATACCGGATCGAGACATAATCCTAACAATAACAACGGTTTCAATAGTGGTCGATCATTGTTTGTTTGGATACTTAGATCTTTACTCCGATTTATACTTTTTTCCATGTCGCCATTTGGAAATCTTTGAGACCTGGTCGAAGTGATCCACTAATTGCTACATTTGGGATCAGCGCTTACTTTCCTCCGACGCCTTGGCTCATAGGGCTTTTTCTACCCAGGAGTCACATTGCATTTGTTTTTCGGGCGTGTCTATCCCCACCAAGTATTTCCTTTAACCCACCATAAAAAAAAACCCGGTGTTTGGCTGTTCCCACCAATCCAAGTCGACCGAACTTGGTCGCTATTTCAGGTTTTGGGCGATCGGACTTGGTCGTCATTTCAGGTTTTGGGCGACCGAACTTAGTTGCCATTTCAGGGTTTTGGGCAACCGAAATTGGTCGAACAAGATCCAGAATTATATCTACCCATTCTTTGTAAACAAATAATTTTTTTAGTTTATCCATCATATTCTACATTTATTCTTTTATCCAAACAACAGCTAAGGGACTGAAAAAAATGTAAGTATGTATACTTTCAATTAATTTAAATTTTTATAGAAAAATATCTCATTAGACAAATATATATCATTTTTAAGCTTCGTTTGAATTCGTAATTAAGCAGACTCTTTGTTTGAAAACAAAAAAAATATACCAGTTGATCTAAACACATTTTATATTTGGCTTTTGAAAATTTTTCTGTCACTTATGTAAAACAAATTGTTCTTATATTCTACATTTAAGAATAATGATTGATTCTCCTTACATTACAACTCAGACTTAGAGTGCCATGATGGATCCTAAGAGAATACACGTCATGGGATTAGATTTCCAAGAAAAAAAATTATAAACTTTATCACAAACCTTATTCAACTAAGTTCAGTCGCCTGAAACCTGAAATGGCGACCAAGTTAGGTCGCCCAAAATATAAAATGACGACTAAGTTCAGTCGCCCAAAACTTAAAGTGACGACCAAGTTTGATCGAACAGGTCGAATATGTCGAAACAAAAAAAACACTGTTTTTTTATTTTATTTTATTGGTGGGTTAAGGAAAATGCTTAGTAGGGATAGATGCGCCCTTGTTTTTCTAGACTGATTCAGGTGAGTATATTAAAACCCCATGTGACATTACTACATAATGTCGCAGATTTTGTACGAGCTGCCGCTATGGAGGCTTCATAGTTTCCTTTCACGCTAAAAAACACTCAACTACTTGATTTCACATATTTGAAATAATTACATCTAGTAATTTTTAGATGACAATAATAATAAGAGTAAAAATTTTGTAACCGTCAATGGAGCTTCGCACATGAACTCTATGAATCTAGGAGCTAGACTGCTAGAGGATTAATGTTTTATTATTGAATAATAAGATTATATCGTCTTTCATAAAGTAATTACCTTTACTCATGTGTAGTAGTTGTTAGAGTAGTGTTCTAAAAACCATGACTTATGTAATAAACTCTATAATTAAGATGGACTTAACATTTTGATGAGGATTATTATTGGTAAATGTTTGCATTATATTGTTTGAAATATTGCGCTTGTTTTAATATAGTCCTTTAATTTACACTGTAGATAGTCTGATGTGTAGAGTTCGACTTACACATGGAAGATCAGATTATCGGTTCCCTGTGAATTATAAGTTGAGGTTCACAACTTTAGATGGACTTGGATAATCCATTGGATAAAGGTTGTAGTGCAATTTATCTTACGTAGTCTATCTTGACTATAAAAGACCGGTTCATAGGTTTTTGGGTGATTGTACTAGTACACCTTGTGTGTATTGAACGGACAAAGTTGGGGTAATTATTTTGTACTGACTAAATAAAATAATTTACACCCCATATCTATTATGATTGCATATGCTCTTAATCCTAAAATGGTTCTTAGACATGTGCATTTGTTATTTGTCATTTTGATTAATTAAATAGTGAGATTCTCCTATGGATCAATAGACTCGGTGAGTTGGGTGACGATAACACTTGTATGATGAATATTTACTATTGATGGAATCCACGTCTCTTATGGGAGATTGATGATACTCTCTTGGGGATGCTTATATAAGTTTTGGTCATGTCTAACATGGCTGGTAGATTTAACTATCCGACATATCAAATAAGTTAAGCGAAAGATCTCAAGGAAAATAAGATGTTGTGAAATAATATTGTCAGTAATAATTATTTCATAACGAGTATTGGAATCTTAGCGTGAGTGAGGAGATATTAAGCATATAATATAAGGAGCTCGAAATATTATTTTGAGATTAGTGTATTTGGAGTGCAATCATAATCCTTTAGTGGAATGAATTATGACTTATGGGCTTTTGGTTTTAATTCTATGTTGAGTTATGGTACCCAAGTCCATAGGAGTCAATTACTGATTTTTCCTTTAGGTCCCTGCCCTAGCCTATAAATATGTGGCTTCCTCTCTCTCTCAAGATAGATGATTTCCACTGAAATCAAAACCCTAACCCTAGAAACCCTTTAGGATCTTTGTATCCAGAAAAGGTGAGGAGAAGGAGAGAAAGAGACCGAAGGGATTCGCGGCTGCCGTTCGAAGTAAGAAAGAGACCATGCTCCGCCGCGAATCTACAACATAGGCAGGACATACGGTAGAAGATTTGAAGGCTCCGATTGAGCGATCCATCGTCGTCTTTTAGATCCGATCTTCCTCCTCGGTAGAACTTTGATCTTAGTTCTAAAGGTAAACCCTAATTCCGCCCAGTAGGGTTTACATCAAAAAGATTTAATAAAAGTTTTTTGTTATCCAATCTATACCTCGATCGACGGATCTTGACAATCGGGATTAATTTTTCCCAACAGTAGTAACATGACTCAATAATCCAGTCCCACTCGACTTTGCCAGAGTGTATAGAGACATCCGTCCACATTGAGAGGACCTAGTTTCAAACCTTTGTGGCTGTCGAAGAAATGTTGAAAAAGCCTTCTAGGCTTGGTTTGTGGGCTTTAAGCCCATTATTAGGGTCCCTGCTGGTCTCAGTTTGTACTAGTAAAAATATAGTAGGACCTTGTAGCCTCTCACGGATGTTGTTTTAAAAAAGGGTTTTTTTATTCTTAAATCTCCATAAACTATAGGATTTAGTGATCGATCTCTCACTTCTTCATATTTTGGTTTTAGTCTCCAAATTTAAAGGATATGTTCTTTTTTAGCCCCTGAGAGGGACCTATTCCTAAATTAATTGATTTTCTTTTTAGTCCCTCGAGACTAAAAAGAAACATATCCTTTAAATATGGGAACTAAAACCAAAATATGAAGAAGTGAGGGATTGATCACTAAATCCTATAGTTTATAGAGACTTAAAAATAAAAAAACCCTTAAAAAAATCCATGCATCCCCCCAATAATGGGATAATTATCATTTTTTTTCTTGGGATTAAATTATACAAGAGGATCTCACGTGCCCTATATTGATACTTAGCTTAATAATTGATAGCAAAGTTTTCAACATAGGGTCTGGGGTTTAAATCCCACAACTTACCAAGATACTTCACTCCAAAGGCCATATTATTATAATTGTTTTTTAAAGAAGAAAAGTTCTAAAACTATCCTTTAAATTGATATTTGATTTAAGGAAAATGTCATGTACATACTTTTTGTAACCCCAATACCATTCCACACATGTTTGATTTTAAAAAAATAGTATACCTCATTTAATAAGGTATATTCTTTTATAAAAGATAAGCTATATAATCAAATGAATTGCATAAATCCATTTATAGAAAATGTGAAAATTTCTAATAAGGTTTCTCGTTATTGTGTACATATGATGTTATCGAGGCACATAAAACTGAAATTGAGGCCGTTAAAAACTGCATATAACATAGCTCTTGATTGAATCACATTGTAATTTCTCATGTGATTCAACATATATATCCAAACATATTCTATCAATCAGTATATTAATTAGGACAAGCTTTGATTAGGTTAAAATAACCTAACGAAACAAAATTGGTGGGGCAATATAGGACAAGAAGAGTTTGGTGGCTCAGCTCCAATAATGATCCTAGCGTATTAGTTGAGCATCAATAGGACTTGTAAAAAGATATGCAAAGGAGGGTGTGAGTTGGAATAGTTGGAAGTTGTTTTATGTGTCGGATTGATTCGCAATCTTTTTAGAGCTTTGACTTGGTTGTCTCATGAAACTATAATTTTTTCCCCTACAGTTCAGATATATGTATTATAATAACTTACAGAATGATAACTATCAAATATGGCAATCCAACCTCCTCCTTTCGGGTCCCCCACCTTCAAATTGGAGGAAAAATAAAATAAAAAAAACGAAAATTTTGCCTGCTCTGCTTTTTCAACAGCTACACCTCCCATTTCATTCACGGAGCAGTCAAAGAGACGACTTCTGTCATCATTTAATGTCATCTACTACTAATCTATTAAAAACACCAGCAGAAACAGCAAAACAGCTCTCTTTCTTCACTCTCCGAGGCACAGACAGAGTACTGTATTTGAGAGTATTTAAAGCGTCTCATGTTACCCAAGTGATGGTTTCCAATGTCCGACCACATCCCAATATATTACGCCTTTCAAGACAACCCAATTCAATACACTCCCCATTCAATTCAAAACCATGCATGCATGCAAGCGCAACAATAAACCAAGCTGTCTCTTGAATAAACCATCAATGTCTTCCTTCCTTTAGTTCTCTTTATTGTGAAAACCATTAACAAAAAAGCACCACGACCAACCCAAAGAAACAATTCCTCATGACACCCTCTTGACGCCCTGCAAGAAATGCCGAAGCAGAAAATGATGCAAATCTCCATCGCCACATACCTTCCTCTTCTTGTTTTGCTTCTTCTACAGTCAGGGCTTTCTTCATGCAAACATGAGAGAAGAACCCACCACTACCGCCACCACCACCACCAAAGCTTATACAACTCATCCATGGCCACAGACGACCCAACTGACTCCCCACAAACCATTCTATTGGAGGTGAAGGAGTCATTCATTGAAGACCCATTTCATGTGCTGGACGACTGGTCCCTTGACAACCCCTACCACTGCACCTGGACCGGTGTCACCTGTGACTCCCTTTTCTTCCAACCCGTCGGGCTCAACCTCTCCCGCTCCTCCCTAGCCGGGCCGATCCCCTCCTCACTCGGCCGACTCACTAGCCTCCTCTCACTGGACCTCTCCTCAAACCGACTCACCGGTCCAATCCCAATTCAGCTCTCCAATCTCTCCTCCTAACTAGCCTCCTCTTGTTCTCCAATTCCCTCTCTGGTCCCATCCCCGATCAGCTTGGCTCACTGTCAAACTTACTAGTTCTTCGCATCGGAGACAATGACTTAACCGGTCCAGTCCCGGCCTCGCTCGGAGACCTATCTGAGTTGGTCATACTGGGTCTGGCTTCCTCAGGCCTCACCGGTCCGATCCCAGCTCAGTTGGGCCGGCTCGGACGGGTCCAGAACCTGATATTGCAGAACAACAATCTGGATGGGCCGATCCCACCCGAACTCGGGAATTGCTCGAGCCTCGCCGTGCTCTCCCTCGCCGCCAACAACCTCACCGGAAGAATCGCCCCGGAGATCGGAAGTTTGGGCGATCTCCAAGTTCTCAACCTTGAAAACAATTCGCTCAACGGGGAGATACCCGCGGAGCTCCGTGGACTGGGCCAACTGATCTACCTCAATTTGATGGGGAACAGACTCACCGGAGGTATCCCGGCTGAGTTATCCGAACTTGGTCACCTTCAGACCCTGGACCTGTCCATGAACAGCCTCGTTGGAGGGATCCCTGACGAACTTATAATCGGGTTGGGTGAGCTTGATTTCTTGGTTTTGGCTGGGAACAAGCTTTCAGGATCACTCCCTGAGAAACTATGTTCGAATTCGACGAACTTGCATCACTTGCTTCTCTCAGACAATCAATTCTCCGGTGAAATCCCGGCTGGTCTGTCGAAATGCAGTTCATTGAAGCAGCTCGACATGGCGGACAATCGCCTGAATGGGTCCATACCTCCGCAACTGTTCGAACTCTCGAGCCTGACAGATGTCGTCCTTCATAACAATAGCTTGACTGGCAACATCCCCCGGTCCATCGGGAACCTCACCGGACTTGCAACGCTGTCGCTCTATCAGAACAAGTTACAAGGCGAGCTTCCGGTGGAGATTGGAAGGCTCAACAGTCTCGAGATTCTGTTCCTCTACGAGAACCAGTTCTCCGGAGAGTTACCCATTGAGATCGGCAACTGTTCGAGCCTACAAATGATCGATTTCTTCAGCAATCAGTTCTCCGGCGCTGTACCGCTTACTATAGGGAGGCTGAAGGAGCTGAATTTCCTGCACCTGAGACAGAATGACTTCTCGGGGGAGATCCCGCCGACTTTGGGTAACTGCCAGAGGCTAACTATTCTTGATTTGGCGGACAACCGGTTCTTCGGGGGTGTACCGCCAACGTTCGGGTTCCTGGAGTCGTTGGAGCAGTTGATGCTCTACAACAACTCTCTCGAAGGCGCAATCCCAAAAGAGCTCTTCGACTGCAAGAACATCACGAGAGTGAACCTCTCCAACAACCGCTTCAATGGGAGCGCGCTTCCGCTGTGCGGCTCTGATAATTTCCTCTCGTTCGATCTGACAAACAATTCGTTCGAGCGAGAGATCCCCACCCAGTTGGGGAACTCGCGTTCGCTCGAGCGTCTTCGTCTCGGTAACAATCGCTTCGTTGGAGGGATACCTCCGACATTGGGGGACATCGCCGAGCTATCGCTTCTTGATCTGTCTGGGAATTATCTGACAGGGGAGATACCCACGGAGCTGTCGAATTGCACGAAGCTCACACACCTTGACTTGAATGACAACCTTCTGTCTGGGGCTGTCCCGAGCTGGCTCAGGAGCTTCGACCGCCTCGGCGAGCTCAAGTTATCGACGAATCGCTTACTGGGGACTCTCCCTTCAGAGCTCTTCGGTTGTTCGAATCTATTAGTACTTTCACTCGGCAATAACTCTCTGAACGGCACTCTTTCCCCGGAGATCGGTCATCTATCTTCCCTCAATGTCTTGAACCTTGAAGGGAATGGGTTATCCGGAGAAATACCTCCGGAGATCGGGAAACTGAACAAACTGTATGAGCTTCGGCTATCGCACAATGCTTTCAGTGGCGAAATCCCACCTGACATTGGGCAACTTCAGAACCTGCAGAGCGTGCTAGACCTCAGCCACAACAACCTCACTGGGCAGATCCCATCATCAGTTGCGTCACTGTCGAAGCTCGAAGCGCTTGATCTCTCTCACAATGCACTCACCGGAGATGTCTCGCACGTGCTCAGCGGGATGACGAGCTTGGTGAGGCTCGATCTCTCTTACAACGAGTTGCAGGGCCGCCTCGACGATCGGTTTTCTCGGTGGCCTTATCAATCCTTCCAAGCCAACACTGACCTTTGCGGGACTCCACTAGCCCCCTGTGAATCCACGAACCCCCACCGATCCTCCGGGCTCAATAAGTCCTCCATCGCGGTCATCGCAGCCTCCGCAACTGTCACCGTAGTAATCCTATTAGTCGCTTCAGCAATCGCACTCCATCGAAGCCACCATCGATCGGGTGAAGTCGCTTGTACTTATCTTTCAAGCACGTCCTCTGCCTCTCCTTGCTCGCATTCGAAGAAGCGACGACTGATGTCGAAAGGGTCATTGGGGAAACGGGAATTCAGTTGGGAGTCCATCATGGACGCCACGAACGGCCTGAGCGAGGAATTTGCGATTGGTTCGGGCGGGTCGGGGACGGTATACCGTGCCGAGCTGCCGAACGGGAAGACCGTGGCGGTGAAGAAAATGTTATGCGGGGACGATCTCATGAAAAACAGCAGCTTTTCGAGGGAGGTGAAGACGCTCGGGAGCGTCCGACACCGGCACCTGGTGAAGCTGATCGGGTGGCGCAATGGGGGGCCATCGAACATGCTGTTGTACGAGTACATGGAGAATGGGAGCGTGTGGGACTGGTTGCACGGGATGCCGATGAAGAAGAGGCTGTTGGGTTGGGAGGAGAGGCTGAGGGTGGCGGTCGGGCTCGCGAAGGGGCTCGAGTACCTGCACCATGACTGCGTGCCAAAAATCATACACAGAGACGTGAAGTCGAGCAATGTTTTGTTAGACGGGGACATGGAGGCGCATCTGGGGGACTTCGGGCTTGCGAAGGCGGTCGCGGAGAACAGGACGGGTGACTCGGCGGGTGGCACCGAGTCGGGTAACTGGTTCGCTGGCTCGTACGGATACATCGCTCCAGGTATGGGTTGGTCCATCACGCGTTTTTTTAAATAAGTTTGGGTCCACCGGTTCGAGGGACCAGCATGAGCCAGTGAAAGTACTGGTGCGTTCAGGTTTAATGACGTTTGCGAACTGCTGAACCACTAACAACTCTCCAAGCTTTTTAATTTAAAAGTTGTGTTTTTAAAATAAATTTCCATGAAACATACTTTTATTAAAATCCTGAAAATTTCTTCAAAAAATAAGATTACTTAGAACATTTGAAAACACATTAATTCCACTTTTGTATTATTATTGCAATAGCACAATCATCAAATATAAAATTATATTGATTATTAAATATTATTAAAAATAAAAATTATTTTGTATTATTAAAAATAAGATCCTTCTTATGTTCATGTGTGTGTGTTCATTAAATATAAAATTATATTGATTATTAAATATTTTTATATAAAATTATATATCCTGAATATGAAAAGTGGGGCTTAAAATGGGACCCGATGTATTTTTGGATCTGGTTGAACTATTAATGAATTGATGATCATCGTTGACGTTTAATACATAAGCTCATGTTCTGATCTGGACTTTGTGAAAAAAGACATAGACAGTGCCTAATATTTCTCTGTCTACTCTGTCTTTTTATTAGCAGAGTACGCTTACTCATTTGCAGCGACGGAGAAGAGCGACGTCTACAGTATGGGTGTCGTATTCATGGAGCTGGTGAGCGGGCTCATGCCGACCGACCGGACCTTTCATGAAGACATGGACATGGTGAGATGGGTTGAATCACGGATCTGCCTCTCGAGCCCTGAACGTGACCAACTCATCGACCCCTCATTGAAACCGATCACACCAATTGAAGAGTCGTCGATGTTTCGGGTTCTGGAAATCGCATTGCAGTGCACGCGGATGGCGCCCGTAGATCGCCCATCCTCTCGACAGGTTTCTGATGTTCTGATTCACATCTCCCTCGACTACCACAGGACCGGGTCGAGAAAAACGGCCATTGCGTGACCTTAGAATTGTGTAATGTTCGATTTCTCACAAGTTTCATTCTACATTTGGCTTACTTTCATTAATTAGATATGGTTGTATCAGCGATTTCATTAACCTTCTAGCTATCTAATTCAAAAAAAAATTAGCTTCAATATAAAAGAGAAGTAATGAGTTTCAGTAATTTTACGATCATGTATCAATTGGGATAAAATCTCTCTTTTTGAAGATCTAGACAACAAACCGCGTGCCAATGGATATTCGATTGAGACAAAATGGGTCAGGTGCAAAAATACCCGTTTCAAACTATATTATATGGTCTTTAAAGTGTTTTGAGTTTTAATTTGACGAGAGTACACTATGGGAGAAAATAGAAAATGTAGGGGCCAAAATATGAGATCATTAACTATGTTCTACATATCGGCGGTCCAACACTCGATTAGCGAGGGCCCATGACTCGGATAACCTATCAAACGTGGATCCGGCCTATCGAACCCTCCACACCCGACGACCAACACAAATCAAGATAGTATTTTACATTCCATGTCTGATTAAGGGATCATCAATGACTGATTCTCTAAATCTTAACAGAATATATTAGATTGATTCTCTGAGATCACAACAATACATCCTTGATTTAGCAGCATTATGAATTGATTAACAGAATTCCAACAAATTATATATATTCACTCAAGGATAATTTCTGCAAATCCATATGAATAACATATAATTAATCCATAAATCTGAGATCCCTCTCCATCTGTCTGATGGAGGAGAGATCTACCATTGATTATAGAGCACCCATAAAAGTACTCTAAATAGGGAACCGGTTCTCCCTATTGAGGTATGTGAAAAACTCTTTTTGACAAAACCTCAAATTTTGCATTGACTGACTTGAAAGTCGAAGGGTCTTCTATAAGACACCCCCAACCCTGTTTCCAACGACGCTCGAGGAGGAGGATCGCCGACAACCCAGTGGAAGCCGTCGGAAGCAGCAACGGACAGATCATCTTGACCCAAACCCGGTTCCTCCAGAAAAACAACATTTTTCTCTCAAAGAATCCTTGAATACACAAGAGAAGAAGATCACAACCTTTTGCTTGAAAAATTCATTGAATATACAAGGTAAAAATAAAAGAATATTTTTTTGACTAATTCTCTTTTGATTCTCATATAATTAATTGTGGTGGCACTTCTATTTATAGTTAGCAAAATCTTAAATAATATTTCCTAACAAACTTATTCAAAATTTAAAAACACAGCAAAGTAACAAAAAATCTTAAAATCTGAAATATATTCCAAAAATTTTAAAAATCAATTCTAAAGATCTAAGGGAGCATTTGGCCTAGCGGAAAATAAATATTTATTTGACTTATCACTTAAATAAGCATGTATTTCTTATTTCAGTGTTTGTTTTAAGTGCTTATTATAAGTACTTATTGACGAATATATATATTTTTAATGAGTAAACCGTTTCACGCTTATTTAAAAGATATTTTACTTATTGATTGTTGAAAGATCATTTTGCCCCCAATCTATCCATTTTATAAAAAGTGGTGAGCCAAATATCAATTAAAAAAATCATAAAATGAATATAAATACCTTTTCATAAGCACCACAAATAAGAATTTATTTTTTTTGTCAAACCAAAACAGTTTTTCACTTAAAATATCAACACTTATAATTCAGCACTTAAAATTAGCAATCTGCCACACCAAACACCCTCTTAATTCAATCTCAACTAATGAAGGGTGAATATGTCCTCCACATTCCATGCTACATAAGTCTGCCCTGGTTGGAAAGAACTCATCCTTGAGTTAAAATTGAAAGAGCTCTCGGGTTAAAATTGATAGAGCTTGTTCAGTTAAAGGGTGATACTCAAATATGTTGGCCACATTGAATGTAGTGTAGATGGATATATCTACTGGAAGCGTCCGCTGGTCTCTCCGAGGGTTTACTCTCTGTTTGGCTCCCTCGATAGGGGAATAACCTCGTAGAGCCATAAATGAGTTATGTGAGTTTTGGGCAATGAATTCAGGTTTTGGGGTCCCTTTTTAGAGTACACCCTTAACCCTTGCCCAGAGAGGTATGAGGATAATATCGTTCGTTCACAGATTTACTACTCACTTCACTTGCCTTCGGGAGTCTTACATTGTCATTGATCTTCCTTATGACCTCGAAGGGACCATACTTGTTGTGTTAAGTTTGTGTCATTTTGGAGTCTATAAAATGGATGTTGTTATATTTTCTAGTGTTTGTTCCCCTAGTTGAATGGTTTATCAGTGTTTTCTTTGGTTTGATACCTGCTTTGGCATAACTGAAAATTTTCATGCTTTTGGGATTTTGCAATTCCGATTGATATTCGGATTTTCATTTGTTAATGGTTGGTGGTGGAATAGTCTATGAATATTTATGAGCTCTCTTGGTGTGATAGGGTCACTTTGGGTGAGCTTAAGAAGTCTCACCTCCCCCAACTTTGTTGATTGGTTAGGTGAGATTAGCTTAAGTTCACCCCCCTTATTAGTTTAAACACTATATAATCCCTTTTATTTTGACCTTATCTGTAACAACTGTGACTTTTAGGCCATTATTAATCTACTTTTGTGGTGTCTTAAGTATTTCAAATCTTTAATAATTTGGCATGATTGAATTCTTTGCTTCATTGGCTTTCTAAAGCTTCTTACAGATCGTAAATCAGATGCGTATAGATCAAGTTATGGACCAAACCATAACAAAGTGTCGGACCGTGACTTTGATGGCTCGGGGAGAGCCGTCAGGACGTGATGGTTTGAGGAGGTGCCGTCGGTTTCTGGGCAACGGGTTCAACTAGAGCCGTCGATCTGGGAGTTTCGTATTTTGAAAATTTAGGCCGTATTTGGAAAGAAGCAAGGGCATTAATTCGTAATTATTTCGAGTTAATGGTTTCGTATTTTTGTCCCCACGTGTATAAGCTTATATATACCCTCTTTCTCACTCTCCCGCGCATTGAAACTGTTATGCCTGTGTCAGTCGGAGCGCTCTGATTGAAAATTTGGGCACATAATTTTTTTTCTCCTAGAAGTTATGTATTTCCGATTTGGTATTTGGATTTGATTTTGTTAAAATCCAAGATGAAGAGGTTTAAATATGATTTTATTATGAGATGTCCAGTTTTGAGTTAGCTTTCGTACAAAAGTGGAATTAGATCAACTGGATTCATGTAGTAAAAGTTATGGGTATTTTTCCAAGTATACCCCGGGGATGGAAATTCTGGCAGCAGCCCTGTTCAATGTTTAGCTCTAATTTCGGAATAGCTGGAAGGATTATTTGATCTTGGCATAAACATGAAAGTTGTAGATAATCTTCTTGGCTTTCCAACGGATTTTGAATTGTGCAATTCGGAGCTATATTGAGGAAGTTATGGCTGTTCTAGTGAAGTATGTGCAGAATTTCTAGTCAAGGGATGAATTAGTCATTTCTATCCCTCTTTTAGATATTTATGTGCCCAAAGAAATCTCTCTCTCTCTCTCTCTTCCCCTCCCATTCCCCACGTCAACATCTTGGCCTCTCTTTCTCTTTTTCAAAGCTCCCCCAATATGTTTGTTTTATTTCCTCTAAGAGAAGGAGATGGTGGAGGAGGAAGTGATGGTGAGAGTTGTGTTGTAGTTGTTGATCTCCTCTCTCTCAAGACCCCCCCTCTCATAACTTCCACCCCCTGATTTTCAGCCAAGAAGGAGGCTGAGGAGGCTGAGGAGGTGGTGGTAGTGGTGGTGGTGGTTGAGGTGGTCGCGGGTGCATCGAGGGCCCCCGAGTCTCCCCCTTTCATTCCCCCTCCAAAGGTGAGCTCTCCCCCTTCTTTTCTTGGTTTTCACGGCATGCTATGCATATGGGTTAGAGTGTGTCTGAGGGGTTGGGGAGGGTTAAAAAGAGGTTGGGAGAGGCTGGGCGCGCGTTGGGGGCAGTCTACCCGCATGCGCGGGCGCAGGAGGGCGCTGGCAGGCGCAGGCACGGATGCAGGAGGGCGCTGGCAGGCGCAGGCGCGGGTGCAGGAGGGCGCTGGCAGGCGCAGGCGGGCGCGTGCACGCGAGTGCGCGCGGAGTGGACGCGCGGGCGCTGGCGCGAGCGGGTGTGCGCGCGAGGCGTGCGCTGCCGCGAGGCAGTGCGCCTGGGCGCGGGGCTGGGGGCCAGTGCGCGCGCGCTTGCGTGCGCGTGCTGAGGCATGCACGGGGATCTGCACGGGCGCGTGGGCTGGCTGCGCAGTGCGCGCGGGCGCGCGCGCGCGGTAGCGCGTCTGGGCGCGCGGGAAGGCGCGCGACAGTGCGCCAAGGGTGCTGGGGCGCGTGCGTGCGTGCGTATGCGTGCGTGCGCGTGCGGGGGGCCATGCGTGTGGCTGCCTGAGGATTCGGGTAGGCGGCGGGGCACTCGGACTCGCGTGCTTGCATGCGTGCGAGTCCGTATGCATGCTTGTCCGAGTATTTGATATTTCTAGTAAATTTCATGTATATTTGTGTAGTTTACTCACCATATTGAATGCCCTTACCTTGCAGATCTCGTCGGATGGGATGCGCGAGGTCCCGGGTATGGTGAGTGGTTCGATTCCAATCCCCTCCCTCTCTAGGGATGCGCTCGACGCGCGTCTACGCGCGTCGCGCATCGATGGGGCCCCCTATCTATAATATGTAGATATCTATGTTAATGCATGTTTTACTATGATGTAACCATGCCATATTAGACATTGTATGCTAGGGATATACATTCATGTATCATGTATAGAGCCCCATACATGCCTAGACACCATGTCCCATGCTTGAAAAGCCTTGATCTATACATGTTTCCCATTTAGTTTAATTTAATTAAATCAAAATGAGATTATATTAGTATAAGCATGCCTTAGAGAATATTATAACCTTGTTGTTATAATATATGTTTCCCCGCATCTTAGTTATGCGCCCTGGAGGAATTCTTGAGAATTCATGACATTAGTAGTGTTAGAGGTCGTTGTCGACGGATCCAAGAGGATCGTATCCGTGTGAGTAGGCTGTTTTCTCCCCTTCGTTGGAGCCGAGTAGGGACTCCCCGGCGTTGGAAAGTTGTCCTGACAGAGGGCTCCCATCAGTAGGTACCTCCGAATGCGTTCAGAGGGTGCTGATCGTGGGAGTATACTAGGTAGAGGCTACGCGAGGGAGAGGCTACTGGTGGACCAAGGGTGGAGAGCAGCCTAGTCTGTCCCAAAAGGCCCATGTCACCCCTAAAGGGTGAGGGTGAGGGTGGGGTGGGTCGGCGATGTTACGACCCACTAGCTTGTACAGTTACTCCCGTTTAGGGACTTTAATTATTTTAAGGTTAATATGAGTTGTGTTGCATAGATTGTTGTTTATGCCTGTGTTTTGATATCTCGATAAGTGATTATCGAGAGTAGTTGTTCTTCATTGGGTTCGCTTTGCGAACATGGGATCGCTCTCCCCTTCGTTGGATCTGATGTAGGAACTTCTCGAGATTACAGCTGTACTGACAGAGGGCTCCCATTGTAGGTACTACTGATGCATTCGGGAACGTACTGACCATGGGAGTATACCAGGTAGAGGCTGCCCGGGAAAAGGGCTACCGGTGGACCAAGGGTGTAGAGCGGTGAGTTGAAGAGGCCGGGTTGTAGCTGTCCTGACAGAGGGCTCCCATCCGTAGGTACCACCGATGCATTCGGGAGCGTACAGATCGTGGGAGTATACCAGGTAGAGGCTACCCGGGAGAGGGTTAACGAATGATATTGGTGAGGGTGAGGATGAGGCGAAGACACATCGCCGCGTGACCCATTCGTTGTTCGACCGTTCCCATAGTTGTTGGGTCCGGTCTCGTAATTGATGTTCAAGGACATCGTTGGATTGTTATCTAGATGTAGATGATCCAGTAGTGTTGTGTAGACCAGTAATTCCGGGTCTCTTCGACCAACGGTATGGTCTCTCCATAAAAGTCCCAAGAGTCTCCCTCCGGGAGTGAGGGTAAGGGTGAGGTTGGTCGCGCTGCCGCGTGACCCTGTTATCCATGGGTTTCCCACCCATGATTTCCAGCCACTCACTATAGTATGGTGAGTATTGAGTATTGAACTATAGTATGGTGAGTATTGAGTATTGAACTATAGTATGGTGATTGGTTTTGCGTATTGAACTATAGTATGGTGATTGGTTTCCAGCCACTCACTGAACTTGTAGCCTCACCCCTCGCAGACTGTTTCTTTTCAGGGGCAGTGTTGGGCGTGGAGCTAGAGCTTTCCTGTGGCGTGGCCTTATGGGCGTGGAGTGTTCTTCCGGCGGATGGCGAGTGCGAGGCTGTCAGCAGTCCTAGAGTCTTGTATGTATTGTAAATCGTGCATGTGGCACATGTTGTATTTTCTTTGGTCTAGACTTGGCTCTCACAGGACAGTGATTGTGTATTCGAGTCTGTAATAATGTTTTTGATTTACAGACATTGTTTATATATTATGCTTCCGCTTTTCAGTCAGTTATCATTATCTTGCTTTGCCACCTTGTGTATTGTTGTTGGAGTCTTTATTGACCTCAGGTATTGATAGCTCATATTTCATTATTGCCACGTCTCGGGGACGGCCGCCCGTGACAGAAACCCTAAAAGCCTAAAGCCTCTTTCTTCTTCTCTTGTTTTTGGAACCATTGTTGAGGAGCTCGGGAAGGGACTTCGAACAAGGATTTTTGGTGAGTTTTGAAGAGCTTTGGATGATAAAGATCCCATTCGGAAGTTCTTTTCATATGATTTCATTTTTAGGGTTTTTCAAACAAAAAGAATAGGTTTTCTTCTTGGTTTTTGAAAGTCTTTATATGATTTCGGGTCTTATATTATACCAATGATTTGTCGATGCTTTCGTGATGTTCTTACAAATTTTTGATGATGATATTTGATCTCAATGTATATATTTGATGTTTATGATTTCTTATGTTTTCTTATTGGATTTTTCTCATGATTTCAATGGGATTTAGATGATTTTCTGATTTAATGTTATAGCAATGATGTTTTAAGGTTTTTTAAGATGGTTTGTAAGTCTTTCATGTAAAAATAAGTATGTTTATGTATATACCATGTTTAGGTTAGATCGTTCGAGGTAGAAATCATATTTTTATGATATTTAAGCCTTATTTTGAACCTTATGCGCATAGATCCGAACCTACGCTAATATTTTCATGATTTTGGGGTTTTAACGTAGATCTATATTAATAAATATGCCCATGTCAGATCTAGGGTTTCAAAGATGTTTTTAATGACTTTTTTTTATTAATTTTAATTCAATTTTTTGTATGCACGATTTGATTTCAGTATAAGTCCTTTACTGTTTTACATTGTTTTAAACGACTCGTGTATGGTTTTCAATGATAGGATGTGTTAGGGGATTTTTAACAAATAAAAATATGATTTCATGCTTTCTCCCTCGAGACGGCTCGTTAAGAGCCGTCGGGCATGTTTCTAGACAACTCCTAGAGAAGCCGTTAGTTTTGTCATGGACGGCCCCCTATGGGAGTCGTTGATCTGGTTTTGGACGACTCTGTCAATAGCCATCGGTTTTCTGTGAGTACGGGTACCACCAGGTTCCGTATTGTTTGAGTACATTGTGACCTGGTCGTGTCGTTTCAGGTCTGGTTAGGTTGCTATAGATTTTCTGGATTTGGTTGCGTGTTGTTGGACCGAAGGTGAGTGGACTTAAGTCTCATATGTAGATTTTAAAAGAATATATTATGTATTCATGTTAGGACCGTCTTATTTTACAAAATATAACTACTAGTTTTGATATAAGAATATGAGCATGCTTTTGTTGATATATTATCATGATATGATTGGTATGTTGAGATTGTGCATGTTCTATTCTTTAGTGATTTTAAAGATATGATAGGTTATCAATGCATCCATTCCGTCTAGGTGGCTCGGTATTGGTGGCCAAAATCTAGGTGGGCGTACGTCTACAAGGCCAAGTCCGAGAACGTAGGACCCAAGTCTTCGTGGCTATGTCTACATGGCCATACCTGTTGTGCCTGTGTCATTTGGAGCGCTCTGATTGAAAATTGGTTACATAATTTTTTTCCTCGAAGTTATGTATTTCTAATTTGGTATTTGGATTTGATTTTGTTAAAATCCAAGATGAAGAGGTTTAAATATGATTTTATTATGAGATGTCTAGTTTTGAGTTAGCTTTCGTACAAAAGTGGAATTAGATCAACTGGATTCTTGTAGTAAAAGTTATGGGTATTTTACCAAGTATACCCCGGGGATGAAAATTCTGGCAGCAGCCCTGTTCTATGTTTAGCTCTAATTTCGGAATAGCTGGAGAGATTATTTGATCTTGGCATAAACATGAAAGTTGTATATAATCTTCTTGGCTTTCCAACGGAAGTGGAATTGTGCAATTCGGAGCTATATCGAGGAAGTTATGGCTGTTCCAGTGAAGCATGTGCAGAATTTCTAAGTCAGGGATGAAATGGTCATTTCCATCCCTCTTTAGATATTTATGTGTGCAACAAATATCTTCTCTCTCTCTCTCTCCCTCTCACTTCCACGCCCATTTTTCTTGCCTCTCTTCCTCTCTCTCAAGCCCCCCCAAGGTGTTTGTGTTTATCCCCCAAAGAGAAGGAGATGGTGATGGAAGAAGAGAAGGGTTGTTCATGTGTTGTTGTTGATCTCCTCCTCTGTCAAGCTCCCTCTCATGATCCTTCCCCCCTGATTTGCAGCCAAGAAGGAGGCTGAGGAGAGGCTGAAGGTGGTGGTGTTGGGGGTGGCGGTTGAGGTGGTCGCGGGTGCATCGAGGGCCCCCGAACCTCCCCCTTTTTTTTCCCCTCCCAAGGTGAGCCTTTCCCCTTCTTTTCTTGGTTTTTATGGCTTAGGGATGGTTGGGAAGGTCATGCGGGTGTGTTAGGGTGTGTGTGAGGGGTTGGGGAGGGTTAAAAAGGGGTTAGGGAAGAGTGGGCGCGTGTTGGGGATTGTCTGCGCGCGTGCGCGCGCAGCAGGGCACTGGTGGGCGCGCAGACGCGCGCGGCCATGTGCGAGGGTGCGCGCGGAGTGGGCGCGGGTGCTGGTGCGCGCGGGTGCTGGCGCGAGCGGGGGTGCGCGCGCGCAGGGCAGTGCGCCTAGGCATGCGCCTGGGCGCGCGAGGCTGGGGACCAGTGCGCACGTGCGCGTGTGTACACGTGCTGGGGCGCGCGGGCTGGACTCGCAGTGCGCGCGGGCGCGCGCGCGCTCGTGCAGCAGAGCGTCTAGGCGCGCGGGCAGGCGCGCGGCAGTGCACTGAGGGTGCTGGGGTGCGTGCGTGCATGCGCATTCGTGCGTGCGCGTGCGGGGGCCATGCGTGTGGCTGCTCGAGGGTTCAAGTAGATGTCGGGGCACTCGGACTCGTGTGCGTACGTGCGTGCTCGCATGCGTACGAGTCCGTATGCATGCTTGTCCGAGTATTTGGGATTTCTAATGATTTCTATGTGTAAATTGTGTTGTTACTCACCAAATTGGATGCCCCTACCTTGCAGATCTCGTCGGATGGGATGCGCGAGGTCCCGGATTGTAAGGTGAGTGGTTCGATTCCAATCCCCCCCCCCCTCTCTAGGGATGCGCTCGACCCGCATAGACGCGCGTCGCACATCGATGGGGCCCCCTAGCTATAGTATGAAAAACTATGCAATGCATGATTAATATGATGTAACCATGCCACATTAGACCTTGTATGCTAGGGATATGCACTCATATATCATGTATAGAGGCCCATACATGCCTAGACACCATGTCCCTTGATTGGAAAGCCCCTATCTATGCATGTTTCCCATTTAGTTTAGTTTATTTAAATCAAATGAGAGCATATTGTTTTAAGCATACCTTAGAGAATATTATAACCTTGTTGTTATAATATATGTTTCCCTGCATCTTGGTTATGCACCCTGGAGGAATTCTTGAGAATTCATGACATTAGTAGTGTTACAAATCGTTGTCGATGGATCCAAGAGGATCGTATCCGTGCGAGTAGGCTGTCTTCTGCTTTTGGTTGGATCCGATGTAGGGACTCCCTGGTGTTGGAAAGCTGACCTGACAGAGGGCTCCCATCTGTAGGTACCTCCGATGCGTCGGACAGTGCTGATCGTGGGAGTATACCAGGTAGAGGCTACGGAGTGTGGGAGAGGCTATCGGGTGGACCAGGGGTGGAGAGTGGTCTAGTCTGAAAAGGCCCATGTCACCCCTAAAGGGTGAGGGTGGGGAGGGTCGGCGATGTTACGACCCACTAACTTGTGTAGTTACTCCCGTACAGGGACTACGACTATTTTAAGGTTAATATGAGTGTGTTGAATAGATTGTTGTTACGCCTGTGTTTTGATATCATGATAAGTGAGTATCGAGAGTAGTTGTTTTCCATTTGGGTTCGCTTTGCGAACATGGGATCGTTCTCCCCTTCGTTGGATCCGATGTAGGAACTTCTCGGGTTTAGTTGTCCTGACAGAGGGCTCCCATCTGTAGGTACCACCGATGCATTCGGACGAGTACTGATCGTGGGAGTATACCAGGTAGAGGCTACCCGAGGAACGGGCTACTGGCGGACCAAGGATGTAGAGCGGTGAGTTGAGGAGATCGGGTTGTAGATACTACCCGGGAGAGGGTTAACAAATGATGTTGCGGGCGTGGGAATCGTTCTCCTCTTCGTTGGATCCGAGTAGGGACTTCCCGGCGATTACAGCTATCCTGACAGAGGGCTCCCGTCCGTAGGTACCACCGACCGTTCGAAAGAGTACTGATAGTGGGAGTATACCAGGTAGAGGCTACGCGGGAGAGGCTACCGGTGGACCGAGGGTGTAGAGCAGTCTAAGCCTCTTCCAAAAGTCCCAATAGTCTCCCTCCGGGAGTGAGGATAAGGATGAGGTGAAGACACATCGCCGCGTGACCCATTCGTTGTTCGACCGTTCCCATAGTTGTTGGGTCCGGTCTCGTAATCGATGTTCAAGGACATCGTTGGGCGATTATCTAGTTGTAGATGATCCAGTAGTGTTGAGTAGACCAGTAAATCCGGGTCTCTTCGACTGACGGTATGGTCTCTCCCTAGACCAGGAAATCCGGGTCTCTTCGACCGACGGTATGGTCTCTCCCCAGACCAGTAAATCTGGGTCTCTTCGATCGACGGTATGGTCTCTCCCCAAAAGTCCCAAGAGACTCCCTCCGGGAGTGAGGGTGGGGGTGAGGTTGGTCGCGCCGCCGCGTGACCCAGTTATCCATGGGTTTCCACCCATGTTTTCCTTGAAAGGAAATTAATTATGTGTTGAACTGTAGTATGGTGATTGGTTTCCAGCCACTCACTGAGCTTGTAGATCACCCCTCGCATACTTTTTCTTTTCAGGGGCAGTGTTGGGCGTGGAGCTGGAGCTTTCCTGTGGCGTGGTCTTATGGGCGTGGAGCGTTCTTCCGGCGGGTGGCGAGTGCGAGGCTGTCAGCATTCCTAGAGTCATTTTATGCTTTGTAAATCGTGCATGTGGCACAGGTTGTATTTTCTTTGGTCTAGACTTGGCTCTCACAGATAGTGATTGTATTTGAGTCTGTAATAATGTTTTTGATTTATAGACATTGTTTATATATTATGCTTCCGCTTTTCAGTCAGTTATCATTATCTTGCTTTGCCACCTTGTGTATTGTTGTTGGAGTCTTTATTGACCTCAGGTATTGATAGCTGATATTTTTATTATTGCCACGTCTCGGGGACGCCTGGGGCGTGACAATACCTGCGAAAGGCCCAGCAAGCTAGGTGCTGCGAAGACAGACATGCATGTTTGTGGTGTTGCATGCATCATGTTGGATAGGATTTTGTGTGTATATATATTTATTATTGCATTTCTTGGTGCCCTTTTGTATATTTCCTCTCTTGATATATTACATGTCAGTGTGGACATTTTATAACTATGATGTTTTGATTATAAATGTACTAATGGGATAATTGTTATGCATGTGTCATTTGGAGCGCTCTGATTGAAAATTTGGCTACATAATTTTTTTCTCCAGAAGTTATGTATTCCTGAATTGGTATTTGGATTTGATTTTGTTAAAATCCAAGATGAAGAGGTTTGAATATGATTTTATTATGAGATGTCCAGTTTTGAGTTAGCTTTCGTACAAAAGTGGAATTAGATCAACTGGATTCATGTAGAAAGAGTTATGGGTATTTTACCAAGTATACCCCGGGGATGAAAAATTCTGGCAGCAGCTCTGTTCTATGTTTAGCTCCAATTTCGGAATAGCTGGAGGGACTATTTGATCTTAGCATAAACATGAAAGTTGTAGATAATCTTCTTGGCTTTCCAACGGACTTTGAATTGTGCAATTCGGAGCTATATTGTGGAAGTTATGGCTGTTCTAGTGAAGCATGTACAGAATTTCTAAGTCAGGGATGAAATGGTCATTTCCATCCCTCTTTAGATATTTGTGTGGGCAATATATCTTCTCTCTCTCTCTCTCTCTCTCTCATTCCCAACGCGGGATTCTTGGCTCCCTTTTCTTTTCTCGTCGGATGGGATGCGCGAGGTCCCGGGATGTATGTTGAGTGGTTCGATTCCAATCCCCCCCTCTAGCGATGCGCTCGACGCGTGTAGTCGCGCGTCGCGCATCGATGGGTCCCCTTAAGCTATAATATGTAGATATCTTGCATGCTAGGCTCATATACATGTATTGTATCTATGTATGAATGATTGTGTTGCATGCGCCCCTCTAGTATGGGCATGTATGTTGTAAATGTATAGAATATGGCATGTGTTAGGTAGTATTGTAATACTACTCCCTCCATATTAATGGGAATATACAATATGATTAAGTCTGGGTTAATAACGGGCACCTGCCTAATATTCCCTTGCGATAAGACTCGAGGGCGTGGTGTAGTTGTTGCGCCTATGCTAATGGGGCAAGGCTATGACCAGCTGCATGAGAATCAATGATCTCTCTCGCCCTCTCCCTCTAAACGAACTGGGTAAGTATAGGCGATTTCCTACTCGACTCAGGTTTGTTTGGAATATTGGCATGCACCTGTTAGTGCGCGAGATCGCGCTTGACCCTTTCTTTTAAGTTGGTGATATCCAACGGATGTTAGAATATATTTTGTATAGTTATGTGATAAATGACCATGTATGCATGTTGTATGATTTATTATGATGTAATTCTATGATTAGGGAGTATCCCTATGATTAATTGATATGTGATCGTGCATGTGGTTCATGCACATAGCTAAGATTAAATTCTCCTCTAAAATATACGTGCATGTTAAAACTAATTAGGCCTAGCTAGAATAGGCGTGGGTATGACCCGCAGTCCGGTTGTACCTTATTAGTTAGAGCGCTAGCGATGTAATCGCCCCGTGCATCCGAGCGATGCCCTCGTTTGGAATTCAGGAGAATTCATTAGCTTATGGGTTTACTTCTACGTGAGAGCGGAGGTAACCCCTTTGTGTCTGAGCGACGCAACGGTGTGGGAGTACAGTAGTATTCTATATCTCGATAAGTGATTAGCGAGAGTAGTTTTTCATTAAGTTCGCTTTGCGAACATGGGATAGTTTTCCCCTTCGTTGGATCCGATTTAGGAACTTCTCTGGATTACAGCTGTCCTGACAGAGGGCTCTCGTCCGTAGGTACCACCGACGCGTTCGAAAGCGTACTGATAGTGGGAGTATACCAGATAGAGGCTACCCAGGGAAAGGGCTACCGGTGGACCAAGGGTGTAGAGCGGTGTGTTGAGGGGGCCCGGGTGTAGCTGTCCTGACAGAGGGCTCCCATCCGTAGGTACCACCGATGCATACGGGAGCGTACTGATCGTGGGAGTATACCAGGTAGAGGCTACCCGGGAGAGGGTTAACGAATGATGTTGCGAGCGTACGATCGTTCTCCCCTTCGTTGGATCCGATGTAGGGACTGCCCAGGCGTTATAGCTGTCCTGACAGAGGGCTCCCGTCCGTAGGTACCACCGACGCGTTCGGAAGCGTACTGATAGTGGGAGTATACCAGGTAGAGGGCTACGCGGGGGAAAGGGCTACCGGTGGACCAAGGGTGTAGAGCAGTCTAAGTCTCTTCCAAAAGTCCCAATAGTCTCCCTCCGGGAGTGAGGGTAAGGATGAGGTGAAGACACATCGCCGCGTGACCCATTCGTTGTTCGATCGTTCCTATAGTTGTTGGGTCCGGTCTCGTAATCGATGTTCAAGGACATCGTTGGGCAGTTATCTAGATGTAGATGATCCAGTTGTGCTGTGTAGACCAGGAATTCCGGGTCTCTTCGACCGACGGTATGGTCTCTCCCCAAAATTTCCAAGAGTCTTCCTCTGGGAGTGATAGGGTGAGGGTGAGGATGGTCGCGCCGCCGCGTGACTTTGTTATCCATGCGTTTCCACCCATGTTTTCCTTGAAAGGAAATGGCTTATGTATTGAACTGTCGTATGGTGATTGGTTTCCAGCCACTCACTGAGCTTGTAGCTCACCCCTCGTAGGCTGTTTCTCTTCAGGGGCAGTGCTGGGCATGGAGCTGGAGCTTTCCTGTGGCGTGGTCTTATGGGCGTGGAGCGTTCTTCCGACGGATGGCGAGTGCGAGGCTGTCAGCAGTCCTAGAGTCTTGTATGTATTGTAAATCGTGCATATGGCACAAGTTGTATTTTCTTTGGTCTAGACTTGGCTCTCACAGGACAGTGATTGTGTATTCGAGTCTGTAATAATGTTTTTGATTTACATACATTGTTTATATATTATGCTTCCGCTTTTCAATCACTTATCATTATCTTCGCTTTGCCACCTTGTGTATTGTTGTTGGAGTCTTTATTGACCTCAGGTATTGGTAGCTGATATTTTTATTATTGCCACGTCTCGGGGACGCCTGAGGTGTGACAATAATGATGGTCCATTCAGTAAGCTCATCCCTCTCCTTTCCCTTTCAGGTTTGAAGATTGAGTAGTAACGTTTGTGGATCTCGAAGGCGTTAGCGAGATCGAGTTTGGATCGTCGTCCTTCGTCTTCTAGTTTTGCTTTTATTAGGGTGAATAAAGAATTTATTTTGGCATGTAGTGGACTTTCCTTAGCTCTATCAGCAAAACCGTAGAGATTGCTATGTTTAATAATTATTATGTGTGTAATCATCCAAACTTGGGATGAATTATTGTTAGATCCTGGTGATGTCTTAAGAAATAATTTATCAGTGTAGTTTAGTTAATTATTTATTTATGCTTGGATGAATAATGGTTAAATTCTCTTAGATTACTCTGAGATTCGAGGTTTATGACACGTAGCGCACCGTCTCCCTCGCCTAATATGGGTGGCGGATTCAAGGGGCGTCACATTATCTCACTCAAATCTCACTTTCTACCACTCATTCTCTCTCTATTGTTGGGTGTCTCGGCTTGTCTTTGTTGAGAGGGTTTGGTGAGTGTGTTTGTGAAATTTTGGTGGATCTTTGTTGGAAGAATTGTGAGGGTTGTTTAGGTAAGTAGTGTGACTTGTGTATGTTTGTATTTTTTAATTCACCTTTCCTAACTCTTCCTCCCTCTCTCCGTTTGCTCTGCTTTGTGTGGAGCAATAGTGGTTAGGTTGAGGAAGAGGTGATTATGGTAATGGGAGTCTTGGATAGTGCTTAGAGAGGTAAGGCAAATCTTTGTCTTCTTAAAATCTTTGTGAAAACTAGTACCTAGATGCATATTCATAGGTTTGGGTCATCATGTTCCACGATCATGTGTATATCTAGATTCTATATATGAAATTTGGGGTTATAATGTTATCTGTGTTGGAAGTTATAAGCTGATTTGTGAGGATTGTCCAGATTCATGTGAGAAGTGACCCATGCAATAGGGATAATATATATCATGCTTGTTAGGCACTATGGCATATTTTATGCATTGTAATGGTACTATAGAAATCTTGTTTAGCTTGTACTGCTAGCACATCATGATGCATGTGCTATGCAAGATTAAATACAACGTTGTAGGGATAATTTGCACATACTTATAGATATGCTTCTTCAAGTCAGTTATAACTCTTGCCTCTACTTGCTCTTTACACCGTGTACCATGTGCATCATGTATAATAAGTTGGAGCATGTCTAGTATAATTCTTACATCATATTTGCATGATTGGTGGGTACTTGATAACTATATCTGTTGTGGCTTAATTATCTCATGTTAATAATAATAGCTTAATAACTCTGTTTATCTAGGATAGACGTGTGTATGACCCACATCCTCATGATGCACCTGTTGAGAATTCTGGTGGATTCCAAGTAGCTAGGTATCGAGTACCGAATACGTTGATCAATTGTAACGACTATGGTTTTCCTAGTCGGTTCATGTTTTGTGGCTTGATTTTGTGCATTGGGTCATATTCCTATAGGATTTTGGATGACTTATATATCTCCAATTTTAGAAGTTAAGGTATGATTGGAATCCTTATTCTGTTAGCTTTCCAATGCTTTTTATGGATCATGAATCGGATGAGTATCGATCAAGTTATAGGTCAAACTGTGCTGGGAGGTCGGGCAGAGGATATAGTGACGACTCAAGGGAGAGCCGTCGATTTTTCGGACGGATCCAATAGGAGCCGTTGATCTAGAAACAGTTTCAAACTCGAATATTTCAGTTTTTAGAAGGTTTTAATGTGATATATTTGATCGGAAGATGTCGATTTGTTGTCCCCACGTGTATGAGGTCTATTTTAACCCTCTCTCTCTCTCTCTCTCTCTCTCTCTCTCTCTCTCGTTCCCATTGAAACCCTAAAACCCTAAAGTCCTCTCTTTTCTTTTTCATTGTTTTGGATCTCCCTTGTTAGGATGTCGAGGAAGGAGTTGGGTAAGTCAATTCTGATCTCTATTCATGTCATATTTGATGTTGGTACTGGCATAGGATGGCCTTACGTATGTACTTTCAAATTCATCAATTTTTTGAGTTTTCTTCTTGAGTTTTTAATAGATTTTGATGTATTTCATATAATTTTCGGACCCTTGTGTAGCCATGAAATCATGAAGTTTTCAAGATGTTTTACAAATCTTTCATATCGGAAGATCATATGATGCATAAATTGTTTAAAAAGAAGGAGCCCCACTAGCCCTATTTTACACTAGTTGTTTAAGCAATTGAACCAGCCTTAGTAAAACCTTCGTTAACACTCGCCTCTCTATCTTTCTTCTCTCTCTTTGTCTCAACACAAATTACAAAGGATGTAGAGTAAGGTAGACGAACGATGAGCGTTACCGGAGATATTGGACTAAACAACCTCATAGCGCCTCTTTTTCACTTTTATACTATTTATGATAATTGTGCTTCTCAACACCTTCCCTACACCGTAGTGAGAGCGAGAAACAAACAGAGAACTAATTTACTGACAAAAAAGACTCGACCGATACACCGTACAAAGGAACTCAAAATACAAAACTTTAAACAACCCGACCTCATCCTGACTTTCCATACTCTGACTCTGACGGTTCTTTGGCTTCTGTTGCCCTCACTGTTGATCGCCCATCTACATCCTAGCACCTTACCTTTTTTCATGGTAGAAACTCTTCTCCAAGGTCGCCTCATTACACTTGAAAGCTATGATTATCTGTATTGGATCTTACTGGGATATTTCTTCTGTTTTTTCTTTGTTAAGTGAGGAAGCCGACCAAAAGGGTGTGACTAAGAAAGAGCTATAGGTGCGAACGAAGCATAGGGTCTAACTTTTCTTACAATCATGGATATTTCCCAACTTAACTGAGCGACCTACGGCATAAGGGGCTTTTGTTAGGTGCGAACCAGAGTTAGGCGTCAGAAGCGAGGTGCTACGGTTTACAAAGATGAAAGATAAAAGACAAATCCCAGCAATATGGAAACTTTTGAAACCCTAAACATGCTCAGAATTATAAGACATAGTACAAAGAGCGAAACCTTATCAAAGGAGATGCATAGAGTAATTTGTAACTCCACGAGTAGACCATGGGTAGGAAAGAGAGGGTTCTGCTTGACCAAGTTGTAGCCTGCTGGTCCAATTCCCACCTACCGTCTCTCTTTTTCAAACGCTCCGCGCCTTCGAAGAAACAATGTAAAAAGAATAAACAAAGAAAAGAAAGACTATTCTACGTATTTTAATATATAGGGACTAAAATAAGCATTCGAGGAGATAGCAGTGAGTAGTGAGGGCGATGATCAACCTCTTTCTGTTAGGCTATAGGGCAAGCGTTATGCGTTCGAAGGATGTGATAATAAGATTGATTATTGAACCACCAACCGTAGACAGAAACCAACAAACGTCGACGTGTAGTGTAACCCGTCACATGGGTAGTCAGAACTTGTTTTTCGAATTAACAACTTAGAGATAACGAAATTCTCTTGAATCTGAATTTGACGCTTATATACATACGGTCTTTGTTGATCTTTGTTGTTCTTTTAGCTATTTTATTCAAAAGAACTCGACTATGTTTTGTAGACTATTACTGGCCTTACACCCTTGACTTTCTTAACCTCTTCTTGTTCCATATAGATGTAAAACGCCAAATCACCATGAAGTCACGGCTACAACTATCCATATCGTCAGCCTTGTATTCGAACCACGGCATATAAAGCTATAAACCGAGGTGCGACGAAGGGCATATTTATAGTTATGTGAAAGAAGGTGCATAGAATGATAGTGAGGAGCATATCCAGTCCTCTTATTAAGGGCAATCCCCCAAAATACCTAAAGAAAGGAAATATGTATATATCATATCTAGATTTGTTTATTAAAGGTAGGAAGCATGTTTATAATCGTTTAAAGCCTTGTTTTGACCCTTATATGCATAGATCCGAACCTATACATGTTTTCATGATTATTTTGGAGTTATCATGGATCCATGTTAGTTGTTTTCTGCGTGTATATCTATGCTTTTCAAGGATTTTTGGAATATGTTTTAATGGTTTCTTATGTAAGTTTTATAAATCCTTTAAGGTCTAGGGTTAAATATAAAATGATATCATCATGCTAGGTATAATGATATGTTATCTCTCGCGGTTTTCAAAAGATTTTTATAGAGTATATTCTGATCTTTATATATATCAAGTGTTTTTAACGTTTCAACGAATTTTTCCGTTTTTCCATAAGTTAGGATTTCGAATCAATTTTTTTTCTTTATACGATATTTGATCTATCTCCTAAATGTTTTGTATCATTTACATATTGTATATTGATTTTTGACAATATGAATAGATATGAGTTTTGAGAAGTTGAATAAGATTTAATTGGTTTTATATACGTGTTTTGCGAATCCTTATAGACAAGGATTTTTAATTGGATTTCTTACACACGAATGATCTTTGATAAATATTCCTTATTGATTTATATTGTTTTAAATGACTCATATAAAAGGTATTAGGTTGTTTTTAACAAAAAAATAAAAGGGGTTTTTGTTTTCTATTTCTGGATGGCTCCATTAAGAGACGTCGGGTCTACTTCTAGACTGCTCCCAGAGGAGCGTCAATTCTATCTTGAACGGCCCCCTGTTAGAGCCATCGATCTAGTTCTGGACGGCTCGGTTAAGAGCCGTTGGTTTCTGTAAAATCGGGTACCACTAGGTCCCGTACTGTTTGTGCACCTTGTGATATAAGTCGTACTATTTCAAGTCTTGTTAGGTTGCTATAGATTCTTCTGAATTGGTTTGCGTGTCGTTGGACCGAAAGTGAGTGAGTCTAGTCTACTATGTAGTTTTTGAAACTATCTATATCGTATATCATATCTCCATCATGCCTAGTTTACACATACAACTATTATTTTGTGTATGGAGCATTGAGCATGTCATCATGATAGATATGAGGTTATTTTATATATGTCTCATTTGATTTTTGGATATTATATTATATTGTATTACATGCGTGAGCAGTTGAAGTGTGAGTAGTTAATCATGCATGCATCCCAATGTTCTGTGTGACACCGACTGCGTGACCTCGTCTGTGTGACATCGTTTGCATGACACCGGTCTGCGTGACCATGGTCCAGTGGAACCTTGTCTGCGTGACCAGACTCTAGATGGAGCATCTCTTTGGCTGCGTGCCGTGTAGGCATACGTGTTCGTTGCATCGTACGCATCATGTAGTATACTACTTGGGGTTTTGTCGTTATTCTTCTAAAGAGATACATTATTATTTATAAGTTTAGTACGACTTACACATATTTTCTTTATTATGATACTTTATGTTCTGCGTGACTCAGATTCTATAACTCTGTTATTTTCAAAGTAATTATTAACAGGACACCAAAGGTCCATTCACTAAGCGTGTGGCTGCTCACCCCTCATTATTTCCCCTTTTCATATTAAAGGCTTAAAGTGGTTGATCTCATGTAGCTGTGGACGAGATCATGTTTTCTAGAAGGCTAGACTTCGCATAGAAGGTGTTGGTCATTTCTTTGGCATGTTTTGGATTTTAGCCTTGATAATGGATGTATAAAGTACGGTGATGTATTCTTATGTTCTCTGGATTAAAGAAAAAAAATAAAACTATGAGATTTTAAGGAAATAAGGTTGACGCAACCAGATTTCATGCTTCAAAAATAGAGTCGTGGATTCGGGGGTGTTACATCAATGGAGTGTGGAGTGTATTACCCTGGCGTTATCGTGCGTTAAAGCTTCCCAGCATTGAAGCCACCATGTGAGGTGCTGCCCCCGTGACTGGTACCTGTCACGCCCCAGGGCGGTCGTCCCTGAGACGTGGCAATAATGAAATATCAGCTATCAATACGAGAGGTCAACAAAGACTCCAACAACAACACACAAGGTGGCAAAGCAAAGATAATGATAACTGACTGAAAAGCAGAAGCATAAGATATCAACAATGTCTGTAAACCAAAAACATTATTACAGACTCGAATACACAATCACTGTCCTGTGAGAGCCAAGCCTAGTCCAAATAAAATACAACCTGTGCCACATGCACGATTTACAATACATAAAATGACTCTAGGACTGCTGACAGCCTCGCACTCCACGCCCATAAGACCATGCCACAGGGAAGCTCCAGCTCCTTGCCCAACACTGCCCCTGAAAAGAAACAGTATGCGAGGGGTGAGCCACAAGCTCAGTGAGTGGCTGGAAACCAATCACCATACAACAGTTCAATACTAAAGCAATTTCCTTTCAAGGCAAACATGGGTGGAAATTCATGGATAACAGGGTCACGCGGCAGCGCAACCAACCTCACCCTCACCCTCACTCCCGGAGGGAGACTCTTGGGTCACTTGGGGAGAGACCATACCGTTGGTCGAAGAGACTCGGAATTACTGGTCTACACAACGCTATTGGATTATCTACATCGGGATAACTGCCAAACGATGTCTTTGAACATCGATACGCAACCGAACCCAACAACTATGGGAACGGACGAAAAACGAATGGGTCACGCGGCGACGTGTCTTCATCTCGTCCTCACCCTCACCCTTTAGAGGTGACATAGGACTTTTGGAAGAGACTTAGATTGCTCTACACCCTTGGTCCACCGGTAGCCCTTTCCTCACGTAGCCTCTACCTGATATACTCCCACGATCAGTACGCTTCCGAACGCATCGGTGGTACATACGGATGGGAGCACTCTCTCAGGATAGCTTTTCCAACGCCGGGGAGTTCCTACATCGGATCCAACGAAGGGGAGAACGATTTCACGCTCGCTATATCATTCGTTAGCCCTCTCCCGGGTAGCCTCTACCTGGTATACTCCCACGATCAGTACGCTTCTGAACGCATCGGTGGTACTTACGGATGGGACCCCTCTGTCAGGACAGCTACAACCCGGGCCGCTTCAACACATACGACATTGGGAGGAAACACTCCATGTTCGCAAAGCGAACCCAATGGAAAGACAACTACCCTCGATAATCACATATCAATGATATCGAATACTATTGCACTCCCACACGGTTGCGTCTCTCGGACACAAGGGGGGGGTTGCCTCTGCTCTCACGCAGAAATAATCCCAAGGCACATAACCCAACAGGCGGTTCATATACACGCCTAGCACGGGTAGGCCTAGCTTAATGTCACAACTACCGGCTTAACAAAACCGATAAGATAATGAATTCTCCTGAATTCCAAACGAGTGCATCGCTCGGATGCATGGGGTGATTACATCGCTAGCGCTCTAACTAATAAGGTACAACCCGACAACGGGTCATACCCACGCCTATTTCAGATAGGCCTAATCAGTTTTAACCTGCGCATATATATCCAAGAGAATTATATCCTAGTTATGTACAGGAACTACATGCACGATAACCTATCAAATAATTATAGGGATACTCCCTAACATGGATTTACATCATAAACAACAAATCATACAACATGCATACATGGCCATTACTTAAGCATGCGTTCGATATCACCAACTTAAAAGGGAAGGGTCAAGCGCGATCTCGTGCACTAACAGGTGCATGCCAATATTCCAAACGAACCCGAGTCGAGTAGGAAATCGCCTCTACTTACTCAGTTCGTGCAGAGGGAGAGGGTGAGAGGGAGATCATCATCTCTTGAAATTGGTTATAGCTTTGCCCCACTATCATGGGCGCAAAACTACACCACGCCCTCGAGTCTTATCGCAAGGGAATATTAGGCAAGTGCCCGTTATTAAGCCAGACTTAATCATGCTGGATATTCCAATTAATATCATGGGAGTAGTGTCATGCCCCAGGGTGGCCGTCCCCGGGATGCGGCAAGTGTATACATGATATCAGCAGTCTATACAGGAGATCAATAATATACTCTAAACAACAACTAAAATGACAACACAGATGAAAGCAAGGCTGACATGATATATACACAGATAGCGGAAGCTAAAAGACTGAGTCTGTAATTCAAAAACATACTACAGACTCGATACATAATCAACTTTCCTGTGAGAGCCAATATACACAAATACGTCCAAGTAATATACAAACGAGTGCCCAAGCACGGAAATATATACATACAATCAAAAGAAAGGATGCTGATGGCCTCTAACACTCGCGGGACGTGGCGCTGCTCCGCTACTGATGAGGTCCCTCGGGGAGCTCCTCCTTCAAGTCCGACTCAGTGATAACTGGAGAAAAATTATGCGAGGGGTGAGTCACACGCTCAGTGAATAGCACAACCCATGCATCACAATTTATATTAACTACAAATAATTAATCAAGCCTCAAAGCGGTAGGAACTACACAATCCAGTGGTTCGCTACATCACCGACCCACCACACCCTCACACTGACCCCTCAATAGGTGACATAGGATATTGGGACTGACTAGGCTGTTAATCACCCTTGGTCCACCGATAGTCTCTCCACCACTCCGTAGCCGCTTGGCCTACTCCCACACTTCAGCACAGTCCGAATCCAAAATCAGGTGGTACCTACTCATGGGAGCCCTTTTACGGGACGGCCTTTCTAACGCTGGGGCAGTCTCTATACGGATCCAACGAAGGGAAAAGAAACAACCTATCCATACGCATACGATCCACTCGGATCCGCCAAGACCGATCTCAACTTATAAATGTCATGAATTCTTCAGAATTCCTCCAGGGCGCATAACTAAGATGCGGGGAAACATATATTATAATATTATCGGGAAAAGAAACCTTGGGAGGGCACCATGAGGTCCCGACATAGGATATCCCGACAACCAAACAAGGAACACGGAGTACCCTAGTGTGGGTCTCAATGCTGACCTCGCAAGGCCCCTTAATATTCCCTAAGGCATGCTAAAATACCATAAGTTCGCATTTAATTTAATAAATTAAACTAATAGGACACATGCATAGGTCTAGGCTTCCTAGCATGAGAACAGGGTGACAGGATGCATGGCTCTTACACATATCCTAAGGGTGCAAGTCCCAAACATACAAAGTCTAGGGTAGCATGCATACTACATATTAATCATGCTTGCATAGATTACATATTAAACAAGTTAATATTAAACTATGGTGCCCCAGGGGAGGACGGTATACGCCCAAGTGCATATAGCGCCTCCCTACTGGGTTGGATTGTCCCACTCACCAATAACCGGGTCGTCGCGCGACCGTCCATCAAAATCTGCAAGACAGGGTAATTAACGCGGTGAGTAAAATACACAAATATATATAAAAAATACACTAAAATACCCAACACTCAGACAAGCGTACATACGGCCTGTACGCACGCGAGTCCGAGCACCCCGACTCACTCCCGAACCCCCGGGCAGCCGTGCGCACGGCCACCCGCCCCAGGCGCACAGCCGCGCCCCAGCCCGCGCGCCCAGACGCACTGCCGAGGCCCCTGGGTGCACCGCGCGCTCACTGCACCCCAGCGCAGCAACCCGCGTGCACACCCGCACGCCATGCGCCCTAGAGCAGCACCCCGCGCGCACACCACTAGCTCGCCTCACCGCGCGCGCCCAGCACGCCCCGCCCTCTGCGCAGCGCCCGGCGCGCACGCCCCCGCACACCGCCCAGCGCGCAGCACCCACACACTCCTGCTCCATCCGCGTGCACGCCCGCGCGCACGCGCGCGTGCCCTTCCAGCCTGCTCTGCCCGCCCTGCCTGCCAGCCCGCCTGCCTGCGCTGCCAGCCTATCCGAGACAACCCTACCACCTCCCCGACGGCCACCAATGGCCACCAACCGCCACCAACAGCCACCAACAGCCATGCATACCCAAAAACGCCCTCCTAATGCCTAAACAAGAAAAAGGAAGGAAAGAAACCTCACCCAAGGAAGGAAAGAAGGAAGGGAAGATCGGTTGCTCTTCGCGCACCGAAACACCACCTCCAAGACCACCACCACCGAGATCTCCTTCAGCCCTAAAAACGGCTGAAATCAGAGGAGAAAAGGGGGCATGAGAAGGGGTCACACATGTGGGAACTCTAATCCGAGACCACCGGAAGATAGATCGGGACAAAACCTAACCTTTCTCTTCTTAGGGTTTTTGGTTTTGACCACTTGAACTAGGTCTTAAATGGGATTTAAAGAGAGGGAGAGAGAGAGAAATTTTTGGGGAAGATGATGAATAGTGGGGGGGATGTTGTAATCGTGGGATTTTATTATCCTCACACCCACACCACACACTCACACCACTTGGATTAGCCCTAATTTGGTTTAGGCTAGGATTAGATTAGGTTTAAGTGTGGTTCGGCCCTAGTCAACCCAACCACACTAAAAGCCAAAATCATTTGACCAAGTCAACGGTCAACTTTGACCAAGTCAAGTCTCCCAATGACTTTTCGCTCGGTCAAAACCCGGATACACTTCAGAATTGTGAAATTCTGAAACGTTACCAGAATTCGATGAAATTTTCGTGAGTGGCTTGGAATGGCACCAGGACACATAATATGTAGTTAGATTTTCAATCGGAGTCCTCAAACTCAGGATGATAGCTAATGCTAAAATTTTAGCGGTTCCGATCAAAAAACGAAAAAAATAAAAAAACTGCCAAAATGTCCCAATGGTTACCAGAATGCTAAAAGTGACACAAATATAACATTCTCCCCCCCTTAGGAAATTTTGTCCTCAAAATAAATACAAGAACATCTAAGAAGGGAAAAGATGCGGATACGCGTCACGCATGGCGTCCTCGAGCTCCCAAGTGGCCTCGGCACCAGAACGGTGCTGCCATCGCACCTTGACCAGTTGGACGGTCTTGGTGCGGAGCCTTTTCTCGCGGCGGTCCATGATCTCAATCGGCTACTCCACGAATGACAAGTCCGGCTCTAAGACGAGCGGCTCGTACGGGATGACGTGAGCAGGATTGTGGACGTAGCGCCTCAGCTGCGAGACATGGAAGACGTCATGGGCCTGAGCCAACTGTGGGGCCAGAGCTATGCGATAGGCCACCTCTCCAACTCGCTCGAGGATGAGGAACGGCCCAATGAAACGCGGACTCAGCTTGCCCCGCAAACCGAAACAGAAGATGCCCTTCATCGGGGACTACTCCACGCGCTTCACGAGGCTTTCCAGATTCGCCCCAGCCTTGGTGATGGATGAGGAGACGCGGTGCCGTTGTTTCGAGCTTGGTCTCTACATCGCCATTCGGGTGCATGTCTCCTCCCAGGCTTTCTCGAGGTTCTCGGACTTGGTGTCTCGGGCGAAGACACTCGAGCGAGACCTCGGGATCCTCGTGAGGGTTCCGACCGCTTCTGCAGACCAGAGTCCACCCAGGAGCTAGGACCAGGGACAGCGTAAGAAGAAGAGACCCCGCTTTGATCAGTTAGCGGCTGCCTCTCCTCCAGCAAATGTGGTGCCAGTGCGAGGTTCAGCACCCGTTGCGGCAGTGCCAATCCAGGCCAGGCGACCGGAGACGCAGCGCTGTTACCACTGTCAGCGCATCGGGCATATTTCGTATAATTGCCCAGATGTTGGCCGACCCCGCGTGCAGCCTCAGTGTCAGCAGCAGCAGCAGCCACAGGGTGGCCGAGTTGACCAGTGGAGGCAGCCAGTGCAGCCTGCGAGGCGTGCCCCTGCTCCTCAGCCGCAGTTTGTTCACGGCAGAGTTGCAGCACTTTCGGCCGAGGAGGCGCATGTTCCGGGTATCATGGTCCGAGGTATTGTTTTGTTTTCCCAGCTCCCTATATATATATGTGTTTGTTGGTCGCTGTTATGCATGTGTGTGATATCTCGTTAAGCGGGTATCGAAAGTGGTTGTTCGAGTTGAGGAGGCCGGGTTGTAGCCGTCCTGGCAGAAGGCTCCCATCCGTAGGTACCACCGACGCAGTCGGAGGGGTACTAATCGTGGGAGTAAGCCCGGTAGAGGCTACCCGGGAGAGGATTAATGAATGATGTCGCGAGCGTGGAATCGTTCTCCCCTTCGTTGGATCCGTGTAGGGACTCCTCAGCGTTAGACAGGCCTTCCTGATAGAGGGCTCCCATCAGTAGGCACCTCCTGATTTGGGTTCGGACTGTGGTGAATTGTGGGAGCGGACCAGGCGGCCTACGGTGTGGTGGAGAGGCTACCGGTGGACCAGGGGTGTAGAGCAGTCTAAGTCTCTCCCAAAGTCCCAATATGTCTCCTTTCGGAAGTGAGGGTGTGGATGAGGCGAAGACGCGTCGCCTCGTGACCCAATTGTTGTTCGACCGTTCCCAAGGATGTTGGGTCCGGTCTTGTGATGGATTTTTAGGATATCGATGAGCGATTATCTGGATGTAGATGATCTAGTGGGGTTAGTAGTGTTCTTTAAGGGTGATGTCTTCTTCTAGTGTTCCTTTTCTGGTTTAAGGGGCCGTGTGAGGTCAGCGTTGAGACCCGGGCTAGGGTACTCCGTGTTCCTTGTTTGGTTGTCGGGGTATCCTGTATCGGGACCTCATGGTGCCCTCCCGAGGTTTCTTTTCCCAGTCAAGGAATACCCTGGAAGCATCAGCTGATGGTGGATTAAGTGCGAGTTTTGGTTGGAGCGTATGGTTTTTCTGGGCCACGTGATTTTCTGGCAAGGGCATGTCTGTGGACCTGGTCAAGATGCTCGCTGTGTCAATTGGCGTCAACCGTCGAACCCAGCTGAGATTCGGAACTTCCTGGACTTGGCGGGTTATTACGGGAGGTTTGTCGAGGGTTTCTCGAAGATAGCTGTACCTCCTAACCGCCTCACTTGGAAGGATGTCCGGTTCGAACGGTCCCCGTCTTGCGAGGAGAGCTTCCTGGAGTTTAAGCGAAGGCTCACCTCAGCGCCAGTTCTTACCCTTCCGTTTGGGAGGGGTGGGTTCGCAGTTTGCTCCAAGGCGCGGTTGGGTGTGAGTTGTGTCCACGATCCTGCTCACGTCATCCCGTTCGAGCCGCTCGTCTTCGAGCCGGACTTGCATTCGAGGAGCAGCCGTTTGAGATCATGGACCGCCGCGAGAAAGGGCTCCGCACCAGAACCGTCCAGTTGGTCAAGGTGCGATGGCAGCACCGTTCCGGTGCCGAGGCCATTTGGGGGCTCGGGGATGCCTTGCGTGACGCGTATCCGCATCTCTTCCCTTCCTAGATGTTTTTGTATTTATTTTGAGGACAAAATTTCCTAAGGGGGGAAGAATGTTATATATGTGTCACTTTTAACCTTCTGGTCACCATTGGGACATTCTGGCAGTTTTTTGGTTTTTTTGGTTTTTTGATCGGAACCGCTAAAATTTTGGACTGTTAGCTATCGTCCTGAGTTTGAGGACTCCGATTGAAAATCTAACTGCATATTATGTGTCCTGGTGACATTCCAAGCCACTCACGAAAGTTTCATCGAATTCCGGTAACGTTTCAGAATTTCACAGTTCCGAAGCGTATCCGGGTTTTGACCGAGCGAGAAGTCGTTGACTTGGTCAAAATGGGCCCATGACTTGGTCAACCCCTTTTGTTTTTTTGTGTGGTTGGGTTGACCCAAGTCAAAACTCACTTAAAGCCTCACTAATCCTCTCTTAACCCTAATTAAACCTAGTTAACCTAATCTAAGTGTGGGGATTATATATAAGTGAAGCTAAAATATCTTCCTCCACTATTCATCATCTTCCCCAATTGATTTTCTCTCTCTCCCTCTCTTTAAAACCTTCTTTTGACCTAGTTCTTGAGGTTGAAACCAAAAACCCAAAGAAGAGAAAGGTTAGATCTTGTCCCGATCTATCTTCCGGTGGTCTCGGATTCGAGTTCCCTCTTGTTTGACCCCCCCTCTCACACCCTCTTTTCTCCTCTGATTTCAGCCATCTTGAGGGCTGAGGGAGATCGTGGTGGTGGTGGTCCTTGAAGAGGTGTTTCGGTGCGCGGAGAGCAACCGAACTTCCCTTCCTTCCTTTCCTTCCTTGGGTAAGCTCTTTTTCCTTCCTTTTCTTGCTTAGATGCTTGTTAGGAGGGTGTTTTTGGGTGTGGGTGGCTGTTGGTGGCGGTTGTTGGCCGTCGGTGGCCATTGGTGGCCGGTGAGGGGTGGTTCGGGCAGGATGGCAGGGCAGGCGGGCTGGCAGGCCAACTCGGGTAGGCAGGCAGGCAGGCAGGGCGCGTGCTGTCGGGCGTACGAGCGAGTGGGTGCTGGGCGCCGTGCGGGCAGGGGCGTGCATGCGGAGCGCTGCGCAGGGGCGCAGGGCGTGCTGTGCGCGGAGAGGTGATCGGGTGGTGTGCGGGTGCTGCGCAAAGGGCGAGCAGTCGGTGCGAGCGGGCAGGTGTGCGGGCTCTGCGCTGGGGCGCAGTGCGGGCGGGTGCGCGTGCGGGGCGCTGCGCTGGGGCGCAGTGCGCGCGGTTGCACCCGGGGTTGGACGCGCGGCGTGCGGCGGGTCTGGGCCTGCAGGCTCGGCTCGGCAGGGTGTCCGGGCGTGCGGGCTGGGATCGGCAGTGCATCTGGGCGCGCTGGCCGGGGCTCGACTGTGCGCCCGGGGCGGGTGGCCGTGCGTACGGCTGCCCGGGGTTTCGGGATTGAGTTGGGGTGCTCGGGCATGCGTGCGTATGGGCCGTATGTACGTTTGCCCGAGTGTTGTGTATTTTTAGGGTATTTGGTATATATTGTGTATTTTATTTACCGAATTGCTTACCCTATTTTGCAAATCTTGATGGACGGTCGCGCGATGACCCTATTGTTGGTGAATGGTACAACCAAACCCAGTAGGAAGGCGCTATATGCACTTGGGCGTATACCGTCCTCCCCTGGGGCACCATAGGCTATATTAACTTGTGATATGTGTAATCCATGCAAGCATGATTAAAATGTAGTATGCATGCTACCCTAGACCTTGTATGTTAGGGACTTGCACCCTTAGGATATGTGTAAGAGCCATGCATCCTATCACCCTGTTCTCATGCTAGGAAGCCTCGACCTATGCATGTGTCCTACTAGTTTAATTTATTAAATTAAATGCTAGAATATGATTATTAGCATGCCTTAGATAATATTATAGGGAGGGGCCTTGCGAGGTCAACATTGAGACCCGGGCTAGGATGCTCCGTGTTCCTTGTTTGGTTGTCGGGATGTCCTATATCGGGACCTCATGCTGCCCTCCCAGGGTTTCTTTTCCCAATAATATTATAACCTTGTTATTATTATTATACATGTTCCCCGCATCTTGGTTATGCGCCCTGGAGGAATTCTGAAGAATTCATGGCATTAGAGTTGTTGAGATGTGTTGTCGGCGGATCCGAGTGGATCATATGCGTATGGATAGGCTGTTCTGTTCCCTTCGTTGGATCCGTGTAGAGACTGCCCCAGCGTTTGAAAGGCCGTCCCGTGAGAGGGCTCCCATCAGTAGGCACCTCCTGATTTGGGACGGACTGTGCTGAATGTGGGAGTGGCCAAGCGGCTACGGAGTGGAGGAGAGACTATCGGTGGACCAAGGGTGACCAACAGCCTAGTCAGTCCCAATATCCTATGTCACCTATTGAGGGGTGAGGGTGAGGGTGTGGTGGGTCGACGATGTAGCGACCCACTGGTTTGTAAGTCCCAATATCCTATGTCACCTATTGAGGGGTGAGGGTGAGGGTGAGGGTGTAGTGGGTTGGCGATAGCGACCCACTGGATTTGTGTAGTTCTTGCCACTTAGAGGCTTGAATAATGAGATTGTGGTTAATAATATCTGGTGGTTAATATAAATTGTGATGCACGGGTTGTGCTTTTCACTGAGCGTGTGGCTCACCCCTCGCATAATATTTTCTCCAGTGTCATCTGAGTCGGATCTGGAGGAGGAGCTCCCCGAGGGACTTCATCAGTAGCGGAGTAGCGCCACATCCCGCGAGTATCAGAGGCTATCAGCATCCCTTTTGATTGTATGTATTATATTCTGTGCTTGGGCACGCGTTTGTATTATATTTGGATGTCATTGTATATATTGGCTCTCACAGGACAGTTGATTATGTATCGAGTCTGTAATATGTCTTGAGTTACAGATTCAGTCTTTTTAGCTTCCGCTATTTGTTTATATATCATGTCAGCCTCTTTGTTGTCATTTTAGCTGTTGTGTGAGTATGTTATTGAACTCCTGTTTAGACTGATATCATATATACACTTGCCGCGTCCTGGGGACGGCCGCCCTGGGGCGTGACATAGGCACCGTCACAGGGAACGTCGCAGGACGCACTGGGCACAGTCGCTGGGCGCGCTGGGCACAGTCGCAGGGAACGTCGCAGGACGCGCTGGGCACAGACGCAGGTGCTGGCAGGGCAGCAGGCAGGGCATGCTGGGCACAGCCGCTGGGCACGCTGGGCACAGCCGCTGGGCACAGTTGCTGGGCATGAGTGCTGGTGCTGGCAGGGTAGCAGACAGAGCAAACTAGGCACAGGCAGCACACATAGGGTAGCAGACACACGGGCACGCCGACATCCCTACACCCAAGCAACCAAGCACACACAAATCAAAACACAAACACTTAGTATGCACCACCTCCCAACACAGCCAATTAGCTGAAAAAACCAGAAAAAAAGAAGAGGGTAAGCTTACCAAGAGAAGGGGAAAGGGAAGGGGGAGGTGTGGGAGCTCGCAAGCACGCCCATGACCACCTCGACCACCACCACCACTAACACCACTTCAGCCTTCATTCCTCTTCTTCTTGCTGAATCAGAGGGGAGGATGTTATATATGTGTCACTTTTAGCCTTCAGGGCACCTTTAGGACATTTCTGGCAGTTTTTTAACTTTTTCTTTTTTCGATCGTAACCGCCAAAATTTTAGACTTTTAGCTATCATCCTGAGCTTGAGAACTCCGATTGAAAATCTAACTGCACATTATGTGTCATGGTGCCATTTCAAGCCACTCCCGAAAATTTCATCGAATTCCGGCAGCGTGTCTGGGCGCGTAGGCAGGGGCGCAGCAACGCGTCTGGGCGCGCGGGCAAGGGCGCGGCAGTGTGCCCGGGGCGCCGGGGCGCAGGGGCGCGTGCGTGCGTGCGCCTTCGTGCGTGCGCGTGCGGGTGGCCGTGCGTATGGCTGCCCGTAGATTCGGGAGGGTATCGGGGCACTCGGACTCGCGTGCGTACGCGCGTGCTCGCGTGCGTGCGGGCCCGTATGCATGCTTGTTCGAGTGTTGGGTATTTCTAGTAAATTTATTATGTATTTGTGTAGTTTACTCACCATATTGAATGCCCCTGTCTTGCAGATCTTGATGGACGGTCACGCAACGACCCGGGATTCGGTGAGTGGGACAATCCAACCCAGTAGGGAGGTGTTCGATGCACGTAGGCGTGCATTGCCCTCCCCTGGGGCACCATAATTGTGTATTATCTTGTAATAATGAAAAAGCTATGCATGCGTGATTAATATGATATATCCATGCCACCTTAGACTTTTTATGCTAGGGATACGCACCCTTATATCATGTATAGCGGCCAATGCATGTTTAGTCACCTTGTCCTTTAATTGGAAAGCCCCGAACTATGTATGTTCCCATCTAGTTTAATTTAATTAAATCAAATGAGAGCATATAGTTACAAGCATGCCTTAGAGAATATTATAACCTTGTTGTTATAATATATGTCTCCCCGCATCTTAGTTATGCACCCTGGAGGAATTCTTGAGAATTCATGACATTAGTAGAGTTACAATCGGTGTCGACGGATCCAAGAGGATCGTATCGCGCGTGAGTAGGTTGTCTTCTCCTTTTGGTTGGATCCGAGGTAGGAACTCCTCGGCGTTGGCTATACCTGACAGAGGGCTCCCGTCCGTAGGTACCTCCGATGTGTCGGACAGTATTGATAGCGGGAGTATACCAGGCGGAGGCCCGAGGGTGGGAGAGGCTACTGGGTGGACCAGGGGCGGAGAGCGGTCTAGTATGCCCCAAGAGGCCCATGTCACCTCCCGGAAAGGGTGGGTTGGCGATGAAATGACCCACTAGAATGTGTAGTTGCTCCTGTGTTAGGGGCTATAAATTATTTGTGGATAATATGAATTGTGATGCATGGGTTGTGCTATTCACTGAGCGTGTGGCTCACCCCTCGCATATATTTTTCTTCAGTTTTGTCTGAGTCGGATCTGAAGGAGGAGCTCCCCGAGGCACTACAGCAGTAGCGGAGCAGCGTCACGTTCTGCGAGTGAGAGACCATCAGCATCCCTTTTTTATTGTATGTATTTATCCGTGCTTGGGCACATACTTGTATTTGGATGTCATTGTATATATATTGGCTCTCACAGGACAATTGATTATGTATCGGGTCTGTAATATGTCTTTGAATTACAGACCCAGTTGTTTGAGCTTCCGCTATTTGTATATATTGTGTCAGCCACCTTATTGTTTGAGTTGCCATTTCGATGTTGTTTAGAGTATTTTATTGATCTCCTGTATAGACTGCTGATATTATATATACTTGCCACGTCTCGGGGACGGCCGCCCTGGGGCGTGACAGAGGAGGGGGGGGGGATCCATGGATAACATTAGGGGGGGAGCAATAGGAGGAGGAGAGGGAAGAGACAACAACAATGGCACACACCTTCTCTTCTTTGCTCTTCCAAGCACTTCTTCCTCATCTTCCCCTTCTAAAACTCTACCAAACACCTCAAGAGGGCTGGACCAAAGAGAGTGAGAGAGGAGACATTTGGGGGGAGGGCATTATATAGACAAAGTGGGGTTCAAAGGACAAAAATCGTCCATGACCCGAAATTCTGTACATGCTTCACTAGAACAGCCATAACTTCCTCAATATAGCTCCGAATTGCACAATTCAAAGTCCACTGGAAATCCAAGAAGATTATCTACAACTTTCATGTTTATGCTCAGATTAAATAACCCCTCCAGATATTCCGAAATGAGAGCTAAACATCGAACAGAGCTGCTGCCAGGATTTTCTCATCCATGGGGTATACTTGGAAAAATACCCATAACTTTTTCTACATGAATCCAGTTGATCTAATTCCACTTTTGTATGAAAGCTAACTCAAAACTGAGCATCTCATGATAAAATCATATTTAAACCTCTTCATCTTGGATTTTAACAAAATTAAATCCAAATACCAAATCGGAAATGCATAACTTCTAGGAGAAAAATTATGTAGCCAAATTTTAAATCAGAGCACTCCAACTCCTGTAGGTGGCTAAAACCCAAAATTTTAGCGACTCCGATCGAAAAATAAGGCTCCAATTGAGGCATAACAGTACCATCCTGGGCAGGCTGCTAGGGAGAGGGCTACTAGATGACATGGAGTTATTGTGGAGTATTTGTTGGCAACTTGTTTTGTATTTATTTAAGTGTTGGCTATGTAATATCTTCATTGTGTGGTGGTTGACTATTCACTGGGCTTTTAGCTCATCCCTCGCATTTTTTTGTTTCTCTCCAGTGGAGGTAGAGTAGGTCATGAAGGTGGAGCTCCCATGAGGTGTTTCTTGGTCTTCGAGTGTTACATCTGTGTTATGAGATTAGCGAGCAAGGCATCAACAGTCTTGTCATTTTTGTATGTATTTCTTTTTGGTGCTTGGACACATGTTGTATGTATTCTTTCTGTTAACCAGACTTGGCTCACATAGGACAGTGATTGCGTACCCTTTGTCTGTAATGATAATATTTTTGGTTACAGACTTGTTTATATTATGCTTCTGCTTTCCAACTTAGTCTTTGCTCTGTAAGTCTTTATATGTGGATATCTTGTTGACCTCCTATATGATATTCTGATATTGCTATCATTGTTACAAACCGGGGACGGCCGCTCCGGGGTGTAACATGTTGCCCTTTATTTCTAGGTGCCAACAGAATACGACCCCTTGAGCTAATGAACCATGATTAGATCTCCCTCATTGAAGATTTTTTCTTTTCTTTTTATCTGTAGATTCCTTGTCTAACTCCCCCGAACCCCTGACCCCATTTTGAGGTTAGAATCGGTGCACTATCTTAATGTTCTCAAATCTCATAGTTTTATTTTTTTAATACTAAAATAAACTTCATTCATAAAGTTTAATAAAACATCTGAGATTCAACATTAAGACTCCACAAGTAGTCTGGATTTAACTTATATAAAAAAAGGAAAACAACTAGACATGAACATAATTACTAGGAGGATAGGTAGAAGGATCCTTTTGTTCCCATACCCACGATCTCATACGCAGCTATAACGAGATCTGCCATGCATTACTCTAAAATGGGAAATAATGAGGAGCGGGCTTCAACATACTCAATGAGTGAACCATTATATCCCGCTAATATAATTGTACTTAAAATAGCATAATCATAACATGACCACATAGACATGTAATATATCATAAGAGGGTCACCAAAAACATGCAATAATACATATATGACATCCTACCCAACATGATGCATGCAATATAACGAACACGCATGCGCTCGTCTTCACAATCACACAGCTCATGGAGCCTTTTGCAGACACGGCCATGTAGACATAGCTACAGAGACTTAGGTCATACGATCTCATACCTGGTCATGTAGGTTACACATCTTGGTCACGAAGACCGTGCCACTAAGACGATGCCACGCAGAAGATAATGCATGCACAGATAACCTATCTTCAAACCACACATTTTGATCATGTAAGAAATCACTTATGAACCATATTATCACCAAAATGCAATATATCAAGGAAAGCATGCTCACAGTTTATAACAAAAGTAGTAGTTATATTCTACAAAATCAATGATTCTAATATGAATACATAATATAATTCTTTCAAAACTATATATGAGACTCAAGTCTACTCACCGTTCCTCGAAAAAAGTTTATTCAAATCAAAATAGAGCACGCAACAATGTTAAACAATTTAAACCGAAACCCTCTAGGCTCTGGTCACCACAAAATTGATGACCTTCAGTAGGGTCATCCATACAAACCAATGAAACTTCTTGGTGTCGTCACAAAGTCGACAACCTTCTTCAGGTTCGTCCAAAGTCGATTACCCTTGAGGGATCGTCCATAAGGAAAATATCGACAACCCCTAAAGGGGTTGAGGGGGATTTTTCCCCTTCATTAAACAATCAACCTTCGGAGCTTCACTTCTCGAATCCGGATCCGTTTAGGAATGGATTCTGCACTCAAACAGGGAATAAGGGGGATAATGGTGTTGTCATGCCCCAAGGCGGCCGTCCCTGAGACGTGGCAAATATATAATATCAGCTATCTTAAATGAGGTCAATAAAGACTCTACACAACATCCAAGGCAACAACGCAATTTCAAGTGAAAGCTGACATAATATAAATATTTCCGGCTTGTAGAGGAAAAATTAGGTTCTAATGTCTTCAAGGATTATGATCCCAGCATATCAGAGAATGTTTTTTTATTTATTTCATAATTTTTGGATGTGTATTTGGTGCTGTGGAGATCAAATAGTAAGGCTGGTTGCAGCAGGTTTGGCAGTGTTGCTCGATTGTGTGTCAAGGAGTTGTTTGCATGTGCCTTGTGTGATAATATGGAAGTATCAGAAGTTAGGGTCTTCATGAAGTAGGCTTATATGTGTGTTAGGAGGTTCCATATTTTAATTGTCGATCATTGGTTGTGTTTTGCAGATCTCATAGATCGGACGCGCGGCGATCCGGGTATCGGTGAGTGGTTCGATCCAACCCTTCGGGAAGCATTGGATGCACGTAGTCGTGCGTCGCTCATCCGATGGGCATCCTGACTATACTACTTATTTAGATAAGTAGTATGGTCATGTCTAACCTATAATATGCTAGGTATTTGCATGCTAGGTTAGTATAGCTCGTATATTATGTAGAACCCCTATTTCTACCATATACTTGCCTATGTATCATATTCGTGTGTGAATTATTATGTTTGCATGCGCCCTTCGTGCATGGGCAAGTGTGATGTTTGTTAATATGAATGTATAGAATATGCATGCCTTAGGTAGTCTTTATTCATAGTACTACCTCCCTATGTTAGTAATATCTAGCATGATTAAACCTGGGTTAATAACCGGGTGCAAACTTAATATTCCCTGGTCATAAGACTGGAGGACGTGGTATGGTTGTTACACCCACCTTGTTGGGGCAAAGCTATGACCAGCTTCCGAAGATGATGAGACTTTCCCTCTCTCTCGCCATCCCTCTTTGCGGGAATTGAGTAAGTAGATGCGATTTCCTACTCGACTCATGTTTGTTTGGGAATATTGGCATGCACCTGTTAGTGTGCGAGATCACGCTTGACCCTTCCCTTTTAAGTTGGTGATATCCAATGCATTTTAGGGTATATGCTTGAATGCTAGTATGCTTGTATGCTTGAATGCTTGTATACTTACATGAGGTATGCTTGTAGGCTTGTATGTATATTATTTAGCCCATGCATGGTATATATATTGTTTATCCATGTTAGGGAGTATCCCTATAATTATTTGATATGTTATCGTGCATGTAGTTCATGTACATAACTAAGATATAATTCTCCTGGATATATATGCGCATGTTAAAACTGATTAGGCCTATCTGAAATAGGCGTGGGTATGACCCGTTGTCGGGTTGTACCTTATTAGTTAGAGCGCTAGCGATGTAATCACCCCTGTGCATCCGAGTGATGCACTCATTTGAAATTCAGGAGAATTCATAATTTTATCGGTTTTGTTAAGCCGGTAGTTATTGCATTAAGCTAGGCCTACCCGTGCTAGGCGTGTGTATGAACCGCCTTTTGGGTGATGTGCCTTGGGCTTATTTCTGCGTGAGAGCAGAGGTAACCTCTTGTGTTCGAGCGACGCACCCGTGTGGGAGTACAAGAGTATTTGATATCATCGATATGTGATTATCAAGTGTAGTTGACTTTCCCATAGGGTTCGCTTTGCGAACGTGGGGTGCTTCCTCCCGACATCGTTGTGCGTCGAACACCCCAACGTCGAAGCTGTCCTATTTGGGTGCCACCACTTGTAGGTGCTACTGATGCGTATGGCGGTACACATCTGGCTGATGTACCGATCATAGAAGGCCGACAGGTAGAGGCTACGCGGGAGAGAGGACTACCGGATGATTTTGCGAGCGTGGAATCATTCTCCCCTTCTTTGGACCCGCGTTGAAGCTATCCGACATTAAAGCTGTCCTGACAAAGGGCTCCCACATGTAGGTACTACCGATGCGTTCGATAGATGAACTAATCATGGGAGTATGCCCAGTAGAGGCTACTCGGGAGAGGGCTACCAGATAACGAAGGGTGTAAAACAAAAGGTTTTCTTCCAACAGTCCTGTGTCACCCTTAGGGGTGAGGGTGAGGATGAGGTGAAGTCACGTCGCCAAGTGACCCATTCGTTTTTCGTTCGTTCCCATAGTTGTTTGGTCCAGTTACATAACGATGTTCAAAGACATCGTTGGGCAGTTATCTCGATGTAGATGATCCAATAGTGTTGTGTAGACCAGTAACTCTGCGTCTCTTCGACCAATGGTATGGTCTCTCCCCAAGAGTCCCAAGAGTCTCCCTCCGGGAGTGAGGGTGAGGGTGAGGTTGATGATCCAATAGTGTTGCGTAGACCAGTAATCCTGGGTCTCCTCGACCAACGGTATGGTTTCTCCCTAAAAGTCCCAAGAGTCTTCCTCCGGGAGTGAGGGTGAGGGTGAGGTTGGTCGCGCCGCCGCGTGACCCTGTTATCCATGGGTTTCCACCCATGTTTACCTGGAAAGTAAATTGTTTATGTATTGAACTGTTGTATGGTGATTGGTTTCCAGCCACTCACTGAGCTTGTCGCTCACCCCTCGCATACTGTTTCTTTTCAGGGGGAGTGTTGGGCGTGGAGCTGGAGCTTTCCTGTTGTGTGGCCTTATGAGCGTGGAGCGTTCTTTCGACGGGTGGCGAGTGTGAGGCTGTCAGCAGTCCTAGAGTCATTTTATGTATTGTAAATCGTGCATGTGGCACAGGTTGTATTTTATTTGGACTAGACTTGGCTCTCACAGGACAGTGATTGTATATTCGAGTCTGTAATAATGTTTTTGGTTTACAGACAATGTTGATATCTTATGCTTCCTCTTTCAGTCAGTTATCATTATCCTTGCTTTGCCACCTTGTGTGTTGTTGTTGGAGTCTTTGTTGACCTCAGGTATTGATAGCTGATATTTTATTATTGCCACGTCTCGGGGACGGCCGCCCTGGGGCATGACACTCATGCCCTTTGCACCCCTGTTTTCAGCCAAGAAGGGCTTGAGGAGATGCTGATGAGGTGGTGGTAGTGGTGGTGGTGGTTGAGGTGGTGGTAGTGGTGGTGGTGGTTGAGGTAGTCGTGGGTGTGTCGAGAACCCGCATCTCCCCATTTCCCTCCCCCTCTTTTGGTAAGGCAGCACTCTGTATTTTAAAGATCTCAGTGAATCTAGTTTTTAGAGGCACATTTGTAGGATTATGTCTTCGTACGATATGATCATCTATGTGTCTAGTTGTTATATGATATCTGTGGTGTAAGTTAGAACTAGTTTTGCATCGCCTGTCCAGATTTGCGTAGGAATTGACCTACTTCTGGAAATAATTTGTTTCGGGCTGGTAGAGTCAAAATTAGGTTCTCATGTCTTCATGGATTATGATCCCAGCATATCAGAGAATGTGCATGATTTATTTCATAATTTTTGGAAGTGTATTGGGTGCTCTGGAGACCAATTAGTAGGGCTGGTTGCAGCAGGTTTGACAGTTTTGCTTGGTTGAGTGTCAAGGAGTTGTTTGCATGTGTCTTGGGTGATAATATGGAAGTATCAGGAGCTAGGGTCTTCATGAAGTAGGCTTATATGTGTGATAGGAGGTTCCATATTTAATTGTGGATCATTGGTTGTGTTTTGCAGATCTCGTAGACCGGACGCGCGGCGATCCGGGTATCGGTGAGTGGTTTGATCCAACCCCTCGAGATGCGCTCGACGCGCGTAGTCGTGCGTCACGCATCGATGGGGCACCCTAGCTATACTACTTGTGTCGATAAGTAGTATGGCCATGCTTAAACTATAATATGTTAGATATCTTGCATGCTAGGCTTATATTACATGTATTGTATCCATGTATGAATGACTGTATCGCATGCGCCCCTCTAGTATGGGCATGTATTATGTAATGTGTATGGATGTATAGAATATGGCATGCCTTAGGTAGTATTATAATACTACTCCCACCATATTAATTGGGATATCCAGCATGATTAAGTCTGGGTTAATAACGGGCACCTGTCTAATATTCCCTTGCGATAAGACTCGAGGGCGTAGTGTAGTTGTTGCGCCCATGCTAATGGGGCAAAGCTATGACCAACTTCAAGAGATGATGATCTCTCTCTCGCCATCTCCCTCTACACGAACTGAGTAAGTAGAGGCAATTTTCTACCCGAATCGGGCTCGTTTGGAATATTGGCATGCATCTGTTAGTGCACGAGATTTGCGCTTAACCCTTACCTTTTAAGTTGGTGATATCCAACGCATGCTTAAGTTAGGCCTTGTGTGCTTATGTGATTAATGGCCATGTATGCATGTTGTACGATTTATTATGATGTAAATCCATGTTAGGGAGTATCCCTATATTGATTTGATAGGTTATCGAGCATGTAGTTCATGTTCATAACTAAGATATAATTCTCCTGGATATATATATGTGCATGTTAAAAATTGATTAGGCCTATCTGAAATAGGCGTGGGTATGACCCGTTCTCGGGTTGTACCTTATTAGTTAGAGCGCTAGCGATGTAATCGCCCCCGTGCATCCGAGCGATGCACTCGTTTGGAATTTAGGAGAATTCATTATCTTATCGGTTTTGTTAAGCCGGTAGTTGTGGCATTAAGCTAGGCCTACCCGTGCGAGGCGTGTATATGAACCGCCTGTTGGGTTATGTGCCTTGGGATTATTTCTACGTGAGAGCAGAGGCAAACCCCCCTTGTGTCCGAGCGACGCAACCGTGTGGGAGTACAATAGTATTCGATATCATCGATATGTGATTATCGATAGTAGTGGTTTTTCCATTGGGTTCGCTTTGCGAACATGGAGTATTTCCTCCCAATGTCGTCCGTGTTGAAGCGGGCCGGGTTAAAGCTGTCCTGACAGAGGGCTCCCATCCGTAGGTACCACCGATGCGTTCGGAAGCGTACTGATCGTGGGAGTGTGTACCAGGTAGAGGCTACCTGGGAGAGGGCTAACGAATGATATTGCGAGTGTGAAATCATTCTCCTATTCGTTGGATCCGATGTAGGAACTTCCCAGCGTTGGAAAAGTTGTCCTGACAGAGAGCTCCCATCCGTAGGTACCACCGATGCGTTCGGAAGCTTACTGATTGTGAGAGTATACCAGGTAGAGGCTACTCGGGGAAAGGGCTACCGGTGGACCAAGGGTGTAGAGGAGTCTAATCTCTCCAAAAGTCCTATGTCACCTCTAAAGGGTGAGGGTGAGGATGAGGTGAAGACACGTCGCCGCGTGACCCATTCGTTGTTCGTCCGTTCCCATAGTTGTTGGGTCCGGTTGCGTATCGATGTTCAAAGACATCGTTGGGCAGTTATCTCGATGTAGATGATCCAGTAGTGTTGTGCAGACTAGTAATTCCGGGTCTCTTCGACCAACGGTATGGTCTCTCTCCAAGAGTCCCAAGAGTTTCCCTCCGGGAGTGAGGGTGAGGGTGAGGTTGGTGATCCAGTAGTGTTGTGTGGACCAGTAATTCCGTGTCTCTTCGACCAATGGTATGGTCTCTCCCCAAAAGTCCCAAGAGTCTCCCTCTAGGAGTGAGGGTGAGGGTGAGGTTGGTCGCGCCGCCGCGTGACCTTGTTATCTATTGGGTTTCTACCGATGTTTTCCTTGAAAGGAAATTGCTTTAGTATTGAACTGTTGTAATGGTGATTGGTTTCCAGCCACTCACTGAGCTCACCCCTCGCATACTGTTTCTTTTCATGGGCAATGTTGGGCGTGGAGCTGGAGCTTCCCCGTGGCGTGGTCTTATGAGCGTGGAGCGATCTTCCAACGGGTGGCGAGTGCGAGGCTGTCAGCAGTCCTAGAGTCATTTTATGTATTGTAAATCGTGCATGTGGCACAGGTTGTATTTTATTTGGACTAGACTTGGCTCTCACAGGACAGTGATTGTATATTCGAGTCTGTAATAATGTTTTTGGTTTACAGACATTGTTGATATCTTATGCTTCCGCTTTTCAGTCAGTTATCATTATCTTTGCTTTGCCACCTTGTGTGTTGTTGTTGGAGTCTTTGTTGACCTCAGGTATTGATAGCTGATATTTCATTATTACCACGTCTCGGGGACGGCCGCCCTGGGGCGTGACAAAAGTTGGTATCAGAGCCTGGTCCTGTCAGAGCCTAAGTCTAGTCGTATAGATGATGAGTCATAGGATTGTCATCCGAGTACTCTTGTTTTAGAAGTTATCTTAGGTTGCTGACATGCCTCCTCGCATCCGTTGACGTGGACGTGACCCCCCTGGACCCACCCTTAAGTTGTCGACTGGGTCGACTGATTAGGGTCAGTTGTTGGATCCCTTGTTGTGGGATTAAGGCTTGGGTAGGAGATTCCAGCCTAGTAGTATGATAGTGATGAATTGGTTGAAATTTCTAAAATATGGATTGCGTCTCGATAATGGAGCTTCTTTCTCGTGCATCGGTATTGCTGGTAACCATGGAGTTCGCGTGCGGCGCCAGTTTCAAGTTTTGAGGATGTGGCATATTGCTCATTAAGGGGTGATGTCTTCTTCCAGCCTTCCTACTCAGGATTAAGGGGCCTTGCGGGGTCATCGTTGAGACCCAGGCTAGGGTACTCCGTGTTCCTTGTTTGGTTGTCGGGATATCCTATATCGGGACCTCATGGTGCCCTCCCAAGGTTCTTTTCCCAGTCAAGGAATACCTTTGAAGCATCTATTAGATGATTGATTTTTCCTCTCACTTGGAAGGTGCTGTAGCGAGTGGTGATGCGTACGATCGGGATTGGGTACATCCTATTGCAGCTTGGTGGGCGATCACTTGTGGACTGGGTTCCATAGTGGCATCTGGAGTCGCTTCGATATATCATTGTGCGTTGTAGCTGCCCGGTTGAGGCCAGAGCCCTGTGAGGTGCTCCCAGATACTATGCTTGTGGTGCGCCCATATGGCAGAGATAGTGGGCTTGGGAGGCTACCAGGTAGAGGCCACACCAGGAGAGTGCTACTGGATGATGTCGAGAGCGTGGACTCCCTGTGATGAATCTGCCCATTGAGTGCATGATGCTTAAGTTCCAATGGTTGTAGTAGGGCGACCTGTCGGTGGCTGCATGTGAAGCACAGTTCACGATACTATCGCGTTTTGCCCCCACATGGGTCGTAAACGAGGAGACGCGATGCTAGCGTTCCGGATGGGACTCAACCGCCCTATCAGATAGATGATGTCACATAGGCATTGTCGAGGTTCGACGACCCCTTATTGCGTGTCTTGTGGATTAAGTGCGGTTGAGCGGCTTACCAAGCGTGTAAGTGTCATCATGAGCGCCAGTCATGCTCGAGGAGCAGAACCTGGACTTTATAGTTCGAGGTGTTGTTTTGATCTTCCTGTAAGGGTTGAATATCAGGTGCCCCTTGTTGTGAATTGATGATCTATTTGACCAGCTCTAGGAGCGAGTGTCTGCTGTTAGATCGATCTTCGCACAAGGGTACCACAAGTTGGAGATCCGGGAGTTGGACATCATGTAGATGGCTTTTCGTGACCGTTTCGGGCACTACGAGTTTTAAGTACTGCCATCGGGGTTGACGAATGCGCCAGATGCCTTCGTGGATCTCAAAAGTTTTATTGGGTCTCCGTGGACTACTTTGAGGTAGTCTTCATTGAGATTGCTAGTGGCGCATTGAAAAGGCGATATGGGTGACCTTGTTTCCCTAGGTTGGCATGCCCTCAAGCAAGTTCGAGAATCATCATTGAGTGGAAAGCGTCAGTCCATCGAGATTCCTCAGTAGATGTGGAGTGGGTTATTTTTTGCAGGCTCGCTAAAGTCACGTTCAGGTCGCGACACCGTCTAGGTGATCAATGACCGACTGACTAAGTTCGCACTCCCCCCCCCCCCTAATCCGACTGATTAAGTCTCTGGACTCCTTGACGTGGGTTTCCACCTTCGCGATTGTTCGTCTTCATGGCACTCCGGTCGGCGCTATTTCAGGTTGAGACGTGAGGGTTACTTTGAGGTTTTGGCGCAGCCTTGGAAGGCTTGGGCGCGAGCCTCCATCTAAGTGCAGCGTTTCACCGCCGACGAATGGCCAAGCAAGAGGACAATTCAGACCTTGGAGGACATGCTAAGTGCCTGCGTGCTCGATGATAAGGGCAGTTGGGTGAGGCACCACCCATTTGTTGGGGTATGCCTGCAAGACAACTGCCATTCGAGCATCCTGATGGTACTGTGAAAGGCACTCTACAGGCGCAGTTTTATACCTCCCTTGTGTTGGGACGGTTGAGGAGCGCCAGTTGGAGGGGCCACAAGTTATTTATTTGACCTTGCAGTTGCCAGGTTGGTTCATGTGTGCATCTGCACCTCCAAGAACCAATAGAAGGGCTACGCAAGTCATCGTCGCCAGGAGCTTACCTTTGGGTTTGGCGACCATGTTTTCGTGAAGGTGTCCGGGTTTAAGGGCACCCTCTGTTTCAACGTTCGGGGCAAGCTGAGTTGGCTCTTCAATCGGACTATTTCTTATCATTGTGTGGATTGGGGAGGTGGCTTGTCATCTAGCCTTTCCCCCACAATTGGCTCATGCCCACGACGTCGTCCTTGTTTCATGGCTGTGGCGTTATGTCCACGATCCTGCTCAGTCATTCCGTTCGACCATCTCATTCTTAAGCTGGATTTGTTGTTCGTCGAGCAGTGGATCGAGGTCAAGGACCAGCATGAGAAGTGGCTCCACGCTAAGACCGTTTCTTTGATTACAGTGTGTCGGTAGCGCCAGTCTGGTGCATGGTCCACTTGGGAGCAAAAGGTCTATGCGTGATACTTGCCATATTCGGTCTTCCCTTTGGGTTTCCTTAAATTTCGAGGACTAAATTTCCTAAGGGGGGGAGAATGTTATGCCTGTGTCATTTGGAGCCTTATTTTTCAATCGGAGTTGCTAAAATTTTGGCCTTTTGCTACCTACAGAAGTTGGAGTGCTCTGATTGAAAATTTGGCTACATAATTTTTCTCCTAGAAGTTATGCATTTCCGATTTGGTATTTGGATTTAACTTTGTTAAAATCCAAGATGAAGAGGTTTAAATATGATTTTATCATGAGATGCTCAGTTTTGAGTTAGCTTTCATACAAAAGTGGAATTAGATCAACTGGATTCAGGTAGTTTTAAGTTATGGGTATTTGTCCAAGTATACCCTGGAGATGAAAAATTCTGGCAGCAGCCCTGTTCAATATTTAGATCTCATTTCGGAATAGCTGGAGGGATTATTTGATCTTGGCATAAACATGAAAGTTGTAGATAATCTTCTTGGCTTTCCAAAGGATCTTGAATTGTGCAATTCGGAGCTATATCGTGGAAGTTATGGCTGTTCTAGTGAAGCCCGTCCAGAATTTCTGGTCAGGGACGATTTGGTCTTGTTCCCCCCCCACCAACTCACTTTATTTCCATTTAAAGCCCCCTTTGTGTGGAAACCTCTCACTCTCTCTCACTCTCGTCTCCCTCTCCCTCTCTGTTTTTTGGCTGTGTTTGTGTTGTTAATGGAGGAAAAGATGAAGAAGAGGCACAAGAAAGAGTGATAAAGGGTGAGAAAAGGTGAGTTTGTGTTGTTGGTGTTTCTCTTCTCTCAATCCATTTCTCATGCCCTTTGCACCCCTGTTTTCTACCATGAAGGGCTTGAGGAGATGCTGATGAGGTGGTGGTAGTGGTGGTGGTGGTTGAGGTGGTCGTGGGTGTGTCGAGAACCCCGCATCTCCCCATTTCCCTCCCCCTGTTTTGGTAAGGCAGCACTCTGTATTTTAAAGATCTCAGTGAATCTAGTGTTTAGAGGTACATTTTTGGGATTATGTCTGCGTATGATATGATCATCTATGTGTCTAGTTGTTATATATGAAATTTGGGGTCATTATGATATCTGTGGTGTAAGTTAGAACCAGTTTTGCATGGCCTGTCCAGATTCGCGTAGGAATTGACCTGCTTCTGGAAATAATTTGTTTCGGGCTTGTAGAGGCAAAATTAGGTTCTAATGTCTTCATGGATTATGATCCCAGCATATCAGAGAATGTGCATGATTTATTTCATAATTTTTGGAAGTGTATTGGGTGCTGTGGAGACCAATTAGTAGGGCTGGTTGCAGCAGGTTTGGCAGTTTTGCTTGGTTGAGTGTCAAGGAGTTGTTTGCATGTGGTAATAATATGGAAGTATCAGGAGTTAGGGTCTTCATGAAGTAGGCTTATATGTGTGATAGGAGGTTCCATATTTAATTGTGGATCATTGGTTGTGTTTTGCAGATCTCGTAGACCGGACGCGCGGCGATCCGGGTATCAGTGAGTGGTTTGATCCAACCCCTCGAGATGCGCTCGACGCGCGTAGTCGTGCGTCGCGCATCGATGGGGCACCCTAGCTATACTACTTGTGTAGATAAGTAGTATGGCCATGCTTAAACTATAATATGTTAGATATCTTGCATGCTAGGCTTATATTGCATGTATTGTATCCATGTATGAATGATTGTATCGCATGCGCCCCTCTAGTATGGGCATGTATTTCTGTAATGTGTACGGATGTATAGAATAGGGCATGCCTTAGGTAGTATTGTAATACTACTCCCACCATATTAATTGGGATATCCAGCATGATTAAGTCTGGGTTAATAACGGGCACCTGCCTAATATTCCCTTGCGATAAGACTCGAGGGCGTGGTGTAGTTGTTGCGCCCATGCTAATGGGGCAAAGCTATGACCAACTTCAAGAGATGATGATCTCTCTCTCGCCCTCTCCCTCTACACGAACTGAGTAAGTAGAGGCAATTTTCTACCCGAATCGGGCTCGTTTGGAATATTGGCATGCACCTGTTAGTGCGCGAGATTTGCGCTTGACCCTTACCTTTTAAGTTGGTGATATCCAACGCATGCTTAAGTTAGGCCTTGTGTGCTTATGTGATTAATGACCATGTATGCATGTTGTACGATTTATTATGATGTAAATCCATGTTAGGGAGTATCCCTATATTGATTTGATAGGTTATCGAGCATGTAGTTCATGTTCATAACTAAGATATAATTCTCCTGGATATATATATGTGCATGTTAAAAATTGATTAGGCCTATCTGAAATAGGCGTGGGTATGACCCGTTCTCGGGTTGTACCTTATTATTTAGAGCGCTAGTGATGTAATCGCCCCCATGCATCCGAGCGATGCACTCGTTTGGAATTTAGGAGAATTCATTATCTTATCGGTTTTGTTAAGCCGATAGTTGTGGCATTAAGCTTGTCACGCCCCAGGGCGGCCTACCCCGAGACGTGGCAATAATAAAATATCAGCTATCAATACCTAAGGTCAATAAAGACTCCAACAACAATACAAAAGGTGGCAAAGCAAGATAATGATAACTGACTGAAATGCGGAAGCATAATATATAAACAATGTCTATAAATCAAAAACATTATTACAGACTCGAATACACAATCACTGTCCTGTGTGAGACAAGTCTAGACCAAAGAAAATACAACCTGTGCCACATGCACGAATTACAATACATACAATGACTCTAGGACTGCTGACAGCCTCGCACTCGCCATCCGCCGAAAGAATGCCCACGCCCATAAGACCACGCCACAGGAAAGCTCCAGCTCCACTCCCAACACAGCCCCTGAAAAGAAACAGTATGCGAGGAGTGAGCTACAAGCTTAGTGAGTGGCTGGAAACCAATCACCATACTACAGTTCAATACTCAAACAATTTCCTCACTAGGAAAACATGGGTGGAAACCCATGGATAACAGGGTCACGCGGTAGCGCGACCAACCCTGCCCTTACCCTCACTCCCGGAGGGAGACTCTTGGGACTTTTGGAGAGAGACCATACCGTCGATCGAAGAGACCCAGAATTACTGGTCTACACAATACTACTGGATCATCTACATATAGATAGATAACTGCCCAACGATGTCCTTGAACATCGATTACAAGACCGGACCCAACAACTATGGGAACGGTCGAACAACGAGTGGGTCACGCGGCAATGTGTCTTCGCCTCATCCTCACCCTCACCAATATCATTCGTTAACCCTCACCCTGACCAATATTTATTTGATAGGTTATCGAGCATGTAGCTCATGTTCATAACTAAGATATAATTCTCCTGGATATATATATGTGCATGTTAAAAACTGATTAGGCCTATCTGAAATAGGCGTGGGTATGACCCGTTGTCGGTTGTACCTTATTAGTTAGAGCGCTAGCGATGTAATCGCCCCCGTGCATCCGAGCGATGCACTCGTTTGGAATTTAGGAGAATTCATTATCTTATCGGTTTTGTTAAACCGATAGGTTTGGCATTAAGTTTGTCACGCCCCAGGGCAGCCGTCCCCGAGACGTGGCAATAATAAAATATCAGCTATCAATACCTGAGGTCAATAAAGAATCCAACAACAACACACAAGGTGGCAAAGCAAGATAATGATAACTGACTGAAATGCGGAAGCATAATATATAAACAATGTCTATAAATCAAAAACATTATTACAGACTCGAATACACAATCACTGTCCTGTGTGAGACAAGTCTAGACCAAAGAAAATACAACCTGTGCCACATGCACGAATTACAATACATACAATGACTCTAGGACTGCTGATAGCCTCGCACTCGCCATCCGTCGGAAGAATGCCTACGCCCATAAGACCACGCCACAGGAAAGCTCCAGCTCCACGCCCAACACAGCCCCTGAAAAGAAACAGTATGCGAGGAGTGAGCTACAAGCTCAGTGAGTTGCTGGAAACCAATCACCATACTACGTTCAATACTCAAACAATTTCCTCACTAGGAAAACATGGGTGGAAACCCATGGATAACAGGGTCACGCGGCGGCGCGACCCACCTCGCCCTTACCCTCACTCCCGGAGGGAGACTCTTGGGACTTTTGGGGAGAGACCATACCGTCGATCGAAGAGACCCGGATTTATGGTCTACACAATACTACTGGATCATCTACATCTAGATAACTGCCCAACGATGTCCTTGAACATCGATTACAAGACCGGACCCAACAACTATGGGAATGGTCGAACAACGAGTGGGTCACGCGGCGATGTGTCTTCGCCTCATCCTCACCCTCACCAATATCATTCGTTAACCCTCTCCCAGGTAGCCTCTACCTTGTATACCCCCACGATCAGTACGCTCCCAAATGCATTGGTGGTACCTACGGATGGGAGCCCTCTGTCAGGACAGCTACAACCCGGCCTCTTCAACTCACCGCTCTACACCCTTGGTCCACCGGTAGCCTCTACCTGGTATACTCCCATGGTCAGTACGTTCCCGAATGCATCAGTAATACCTACAGATGGGAGCCCTCTGTCAGGACAGCTGTAATCCCGAGAAGTTCCTACATCGGATCCAACGAAGGGGAGAGCGATCCCATGTTCGCAAAGCGAACCCAATGAAAAACAACTACTCTCGATAATCACTTATCGAGATATCAAAACACAGGCATAAACAACAATCTATGCAACACAACTCATATTAAGCTTAAAATAATTAAAGTCCTTAAATGGGAGTGACTGTACAAGCTAGTGGGTCGTAACATCGCCGACCCACCCCCCCTAACCCTCACCCTTTTAGGGGTGACATGGGCCTTTTGGGACAGACTAGGCTGCTCTCCACCCTTGGTCCACCAGTAGCCTCTCCCTTGCGTAGCCTCTACCTGGTATACTCCCACGATCAGCACCCTCTGAACGCATTCGGAGGTACCTACTGATAGGAACCCTCTGTCAGGACAGCTTTCCAACGCCGGGGAGTCCCTACTTGGCTCCAACGAAGGGGAGAAAACAACCTACTCACACGGATACAATCCTCTTGGATCCGTCGACAACGATTTCTAACACTACAAATGTCATGAATTCTCAAGAATTCCTCCAGGGCGCATAACTAAGATGCAGGGAAACATATATTATAACAACAAGGTTATAATATTCTCTAAGGCATGCTTATACCAATATAATCTCATTTTGATTTAATTAAATTAAACTAAATCAAATCCAAATACTAAATCGGGAATACATAACTTAGAAAAAATTTGTAGCCAATTTTTTTTCAATTAGAGCGCTCTAAATGACACAGGCATAACAAAGCTGGGCCTACCCGTGCGAGGCGTGTATATGAACCGCCTGTTGGGTTATGTGCCTTGGGATTATTTCTGCGTGAGAGCAGAGGCAAACCCCCCCCCCCCTTGTGTCTGAGCGATGCAACCGTGTGGGAGTATAATAGTATTCGATATCATCGATATATGATTATCGATAGTAGTGGTTTTTCCATTGGGTTCGCTTTGCGAACATGGAGTGTTTCCTCCCAATGTCGTCCGTGTTGAAGCGGGCCGGGTTAAAGCTGTCCTGACAGAGGGCTCCCATCCGTAGGTACCACCGATGCGTTCGGAAGCGTACTGATCGTGGGAGTATACCAGGTAGAGGCTACCCGGGAGAGGGCTAACGAATGCGCGACGCACTACAGATGCGCGACGCACTACTACATGCATCCAAAGCTTCCTAAAGGGTTGGATCGAACCACTCACCGATACCCGGATCATCGCGCATCCAACAGATGAGATCTGGAAAGCAAGGGCATCAAAAGGGGTGAGTATAACTACATTACAACGCCAATAAAATGACAAAACAAGCAAAGGGCTTAGGCATGCACGCACACGAGTTCGCACGCACGCATGCCCGAGCCCTCGACACCCAACCTAAGCATGCTGACTCCCAGCACGCTAACCCGAGCATCGGGCAGCACCGTGCGCCGCCACACACTACCCATGCGCGCGCATGAGCACTGGCTCTTGCCCGCTGTCACACCCTAGGGTGGCCGTCCCAGAGACGTGGCAATATATATAATATCAGTTATTAATATCTGAAGTCAACAAAGACTCCATCAACAACATATAAGGTGGCAAGGCAAAGATAAATGATAGCTAACTAAAAAGCAGAAGCATAAAAATATCAATAAGTCTGTAAACCAAAACATTATTACAGATTCGAATACACAATCACCGTCCTGTGAGAGCCAAGTCTAGTTCAATCAAATACATCATGTGCAACACGTACGATTAACAAATACATCACTCTAGGATTGCTAACAGCCTCGCACTCGCCAACCGCTGGACACGACGCTCCACGCTATCAAGACCACGCCATAGGGAAGCTCCAGCTCCACTCCCAACACCGCCCCTGTGAAAGAAACAATATGTGTCACGCCCCAGGGCGGCCGTCCCCGGGACGCGGCAAGTGTATACATGATATCAGCAGTCTATACAGGAGATCAATAAAATACTCTAAACAACAACTAAAACGACAACACAGACGAAGGAAAGGCTGACATGATGTATACACAGATAGCGGAAGCTAAAAGACTGAGCTATAATTCAAAAACATACTACAGACTCGATACATAATCCATCTGTCCTGTGAGAGCCAATATACACACATACATCCAAATAATATACAAACGGTGCCCAAGCACGGAAATATATACATACAATCAAAAGAAAGGATGCTGATGGCCTCTAACACTCGCGGGACGTGGCGCTACTCCGCTACTGATGCAGTCTCTCGGGGAGCTCCTACTTCAAGTCCGACTCAGTAATAACTGAAGAAAATAAATATGCGAGGGGTGAGCCACACGATCAGTGAACAGCACAACCCATGCATCACAGTTTATATTAACCACAAATAAATAATCAAGCCCCAAAGTGGCAGGAATTACACAAACCAATGGGTCGCTACATAGCCGACCCACCACACCCTCACCCTCACCCCTCAATATAGTGACATAGGATATTGGGACTGACTAGGCTGTTAATCATCACAAATTCAGTGGGTCGCTACATCGCCAACCCACCATACCCTCACCCTCACCCCTCAATAGGTGACATAGGATATTGGGACTGACTAGGCTGTTGGTCACCCTTGGTCCACCGATAGCCTCTCCTCCACTCCGTAGGCCGCTTGGCCACTCCCACATTCAGCACAGTCCGTCCCAAATCAGGAGGTGCCTACTGGTGGGAGCCCTCTCACGGGACGACCTTTCTAACGCTGGGGCAGTCTCTACACAGATCCAACGAAGGGAACAGAACTGCCCATCCATACGCATATGATCCACTCGGATCCGCCGACAACACATCTCAACAACTCTAATGTCTTGAATTCTTCAGAATTCCTCCAGGGCGCATAACCAAGATGTGGGGAATATATAAGATAATAATGAGGAAAAGAAATCTTGGGAGGGCAACCTGAGGTCCCGATATAGGACATCCCGACAACCAAACAAGGAACACGGAGTACCCTAGCCCGGGTCTCAATGTTGACCTCGCAAGGCCCCCTTAATATTCCCCAAGGCATACTAATAGACATACGCCCGCATTTAATTTAACAAATCAAACTAGTAGGACACATGCATGGGTCGAGGCTTCCTAGCATGAGAACAGGGTGACCGGAGGCATGGCCCTTACACATATCCTAAGGGTGCAAGTACCTAACATACAAAGTCTAGGGTAGCATGCATACTACATATTAATCATGCCTGCATGGATTACACATTACACAAGTTAATATTAACCATGGTGCCCTAGGGGAGGACGATATACGCCCAAGTGCATATAGCACCTCCCTACTGGGTTGGATTGTCCCACTCACCAATCACCGGGTCGTCGCGCGACCGTCCGCCAAGATCTGCAAGACAGGGTAATCAAACTCGGTGAGTAAAATACACAAATACACAAAAATACCCAACACTCGGACAAGCGTACATACGGCCTGTACGCACGCGAGTCCGAGCACCCCGGCTCACTCCCGAACCCCCGGGCAGCCGTGCGCACGGCCACCCGCCCCGGGCGCACAGCCGAGCCCCATCCCGCGCGCCCAGCGCACTGCCGAGCCCCCTGCCCGCACGCCTGGATACTCTGCCTAGCCCCAACGCCTCACCCCGCGCGCACCACGCGCGCACCACCGGCTCGCCTCACCGCGCGCGCACAGCACGCCTGCGCCTCTGCGCAGCCCTCCGCGCGCACGCCTCCGCACGGCCCCCTCTGCGCAGCACCAGCACGCGGCCCTGCGCGCACGCCCGCCCTGCCCCTCTGCGCAGCGCCCCACCCGCACTCCCCCGCACGGCACCCAGCGCGCAGAACTCGCACGCCCTGCACAACCCGAGCGCACGCCCGCGCGCACGCCCAGCCAGCATGCCCGGCAGCGCCCTGCCCTGCGCCTGCCAGCCTGCCTGCCTGCGTTGCCAGCCTACCCGAGCCACTCTACCACCTCCCCGACGGCCACCAATGGCCTCCAACAGCCACCAACTCCGCCGCCACCGACAGCCACCCATACCCAAAACCACCTTCCTAACATGCATCTAAGCAAGAAAAGGAAGGTAAGAAACCTTACCCTAGGCGAGGAAGAGAAGGGGAGGAAGAACGGGTGCTCTTCGTGCACCGAAACACCTCCTCCAAGGCCACCACCACCAAGATCTCTACCTAGCCCAAGAGGGGCTGAAAACAGAGGAGAAAAGAGGGTATGAGAGGGGGTCATACATGAGGAAACTTGGAAAAGAAACCGTAGGAAGATAGATCAGGTCAATACCTATCCTTTCTCTTCTTTGTGTTTTTGGTTTCAAGCACTCTAGCTAGCTCGAATGGTGGAAAAAGAGAGAGGGCAGAGAAGGGATGAGTGGAGAAGATGATATATAGTGGAGGGGGAACTATACATGGGCGCCCACTTTATGACCTCTCACACCCACACCACACACACTCACACCACTTAGATTAGCCCTAAACTAGATTAATTAGGGTTTAAGTGCACTTTGACTTGGGTCAACCCAACCACACAAGAAAACAAAAGGGGTTGACCAAGTCAAAGTCAACATTTGACCAAGTCAAGTCTCCCAATGACTTCTCGCTCGGTCAAAACCCGGATACGCTTCGGAACTGCAAAATTCTGAAACATTACCGGAATTCGATGAAATTTTCGTGAGTGGCTTGGAATGGCACCAGGACACATAATATGCAGTTAGATTTTCAATCGGAGTCCTCAAACTCAGGATGATAGCTAACAGTCCAAAATTTTAGCGGTTCCGATCGAAAAACGAAAAAAACTGAAAAACTGCCAAAATGCTCCAATGGTTACCAGAAGACTAAAAAGTGACACATATATAACAATATGCGAGGGGTGAGCTACGAGATCAGGGAGTGGTAAGAAGCCAAGAACCAATAGGCAATTTCCTTTCAAGGAAAACATGGGTGAAAACCCAATAGATAAAAAGGTCACGCGGCGGTGCGACAAACCTCACCCTCGTTCCCGAGTGAAACTCAAAGGACACTCGGGGAGGAACAAGCTATTAACCATAACACATGGTGTTATTGGATAATAGTTTACAAGGAGTCTAACAGCTACGAGATAGTGATACACTACGATACCTCAAGTGTTAGACTTAACATGGTACAACAAGTCCTTCCGCTATGAGGTAGAGGTACACTACGATACCTCAAGCATTAGGCGTAACATACTCAAAGTATACTCGACGGGTATAAGAGTCAGGAGGAAGCACCCAACATTCGCAAAGCGAACCCTATGGGAAAATAAACTACTCTCGATAATCACATACCAATGTATCAAATACTCTTGAACTCCCACACGGATGCGTCGCTCGGATGCGAGGAGTTACCTCTGCTCTCGCGCAGAAATAAGCCAAAGGCACATACCCAACAGGCGGTTCATGTACAAGCCTAGCACGGGTAGGCATAGCTTAATGCCATAACCACAGGTTTAACAAAATTGATACAACAATGAATTCTCCTGAATTCCATATGAGTGCATCACATGGATGCAAGGGCGATTACATCGCTTGCGCTCTAACTAATAAGGTACAACCCGATTAAGGGTCATACTCACGCCTAGCATGGGTAGGCACAATTAGTCTAACATGCGCATAATTATAACAGGAGAATTTCTATCACAAGTAGGCTACATGATCCACATGCACAATAACATATGATTAACTATAGAGGTTCTCCCTAACATGAATATATGGCATAAACAACACATCATGCAACACGCATACTAGGTATGACTTAATTAAACATGCATACAAGGCCATTAATCATACAAGCATACAAAGCATACCCTAACATGCGTTGGATATCACCAACTTAAAAGGGATGGGTCAAGCGCGATCTTGCGCATTAACAGGTGCATGCCAATAATCCCAAGCAAACATGAGTTAAGTAGGAACCACATCTAGTTACTCAGTTCACATAAAGAGGGAGGGTGAGAGAGAGAAAGCCTCATCATCTCAAGAAGTTGGTCATAGCTTTGACCCAATAACATGGGCGCAACAACTATACCACGCCCTCAAGTCTTATGAAAAGGGAATATTAGGCATGTACCAGATTATTAACCCAGGCTTAATCATGCTGGATATTTCTTGTCACGCCCCAGGGCGGCCGTCCCCGAGACGTGGCAATAATGAAATATCAGCTATCAATACCTGAGATCAATAAAGACTCCAACAACAACACACAAGGTGGCAAAGCAAGGATAATGATAACTGACTGAAAAGCGGAAGCATAATATATAAACAATGTCTGTAAACCAAAAACATTATTATAGACTCGAATACACAATCACTGTCCTGTGAGAGCCAAGCCTAGTCCAAATAAAATACAACCTGTGTCACATGCACGATTTACAATACATAAAATGACTCTAGGACTACTGACAGCCTCGCACTCGCCACCCGCCGGAAGAACGCTCCACGCCCATATGACCACGCCACAGGGAAGCTCCAGCTCTATGCCAAACACCGCCCCTGAAAGAAACAATATGCGAGGGGTGAGCTACAAGCTCAGTGAGTGGCTGGAAACCAATCACCATTAAAACAGTTCAATGCTAACACAATTTCCTTTCAAGGAAAAACATGGGTAGAAACCCAATGGATAACAGGGTCACGCGGCAGCGCGACCAACCTCACCCTCACCCTCACTCCCGGAGGAAGACTCTTGGGACTTTTGGGGAGAGACCATACCGTTAGTCGAAGAGACGCGGAATTACTGGTCCACACAACACTACTGAATCACCAACCTCACCCTCACTCCCGGAGGGAGACTCTTGGGTCTCTTGGGGAGAGACCATACCGTTGGTCGACGAGACCCGGAATTACTGGTCTATACAACACTACTGGATCATCTACATCGAGATAACTGCCCAACGATGTCTTTGAACATCGATACGCAACCGGACCCAACAACTATGGGAACGGACGAACAACAAATGGGTCACGCGACGACGTGTCTTCACCTCATCCTCACCCTCACCCTCACCCTCACCCTTTAGAGGTGACATAGGACTTTTGGAAGAGACTTAGACTGCTCTACACCCTTGGTCCACCGGTAGCCCTTTCCCCACGTAGCCTCTACCTGGTATACTCCCACGATCAGTACGCTTCCGAACGCATCGGTGGTACCTACGGATGGGAGCCCTCTGTCAGGACAGCTTTTCCAACGCCGGGGAGTTCCTACATCGAATCCAACGAAGGGGAGAACGATTTCACGCTCGCTATATCATTCGTTAGCCCTCTCCCGGGTAGCCTCTACCTGGTATACTCCCACGATCAGTACGCTTCTAAACGCATCGGTGGTACCTACGGATGGGAGCCCTCTGTCAGGATAGCTACAACCCGGGCCATTTCAACACAGACGACATTAGGAGGAAACACTCCATGTTCGCAAAGCGAACCCAATGGAATGAAAACTACACTCCATGTTCGCACGCGCCCCAGCACCCCGTGGCACACAGCCGCGCCCCCATCCGCGCGCCCAGACGCGCTGCCACGCACACCCGCGCGCACTGCGCGTCCTGCCCGCGCGCACTGCGCGCCAGCGCAGCACCTTGCACCCCTGCGCATACGCGTGCGCGCCCGACTGCGCGCGCCAGTGCCCCATTGCGCGCGCAGACGCGCGCGCAGGCGCGCGGATGGCCCCGCGCGCGTTCCCAAACCTCTCCCACCCCCTCCTCAGCCCTCACACTCACCCTACCACCCATGCATGGCATGCATGAACACCCTAAGAGCCCTAACAACCATTTAAAACAAGGATAAGGGAGGAGGAGAGCTTACCAAAGGAGGGGAAAGAAAGGGGAGGTATTCGGGTGCCCTTGGCGCACCAAAACCACCTCAACCGCCACCACCAACACCACCACCTCCTCAGCCTTACTTGGCTGCAAATCAGGGGCAAAAAAGGGGAGCATGAGAGGGGTGAAAGCTAGAGAGAAAGAAAGAGAGAAAGGGACAACAACAACAACACAAACACACCTTTGAGTGCTCTTCCTCTTACACCATTTCTTCTTCTTTTGCTTCTTCTTCTCCTTCTTTTCTTTCAAAAGAACACACACACACACATAAGGGAGAGGGAGACGTGGGAATGGTGAGGGAGAGAGAGAGAGAGCCCACTTTTTCCACCATTTGGGGGGGGGGGGGTGTGATGAGAAGGGAAAAAGGGGGGGTGCACCTAAGCTAAACTCACCCACACACATTTAAAATATCCATAGTTTTCTTACTCTTTAAGCAATAGGGGGTGTGTGTTATATATGTGTCACTTTTAGCCTTCTGGTCACCATTGGAGCATTCTGGCAGTTTTTCAACTTTTTCTTTTTTCGATCGGAACCGCTAAAATTTCAGACTTTTAGCCATCATCATGAGTTTGAGAACTCCGATTGAAAATCTAACTGCACATTATGTGTCCTGGTGCCATTTCAAGCCACTCACGAAAATTTCATCGAATTCCGGTAACGTTCAGAATTTCGCAGTTCCGAATCGTATCTGGGTTTTGACCAAGCGAAAAGTCATTGGGAGACTTGACCAAGTCAAAGATGACTTTGACCAAGTCAAGTTTGACCCTTGACTTGGTCAATGGGTTTTGTTTGTTAGTGTGGCTAGGTTGACTTGAGGTCAAAGTTCACAAAATACCCTAAGTGCCCTAAGTGGTGTGTGTGTGAGTGGCTAAGTGTGTGTGTGTGAGCCTAAGTGAAGTCCACGCCCACCAATAGTGTTTCTATTCATCTTCTTCTCTCTCTCAAGCTCTCACATCTCCTCTCTTTATATCCCTCTTTTGATCTAGTAGGGGTGGAAGAAAGAAGAGGCCATTGAAGGAGAAAAGGAAGGTGAGGTCTCGATCTACCTTTCCATGGTTTCATTTTTGCTTTCCCCCTTGTTTGCCTCCCTCTCTTGGCTCCTTTTCTCCTCTGTTTTCAGCCATCCTTGGGCTGAGAAGAGATCTTGGTGGTGGTGATTCGGTGCGCGAAGAGCACCCGAGTTCCTCCCCTTCCCTTCCTCTCTTTGGGTAAGCTTTCCTCCTCCCTATTTCTTGTTTAGATGGTTGTTTAGGAGGTGAAATGGTGTATGCATGGTATGCATGTGTGTTAGGGGTGTGGGAGGGCTGAGGGAGGTGGTGGGAAGGGCTCGGGAGCGCGTGCGGACTCATCCGCACCCGTGCGAGCGAGTCTGCGCGGGCAGACAGTGCAGGCGGCGCAGTCGGGCGTGCGCGAGTACGCGCGGACGCGCGGGCGTGAGCGCGGTGTGCTGTGCGGGGGGCGCAGTGTACGCAGTGCATGCGGGTGTGCGCGCGAGGTGCTGCGCTGGGGCTCAGTCCGCGCGGGTGCACCCGGGGCTGGACGCGCCTGGGCGCTCGGGCAGGGGCGCAGCAGCGCGCATGGGAGCGCGGGCTGGGGCGCGGCAGTGCGCCCGGGGCGCGGGCGTGCGTGCGTGCGTGCGCACCCGTGCGGGTGGCCGTGCGCATGGCTGCCGTGGGTGCGGGAGGATGTCGGGGCACTCAGGCTCGCGTGCGTGCGGGCCGTATGCATGCTTGTCCGAGTGTAGGGTATTTCTAGCGTATTTCTAGCGTATTTCTTATGTATTTGTGTAGATTACTCACCATTTTGATTACCCATGTCTTGCAGATCTTGACGGGCGGTCACGCGACGACCCGGGTATTGGTGAGTGGGACAATCCAACCCAGTAGGGAGGCGTTCGATGCACGTAGGCGTGCATTGCCCTCCCCTGGGGCACCATAGTTGCATATTAGCTAGTATTAAGTGTAATATGTGCTATGCATGATCATTATGTTGTATTCATGCCCCCCTTAGACTTTGTATGCTAGGGATATGCACCCTTATATTATGTATAGAGGCCTACACATCTTGATACCATGTTTTCATGCTAGGAAAGCCCCGACCTACGCATGTTTCCCATTTAGTTTAACTTATTTAAATCAAATGCGAGCATATGGTTATTAGCATGCCTTAGAAATATTATAACCTCGTTGTTATAATATGTGTCTCCCCGCATCTTAGTTATGCACCCTGGAGGAATTCTGAAGAATTCATGACATTAGTAGAGTTGCAATCGGTGTCGGCGGATCCAAGAGGATCTTATCCGTGTGGGTAGGCTGTTTCTCTTCCCTTCGTTGGATCCGTGTAGGGACTCCTCAGCGTTAGACAGGCTGTCCTGACAGAGGGCTCCCATCTGTAGGTACCTCCGATGCGTCAGACTGTGCTGATCGTGGGAGTAGACTAGGCGAGCTACGGTGTGCAGGAGAGGCTATCGGTGGACCAAGGGTGATTAACAGCCTAGTCAGTCCCAAAAGACCATGTCACCAGCTTGAGGGTGAGGGTGAGGGTGTGGTGGGTATGTAGCGACCCACTGGATTGTGTAGTTACTGCCACTTAGAGGCTATAATTTAACTAAGGTTAATATGAATTGTGATGCATGGGTTGTGCTATTCACTGAGCGTGTGGCTCACCCCTCACATATATTTTTTTTCTCCAGTTATATCTGAGTCGGATCTGAAGGAGGAGCTCCCCGAGCCACATCAGCAGTAGCAGAGCAGCGCCACGTTCTGCGAGTGAGAGGCCATCAGCATCTCCCTTTGATTGTATGTATTGTTTCCGTTCTTGGGTACACGTTCGTATATATTTGGATGTCGTTGTATACTTGTATATATATTGGCTCTCACAGGACAGTTGATTATGTATCGGGTCTGTAATATGTCTTTTGAATTACAGACTCAGTCTTTTAGCTTCCGCTATTTGTGTATATATTATGTCAGCCTCATTGTTGTCTGTGTTGTCATTTTTTATGTTGTTTAGAGTATGTTATTGACCTCCTGTATAGACTGTTGATATCATATATACCATTGCCGCGTCTCGGGGACGGCCGCCCTAGGGTGTCACAGTGAGGTTACCCAAGGTCACCTTAACCACCAAAATATCCCAACACTATTCCTCCTAATAAACCAGAAACGACAAAAACCCGGATACGATTCGGAACTGCATAATTTTTAAAACGTTACCGAAATTCGATGAAATGTTTATGAGAGTACAAAATGGCACCAGGACTCATAATATGCAGTTAGATTTTCAATCGGAGTACTCGAACTCACACAGATAGCTAAAAGTCCAAAATTTTAGCGGCTCCGATCGAAAAAAGAAAAATTGAAAAATGGCCAGAAATGACCCAAATGTGACCAATAAGCTAAAAAGTGACACATTTATAACATTCTGCCCCCCTTAGGAAATTTTGTCCACAAAATTTAATACAATACCATCTAGGAAGGGAAAAGATGTGGATATGCGCCACGCATGGCGTCCTCGCGCTCCCAAGTGGCCTCGACACCAGAACGGTGCTGCCATTGCACCTTAACCAACTGGATGGTCTTGGTGTGGAGCCTCTTCTCGCGTCGGTCTAGGATCTCGATCGGCTGCTCCACGAATGACAAGTCCGGCTCGAACGGGGATGACGTGAGCAGGATCGTGGACATAACGCCTCAACTGCGAGACATGGAAGACGTCTTGGGCATGAGCCAACTGTGGGGGCAAGGCTATGTAATAAGCCACTTCTGCAATCCGCTCAAGGATGAGAAACGGACCAATGTAACGCGGACTCAGCTTGCCCCGCACACCGAAACAGAAGATGCCCTTCGACGGGGACACCTTCAGGAAAACATGGTTGCCAACCTCGACGAAAAGCTCACGACGACGACGATTCGACGGCGTAGCTCTTCTGACGGCTCTGAGCGATTCGGATATGCTCACGAATCGTCTTGACCTTCTCTGAGGTCTGGCGGACGATCTCTGGTCCCTCCAACTGGCGCTCTCCGACCTCGTCCCAACACAAGGGAGACCTGCAGCTGCGGCCATAGAGTGCTTCATATGGTGCCATCCGAATACTCGAGTGGTAGCTGTTGTTGTAGGCGAACTCCACCAACGGGAGGTGCCTCTCCCAACTGCCCCCAAAGTCAAGAACGCAAGCTCGCAGCATGTCCTCCAGGGTCTGTATCGTCCTCTCTGACTGGCCGTCCGTCTGCGGATGAAACGTTGTACTGAAGTGGAGGTTCGTACCAAGGGCGTGCTGGAGGCTGCGCCAGAACCTCGAAGTAAACCTCGCGTCTCTATCAGAAATGATGCTGACGGGAGTGCCATGGAGACGAACAATCTCGGAGACAAACAACTGCACCATGGTGTCCAGAGAATCGGTGAGTCGAATGGGGAGGAAATGAGCGGACTTAGTCAATCGGTCGACGATCACCCAGATGGCATCGCGACCCGAACGTGACCTCGGCAGACCCGAAACGAAGTCCATGGTGATCTGCTCCCACTTCCACTGAGGAATCTCAATGGACTGCAGCTTCCCCGCAGGACACTGATGTTCCGACTTCACCTGCTGGCATACCAAGCAACGGGCAACGAAACGGCCAATATCCGCCTTCATCTCGCGCCACCAGTAGCCACGACGAAGGCCCCTGTACATCTTCGTGCCTCAAGGATGCACTATGTACCTCGAACGATGGGCCTCATCGAAGATCTTCTGCTTCAGCTCTGCGTCGTTAAGAATGCACACCCGACCTCTGAACCGCAGGATTCTATCCTCGTGAATCTGGTAGTCCGGACGCTCACCCTGGGCGACGCCTTCAGAGAGGACTAGAAAGTGAGGATCCCGCCCCTGAGCCGTGCGGATCTCGTCGAGAAGAACGGGCTGCACCACTAGCCTGGCCAAAAAGCCACCCGCAGGCGTCTCTCGAACGCTGATCCAGCAAGCGGCCTCCTCCAGAAGCCTCCAACGACGTACAGCCAAGTGGGCGGCCATGCCCAAGGGCTGCCTGCTGAGAGCATCGACCACGACATTCGCCTTACCCGGATGGTAAGCGATGTCACAGTCATAGTCCTTCAGGAACTCAACCCAACGTCGCTGATGCATGTTGAGCTCCGGCTGGGACTGCAAGTAAGTTAGGCTTTTGTGATCCGTGAAGAGCTCAAACCCCTCGCCATAGGGTAGTGCCTCCACATCTTCAGCGCAAAAATGATCACTGCAAAATCGAAGTCGTGGGTGGGATAATTATGCTCATTGGGCTTCAACTGACGTGACACATAAGCAACAACCTTACCGTACTGCATCAGGACGCAACCCAAACCCAGCCGCGATGCATCAGAGTAGACTGCGAACCCACCACTCCCAGACGGAATGGTAAGAACCGGCGCTGAGGTGAGTCTTCGCTTCAACTCCACGAAGCTCTCCTCGCAAGATGGGGACCACTTGAACCAGACATCCTTCCGTGTAAGGCGGGTCAGAGGCACGGCTAACTTTGAGAAACCCTCGACAAACCTCCGATAATAACCCGCCAAACCCAGGAAGCTCCGAATCTCGGTGGGGTTCGACGGTCGCCGCCAATTCGACACGGCGAGCGTCTTGTCCGGGTCCACAGATATACCCTCGCCGGAAATCACGTGGCCTAGAAAGGCCACACGCTCCAACCAGAACTCGCACTTACTGAACTTGGCGAACAACTGATGTCGGGCCAAAGTCTCCAAGACAGTGCGGAGATGGTCAGCGTGCTCCTCAAGACTCCTCAAGTACACCAGAAAATCATCGATGAAATCTACCATGAAGGAGTCGAGAAAGGGCCGAAACACCCGGTTCATCAAATCCATGAAGGCCGCCGGCGCATTCGTCAACCCAAACGGCAGTACTCGAAACTCGTAGTGCCCATAACGGGTACGAAAGGCCGTCTTCGGAATATCCGACTCCCGGATCTTCAGCTGATAGTAGCCCGAACGGAGATCGATCTTTGAAAAGACACGCGCTCCCTGGAGCTGGTCAAACAGATCGTCAATCCGCGGTAAGGGGTACTTGTTCTTCACGGTCCGCTTGTTCAGCTGCCTGTAATCAATACAAAGATGTAGCGAACCGTCCTTCTTCCAAACGAATAAAACAGGGGCTCCCCACGGAGAGACACTCGGACGTGCAAAGCCCTTCTCGAGCAACTCTTCCAGCTGCTCCTTGAGCACCTTCAGCTCTGCTGGGGCCATCCGGTACGGAGCTCTCAAAATCGGCTCGGTCCCTGGAATTAGATTAATCTCAAACTCGATCGCGCGATCCGGCGGTAGTCCCGGAAGATCATCGGGAAAAACCTCTGGATATTCTACCACAACCGGAGTCTGACTGATATCTGCCCACAACGGTGCATCCTCAGCAATGTACGCCAGAAAACCCTCACATCCTCCCTGAAGGAGTCTCCACGCCTGGATGGATGACACGAACCCCAAAGGGGCTATGTCCCGATCGCCCACGAACTGGAAAGATCTCTGACCAGGTATGTGGAAAGACACTGACTTCGCAAAACAGTCGATACTGGCATGGCTAGCTGAGAGCCAATCCATTCCCAGGATGGCATCGAAGTCCATCATGGCGAGCTCGACCAACTCTAATGGAAACTCATGCTCCGCAATCGCCACGGTACACCCCCGGTAAACAGAATGGAGGAGAATACGGTCTCCGACGGGCAATGATACCTCCAGCACAACATCAAGAGGGGCGGACACCACGCCCATCCGTCTCGCGAAAACGGGAGACACGAACGAGTGCGTGGCTCCGGAATCAAATAGCACATATGCAGGAAGCTGGGAGATCAGAACAATACCTCAGACAATGCTACCCGAAGCCTGCGCCTCCTCGGCCGTAAGTGCTGCAACACGACCCTGAACAAGCTGCGGCTGAGGAGCAGGGGCACGCCTCGCAGGCTGCACTGGCTGCCTCCTCTGGTCAACTCGGCCACCCTGTGGCTGTTGCTGCTGACGCTGCGGTTGCTGTTGTAGGTTCTGCTGTGGCTACTGTCGAGGCATAGGAGGTCGGCCAGCATCAGGGCAATCATAGGAAATATGTCCGACCCGCTGACAATGGTAACAACATCGCGTCTCCGGTCGCCTAGCCTGGAATGGTACTGCATCAATGGGTGCTGGACCCTGCACTAGCACCACATCGACTGGAGTAGCGACGGCCGTTGGCCGATCAAAGAGGGGTCGCTTGTTCTTGCGACGGCCGCTGGCCGATCAAAGCGGGGCCGCTTGTTCTTGCGACGTCCCTTGTCCTGGCTCCTGGGGGGCCTCTGGTCTACAAAAGGGGTTTGAACCCCCGAAGGAACCCCAAGGTCTCGCTCAACTGTCCTCACACGAGACACCAAGTCTGAGTACCTCGAGAATCCCTGAGAGGTGACGTGCACCCTGATGGTGCTAATGAGACCCATCTCGAACCGACGGCATCGCGTCTCCTCATCCATCACTAAGGCAGGGGTGAACCGAGAAAGCCTCGTGAAACGTGTAGAGTAATCAGCGACTGACATGGAGTCCTGCGTCAGCTGCTCGAACTTTCTCATCACGATCTGACGTGTCAAAAAAGGGAAGTACTCCTCCAGGAAGTAACTCTGAAATCCAGCCCATAGAAGTCGCCCCACACCCTCGGGGATGTCCACCGATCGGGTAGCCCACCAGTCGGCGGTGCTACCCTTCAACATGAAGGTGGCCAGTGAGACATGGTGGCGGTCAGTGCAGTGCATGGTCGAGAAGATCTTGTCTATCTCCATCAACCAACGCTCGGGGGCAAGGGGGTCCGTCGACAAGCCATGGAACTCGGGAGGGTGAAGCTTCAGAAAGGCGGTGAGGCCGGCCTGATGCACACGTGCCGCAGCCTCTAGCTCCACCTCCCTCTCCAGGGGATCCTGAATTCCTTCTACTGGAATCTCCACTGGGACAGGGGGTACCTCGAGCACCACCGGTGGATCTGCTACTAAGGGGACCTGCGAAACTGCCTTGCGGGCCGCCTGCAGCTCCTGGATCTCTCACGCCTGATCAGCCAACGCCCTAGTCTGGGCCTCCAATGCCCTAGTTTGAGTCTCCAATAGATCTGCGATATGAGCATAAGCACGCTCCCATGCAGAAGGCTCCTACACTGGTCCTGGCCCAATAGCCGAGGACCCTTCAATAGACTCCCTGCCTCTGGTAGGTTCAGAAACCTCTAAGGCCCGAGGGGGACCATGTCCACGCATTCGTCTGCGAGGAGGCGTATCACTAACCTAAGAAAATAGACACTAGGATCAGAATACTCATATAGAAATCCTAGGACTCATCTCTAGGAAAACAACTGGCTATGACAGGACAAGGCTTTGATACCAACTTTTGTCACGCCCCAGGGCGGCCGTCCCCGATACGTGGCAAATATATATAATATCAGCAGTCCATACACGAGATCAATAAAAGACTCTAAACAACATCGAAGGTAATAACACAATTAACAATGTAGATGACATAATATATATACATATAGCGGAAGCTTAAACGACTGTAATTCAAAGACATATTACAGACCAGAATACATAATCAACGACAGTACATACAAGCAAAAAGGGGGATGCTGATGGCCTCTCACTCGCAAGACCCAAAACGCGAACGCTGCTCCGCTACTGGTGCGATGCCTCGGGGAGCTCCTCCTTTAGATACGACTCAGCGACAACTAGAGGAAAAATATGCGAGGGGTGAGCCACACGCTCAGTGAATGGTACAATCCATGCAACACAACTCATATTTAATCTTCAACATCATTAAAGTTCCTAAGATGGGAGTAACTGTACAAATTGGTGGGTCGTACCGACGCCGGCCCACCACACCCTCACCCTCACCCTTTAGAGGTGACATAGGTATCTTGGGAGAGATTAGACTGCTCTACACCCTTGGTCCACCGGTATCCCTTTCCCCGGGTAACCTCTACCTGGTATCCATGGTCAGTACGTTCCCGAATGCATCAGTAGTACCTACAGATGGGAGCCCTCTGTCAGGATAGCTTTTCCCAACCCGGTTAGTTCCTACACGGATCCAACGAAGGGGAGAAAACAATCTACACTCACGGATATGATCCTCTTGGATCCGTCGACAACGGTTACTAAACACTGCTAAGGTAACGAATTCTCAAGAATTCCTCCAGGGCGCATAACTAAGATGCGGGGAAAAACATATTATTCATAATGACAATTACCAAGTATGATCCCCATAAGCGGTCATACACTTGCCTAATCTCATTAGGCAAGATTTGAGACCCAACCTAAGCATATAACATGGAAGCATTTAAATATTATAATAACAAGGTTATAATATTTTCTAAGGCATGTTTATACTAATATATTCTCATTTTGTTCAATTAAATTAAACTAGATGGGAACATGCATACATCAAGGCTTTTCAAACATGGGACATGGTATCTAGGCATGTATGGGCTTCTATACATGATACATGGATGTATATCCCTAGCATACAATGTCTAACATGGCATGGTTACATCATAGTGAAACATGCATTATCATAAGTTTTTATTCACACAAGTTAATATGCAGTTATGGTGCCCCACGGGAGGGCAATGCACGTCTACGTGCATCGAACGCCTCCCAACTGGGTTGGATCGACCCACTCACCGCAACCCGGGTCGTTGCGTGATCGAACCGCCAAGATCTGCAAGACAAGGGCATTCAATATGGTGAGTGTAACTACATAAATATACATGAAATTTACTAGAAATGCCAAAGAATCGGACAAGTATGCATACGGGCTCGCACGCATGCGAGCACGCACGTCCACACGCAACTCTGAGTGCCCCGACACCTACCCGAACCCTCGGGCTGCCACACGCATGGCCCCCCGCACCCATACGCGTGCACGCACGCGCCCCAGCACCCCTTGGCGCACTGCCGCGCGCCCATCCACGAGCCCAAAAGAGCTACCGCGCGCGCCCGCGCGCACTGCGCGTCCTGCCCGTGTGCACTCACGCGCACGTTCGCGCGCGTGCGCCTACGTGCGTGCGCCCACCTGTGCGCCCGACTGCACGCGCCAGCGCCCCTCTGCGCGCGCAGACGCGCGCGCACGCGCGCGGATGGCCCTGCGCGCGCGCCCAAACCTCTCCCACCCCCTCCTCAGCCCTCACACTCACCCTACCACCTATGCATGGCATGCATGAACACCCTAAGAGCCCTAACAACCATTTAAAACAAGGATAAGGGAGGAGGAGAGCTTACCAAAGGAGGGGAAAGAAAGGGGAGGTATTCGGGTGCCCTTGGCGCACCAAAACCACCTCAACCGCCACCACCAACACCACCACCTCCTCAGCCTTACTTGGCTGCAAATCAGGGGCAAAAAAGGGGAGCATGAGAGGGGTGAAAGCTAGAGAGAAAGAAAGAGAGAAAGGGACAACAACAACAACACAAACACACCTTTGAGTGCTCTTCCTCTTACACTATTCCTCTTCTTTTGCTTCTTCTTCTCCTTCTTTTCTTTCAAAAGAACACACACACACACATAAGGGAGAGGGAGACGTGGGAATGGTGAGGGAGAGAGAGAGAGAGCCCACTTTTTCCACCATTTGGGGGGGGGGTGATGAGAAGGGAAAAAGGGGGGGGGGTGCACCTAAGCTAAACTCACCCACACACATTTAAAATATCCATAGTTTTCTTACTCTTTAAGCAATAGGGGGGTGAGGTTACCCAAGGTCACCTTAACCACCAAAATATCCCAACACTATTCCTCCTAACAAACCAGAAACGACCGAAACCCGGATACGATTCGGAACTGCATAATTTTTAAAACGTTATCGGAATTCGATGAAATTTTTATGAGTAGTACAAAATGGTACCAGGACTCATAATATGCAGTTAGATTTTCAATCGGAGTACTCGAACTCACGCAGATAGCTAAAAGTCCAAAATTTTAGCGGCTCCGATCGAAAAAAGAAAAATTGGAAAAATGGCCAGAAATGACCCAAATATGACCAATAGGCTAAAAAGTGACACATATATAATAGTTTGTCATAGGTTTTCCCCATTAGCATGGGCGCAACAACTACACCACGCCCTTGAGTCTTATCGCAAGGGAATATTAGGTAGGTGCCCGTTATTAACCCAGACTTAATCATGCTGGATATTCCAATTAATATGGTGGGAGTAGTATTACAATACTACCTAAGGCATGCCATATTCTATACATCCATACACATTACACAAATACGTGCCCATACTAGAGGGGCGCATGCAACACAATCATTCATACATAGATACAATACATGCAATATAAGCCTAGCATGCAAGATATCTAACATATTATAGTCTAAGCATGGCCATACTACTTATCTACACAAGTAGTATAGCTAGGATGCCCCATCGATGCGCGACGCACGACTACGCGCGTCGAGCGCATCTCGAGAGGGGGGGGATTGGACCAAACCACTCACCGCAACCCGGGACCTCGTGCATCCCATCCGACGAGATCTGCAAGGTAAGGGCATCAAATTTGGTGAGTAACATCACATTATAACACTTAGAAATTACTAGAAATACCAAAGACTTAGACATGCACGCATACGGGCTCGCACGCATGCGAGCACGCGCGTACGCACGCATGCCCGAGTGCCCCAGCACCTACCCGAGCCCCTGGGCAGCCCCGCGCATGCCCTAGCACGCGCACGCACGGTTACGCACGCGTGCGCGTGCACTTGCACCCTGCGCATGCCCAGGCGCTCGCCCAGACGCACTACCCCCGGCGCGCACGCTCGCGCGCGCCCGCGCGCACTCGCGTGCCCGCCCTGAGCGCACCCCGCTCGCTGCCAGCGTCCACGCGCACCCGCGCGCCCGCTCCGGGTGGACCCGCGCACCCGCGCGCACGGGCACGCGCCCGCCTGCGCTTGCCAGGGCCCCTCTACGCGCGCATCTGCGCGCACACGCGCGCAGACAGACCCGCGCGCGCGCCCAGCACCCTTTTAAATCCTTCAACCCCTCCCCCACACTTCTCACTCACCCTAAACCAACTACCTAACATGCATGACTTCCCCACAACCCCTAAGCAATGAAAAAACAAAGAAAAGAAGGGGAAGACCTAACCTAGGTGGGGGAATGAAAGGGGGAGATTCGGGGGCCCTCGATGCACCCGCGACCACCTCAACCACCACCACCACTACCACCACCTCCACAGCCCTCCTCAGCCTTCTTTGGCTGCAAATCAGGGGGGGGGAAGACATGAGAGGGTAATTGAGAGAGGAGAAACCACAACAACAACAACACATGCACAAACACACACACCTTGCACTTCCTCCTTCACCTTCTCCTTCCTTTGCTTCTTCCTCCTCCTTCTCCACACACACAAAGAGGGGAAAAAGAAACCAAAAGAGGGAGAGAAAGAGAGATCCACGAGTTGGGAGAGAGGGGGAGAGAGAGAGAGGGCAAAATGGTCATTTCCATGCCCAAATAGTGTTTAGGGGTGACCATAAGGGGTGGTGAGGTTAAGGTTAGGCTCACCCTCACTCAATCACTTATTTTTGCTTTATTGGGAAGCGTGCGGAGAAGCACCACACACTCGAAAATATCTTGCCCACCGAAACCACCACCACCACCACTACCACGACCTCATCCTTCATTTCTCTTCTTCTTGCTTGATCTTCTTCTTCTTGCACCTCCTCGTCCAAGAACTCAATCTTCTTCGTCTCCACCAACACACAAGAGAGAGAGAGAGAGAGCAAAAAGAGAGAAAGAGAGGCAAAGAGAGGGATTTTCGGATGGAGAGAGAGGGGGTGCAAAGGGGGGTTTTTACACTCCCAAATAGAGATTAGAGGTCATTTTTGTTATGCCTGTGTCATTTGGAGCGCTCTGATTGAAAATTTGGCTACATAATTTTTCTCCTATTTGGTATTTGGATTTAATTTTGTTAAAATCCAAGATGAAGAGGTTTAAATATGATTTTATTATGAGATGCTCAGTTTTGAGTTAGCTTTCGTACAAAAGTGGAATTAGATCAACTGGATTCATGTAGTAAAAGTTATGGGTATTTTTCCAAGTATACCCCGGGGATGAAAAATTCTGGCAGCAGCCCTGTTCAATGTTTAGCTCACATTTCGGAATAGCTGGAGAGATTATTTGATCTTGGCATAAACATGAAAGTTGTAGATAATCTTCTTGGCTTTCCAACGGACTTTGAATTGTGCAATTCGGAGCTATATTGAGGAAGTTATGGCTGTTCTAGTGAAGCAAGCCCATAATTTCTAGTCAGGGATGAATTGGTCATTTGTATCCCTCCTTTGGATATTTATTTGGCCAAAAATATCTCTCTCTCTCTCTCTCTCTCTCTCTCTCTCTCCCTCCCACTCCCCACGTGGGATTCTTGGATCTCTCTTTCTCTCTTTTCACTCCCCCAATGTGTTTGTTTTATTTCCTCAAAGAGAAGGAGAAGGTGGAGGAGGAAGTGATGGTGAGTGTTTGTGCAAGTAGTTGTTGTTGTTGTTGATTCTCTTCTCTCAAGCTCCCTCTCATGCCCTTCCCCCCCCCCTGATTTTCAGCCAAGAAGGAGGCTGAGGAGAGGCTGAAGAGGTGGTGATGGTGGTGGTGGTGGTTGAGGTGGCCGTGGGCGCGTCGAGAGCCCCGCATCTCCCCCTTTCCCTTTCCCTCTTTTGGTAAGTCCTCTTCCCCTTCTTTTTTATTTTTAGGGCTGTTGGGATGGTTGGGGAGGTCATGCATGCTAGGTAGATGGGTTAGAGTGTGTGTGAGGGGTTGGGGAGGGTTAAAAAGGGGTAAAGTTGGTTGGGCGCGCGTTGGGGGTTGTCTGCGCGCGTGCCGGGCGCTGGCAGGCGCAGGCGGGCGCGCAGGCGCGCGCGGGGAGTGCGCGCGAGTCTGTAATAATGTTTTCGGTTTACAGACATTGTTTATATAGTATGCTTCCGCTTTTCCGTCAGTTATCTTTATCCTTGCTTTGCCACCTTGTGTGTTGTTGTTGGAGTCTTTATTGACCTCAGGTATTGATAGTTGATATTTTATTATTGCCACGTCTCGGGGACGGCCACCCTGGGGCGTGACAAAAGTTGGTATCAGAGCTTGGTCCTGTCAGAGCCTAAGTCTAGTCATATAGATGATGAGTTGTAGGATTGTCATCCGAGTAATCTTGTTTTAGAAGTTACCTTAGTTTGCTAACATGCTTCCTCACATCCGTTAACGTGGACGTGACCCCCATGGACCCACCCTTAAGTTGTCGACTGGGTCGACTAAATAGGGTCACTTGTTGGATCCCTTGTGGTGTGATTAAGGCTTGGGTAGGAGATTCCTTCCCAGTAATATGACAGTGATGAATTGGTCGCAATTTCTAAGGTATGGATTGCGTCTCGATAATGGAGCTCTTTCCCATGCATCGGTATTGCTGGTAACCATTGAGTTCGCGTGCGGCGCCAGTTTCAAGTGTTGAGGATGTGGAGTATTGCTCATTAAGGGGCGATGTCTTCTTCCAGTCTTCCTACTTAGGATAAGGGGCCTTGCAGGGTCAGCGTTGAGACCCGGGCTAGGGTACTCCGTGTTCCTTGTTTGGTTGTTGGGATATCCTATATCGGGACCTCATGGTGCCCTCCCAAGGTTCTTTTCCTAGTCAAGGAATACCTTTGAAGCATCAAATTGATGATGGATTTTTCCTCTCACTTGGAAGGTGCTGTAGCGAGTGGTGATGCATACGATCGGGATTGGGTGCATCCTATTGCAGCTTGGTGGGCGATTACTTGTGGACTGGGTTCCATAGTGGCATCTGGAGTCGCTTCGATATATCATTGTGCGTTGTAGCTGCCCGGTTGAGGCCAGAGCCCTGTGAGGTGCTCTCAGATACTATGCTTGTTGGTGCGCCCATATGGCAGAGATAGTAGGCTTGGGAGGCTACCAGGTAGAGGCCACACCGGGAGAGTGCTACTAGATGATGTCGAGAGCGTGGACTCCCCGTGATGAATCTGCCCATGGAGTGCAGGATGCTGGAGTTCCAATGGTTATAGTTGAGCGGCCTATCTCTGGTGGCATGTGAAGCACAGTTGTGGATACTGTCGCGTTTTGCCCCGACATGAGTCGTAAATAAGGAGACGCGATGCTAGCGTTTGTGATGGGACTCAACCGCCTTATCAGATAGATGACGTCGCATAGGCATTGTCGAGGTTCGACGACCCCTTATTGCGTGTCTTGTGGATTAAGTGCGGTTGAGCGGCTTACCAAGCGTGTAAGTGTCATCATGAGCGCCAGCCATGCTCGAGGAGCAGAATTTGGACTTAATTGTTCGTGGTGTTGTTTTGATCTCCCCGTGGAGGTAGAAGATCAATTACCCTTGCTGCGAATCGATGATCTGTTTGACCAGCTCTGGGAGCCAGTGTCTTCTCTTAGATCGATCTTCGCACAAGGGTACCACAAGTCGGAGATCCGGGAGTTAGACATCCCGTAGATGGCCTTTCGTGACCGTTTCGGGCACTACGAGTTTTAAGTACTGCCGTCGGGGTTGACGAATGCGCCGGATGCCTTCGTGGATCTCAAAAGTTTTATTGGGTTTCCGTGGACTACTTTGAGGTAGTCTTCATTGAGATTGCTGGGGTGCGATGAAAAAGGTGATGTGGGTGACCTTGTTTCCCCAGGTTAGCATGCCCTCAGGCAAAGTTCGAGAATCATCATCATAGCATTGGAAAGCGTCAGTCCATGGAGATTCCTTAGTGGACGTGGGAGTGGGTTATCGGGGATTGATGCGGACTCGCTAAAGTCACGTTCGGGTCGCGACGCCGTCTAGGTGATCATTGACCGACTGACTAAGTCCGCGCTTCCCTCCCTAATCCGACTGATTGAGTCTCTGGACGCCTTGACGTGGGTTTTCACCTTCGCGATTGTTCGTCTTCATGGCACTCCGGTTGGCGCTATTTTTGGTTGAGACGCGAGGGTTACTTTGAGGTTGTGGCGCAGCCTTGGCAGGCTTTGGCGCGAGCCTCCATTTAAGTATAGCGTTTCATCGCCGATGGACAGCCAAACAAAGAGGACGATTCAGACCTTGGAGGACGTGCTGAGTGCCTGCATGCTCGATGATGAGGGCAGTTGGGTGAGGCGCCACCCATTTGTTGGGGTATGCCTTCAAGACGACTACCATTCGAGAATCCAGATGGATCTGTGAAAGGCACTCTACAGGCGCAGTTTTCTATACCTCCCTTGTGTTGGGACGGTTGAGGAGCGCCAGGATGAGGGGCCATAAGTTAGTTGTTTGACCTTGCGGTGGCCAAGTTGGTTCGTGTGTGCATCCGTACCTTTCGGAACCGACAGTAGAGCTACGCAGGTCATAGTCACCAAGAGCCTACCTTTGGGTTTGGTGACCATGTTTTCGTGAAGGTGTCCTAGTTTAAGGGCATCCTCTGTTTCGACGTTTGCGGCAAGCTGAGTTGGCTCTTCAATGGGACTATTTTTCGTCATTGAGTGGATTGGGGAGGTGGCTTGTCATGTAGCCTTTCCCCCACAGCTGGCTCATGCCCACGACGTCGTCCTTGTCTCATGGCCAAGGCGTTATGTCCAAGATCCTGCTCATGTCACTCCGTTCGACCGTCTCATTCTCGAGCTGGATTTGTCGTTCGTGGAGCAGTGGATCGAGGTCAGAGACCAGCATGAGAAGAGGCTCTACGCTAAGACCGTTCCTTTGATTATAGTGTGTTGGTAGCGCCAGTCCGGTGCAAGGACCACTTGGGAGCAAAAAGTCTATGCGAGATACTTGCTATATTCGGTCTTCCCTTTGGTTTCCTTAAATTTCGAGGACTAAATTTCCTAAGGGGGGAAGAATGTTATGCCTGTGTCATTTGGAGCGCTCTGATTGAAAATTTGGCTACATAATTTTTCTCCTAGAAGTTATGTATTTCGATTTGGTATTTGGATTTAATTTTGTTAAAATCCAAGATGATGAGGTTTAAATATGATTTTATTATGAAATGCTCAGTTTTGAGTTAGCTTTCGTACAAAAGTGGAATTAGATCAACTGGATTTATGTAGTAAAAGTTATGGATATTTTACCAAGTATACCCATGTTCAATGTTTAGCTCACATTTCGGAATAGCTGGAGAGATTATTTAATCTTGGCATAAACATGAAAGTTGTAGATAATCTTCTTGGATTTCCAACGGACTTTGAATTGTGCAATTCGGAGCTATATTGAGGAAGTTATGGCTGTTCTACAGAATTTCTAGTCAGGGATGAATTGGTCATTTCTATCCCTCCTTTGGATATTTATTTGCCAAAAATCTCTCTCTCTCTCTCTCTCTCTCTCTCTCTCTCTCTCTCTCTCTCTCTCCCTCCCACTCCCCACGTGGGATTCTTGGATCTCTCTTTCTCTCTTTTCACTCCCCCAATGTGTTTGTTTTATTTCCTCAAAGAGAAGGAGAAGGTGGAGGAGGAAGTGATGGTGAGTGTTTGTGCAAGTAGTTGTTGTTGTTGATTCTCTTCTCTCAAGCTCCCTCTCATGCCCTCCCCCCCCCCCCCCCCCGATTTTCAGCCAAGAAGGAGGCTGAGGAGAGGCTGAAGAGGTGGTGGTGGTGGTTGAGGTGGCCGTGGGAGCGTCGAGAGCCCCGCATCTCCCCCTTTCCCTTTCCCTCTTTTGGTAAGTCCTCTTCCCCTTCTTTTTGATTTTTAGGGCTGTTGGGATGGTTGGGGAGGTCATGCATGCTAGGTAGATGGGTTAGAGTGTGTGTGAGGGGTTGGGGAGGGTTAAAAAGGGGTAAAGGTTGGCTGGGCGTGTGTTGGGGGCTGTCTGCGCGCGTGCGCGCGGAGGCGCGCGCCGGCAGGCGCGGGCGCTGGCGCGAGCGGGGTGCGCGCGGGGCAGTGCGCGCAGGGCAGGGGGCCAGTGCGCACGCGCGCGTGCGGGCGCGTGCGTGCACGTGCTGGGGCATGCGTGGGGCTGCCCAGGGTCTCGGGTAGGTGCTGGGGCACCCGGGCATGCGTGCGTACGCGCGTGCTCGCATGCGTGCGAGCCCGTATGCGTGCATGTCTAAGTCTTTGGTAATTCTAGTGATTTCTAAGTGTTAAATTGTGATGTTACTCACCAAATTTGATGTCCCTACCTTGCAGATCTCGTCGGATGGGATGCGCGAGGTCCCGGGTTGTATGGTGAGTGGTTCGATCCAATCCCCCCCCTCTCGGGATGCGCTCGATGCGCGTAGTCGCGTGTCGCGCATCGATGGGGCCCCCTAAGCTATACTACTTGTGTAGATAAGTAGTATGGCCATGCTTAAGCTATAATATGTAGATATCTTGCATGCTAGGCTTATATACATGTATTGTATTCATGTATGAATGATTGTGTTGCATGAGCCCCTTTAGTATGGGCATGTATGTTGTAAATGTGTATGGATGTATAGAATATGGCATGTCTTAGGTAGTATTGTAATACTACTCCCACCATATTAATGGGAATATACAGTATGATTAAGTCTAGGTTAATAACGGGCACCTGCCTAATATTCCCTTGCGATAAGACTCGAGGGCGTGGTGTAGCTATTGCGCCCATGCTAATGGGGCAAAGCTATGACCAGCTTCAGGAGATGATGATCTCTCTCACCCTCTCCCTCTGAACGAACTGAGTAAGTAGATGCGATTTTCCTACTCGACTCAGGTTCGTTTGGAATATTGGCATGCACCTGTTAGTGCGCGAGATCGCGCTTGACCCTTTCTTTTAAGTTGGCAATATCCAACGCATGCTTAAGTTAGGCCTTGTGATTAGTGACCATGTATGCATGTTGTATGATTTATTATGATGTAAATCCATCTTAGGGATTGTCCCTATAATTATTAGATGATTCTGCATATGGTTCATGCACATAGCTGGATATATTTATATGCACATGTTAAAAGCTGATAGGCCTATCTGAAATAGGCGTGGGTATGACCTGCTGTCAGGTTGTACCTTATTAGTTAGAGCGCTAGCGATGAAATCGCCCCATGCATCCGAGCGATGCACTCGTTTGGAATTCAGGAGAATTCATTATCTTATCGGATTGTTAAGCCAGTAGTTGGGGCGTGACACCCCCCTGTGTCCGAGCGACGCAACCGTGTGGGAGTACAATAGTGTTCGCTATCATCGATATGTGATTATCGAGTGTAGTGTTTTTCCATTGGGTTCGCTTTGTGAACATGGAATGTTTACTCCCAATGTCGTCCGTATTGAAGAGGCCCGGGTTGTAGCTGTCCTGACAGAGGGCTCCCATCCGTAGGTACCACCGATGCATTCGGGAGCGTACTGATCGTGGGAGTATACCAGGTAGAGGTGACCCAGGAGAGGGTTAACGAATGATATTGCGAGGGTGGAATCGTTCTCCCCTTCGTTGGATCCGATGTAGGAACTCCCCGACGATTACAGCTGACAGAGGGCTCCCATCCGTAGGTACCACCATGCGTTCGGAAGCGTACTGATCGTGGGAGTATACCAGGTAGAGGCTACTCGGGGGAAAGGGCTACCGGTGGACCAAGGGTGTAGAGCAGTCTAAGTCTCTTCCAAAAGTCCTATGTCACCTCTAAGGGGTGAGGGTGAGGATGAGGTGAAGACACATCGCCGCGTGACCCATTTGTTGTTCGTCCGTTCCCATAGTTGTTGGGTCCGGTTGTGTATCGATGTTCAAAGACATCGTTGGGCAGTTATCTCGATGGAGATGATCCAGTAGTGTTGTGGAGACCAGTAATCCCGGGTCTCCTCGACCAACGGTATGGTCTCTCCCCAAAAGTCCCAAGAGTCTCCCTCCGGGAGTGAGAGTGAGGGTGAGGTTGGTCGCGCTGCCACGTGACCCTGTTATCCATGGGTTTCCACCCGTGTTTTCCTTGAAAGGCAAATGTTTAAGTATTGAACTGTTGTATGGTGATTGGTTTCGAGCCACTCACTGAGCTTGTAGCTCACCCCTCGCATACTGTTTCTTTTCAGGGGCAGTGTTGGGCGTGGAGTTGGAGCTTCCCTGTGGCGTGGTCTTATGGGCGTGGAACGTTCTTCCGGCGGGTGGCGAGTGCGAGGATGTCAGCAGTCCTAGAGTCATTGTATGTATTGTAAATCGTGCATGTGGCACAAGTTGAATTTTTCTTTGGACTAGACTTGGCTCTCATAGGACAGTGATTGCGTATTCGAGTCTGTAATAATGTTTTTGGTTTACAGACATTGTTTATATATTATGCTTCTGCTTTTCAGTCAGTTATCATTATCCTTGCTTTGCCACCTTGTGTGTTGTTGTTGGAGTCTTTATTGACCTCAGGTATTGATAGCTGATATTTTATTATTGCCACGTCTCGGGGACGGCCGCCCTGGGGAGTGACAATTTTAACTGATTTTTAACTGGATTTTGTATCGTATGCGCCCCTCTAGTATGGGCATGTATTCTGTAATGTGTACGGATGTATAGAATATGGCATGCCTTAGGTAGTATTGTAATACTACTCCCACCATATTAATTGGAATATCCAGCATGATTAAGTCTGGGTTAATAACGGGCACTTGCCTAATATTCCCTTGCGATAAGACTCGAGGGCGTGGTGTAGTTGTTGCGCCCATGCTAATGGGGCAAGGCTACGACCAACTTCATGGATGATGATCTCTCTCGCCCTCTCCCTCTGCATGAACTAAATAAGTAGATGTGATTTCCTACTCGACTCAGGTTCGTTTGGAATATTGGCATGCGCCTGTTAGTGTGTGAGATTTGAGCTTGACCCTTACCTTTTAAGTTGGTGATATCCAACGCATGCTTAAGTTAGGCCTTGTGGGTTTATGTGATTAATGGCCATGTATGCATGTTGTATGATTTATTATGATGTAAAATCCATGTTAGGGAGTATCCCTATAATTATTTGATAGGTTATTGTGCATGTAGTTCATGTACATAACTAGATATAATTCTCCTGGATATATATATGCGCATATTAAAACTTATTAGACCTATTTGAAATAGGTGTGGGTATGACCCATTGTTGGGTTGTTCCTTATTAGTTAGAGCGCTAGTGATGTAATCACCCCCGTGCATCCGAGCGATGCACTCGTTTGGAATTCAAGAAAATTCACTATCTTATCGGTTTTGTTAAGCTGGTAGTTGTGGCATTAAGCTAGGCTACCCGTGCTAGGCAAGTATATGAATCGCCTGTTGGGTTATGTGCCTTGGGATTATTTCTGCGTGAGAGCAGAGGCAACCCCCCTTGTGTTTGACCGACGCAACCGTGTGGGAGTACAATAGTATTCGATATCATCGATATGTGATTATCGAGAGTAGTTGTTTTTCCATTGGGTTCGCTTTGCAAACATGGAGTGTTTCCTCCCAATGTCGTCCGTGTTGAAGCAGCCCGGGTTGTAGCTGTCCTGACAGAGGGCCCCCACCTGTAGGTACTATCGATGCATGCGGCAAGATGTACTGATCATGGGGGTATACCAGGTAGAGGCTACCCGGGAGAGGGCTAACGAATGATATTGCGAGCGTGGAATCGTTCTCCCCTTCGTTGGATCCGTGTAGGAACTCCCCGGCATTGGAAAAGCTTTCCTGACAGAGGGCTCCCATCCGTAGGTACTACCGATGCGTTCGGGAGCGTACTGATCGTGGGAGTATACCAGGTAGAGACTATCCGGGGAAAGGGCTACCGGTGGACCAAGGGTGTAGAGGAGTCTAATCTCTCCAAAAGTCCTATGTCACCTCTAAAGGGTGAGGGTGAGGATGAGGTGAAGACACGTCGCCGCGTGACCCATTCGTTGTTCGTCCGTTCCCATAGTTGTTGGGTCCGGTTGCGTATCGATGTTCAAAGACATCGTTGGGCAGTTATCTCGATGTAGATGATCCAGTAGTGTTGTGTAGACCAGTAATTCTGGGTCTCTTCGACCAATGGTATGGTCTCTCCCCAAGAGTCCCAAGAGTCTCCCTCTGGGAGTGAGGGTGAGGGTGAGGTTGGTGATCCAGTAGTGTTGTGTGGACCAGTAATTCCACGTCTCATTGACCAACGGTATGGTCTCTCCCCAAAAGTCCCAAGAGTCTTCCTCCGGGAGTGAGGTGAGGGTGAGGTTGGTCGCGCCGCCGCGTGACCTTGTTATCCATTGGGTTTTCACCCATGTTTTTCCTTGAAAGGAAATTGCCTTAACATTGAACTGTTGTAATGGTGATGGTTTCCTGCCACTCTTTGAGCTTGTAGCTCACCCCTCACATACTATTTCTTTTCAGGGGCAGTGTTGGGCGTGGAGCTGGAGCTTCCCTGTGGCGTGGTCTTATGGGCGTGGAACGTTCTTCCGGCTGGTGTCGTGTTGTGCCTGTGTTATTGGGAGCGCTCTGTTTGAAAATTTGGGTACATAATTTTTTCCTAGAAGTTATGTATTTTCAATTTGTTATTTGGATTTGATTTTGTTAAAATCCAAGATGAAGAGGTTTAAATATGAGTTTACTATGAGATGTCCAGTTTTGAGTTAGCTTTCGTACAGAAGTGGAATTAGATCAACTGGATTCTTGTAGTAAAAGTTATGGATATTTTTCCAAGTATACCCCGGGGAGGGAAATTCTGGCAGCAGCCCTGTTCTATGTTTAGCTCTAATTTCGGAATAGCTGGAGGGATTATTTGATCTTGGCATGAACATGAAAGTTGTAGATAATCTTCTTGGCTTTCCATCGGACTTGGAATTGTACAATTCGGAGCTGTATCGAGGAAGTTATGGCTGTTCCAGTGAAGCATGCGCAGAATTTCTAGTCAAAGGGCGACTAGGTCTTTTCCATCCTCTTTAGATATTTGTGTGATAAATATCTCTCTCTCTCTCTCTCTCCCTCCCATTTTTTTCCTCACGTCAACCTCATCTTGGACCCCTCCTTCACTCTCTCAAAACCCCCAAGGTGTTTGTGAAAATGTCTAAAAGAGATGGTGAAGGAGATGGTGCAAGTGCATGAGTAGGTTTGTGTGGGTGTGTTGTTGTGGTTAAACTCCTCTCTCTCAAGCTCTCATATCTTGTCTTCCCCCCCCCCCCGATTTGCAGCCATGGTAGGAGGCTGAGGAGATGGCTGAGGTGGTGGTGGTGGTTGAGGTGGTCGCGGGTGCGTCGAGGGCCCCCCGAACCTCCCCCTTTCGTTCCCCTTCCAAGGTGAGCCCTTCCTCTTCTTTTCTTGGTTTTCATGGCTTAAGGGGATGTTAGGGAAGTCATGCATGCTATGCATAGGGGTTAGGGTGTGTGTGAGGGGTTGGGGAGGGTTAAAAAGGGGTTAGGGCAAGGTGGGCGCGCGTTGGGGGCAGTTTGCGCGCGTGCGCGCGCAGGCGGGCGCTGGCAGGCGCTGGCGGGCGCGCAGACGCGTGCGGGCGCGTGCGCGCCAGTGCGCGGGTGCACGCGGGTGCTGGCGCGAGCGGGGGTGCGCGCGGATACGTGCTGGGGCGTGAGCGGGGTGCTGCCCTGGGGGAGCAGTGCGCGTAGGTACGCGCTGGGCTGGACGCGCGGTGCTCGCGGGCACGCGTGAGCGTGCGCGCGCGTGCGGCAGCGCGTCTGGGCCCGCGGGCAGGCGCGCGACAGTGCGCCAATGGTGCTGGGGTGCGTGCGTGCGTGCGCATTCATGCGTGTGCGTGCAGGGGGCCATGCGTGTGGCTGCCCAAGTGTTCGTGTAGGTGTCGGGGCACTCGAACTCGCGTGCGTACGTGCGTGCTCGCATGCGTGCGAGCCCGTAGGCATGCTTGTTTGAGTGTTGGGTATTTCTAATGATTTCTCTGTGTAAATTGTGCTGTTTCTCCCCAGTTCGATGCCCCTACCTTGCAGATCTCGTCGGATGGGATGCGCGAGGTCCCGGGTCGTAAGGTGAGTGGTTTGATTCCAATCCCCCCCCCCCCTCTCTAGGGATGCGCTCGGCCCGCATAGACGCGCGTCGCGCATCGGTGGGGCCCCCAGCTAAAATATGTAGATACCATGCATGCATGATAAATATGATATATCCATGCCACCTTAGACTTTGTATGCTAGGGATATGCACCCTTATATCATGTTTAGTCACCTTGTCGTTTAATTGGAAAGCTTCGACCTATGCATGTTCCCATTTAGTTTAATTTATTTAAATCAAGATGGGATTATGTGATTATATTGTTGTAAGCATGCCTTAGAGAATATTATAACCTTGTGGTTATAATATATGTTTCCCCGCATCTTAGTTATGCGTCCTGGAGGAATTCCTGAGAATTCATGGCATTAGTAGAGTTACAATCGGTGTCGACGGATCCATGAGGATCGTATCCGTGTGAGTAGGCTGTCTTCTCCTTTTGGTTGGGATCCGATGTAGGAACTCCCCGGCGATGGCTGACCTAACAGGGGACTCCCGTCCGTAGGTACCTCCGATGTGTCGGACAGTACTGATAGCGGGAGTGGACCAGGTGGAGGCTACGAGGGTGGGAGAGGCTACCCGGTGGGACCAGGGGTGGAATAGCAGTCTAGTCAGTCCCAAAAGGCCCATGTCACCCCCTAAAGGGTGAGGGTGAGGGTGGGGTGGGTCGGCGATGTTACGACCCACTAGCTTGTGTAGTTACTCCCGTTTAGGGACTATGACTACTTTGAGGTTAATATGAGTGTGTTGGTTGTTGTTATGCATGTGTGTGATATCTCGATAAGCGAGTATCGAGAGTGGTTGTTTTCCATTGGGTTTCGCTTTGCGAACATGGGATCGTTCTCCCCTTCGTTGGATCTGATGTAGGAACTCCCCGGCGTTGGCTATACCTGTCAGAGGACTAGGCGGAGGCCACGAGGGTGGGAGAGGCTACCGGGTGGACCAAGGGTGTAGAGCGGTGAGTTGAGGAGATCGGGTTGTAGATACTACCTGGGAGAGGGTTAATGAATGATGTCGTGAGGTGGACTCGTTCTCCCCTTCGTTGGATCCGATGTAGGAACTCCCCGGCGTTGGCTATACCTGTCAGAGGACTAGGCGGAGGCCACGAGGGTGGGAGAGGCTACCGGTGGACCAGGGGTGTAGAGCAGTCTAAGTCTCTCCCAAAGTCCCAAGATGTCTCCTTTCAGGAGTGAGGGTGTGGATGAGGCAAAGACACGTCGCCTCGTGACCCATTCGTTGTTCGACCGTTCCCATAGTTGTTGGGTCCGGTCTCGTGATGGATGTTGAAGGACATCGATGGGCGATTATCTAGATGTAGATGATCCAGTAGTGTTGAGTAGACCAGTAAATCCGAGTCTCTTCGACCGACGGCATGGTCTCCAGACCAGTAAATCCGGGTCTCTTCGACCGACGGTATGGTCTCTCCCCATAAGTCCCAAAAGACTCCCTCCGGGAGTGAGGGTGGGGGTGAGGTTGGTCGCGCCGCCGCGTGACCCAGTGATCCATGGGTTTCTACCCTTGTTTTCCTTGAAAGGAAATTGATTATGTATTGAACTGTAGATGGTGATTGGTTTCCAGCCACTCACTGAGCTTGTAGCTCACCCCTCGCATACTGTTTCTTTTCAGGGGCAGTGTTGGGCGTGGAGCTGGAGCTTTCCTGTGGCGTGGTCTTATGGGCGTGGAGCGTTCTGCCGGCGGGTGGCGAGTGCGAGGCTGTCAGCATTCCTAGAGTCATTTTATGATTTGTAAATCGTGCATGTGGCACAGGTTGTATTTTCTTTGGTCTAGACTTGGCTTTCATAGGACATTGATTGTGTATTCGGGTCTGTAATAATGTTTTGATTTACAGACATTGTTATATATTATGCTTCCGCTTTTCAGTCAGTTATCATTATCTTGCTTTGCCACCTTGTGTATTATTGTTGGTGTCCTTATTGACCTCAGGTATTGATAGCTGATATTTATTATTTTGCCATGTCTCGGGGACGCCTGGGGCGTGACATGGCGAGTGCGAGGCTGTCAGCAATCCTAGAGTCATTTTCTGGATAGTAAATTGTGCATGTGGCACAAGTTGTATTTTATTTGTACTAGACTTGGCTCTCACAGGACAGTGATTGTGTATTCGAGTCTGTAATAATATTTTTGGTTTAGAGACATTGTTGATATCTTATGCTTCCGCTTTTCAGTTGAGTTATCAGTTATCATTGGTTTGCCAGCTTGTGTATTGTTTATTGGAGTCATTATTGATCTCTTGTACTTGATAGCTGATATTTCATTATTGCCACGTCTTGGGGACAGCCGCCCTGGGGCGTGACAAAAGTTGGTATCAGAGCCTCGTCTTGTCAGAGTCTACGTCTAGTCATATAGATGATGAGTCGTAGGATTGTCATCCGAGTACTCTTGTTTTAGAAGTTATCTTAGGTTGCTGACATGCCTCCTCACATCCATTGACGTGGACGTGACCCCCCTGGACCCACCCTTAAGTTGTCGACTAGGTCGACTAATTAGGGTCAGTTGTTGGATCCCTTGTTATGGGATTAAGGCTTGGGTAGGAGATTCCAGCCAGCAGTATGATAGTGATGAATTGGTTGCAATTTCTAAGGTATGGATTGCGTCTCAAAAAAAGAGATTCTTTCCCGTGCATCGGTATTGCTGGTAACCATGGAGTTCGGGTGCAGCGCTAGTTTCAAGTTTTGAGGATGTGGCATATTGCTCATTAAGGGGTGATGTCTTCTTCCAGTCTTCCAACTCAGGATTAAAAGGCCTTGCAGGGTCATCGTTGAGACCCGGGCTAGGGTACTCCATGTTCCTTGTTTGGTTGTCGGGATATCCTATATCGGGACCTCATGGTGCCCTCCCAAGGTTCTTTTCCCAGTCAAGGAATACCTTTGAAGCATCTAACTGATGGTTGATTTTTCCTCTCACTTGGAAGGTGCTATAGCGAGTGGTGATGCATACGATCGGGATTGGGTGCATCCTATTGCAGCTTGGTGGGCGATTGCTTGTGGAAAGGGTTCCATAGTGGCATCTAGAGTCTCTTCGATATATCATTGTGCGTTGTAGCTGTCCAGTTGAGGACAGAGCCCTATGAGGTTCTCCCAGATACTATGCTTGTTGGTGCGCCCATATGGTAGAGATAGTGGGCTTGGGAGGCTACCAGGAGGCCACACCGGGAGAGTGCTACTGGATGATGTCGAGAGCGTGGACTCCCTGTGATGAATCTGCCCATGGAGTGCAGGATGCTGGAGTTCCAATGGTTATAGTTGTCACGCCCGAGGGCGGCCATCCCCGAGACGTGGCAATAATGAAATATCAGCAATCAATACCTGAGGTCAACAAAGACTCCAACAACAACACACAAGGTGGCAAAGCAAAGATAATGATAACTGACTGAAAAGCGGAAGCATAAGATATCAATAATGTCTGTAAACCAAAAACATTATTACAGACTCGAATACACAATCACTGTCCTGTGAGAGCCAAGTCTAGTCAAAATAAAATACAACAGTGCCACATGCACAATTTACAATACATAAAATGACTCTAGGACTGCTGACAGCCTCGCACTCGCCACCCGCTAGAAAAACGCTCCACGCCCATAAGACCACGCCACAGGGAATCTCCAGCTCCACGCCCAACACTGCCCCTGAAAAGAAATAGTATGCGAGACCATACCGTTGGTCGAGGAGACTCGGGATTACTGGTCCACACAACACTACTGGATCACTAACCTCACCCTCACCCTCACTTCCGGAGGGAGACTCTTGGGACTTTTGGGGAGAGACCATACCGTTGGTTGAGGAGACCCGGATTTACTGGTCTATGCAACCCTACTGGATCATCTACATCGAGATAACTGCCCAACGATGTCTTTGAACATCGATACGAGACCGGACCCAACAACTATGGGAACAGATGAACAACGAATGGGTCACGAGGCAACGTGTCTTCACCTCATCCTCACCCTCACCCTTTAGAGGTGACATAGGACTTTTGGAGAGATTAGACTCCTCTACACCCTTGGTCCACCGGTAGCCCTTTCCCTGGGTAGTCTCTACCTTGTATACTCCCACGGTCAGTACGCTCCCGAACACATCGGTAGTACCTATGGGTGGGCGCCCTCTGTCAGGACAGCTTTTCCAACACCGGGGAGTTCCTACACGGATCCAACGAAGGGGAGAACGATTTCACGCTCGCAATATCATTCGTTAGCCCTCTCCCGGGTAGCCTCTACCTGGTATACCCCCATGATCAGTACATTTTGCCGCATGCATCGATAGTACCTACAGGTGGGGGCCCTCTGTCAGGACAGCTACAACCCGGGCCGCTTCAACACGGACGACATTGGGAGGAAACACTCCATGTTCGCAAAGCGAACTCAATGGAAAAACAACTACTCTCGATAATCACATATCAGTGATATCGAACACTATTGTACTCCCACACGGTTGCATCGCTCAAACACAAGGGGGTGGGGTTGCCTCTGCTCTCACGCAGAAATAATCCCAAGGCACATAACCCAACAGGCAGTTCATATACATACACGCCTAGCACGGGTAGGCCTAGCTTAATGCCACAACTACCGGCTTAAAAAAACCGATAAGATAATGAATTCTCCTGAATTCCAAACGAGTGCATCGCTCGGATGCACGGGGGTGACTACATCGCTAGCGCTCTAACTAATACGGTACAACCTGGCAACGGGTTGTACCCACGCCTATTTCAGATAGGCCTATCAGTTTTAACATGCGCATATATATATATATATATATCCAGGAGAATTATATCTTAGTTATGTGCATGAACATATGCACAATCATCTAATAATTGACCATAAGGGTGACCCCTAACATGGATTTACATCATAAACAACAAATCATACAACATGCATACATGCATACATGGCCATTAATCATATAAGCACACAAGGCATAACTTATGTCACGCCCTAGGGCGGCCGTCCCTGAGACGTGGCAATAATGAAATATCAGCTATCAATACCTGAGGTCAACAAAGACTCCAACAACAACACACAAGGTGGCAAAGCAAAGATAATGATAACTGACTGAAAAGCGAAAGCATAAGATATCAACAATGTCTGTAAACCAAATACATTATTACAGACTCGAATACACAATCACTATCCTGTGAGAGCCAAGCCTAGTCCAAATAAAATACAATTTGTTGGGACTTTTGGGGAGAGACCATACCGTTGGTCGAAGAGACACGGAATTACTAGTCTACACAACACTACTGGATCACCAACCTCACCCTCACCCTCACTCCCGGAGTGAGACTCTTGGGACTCTTGGGGAGAGACCATACCGTTGGTCGAAGAGACATGGAATTACTGGTCTACACAACGCTACTGGATCATCTACATCAAGATAACTGCCCAACGATGTCTATGAACATCGATACGCAACCGGACCCAACAACTATGGGAACGGACGAACAACGAATGGGTCTCGCAACGACATGTCTTCACCTCATCCTCACCCTCACCCTTTACAGGTGACATTGGACTTTTGGAGAGATTAGACTCCTCTACACCCTTGGTCCACCGGTAGCCCTTTCCCCGGGTAGTCACTACCTGGCATGTTATATATGTGTCACTTTTAGCCTTCTGGTCACCATTGGAGCATTTCTGGCAGTTTTTCAACTTTTTCTTTTTACGATTAGAGCTGCTAAAATTTTGGACTTTTGGCTATCATCCTGAGCTTGAGAACTCCGATTGAAAATCTAACTGCACATTATGTGTCCTGGTGCCATTTCAAGCCACTCACAAAAATTTCATCGAATTCCGGTAACGTTCAGAATTGGGCAGTTCCGAATCGTATCCGGGTTTTGACCAAGCGAAAAGTCATTGGGAGACTTGACCAAGTCAAAGATGATTTTGACCAAGTCAAGATTGACCATTGACTTGGTCAAAACATTTTGTTTGTTAGTGTGGTTAGGTTGACCCAAAGTCAAACACCATTGTTCCAAGTGTGTGCGGGTGTGTGTGTGTGTGCCCTAAGTGGGCGTCCCCTTCATGTGCTCTCCTCTTCTCTTCTTCTCTCTCACACACAAATCCATCTTTCCCTCTTGTTGTTTTCCACCATTAGAGCTAGTAGGAGAAGAAAAACAAGGAAACCCTAGAAGGAGAAAAGATTGGAAAGGGTTTGATCTATCTCCTCATGGTTTTTGTTTTGGCTTTCCCCTTTTGTTTACCTCCCTCTCATGGTTCCCTTTCTCCCCTGTTTTCAGCCATTTTAGGGCTGAGAATAGGTCTTGGTGGTGGTGGTCTTGGTTGTGGTGGTTTGGGGCGCGAAGGGCACCCGAGTTCCTCCCTTTGTTCTTCGTCTCTTGGGTGAGTCCTTCTCCTCCCTATGCTTGTTTAAATGCTTGTTTTGGGTGTGTAAATGGTTATGCATGCTTGTATGGGTGTTAGGGGGGTGTGGGAGGGCTGAGGAGGGGGTGGAAGGGCTCAGCGTGCGTGCGGGGTCATCTGCGCTTGTGCGTGCGAGTCTGCGCGCGCAGGCAGGCACTGGCGCGCGCGCGTACGCGCAGACGCGCGGGCATGCGCGCAGGTGCGCGCGCGTGTTATATATGTGTCACTTTTAGCCTTCTGGTAACCATTGGAGCATTCTGGCAGTTTTTGAGTTTTTTCGTTTTTCGATCGGAACCGCTAAAATTTTGGACTGTTAGCTATCATCCTGAGTTTGAGGACTCCGATTGAAAATCTAACTGCATATTATGTGTCCTGGTGCCATTCCAAGCCACTCACGAAAATTTCATCGAATTCCGGTAACGTTTCAGAATTTCACAGTTCCGAAGCGTATCCGGGTTTTGACCGAGCGAGAAGTCATTGGGAGACTTGACTTGGTCAATGTGGGCCCATGACTTGGTCAAATGGTTTTGGCTTTTAGTGTGGTTGGGTTGACTTGAGTCAAAGTTCAACTAAACCTAATCTAACCTAGCTTAACCTAATCTAATTTCAAGTGAGTGTGTGTGTGTGTGTGTGTGTGCCTAAATAGAAGTCCACGCCTAGCTTTTGTGCCGCCACTATTCATCATCTTCTCCACTCAATCTCTCTCTCTCCCATCTCTTTATTTCCTTGTTTTGATCTAGCTAGAGGGGTCAAAACCAAAAACCCTAAGAAGAGAAAGGTTAGGTCTTGACTCGTTCTATCTTCCGGTGGTCTCGGATTCGAGTTCCCACATGTGTGACCCCCTCTAATGCCTTCTTTTCTCCTCTGATTTCAGCCACCATGAGGGCTGAAGGAGATCTTGGTGGTGGTGGTCCTTGAGGCGGTGTTTCGGTGCGCGAAGAGCACCCGATCTTCCTCGCCCTTCTCTTCCTCTCCTAGGGTAAGCTTCCTTTCCTTCCATTTCTTGTTTAGATGTATGTTAGGGTGTGTTTTTGGGAGTGAAGGATGTGCTTGGTGGTTTGGGAGTGGTTGTGGTGGCTGTTGGTGGCGGTTGGGGTGGTTGAGCTCGGCTCGGGTGCATGCGGGCAGCGGCGCGCGCAGGCAGGCAGGCGCAGGTGGACGAGCTGCGGGCAGGCACGCTGGGCACGTGCTGTCGGGCTCGCTGGGCGCGTGCGGTCGGGCGGGCTGGGCGCAGTGCACGGCGTGCGCGCGGTGCACTGCGCAGGGGCGCGTGGCGAGCGGGTGGTGCGAGCCAGTGGTGCGCGCGGGGTGAGGCGTTGGGGCGCAGGGCGTGCGGGTGTGCGCGTGGGTTGTTGCGCTGGGGGTGCAGTGAACGCGCGGTGCACCCGGGGGGATCGGCAGAGTGTCCGGGCGTGCGGGCGGGGGGCTCGGCAGTGCGCTGGGCGCGCGGGCCGGGGATCGGCTGTGCGCCCGGGGCGGGTGACCGTGCGTACGGCTGCCCGGGGATTCGGGAATGAGTCGGGGTGCTCGGACTCGCGTGCGTACGGGTCGTATGTACGTTTGTCTGAGTATTGTGTATTTTTAGTGTATTTTAGTTGTATTTGTGTATTTTACTCACCGAGTTGATTACCCTGTCTTGCAGATCTTGACGGACGGTCGCGCGACGACCCGGTTATTGGTGAGTGGGACAATCCAACCCACTAGGGAGGCGCTATATGCACTTGGGTGTGAACCGTCCTCCCTTGGGGCACCATGGTTTAATATTAACTTGTATAATATGTAATCCATGCAAGCATGATTAATATGTAGTATGCATGCTACCCTAGACCTTGTATGTTAGGGACTTGCACCCTTAGGATATGTGTAAGAGCCATGCATCCTGCCACCCTGTTCTCATGCTAGGAAGCCTTGACCTATGCATGTGTCCTACTAGTTTAATTTATTAAATTAAATGCGAACTTATAGTATTTTAACATGCCTTGGGGAATATTAAGGGGCCTTGCGAGGTCAACATTGAGACCTGGGCTAGGGTACTCCGTGTTCCTCGTTTGGTTGTCGGGATGTCCTATATCGGGACCTCAGGTTTCCCTCCCAAGGTTTCTTTTCCTCATTATTATCTTATATTTTCCCTGCATCTTGGTTATGCGCCCTGGAGGAATTCTGAAGAATTCAAGACATTAGAGTTGTTGAGATGTGTTGTCGGCGGATCCGAGTGGATCATATGCGTATGGATAGGCTGTTCTGTTCCCTTCGTTGGATCCGAGTAGAGACTGCCCCAGCGTTAGAAAGGCCGTCCCGTGAGAGGGCTCCCATCAGTAGGCACCTCCTGATTTGGGACGGACTGTGCTGAATGTGGGAGTGGCCAAGCGGCCTACGGAGTGGAGGAGAGACTATCGGTGGACCAAGGGTGACCAACAGCCTAGTCAGTCCCAATATCCTATGTCACCTATTGAGGGGTGAGGGTGAGGGTGTGGTGGGTCGGCGATGTAGCGACCCACTGGATTTGTGTAGTTCAAGGATGATTAACAGCCTAGTCAGTCCCAATATCCTATGTCACCATATTGAGGGGTGAGGGTGAGGGTGTGGTGGGTCGGCAATGTAGCGACCCACTGGATTGTGTAATTCCTGCCACTTTGAGGCTTGATTATTTATTTGTGGTTAATATAAACTGTGATGCATAGGTTGTGCTGTTCACTGAGCGTGTGGCTCACCCCTCGCATAATATTTTCTCCAATTATCACTGAGTCGGACTTGAAGGAGGATCTCCCAGAGAGACTGCATCAGTAGTGGAGCAGCGCCACGTCCCGCGAGTATTAGACGCCATCAGCATCCTTTCTTTTGACTGTATGTATTATATTTCCGTGCTTGGGCACTCGTTGTATTATATTTGGATGTATGTGTGTATATTGGCTCTCACAGGACATTTGATTATGTATCAAGTCTGTAGTTTGTTTTTGAATTACAGACTCAGTCTTTTAGTTTCTGCTATCTGTGTATATATCATGTCAGCCTTGCTTTCGTCTGTGTTGCCATTTTGGATGTTGTTAGAGTATGTTATTGATCTCCTGTGTAGATTGTTGATATCATGTATACACTTGCCGCGTCCTGGGGACGGCCGCCCTGGGGCGTCACACGCGGAGTGCTGCGCGGGGGCGCAGTGCTCGTAGGCGTGCGCGCGGGGTGCTGCACTTGGGCGCAGTGCGCGCGGGTACGCCAGGGCTGGACGATCGGTGCGTCGGGCGCGCGCGAGCGAGCGCGCGCGCGCGAGCGAGCGCGCTCGCGCGCAGCATGTCCTGGGGCGCGGGCAGGGGCGCGTCTGGGCGTGGGGGCAGGGGCACGGCTGTGTGGCCGGGGCGCAGGGGCGCGTGCAGGCGTGCGCGTGCGGGTGGCCGTGCGTGCGGCTGCCCGTGGGTTCGGGAGGGTGTCGGGGCACTCGGACTTGCGTGCGTACGCGCATGCTCGCATGCGTGCGGGTCCGTATGCATGCTTGTCCGAGTGTTGGGTATTTCTAGTAAATTTCTTATGTATTTGTGTAGTTTACTCACCATATTGAATGCCCCTGTCTTGCGACGACCCGGGATTCGGTGAGTGGGACAATCCAACCCAGTAGGGAGGCGTTCAATGCACGTAGGCGTGCATTGCCCTCCCCTGGGGCACCATAATTGCATATTAACTAGTAATAAATGTAAGCTATGCATGCATGATCAATATGATGTGTCCATGCCACCTTAGGCTTGTATGCTAGGGATATGCACCCTTATATTGATTAATATGATGTATCCATGCCACCTTAGACTTTGTATGCTAGGGATACGCACCTTTATATCATGTATAGCGGCCTATGCATGTTTAGTCACCTTGTCCTTTAATTGGAAAGCCCCGAACTATGCGTGTTCCCACCTAGTTTAATTTAATTAAATTTAATGTGAACATATAGTTGCGAGCATGCCTTAGAGATATTATAACCTTGTTGTTATAATTTATGTCTCCCCGCATCTGAGTTATGCGCCCTGGAGGAATTCTTGAGAATTCATGACATTAGTAGAGTTACAATCGGTGTCGACGGATCCATGAGGATCGTATCCGTGTGAGTAGGCTGTCTTCTCCTTTTGGTTGGATCCGAGGTAGGAACTCCCCGGTGTTGGCTATACCTGACAGAGGGCGCCCGTCCGTAGGTACCTCCGATGTGTCGGACAGTACTGATAGCAGGAGTATACCAGGCAGAGGCCCGAGGGTGGGAGAGGCTACCGGGTGGACCAGGGGCAGAGAGCGGTCTAGTATGCCCCAAGAGGCGCATGTCACCCCCCGGAAAGGGTGAGGGTGAGGGGGGAGGTGGCTTGGCGATGAAACGACCCACTGGAATGTGTTGTTGCTCCTGTGTTAGGGGCTCTAAATTATTTGTGGATAATATGAATTATGATGCATGGGTTGTGCTATTAATTGAGCGTGTGGCTCACCCCTCGCATATATTTTTCTCCAGTTTTGTCTGAGTCGGATCTGAAGGAGGAGCTCCCCGAGACACTACAGCAGTAGCGAAGCAGCGTCACGTTCTGCGAGTGAGAGACCATCAGCATCCCTTTTTGATTGTATGTATTGTTATCCGTGCTTGGGCACATACTTGTATTTGGATATCATTGTACATATATTGGCTCTCACAGGACAGATGATTATGTATCGGGTCTATAATATGTCTTTGAATTACAGACCCAGTTGTTTGAGCTTCTGCTATTTGTATATATTGTGTCAGCCACCTTATTGTCTGTGTTGTCATTTCGATGTTGTTTAGAGTATTTTATTGATCTCCTGTATAGACTGCTGATATTATATATACTTGCCACGTCTCGGGGACGGCCGCCCTGGGGCGTGACATGGTATACTCCCACGATCAGTACGCTTCCGAACGCCTCGGTGGTACCTACGGATGGGAGCCCTCTATCAGGACAGCTTTTCCAACGCCGGGAATTTCGTACATCGGATCCAACGAAGGGAGAACGATTCCACGCTCGCAATATCATTCGTTAGCCCTCTCCCGGGTACCCTCTACTTGGTATACCCCCACGATCAGTACATCTTGCCGCATGCATCGATAGTACCTACCAGTGGGGGCCCTGTCAGGACAGTTACAACCTTGTGTCACGCCCCAGGGCGGCCGTCCCCGGGACGCAGCAAATGTATATATGATATCAACAGTCTAAACAGGAGGTCAATAACATACTCTAAACAACAGCTAAAAATGACAGCACAGACAAAAGCAGGGCTGACATGATATATACACAAATTGCGGAAGCTAAAAGACTGAGTCTGTAAATCAAAAACATATTACAGACTCGATACATAATCAACTGTCCTGTGAGAGCCAATATATACAATGACATCCAATATAATACAAACAGGTGCCCAAGCACGGAAATATAATACATACAATAAAAAAGGGATGCTGATAGCCTCTAACACTTGCGGAATGTGGCGCTACTCCGCTACTGCTGAAGTCCCTCGGGGAGCTCCTCCTGCTGATCTGACTCGAATAACACTGAAAAAAATATATGCGAGGGGTGAGCCACACGCTCAGTGAATAGCACAACCCACGCATCACAAATTATATTAACCACAATTAATTACTCAAAGCCTCAAAGTGGCAAGAACTATACAATCCAGTGGGTCGCTACATCGCCGACCCACCACACCCTCACCCTCCAATAGGTGACATGGGCTATTGGGACTGACTAGGCTGTTAATCACCCTTGGTCCACCGATAGTCTCTCCTCCACTCCGTAGGCCGCCTGGTCTACTCCCACAATTCAGCACAGTCCGAACCCAAATCAAGAGGTGCCTACTGATGGGAGCCCTCTGTCAGGAAGGCCTGTCTAACGCTGGGGCAATCTCTATACGGATCCAACGAAGGGAAAAGAAACAGCCTATCCACACGTATACGATCCACTTGGATCCGCGGTATTCCTTAACTGGAAAAAGAAACCTTGGGAGGGCACCATGAGGTCCCGATATAGGATATCCCGACAACCAAACAAGGTACCCTAGCCCGGGTCTCAACGCTGACTTCGCAAGGCCCCTTAATCCAGAGAAGGGAGACTACCAGGGCGCATAACCAAGATGCGGGGAACATATAAAATAACTACCAGGTTATAATACTTACTAAGGCATGCAAAAATACCATAAGTTCGCATTTAATTTAATAAATTAAACTAATAGGACACATGCATAGGTCGAGGCTTTCCTAGCATGAAACATGGTGTCAGGATGCATGGCACTTACACATATCCTAAGGGTGCAAGTCCCTAACATACAAGGTCTAGGGTGGCATGCATACTACATACTAATAATCATGCTTGCATAGATTACATATTATACAAGTTAATATTAAACTATGGTGCCCCAGGAGAGGACGGTATACGCCCAAGTGCATATAGCGCCTCCCTACTGGGTTGGATTGTCCCACTCACCAATACCTGGGTCGTCGCGTGACCGTCCGTCAAGATCTGCAAGACAGGGCATTCAACATGGTGAGTAAAATACACAAATACACACAAAAATACACTAAAAACACCCAACACTTGGACAAGCGTACATACGGCCCATACGCACGCGAGTCCGAGCACCCCGACTCACTCCCGAACCCCCGGGCAGCCATACGCACGGCCACCCGCCCTAGGCGCACAGCCGCACCCCAGCCCGCGCGCCCAGACGCAGTGCCGAGCGCCCTGCCCGCAAGCCCAGACACGCTGCGCGCCTCGCGCACGCTCGTGCGTGCCCGCGCGCACTGCGCGTCCAGCCCCGGGTGCACCCGCGCGCACTGCGCCCCAGCGCAGCACCCCACGCGCACTCCCGCTCGCCTCACCGCCCGCATAGCACGCACTGCGCCTCTACGCAGCGCTCCGCACGCACGCCCCCGCACGGCGCCCAGCGCGCAGAACCCGCACGGGGCCCCGCGCGCACGCCCCGCACGGCGCCCGCCGCGCAGCACCCGCACACCACCCGCTCAACCCGCGCGCACGCCCGCGTGCCCTGCCAGCTCGCCCGACAGTGCGCCTGCCCAGCCCCTGCCAGCCTGCGCTACCTGCTCGTTCGCACGCGCCAGCGAGCCCGCACGGCCCGAGCTGACCCAACCACCTCCCTCAGACACCAACACACCCCCCCCCCCCAACAACCCCCAAACCACCAAGCCCCCCTAGCACACCCATAAACACCTCCTATACATGCATCTAAGCGAGAAAGGAAAGAAAGAAAACTGACGCAAGGAGAAGAAAGGAAGGGGAGGAGATCGGGTGCTCTTCGCGCACCGAAACACCACCTCCAATGCCACCACTACCAAGCCCTCTTCTCAGCCAAAGAGGGGCTGAAAACAGAGGTAAAAAGGGGCTATAAGAGGGGGGCACACTTGAGGGAACTCGAATCCGAGACCATGGGTGGATAGATCAGGACAATACCTATCTTTTCTCCTTCTAGGGTTTTTGATTTCAACCACCTTAGCTAGGTCATAAAAGGGATTTAAAGAGAGGGAGAGAGAGAGATTTTGGTGGAGAAGATGATGAATAGGGGAGGGCTTATTGTTGTCGTGGGATTTATTTATGCTCACACACACACCACACACTCTCACACCCACTTAACTTAGCCCTAATTAGGTTTAGGCTTGGGTTAGGCTAGGTTTAGGTGCACTTTGACTTGGGTCAACCCAACCACACTAGAAAACAAAGGAGTTGACCAAGTCATGGGCCCACATTGACCAAGTCAAGTCTCCCAATGACTTTTCGTTCAGTCAAAACCCGGATACGATTCGGAACTGCGAAATTCTGAAACGTTACCGGAATTCGATGAAATTTTTGTGAGTGGCTTGAAATGGCACCAGGACACATAATATACAGTTAGATTTTGAATCGGAGCCCTCCAACAACTCAGGATGATAGCTAAAAGTCCAAAATTTTAGCGGTTCCGATCGAAAAACGAAAAAACTGAAAAACTGCCAGAATGCTCCAATGGTTACCAGAAGGTAAAAAGTGACACACATATATAACACCTGGGCCGCTTCAACACGAACGACATTGGGAGGAAACACTCCCTGTTTGCAAAGCGAACCCAATGGAAAAACAACTACTCTCGATAATCACATATCGATGATATCGAACACTATTGTACTCTCACACGGTTGCATCGCTCGGACACAAGGGGGGGGGGGGTTCCCTCTGCTCTCACACAGAAATAATCCCAAGGCACATAACCCAACAGGCGGTTCATATACACGCCTAGCACGGGTAGGCCTAGCTTAATGCCACAACTACCGGCTTAACAAAACCGATAAGATAATGAATTCTCCTGAATTCCAAACGAGTGCATCGCTCGGATGCACGGGGGCGATTACATCGCTAGCGCTCTAACTAATAAGGTACAACCTGACCACGGGTCGTACCCACGCCTATTTCAGATAGGCCTAATCAGTTTTAACATGCGCATAATTATTACAGGAGAATTCTATCACTGAAGGAACTTGATCCACATGCACAATAACATATGCTTAACTATAGGGTTTCTCCCTAACATGAGTATATGGCATAAACAACACATCATGCAACATACATACAAGGCAAGGCCTAACTACACATGCATATGAGGGCACTAATCGTATAAACATCCAAAATATACACTAACATGCGTTGGATATCGCCAACTTAAAAGGGAAGGGTCAAGCGCGCACTAACAGGTGAATGCTAATATTCCAAATGAACCCGAGTCGAGTAGGAAATCGCCTCTACTTACTCAGTTCGCGGGAGAGGGCGAGAGAGATCATCATCTCATGAAGTTGGTCATAGCTTTGCCCCATTAGCATGGGCGCAACAACTACACCACGCCCTCGAGTCTTATCGCAAGGGAATATTAGGCAGGTGCCCGTTATTAACTCAGACTTAATCATGTTGGATATTTTCAATTTATATGGTGGGAGTAGTATTATAATACTACCTAAGACATGCCATATTCTATACATCCATACACATTACAAAAATACATGCCCATACAAGAGGGGCGCATGCAACACATTCATTCATACATGAATACAATACATGTATATAAGCCTACCATGCAAGATATCTAACATATTATAGCTTAAGCATGGCCATACTACTTATCTACACAAGTAGTATAGCTAAGGTGCCCCATCGATGCGCGACGCACGACTTCGCGCGTCGAGCGCATCTCGAGGGGGGGGATTGGATCAAACCACTCACAGATACCCGGATCGTCGCGCGTCCGGTCTACGAGATCTGCAAAACACAACCAATGATCCACAATTAAAATATGGAACCTCCTATCACACATGTAAGCCTACTTCATGAAGGCCCTAACCCCTGATACTTCTATATTATCACCCAAGACACATGCAAACAACTCCTTGACACTCAACCAAGCAAAACTGCCAAACCTGCTGCAACCAGCCCTACTAATTGGTCTCCACAGCACCCAATACACTTCCAAAAATTATGAAATAAATCATGCACATTCTCTGATATGCTGGGATCATAATCCATGAAGACATTAGAACCTAATTTTGCCTCTACAAGCCCAAAACAAATTATTTCCAGAAGCAGGTCAATTCCTACGCGAATCTGGACAGGCCATACAAAACAAGTTCTAACTTACAACACAGATATCATAATGACCCCAAATTTCATATATAACATCTAGACACATAGATGATCAAATCATAAGAATACATAATCCTACAAATATGCCTCTATATACGAGAGTTACTGAGATCTTTAAAATACAGTGAGCTGCCTTACCGAAACAGGGGGAGGGAAATGGGGAGATGCGGGGTTATCGACACACCCATGACCACCTCAATCACCACCACCACTACCACCATCTTCAGCCTCTCCACCAGCCCTTATTGGCTGAAAAACAGAGGAAAACATGAGGGGAGGCATGAGAGGGTTGGAGATGGAGAAGGGAAAGAAACAACAACACATACACACACACAAACTCACTCTAGCTAGATCATCCCTTCATACACTATTCATCTTCTCCTTCACTTTCTCCACCCAATACACACAAATGAAAGGGAGAGGAGAAAAGAAAGCCACGGATGGATTTCCTAAGGGTGGGAGAGAGAAGGAGAGAAAGAGAGAGGGAGAGGTAATTAATTTACAAAAAAGGGGTTTGGTGGATTTTGACCTAGGTTAACCCAACCAAGGAAACAAACAAAACCCCTTGACTGGTGAAAGTTCTCATTTGACTTGGTCAAAGTCACCCTTTGAAAATCCAGTATTGACCAAAACCCGGATGCGATTCAAAACTGCATAATTTTCAAAATGTTACCGGAATTCGGTAAAAATTTTATGGGTAGTAAGTACTAAACGGTACCAGGACCCATAATATGCAGTTAGATTTCCAATCAGAGTACTTCAACTCCCGCAGGTAGCTAAAAGCCAAAATTTTAGCAACTCCTATCGAAAAGAAAAAGGCCCTAAATGACCCAGATGTGACTAAGGCTTAACCGAAATGGCTCCAAATGCCACAGGCATAACAAGTTAAGCATGCGTTGGATATCACCAACTTAAAAGAAAGGGTCAAGCGTGATCTCGCGCACTAACAGGTGCATGCCAATATTCCAAACGAACCTGAGTCGAGTAGGAAATCACATCTACTTACTCAGTTCGTGCAGAGGGAGAGGGCGAGAGAGATCATCATCTCAAGAAGTTGGTCATAGCTTTGCCCCATTAGCATGGGCGCAACAACTACACCATGCCCTCGAGTCTTATCGCAAGGGAATATTAGGCAGGTGTCCGTTATTAACCCAGACTTAATCATGCTGGATATTTCAATTAATATGGTAGGAGTAGTATTACAATACTACCTAAGGCATGTCATATTCTATACATCCATACACATTACAGAAAAGCATGCCCATACTAGAGGGGCGCATGCAACACAATCATTCATACATGGATACAATACATGCATATAAGCCTAGCATGCAAGATATCAAACATATTATAGTTTAAGCGTGGCCATACTACTTATCTACACAAGTAGTATAGCTAGGGTACCCCATCGATGCGCAACGCACGACTATGCGCTTCGAGCGCACCTTGACGGGTTGGATCAAACCACTCACCGCAACCCGGGACCTCGCGCATCCCTTCCGACGAGATCTGCAAGGTAAGGGCATCAAATTTTGTGAGTAACATCACATTATAACACTTAGAAATTACTAGAAATACCAAGACTTAGACATGCACGCATACGGGCTCGCACGCATGCGAGCACGTGCGTACGCACGCATGCCCGAGTGCCCCAGCACCTACCCGAGCCCCTGGGTAGCCCCACGCGTGCCCCTGCATGCGCGCGCAAGCGCACGCGCGCGCGCGCGCGCACTGGCGCCCAGCCACGCTCCCAGACGCACTACCTCGCGCCCATGCGCACTCGCGCGCACCGCGCGCGCTACCAGCGCCCGCACGCACCCGCGTGCCCGCGCACACGAGCACGCGCCCGCCTGCGCCTGCTAGCGCCCCTCTGCGCGCGTCTGTGCGCGCACGCGCGCGGATAGACCTGCGCACACGCCCATCACCTTTTAACCCCGTTGAACTCCTCCCCCACACTCCTCATTCTCCCTAAACCAATTACCTAGCATGCATGACCTCCCCAACCATCCCAACAGCCCTAAAAATAAAAAAAGGGGAAGAGGACTTACCAAAAGAGGGGGAATGAAAGGGGAGATTCGGGGGCCCTCGATGCACCCGCGACCACCTCAACCACCACCACCACTACCACCACCTCCATAGCCTCTCCTCAGCCTTCTTTTGCTGAAAAATACGGGGGGGGGGGGGGAAGACATGAGAGGGAGCTTGAGAGAAGAGAAACCACAACAACAACAACACATGCACAAAACTCACCTTCATGCACTTGCACCTCCTCTTCTTGCTCCATCTTCTTCTCCTTGGCATAAAATCAAACACTTGGGGAGTGTTTGAAAGAGAGAAAGAGAGCCTTAAGAAAGGGAGGGAAAGTGTTCCACGAAATGGGAGAGAGGGGGAGAGAGAGAGAGGGCAAAAAAGTTATTTTCATGCCAAAATAGTGCCTAGGGGTGACCGTGAGGTTAGGGTTAGTCTCACCCACACACATATAAAAAAACCAATGGTTTCTTCATCCCTAAGCAAGGTGGGGGTAACGTTACCAAAGGTCACCACATCCCCAAAATATCTCTCACTATTCGACAAACCAAGAACTCTTAAAACCCCGATACGGTTCAGAACTGCATATTTTTCAAAACATTACCGGAATTCAATGAAATTTTTATGGGTAGTACTAAACAGTACCAGGACCCATAATATGCAGTTAGATTTTCAATCAGAGTACTCCAATTTCTGTAGGTGGCTAAAATCCAAAATTTTAGCGACTCCGATCGAAAAAAGAAAAAGGCCCTGAATGACCCAGATGTGACCAAGGCTTAACCGAAATGGCTCCAAATGACACAGCCATAACAATAGTTGAGCGACCTATCTCTGGCGGCATGTGAAGCACAGTTGTGGATACTGTCGCGTTTTGCCCCACATTGGTCGCAAATAAGGAGACGCGATGCTAACATTCGTGATGGGACTCAACCGCCTTATCAGATAGATGACATCGCATAGGCATTGTCGAGGTTCGACGACCCCCCTTATTGCGTGTCTTGTGGATTAAGTGCGGTTGAGCGGCTTACCAAGCGTGTAAGTGTCATCATGAGCGCCAGCCATGCTCGAGGAGCAGAATCTGGACTTAATTGTTCGAGGTGTTGTTTTGATCTTCCCGTGAGGGTTGAAGATCAGGTACCCCTTGCTGTGAATTGATGATCTATTTGACCAGCTCTGGGAGCGGGTGTCTGCTGTTAGATCGATCTTCGCACAAGGGTACCACAAGTTGGAGATCCGGGAGTTGGACATCCTGTAGATGGCCTTTCGTGACCGTTTCGGGCACTACAAGTTTTAAGTACTGCTGTCGGGGTTGACGAATGCGCCGGATGCCTTCGAGGATCTCAAAGCGTGTGGCTGCCCAGGGGCTCGGGTAGGTGCTGGGGCACTCAGGCGTGCGTGCGTGCTCGCATGCGTGCGAGCCCGTATGCGTGCATGTCTAAGTTTTTGGTATTTCTAGTAAATTCTAAGTGTTATAATGTGATTTTACTCACCAAATTGGATGCCCATACCGTGCAGATCTCGTCGGATGGGATGCGCGAGGTCCCGGGTTGCGGTGAGTGGTTCGATCCAACCCTTTGGGATGCGCTCGATGCACGTAGTCATGCATCGCGCATCCATGGGGCTTCTTTGCACCCTAAATTTGTTAGATATTTGCATGCTAGGCTTGTATAGCTCGTATATTGCGTAGAACCCCCTTTTCTACCATATACTTGCCTATGTATATTCATGTGTGAATTATTATGTATGCAAGCGCCCTTCATGTATAGGCATGTGTGATGTGGGTTTTCACGAATGTATAAAATAAACATGTCTTAGGTAGTCCCTATGAGTAATACTACCATATTAATTGGAATATCCAGCATGATTAAGTCTTGGTTAATAACGAGCACATGCCTAATATTTCCTTACGATAAGACTCGAGGGTGTGGTGTAGTTGTTGCGCCCATGCTAATGGGGCAAAGCTATGACCAACTTCAAGAGATGATGAGCTCTCTCTCGCCCTCTCCCTCTGCACGAACTGAGTAAGTAGATGCGATTTCCTACTCGACTCAGGTTCATTTGGAATATTGGCATGCACCTGTTAGTGCGCGAGATCGCGCTTGACCCTTCTCTTTTAAGTTGGTGATATCCAACGCATGCTTAAGTTATACCTTGTATGCTTATATGATTAATGGCCTTGTATGCATGTTTAAGTGGGCCATACCTTGTATTCATGTTGCATGATTTGTTGTTTATGATGTAAATCCATGTTAGGGGATACCCTTATAGTCAATTATTAGATGATCGTGCATATGGTTCATGCACATAACTATGATATGATTCTCCTGTTATATATATGCACATGTTAAAACTAATTAGGCCTATCTGAAATAGGCGTGGGTATGACCCGCTGTCGGGATGTACCTCATTAGTTAGTGCGCGAGCGATGTAATCGCCCCTGCATCCGTGTGATGCACTTGAATGGAATTCAGGAGAATTCATTTGTTGTATTGATTTTGTTAAACCGGTGACAATGGCATTAAGTTAGGCCTACCCGTGCTAGGCGCGTATATGAACCACCTGTTGGGTTACATGCCTTGGGCTTATTTCTGCGTGAGAGCAGAGGTAACCCTCGCCTCTGAGCGATGCACTCGTGTGGGAGTCCAAGAGTATTCGTTATAGTCGATATGTGATTATCGAGCGTAGTTGACTTTTCCATAGGGTTCACTTTGCGAAGATGGTGCTTCCTCTTGACATCGTCGTGTGTCGAAACACCCCAGCGTCGAAGCTGTCTTGTTTGGGTGCCACCACTTGTAGGTGCTACCGATTCGTATCGCGGTACACATCTGGCTGATGTACTGATCGTGGAAGGCCGACAAGTAGAGGCTACGCAAGAGAGGGCTACCTGTTATGCCTGTGTCATTTGGAGTGCTCTGTTTTGAAAATTTTTGTGCATAATTTTTTTCCTAGAAGTTATGTATTCCCAATTTGGTATTTGGATTTGATTTTATTAAAATCCAAGATGAAGAGGTTTAAATATGATTTTACTATGAGATGTCCAGTTTTGAGTTAGCTTTCGTACAGAAGTGGAATTAGATCAACTGGATTCCTGTAGTAAAAGTTATGGGTATTTTTCCAAGTATACCCCGGGGAGGGAAATTCTGGCAGCAGCCCTGTTCTATGTTTAGCTCTAATTTCGGAATAGCTGGAGAGATTATTTGATTTGGCATAAGCATGAACATTGTAGATAATCTGCTTGGCTTTCCAACGGACTTGGAATTGTGCAAGTCGGATCTATATTGTGGAAGTTATGGCTGTTCCAGTGAAGCATGCGCAGAATTTCTAGTCAAAGGGCGACTTAGTCATTTCATTCCCTCTTAAGATATTTGTTGCATAAATATCTCTCTCTCTCTCTCTCCCCTCCCATTTTTTCCCCACGTCAACCTCATCTTGGACCCCTCTTTCACTCTCTCAAAGCCCCCAAGGTGTTTGTGAAAATGTCTAAAAGAGATGGTGAAGGAGATGGTGCAAGTGCTTGAGTAGGTTTGTGTGGGTGTGTTGTTGTGGATGATCTCCTCTCTCTCAAGCTCCCTTTTCATGGTTTCCCCCCCCCCCCCCTGATTTGCAGCCATTGGAGGGTTGAGGAGGGCTGAGGTGGTGGTGGTGGTTGAGGTGGTCGCGGGTGCGTCGAGGGCCCCCGAACCTCCCCCTTTCGTTCCCCTTCCAAGGTGAGCTCCTCCCCTTCTTTTCTTGGTTTTCATGGCTTAAGGGGATGTTAGGGAGGTCATGCATGCTAGGTAGATGGGTTAGGGTGTGTGAGGGGTTGGGGAGGGTTAAAATGAGGTTGGGATGGGCTGGGCGGGCGCACGCGCGCGCAGGCGGGCGCTGGCAGGCGCAGTCGGGCGCGGGCGTGTGCGCGCGAGCGTGGAGTGGGCGCGCTGGTGCGCGCGGGTGCTGGCGCGAGCGGGAGTGCGCGCCGGCGCGGGAGCGCGGGTAGTGCGCCTGGGCATACCCCTGGGCGCGGGGCTGGGGACCAGTGCGCGCGCGCGCGTGCGTGCACGTGCGTGCGTGTGCGTGCGCGTGCTGGGGCGTGCGCGGGGTGCTGCGCGAGGGGCGCGGGCTGGACGCGCGGCAGTGCGCCGAGGGTGCTGGGGTGCGTGCGTGCGTGCGCATTCGTGCGTGCGCGTGCGGGGGGGCATGCGTGTGGCTGCCCGAGGGTTCGGGTAGGTGTCGGGGCACTCGGACTCGCGTGCGTACGTGCGTGCTCACATGCGTGCGAGCCCGTATGCATGCTTGTCCGAGTATTGGGTATTTCTAATGTTTTCTATGTGTAAATTGTGTTGTTTCTCACCAGTTCGATGCCCCTACCTTGCAGATCTCGTCGGATGGGATGCGCGAGGTCCCGGGTCCTAAGGTGAGTGGTTTGATTCCAATCCCCCCCCCCCTCTCTAGGGATGCGCTTGACCCGCATAGACGCGCGTCGCGCATCGATGGGGGCCCCTAGCTAAATTATGTAGACACCTGTGCATGCCTGATTATTATGATATATCCATGCCACCTTAGACTTTGTATGCTAGGGATACGCACCCTTATATCATGTATAGCGGCCTATGCATGTTTAGACACCACGTCCCTCGATTTGAAAGCCCCGACCTATGCATGTTTCCCATTTTGTTTGAAATTATTTAAATGAAATGTGAGCATATTGTGATAAGCATGCATTAGAGAATATTATAACCTTGTTGTTATAATATATGTCTCCCCGCATCTTAGTTATGCGCCCTGGAGGAATTCTTGAGAATTCATGACATTAGAAATGTTAGGAAGCGTTGTCGACGGATCCAAGAGGATCGCATGCGTGTGAGTAGGTTGTTTCTCTTCCCTTCGTCGGATCCGTGTAGGGACTCCCCGGCGTTAGACAAGCTATCCTGACAGAGGGCTCCCATCTGTAGGTACCTCCGATGCGTCGCACTGTGCTGATCGTGGGAGTAGACCAGGCGAGCTACGGAGTGGGGGAGAGGCTATCGGTGGACCAAGGGTGATTAACAGCCTAGTCAGTCCCAAAAGACCATGTCACCAGCTTGAGGGTGAGGGTGAGGGTGGGGTGGGTCGGCGATGTTACGACCCACTAGCTTGTGTAGTTACTCCCGTTTAGGGACTATGACTACTTTGAGGTTAATATGAGTGAGTGTGTTGGTTGTTGTTATGCATGTGTGTGATATCTTGATAAGCGAGTATCGAGAGTGGTTGTTTTCCTTTGGGTTTCGCTTTGCGAACATGGGATCGTTCTCCCCTTCGTTGGATCCGATGTAGGAACTCCCCGGCGTTGGCTGTACCTGACAGAGGGCTCCCGTCCGTAGGTACCTCCGATGTGTCGGACAGTACGGATGGTGGGAGTGGACTAGGTGGAGGCCACGAGGGTGGGAAAGGGCTACTGGCGGACCAAGGGTGTAGAGCGGTGAGTTGAGGAGATCGGGTTGTAGATACTACCCGGGAGAGGGTTAATGAATGATGTCGCGAGCGTGGAAATCGTTCTCCCCTTCGTTGGATCCGTGTAGTGACATCCCCGGCATTAGACAGGCTATCTTGACAGAGGGCTCCCATCTGTAGGTACCTCCGATGTGTTCGGACAGTGCTGATCGTGGGAGTATACCAGGTAAGCTACGGAGCGGGGAGAGGCTACCAGTGGACCAGGGGTGTAGAGCAGTCTAAGTCTCTCCCAAAGTCCCAAGATGCCTCCTTTCAGGAGTGAGGGTGTGGATGAGGCGAAGACACGTCGCCTCGTGACCCATTCGTTGTTCGACCGTTCCCACAGTTGTTTGGTCCGGTCTCGTGATCGATGTTGAAGGACAGCGTTGGGCGATTATCTAGATGTAGATGATCCAGTAGTTTGAGTAGACCAGTAAATCCGGGTCTCTTCGACCGACGGTATGGTCTCTAGACCAGTAAATCCGGGTCTCTTCGACCGACGGTATGGTCTCTCCCCATAGTCCCAAAAGACTCCCTTCGGGAGTGAGGGTGAGGGTGAGGTTGGTCGCGCCGCCGCGTGACCCAGTGATGCCTGGGTTTCTACCCATGTTTCCCTGCCACTCACTAAGCTTGTAGCTCACCCCTCGCATATTGTTTCTTTTCAGGGGCAGTGTTGGGGTGGAGCTGGAGCTTTCCTGTGGCGTGGTTTATGGGCGTGGAGCGTTCTGCCGGCGGGTGGCCAGTGCGAGGCTGTCAGCATTCCTAGAGTCATTTATGCCTTGTAAATCGTGCATGTGGCACAGGTTGTATTTTCTTTGGTCAAGACTTGGCTTTCACAGGACATTGATTGTGCATTCGGGTCTGTAATAATGTTTTGATTTACAGAGATTGTTATATATTATGCTTCCGCTTTTCAGTCAGTTATCATTATCTTGCTTTGTCGCCTTGTGTATTGTTGTTGGTGTCCTTATTGACCTCAGGTATTGATAGCTGATATTATATTAATTTTGCCACGTCTCGGGGACGCCTAGGGCGTGACACTACCAGATGATATTGCGAGAGTGGAATCGTTCTCCCCTTCTTCGGATTCGCGTTGAAGCTACCCGACTTGAAAGCAGTCCTGACAGAGGGCTCCCACTTGTAGGTACTACCGATGCGTTCGACAGATATACTGATCATGGGAGTATACCAGGTAGAGTCTACTCGGGAGATAGCTACCAGGTGACGAAGGGTGTAGAACAAAAGGTTTTCGTCCAACAGTCCTGTGTCACCCTTAGGGGTGACGGTGAGGGTGAGGATGAGGATGAAGTGAAGTCACGTCGCAACGTGACCCATTCGTTTTTTGTCCGTTCCCATAGTTTTTGGGTCCGGTTATATATCGATGTACAAAGACATCGCTGGGTTGTTATCTGGATGAAGATGATCTAGTAGTGTTGTGTAGACCAGTAATTCCGCGTCTCTTCGACCAACGGTATGGTCTCTCCCAAAATTCCCAAGAGTCTTCATCCAGGAGTGAGGGTGAGGGTGAGGTTGGTCACCGTCGCGTGATCTTGTTATCCATTGGGTTTCCACCGATGTTTTGCTTGAAAGGAACTTGCTTTAATGTTGAATTGTTGTAGCGGTGATTGGTTTCCAGCCACTCACTGAGCTTGTAGCTCACCCTTCGCATACTATTTCTTTTTAGGGGCAGTGTTGGGCGTGGAGCTGGAGCTTCCCGGTGGTGTGGTCTCTTATGTGCGTGGAACGTTCTGTTTGGCGGGTGGCGAGTGCGAGGCTGTCAGCAGTCCTAGAGTCATTTTATGTATTGGAAATCGTGTATGTGGCACAGGTTGTATTTTATTTGGACTAGACTTGGCTCTCAGAGGACATTGATTGTGTATTCGAGTCTAGAATGATATTTTTGGTTTATAGACTTATTGATATTTTTATGCTTCCACTTTTCAGTTGAGTTATCAGTTATCATTGCTTTGCCAGTTTGTGTTTTATTTATTGGAGTCATTGTTGACCTCTTGTACTTGATAGCTGATACTTCATATATTGCCACGTCTCAGGGACGGCCGCCCTGTGGCGTGACATGGTTTGGGGTCGATTGGGGGGTGGCTAGTTGAAACTAGCCGCCCAATAAGGGGCGGGTACTCTCAAGTAGCCGCCCCTGTCCTGGTCTCATATTTCTCTAAGTGTTGGACTAGGGTTTTTGGTTTCTAAGGAAGTTTTCTTTATGGTTTCCAGATGTGGTCATTTCTAAATATTACTTGAAGTATTTTTGTATTTGTGGACGGTCAAAATTGGGGTATCTACAAGGTCCACCTCGTCCTCGGCCCTCGCGGCCCTCTCCCTAGCCTGGTCGAGCTCCATCCGAGTGGCCAAGAGCTCACTCCAGACCACACCTAGCTCGTTCATCAATTCAAGCTATCGATCAGAAAGCCATGGATGGAGGAGGAGCGGAGGAGGAAGAAGCGTCGTTGGCTCTCGCTCTCGACAGAGCATCCACCTGAGCCTCAAGGACCCGAACCTGGTTCTGTAGGTGTCGCCTCTACGAATGCAACCCTCTATCTGCCCGGTCCTCGCGTGGAGATGCTCATTGGTGACCTTGAGCTTCTTCTCCAACTCATTCAGTTCAACCTGCAAAAGAAGACACATTTTAAAACACAAGAAGAATAAAAGGACAAAAGAAAAGAGGATTGCGGTCGGGATCTCCTCCTCCATGGTCCCGAGGATGCTGACATATTCCTGGTGGTACTAGGCCATGTACTCCTCACTGCTACCCACTTCGGGACGACGCTCCACCAGAGTCCCTCTACTCTCCCACCCTCTCACGTATATGGCATAATTCTTCGGGAGGTTTGTATCCTGAGGAATTCCAGCCACCGGGATCGAAGGACGCTTTGGCAGAGCCTCAAGCACCCACTGATGCTACCCAAGCTGGCGGACCACCCAGCGGATCGCATAGAAGACAACCTCGTTGAAGAAAATCAGCCAGATGTCTTGCGACAGCTCCGCAGGGACCTCTTCTTCCGTGTAGGGCCTCCAAGTTATCTACAACAAGATACAACAGACATAAGAAAAGAGCTTAGACAAAGGAAATCTTATGAGAGCGGAAAGATAAAACTTATACCTCTTCTTCTTTTAAAGCACGGAAGGCCTCTCGGAATGGCACTAGGCGACGCAAACGAGAAGACCCTGGAGGCACCCACCTTATGGCCCAAGGGAGAGCCGGTCAAAGGGCGCCAGAGTAGGACAGTTGATGGCAAAATGCTCGTACCCGAAGACTTGCAGGAGAAGAATTATCAGAATCAAGTGAAACAAAAAAAAAACAAAAAAAATATTTCCTTTTCATTAACTTATACTTGAAGGAAAGCCACAAATCCACCGAGGTTCTTACCCCCGACCCACTTCACCTTCTTCGAGAGCTCCGCGAAGAAGTGGGCGAGCATCGCAGCTCCCCAAGCAAAGCGTCCCATGGTCTTCAGGTCCCTCATCAGCAGCAGAAAGTGAGAGGAGACCTTGTCCGAAGCCATCGAGAAGAGGACCTGACCGAAGAAGTAGAGGAAGAACACTCTCAACTCCCTCCGTGCCCTCGGTGGGCACGCGGCCACCTCTCTCGCCTCGATCATTGACCTCCTCCGCTCATAGCTAGCCGCAGCTTCTCCCTTCTAACACTGCGTGAAGGAACCAAGGTCGTTCTACCTCGACAACTGCCCGAGAGGGACCAGGTTCAACGTCCTCTCCCACTCCACAAACTCCCACTCTCCTATCAACTCTCGGAAGAGCGCTCTATAGTCGGGGCTAGTTTCCGCAATCACTGCATCTCCCAAGACTGGAAGGCCTGTGATCCGCTGGACGTCCTCCAACATCGGCATCACTGCACCTGTGGGGAGGATGAAGGCGCAGCTCTCTGGATCCCACATCTCCCCCAAAGCCTTGAGATACGGACGATGAACATGGAAGGGATCAATCAAAAAGAAGGAGCGAAAGCCCGCTCTGTCCACCAAGTCCCTCTTTGCTCGACCCAAGGCAGAATACCACCTTTTCGTCCCATGCCACAAAGCCCCCCACGCGATTCAGTCGCTGAGAGAGACAAGAGAAAGCGTTGATTAGTGGTGAGAATCTCTATTTTAAAATTCCAAGATCAAAACCATGCTTAGAGAAATAAATATACATGTACAAGCATGAAATATTCAAAGCATGAATACACCTCTTTTTACCCCCATAACACTCCCACCGTGGTCTATCTCCAAGAACAAATCAAAATTATTTAAAAGATCACCATGCTTAAAACTACATAAACACGCTTTCTTTATGTCATGTAAAGCATGCTTATAACACTCCCACGGTGATCATAAACGCAGGCTTACATACCATCCTATACCACTATCACTTCTAAAACAATACTTATTCAACAAACAAAATTATTATTCCCTTTTTACCATCTCTTGTATCAAAACCAACACCATATTTACATAGAGCGTCATGTAAATCATAAGAAAGCATGCTTATAACACTCCCACCGTGATCATTCTATATCCACAATAAATATGCCTATTTAACCACTCAAACACATTTCTTATTTTCCATACTACGAAAAACATACATGTATATATAAATAAATAAGGCTAGACAAAGGGTAATATAAGGCAAGCCACGGCTCGTGTAGCCCCGGAAGCCTCCGCCTCTGCCTCATCGGGATCGCCCATCCTGTCGTCATCTCCCGACTCATCATCCCCTTCCCCCTCAACCATGGCCTCCCCCGCACTGATCCCCCAGCCTCTGTGGCCTCAACCCCAACACCCGTAGCCTCTTCAGCCTCAACTTCAACCCCCTCACTTTCCTATGTGCCCACTTCACCGGAAGCCAAGACCTCGTAGTCCCCTAGAGCCCTCCTCTCCTCCTCCTCAGCCCTGGCCTCCCTCTCTAGCATCCCCACGATGGCCTCCAAGGACGCCCTCTCCTCTGCGCTCCCCCTCTCCAACCGCACCCTCGGCCCACCCTCCGGTCTTCAAACCCGTCTCTTCGACCACCATCAATCTACCCCCACGCCTCCTCTTGTGTGTATACCCTATCATACCACTCTCAATCCCCGGAGTAGCCCCCGAAGGTGTGCCCCCAACTTCACCCGTGCCCGTCGATGGCGTCTCCACCGTTTGGGTCGTTTCCTCCACTCATTAACGCCCCCGCGAACGAGCTTCACATGTTCACGGCTCCTTTGCCATTCACCCAGTGGGGGATGGACATCCCGGGTCCATTTTTCCGACCGCACCAGGTGGCAAGAGGTACGTTCTTCTTGCGATTGACTATTTCACCAAGTGGGAGGAAGCTGAAGCCTACAAAACCGTCAAGCATGCTGACAACAAGAACTTCCTTTGGAAGCACATCATATGCAAGTTTGGCATCCCCAAAGTCTTGGTGGCAGATAATGGGACGCAGTTCGCAAATACTCCCCTTTGAGAATTCTGCGATAAGTACGGGATCCAACAGATCTTCTCCACACAGGCATATCTGCAGGGCAACGGGCAAGCTGAGGTCACCAACCGTACCATCTTCACCTTGATTGCTCAAGAAGCGGCTTGACGAAAAAAGGGGGCATGGCTAGAAGAACTCTCGGGAGTCCTTTGGGCCTACCGAACCACTTGCAGGAAGCCCACCGAGGAATCGCCATTCGTCCTTGCATAAGGGACTAAAGCAGTGATCCCCACCGAAGTGGGTCTACCCATTTTGCGATCTTCTGTCTCCCTCACTCAACAGAATGATGAGGCCCTTGCCAACAACATTGTGCTCCTCGAGGAACTAAGGGAGACAACCATGATCTGTCTGACCACCTACTAGCTTCGGCAGGCTCACCACTTTGGCAAGAAGGTGCGCCCCCGATAGTTCTCCCCAGACGAGTGGGAGCTTCGACATGTCACCGAGAACACATGAGAAGCCCAATGTCGGGAAGCTCAGGGCCACCTGGGATGGCCCGTATGAAGTGGTTGAAGCGTACGGGAAGGGGCCACACAAGCTGTGCACCATCAGTCCATGGAAGGTACTCGTCTCGACTCCTTGGAACACTATGAACTGAAGAAAATTTTATGCTTAGCCCTCAGTGGCCTTTATTGAATAAATGTAATGGATTTTCTTTCTATTACACCCTATTAGCCGTTAAATGCAATTTCCCTTGAGTATTGTTTTTGTGTATGATGTGTGTAATCAATGCAAAATCCCGAATGCTCTACTATGTCTTCTCGATCGAGTTATTGGTGCTGGTGTTATGTCGGCAAGTTTTGCTCCTACCCTCACACGCTCTACTGTATGAGAATCGATAACGATTACTACACGATACTACGTATGCAAAGGATAGTGTGGGATACGTGGAAACTATCCCCCTCCATCAACAGTATGGATGGGATTGCCGCACCCACTAAATTCTCCCCCTCAGAAAAGGTGATGCCAACAATGGTTCAAGCCTAAGGGGAGAGTGTAGCCGCCCTGCTCGGCCACGTCGCACGGGCGACTTAAACTTGCATTCATTCACACCATGAACTATTCCATACCATGGAAGGTCACACCCAAAATGACATAGAAGAGGAGGAGGACAACCAGGGAAACCAAACCAAACAATTCCTTAGTCATCTATAGGAAAGGGTAGCTACCTTAGAATACCTATCAGTGGAGGACATGTTCAATGACCTTATCGACCTCCACCAGGTCAAGACCTTGAAACAGGAAGCCCCTGTCAAAACCCCCAAGGCTTGCCCTACCCCCAAAACCCCACCAACACCCAGTTTCTTAGTCAACACGAGCCCATTTTCATTTACCTCACCTTCCCTCGTGAATCCAATGTTCCCGACACATTCTCCCTCAAGCCCCTATCAGGCCACATCCGGCCCAGGGCCACTAAACTACCCACCCCAAGCAGAAACTTTAGATGAAACCATCTGGAGGATCCTCTCCGAGACTGGCCCTTCGGCTCCCAAACACATGTCTCTACACAATTTGAGACAAATCCCGTCAGTCAACCTACCGGAAGGATTTAAAGTCCCAAAATTTTGCGGGTACAATGGGCTTGGAGACCTAGACGTTCATTTAACTTCCTTTTATCTAGATGCTTGACCTTTCCTAGATAATCAACCTCTGTTGGTATTCTGCTTCCAGAAATCATTGGAAGGAGAGGCACTACAATGGTTCTCCACACTCACTGTAGACCATTTGTCAGATTTCTCAGATGTAAGCGAGAAATTTTTAGGCTATTACGGTTACCAGAGGGTTAGGACCCCCTCTATCTCTGACCTAACCATAGAAAGAATGAGGCCGAGGGAGGAATTTGAGCAGTATGTGTCTAGGTGGCAAACCGTAGTAAACAAAACCGGTCTGCAACTCACAGAATGTCAAGAAATTGACATGATGCTGCAGAACCTGAGTCTAGAACTTTGTACGAGCCTTTCATACAAAGACTGCACTACGTACCAGCTTTTGATTGACCGCCACAACAAGATTTCCCGTCGTGCTGCCCCAGTAGTCCAAACCCAGTCCCCACCTATCAGCCACGTGGTTGGACAATCACCACGAAAGGTGCAAACCCCCATTGTAGAAGGGATTACACCAAAATTTTTGGCACTCTACCCAAACGGAGCGCGAGTCCCTGATAGAGGGCCAGCTCCGAGACAGTACACGCCTGGTTCATCCGAATATGCGCCACCTCGGCAGGCTACTTACAATTCAAATCCTCGACCAGTGCCCGCCCCCGTGCCAATACAACAACACCCCATAATCCAAAGCTCCCCAGTCCACAACCAGGGCCAGATTAGAACTACCCCTGTCTACTCTGCTCCCCCAAGAGCACAAAATTTAATTCCCAGGCAACCCACACCAAGCTCTTACAACAAAGTCTCTCCTCCCTCATCCTATGGCTCAGAATGGTTAAGTAAGAGGGACTCTTATATGCCACTCCGAGAGACCTTAACGAACATTTTTAAGGTAATGGTCGAAACAAATAGCATCAGTCTCCCCGCGGCCAGGCCTCCACTTCCAGGGGCCAACACTACAGGCTACTGTCAATATCACAAACAGCATGGTCACACCACGGAACAATGCATGCATTTTCATGACTTTGTTTATGATTTAAATGACGACAGGGGCCTAGATTGGACCATGATTAGAGGCCATCTAAGCCGAGGCAATCCCCCTCATCAAACTACAAAGCCACTTGGCATTCACTCAAACCGCATGCCAGATCACAAGCAAGCTTCCACCTCTAGGATGCATGCCATCAACAGAGGGAAACGCCCTTCCCCCGTACCAAACAACTCGGTTAGCTCGATCAACAGAAGCTCATCTGAAGAGTCTGAAGAAGAAGGAGAAGAGGAGCCCTTCAACCTAAACCTAAATGATCACGACCTCACCATACTCTATGGTGAGGAAGAAGAAGAAGCCCCAACCATTGGTAACGCGATCAACATCGAATCAGATGAAAGTGGCCCGGGAGAAGTCGAGCCCGAAGAAGAAGAAGAGGAACCGTTTGAGGAGGACCCTGAAGGAGCAAGCGAAGGACCCGAGGAGGGGGAGTGTACTTCGGATGATCTGCATCCGGATGACAATGGGTCCTCCAAAAGAACTGACACAATAGACGGCCCCTGACGTCCAATGACCATATCCTTTACCGACAAGGACCTCTCTGACCCAAGACTACGAACGCACCCCCTCCATGTCCGCGGGCAACTCCAGGCCATACCCCTGAACAACATTTTTGTTGACCCAGGGTCAGCGATGAACGTCCTCACTTTCCGCACGTATCACCAGATGCCCAGGCGGGGCTGCCCTTTCATACAACCAGTACACTCCTCCATCAAAGCATTTAACAATTCCAGGAAGACCATACATGGTCCTAGATTGTTCTAGCTAGTTGGTAGTCCCCTGATCTGCGAAGTGGAATGCTACGTGGCTGACATAGACATGAGGTACCCACTAACGCTAGGATGGCCATGGTTGGACAACATCCAGGTTATCGGCTCTCCACAACATCAGTGCCGCTGTCTACCATTCATGAGCCACGTGCTAACCGTATGGGGGGAAGCACGCCTAAGGTACGAAAACGAGGAGAACTAGGTGTTGCATAACATGTTTACCCTAACGTTGCACCCAGGTACCCAATCAAGAGGAAGTAGCCCACCAAGATCCCCCTACCATAATAGATACCTCTCCAAAGGATCAGCTAGGACAATGAACTCGGTAAGCAATTGCATAGAATCCAATCTGATTGCCTTCCTTCCCCACGAGGTCAGCAAAACAGGGGCACGCTCTGCGCCCCTCACAATCACCGCGAACCTCGGAGGAAGAGAGTTCAGACACATCCTCATTGACACGGGAGCAGAAACCAACGTACTAACCCGTTCCACTTACCAAAAACTTAAAGGTTAAAGTCCCTAAGTTGGAGCCATCGGACGAGTTTATTCATGCATTTGACAGCATGCGCAAGGACATCTACGGGCTGGTCACTCTCCCACCCAAGATCGGCCCAGTAGCCACGATCGTCAACTGCATGGTGATGGACATCCGATCACCTCACCCCCTTATCGTCGGAAGGACGTGGCTCGACAGCATCAAAGCTGTCTCGTCTACCTGACACCAATGCCTCCGCTTCCCGTACCACGGAGAAGTCATATCTATTTGAGGAGAGGCGCGCTTTAACGTTGCACGAGTCTGCAACTGGACCATATGTGCCACGCACATTAAGTGGGAGATGTACTCATACAACATGAAAAATTACTCACATGAAGACATGCTCAGAGTCAAGGGAAAAAAACCCAAGAGGGCTAGGGAAGAAGAAGTTGAACCTGCAAAACCTCCACCGGATATGAGTCGGCCTATAAAAGCTAGCCGACCCGAAGAAGTGGTTTAGATCAACGAGCCTGGGACCGATCCACCCAAGTAAGCCTTCGCGCTTCTGAACTCCTGTATATATTTGTTTCCATGCATTCTTAAAATAAAAAAAATCCAAAAAAATCGTTTATCAGCTTATGCTTTCAGGTGCATGTACATATTTGTTTACATGCTTTATAAAAAAAACACAAAAAAAAAATTTGCTAATCAGCTTTCATTCCAAACTCCTGTATATATTTGTTTCCAAGCCTTCCAAAACAAAAGAATCCAAAAAAATTGTTTATCAGCTTATGCTTTCAAACTCATATTTGTTTACATGCTTTCTCAAAAAAAAAAAAAACACAAAAAAAGATTTGCTAATCAGCTTTCATTCAGAACTCCTGTATATATTTGTTTCCATGATTTCTTAAAACAGAAAAATCAAAAAGATTTGTTCATCAGCTTATGCTTTCAAACTCATATTTGTTTACATACTTAAAAAAAAAAGAACCACAACAAAAGTACAAAAAAAGAAAAAAAATGAAAGGATGTTAAAAGCTGTAGATCATGCCCAGAACTACTAGAGGAGGGTGGCAAGGGCATTTGAAAAGAAAGTAATAGAGAGAAAATTTAAAATTGGGGAGATGGTACTTAAGCAAATTATGCCATCAAGACAGCCCCACCCAAAAGGCAAGCTGCAACCCACATGGGAGGGACCCTATGTGATCACCCATGCCTACTCCGGGAATTCCTACCGCTTGGTGGATGCCGAAGGAGTCAAAGTCTCAGGTTCGTGGAATGCACTTTATCTAAAGAAATTCCATGCATAAAAACTGTCAATACTTGAGAAATATTATTCTTCCTTCCTGTGAATTCCAGTGTTTAGTGCTTGATAATAGAATTATAAGACTCTAAAAGATGACTTGTATTTTACTTGAATTCATACTCACCAATCCTACCACCCCCATCACACAAGTATGACTTAGGAATTGGTCAACCTGATTAAAGGAAAAATTGCCTACCTTGTAAACTGTGACAATTTTTTAACCCCAAAGCATCTCCCCTTTATTCTCACTCTTATTCATATCAACCCAAAGACAAAATGAGGAATTACCCTAGACCTAGCATATGTCCCAAAACTGGCTCTGGCACTATACAAACACTTCTAGAGGGGAAGCAAAAAAGAACAGAGGTGAAAACATAAAAGACCCCCCTCAGAACAAAAAAAAAAAAACAAAGAAAGAAAGAAAGCCAATGAGAGGATGAAAAGCAAAACAACACCCAAACAAACAGGTTATACTCTCTATTTCCAGGAGCAAACGCCTTTACACACAGTATATCCTGAACAAAAGGCTATACTAGTACACATTCAAACAAACGGATTGTACTCTCCACCCAAAACACGGGTACACGACTGGTGGGTTGTACTCTCCACCCAAACAAAGAAGTGGTAAACAGAAGAAAGCCAGAGGGTCCTAGAAAGTAGGACATATGCCAGACCGGGACAATTCTAAAAAAAGCCCCCAGGAAGATATTACTCTCACCCCCTTTTACTTTTCCTGCAATGGGATAAAATGGAACTATGTCTACTTGGAAAGGCGAAATTTCAGCCAAAGGTAGATCTTTCCCCATGTTTACAACGCACACACTCACATGAGTTCATTTAAAATCTTGCCTATCTAAAGGAAGCTTATTTGACTTGATTCCTTGTACATTCATTGATTTCCCAGCATGTTTAGAATAATATGATCAAGCATTTGAGAACCATGAACTTGAGAAATTGACACCTAAAGCCCAATACCTTTCAAATACAATCCTGGTTTGGACATAGGTGACCACAAGGGCCCCTCTTCAAGTACTTGATGGTGTCATTTATTTTAAGAAATTGAAAACAATGCCCTCTCACATGAAAAGTCAATTGAAGAATTAAAATGCTCCCTTATGTTACTCACACTTATGCATAAGCTTGTATTTTTCTTTTCCAAACACTTAGGCATTCAATTTTCATAAAATATCAACTGCACCCCCCCCCCCCCCATATCAAAAGAAAAATTGCCCCGATTACTTTTATTTCATGGCCTTGGACATTCACTGGAGAAGGAAAATTTCCCCACTCTCACATATCCTCACACTTAGAGTCACCTAGGCTCCCTCCTTTTTATATCGGGCACGGTCTTGTTGGTATGTAAAACTTGGGGGTTCTGCGAACTTGGTCTTGGTCCGTCTCGCGACTGATCATATCACCACTCGGAGAGTCATTTCTGAACCGCCCGATAGCTTCTCAGAAAGACGGGGTTTTGTTGTTATCGCCACCTGCTTTCTCAAAAAGCAGGAAAAGTTGGTGTTGCTGTTGATCGCCTCGCGGGGAAATTGTGTGAGTTCTCCTCTCTGAGCTACGGGCATGCCGCACATAGAGGTGAAAAACATAAATCTTTTCTGCTAGATAAAAACTTGAAAAAGGGGTTGCTGACATGTGCGAGGGAATTTAAAAGTGACCACCGTAGAGAATTCAACTAGGGGGTGTTAGTCGCCTCTAGTTGAAATGTCGAGTATTGGTAAAAAAAAAATAGATATATAGCAGAAGTAAATAAAAGTTGTAAAAAGAAGAAAGTGACCACCGTATAGAATTCAACCAGTGGTGTTAGCCACCTCTAGTTGAAACGTCAAGTATTGGCCGTAAAGAAGATATATAGCAGAAGTAAATAAAAATTGTAAAAAGAAGAAAGTGACCACCGTATAGAATTCAACCAAGGGGTGTCAGCCGCCTCTAGTTGAAACGTCGAGTATTGGTCGAAAAGCAGATATATAGCAGAAGTAAATAAAAGTTGTAGAAAGAAGAAAGTGACCACTGTCCAGAATTCAACCAGGGGGTGTTAGCTGCCTCTAGTTGAAACATCAAGTATTGGTCGAAAAGCAGATATATGAGTAAAGAAGGTAAATAAAGCAAGTAATTATAAATATAGAATTAACAGTAAACCACCGGTTACTTGAACCTAGCCGTCTAGGTCCGACGGCTGGTTTGGACTAGCCGCCTAGTACCTGGTTCTTGGCTTTTTGGATTTGGGCAGAACCTAGGTAGGGAAGTGTTTTGGCTTTGGCTAGGGTGGTGGTAGCGAGGATTGAAAGTGGTGTTGGTGGTTTCATCTTCTAGATTTGGGCAGTACCTAGGTAGGAATTTGGATTTGTTTGGCTAGGGCTAAGAGAGGTTTAGGACAATGGTTAGAGGGAGGTTTATGGAGAGTGGAATTTGGTGGAAAATGGCTTTCCTTCTCTCTCAACTAAGGCTCTCTCCCTCTCTCTTTCTCTCAAACACAATTTTAGAAATGAATTTGTCCACACCTTTGGTTCTCACCCCTACCCTCCTTTTATAGTAGAAAAGATGCATAGGAGTATCCTTTAGACAATAGATTGGGTAAGAGGGTGTGGCTAAGTAACCATAATTGCAAAAAGATACACTCAATGGTCCATTGGATAATAGCATCGGTTGGACAAGAGGGTGAGACTAAGTTACATCACATCTAAGTAAAGCTGCTTTGTGCTTCCTGGATGTGTCCAGGTGAGGGCCGGCTATCCTAATGTAGCCACTCGAGCAGGGCCGACTAGTTTTAATAAGCCGCTCAGGGAGGGGCAGCTAATTAAGAGATGTCGCCGGTATGATGACCTGCCAAACGTCCAATCTCTGACAAGCAGTGGCTTGAGGCGGTTACTAAGGTTGAACCATCAGAGATGTTGTGCCTGTGTCATTTGGAGCACTCTGATTGAAAATTTGGGTACATAATTTTTTCCTAGAAGTTATGTATTCCTGATTTGGTATTTGGATTTGATTTTGTTAAAATCCAAGATGTAGAGGTTTAAATATGAGTTTACTATGAGATGTCCAGTTTTGAGTTAGCTTTCGCACAGAAGTGGAATTAGATCAACTGGATTCTTGTAGTAAAAGTTATGGGTATTTTTTCAAGTATACCCCGGGGATGGAAATTCTGGCAGCAGCCCTGCTCTATGCTTAGCTCAAATTTCGGAATAGCTGGAGAGATTATTTGATCTTGGCATGAACATGAAAGTTGTAGATAATCTTCTTGGATTTCCAACGGACTTGGAATTGTGCAATTCGGAACTATATTGAGGAAGTTATGGCTGTTCCAGTGAAGCATGCGCAGAATTTCTAGTCAAAGGGCGACTAGGTCTTTTCCATCTTCCTTAGATATTTGTGTGCAAATAAATATCTTCTTCTCTCTCTCTCTCTCTCCCTCTCACTTCCACGCCCACTCTCTTGGCCTCTCTTTCTCTCTTTCAAAGCTCCCACCAAGTGTTTGATTTAATTACTCAAAGAAGAGAAGGAGAGGGTGCAAGTGCAAGTGAGTGCTAGTGTAGGTTTAGTTGTTGTTGTTTGTTCCCCTCTCTCTCAAGCTCCCTTTTTGCATGGATTCCCCGCCCCCCCCTGATTTGCAGCCATTGGAGGGATAAGGAGGGCTGAGGTGGTGGTGGTGGTTGAGGTGGTCGTGGGTGCGTCGAGGGCCCCCAAACCTCCCCCTTTCGTTCCCCCTCCAAGGTGAGCTCCTCCCCTTCTTTTCTTGGTTTTCATGGCTTAAGGGGATGTTAGGGAGGTCATGCATGCTAGGTAGATGGGTTAGGGTGTGTGTGAGGGGTTGGGGAGGGTTAAAATGAGGTTGGGATGGGCTGGGCGCACGCTGGCAGGCGCAGTCGGGCGCGCAGTCGCGCGCGGGTGAGTGAGCGCGAGTGCGCGGGTGCGCGCGAAGTGGGCGCGGGTGCTGGCGCGAGCGGGGGGGGGGGGGGGCGCGGGAGTGCGCGCCGTCGGTAGAGCAGTGTGCCTGGGCATGCGCCTGGGCGCGGGACAGGGGACCAGTGCGCACGCGCGCGTGCTGGGGCATGCGCAGGGTGCTGGGCTGGACGCGCGGTGCGCGCGGGCAGGCGCGCGGCAGTGCGCCGATGGTGCTGTGGTGCGTGCGTGTGTGCGCATGCGGGGGGGCCATGCGTGTGGCTGCCCGAGTGTTCGGGTAGGTGTCGGGGCACTCGGACTCGCGTGCGTACGTGCGTGCTCGCATGTGTGCGAGCATGTATGCATTCTTGTCCGAGTGTTGGGTATTTCTAATATTTTCTATGTGTAAATTGTGTTGTTTCTCACCAGTTCGATGCCCCTACCTTGCAGATCTCGTCGGATGGGATGCGCGAGGTCCCGCATCGTAAAGTCAGTGGTTTGATTCCAATCCCCCCCCCCTCTCTAGGGATGCACTCGACCCGCATAGGCGTGCGCCGCGCATCGATTTGGCCCCTTTCCTATAATATGTAAAACTATGCATGCATGATTAATATGATATATCCATGCCACCTTAGACCTTGTATGCTAGGGATGCGCACCCTTATATCATGTATAGCGGCCTATGCATGTTTAGTCACCATGTCCCTTTATTTGAAAGCCTTGACCTATGCATGTTCCCATTTAGTTTAATTTTTTTAAATCAAGATGGGATTACGTGATTATATTGTTATAAGCACGACATTAGTGAATATTATAACCTTGTTGTTATAATATGTGTCTCCCCGCATCTTAGTTATGCGCCCTGGAGGAATTCTTGAGAATTCATGACATTAGTAGTGTTAGAAATCGTTGTCGACGGATCCAACAGGATCGTACGCGCGTGAGTAGGCTGTCTTCTCCTTTTGGTTGGATCCGATGTAGGGACTCCCCCTACGTTGGAAAGTTGTTCGACCTGACAGAGGGCTCCCATCTGTAGGTACCTCCGATGCGTCGGACAGTGCTGATCGTGGGAGTATACCAGGTTTGAGGCTACGGAGTGTGGGAGAGGCTACCGGGTGGACCAGGGGTGGAGAGCGGCCTAGTCTGAAAAGACCCATGACACCCCTAAAGGGTGAGCGCAGGGTGGATCGGCGATGCTAACTTGTGTAGTTGCTCCCGCTTAGGGACTATGACTACTTTAAGGTTAATATGAGTGTGTTGGTTGTTGTTATGCATGTGTGTGATATCTCGATAAGCGAGTATCGAGAGTGGTTGTTTTCCTTTGGGTTTCGCTTTGCGAACATGGGATCGTTCTCCCCTTCGTTGGATCCGATGTAGGAACTCCCCGGCGTTGGCTGTACCTGACAGAGGGCTCCCGTCCGTAGGTACCTCCGATGTGTCGGACAGTACGGATGGTGGGAGTGGACTAGGTGGAGGCCACGAGGGTGGGAAAGGGCTACTGGCGGACCAAGGGTGTAGAGCAGTGAGTTGAGGAGATCGGGTTGTAGATACTACCCGGGAGAGGGTTAATGAATGATGTCGCGAGCGTGGAATCGTTCTCCCCTTCGTTGGATCCGATGTAGGAACTCCCCGGCATTGGGTATACCTGTCAGAGGACTAGGCGGAGGCCATGAGGGTGGGAGAGGCTACCGGGTGGACCAGGGGTGTAGAGCAGTCTAAGTCTCTTCCCAAAGTCCCAAGATGTCTCCTTTCAGGAGTGAGGGTGTGGATGAGGCGAAGACACGACGCCTTGTGACCCATTCGTTGTTCGACCGTTCCCATAGTTGTTGGGTCCGGTCTCGTGATCGATGTTGAAGGACATCGATGGGCGATTATCTAGATGTAGATGATCCAGTAGTGTTGAGTAGACCAGTAAATCCGGGTCTCTTCGACCGACGGTATGGTCTCTAGACCAGTAAATCCAGGTCTCTTCGACCGACGGTATGGTCTCTAGACCAGTAAATCCGGGTCTCTTCGACCGACGGTATGGTCTCTCCCCAAGTCCCAAAAGACTCCCTCCGGGAGTGAGGGTGGGGGGGTGAGGTTGGTCGCGCCGCCGCGTGACCCAGTGATCCATGGGTTTCTACCCATGTTCTCCTTGGAAGGAAATTGATTATGTTTTGAACTGTAGAATGGTGATTGGTTTCCAGCCACTCACTGAGCTTGTAGCTCACCCCTCGCATACTATTTCTTTTTCAGGGGCAGTGTTGGGCGTGGAGCTGGAGCTTCTTGTGGCGTGGTCTTATGGGCGTGGAGCGTTCTGCCGGCGGGTGGCGTGTGCGAGGCTGTCAGCGTTCTGCCGGCGGGTGGCGTGGCGTGGTCTTATGCCTTGTAAATCGTGCATTTGGCACAGGTTGTATTTTCTTTGGACTAGATTTGGCTTTCACAGGACATTGATTGTGTATTCGGGTCTGTAATAATGTTTTTGATTTACAGACATTGTTATATATTATGCTTCCGCTTTTCAGTCAGTTATCATTATCTTGCTTTGCCGCCTTGTGTATTGTTGTTGGTGTCCTTATTGACCTCAGGTATTGATAGTTGATATTCATTATTGCCACGTGTCGGGGACGGCCGCCCTGGGGCGTGACAAGAGAAGGGGCGGCTAATTGGAACAAACGACCGCAATCATCAGCATTGAATGCTGTTTTATGTCCCATCTAAGGGAAGCGGTTGGGGGCGGTTTAAGGGGCGGCTAGTTGAAACTAGCCGCCAAAATCCTGGCCTTTTAATTTTTCTAAGTGTTGTGGCTAGGGTTCCTCTTGTTCCTTAAAAGATGTTTTCTAATTAGATTTTCAAATGTGGTCATTTAAAAAATGTTACTTGAAGTAAATTTTCTTCTCTTTGGACAGTCAAAATTGGGGTATATACATGTCTCTCGCACCTTTTTCTTCGTTTTATTTTCAATCACCTTAGATGGGTTGTAGCCCTTGACAATTTGAGCAAGAGGGGCTCAAATGTTAGTGTAGGGGAACCAATATGACACTTGGCTTATGGAAATAATGTTTTTTCAGGCATTGAAGGCAAAGCAGAGGCTTACAGCAGCAGTAGACAAGCATTAAAGAATCAAAATGACCCAAGCAAGGGGTGGCTAAATGCATCTAGCTGCCTGACCCAAATCGGCTGAAACCAACATGTCGGCTCCCCACAGGTAAGTTTTGCCTATCTGGAGGCGGCTAAACTCAACTAGCCGCCCCTCACTAGGCGGCTAAAAACAACTAGCCGCCCCATACCTACTGCCAACTCTGCACTATCAGTCCCATTTTCAATCAACTCTTCAACACTTCTATACCTGAGAGACACATTTCCTTCCAAAACTTGCATATACACATTTCATACACATGAACACTCACAAAACCTGTATAAATACCATTCCAAAACAACTTTATTTCAAAATCATACGTTCATCTATAAGTCTAGCTTATGAAACCAAAACTATTCATTCACGCACACATACACATTCACCTGAATCAAAATACATTTTTGAAAACTAAACATCCGTGTTAATTACACCGAACCATCCATATGAAAAGTAAAACAAAGAAAATTGTCCCATAAAGAACATAAACATAAATCATCCCTACAACATAAAAAATTACACAAAAGAAAGTCTTTACGAAAGAAATGAGATAGATCCAACAAGAGCTCCAACTCCAAGAGTCTTGAGCCATGCATCATAAAAAATAATCACCTAAGCCAAAAGGAAAAGAAGAAAACAGGAATTCCTCGCATATATATGATCCTTCTACTCAAAACCAAGACACAAAAACTATACCTTGGAGTATTGTCATCATCCGCGGGAGGCTGAGTAGGAGGAGGATCCTGACTTGGTTGAGAAGGCGGTGGTGGCTAGTAAGTGGACTAAACCTCCGGAGCATCCTGGACCACGGGTGTCTCTTGGACAGAAGGGGCGGCCCTCGCATATCTCCCGCGACTTTGTATCATCGAAGGACGGGAAGCCCGGCTGAAGGTAGCCCCGGTGGCCAAGGAAGCAGAGATGGAGTGCTCCGGCTAGAGGGGGAGAAGGTCGAGGTCCGCCTCGGTCATAGAACCTCATCCAACCAGCTTCCCCCTCATAGTAGCCTCCTAGAGATGGATCTACTGAAGCTCTCTGTCCTTCCTCTCCAACCTCTGACGGAGACTCGCCTCAACCACCCTCAGCCTCTCCTCAAGCTCCCTCGCCCTCGCCTCCGAGACCATGAGAGCCTCCCGATCCCTGTCCTCAGCCGCCTGAAAGGAGCGAACCACGTCCCCCATCAAACCACCAGGCACGCCGGCCGACACCTCCAACTCCGACACTCTAGCCTGGAGGGAGTCCCGCTCACGACGTAGGGAGGATGACTCCTCCTCCCTCAACACTATCCCAGACCGTAGCTGGTCCATCTCTTTCTCTCTCAAAGCTCTCTCGGACTGCAACAGGTATGTCAGTATTGTTTTTTGGGGGAGTTGGGCATCGCTTCCCAGTTGTCGGGAGGCTTCCAAAAAAAGATGATCCTTTTTGCGTGTGTGGGGGCTTCCCGGGTATTCGGATCCGAAGCAGGCCTTGGCAGGCTCGGTCGAATATCCGAATCATCTCTCAGAAGGGTGGAAGGGGGCTTGTTCCTTGCTGAAGGGTCCGACGGCTCCTCAGGAAGATTCAAGTGGTGTTTGTGATTGCCACCTGCTTTCTCAAAAAGCAGGAAAAGTTAGGGTTGGATTTGATCGCCTTCGTGGGGGAGTTTGTGAAGTGTCCGCTCTGAGATACGGACTTGCCGCACACAGAGGTGAAAAACAGGAATCCTCTTCTGCTTCTGGGAACTTGACAAGGGGGGTTTAAAGGTTAGGGGTGTAGGGTGTAGGTGAAGTCCGGCTAGTGGAAAATAGCTGCCTGGTGGGGGACGGCCGGTTTGGGTTAGCCGCCTGGTGCCTGGTTCAATTGGGCAGAACCTGGGTAAGAAATGGGTTAGGGTTTGGCAGAGGTTGAACTAGGTTTAACCTGGGTTTTGGAGAGTGGATTGGGAGAGTGAATTTGTGTAGGGAATGGGTTTTCTACTCACAAATAAACTTCTCTTTTCACTCCCTCTCGAGGGTTTTGGAATGGTGGTGTGGGGTATAGGCTTGTATGTGTTGATTGGGGATGTGATGATGTTGTGGATTTGGAATTTTTGGATGTGTTAGAAATCTTTTAGATCAAAAAATGGGTAATAAGGTGTTTGATTTGACCTCCCATTATATCTTTGTTCTGACAATGTCTAGGTGAGGGGATGTTAGTTGAAACTAGCCGCCCAGTGTGGGGCGGCTACTCTCAAGTTGCTGACCCTCTGACCCTATGATGGCCTGACAAACGTCTCATCTCTGACAAGCGGTGGCTTGGGTCGGTTACTAGGGTTGAATCTGTTATGCCGGTGTCATTTGGAGCGCTCTGATTGAAAATTTGGCTACATAATTTTTTCCTCGAAGTTATGTATTTCCAATTTGGTATTTGGATTTGATTTTGTTAAAATCCAAGATGAAGAGGTTGAAATATGATTTTATTATGAGATATCCAGTTTTGAGTTAGCTTTCGTATAAAAGTGGAATTAGATCAACTGGATTCATGTAGTAAAAGTTATGGGTATTTTTCCAAGTATACCCCGGGGATGAAAATTCTGGCAGCAGCCCTGTTCTATGTTTAGCTCACGTTTCGGAATAGCTGGAGGGATTATCTGATCTTGGTATAAACATGAAAGTTGTAGATAATCTTCTTGGCTTTCCAACGGAATTTGAATTTTTTCAATTCGGAGCTATATTGGGGAAGTTATGGCTGTCGTAGTGAAGCATGCGCAGAATTTCTAAGTCAGTGATGAATAGGTCATTTCCACCCCTCTTTAGATATTTATTTGCCCCAAACAAATATCTCTCTCTCTCTCTCTCTCTCCCTCCCATTCCCAACGTGGGATTCAAGCCCTCTCTTCCTCTCTCTCAAGCCCCCCAAGTGTTTGTTTAAACTCCTCAATGAGATGGAGAAGGAGATGGTGCAAGTGCAAGAGGAGCTTGTGTAGATTTTGTTGTTGTTGTTGATCTCCTCTCTCTCAAGTTCCCTTGCATGATCTTTCCCCCCCCCTGATTTGCAGCCAAAGGAGGGCTGAGGAGGCTGAAGAGGTGGTGGTGGTAGTGGTGGTGGTTGAGGTGGCCGTGGGCGCGTTGAGAGCCCCGCATCTCCCCCTTTCCGTTTCCCTCTTTTGGTAAGTCTTCTTCCCCTTCTTTATGATTTTTCGGGTTGTTGGGATGGTTAGGGTGTTCATACATGCTATGCATAGAGGTTAGAGTGTGTGTGAGGGGTTGGGGAGGGTCAAAAAGGGGTAAAGGTAGGCTGGGTGCGCGCAGGGGGTTGTCTGCGCGCGTGCGCGCGCAGGCGCGGCTGCCAGGCGCGCAGACGCGCGCGGGGGCGTGGGTGCGCGCGGAGTGGGCGCCTGGGTGCGCCCGGGTGCCGGCGCGAGCGGGGGTGCGCGCGAGAGTGCGCGTGAGTGCGCGCGGGCGCACGCTCCCGCGTGGGGCAGTGCGCCTGGGCATGGGGCTGGGGGTCAGTGCACGCGCGTGCGTGTGTGCGCGTGCTGGGGCATGCGGGCTGGACGCGCAGTGCTCGCGGGCGCACGCGACAGCGCGTCTGGGCGCGTGGGCAGGCGCGCGGCAGTGCGTCAAGGGTGCTAGGGCGCTTGCGTGCGTGCGTAAGAGTGCGTGCGCGCGCGTGGGGCCATGCGTGTGGCTGCCCAGGGGTTTGGGTAGGTGTCGGGGCACTCGGACGTGCGTGCTCGCATGCGTGCGAGTCCGTATGCATGCTTGTCCGAGTATTTGGTATTTCTAATGATTTCTATGTGTAAATTGTGTTGTTACTCACCAAATTGGATGCCCCTACCTTGCAGATCTCGTCGGATGGGATGCGCGAGGTCCCGGGTTGTAAGGTGAGTGGTTCGATTCCAATCTCCCCCCCCCCCTCTCTAGGGATGCGCTCGACCCGCGTAGACGCGCGTCGCGCATCGATGGGGCCCCCTAGCTATAATATGTAGATACCATGTTAGTGCATGTTTGCTATGATGTACCCATGCCACATTAGACCTTGTATGCTAGGGATATGCATCCATATACCATGTATAGAGGCCCATACATGCCTAGACACCATGTCCCTTGATTGAAAGCCCCGATCTATGCATGTTTCCCATTTAGTTTAATTTATTTAAATCAAATGTGATTATATTGGTATAAGCATGCCTTAGAGGATATTATAACCTTGTTGTTATAATATATGTTTCCCCGCATCTTAGTTATGTGCCCTGGAGGAATTCTTGAGAATTCATGACATTAGTAGTGTTAGAAATAGTTGTCGACGGATTCAAGAGGATCGTATCCACGTGAGTAGGCTGTCTTCTCCCCTTCGTTGGATCCGAGTAGGGACTCCCCGGCATTGGAAAGCTGTCCTGACAGAGGGCTCCCATCTGTAGGTACCTCCAATGCGTCGGACAGTGCTGATCGTGGGAGAATACCAGGTAGAGGCTACAGAGTGTGGGAGAGGCTACCGGGTGGACCAAGGGCGGAGAGCAGTCTAGTCTGTCCCAAAAGGCCCATGTCACCCCTTAAAGGGTGAGGGTGAGGGTGGGGTGGGTCGGCGATGTTACGACCCACTAGTTTGTACAGTTACTCCCGTTTAGGACTTTAATTATTTTGAGGTTAATTTGAGTGTGTTGCATAGATTGTTGTTATGCCTGTGTTTTGATATCTCGATAAGTGAGTATCGAGAGTAGTTGTTTTCCATTGGGTTCGCTTTGCGAACATGGGATCGTTCTCCCCTTCGTTGGATCCGATGTAGGAACTTCTCGGGTTTAGCTGTCCTGACAGAGGGCTCCCATCCGTAGGTACCACCGACGGAAGAGTACTGATCGTGGGAGTATACCAGGTAGAGGCTACCCGGGGAAAGGGCTACCGGTGGACCAAGGGTGTAGAGCGGTGAGTTGAGGAGATCGGGTTGTAGATACTACCCGGGAGAGGGTTAATGAATGATGTTACGGGCGTGTTAATCGTTCTCCCCTTCGTTGGATCCGAGTAGGGACTCCCCGGCATTGGAAAGCTGTCCTGACAGAGGGCTCCCATCTGTAGGTACCTCCGATGCGTCGGACAGTGTTTATCATGGGAGTATACCAGGTAGAGGCTACGGAGTGTGGGAGAGGCTACCGGGTGGACCAAGGGTGTAGAGCAGTCTAAATCTCTTCTAAAAGTCTCAAGAGTCTCCCTCCAGGAGTGAGGGTAAGGACGAGGTGAAGAATATCGCCGCGTGACCCATTCGTTGTTCCACCGTTCCCATAGTTGTTGGGTCCGGTCTTGTATCGATGTTTAAAGGCATTTATTTGAGCAATTATCTAGATGTAGATGATCCAGTAGTGTTGTGTAGACCAGTAATTCCGGGTCTCTTCGACCGTCGGTATGGTCTCTCCCCAAAAATCCCAAGAGTCTCCCTCCGGGAGTGAGGGTGAGGGTGAGGTTGGTCGCGCCGCCGCATGACCCTGTTATCCATGGGTTTCCACCCATGTTTTGCTTGAAAGGAAAGTGTGTATGTATTGAACCGTAGTATGGTGATTGGTTTCCAGCCACTCACTGAGCTTGTAGCTCACCCCTCGCATACTGTTTCTTTTCAGGGGCAGTGTTGGGCGTGGAGCTGGAGCTTTCCTGTGGCGTGGTCTTATGGGCGTGGAGCGTTCTTCCGGCGGATGGCGAGTGCGAGGCTGTCAGCATTCCTAGAGTCATTTTATGTATTGTAAATCGTGCATGTGGCACAGGTTGTATTTTCTTTGGTCTAGACTTGGCTTTCACAGGACATTGATTGTGTATTCGGGTCTGTAATAATGTTTTTGATTTACAGACATTGTTTATATATTATGCTTCCGCTTTTCCGTCAGTTATCATTATCATTGCTTTGCCACCTTGTGTATTGTTGTTGGAGTCTTTATTGACCTCAGGTATTGATAGCTGATATTTTATTATTGCCACGTATCGGGGACGCCTGGGGCGTGACAGAATCGGCCAAGATGGGGCGGCTAAAGGGAACAAACCGCCGCAATCATCAGCATTAAATGCTGCTTTATGTCCCATCCAATGGAAGCGGTTTGGGGTCAGTTAGGGGACGGCTAGTTGAAACTAGCCACCCAATAAGGGGCGGCTACTCTCAAGTAGCTGCCCCTGTCGTGGTCTCAGATTTCTCTAAGTGTTGGACTGGGGTTTCCGGTTTTGGTTTTCTAAGGAAGTTTTCTTTATGGTTTCCAAATGTGGTCATTTCTAAATATTACTTGAAGTATTTTTGTCTTTGTGGACGTTCAAAATTGGGGTATCTACAATTGTCCCTCATCGGACGGAGTCTTTTGTGTGAAACAGAAAGACTTCGACCGATGATAATGAAAGAGACACCTATTTTGGCTGGCCCGACCTTCTAGAAGTTTAGGACACATGACCAATACTATTCAGGGAGTTGATTTAGACTGTCAGAGGCTAAGTCTTGACTAGAATTTTCAACCCTCGGACAAGGTTCCTATCCATCGTGCACGGAGCAGCATGGAGTCTATTTCCTTGTGTTTACCGTACCCATGCTTGGGTAACTCAGCAAATCAAGGGGATATTGCCGACATAAAGCAAGTAAAAGGTGTTTGAATTGGTGAATTGGTGAATCCAAAGGATAAAATTTTTGGAAAAGAACCAGAACTGAAGAAATTCGAACTAAACAGTATTGGAAATGTGATAAAACTTCACATGGCTGTTTGGTTTTGAAAACTTGGAAATAAGTGTGTTTTGGCAGAGGGCAGAGGGCAGAGGGCAAGGAGGGGCGGCTAGTTGTGCTTAGCCATCGGACAGGGGACGGCTACTCGCAGGTAGCCGCCGGCAGACTCAGTCCCTTTTAACTGAAAAAAAGACCCTCTCTCTCTCGCACATTTAAGACGGCTGCTCTTCCCTCTCTTCTTCTTCTTCTTCTTCTTCTTCTTCTTCATTTCAAAACATAAAACCCTCATTTTCTTCACCCTCTCTCCCTCCATTCTGACCTAATCCATCTTCTTTTCTTGATTTCAAAACCCTAGGTCTTTGGGTTCTCCTTTTTCTTTGAAACTCAAGAAGATGACGAGGTCGAAGGCAATCGCTTCAAGGGGGAAACGACCCCAGTTGGTTCTTGGAGAGCGTAGCCCGAGCTCTTCATCATTCGAGAGCGATAGGGTGGAGGAGGAGGTCATGGGAGAGGTGATGGGTGCGGCGGAGGTGCTGTTGGTAAGCACCGGCGCGGATGAGGTCGGTACGCCTTCGGGGGCTGCCCCGAGGGTTCCTACGATCCCTACGGGTGGGGTGATTGGGTATACATGCAAGAGGAGGCGCGGCGACCGATTGGCGGTGGCTGAGGGTGTTTGTTTGGGGGCCAGAGGATTGGCCGAAGGTGTGGTTGAGGTTGTAGGAGTTTAGGGGGGCCAGTGAGAGTGAGAGGGCATCTTTGGATGCCATTGTTGGGATGTTGTATAGGGAGGCCACAAAGGCCAGGCTGAGGAGGAGGAGAGGAGGGCTCTAGGGGACTTCAAGGTCTTGGCTTCCAGTGCGGTTGGCACGGAGGAAGGAATGGGTGTAGGGACTGAGGCCGCGGAGGCCGAGGGTGTCCATGTTGGGGCCGTAGAGGCCGATGTTGAGGGTGTTGGGGTTGCACAGGCCATGGCCGAGGAGGAGGTGGATGAGGAGGAGGAGGGAGACGACGATGGGATGGATGATCCCGACGAGGCTGAGGCGGACACTCGTGGGTCTACACGAGCTATGGTATTGTCTCTATTTTCCTTTGTCTAATTTAGATTTATGTTTTAAATTTTTAGTAGTTTTTAAATGGCATGAGTAGAAGTAGTATGTGTGTGTTTCTAGATGTTTCTAAGAAAGGTCATTTGTATAAATTTATCACGGTGGGATTTGCATGCATGTGAGTATGATATGTGGTTTAAAGGAAGGACAATTCTCATCTGTATGAAATAGGAATGGTAAAAAAGGAATGTAAGTATAGAAAATTTGTTGGAATAACAAAGTATGCTTGGGGATAATCTTTAATCATGGTGGGATCATTTGAACGTGGGTATAGCATGAGTGTTAGGGGAGGGACAAGTTCTTTTGTGAGTTCATGAAAGGTATATAAGTATGATAGATAGTGATGAAAGAAAGCATTTAAGCATATGACACTAATGACCACGGTGGGATAAGAGGGTAAAGTATGTGATTATAAGGAAAAGTTTTGGAAAAAAAAGGGGGGATTTCCTTTTAAGGTTTTATATATTTCATGCTTTTGCTTTGATTTTGTATGTGGGAATTCCTAACTAGCTTGGTTTTAGAATGAATTTCTATTGGATTAGAATTCTTACCTCTTGAATGCTATCCTAAGAGACTAACTCCTTTTCTTTGTTGTTTTCAGCGGCCGAATTGTATTCGGGCCCTCTGGCATGGGACAAAGAGGTGGTATTCCACCTTGGGGCAGAGGGAGAGGGACCTGGTGGACGGAACAGGCGTTTGCTCCTTCTTCTTGATTAAGCCCTTCCACGTTCATCACCCGTATCTGGAGGCGATGGCGGAACAGTGGGATCCAGAGAGCTGTACATTCATCCTCCCCACTGGTGCAGTGATGCCGACGCTCGAGGATGTTGAGCGGATCACGGGCCTCCCAACCTTGGGCAAGGAGGTGATAGCGGCCACTAGTCGCGACTACAAGTCGCTTTTTCTGGAGCTAACCGGTGAAGGGAGTTCGTGGAGAAAAAGAGGACATTGAACCGGATCCCTCTTGGGTGGCTGTCGGGGCAGTATGGCCTCAGTTCATTTACGCGCCGTCATAAAGGTGAGGCCATGGCTAGCTACGAGCGGAGGAGGTGGATGATCAAGGCCAGGGAGGCTGTTGCATGCCCACAGAGGGCACGGAGGGAGTTGAGGGCTTTTTCCTCTATTTCTTTGGTCAAGTTCTCTTCTCGAGAGCCTCTGACAAGGTTTCCTACCATTTCTTGTTTTTGATGGAGAACTTGGAGACGATGGGCCGCTTTGCTTGGGGCACGGCCATGCTTGCTCACCTCTTCGTAGAGTTGTCGAAGAAGGTGAAGAGGGCGGGGGGAAGAACCTTGGTGGTTTCACGGCGTTTTTGCAGGTATGGGTCCATAAAAGGTAGAAATGATATTTCTTTGATGTTTATCTACTTCACCTGACTTGAATTTGAATGTTCCTTTCCGCAAATTTTTGGGTACGAGCATTTCGCCATCGCTCACCCGACTCAGATGGTTTTCGACCGTGCCCTTCCTTGCATGAGATGGGCGCCCCAAGGGTCTTCTCGCTTGCGCCGCCTTGTGCAACTTCGAGAGGCTTTCCCCCCGTTGAAGGAAGAGGAGGTATATATATATATTTTTGGATTTTCTAGTTTTTACTTGATTTTCTTTAACTAAGCTCTCTTCTTTATTCCTTGGTATCTCTTGTTGTAGATGATCTGGAGGCCATAGGCCGAGGAGGAAGTCCCTGAGGAGCTGTCAAGGGATATATTGCTGATTTTCTTTAATGAGGTCATCTATCATGCTATCAGTCGGGTGGTTCGTTAGCTCGGGTACTTCCACTGGGTGCCTGCTGATCTGCCGAAGCATCCTCCGATTTCGGTGGCCGGCATTCTTCGGGATACGAACCTTTCGAGGAACTGTATTGTGTTCTTGCGGGGATGGATTGAGAGGGGGACATCGGTTCAGCGCCACCCTGACGTGACGTCGAATGACGACTACCTGGCTTGGTATCATCAGGAGTATGCGAGCATCCTCAGGACCATGGAGGAGGTCATCCCTGATTCTTATGTAAGTATCGCCTTGGCCCTCCTCTTTTCTTTTCCTCTTAAGTGTTCTTGATGTGTATATTTTCCGTCTGTTGTGTAGTTTGAGATGAATGAATTGGAGAAGAAGTTAGAAACAGCCAACCAACATCTCCTGGAGAGGACCGGTCAGGTGGAACACTTGAGGATCCAGAGGCATCGCTTGTGGGAGCAGGTGCGAGTCCTTGAGGTTCAGGTGGAGGCATTGGCGAGGGCGAGGGCTGACGGTGCTTCTTCCTCCTCTACTCCTCCTCCATCCATGGCTTTTGAGAGAGATCTCGAGTTAATGAGGGAGCTAGACGTGGCCCGGCTCAAGTTGATGGCCACAAGGATGGAGCTTGATCAAGCGAGGGAGATGGCCACCTGGGTTGAGGAGGATATGGGCCGGTTGAGGTCTGAGATGGTGTCAAGAGAGGAGGAGTTCGCCATCCTGCACCTTGAGCGAGACTCCCTCCAGGTGAGGGTGTCGGAGTTGGAGGCATCGGCGAGCGTTCCCAGTGGCTTGGTGGGAGATCTGATCCGTTCCCTTCAGGCGGCTGGAGATAGGGACCGGGATACGCTTCGATTGAGCGAGGCGAGGCTTCAAGCTGCAGAGGTGAGGGCAAGGGAGCTCGAGGAGAGATTGAGGGTGGTCGAGGATCGATTGAGAGGGGTGGAAGCGCACCTTCGCCAGAGGTTGGAGAGGAGAGACAAAGACATCCAGCAGGTCCACCTCTGGGAAGTCACCATGAGGGGGAAGTTGGTCAGTGGAGGCGCCATGACCGAGGCGGACCTTGACCTCCTCCCCCACGAGCTGAGCATTCCCTCTCAACTTCCATCGCTACAGGGGCTACTTTCAGTCGGGCTTCTCGTCCTTCGGCGACCCAGAGCTGTGGGAGGTATACGAAGGCCATGTCATAGGTCCGAGAGACTCCTACTGCCCCAGATGCTGTAGAGGTTCAGTCTTCTCCTTAGCCACTGCAACCTTTTTGGCCGGGCCGAGATGCTCCTCCTTCGACCCAACCTCCTGTGAATGATGACACTCCGAGGTATACTTTGTCTTGGTTTTGGTAGAAGAATTGTATGTATGGCAAGGAATCCATGCTTTCTTCGTTTCTATGGCCCATGTGATTATTTCGATGGCGCACAGCTCAAGACTTTTGGATTTGAAGCTTTGGATGGAACCCTACCTATTTATCATTTGCTTTTAGTTGAAAGACTCCCTTTTAGTTTAACTTATATTTGCTTTTCTGTTTATGAACAATTTATACCTTTCTTTTGGTGTATGGATAGACATGGGTGGTTTTCAATTTGGTTTGTATATGTGGAACGGTTTCATATGGTTTTGGTGTTGTGGTTGGATGAATTGGTGTATGAATGCATGGGTTAGTATATGATTTTGGTTTTGGTTGTTGTTTGATTCGTATTTATACAGGTTTTGGGATTGTGTATGCATATGGAGTGTCTATGTACAGGTTTTTGGAAGAAAATATTTTTGACAGGTTTTGAAGGGTTGAAGAGTTGATTGAACTTGGGAGTGACATGAGTAGATGGGCAGCAGGTAAGGGGCGGCATGTGTAGAATAGCTGCCCGAGTTTAGGCGGTTAATTTGTTTTAACCGTCTGTAAACTGAACTTACCTTGGAAAAATGGGTTGGGACGGCATGATGGGAGTAGCCACCCAGATCCCAGCGGCTTGCTTTCAATAGCCGCCCTCTGCCTGGGGGAGTTTTTCTGATTCTGCTATCTGTCTGCTGCTGATGTTTCTTTTGTGAGTATTTGGTCAATCTCTAATACCTGTAAAACATTCTTTCTATGAACCAAGTGTTAAATCTGTTCGGATTGTGCCTCTGCACTGTCTTTTGGACCCCTCTTGCTCAAATTGTCAAGGGCCACAACCCATCTAAGGTAATTTGAAGTAAAGCGAAGAAAAAAGGCGCAGGAAGCCGTGCTCTGCATAAGGAGGGAGTTTGAGTGACTCTAAGTGTGAGAATAAGGAAAAATCTCAGGTGTGTGTGAGAGTGGGGCAATTTTCCTTCTTAAGTGTGTGTGGAAGGGCATGAAAATGAGACTAATAGGGGCAATTTATTTTGATATGGGGGGGGGGGGGGGCAATTGATATTTTACTAAAATTGAGTGCCTAAGTGTTTGGAAAAGAAAAATACAAACTTATGCATGAGTGTGAGTGACATAAGGGAGCATTTTAATTCTTCAATTGATTTTTCATGTGAGAGGGCATTGTTCTCAATTTCCTAAAGTAAAAGATACCATCAAGTCCTTGAGGAGGGGCCCTTGTGGTCACCTACATCCAAACCAGGATTGTATATGAAAAATATTGGCTTTAGGTGTCAATTTCTCAAGTTCAAGGTTCTCAAATGCTTGATCATATTATTCTAAACATGCTAGGAAATCCATGAATGTACCAGGAATCAAGTCAAATAAGCTTCCTTTTAGATAGGCAAGACTTTAAATGAACCCATGTGAGTGTGTTTCGTTGTAAACATAGGAAAAGGTCTACCTTTGGCTGAAATTTTGCCTTTCCAAGTAGACATAGTTCAATTCCAACTCCATTGCAGAAAATAAAAGAGGGGGTGAATGAGGTGAGAGTGATATCTTCCTTGGGGGAACTTTTTAGAATTGTCCCAGTGTAGCATATGTCTTTTTTTCTAGGTCCCTCTGGCTTTCTTCTCTTTACCACTTCTTTATTTGGGTGGAGAGTATAGCCCACCGAGCGTGTACTGTGAGGTATAGCCTTTTGTTCAGTATACGTATACTGTGTGTAAAGGCGTTTGTGCCTGGAAATAGAGAGTTTACCCGTTTGTTTGGGTGTATTTTTTTTTGTTGGCTTCTCTTCCGCCTGATTTTTTTTTGTTTTGAGGGGGGGATTTTCTATTTTTTACCCCCATTCTTTTCCTTCTTCCCCTCTAGAAGTGTTTGTACGGTGCCAGATCCAGTTTTGGGACATATGCTAGGTCCAGGGTAATTCCTCACTTTGTCTTTGGGTTGATATGAATAAGAGAGAGAACAAATGGGAGATGCATTGGGGTTTAAAAATTGTCCCAGTCTACTGGGTAGGCAATTTTTCCTTTTATCAAGTAGACCAATCCCTAAGTCATACTTCTGTGATGGAGGTGGCATGATTGGTGAGTATGAGTTCAAGTAAAATACAAGTCATCTTTGAGAGTCTTATAATTCTATTATCAAGTATTAAATGCTGGAATTCACAGGAAGGAAGAGTAATATTTCTCAAGTATTGATAGTTTTATGCATGGAATTTCTTCAGATAAAGTGCATTCCACAAACCTGAGACTTTGACTCCTTCGGCATCCACAGCAGTAGGCATTCCCGGAGTAGGCATGGGTGATCACATTGGGTCCCTCCCATGTCGGTTGCAGCTTGCCTTTGGGGTGGGCTGTCTTGATGGCATGATTTGCTTAAGTACCAACTCCCCAATTTTAAATTTTCTTTCTATTACTGTCTTTTCAAATGCCCTTGCCACCCTCCTCTGGTAGGCATGGGCATGGTCTGCAGCTCTTAACCTCTTTTCGTTCTTTTGTTTTATGGTTCTTTTCTCCCTCCCTTTTGTTTTTAAGGAAGCATGTAAACAAATTTGTACATGATTTGAAAGAATAAGCTGACAAACAAATCCTTTTTGTTGATTTTTTCTTTGTTTAAGAAAGCATGGAAACAAATATGTACAGGAGTTCGGAATGAAAGCTGTTTAGCAAATCTTTTTTATGTGTTTTTTTTTTTTTTGAGAAAGCATGTAAACAAATATGTACATGATTTGAAAGCATAAGCTGATAAACAAATCCTTTTTGTTGATTTTTCTTTGTTTAAGAAAGCATGAAAACAAATATGTATAGGAGTTCGGAATGAAAGCTGTTTAGCAAATCTTGTTTGTGTGTTTTTTTTTTTTTTTGAGAAAGCATGTAAACAAATATGTCCATGAGTTTGGAATGAAAGTTGTTTAGCAAATCTTTTTTATGTGTTTTTTTTTTTTTGAGAAAGCATGTAAACAAATATGTACATGATTTTAAAGCATAAGCTGATAAACAAATCCTTTTTGTTGATTTTTCTTTGTTTAAGAAAGCATGGAAACAAATATCTATAGGAGTTTGGAATGAAAGCTGTTTAGCAAATCTTTTTATGTGTCTTTTTTGAGAAAGCATGTAAACAAATATATACATGAGTCTGAATGAAGGCTTACTTGGGTGGATCAGTCCCAGACTCGTGGATCTGAACTACTACTTTGAGTCGGCTAGCTTTTATAGGCCGACTCATATCCTGTGGAGGTTTTGTAGGTTCAGCTTCTTCTTCTCTTGCCCTCTTGGGTTTTTGCCCTTAACTGAGCATGTATTCGGGTGAGTAGTTTTTCAGGTGTTATGAGTACATCTCCCACTTAATGTGCATGGCGTAGATGGTCTAGTTGCGGACTTGTGCTCTGTTAACGCGCGCCTCTCCCAAAATAGATATGACTTCTCCGTGGTACGGGAAGCGGAGGAATTGGTGTCGAGTAGACGAGACAGCTTCGATGTTGTTGAGCCACGTCCTTCCGACAATGAGGGGGTGAGGTGATTGGATGTCCATTAGCATGCAGTTGACGATCGTGGCTACCGGGCCGATCTTGAGTGGGAGAGTGACCAACCCGCAAATGTCTTTACGTGTGCTATCAAATGCATAAATGAACTCGTTCGATGGCTCCAACTTGGGGACTTTTCCCTTAAGTTTTCGTTAAGCGGAATGGGTTAATACATTGTTTTCCACTCCCGTGTCGATGAGAATGTGCTTGAATTCCCTCCCCCCAAGACTTGCAGTAATTGTGAGGGGCACAGAGCGAGCTCCGATCTTGGCGACCTCATGGGGGAGGAAAGTGATTGGATTGGACACCACGTGGTTGTTTACAGAGTTCATAGTCCCGGCTGATCCTTTGTAGAGATGTCTGTAATGGTAGGGGGATCCTGGCGGAATATCTCCTCTTGATTGGATACCTGGGTGCAAGGTTAGAGTAAACATGTTATGCAACACCCATTTATCCTCATTTTCGTACCTTAGGCGTGCTTCTCCCCATATTGTTAGTACGTGGCCCATGAATTATAGACGGAGGCACTGATGTCATGGAGAGCAGTTTGCCTGGATGCTGTCCAGCCATGGTAGTCCTAACATCAGCGTGTATCTCATGTCAATGTTTGCCACGAAGCATTCTGCTTCGCAAATTAGGGGACCGATACCAGTTCAAACAATCCAGGGCCGCAAATAACCTTCCCGGAATGGTTAAATTCTTGGATGGTGGAGTGCACCGGCTGAATGAAGGGGCGGCCTCGCCTGGGCATCTCCTAGTAGGTGGAGCAAGTCATGATGTTCATTCCTGACCTTGGGTCAATGAAAATGTTGTTCAGGGGTATGGCCTTGAGTCGCCCGCGAACGTGGAGGGGGTACACTTGCAGCCTTCGGTCAGGGAGGTCTTTGTCGATGAAGGAGATGGTCATTGGACGGCAGGGGCCGTTAACCATGTCAGTGCTTTTGGAGGACCCGTTGTCGTCCGGATGCAAATCATCCGAAGTACACCCTCCTTCCTCGGGTCCTTCGCTTGCTCCTTCAAGAACCTCTTTGAATGGCTCCACTTCTTCTTCTTCCTCCGGATTACCTTCTTCTAGTTCGCTTTCATCCGATTCTATGTTGATGACTTCAACCATAGTTGGGCCTACTTGTTCTTCCTCACCATATAGTATGTCGAGGTCATGGTCGTCGAGGTTCAGCTCGAAAGACTCTTCTTGCCTCTCGTCCTCAGACAATTCAGATGAACTACTGTTCGTTGAGCTTTCTGAACTGCTTGGTACGGGTGATGGATATCCTCCCTTTTTAACTGCATTGATAATGTGAACTTTAGAGGCGGAAGCTTGATTGTGATTTGACATGAGGTTAGAGTGAATGCCAAGTGGCTTTGCAGTTTGATGAGGGGGATTGCCCCAGCTTAGATGGTCTCTAATCATGGTCCAATCTAGGCGTCTGTCGTCGTTTAAATCATAAACAAAATCACAAAAATGCATGCATTGTTCCATGGTTTGACCATGCTGTTGGTGATATTGGCAGTAGCGTGTAGTGTTGGCCCTTGGGAGTGGAGGCTTGGCTACGGGGAGAGAGATACTATTTGTTTCTACCATTACCTTAAAAATGTTTGTTAAGGTTTCTGGAAGTGGTGGATAAGAGTCTTTCTTACTCAACCATCCTGGGCCATAATATGAGGGAAGGGAGACTTTGTTGTAAGGGCTTGGTGTGGGCTGCTTGGGAGTTAAATTTTGTGCTTTGGGGGAGCAAAGTAAGCAGGGGTAGTTCTAATCTGGCCCTGGTTTTGGACTGCAAGACTTTGGATTATGGGGTTTTGTTGTGTTGGCACAGGGGCGGGCACTGGTCGAGAATTGGAATTGTAAGTAGCTTGCTGAGGCGGCGCATATCCGGCCGAACCGGGTGTGTACTGTCTCGAAGCTAGTCCTCGATAAGGGACTTGCGCTCCATTTAGGTAGAGTGCCGAGACTTGTGTGATCCCCTCTACCGTGGGGGTTTGCGCCTTTCGCAACAGTTTTCCAACCCTATGGCTGATAGGTGGGGATTGGGTTTGGACTACTAGGGCTGCACAACGGGAAATCCTATTGTGGCGGTCATATAGAAGCTGGTACGTGGTGCAATCTCTGTACGAAGACTTGTATGAAGCTCTGGACTCAAGCTTTGTAACATCATGTCAATTTCTTAACATTCTGTTAGTTGGAGGCCAGTTCTGTGGACTAGGGTGCGCCACCTTGACACGTACTGTTCAAATTCCTCCCTAGGCCTCATTCTTTCTACGGTTAGGTCAGAGATAGAGGGGGTCCTAACCCTCTGGTAACCGTAGCGGCCTAAACATTTCTTGTTTACAGCTGAGAAATCCGACAGATGGTCTACAGGGAGTTTGGAGAACCATTGTAGGGCTTCTCCTTCCAATGATTTCGAGAAGAGGAATACTAGCAGAGGTTGATTATCTAGAAAAGGTCAGGCATCTAGATAAAAGGCGGTCAAGTGAATATTTGGGTCTCCACGACCGTTGTACCGGTGAAATGTTGGGATTTTAAATCCCTCTAGTAGGCTGACTGACGGGATTTGTCTCAAATTATGTAGAGACATGTGTTTGGGGGCAGTGGGGCCAGTCTCAGAGGGGATTCTTCGGATGGTTTCGTCTAACATTTCTGCCCTGGGAGGGCTGTTTAGCGGTCCCGGGTAGGAGGTGGCCTTGTAAGGGCCTGGGGCAGAAATAGTTGAAAATGTTGGATTTGTGGGGGAAGGTGGGGTGAATGAAAAGGGACTTGGATTGACCAAGAAGCTGGGTGTATGTGGGGTTTTGGGGGTGGGGGAAGCCTTGGTGGTCTTGGCAGGGGTTGCCTGTTTCAAGGCCTTGGCCTGGTGATAGTTGGTGAGGTCATTGAACATGTCCTCCACCGATTGGTATCCTAAGGTAGCCATCCTCTCCTCTAGGTGGCTAAGGAATTGTGCGGTTTGGTCTCCTTGGTTGATTTTCTCTTCTACTGTTTCCTCGTGGGTGTAGGCTTCCATGGTGTGAATATGGAATAGCCTAGGTGTGAATGAATGCAGATTTAATGCATTAAATAAAGCATTAAAGGGGTACGCAGATGTGTGCGGCTTAAAGCAGGAAAGGGTGCGCAGCTGTGTGCGACTTAAAGCAGTAAAAGAGTGTGATGAAAGCAGTATTGTGTGCATAGTTGTGTGTGGCTTAAAGCAGTAAAAGATGTTGTAATGCAAAGTAGAAGAGGGTCTGACTTGGGAAACATGAAAATTTTGATTTTCCGAAAGGGGTAGTAGGTTTTTTATTTGTCAAGTTTCTGAAGGAGGCAGAACGATATTACCTTTTGTTGATTTTCACGTGGGAGGTCCCACTGTGATCGCCAGGTTTGTCGGTATCATTTTTCGGGGGAGTTGGGCATCGCTTCCCAGTTGTCGAGAGGCTTCTAAAAAATGATGGTCCTTTTTGCGTGTGTGGGGGTTACCGGGGATTCAGATCTGGTGCGGGCCTTGATAGACTCAGTCATATAGTCACTCGGAAGGGTGGAAGGGGGCTTGGTTCCTTGCTGGGGGGTCTGACAGCTCCTCAGGAGATTCACGGGGTGTTTGTGATCGCCACCTGCTTTCTCAAAAAGCAGGAAAAGTTGGGGTTGGATTTGATCACCTTCGTGGGGGAGTTTGTGGAGTCTTTGCTCTGAGATACGGACTTGCCGCACATAGAGGTGAAAAACAGGAATCCTCTTTTGCTTCTAGGAGCTTGACAAGGGGGGTTTAAAGGTCAGGGTTGTAGGGTGTAGGTGAAGACCGGCTAGTGGAAAATAGCCGCCTGGTGGGGGACGGCTGGTTTGGCTTAGCCGCCGGGTGCTTGGTTCAGTTTGGGTAGAACCTGGGTAGGAAATGGGTTAGGGTTTGGCAGAGGTTGAACTAGGTCTAATCTGAGTTATGGAGAGTGGATTTTGAGTGTGAATTTGTGTAGGGAATGGGTTTTCTACTCACAAATAAACTTCTCTTTTCTCTCCCTCTCAAGGCTTTTGGAATGGCAGTGTGGGGTATAGGCTTGTATGTGTTGATTGGGGATGTGATGATGTTGTGGATTATGAATTTTTGGATGTGTTAGAAATGTTTTGGACCCCCTCTATTTATAGTAAAAGATAGACAGGGGAATGTCCATTGGACAATAGATCAAAAATGGGTAATAAAGTGTTTGATTTGAACTCCCATTAGATCTTTGTTCTGACAATGTCAACTAGCCGCCCAGTGAGAGGCGGCTACTCTCAAGTTGTCGACCCTATGAGGGCTTAACAAACGTCCCATCTCTGACAAGCGGTGGCTTGGGTCGGTTACTAGGGTTGAACCGGCCAAGATGGGGCGGCTAAAGGGAACAAACCACCGCAATCATCAGCATTAAATGCTGCTGTATGTCCCATCCAGGGGAAGCGGTTTGTTATGCCTGTGTCATTCAGAGCCTTATTTTTTTCGGTCGAAGTCACTAAAATTTTGGCTTTTAGCTACCTGAGGGAGTTTGAGTACTCTGATTCGAAATCTAACTGCATATTATGGGTCCTGGTACGTTTCTGTACTACTCATAAAAATTTCATCGAATTCCGGTAACGTTTTGAAAAATATGCAGTTCCAAACCGTATCCAGATTTGGTTGTTACTGGGTTGCGGTGGGTTAGATATTTTTGAGTGTGTGGTACTTCTCCGCACGCTTCTCAATAAAGAAAAAATGAGTGGTTGAGTGAGGGTGAGCACAACCCTAACCTCACCACCCCCTTATGGTCACCCCTAGACACTATTTGGACATGCAAATGACATTTTTACCCTCTCTCACTGTTATATATGTGTCACTTTTAGCCTTCCGGGCACCTTTGAGACATTTCTGGCAGTTTTTCAACTTTTTCTTTTTTCGATCGGAACCGCTAAAATTTTAGACTTTTAGCGATCATCCTGAGCTTGAGAACTCCGATTGAGAATCTAACTGCACATCAGGTGTCCTGGTGCCATTTCAAGCCACTCCTGAAAATTTCATCGAATTCCGGTAACGTTTTAGAATTTCACAGTTTCGAATCGTATCCGGGTTTTGACCAAGCGGAAAGTCATGGGGAGACTTGACCAAGTCAAAGATGACTTTGACCAAGTCAAGTTTGACCATTGACTTGGTCAAAACATTTTGTTAGTTTGTGTGGTTGAGTTGACCAAGGTCAAAGCTCACCAAAAACCAAAAATGCCCTAAGTGAGTGTGTGAGTGTGTGTGTGTGGCCCTTTATGTGGGCGTGCACTTCTTCTTCCTCTCCTCTTCATCTCTCTCTTTCTCACTCACAAAATCCATCTCTCCCTCTCTTTGTTTCCCCCATTGGAGCTTGAAGAAGGAGATGAAATAGGAAGCCCTAGAAGGGAAAAAGATTGGTAAGGGCTTGATCTACCTTTCCATGGTTTTGTTTTTGGATTTCCCCTTTGTTGACCTCCTCTCAAGGTCTCCCTTCTCCCCTGTTTCAGCCCTCTTTAAGCCTTGTTAGAGGCTGAAGTGGTGGTGGTCTCGGTGGCGGCGATTTGGTGCGTGAAGAGCACCCGAGTTCCCTCCCTTTCCTTTCCTCTCTTTGGGTAAGTCATTCTCCTCCCCTAGCTAGGTTAAATGCTTATAAAGGGTGTGTGCTTGGGTATGCATGCTTGCATGGGTGTTGGGGGGGTGAGGGTGGGCCGAGGAGGGGGTGGGAAGGGCTCGGGCGCGCGTGCGGGGTCATCCGCGCGCGTGCGCGCGAGTCTGCGCGCGCAGGCAGGCGCTGGCACGCGCAGACGGGTGCGCTGGCGGGCACGCGCAGACGAGTGCGCTGGCGAGCGTGCGGGCGAAGTGCCGCGCGGGGTGCGCGCGGGGTGCTGCGTAGAGGCGTAGTACGCGCGGGTAGACGCAGGGCTGGACGCGCGGGCGCGCGCGCGCGCAGCGTGTCTGGGCGCGTGGGCAGGGGTGCGGCAGCGCGTTTGGGCGCACGGGCTGGGGCGCGGCAGTGCGCCCGGGGCGCAGGGGTGCGTGCGTGCGTGCGCCTTCGTGCGTGCGCCTGCGTATGGCTGCCCGTGGGTTTGGGAGGGTGTCGGGGCACTCGGACTCGCGTGCGTACGCGCGTGCTCGCGTGCGTGCGGGCCCGTATGCATTCTTGTCCGAGTATTGGGTATTTCTAGTATATTTCTTATGTATTTGTGTAGTTTACTCACCATATTGAATACCCCTTTCTTGCAGATCTTGACGGACGGTCACGCGACGACCCGGGATTCGGTGAGTGGGACAATCCAACCCAGTAGGGAGGCGTTCGATGCACGTAGGCGTGCATTGCCCTCCCCTGGGACACCATAGTTGCACATTAACATGTAATAAATGTAAAGCTAGGCATGCATTATCAATATGATGTGTCCATGCCACCTTAGGCTTGTATGCTAGGGATATGTACCCTTATATTGATTATTATGATATATCCATGCCACCTTAGACTTTGTATAGCGGCCTATGCATGTTTAGTCACCTTGTCCTTAATTTGAAATCCCCGAACTATGCATGTTCCCATCTAGTTTAATCTAATTAAATCAAAATGTGAGCATATAGTTACAAGCATGCCTTAGAGGATATTATAACCTTGTTGTTATAATATATGTCTCCCCGCATCTTAGTTATGCGCCTTGGAGGAATTCTTGAGAATTCATGTCATTAGTAGAGTTACAATCGGTGTCGACGGATCCAAGGGGGATGAAATCCGTGTCAGTAGGCTGTCTTCTCCTTTTGGTTGGATCCGATGTAGGTACTCCCCGGCGTTGGCTATACCTGACAGAGGGCTCCCATCCGTAGGTACCTCCGATGCGTCGGACTGTACTGATAGTGGGAGTATACCAGGCGGAGGCCCGAGGGTGGGAGAGGCTACCGGGTGGACCAGGGGTGGAGAGTGGTCTAGTGTTCCCCAAGAGGCCCATGTCACCCCCCGGAAAGGGTGAGGGTGAGGGGGGGGGGGGGAGGTGGGTTGGCGATGAAACGACCCATTTGAATGTGTTGTGGCTCCCGTGTTAGGGGCTATAATTATATGAGGTTAATATGAATTGTGATGCATGGGTTGTGCTATTCACTAAGCGTGTGGCTCACCCCTCGCATATATTTTTCTCTAGTTATCTCTGAGTCGGATCTAAAGGAGGAGCTCCCTGAAGCACATCAGCAGTAGCGGAGCAGCGTCACGTTCTGCGAGTGAGAGGCCATCAGCATCCCCTTTTGACTGTATGTATTGTATTCTGTGCTTGGGCACATACTTGTATTTGGATGTCATTGTATATATATTGGCTCTCACAGGACAATTGATTATGTATCGGGTCTGTAATATGTCTTTGAATTACAGACCCAGTTGTTTGAGCTTCCGCTATTTGTATATATTGTGTCAGCCACCTTATTGTCTGCGTTGTCATTTCGATGTTGTTTAGAGTATTTTATTGATCTCCTGTATAGACTGCTGATGTTATATATACTTGCCACGTCTCGGGGACGGCCGCCCTGGGGCGTGACAAAAGTTGGTATCAGAGCCTGGTCCTGTCAGAGCCAATTGTTTTTCTTAGAGATGAGTCCTAGGATTTCTATATGAGTATTCTGATCCTAGTGTCTGGTTTTCTTAGGTTGCTGATATGCCTCCTCGGAGAGGAATGCGTGGGTGTGGTCCCTCTCGGCCTTTGGAGGTTCCCGGACCTACCAGAGGCGAGGATGCTACTGGAGAGTCCTCGGCCATGGGGCCAGGACCGGCGCAGGAGCCTCATGCATGGGAGCGTGCTTACGCTCGTATAGCAGATCTGGTGGAGACTCAGACCAGAGCAGTGGAGGCTCAGACTAGGGCGTTAGCTGAGCAGGCACGAGAGATTCAGGAGCTGAGGGCGGCCCGCGAGGCAGGTCCGCAGGTCCCCTTGGTGGCAGATCCACCGGTGGTGCCCGACGTACCCCCTGTTCCCATGGTGATTCTAGTGGTGGGAGTTCAGGATCCCCTGGAGAGGGAGGTGGAGCTAGAGGCTGCAGCGCGAGTGCATCAGAGTGGCCTCACTGCCTTTCTGAAGCTCCACCCTCCCGAGTTCCATGGCCAGACGGCGGATCCCCTTTGCCTCTGAGTGTTGGTTGATGGAGGTGGACAAGATCTTCTCGACCATGCACTGCACCGACCGCCAGCGTGTCTCCCTGGCCACCTTCATGCTGAAGGGTAGCGCCGCCGACTGGTGGGCCACCCGGTAAGTGGACATCCCCGAGGGAGTGGAGCGACTTCTATGGGCGGGGTTCCGGAGGTATTCCTGGAGGAGTACTTTCCATTTTCGACTCGCCAGATCGTGATGCGAGAGTTCGAGCAGCTAACGCAGGGCTCCATGTCAGTCGCTGACTACTCCACACGCTTCGCGAGGCTTTCCAGGTTCGCCCCCGCCTTGGTGATGGATGAGGAGGCGCGGTGCCGTCGTTTTGAGATGGGTCTCATTAGCACCATTCGAGTGCATGTCACCTCTCAATCATTCATGAGGTACTCGGACTTGGTGTCTCGGGCGAAGACAGTCGAGCGAGACCTTGGGGTCCCTTTGGGGGTTCCGACCCCTTCTGCAGATCAGAGACCCCCCAGGAGCCAGGACCAGGTACATCGCAAGAAGAAGCGGCCCTGCTTTGATCAGTCAGCGGCTGCCGCTACTCCAGTAGATGTGGTGCCAGCGCGAGGTCCAGCACCCATTGCGGCAGTACCAGTCCAGGCCAGGCAGCCGGAGAGGCGGCGCTGCTTCCATTGTTAGCGCGTCGGGCATATTTTATATAATTGCCCCGATGCTGGCCGACCCCGTGTGCTGCCCCCCCCAGCAGCAGCAGCCGCGCCAGCAGCAGCTACAGAAGCAGCCGTACCAGTAGCAGCAGCAGCGTCAGCAGTAGCAGCCACAGGGTGGCCGAGCTGACCAGAGGAGGCAGCCAGTGTAGCCTGTGAGGCGTGCCCCTGCTCCTCAACCGCAGTTTGTTCAGGGCCGAGTTTCAGCACTTTCAGTCGAGGAGGCGCAGGCTCCGTGTAGCGTGGTCAGAGGTATTGTTTTGATCTCCTAGCTCCCTGCATATGTGTTGTTTGATTCCTGAGCCACGCACTCGTTCGTGTCTCCCGTTTTTGCAAGACGGATGGGCGTGGCGTCCGCCCATTTGAATGTGTTGTTGCTCCCGTGTTAGGGGCTATAATATTATGAGGTTAATATGAATTGTGATGCATGGGTTGTGCTATTCACTGAGCGTGTGGCTCACCCCTCGCATATATTTTTCTCCAGTTATCTCTGAGTCGGATCTAAAGGAGGAGCTCCCTGAGGCACATCAGCAGTAGCGGAGCAGCGTCACGTTTTGCGAGTGAGAGGCCATCAGCATCCCCTTTTGACTGTATGTATTGTATTCTGTGCTTGGGCACATAGTTGTATTTGGATGTCATTGTATATATATTGGCTCTCACAGAACAGTTGATTATGTATCGGGTCTGTAATATGTCTCTGAATTACAGACCCAGTTGTTTGAGCTTCCGCTATTTGTATATATTGTGTCAGCCACCTTATTGTCTGTGTTATCATTTCGATGTTGTTTAGAGTATTTTATTGATCTCCTGTATAGACTGCTGATATTATATATACTTGCCACGTCTCAGGGACGGCCGCCGTGGGGCGTGACACTCTCTCTCCCACTCTCTCCCATTTCGTGGATCTCTCTTTCTCTCCCTCTCTTGGTCTCTTTTTCCCCTCTTTGTGTGTGAAGAAGCAGTTGAAGGAGAAGGTGAAGAAGGAAGTGCAAGAAGGTAGGTTTGTGTGTGCCTTTGTTGTTGTTGTTGTTGTCTTCTCCCTCTCTTCCTCCCCTAGCCCCTCTAATGGTTTCCCACTCCCCTTTGGTTCAGCCATGAAGAAGAGAATCAATGGAAGAAGTAGTGATGGTGGTCGAGGTGGTCGAGGAGGAGCTTGCGAGCCCATACACCTCCCACTTTCCTTTCCCCCTCTTTTCGTATGTTTCCCCTTCTTTTTATGATTTTCATGGCTTTAGGGGTTGTTGGTAAGTCATGCATGCTAGGTAGTTGGTTTAGGGTGAGTGAGGAGTGTGGGGGAGGGTTAAATGGTGTCTGGGAGCACGCACAGGTCTGTCCACGCACGTGCGCCAGCGGTCGCGCGCGTAGAGGGGCGAAGGTGGGCGCTGTCAGGCGCGCAAGCGAGCGCGTGCGCGGGCGCGCGGGAGTGCGCGCCGGGTTCTGGTGGGCGCGCGGTGCTCGCAGGTCTTGCGCGTGAGTGCGCGGGTGCGAGGCAGCGCGTCTCGGTGCGCAGCAGGGCGCTAGCTGGCTCGGGGGCACGTGCACGCGTGCATCCGCGTGCGGCACCGTGCGTGTGGCTGCCCAGGGGCTCGAGTAGGTGCTGGGGCACTCGGGCATGCGTGCGTGCGTGCGTGCTCACATGCGTGTGAGCTCGTATGCGTGCATGTCTAAGTATTTGGTATTTTTAGTAAATTCTAAGTGTTATAATGTGATTTTACTCACCAAATTGGATGCCCTTACCTTGCAGATCTCGTCGGATGGGATGCGCGAGGTCCCGGGTTGCGGTGAGTGGTTCGATCCAACCCTTTGGGATGCGCTCGATGCACGTAGTCGTGCATCGCGCATCCATGGGGCTTCTTTGCACCCTAAATATGTTAGATATTTGCATGCTAGGCTTGTATAGCTCGTATATTGCGTAGAACCCCCTTTTCTACCATATACTTGCCTATGTATATTCATGTGTGAATTATTATGTATGCATGCACCCTTCATGTATGGGCATGTGTGATGTGGGTTTTCATGAATGTATAGAATAAGCATGCCTTAGGTAGTCCCTATGAGTAATACTACCATATTAATTGGAATATCCAGCATGATTAAGTCTGGGTTAATAACGAGCACATGCTTAATATTCCCTTGCGATAAGACTCGAGGGTGTGGTGTAGTTGTTGCGCCCATGCTAATGGGGCAAAGCTATGACCAACTTCAAGAGATGATGAGCTCTCTCTCACCCTCTCCCTCTGCACGAACTGCGTATGTAGATGCGATTTCCTACTCGACTCAGGTTCGTTTGGAATATTGGCATGCACCTGTTAGTGCACGAGATCACGCTTGACCCTTCTCTTTTAAGTTGGTGATATCCAACGCATGCATAAGTTATACCTTGTATTCTTATATGATAAATGGCCTTGTGTATGCATGTTTAAGTGGGCCATACCTTGTATTCATGTTGCATGATTTGTTGTTTATGATGTAAATCCATGTTAGGGGATACCCTTATAGTCAATTATTAGATGATTGTGCATATGGTTCATGCACATAGCTATGATATGATTCTCCTGTTATATATATGCACATGTTAAAACTAATTAGGCCTATCTGAAATAGGCGTGGGTACGACCCGCTGTCAGGATGTACCTCAATAGTTAACCCTGCATCCGTGTGATGCACTTGAATGGAATTCAGGAGAATTCATTTGTTGTATCGGTTTTGTTAAACCGGTGGCTATGGCATTAAGTTAGGCCTACCCATGCTAGGCGCGTATATGAACCGCCTGTTGGGTTATATGCCTTGGGCTTATTTCTACGTGAGAGCAAACGTAACCCCTCACCTCTGAGCGATGCAGTCGTGTGGGAGTCCAAGAGTATTCGTTATAGTCGATATGTGATTATCGAGCGTAGTTGACTTTCCCATAGGGTTCGAACGTAGGGTGCTTCCTCCCGACATCATCGTGTGTCGAAACTCCCCAGCGTCGAAGCTGTCCTGTTTGGGTGCCACCACTTGTAGGTGCTACCGATGCGTATTGCGGTACACATCTGGCTGATGTACTGATCATGGAAGGCCAACAGGTAGAGGCTACACGGGAGAGGGCTACCGGATGATATTGCGAGCGTGGAATCGTTCTCCCCTTCTTCGGATCCGCGTTGAAGCTACCCGACGTTAAAGCTGTCCTGAGAGAGGGCTCCCACCTGTAGGTACTACCGATGCGTTCAGAAGATGTACTAACCATGGGAGTATACCAGGTAGAGGCTACTCGGGAGAGGGCTACCAGATGACGAAGGGTGTAGAACAAAAGGTTTTCTTCCAACAGTCCTGTGTCACCCTTAGGGGTGAGGGTGAGGGTGAAGTGAAGTCACGTCGCCGCGTGACCCATTCGTTTTTCGTCCGTTCCCATAGTTGTGGGGTCCGGTTACGTATCGATGTTCAAAGACATCGCTGGGCAGTTATCTCGATGAAGATGATCTAGTAGTGTTGTGTAGACCAGTAATTCCACGTCTCTTCGACCAACGGTATGGTCTCTCCCCAAAAGTCCCAAGAGTCTTCCTCCGGGAGTGAGGGTGAGGGTGAGGTTGGTCGCGCCGCCGCGTGACCTTGTTATCCATTGGGTTTCCACCCATGTTTTCCTTGAAAGGAAATTGCTTTAGTGTTGAACTGTTGTAGCGGGGATTGGTTTCCAGCCACTCACTGAGTTTGTAACTCACCTCTCGCATATTATTTCTTTTCACGGGCAGTGTTGGGCGTGGAGCTGGTGCTTCCCTGTGGCGTGGTCTTATGTGCGTGGAGCGTTCTGTCCGGCAGGTGGCGAGTGCGAGGTTGTCATCAATCCTAGAGTCATTTTATGTATTGTAAATCATGCATGTGGCACAGGTTGTATTTTATTTGGACTAGACTTGGCTCTCACAGGACAGGTCTCTCTGCGCGCGTGTGCGCGCCCAGAGGGGCGCAGGCAGACGCTGTCGGGCACGCAGGCGCACGGGAGCTAGGGCATGTGCGCGGGGTTCTGGCAGGCGCGCGTCATGCGCGAGAGTGCGCACGGGCTCTTGCGTGGGGCAGCGCGTCTGGGCGCGCGGCTCGGTGCACAGTAGGGCGCCAGCAAGCTCGGGGGAGCGTGCACGAGTGCGTGCGCATGGGGGGCCGTGCGTGTGGCTGCCCAGGGGCTCGGGTAGGTGGTGGGGCACTCGGGCATACGTGGGTGCGTGCCCGTACGCGTGCATGTCTAAGTCTTTGGTATTTCTAGTAAATTCTAAGTGTTATAATGTGTTTTACTCACCAAATTGGATGCCCTTACCTTGCAGATCTCGTCGGATGGGATGCGCGAGGTCCTGGGTTGCGGTGAGTGGTTCGATCCAACCCTTTGGGATGCGCTCGATGCACGTAGTCATGCATCACACATCCATGGGGATTCTTTGCACCCTAAATATGTTAGATATTTGCATGCTAGGCTTGTATACCTCGTATATTGCGTAGAACCGCCTTTTCTACCATATACTTGCCTATGTATATTTATGTGTGAATTATTATGTATGCAAGCGCCCTTCATGTATAGGCATGTGTGATGTGGGTTTTCACGAATGTATAAAATAAACATGTCTTAGGTAGTCCCTATGAGTAATACTACCATATTAATTGGAATATCCAGCATGATTAAGTCTGGGTTAATAACGAGCACATGCCTAATATTTCCTTGCGATAAGACTCGAGGGCGTGGTGTAGTTGTTGCCCCCATGCAAATGGGCAAAGAAATGACCAACTTCAAGAGATGATGAGCTCTCTCTCGCCCTCTTCCTCTGCACGAACTGAGTTAGTAGATGCGATTTCCTACTCGACTCAGGTTCGTTTGGAATATTGGCATGCACCTGTTAGTGCGCGAGATCGCGCTTGACCCTTCTCTTTTAAGTTGGTGATGTCCAACGCATGCTTAAGTTATACCTTGTATGCTTATATGATTAATGGCCTTGTGTGCATGTTTAAGTGGGCCATACCTTGTATGCATGTTGCATGACTTGTTGTTTATGATGTAAATCCATGTTAGGGGATACCCTTATAGTCAATTATTAGATGATCGTGCATATGGTTCATACACATAACTATGATATGATTCTCTTGTTATATATATGTACATGTTAGAACTAATTAGGCCTATCTAAAATAGGCATGGGTACGACCCGCTGTCGGGATGTACCTCATTAGTTAGTGCACGAGCGATGTAATCGCCCCTGCATCCGTGTGATGCACTTGAATGGAATTCAGGAGAATTCATTTGTTGTATCGATTTTGTTAAACCGGTGACAATGGCATTCAGTTAGGCCTACCTGTGCTAGGCGTGTATATGAACCGCTTTGTTGGGTTATATGCCTTAGGCTTATTTCTGCGTGAGAGCAGAGGTAACCCTCGCCTCTGAGCGATGCACTCGTGTGGGAGTGTAAGAGTATTCGTTATAGTCGATATGTGATTATCGAGCGTGGTTGACTTTGCCATGGGGTTCGCTTTGCGAACATAGGGTGCTTCCTCTTGACATCGTCGTGTGTCGAAACACCCCAGCGTCGAAGCTGTCCTGTTTGGGTGCCACCACTTGTAGGTGCTACCGATGCATATCGCGGTACACATCTGGCTGATGTACTGATCATGGAAGGCCGACAAGTAGAGGCTACGTGAGAGAGGGCTACCAAATGATATTGCGAGTGTGGAATCGTTCTCCCCTTCTTTGGATCCGCATTGAAGATACCCGACGTTAAAGCTGTCCTGACAGAGGGCTCTCACATGTAGGTACTACCGATGCGTTCGGCAGATATACTGATCATGGGAGTATACCAGGTAGAGTCTACTCGGGAGGGCTACCAGATGACAAAGGGTGTAGAACAAAAGGTTTTCTTCCAATAGTCCTGTATCACCCTTAGGGGTGAGGGTGAGGGTGAGGATGAAGTGAAGTCACGTCGCCACGTGACCCATTCATTTTTTGTCCCTTCCCGTAGTTTTTGGGTCCGGTTACGTATCGATGTTCAAATACATCGCTGGGCTGTTATCTCGATGAAGATGATCTAGTACTGTTGTGTAGACCAGTAATTCCGCGTCTCTTCGACCAACGGTATGGTCTCTCCCAAAAGTCCCAAGAGTCTTCATCCGGGAGTGAGGGTGAGGGTGAGGGTGGTCACGCCGTCGCGTGATCTTGTTATCCATTGGGTTTCCACCCATGTTTTCCCTGAAAGGAAATTGCTTTAATGTTTAACTCTTGTAGCGGTGATTGGTTTCCAGCCACTCACTGAGCTTATAGTTCACCCTTCGCATACTGTTTCTTTTCAGGGGCAGTGTTGGGCGTGGAGCTGGAGCTTCCCAGTGGCGTGGTCTTATGTGCGTGGACCGTTCTGTCCGGCGGGTGGCGAGTGCGAGGCTGTCAGCAGTCCTAGAGTCATTTTATGTATTGGAAATCGTGCATGTGGCACAGGTTGTATTTTATTTGGACTAGACTTGGCTCTCACCGGACACTGATGGTGTATTCGAGTCTCTATAATGATATTTTTGGTTCACATACTTATTGATATTTTTATGCTTCCGCTTTTCAGTTGAGTTATCAGTTATCATTGCTTTGCCAGCTTGTGTTTTATTTATTGGAGTCATTGTTGACCTCTTGTACTTGATAGCTGATACTTCATATATTGCCACGTCTCAGGGACGGCCGCCCTGTGGCGTGATACGGTTTGGGGTTGATTGGGGGGTGGCTAGTTGAAACTAGCCGCCCAATAAGGGGCGGCTACTCTCAAGTTGCCGCCTCTGTCCTGGTCTCATATTTCTCCAAGTGTTGGACTAGGGTTTTCGGTTTTTGGTTTCTAAGGAAGTTTCCGTTATAGTTTCCAGATGTGGTCATTTCTAAATATTACTGGAAGTATTTTTATCTTTGTGGACGGTCAAAATTGGGTATCTACAAGGTCCACCTCGTCCTCGGCCCTCGCGGCCCTCTCCCTAGCCTGGTCGAGCTCCATCCGAGTGGCCAAGAGCTCACTCCGGACCGCACCTAGCTCGTTCATCAATTCAAGCTATCGATCAGAAAGCCATGGATGGAGGAGGAGCGGAGGAGGAAGAAGCGTCGTCGGCTCTCGCTCTCGACAGAGCATCCACCTGAGCCTCAAGGACCCGAACCTGGTTCTACAAGCGTCGCCTCTACGAACGCAACCCCTCTACCTACCCTGTCCTCGCCTGGAGATGCTCATTGGTGACCTTAAGCTTCTTCTCCAACTCATTCAGTTCAACCTAAAAAAGAAGACACATTTTAAAACACAAGAAGAATAAAAAGACAAAAGAAAAGAGGATTGCGGTCGGGATCTCCTCCTCCATGGTCCCGAGGATGCTGACATATTCCTGGTGGTACCAGACCATGTACTCCTCACTGCTAGCCACTTCGGGACGACGCTCCACCAGAGTCCCTCTACTCTCCCACCCCCTCACGTATATGGCGTAATTCTTCGGGAGGTTCATATCCTGAGGAATTCCAGCCACCGGGATCGAAGGATGCTTTGGCAGAGCCTCGGGCACCCACTGATGGTACCCAAGCTGGCGGACCACCTAGCTGATCGCATGGAAGACGACCTCGTTGAAGAAAATCAGCCAGATGTCTTGTGACAGCTCCGCAGGGACCTCCTCCTCCGTGTAGGGCCTCCAAGTTATCTACAAGACAAGATACAATAGACATAAGAAAAGAGCTTAGACAAAGGAAATCTTACGAGAGCGGAAAGATAAAATTTATACCTCTTCTTCTTTTAGCAGGGAAGGCCTCTCTCGGAATTGCACTAGGCGACGCAAACGAGAAGACCTTGGAGGCGCCCACCTCATGGCCCAAGGGAGAGCCGGTCAAAGGGCACCGGATTAGGACGGTTGATGGCAAAATGCTCGTACCCGAAGACTTGCAGGAGAAGAATTATCAGAATCAAGAGAAACAAAAAAAAAACAAAAAAAATATTTCCTTTTCATTAACTTATACTTGAAGGAAAGCCACAAATCCACCGAGGTTCTTACCCCCGACTCTCTTCACCTTCTTCGAGAGCTCTACGAAGAAGTGGGCGAGCATCGCAGCTCCCCAAGCAAAGCGTCCCATGGTCTCCAGGTCCCTCATCAGCAGCAGAAAGTGAGAGGAGACCTTGTCCGAAGCCGTCGAGAAGAGGACCCGACCGAAGAAGTAGAGGAAGAATGCTCTCAACTCCCTCTGTGCCCTCTGTGGGCACGCGGCCGCCTCTCTCGCCTCGATCATTGACCTCCTCTACTCATAGCTGGCCGCAACTTCACCCTTCTAACACTGCGTGAAGGAACCAAGGCCGTACTACCTCGACAACTGCCCGAGAGGGACCAGGTTCAACGTCCTCTCCCGCTCCACAAACTCCCACTCTCCTATCAACTCTCGGAAGAACGCTCTATAGTCGGGGCTAGTTTTCGCAATCACTGCATCTCCCAAGACTGGAAGGCCCGTGATCCGCTGGACGTCCTCCAACATCGGCATCACTGCACCTGTGGGGAGGATGAAGGCGCAGCTCTCCGGATCCCACATCTCCGCCAAAGCCTCGAGATACGGACGATGAACATGCAAGGGCTCAATCAAAAAGAAGGAGCGGAAGCCCGCTCTGTCCACCAAGTCCCTCTCTACTCGACCCAAGGCAGAATACCACCTTTTCGTCCCATGCCACAAAGCCCCCACGCGATTCGGTCGCTAAGAGAGACAAGAGAAAGCGTTGATCAGAGGTGAGAATCTCTATTTTAAAATTCCAAGATCAAAACCATGCTTACAGAAATAAATATACATATACAAGCATGAAATATGCAAAGCATGAATACACCTTTTTTTACCCCATAACACTCCCACCGTGGTCTATTTCCAAGAACAAATCAAAATTATTTAAAAGATCACCATGCTTAAAACTACATAAACACACTTTCTTAATGTCATGTAAAGCATGCTTATAACACTCCCACTGTGATCATAAACGCATGCTTACATACCATCCTATACCACTATCACTTCAAAAAAAATACATATCCAACAAACAAAATTATTATTCCCTTTTTACCATCTATTGTATCAAAACCAACACCATATTTACATAGAGCGTCATGTAAATCATAAGAAAGCATGCTTATAACACTCCCACCGTGATCAATCTATATCCACAATAAATATGCCTATTTAACCACTCAAACACATTTCTTATTTTTCATACTACGAAAAACATACATGTATATATAAATAAATAAGGCTAGACAAAGGGTAATATAAGGCAAGCCACGGCTCGTGTAGCCTCGGAAGCCTCCTCCTCTGCCTCATCGGGATCGCCCATCCTGTCGTCGTCTCCCGACTCATCATCCCCTTCCCCCTCAACCATGGCCTCCCCTGCACCGATCCCCCAGCCTCTGTGGCCTCAACCCCAACACCCGTAGCCTCTTCAGCCTCAACTTCAACCCCCTCACTTTCCTATGTGCCCACTTCACTGGAAGCCAAGACCTCGTAGTCCCCTAGAGCCCTCCTCTCCTCCTCCTCAACCCTGGCCTCTCTGGCCTCCCTCTCTAGCATCCCCACGATGGCCTCCAAGGACGCCCTCTCCTCTGCGCTCCCCCTCTCCAACCGCACCCTCGGCCGACGCTCCGGTCTTCAAACCCGTCTCTTCGACCACCATCGATCTACCCCCACGCCTCCTCTTGTGTGTATACCCTATCATACCACTCTCAATCCCCGGAGCAGCCCACGAAGGTGTGCCCCCGACTTCACCCGTGCCCGTCGATGGCGTTTCCACCGTTTGGGTCGTTTCCTCCACGATGCCTTTCCGACCGATTGCTCTTTGACGAGCCCGACCCCGCTCCCCTCAGCTCTCAAGAAGACCGGAGACGCTTCATCATCGAGGCCGTCTTCTCACACTTCGTCATCTCCTCTGATTTCACAAGAAAAAGAAGAACCCAAAGGTTCTTAGGGTTTCGAAATCAAGAAGAATGAGATGATCTAAGGCAAAATCAAACGAATCAAAGCCAAGAAAACCAAAGTTTTTTGGTTTCAAATGGAGAAGAAGAAGAAGAGAGGGAAGAGAAAACGTGTTAAAACGTGTAGGAGAGAGAGAGGGTCCCTTTTCGGTTATAAGGGACCCAGTCGGGCGGTGGCTACTCGCGTCTAGCCGCCCCCTATCCGCTGACAAAACCCAAGTAGCCGCCTTTCCCTGTCGGCTCAATTTCAGTAGCCGCCCCCTGCCCTCTGCCAAAAGCACTTTCATTTCCAAGTTTTCTAAACCAAACAGTCATGTATTGGTTTATTTCCAAATCCTACTTGATCAAACACAACTTTCCTGAAGTTTTACCATATTTTCAATACCATTCAGTTCGAATTTCTTCAGTTTTGGTTCCTCTCAAGAATTTTCTATTCTTTGGATGATTCAATTCACCAACTCAATACCTTTACTTGCTTTATGTCGGCGATATCCCCTTGATTTGCTGAGTTACCCAAGCACAGGTACAGTAGGCACAAGGAAACCAACTCCGGGCTGCTCCGTGCACGATGGATAGGAACCCCGTCCGAGGGTTGGATCACTCGCTACTTTACTTTTTTCCATCTTCCACCTGGATCATTCCTTTCGGTTGAAAATTCTAGTCAAGACCTAGCCTCTGACAGTCTAAATCAACTCCCTGAATAGTATTGGTCTTGTAACCTAAACGTTTTGAAGGTTGGGCCGCCCAAAATTGAGGTCTCTTTCAAACAAAGACTCCATCCGATGAGGGACAATTGTAAATACCTCAATTTTGACCGTCCAAAGAGATGAAAATACTTCAAGTAATATTTAAAAATGACCACATTTGGACATCTAATAGAAAACTTCCTATGAAACAAATCCAGAAAAATCCCTAGTCTTGAAGCCTTAGGAATTTCTAAGGCTGGACAGGGGCGGCTACTCTCAAGTAGCTGCCCCATTATGGGCGGCTAGTTTCAACTAGCCGCCCCCCGGACCGACCCCAAACCGCTTCCCTTCCCTTGGATGGGACATAAAGAGGCATTTAATGCTGATGATTGTGGCGGTTTGTTTAGCCGCCCCATCTTGGCCAGTTTAACCCTAGTAGCCGACCCAAGCCACCGCTTGTCAGAGATGGGACATTTGACAGTTGATTGGGGCGGCAACTTGAGAGTAGCCACCCCCCACTGGGCGGCTAGCCGCCCCCCTCCTAGACAACGTTAGAAGAACAAAGATCTAATCGAGTTTAAATCAAGCACCTTATTATCCATTTTGATCTATTGTCCATTGGATAATCCTCTGCCTCTTTTTTTTATTATAAATAGAGGGGGTCAAAAGCATTTCTAAAACATCAGGAATTAACAATTCACAACAATCCACCATTCAAATCAGCACACTCCCACACCTATGACTTGAAACTTTAGAGAGAGAGAGAGAGAGAGTTCTATTTGTGAGTAGCAAACCCATTCCCTACACAAATTCACTCTCCAAATCCACTCTCCAAAACCCAGGTTAAACCTAGTTTAACCTCAGCCAAACCCTAACCCATTTCCTACCCAGGTTCTGCCCAAATTGAACCAGATCCTAGGCAGCTAATCCCAAACAGCCGTCCCCCATCAGGCGGCTATTTTTCACTAGCCGGCCATCACCTACACCCCCCCTCCCGACTTCCAAAACCCCTTTGTCAAGTTCCTGAGGCGGAAAAGGATTCCTATTTTTCACCTCTGTGTGTGGCAAGCCCGTATCTCAGAGCGGAGACTCCACAAACTCCCTTACGAAGGTGATATAATCCAACCCCAAGCTTTTCTTCCTTTTTTGAGAAAGCAGGTGGCGATCACTACACCCCATGAATCCTCTTGAGGAGCTGTCGGGCACCTCAACAAGGAGCTACACACCCCTCCCCCCCACCCCCCCGTCTTTCGAGAGATGATCCGACCAAGCCTGCCAATGCGCGCATCGGATCCAAATCCCCGAAGAACCCCCACACATGCCGTGCCGAAGAAAAGGCGCCCCCTTTCAGAAAACCTACACTTAAATTCGATACCGACAAGGTCCAAGGAACTTACACAGCCAAGGATGAGAAAATGGAGCAATACCTCTGTTTGACCACCAAGCTCTCTGAGGAGTTTTTCGACTTCGAAATTAACTATCTCCTTTGAGACGAGAATGGGGAGGTAGGCTCATTGGCCACGGGAGCCACGGCGGTCGAAGGCCGATGGTTCGTGCTCAAGATCTTGCAACAACCCTCCATTGACCCAGTCCCAGCCGCGTGCATTATCGAGAGGGAGACCCCCTGATGGATGGACCCGATTGAAGCCTACATCCGGAGCGGAACACTCTTGACCGATCAAACCGAAGCTCACAAGATCCGGCACTGGCCCGCCAGCTATGTCATCATCGAGGGCACGCTCTACCGCCAAAATGCTGACTGCCCCTTTCTGAGGTGCCTCAGTATGACCAAGCCCAAGCCATTGATGGAGGAAATACACGAAGGGTCTTGCGAAGACCATCCAAACAGAAAATCCCTCATCCATCGTATTCTTACCCAGGGGTACTACTGGCCGTCGCTAAGAAGAGATGCCCTCATCTTCGCCCAGAACTGTGAGAAATGTTAGAAATTATCTCCACTCATTAACGCCCCCGCGAATGAGCTTCACATGCTCAAGATCCCTTGGCCATTCACCCAGTGGGGGATGGACATCGCAGGTGCGTTTTTGACCGCACTGGGTGGCAAGAGGTACATTCTTCTTGCGAGTGACTATTTCACCAAGTGGGTGGATCCTGAAGCCTACAAAACCGTCAAGCATGCTGACGTCAAGATTTTCCTTTGGATTCACATCATATGCAGGTTTGGCATCCCCAAAGTCCTGGTGGCAGAGAATGGGATGCAGTTTGCAAATGCTCCCATTCGAGAATTCTGTGATAACTACAGGATTCAACAACGCTTCTCCTCACGGGCATATCCGCAGGGAAACGGGCAAGCTAAGGTCACCAACCGTACCATCTTCACCTTGATTGCTCAAGAAGCGGCTTGACGAAAAAAAATGGGCCATGGCTAGAAGAACTCCCGGGCATCCTTTAGGCCTACCGAACCACCCACAGGAAGCCCACCGAGGAATCGCCATTCGCCCTCGCATACGAGATTGAAGCAGTGATCCCCACCAAAGTGGGCCTACCCACCTTGCGATTGTCTGTCTCCCTCACTCAGCAGAATGATGAGGCCCTTGCCAACAACGTTGTGCTCCTCGAGGAACTAAGGGAGACGGCCATGATCCATCTGGCTGCCTACTATCTCCAGTAGGCTCGCCACTTCTGCAAGAAGGTGCGCCCCCGATCGTTCTCCCCAGACGAGTGGGAGCTTCGACGTGTCACCGAGAACACATGAGAGCCCAATGTTAGGAAGCTCAGGGCCACCTGGGATGGCCCGTATGAAGTGGTTGAAGCCTACGAGAAGGGGGCATACAAGCTGTGCACCATCAATCCCCGGAAGGTACTCGTCCCGAGTCCTTGGAACACTATGAACTAAAGAAAGTTTTATGCTTAGCCCAGTGGCCTTTATTGAATAAATGTAATGGATTTTCTTTCTATTACACCCTATTAGCAATTAAATGCAATTTCTGTTGAGTATTGTTTTTGTGTATGATGTGTGTAATCAATGCAAAATCCTGAATCCTCTACTATGTCTTCTCGATCGAGCTAGTGGTGCTGGGGTTATGTCGGCAAGTTTTGCTCCTACCCCTCGCACACTATACCATATGCGAATTGATAACGATTACTGTGCGATACTACGTATGTAAAGGATAGTGTGGGATACGTACCCGCTAAATTCTCCCACTCAGAAAAGGTGACGCCAACAATCGTTCAAGCCTAAGGGAAGAGTGTAGCCGCCCTGCTCGGCCATGTCGCACAAGCGACTTAAGCCCAAGGTGGCTCGCTCTCACATCGCCCTATTCGGCCACGTTGCACAGACGAATTAAGCCCAAGGTTATTCACTTCAACATCTCCCTGTTCGGACACGTGGTGGCTCACCCTCGCGACGCCCCGTTTGGCAACGTCATACAAAATGACTCAAGCCCAAGGCGACACACTTATCCCACCTCACTCAGCTACGTTGTACAAACGACTCAGGCCCAAGGTGTCACGCCCCAGGCGTCCCCGAGACGTGGCAAATATAGATATAATATCAGCTATCAATACCTGAGGTCAATAAGGACACCAACAACCATACACAAGGCAGCAAGGCAAGATAATGATAACTGACTGAAAAGCGGAAGCATAATATATAACAATGTCTGTAAATCAAAAACATTATTACATACCCGAATACACAATCAACATCCTGTGAAAGCCAAGTCTAGACCAAAGAAAAATACAACCTGTGCCACAAGCACGATTTACAACACATAAATGACTCTAGGAATGCTGACAGCCTCGCACTCGCCACCCGCCGGCAGAACGCTTCACGCCCATAAGACCACGCCACAGGAAAGCTCGAGCTCCACGCCCAACATTGCCCCTGAAAAGAAATAGTATGCGAGGGGAAGCTCAGTGAGTGGCTGGAAACCAATCACCTTCTACAGTTCCATACATAAACAATTTCCTTTCAAGGAAAACATGGGTAGAAACCCAATGGATCACTGGGTCACGCGGCGGCGCGACCAACCTCACCCCCACCCTCACTACCGGAGGGAGTCTTTTGGGACTTATGGGGAGAGACCATACCGTCGGTCGAAGAGACCCGGATTTACTGGTCTAGAGACCATACCGTAGGTCGAAGAGACCCGGATTTACTGGTCTACTCAAACTACTAGATCATCTACATCAAGATAATCGCCCAACGATGTCCTTCAACATCGATCACGAGACCGGACCCAACAACTATGGGAACGGTCGAACAACGAATGGGTCACGACGCGACGTGTCTTCGCCTCATCCACACCCTCACTCCTGAAAGGAGACATCTTGGGACTTTGGGAGAGACTTAGACTGCTCTACACCCCTGGTCCACCGGTAGCCTCTCCCCGCTCCGTAGCATACCTGGCATACTCCTACGATCAGCACTGTCCGAACACATCGGAGGTACCTACAGATGGGAGCCATCTGTCACGATAGCCTATCAGACGCCGGGGATGTCACTACACGGATCCAACGAAGGGGAGAACGATTCCACGCTCGCGACATCATTCATTAACCCTCTCCCGGGTAGTATCTACAACCCGATCTCCTCAATTCACCGCTCTAGACCCTTGGTCCGCCAGTAGCCCTTTCCCACCCTCGTGGCCTCCACCTAGTCCACTCCCACCATCCGTATTGTCCGACACATCGGAGGTATCTGCGGACGGGAGCCCTCTGTCAGGTACACCCATATGCCGGGGAGTTCCTACATCGGATCCAACGAAGGGGAGAGCGATCCCATGTTCGCAAAGCGAAACCCAAAGGAAAACAACCACTCTCGATACTCGCTTATCAAGATATCACACACATGCATAACAACGACCAACACCCTCATATTAACCTCAAAGTAGTCATAGTCCATAAACAGGAGTAAGTACACAAGCTAGTGGGTCGTAACATCGCCGACCCACCCCACCCTCACCCTCACCCTCAAGCTGGTGACATGGTCTTTTGGGACTGACTAGGCTGTTAATCACCCTTGGTCCACCGATAGCCTCTCCCCCACTCCGTAGCTCGCCTGGTCTACTCCCACGATCAGCACAGTCCGACGCATCAGAGGTACCTATAGATGGGAGCCCTTTGTCAGGACAGCCTGTCTAACGCTGAGGAGTCCCTACACGGATCCGACGAAGGGAAGAGAAACAGCCTACTCACACGCATGCGATCCTCTTGGATCCGTCGACAACGCTTCCTAACATTTCTAATGTCATGAATTCTCAAGAATTCCTCCAGGGCGCATAACTAAGATGCGGGGAAATATATATTATAACCACAAGGTTATAATATTCTCTAAAGCATGCTTACAACAATACAATCACATAATCCCACCTTGATTTAAATAAATTAAACTAAATGGGAACATGCATAGTTGGTTTTCCAATTAAGGACAAGATTACTAAAAATGCATAGGCCGCTATACATGATATAAGGGTGCGTATCCCTGGCATACAAAGTCTAAGGTGGCATGGATATATCATAATAATCAGGCATGCACATGTGTCTACATAATTTAGCTAGGGGCCCCCATCGATGCGCGACGCGCGTCTATGCGGGTCGAGCGCATCCCTAGAGAGGGGGGGGGGGGGATTGGAATCAAACCACTCACCTTACGACCTGGGACCTCGCGCATCCCATCCGATGAGATCTGCAAGGTAGGGGCATCCAACTGGTGAGAAACAATACAATTTACACATAGAAATCATTAGAAATACCCCATACTCGGACAAGCATGCATACGGGCTCGAACGCATGCGAGCACGCACGTACGCACGGGAGTCCGAGTGCCCCGACACCTACCCGAACACTTAGGCAGCCACACGCATGGCCCCCGCACTCGCACGCACGAATGCGCACGCACGCTCGCACCCCAGCACCATCTCGCACGACCGCGTGCACCGCACGTCCAGCCCTCGCGCCCCCGTGCGCACTGCGCCCCCCGCGCACGCCCCAGCACTCGCACGCATGCACGCGCGCGCACTGGTCCCCAGCCCCGCGCCCAGGCGCATGCCCAGGCGCCAGCTCCGCGCGCACCCCCGCTCGCACCCGCTCGACCACTCCGCACGCGTCTGCGCGCCCTCCAGCGCCTGCCAGCGCGCGCCCAGCCCATCCCAACCTCATTTTAACCCTGCCCAACCCCTCACACACCCCCTAACCCATCTACCTAGCATGCATGACCTCCCTAACATCCCCTTAAGCCATGAAAACCAAGAAATGAAGAGGAAGGGCTCACCTTGGGAGGGGAAAGAAAGGGGGAGGTTCGGGGGCCCTCGACGCACCCGCGACCACCTCAACCGCCACCACCACTACCACCACCCCTCAGCCTCCTCAGCCCTCCCATGGCTACAAATCAGGGGGGGGAAAGATCATGTAAAGGGAGCTTGAGAGAGGGGAGAACAAACAACAACAACACATAAACAAACCCTCTTCTTCCTTCACCATCTCCATCTCTACTTCTCATTGAGACATTAAACCAAACACTTGGTGGGGGGGGGGGGGTTTGAAAGAGAGAAGGAGAACCAGCAGAGGTTGACGTGGGGGTTTGGGAGGAGAGAGAGAGAGAGAGAGAGATATTTATCACAAATATCTAAAGGGGGAATGACTAAGTCGCCCTTTAACTAGAAATTCTGCCCATGCTTCACTGGAACAGCCATAACTTCTTCGATATAGCTCCGAATTGCATAATTCCAAGTCCGCTGGAAAGCCAAGAGGATTATCTACAACTTTCATGTTAATCTCTCCAGCTATTCCTAAATTAGAGCTAAACAAATAACAGGGCTGCTGCCAGAATTTCCCTCCCCGGGGTATACTTGGAAAAATACCCATAACTTTTACTCCAAGAATCCAGTTGATCTAATTCCACTTCTATACGAAAGCCAACTCAAAACTGGACATCTCATAGTAAACTCATATTTAAACCTCTTCATCTTGGATTTTGACAAAATCAAATCCAAATACCAAAGTGGAAATACATAACTTCAAGGAAAAAATTTATGTACCCAAATTTTCAAACAGAGCACTCCAAGTGACACAGGCACAACATTCTTCCCCCCTTAGGAAATTTAGTCCTTGAAATTTAAGGAAACCAAAAGGGGAGACCGAAAGTATCATGCATAGACCTTTTGCTCCCAAGTGGTCTTCGCACCGGACTGGCGCTACCAACCCACTATAATCAAAGGAACGGTCTTAGCATGGAGCCTCCTCTCATGCTAGTCTCTGACCTCGATCCATTGCTCCACGAACGACAAATCCACCTCGAGGATGAGGCGGTCGAACAGAATGACTGAGCAGGATCGTGGACATAACGCCTCGGCCATTGGACAAGGGCGACGTTGTGGGCATGAGCCAGCTGTGGGGGAAAGGCTACATGATAAGTCACCTCCCCAATCCACTCAATGACGAGAAATGGTCCCATTAAAGAGCAAACTCAGCTTTCCCCGAACGTCGAAACAGAGGGTGCCCTTTAACCAGGACACCTTCTTGAAAAATATTGTCGCCAAACCCAAAGGTAAGCCCCTGGCGACAATGACCTGGGTAGCCCTTCTGTCGGTTCTGGGAGGTGCAGATGTACAGGCGAACCAACCTGGCCACCGCAAGGTCAAACAACTAACTTATGGCCCCTCCAACTGGCGCTCCTCAACCGTCCCAACACAAGGGAGGTATAAAACTACGCCTGTAGAGTGCCTTTCACAGATCCATCTGGGTGCTCGAATGGCAGTCGTCTTGCAGGCATACCCCAACAAATGGGTGGTGCCTCACCCAACTGCCCTCATCATCGAGCACGCAGGCACTTAGCATGTCCTCCAAGGTCTGAATCGTCCTCTTTGTCTGGCTGTCCATCGGCGATGAAACGCTATACTTAAATGGAGGCTCGCGCCAAAGGCTGCGCCACAACCTCAAAGTAACCCCCGTGTCTCAACCGAAAATAGGGCCGACTGGAGTGCCATGAAGACGAACAATCGCGAAGGTGAAAACCCACGTCAAGGCATCCAAAGACTCAATCAGTCGGGTTAGGGAGGGAAGTGCGGACTTAGTCAGTCGGTCAATGATCACCTAGACGGCGTTGTGACCCGAACGTGACATTAACGAGTCTGCGACAATCCCTGATAACCCACTCCCACGTCCACTGAGGAATCTCGATGGACTGACGCTTTCCACTCAATGATGATGTTGAACTTTGCCTGAGGGCATGCCCACCTGGGGAAACAAGGTCACCCATATCACCTTTTCATCGCAGTACAGCAATCTCAATGAAAACTACCCCAAAGTAGTTCACGGAGGCCCGATAAAAATTTTGAGATCCACGAAGGTGTCCAGCGCATTCGTCAACCCTGACGGCAGTACTTAAAACTCGTAGTGCCTGAACGGTCACGAAAGGCCATCTACGGGATGTCCAACTCTCGGATCTCAAACTTGTGGTACCCTTGTGCGAAGATCGATCTAACAGCAGACACTCGCTCTGGTCAAATAGATCATCGATTCGCGGCAAAGGTAATTGATCTTCAACCTCCACGGGGAGATCAAAACAACACCACGAACAATTAAGTTTAGATTCTGCTCCTCGAGCATGGCTGGCACTCATGATGACACTTACACGCTGGGTAAGCCGCTCAACCGCGCTTAATCCACAAGACACGCAATAAGGGGTCGTCGAACCTCGACAATGCCTATGCGACGTCATCTATCTGATAGGGCGGTTGAGTCCCATCACGAACGCTAGCATCGCGTCTCTTTATTCGCGACCAATGTGGGGCAAAACGCGACAGTATCCACAACTGTGCTTCACATGCCGCCAGAGATAGGTCGCTCATCTACAACCATTGGAACTCCAGCATCCTACACTCCATGGGCAGATTCATCACAGGGAGTCCACGCACTCGACATCGTTTATCAGCACTCTCCCAGTGTGGCCTCTACCTGGTAGCCTCCCAAGCCTACTATCTCTGCCATATGGGCGCACCAACAAGCATAGTATCTGGGAGCACCTCACAGGGCCCTGGCCTCAACCGGGCAGCCACAACGCACAATGATATATCGAAGCGACTCTAGATGCCACTATGGAACCCTGTCCACTAGCGATCGCCCACTGAGCTGCAATAGGACGCACCCAATCCCGATCGTACGCATCACCACTCGCTACAACACCTTCCACGTGAGAGGGAAAAATCCACCACCAATTTGATGCTTCTAAGGTAGTCCTTGATTGGGAAAAGAAACCTTGACAGGGCACCATGAGGTCCCGATATAGGATATCCCGACAACTAAACAAGGAACACAGAGTACCCTAGCCCGGGTCTCAGCGCTGACCCTGCAAGGCCCCTTAATCCTGAGTAGGAAGGCTAGAAGAAGACATCATCTCTTAATGAGCAATACGCCACATCCTCAACACTTTACACAGGCGCCACACGCGAACTCCATGGTTACCAGCGATACAGATGCACGGGGAAGAAGCTCCATTATCGAGACGCAATCCATACCTTCGAAATTGCAACCAATTCATCACTATCACACTACTGGGCATAATCTCCTACCCAAACCTTAATCCCACACAAGAGATCTAACAACTGACCCTAACCAGTCGACCCAGTCGACAACTTAAGGGTGGGTCCAGGGGGTCATGTCCACGTCAACGGATGCGAGGAGGCATGTCAGCAACCTAAGATAACTTCTAACACAAGAGTACTCGGATGACAATCCTACGACTCATCATCTATACGACTAGACTTAGGCTCTGACAGGACCAGGCTCTGATACAAACTTTTTGTCACGCCCCAGGCGTCCTCGAGACGTGGCAAATATAGATATAATATCAGCTATCAATACCTGAGGTCAATAAGGACACCAACAACCATACACAAGGCGGCAAAGCAAGATAATGATAACTGACTGAAAAGCGGAAGCATAATATATAACAATGTCTGTAAATGAAAACATTATTACAGACCCGAATACACAATCAATGTCCTGTGAAAGCCAAGTCTAGACCAAAGAAAATACAACCTGTGCCACATGCACGATTTACAAATCATAAAATGACTCTAGGAATGCTGGCAGCCTCGCACTCGCCACCCGCCGGCAGAACGCTCCACACCCATAAGACCACGCCACAGGAAAGCTCCAGCTCCACGCCCAACACCGCCCCTGAAAAGAAACAGTATGCGAGGGGTGAGCTACAAGCTCAGTGAGTGGCTGGAAACCAATCACCTTCTACAGTTCCATACATAAACAATTTCCTTTCAAGGAAAACATGGGTAGAAACCCATGGATAACTGGGTCACGCGGCGGCACGACCAACCTCACCCCCACCCTCACTCCTAGAGGGAGTCTTCTGGGACCTATGGGGAGAGACCATACCGTCGGTCGAAGAGACCCGGATTTACTGGTCTAGAGACCATACCGTCGATCGAAGAGACCCCGATTTACTGGTCTACTCAAACTACTGGATCATCTACATCTAGATAATTGCCCAACGATGGGAACGATCGAACAACGAATGAGTCACGACGCGACGTGTCTTCGCCTCATCCACACCCTCACTCCTGAAAGGAGACATCTTGGGACTTTGGGAGAGACTTAGACTGCTCTACACCCCTGGTCCACCGGTAGCCTCTCCCCGCTCCGTAGCTTACCTAGTATACTCCCACGATCAGCACTGTCCGAACACATCGGAGGTACCTACAGATGGGAGCCCTCTGTTAGGATAGCCTGTCTAACGCCGGGGATGTCACTACACGGATCCAACGAAGGGGAGAACGATTCCACGCTCGCGACATCATTCATTAACCTTCTCCCGGGTAGTATCTACAACTCAATCTCCTCAATTCACCGCTCTACACCCTTGGTCCGCCAGTAGCCCTTTCCCACCCTCGTGGCCGCCACCTAGTGTAACGCCCCCAAATCCACGGCTCCGTTTTGAAGCGTGAAATCCGGGTGCGTTAACTAAATTCCTCGAATCTCAGAGTTCTATATATATATATATATATATATAGGGAATCGATGGGGTGCGGTCGTGCGACCGTGCACCCCATCGTGCGCCCAAGATCTCAGCCGTCCGATCGCTGATCTCGCGATCAGACGGCTGTCGTTGTTATTTGTTAAAAAAAAAAAACCGGATGAAACCGGATGCGGTCGTGCCCCCCCCCCCCCCCCAAAGTCTCTCCACCTTCTCTCTCCTCTCATTCTTCTCTTCTACTCGAAACAATCGAAACAACAACAGCAGAGAGAGCCAAAAAAAAAAAAAAAAAAACAAAAACCCTCTCAAACCCTGTTGTTTTCCTTCTCTCCTCCTCCTCCTCCTCCTCACAAAACTCCTCCCTCGGCTCCATCTTCGCCTCCACAGGAACGCGCTCCCCCCTCTCCGGCACTCCTCCACCACCTCGTCACCATCACCGTCCGGCACCTCGTTGCCGTCATCCGACCCCGCACCGTCATCGTCCCCGTAAAACATTCAATGTAAGTATTTTCTTTAACTTGCCTTTGTATCCAATTATTTAGGTATAGGGTTTTCATTTGTTCTATTATTTGATTATTTAGGGTTTTTTTTTTGTTTTGGCTTTGAAGAGGAGCTCAAATCTTCTTGTGATTTTGATTTGTTCAGTTATTTAATTATTTAGGGTTTTCTTTTGTTTTGGCTTTGAAGAGGAGCTCAAATCTTCTTGTGATTTTGATTTGTTCGGTTATTTGATTATTTAGGGTTTTCTTTTGTTTTGGTTTTGAAGAGGAACCCAAATCTTGTTGATGTTGGTTATCTTTAAAAACTGAAAAAATGAAAACCCAGATAAAGTTCTCCCAACAAAAAAAAAAAAAACTTAAAAGATTGTGGCTCTGTGAATCTCTAACACCTATATGTGCCCAACAAAAGCTGATCTTCTGAAATCTTATATGGTTGGGTTCTCAAAACAACACAAGCTTTTTTTGCCTTCTTTTTTCCCTTTCTGAGAGACTCAAAATATCAGACATTTACATTGCATGTTTGGATCTTTAGAAGACAAAAACATATTGGAATCTCTGCACTAAAAACCAAATCTTTTTTTTTTCTCCTACCACTTCAAATAATTTTTTCAAAAAAGATTGGTGTCTCTGTGTGTGAGTGTGTTGAGAGGGAGAGGAGGTGGTGGTGGTGGTGATGGTGTGAGAGAGGGAGGTCAATAAATGGCATTGAAGACCAGAAATGATAACAACATTTCTGGTTCACCTTTACATTCATTTCTAAATAATTCAATTTCATCACCACTCTCCAATCCGAACCAAAAATATTTTCATCAGTAGTTTATATCTCAATCATTATATTTGTCAGATTGAGTGAGTTTTACTTAAACATTTATTCAATTTAATTAGTCATTGTCTGATTGATCAATTGGAGGGGAGTGTGTTTGCATTTAATTAACTGTCTAGTATGTCTGACCATCCATGGTTCTTTTTATGGTTAAAGTTTGATACAGTTTTCTAATAGACAGTTGAAGTGGTGACTTGTTAGTGTATAGCAGCCACAATCATGGTGTAGATGTTGTGTAAATGGTCTCTTTGCGGATTTACCATAATATAATGACCGAACTCTGAGGCAGACAGCATGCCTCTGCAAGATGTATCATTTATTGTGCTCTCTGTGAGCACCCCTTTTTTTTGCATTTTTTTTACTTTACGAGTAGAAGAGAAGAATGAGAAGGGTAGCAGCAGCACCTTGTTGCAGCACCACAAGCAGCAGGAGCACTAGCAGCAGCAGCAGTAGCAGGAGCTATGGCAGCAGCAGCAGCAGCAGTAGCAGCAGCAGCAGGACCTTGTTGCAGCACCACAAGAAGCAGGAGCACCACAAGCAGCAGGAGCACTAGCAGCAGCAGCAGGAGCTATGGCAGCAGCAGCAGCAGCAACAACAGCAGCAGATGCTATGGCAGGAGCAGCAGCAGGACCTTGTTGCAGCACCACAAGAAGCAGGAGCAGCAGCAGCAGGAGCACTAGCAGCTGCAGCAGGAGCTATGGCAGCAGCAGCAGCAGCAACAACAGCAGCAGAAGCAATGGCAGCAGCAGAAGCAATGGATCCTGGAATTTTTTTATCGTGTTCATGTTGATTGGGTTATTTGTAGACTCAATGTTAAATGGAGTTTGAAAAACAAGCTTTAATGATTGTAACCTGTAGCATCTGGATATGTTTAATAGAGCTTGAGAAGATATGTTGTTATGAGATATGTTGGTACATTTAAGCTTTATAAGTGGACTATGCAGAGTCAATGGAACAAATAACAGAGTTCTACTCTAATTTTGTCCATCTTTTTGTATTTCAATTCGTGTTTACTAAACCAAATGTCTTGCATTTTCTGGATTGGATTCTATGGAACTAAATAACAGAGTTTTGATCTAACAGTAGATGTTCTCTGGATTGGGTTGAGAACCAAACATCATTCCAATGGATTTACAACTTACAGGGTTGAGAAATGTCAATTCCATGTGATTTCAAAAAAAAATTTCTTTAGGTGGATTGTAGTACAAGTAGTCCCCTGTAGTACATTTCCTTTTTTTTTTTTTGTTGGATTGACATAATTTAATTGCATGTGTAGATTCAAACAAATATACTAAAAATTAATCAGCCACTACTATTTTTTTAAGTATGGTTAAGCCTCATTGCATTCTCTGCTGCATCGTTGTTTTTTTTTTATTTTTAAGAAGGACCAGTCAATAGTGTACAATCAAAGATCAAAGATTTAAGTGGGTACATTATTATTTTATTTTTTTAACTATAATTGCAAAAAAACATGGTTGGTATATATAATATCTCTTATCCATGCAGAAGTCAAGCCTTTTATTTGATCCATGCATCTTAATTTGGTCACTGATGAGTCTCCAACATTGTGGCACTTAAGTATCGTGGATAGAAGCATAGCCACTCAAATAGATAAGAAAGAAACACATGCACAGTGAGTCTTACAGAATTGAATGTACGTGAAAGCATATTTGAGGGAACTCCAACTATTTCATTCATTTTGGTTGTCAGAATACAATAAATCTTATTGATACAATGTTTATTGAACAAAAAACATAAAAAAAAAAACTAATATTGCTTCTGCTGCTATTGCTGCTGCCCTACCAGTGGTGCTGCTACTGCTCCTGCCATGCTGCTGCTGCCCTTGCTCCTGCTGCTGCTGCTGCTACCATATCTCTTGCTGCTGCTGCTGCTCCTGCTGCTTGTGGTGCTGCTACAACCTGCTGCAACAAGGTCCCGCTCCTGGTGCTGCTGCCCTTGCTGCTGCTGCTGCTGCTAGTGCTCCTGCTGCTGCTGCTGCTCCTGCTTCTTGTGGTGCTGCAACAAGGTCCTGCTCCTGGTGCTGCTGCCCTTGCTGCTGCTGCTGCTAGTGCTCCTGCTGCTGCTGCTCCTGCTTCTTGTGGTGCTGCAACAAGGTCCTGTTGCTGCTGCTGCTCCTGCTGCTGCTGCTGCTGCTGCTGCTGCTCCTGCTGCTGCTGCTCCTGCTGCTGCTGCTGCTGCCATAGCTCCTGCTGCTGCTGCTAGCGCTCCTGCTGCAGCAACTCCTGCTGCTTGTGGTGCTGATGCTGCCCTTGCTGCTGCTGCTGCTAGTGCTCCTGCTGCTGCTGCTCCTGCTTCTTGTGGTGCTGCAACAAGGTCCTGCTGCTGCTGCTGCCATTGCTCCTGCTGTTGTTGTTGCTGCTACTGCTGCTGCTGCTGCCATAGCTCCTGCTGCTGCTGCTAGTGCTCCTGCTGCAGCAACTCCTGCTGCTTGTGGTGCTCCTGCTTCTTGTGGTGCTGCAACAAGGTCCTGCTGCTGCTGCTGCCATTGCTCCTGCTGCTGCTGCTGCTGCCATAGCTCCTGCTGCTGCTGCTGCTAGTGCTCCTGCTGCAGCAGCTCCTGCTGCTTGTGGTGCTGCAACAAGGTGCTGCTGCTACCCTTCTCATTCTTCTCTTCTACTCGTAAAGTAAAAAAAATGCAAAAAAAAGGGGTGCTCACAGAGAGCACAATAAATGATACATTTTGCAGAGGCATGCTGTCTGCCTCAGAGTTCGGTCATTATATTATGGTAAATCCGCAAAGAGACCATTTACACAACATCTACACCATGATTGTGGCTGCTATACACTAACAAGTCACCACTTCAACTGTCTATTAGAAAACTGTATCAAACTTTAACCATAAAAAGAACCATGGATGGTCAGACATACTAGACAGTTAATTAAATGCAAACACACTCCCCTCCAATTGATCAATCAGACAATGACTAATTAAATTGAATAAATGTTTAAGTAAAACTCACTCAATCTGACAAATATAATGATTGAGATATAAACTACTGATGAAAATATTTTTTGGTTCGGATTGGAGAGTGGTGATGAAATTGAATTATTTAGAAATGAATGTAAAGGTGAACCAGAAATGTTGTTATCATTTCTGGTCTTCAATGCCATTTATTGACCTCCCTCTCTCACACCATCACCACCACCACCTCCTCTCCCTCTCAACACACTCACACACAGAGACACCAATCTTTTTTGAAAAAATTATTTGAAGTGGTAGGAGAAAAAAAAAAGATTTGGTTTTTAGTGCAGAGATTCCAATATGTTTTTGTCTTCTAAAGATCCAAACATGCAATGTAAATGTCTGATATTTTGAGTCTCTCAGAAAGGGAAAAAAGAAGGCAAAAAAAGCTTGTGTTGTTTTGAGAACCCAACCATATAAGATTTTAGAAGATCAGCTTTTGTTGGGCACATATAGGTGTTAGAGATTCACAGAGCCACAATCTTTAAAGTTTTTTTTTTTTTTTGTTGGGAGAACTTTATCTGGGTTTTCATTTTTTCAGTTTTTAAAGATAACCAACATCAACAAGATTTGGGTTCCTCTTCAAAACCAAAACAAAAGAAAACCATAAATAATCAAATAACCGCACAAATCAAAATCACAAGAAGATTTGAGCTCCTCTTCAAAGCCAAAACAAAAGAAAACCCTAAATAATTAAATAACTGAACAAATCAAAATCACAAGAAGATTTGAGCTCCTCTTCAAAGCCAAAACAAAAAAAAACCCTAAATAATCAAATAATAGAACAAATGAAAACCCTATACCTAAATAATTGGATACAAAGGCAAGTTAAAGAAAATACTTACATTGAATGTTTTACGGGGACGATGACGGTGCGGGGTCGGATGACGGCAACGAGGTGCCGGACGGTGATGGTGACGAGGTGGTGGAGGAGTGCCGGAGAGGGGGGAGCGCGTTCGTGTGGAGGCGAAGATGGAGCCGAGGGAGGAGTTTTGTGAGGAGGAGGAGGAGGAGAGAAGGAAAACAACAGGGTTTGAGAGGGTTTTTGTTTTTTTTTTTTTTTTGGCTCTCTGCTGTTGTTGTTTCGAGTAGAAGAGAAGAATGAGAGGAGAGAGAAGGTGGAGAGACTTTGGGGGGGCACGACCGCATCCGGTTTCATCCGGTTTTTTTTTTTTTAACAGTTAACAACGACAGCCGTCCGATCGCGAGATCAGCGATCGGACGGCTGAGATCTTGGGCGCACGATGGGTGCACGACCGCACGGTCGCACCTAATCGTTTCTCTATATGTATATATATATATATATATATTTTTTTTTTTTGTTTTCATCCAGAGAACATATGAATACATCACCATAATTATACATATATGGTCAAGGCCAAAATCCAACACAAATTCAATATACATCGGGAACAACTAAATTTATATATCCACACTATCATACATATGGGTCCTCTACATGCCAAAGAAATGATCAACACCTTTTACACAAGTCTAGTACTCCGGAAATAAAATACGAGCTTCAAACTCCAACGCCTTAACGAGATCGACAACCACCAACAGCTAATCTGAAAGGTTGGGAAGAGAGGGGGATGACCTACCACACGCTCAGTGAATGGACACAAGTGTCCCAATAATATATTATACTTCAAAATAATCAGTTAAAAAGTGTCTATGGAACAATTGTTGTAATATAAAGCAAAGCTTATAATAAAGAAGCCATTTAAAACATTCAAGAATATAATAACATTTCTCTTTCGAATAAATGTGATGTCATAAAAATCTTCTCATGATTTCAAACTACATGATGTATATGAATGCAACGGACATGCATGCCTGCTTTCCACGACACCTAGCCGCAGAGATTTCACTTTGGAAATCGGGCCACGTAGACATAGCCACCTAGACTGAGCCACCTAGACGATTTGATGCATGCATAATCAAAACTACTTCTTTCAAGTATACAGCATGCGACGATTTTCATAAATCCCATAATTTCCAATGCACACAATATATCCAAAATATCAACCTATATGATGACATCATGCTCATATGCTTCATACAAGATAGATTTCATAATCATAAAATAATATGATGCTTTTCAAATAATATAGAGACATCCACTCACCTCCAGTCCACGCAATACAAACCGATGCACGTGCATGAACACTACACACTCGCACGTGGATAACCTAGCATAACAATTATGCAATCAATAAATAAGAAAATCATTCAATCATGACAAACAACGACAACAGCGCTCGGCCCAATAATCCCAAGAGCCCGTACCAAATAGACCTACAATCCGCAACTCACCTTAAAGGCCTAACAAAAATCCCAACTCCAAATAAATATTAAAATGTTCATATCTCACAATGATCCGATAATCAATATCCATTTATTTCATAAGGCCCACATAATCGATCAATCCTCGAATAAAATATTTAGACAAATAATCCACTACAACTCCAATGATTCAAATAAATCAATCCAATCAATTTACATCCAAATAACAAAAATATCCAATTAATATTCATTGATCCCACTAAACCAAATTAATTGATTTAAAAATCCAATTTGAATCACCAAGATCAATAAAATCATCAAAACCCACAAATCAAATTATACTCATTAAACATCCATTTTTTATCCTTAAATCTCTAAAATTCATCAAACTTTATCATGAAGCTAAATATTTGAATTCTAAGAAACTGCACAGAAATATTTGAAAAATCATAACTTTCTAACCGTAACTCCAAATCAGATGATTCAAGATTCGTTGGAAAGATCTTTTCGAAACCTATATGTGTTTGTGAAATATAATTTTCCCAGAAACGGCTCTATCATAGTCAACAACACGATTTAATGATCAGGTATTCAATCCACCCGAAAATAACCCTTAAATCCCAAAACCAATAAATCTAGTTTGATCTTAAGAAATCCTTCAAGATCCATTGAAATCTAATAAAAACATCATCTATTTAAAATCAATCAAACCCTAACCCTAATCCATCAACATTCTTTCCCAAATAATAGATTGACACAATCATCTCCTAACCAAACTAAATTGAAACACTAAACAATAAAAATCAAATGAGAAAGATTTATCACCTTGTGGTGCTCGACAGGTAGAGCTAGGTCATCACCACCTTTCATGCCTCATGAGAATTCTGATGCAAACCCTAACCCAAAACATGTTATAGTTTTTACCAAATTACAAAACGACCCCTCACGTATTACGGGTTTACAACTAGGTCCTTAACCGATTTACAGACAGATCCCTATTCGATTTACAAACGGATCCCTGAAGCCTATTAGAAGATATTCTTGATTCGCAACTAGATCCCTGGGCCCAATAACTTAACACAAAATCCTAAAAACCTAATTTTTCGAACTCCGAATCTCACCAAATTTCAACCAAAATATCTTGAGACTATAAAAATCTCCAGAAAAATATAAAATAAATATTTCAACATCAATTTATAACTTTTATAATTATAAATCAAATTGGACCCATTTGGGCCTACTGCCAAATAAAAAAAATGAAATAATTAAATTTCAATTAAAATTTCCATTATATATTTATATTTATAAGGCTAAATACAGAGACGTTACACCTAGTCCACTCCCACCATCTGTACTGTCCGACACATCGGAGGTACCTGCGGACGGGAGCCCTCTGTCAGGTACAGCCAACGCCGGGGAGTTCCTACATCGGATCCAACGAAGGGGAAAACGATCTCATGTTCGCAAAGCGAAACCCAAAGGAAAACAACCACTCTCGATACTCGCTTATCGAGATATCACACACATGCATAACAACAACCAACACCCTCATATTAACCTCAAAGTAGTCATAGTCCCTAAACAGGAGTAACTACACAAGCTAGTGGGTCGTCACATCGCTGACCCACCCCACCCTCACCCTCACCCTCAAGCTGGTGACATGGTCTTTTGGGACTGACTAGGCTGTTAATCACCCTTGGTCCACCGATAGCCTCTCCCCCACTCCTAGCTCGCCTGGTCTACTCCCACGATCAGCACAGTCCGACGCATCGGAGGTACCTACAGATGGGAGCCCTCTGTCAGGACAGCCTGTCTAACGCTGAGGAGTCCCTACACGGATCCGACGACGGGATGAGAAACAGCCTACTCACACGCATGTGATCCTCTTGGATCTGTCGACAACGCTTCCTAACATTTCTAATGTCATGAATTCTGAAGAATTCCTCCAGGGCGCATAACTAAGATGCGGGGAAACATATATTATAACCACAAGGTTATAATATTCTCTAAAGCATGCTTACAACAATATAATCACATAATCCCACCTTGATTTAAATAAATTAAACTAAATGGGAGCATGCATAGTCGGGGTTTTCCAATTAAGGACAAGATTACTAAACATGCATAGGCCGCTATACATGATATAAGGGTGCGTATCCCTAGCATACAAAGTCTAAGGTGGCATGGATATATCATAGTAATCAGGCATGCACAGGTGTCTACATAATTTAGCTAGGGGCCCCCATCGATGCGCGACGCGCGTCTATGCGGGTCGAGCGCATCCCTAGAGAGGGGGGGGGGGATTGGAATCAAACCACTCACCTTACGACACGGGACCTCGCGCATCCCATCCGACGAGATCTGCAAGGTAGGGGCATCCAACTGGTGAGAAAAAAATACAATTTACACATAGAAATCATTAGAAATACCCCATACTCGGACAAGCATGCATACGGGCTCGCACGCATGCGAGCACACATGTACGCACGCGAGTCTGACTGCCCCGACACCTACCAGAACACTTGGGCAGCCACACGCATGGCCCCCCACACGCGCACGCACGAATGCGCACGCACGCACTGCCGCGCGCCTACCCGCGCGCCCAGACGCGCTGCCGCACGCGTGCGCACGCTCGCGCGCACCGCGCGTTCAGCCCTCGCGCCCCCGCGCGCACTGCGCCCCCCGTTTAGCACCCCGCGCACGCCTCAGCACGCGCACGCACGCACGTGTGCGCACTGGTCCCCAGCCCCGCCCCCAGGCGCATGCCCAGGCGCCAGCTCCGCGCGCCCGCACGCTCGCGCGCACGCCCGTGCACCCCCGCTCGCGCCAGCACCCGCGCGCACACACGCGACCACTCCGCGCGCATACGCCCGCGCGCGTCCGCGCGCCTGCCATCGCCCGCCTGCGCGCGCACGCGCGCAGACCGCGCCCGGCGCGCGACCAGCCCATCCCAACCTCATTTTAACCCTCCCCAACCCCTCACACACACCCTAACCCATCTACCTCGCATGCATGACCTCCCTAACATCCCCTTAAGCCATGAAAACCAAGAAATGAAGAGGAAGGGCTCACCTTGGGAGGGGAAAGAAAGGGGGAGGTTCGGGGGCCCTCGACGCCCCCGCGACCACCTCAACCGCCACCACCACTACCACCACCCCTCAGCCTCCTCAGCTCTCCCATGGCTGCAAATCAAGGGGGGAAAGATCATGTAAAGGGAGCTTGAGAGAGGGGATAACAAACAACAACAACACATAAGCAAACCCTCTTCTTCCTTCACCATCTCCATCTCTACTTCTCATTGAGACATTAAACCAAACACTTGGGGGGGGGGGGGGGTTTGAAAGAGAGAAGGAGAACCAGCAGAAGTTGACGTGGGGGTTTGGGAGGGGGAGAGAGAGAGAGAGAGAGAGATATTTATCACAAATATCTAAAGGGGGAATGACTAAGTCGCCTTTTGACTAGAAATTCTGCGCATGCTTCACTGGAACAGCCATAACTTCTTCGATATAGCTCCGAATTGTACAATTCCAAGTCCGCTGGAAAGCCAAGAGGATTATCTACAACTTTCATGTTTATTCCAAGATCAAATAATCTATCCAGCTATTCCAAAATTAGAGCTAAACATAGAACAGGGCTGCTGCCAGAATTTCCCTCCCCGGGGTATTATACTTACAAAAATACCCATAACTTTTACTACAAGAATCCAGTTGATTTAATTCCACTTCTATACGAAAGCCAACTCAAAACTGGCCATCTCATAGTGAACTCATATTTAAACCTCTTCATCTTGGATTTTAACAAAATCACCAAATACCAAATTGGAAATACATAAGTTCAAGGAAAAATTTAATGTACCCAAATTTTCAAACAGAGCACTCCAAGTGACATAGGCACAACACAAGGTGACTCCCATCCCCAAGGGCGACGCTGCCCCACAGCTCACGCTATTGAGATCGTTACAAACCCAGCGCGGCCAAGTCACCCGAGATGCCAGCGCAAGGAGGCAATTCATGTCCTTTATAGCTACGCCAATTCATAGCTCAACACTAACAAAGAAAGTTGATAAAACACTTGTCGTACGTCGAACAAAACTGTACAAAAGCACAACACGAACAGCCAATGCAGTAAAAAAATTTTTTTATTGATTGCAAGGTTCGATACATGCAAAAAAAATACATTATTCCACAAGGCCCTAGCTACCACCCAAACTATTGTGTACCGCGGGGATGGTAGCGGCAATGTTGAGGGAGCTCTGAATAAACATTCTGGCCGAAGCCTGCTTCCCGGTCGATGACCTCTAGCGGGATCCTTCTCGAGCTCCCTACGGGCAGGAGCGCAGCGTTCCATGCCTCCCGGTGTGTACTGGCCCGAGTCAAACTGAGCCCAGCCCTCTAGGTCATCCTCAAACGCCTGATCCTCTCCTTTGAGCTCCAATGCGCACGTCTGCCATCGCGTTGCGAATCGGTGGAGGGAGTCTCATTCCACCAACACTGAGGAGAGCTCCAGGGCAACCTGGAGAGCCAACTCCTCCACTCTAGCAACCGCCCTGGGAGAAGGCGTCCTCCTACCAACAGAGGCAAGAACTGGAACGTCCTCCTCACCGCTGGATTCAAAATTGTTGTTTTCGCTCTCAATGATGAGCCAGCGTTTCCCCCGGCGGTCATCAATCAGAGGTAGGTGCTCACCGGTTAGACTGCACTCCCCATGAGCGGTCGTACTCCCACCAACACCGCCATCACGAGCCAAAGGGAAGAAGCAACGGGCGCCCATGATCGCCTTCAGTTCCCTCGCGTCTGGAACTGGCGTGTCCATGGTGAACAGGTCGAAGAAAGCCTGGTCTTGCGTCAGCCCCTTCATTGTCTTGAGAACAGTGTCAGTCAGAAGCCAGAATCGAGACTCGGGGATCCCCATGGTGGGATCGAGGTTCCCTGCAGGAATAGTAGCACGCAAGTTAAAAAAAAGGGGGTGAAAGGAAAGAAAAAACGACACCAACTAGAAGCTCAACTTACTGAGTTCGCTGAAAGACGTCCAAATAGGGGGCACGTCGGTAACTGGGCATTGCTAGGGCCCACCGATCGCTACGGTTATCACGCCCCTAAAGCGGCCGTCTCCAAGGAGTGACAAGTATATGATATCGAGTATGTCATAATTAGATTAAATCACAGCATAGCAAAGGACTGAAGGACAAGAGATAACAGCAGAAAAGTATATACACATATAAACAGTACAAGACCAAGGAGCTGATAAAGTTGGCCCTCAAAAGAATTCACAATCACCATCCCGTGTGAACATAAGTCACAATTATAAAATTACACGATACATACCAACAAAATCTACAAAACACCTGACCAAAAAGGATTACAGAATAGCTGTATGGCTCTAGCCAAATCACTGGAGGCGCACAATAAAAGCTATCACAGCATCCCAAACTCACCGATCCAGTCCCCCGCCCTACATAGCACCTATAAGAAAACCCATAACAATAGGGGGGTAAGCCGGTGAAGGCCTAGTTAATGGAACTAACTACATGACACCTAAAAGTACAGTTCTCACCATATCCATAAATAATTTTATGAAAGATTGAATTAGCACAAGCCGACCAACTTGTGTCCCATACCACATGAGGCCAACTCAACTTACCTCATTATGTCCCTAACATAAAGACAGATCCGTCTGCGTCCCATACCCCAGGGGATCCATCCCATGTTAGCAAAGTGTGTGTGTGTATATATATATATATACATGTATAAAATATTTTTCCCATTTTGGGTGGCATGGATGCCTTTAGTATCAACCGAGAAGGGCTTTATCATATTTATGAAGGGGGGTATCAGAGGCTGGTGGGATAACTTCATTACCCCTGAGCAAAGACGTGCTATTTATACAGCTGTAAAAGTAGATCCCAATGGGAGATCTGAGCCTGATATTGTCACTACACTAATTCTCACTATATTTAAACATTTTGTTGGCAGCCATAGTGACACTGCTGACAGGACTAGAGAACAACTTATAAATCTTAGGTGTCCAACCTTATCTGATTTTAGATGGTATAAGGACACATTTTTATCACAAATTTATAGGATAGACAATTCAAACAATGAATTTTGGAAAGAAAAGTTTGTCTCTGGGCTACCCAAGCTCTTCGCTGAAAGGGTTAGAAACAGCCTTTGTCAAGAATATGGGGGACACATCCCTTACTCCGTCATATCATTCAGAGAGCTTATACAAAAAATTAACCTGACAGGTCTGGCCCTTTCCAATCAGCACCAAATACTTGCCACCAGGAGTAAAACCAGGTTGGAATTTTGGCTTGGCAAACAAAATGGATAAACCAAGAATGTTTTAAGACACAATTTTGAACTAATAGTGCATTTTCCCAAGCTTTCTGATAATCCCAATAGTTATAGTAATTGGGTCTGATCATTGATTTTTGGAATTGCCTAGAAGCATTGGGATTCTTGTCCCAATCTTTTAAGGTTAATATCTTTTGGATGCATAGTTTAGAGTATGAGATCTCTAAGGTGCTTTTATTTTTATAGTGGTGCACAATTCTGGCACTGTTCGTTTCTAAAAGGATATTTTCATAATAATCAGGATTTTTCCCTATCATTTCAGAGATATAAAAATGATAACCAGTACCAGAATGGTCATCTTTAGGAAAGTATATCTTGATAAGTTCTACTATCTCTTTGTCTACTTCAGATTTCTAAATAGAGAATAGTGACACAGAAGATTTGAGTTCATAATTGCTTTGTGATTCTGGCGAAGCTATTTTAGCAAGTACGGCAAATTGATTTTGATTTTCAAAGAGATTTTCTTCCTTAACCTCTGGCTTTATGAGGTTTACAGAAGGTCTTGAGCTCTCAATTTTTAGGGTCCTTTGTGGAAGGATCTTTGCCTTCTTCTTTTGGCCATTTCCCTGCAAGAATTCACACGAGAGATAATCAGGAAGACTATTAAAGTCTCCTTTAATGTATTCTATGTCAAAATCATAAATTCCTAATAATGCTTGCCATCTAGGAAAAATTTGTTTTGATGCAAGATTTTTTACATCTTTTTCAAGTACATATTTTACTGAGCTACAATCAATCCTTAAGAGCAACTTTTGGTTTAAAATGTCTCCTTGGAATTTGGTTATGCAATTAACTATGGCAAGGATCTCCTTTTTTATTGTGGAATATTTTCTTTGAGCTTCATTCCACGTCCCTGAAGTAAATCTTACTAATTGTTCTTTGTTATCAATCCTTTGTTTTAGTATTCATCCATATCCTATGTCAGAAGCATCAGTTTCTATGATTTTTGGTGCATTGGGGCTTGCTATATTCAAGCATGGCAACTGCTTTACTTTCCCTTTAATCATTTGGACTGCATGGGTATGTTCTATGGTCCAAGGTGTAGGATTTTTCTTTAGTCTGTTGGACAAAAGCTTTCTGTCCAAGGCTACATTTTTATAAAAGTCTGAGACATAGTTGAGATAACCAAGAAACCTTTGAGGTTGTTTTTTTTATCTTTCATGTTATCCGGGAATTTGTCCTCACAATCAATTTGTTGTGCCTATGTCATTTGGAGCGCTCTGATTGAAAAATTGGGTACATAATTTTTTCCTAGAAGTTATGTATTTGGATTTGATTTTGTTAAAATCCAAGATGAAGAGGTTTAAATATGATTTTACTATGAGATGTCCAGTTTTTAGCTAGCTTTCGTACAGAAGTGGAATTAGATCAACTGGATTCCTGTAGTAAAAGTTATGGGTATTTTTCCAAGTATACCCCGGGGATGGAAATTCTGGCAGCAGCCCTGTTCTATGTTTAGCTCTAATTCTGGAATAGCTGGAGTGATTATTTGATCTAGGCATAAAAATGAAAGTTGTAGATAATCTTCTGGCTTTCCAACGGACTTGGAATTGTGCAATTCGGAGCTATATTGTGGAAGTTATGGCTGTTCCAGTGAAGCATGCGCAGAATTTCTAGTCAAAGGGCGACTTAGTCTTTTCCCCTTTAGATATTTGTGGAATAAATATCTTCTCCCCCTCTCTCTCTCTTCCCCTCTCACTTCCACACCTAATTTTTGGCCCTCTCTTTCTCTCATTCAAGCCCCCCATGTGTTTGTTGATATGTCTCAATGAGAAGGAGGTGGTGGTGGAGGAAGTGTTGGAGAAGGTTTGTGCTTATGTATTGTTGTTGTTGTTTGTTCTCCTCTCTCTCAAGCTCCCTTTACATGGTTTCCCCCCCCCCCTGATTAGCAGCCATTGGAGGAGGCTGAGGAGGGCTGAGGGTGGTGGTGTTGGTGGTGGCAGTTGAGGTGGTCGCGGGTGCGTCGAGGGCCCCCGAACCTCCCCCTTTCTTTCCCCTCCCAAGGTGAGCCCTTCCTCTTCATTTCTAGATTTTCATGGCTTAAGGGGATGTTAGGGAGGTCATGCATGCTAGATAGATGGGTTAGGGTGTGTGTGAGGGGTTGGGGAGGGTTAAAATGAGGTTGGGATGGGCTGGGCGCTGGCAGGTGCAGTCGGGCGCCCAGACGCGCGCGGGCGCGTGCGCGCGAGTGCGCAAGTGCGCGCGGGTGCGCGCGGGTGCTGGCGCCAGCGGGGGTGTGCACGGGAGTGCGCGCGAGCGAGCGCCTGGGCATGCGCCTGGGTGCAGGGCTGGGGACCAGTGCGCGCGCACGTGTGCGTGCGCGTGCTGGGGCGTGCGCGGGGGGCGCAGTGCGCGCGGGGGCGCGCTGGCAGGCGCTCGGCAGTGCGCCGATGGTGCTGGGGTGCGTGCGCATTCGTGCGTGCGCGTGCGAGGGGCCATGCGTGTGGCTGCCCGAGGGTTCGGGTAGGTGTCGGGGCACTCGGACTCGCGTGCGTACGTGCGTGCTCGCCCGTATGCATGCTTGTCCGAGTATTGGGTATTTCTAATGTTTTCTATGTGTAAATTGTGTTGTTTCTCACCAGTTCGATGCCCCTACCTTGCAGATCTCGTCGGATGGGATGCGCGAGGTCCCGGGTTGTAAGGTGAGTGGTTTGATTCCAATCCCCCCCCCCCCTCTCTAGGGATGCGCTCGACCCGCATAGACGCGCGTCGCGCATCGATGGGGGCCCCTAGCTAAATTACGTAGACACCTGTGCATGCCTGATTATTATGATATATCCATGCCACCTTAGACTTTGTATGCTAGGGATACGCACCCTTATATCATGTATAGCGGCCTATGCATGTTTAGACACCACGTCCCTCGATTTGAAAGCCCCGACCTATGCATGTTTCCCATTTTGTTTGAAATTATTTAAATGAAATGTGAGCATATTGTGATAAGCATGCATTAGAGAATACTATAACCTTGTTGTTATAATATATGTTTCCCCGCATCTTAGTTATGCGCCCTGGAGGAATTCTTGAGAATTCATGACATTAGTAGTGTTAGAAATCGTTGTCGACGGATCCAACAGGATCGTACGCGCGTGAGTAGGTTGTCTTTTCCTTTTGGTAGGATCCGATGTAGGGACTCCCCAGCGTTAGACAGGCTGTCCTGACAGAGGGCTCCCATCTGTAGGTACCTCTGATGCGTCGGACTGTGCTGATCATGGGAGTATACCAGGCAAGCTACGGAGTGGAGGAGAGGCTACCGGGTGGACCAGGGGTGAGAGCGGCCTAATCTGAAAAAACCCATGACACCCCTAAAGGGTGAGCGTGGGGTGGATCGGCGATGTTACGACCAGAGTAACTTGTGTAGTTACTCCTGTTTAGGGACTATGACTACTTTGAGATTAATATGAGTGTGTTGGTTGTTGTGATGCATGTGTGTGATATCTCGATAAGCGAGTATCGAGAGTGGATGTTTTCCTTTGGGTTTCGCTTTGCGAACATGGGATCGTTCTCCCCTTCGTTGGATCCGATGTAGGAACTTCCCAGCGTTGGCTGTACCTGACAGAGGGCTCCCGTCCGTAGATACCTCCGATGTGTCGGAGAGTACGGATGGTGGGAGTGGACTTGGTGGAGGCCACGAGGGTGGAAAAGGGCTACTGGCGGACCAAGGGTGTAGAGTGGTGAGTTGAGGAGATCGGGTTGTAGATATTACCCGTGAGAGGGTTAATGAATGATGTCTAGAGCGTGGAATCATTCTCCCCTTCGTTGGATCCGTGTAGTGACATCCCCGGCGTTAGACAGGCTATCCTGACAGAGGGCTCTCATCTGTAGGTAGCTCCGATGTGTTCGGACAGTGCTGATCGTGGGAGTATACCAGGTAAGCTACGGAGTGGGGAGAGGCTACCGGTGGACCAGGGTGGTAGAGAGCAGTCTAAGTCTCTTCCCAAAGTCCCAAGATGTCTTTTTTCAGGACTGAGGGTGTGGATGAGGCGAAGACACGTCGCCTCGTGACCCATTCGTTGTTCGACCGTTCCCATAGTTGTTGGGTCCGGTCTCATGATCGATGTTGAAGGACATCGTTGGGCGATTATCTAGATGTAGATGATCCAGTAGTGTTGCATAGACCAGTAAATCCGGTCTCTTTGACCGGCGGTATGGTCTCTACACCAGTAAATCTGGGTCTCCCCGACCGACGGTATGGTCTCTCCCCTTAAGTCCCAAAAGACTCCCTCCGGGAGTGAGGGTAGGGGTGAGGTTGGTCGCGCCGCCGCGTGACCCAGTGATCCTTGGGTTTCTACCCATGTTTTCCTTGAAAGGAAATTGATTATGTATTGAACTGTAGAATGGTGATTGGTTTCCAGCCACTCACTGAGCTTGTAGCTCACCCCTCGCATACTGTTTCTTTTCAGAGGCAGTGTTGGGCGTGGAGCTGGAGCTTTCCTGTGGGGTGGTCTTATGGGTGTGGAGCGTTCTGCCGGCGGGTGGCGAGTGCGAGGCTGTCATTCCTAGAGTCATTTATGCCTTGTAAATCGTGCATGTGGCACAGGTTGTATTTTCTTTGGTCTAGACTTGGCTTTCACAGGACATTGATTGTGTATTCGGGTTTGTAATAATGTTTTGATTTACAGACATTGTTATATATTATGCTTCCGCTTTTCAGTCAGTTATCATTATCTTGCTTTGCCGCCTTGTGTATGGTTGTTGGTGTCCTTATTGACCTCAGGTATTGATAGCTGATATTTTATTACTTTGCCACATCTCGGGGACGCCTGGGGCGTGACACAATTACCTTTTTATGGGTGTAATATCATTTTCGGAGATTTTATATCCTAGAAATTGAACTGTGGTCTGGAAGAGTTTTACCTTTTTGGCTGATACTACCAAACCATTTTGTTTTACTATTTTAAGAAAGATATTTAGATGTTTCCAATGTTTATCTATGTTCTCAGATAATATTAATACGTCATCAATATAGACAATGGAAAAAGATTCATAAGGATTAAATATTTCATTCATTATGTTTTGAAATTCCGAGGGTGCATTTTCTAGCCCAAAAGGTAAAACATTCCACTCATAATGCCCAAATGGCACTGTAAATATAGTCTTGTATCTGTCTTCTTCTTTTATCTGGATTTGCTAGAATCTTGATTTAAGGTCAAACTTAGAAATTTTTTTGGAATTATAAACCCTTTTGATTAGATCTTGCTTATTGGGGATAGGATACCTGATCCACTGGAGTACTTTATTTAATGGCTTATAATTTATGACAAGTCTTGGTACTCCTCTCTCTAACTCTGCGGCTTTTTCTACATAGAAAGCTGCACAGCTCCAAGGTGAGGAGCTCTTCCTAATAAGGTTTTTTGCAAGTAGCTGGGATATTTCCTCTTTGCAGATCTCAAGGAGCCTATTATTCATTTGGATGGGCCTAGTTTTTGTGGGGATGTTTTTTTCATTAAAGTTTTTGATGTATGGTAGGTTTACCATATGCTTTTTCCTATGCCAGAAGGCAGAGGGTAGATCTGAACAGGCCTCATTTTCAATAGTCTTTTGAAAATCAGAGACCTTTTGGAAAATAGGACTACTGATTTGCTCGAATGTCTTCTAAAACCTGATCTCTTCAGAGAGTTCATTAATAAACTTTTCTTTGTATTCTAAGGCCTGCCTAAGCTGGTTGAGAAAAGATATTTTGGGTTTAGTATAAAATTTGTATAAAATATTTTTCACATTTTTCAAAGTATGTTGAAGGGATCAATCCTTCCCTAATGCAGTTCATATCTGCCTCAGTGTCAATAAGGGCCTTGTATTTTAAAGAAAATGTCTTAATTTTTAGGAGGACTTCAACATTCCATTTTTGTTTTGTATATCTTTCGAGAGAGCTAATAAATTCTTCGTCTTCTTCAGGTTGCTCTCTGATAGGTTCTTCATTATCAGAATTTTCAGTGTTTTTCCTTAATTTTGGGATGGCTTCAAGGTATGTAACCCTGTCTCTAGGGTCCTTGATCTCTTTTTTCATATCAATTTGTTCTTTTCTTAATTCCCCTATAGTCACCCTTTTGGGCTTTTCAGATTCTAATCTTTGAATTACCTCTTTATAAGAGTATTTTTCTTTATTATCTTCTTGAGTCTGACTGATAGGGGTTTTTATTAAACAGATATATTTTTCTAATTGTCGTTTCTTTTCGACAGGATTCTCAATAGAATCAATAGTATCTAAAACGAACTGTTCTTGGTTTGAAAGGACCATTAGGCCATCTGTGTCTGAGGATGAATCATAGGATTCAGGATCACAACAGTCACAGCCACAGTTTTCAGACTCAGAATTCTGTTCCTCTAAGTTTTGTATAGATTCTTTATTTTTCCTTTTTCTATTAAAGCATTTATTGGCATAATGTCTTTTCTGCTTGCATTTGAAGCAGGTAGGAGGACTAGAGGTGCTGGGTTTCTTTTTGGGGAACCGCTTTCTGGGTTTTTGAACAGGAGTTCTATTTGAGTTATAATATCTTCTCTCAGGAGGTCTTTTATTATAAGAATGTTTGGTATTCCTTTTCCGAGATCTAGAAGGACTCTTAATGTCTTCCTTCTGATACCCGAACTGGTAGCAGAAGTCTCCAAGTTCTCTCTTAGAAGTAAAATGTTGAGTTTTGAGCTGATTCTTTATCTTCAGATCATTGCAAAGGGCCTGTCACACCCCAGGGCGGCCATCCCCGAGACGTGGCAAGTATATATAATATCAGCGGTCTACACAGGAGATCAATAAAATACTCTAAACAACATCGAAATGACAACACAGACAATAAGGTGGCTGACACAATATATACAAATAGCGGAAGCTCAAACAACTGGGTCTGTAATTCAAAGACATATTACAGACCCGATACATAATCAACTGTCCTGTGAGAGCCAATATATATACAATGACGTCCAAATACGAGTATGTGCCCAAGCACGGATAACAATACATACAATAAAAAAGGGATGCTGATGGTCTCTCACTCGCAGAACGTGACGCTGCTCCGCTACTGCTGTAGTGTCTCGGGGAGCTCCTCCTTCAGATCCGACTCAGACAATACTGGAGAAAAATATATGCGAGGGGTGAGCCACACGCTCAGTGAATAGCACAACCCATGCATCACAATTCATATTATCCACAAATAATTTATAGCCCCTAACACAGGAGCAACTACACATTCTAGTGGGTCGTTTCATCGCCAACCCACCTCCCTCCTCACCCTCGCCCTTTCCGGGGGGTGACATGGGCCTCTTGGGGCATACTAGACCGCTCTCCACCCCATGTCCACCCGGTAGCCTCTCCTACCCTCGGGCCTCCGCCTGGTATACTCCCGCTATCAGTACTGTCCGACGCATCGGAGGTACCTACGGACGGGAGCCCTCTATCAGGTATAGCCAACGCCGGGGAGTTCCTACCTCGGATCCAACCAAAAGGAGAAGACAGCCTACTCGCGCGATACGATCCTCTTGGATCCGTCGACATCGATTGTAACTCTACAATGTCATGAATTCTCAAGAATTCCTCCAGGGCGCATAACTAAGATGCGGGGAGACATTATAACAACAAGGTTATAATATTATCTAAGGCATGCTTGTAACTATATGCTCTCATTTGATTTAATTAATTTAAACTAGATGGGAACATGCATAGTTCGGGGCTTTCCAATTAAAGGACAAGGTGACTAAACATGCATTGGCCGCTATACATGATATAAGGGTGCGTATCCCTAGCATACAAAGTCTAAGGTGGCATGGATATATCATATTAATCATGCATGCATAGCTTTTTCATTATTACAAGATAATACACAATTATGGTGCCCCAGGGGAGGGCAATGCACACCTACGTGCATCGAACGCCTCCCTACTAGGTTGGATTGTCCCACTCACCGAAGCCCGGGTCGTTGCGTGACTATCCGTCAAGATCTGCAAGACATAGGCATTCAAAATGGTGAGTAAACTACACAAATACATAATAAATTTACTAGAAATACCCAATACTCGGACAAGCATGCATACGGGCCCGCTCGCATGGGAGCACGCGCGTACGCACGCGAGTCTGAGTGCCCCGACACCCTCCCGAACCCATGGGCAGCCATACGCACGGCCACCCGCACGCGCGCCCGAGCCCCCTCCGCCCCCTCCTCAGCCCTCCCACACCCCCTTAGCACCCATGCATACATGCATAACCATTTACACACCTGAATCAAGCATTTTAACTAGCATAGGGAGGAGAAAAGCTTACCCAAAGACAGGAAAGGAAAGGGAGGGAACTCGGGTGCCCTTCGCGCACCGAATCGTTGCCACCAAGACCACCACCACCTCAGCCTCTAACAACGCTTAAAGAGGGCTGAAACAGGGGAGGAGAAGCCATGAGAGGGAGGTAGAGAAAAGGGGAAAACCAAAACAAAAACCATGGAAAGGTAGATCAAGCCCCTACCAATCTTTTTCCCTTCTAGGGTTTTCTTGTTCAACCTCTTCTACTAGCTCTAATGGTGGAAAAACACAAGAGGGAGAGATGGATATTTGATTTGTGTGTGAGAGAGAAGAAGAGAAGAGGAGAGAACATGAAGGGGACGCCCACTTAAGGCACACACACACACACACACCCTCACACACTTGGAACAATGGTGTTTGACTTTGGGTCAACCTAACAACACTAACAAACAAAGTGATTTGACCAAGTCAATGGTCAAACTTGACTTGGTCAAAGTCATCTTTGACTTGGTCAAGTCACCCAATGACTTTTCGCTTGGTCAAAACCCGGATACGATTCGGAACTACCCAAATTCTGAAACGTTACCGAAATTCGATGAAATTTTCAGGAGTGGCTTGAAATGGCACCAGGACACATAATGTGCAGTTAGATTTTCAATCGGAGTTCTCAAGCTCAGGATGATAGCCAAAAGTCTAAAATTTTAGCGGTTCCGATCGAAAAAAGAAAAAGTTGAAAAACTGCCAGAAATGTCTCAAAGGTGCCCATAAGGCTAAAAGTGACACATATATAACAAAGCCAGACCTATCAGGTTTATTTTTTGTATAAGTTCTCCGAATGTTATGACGAAGTAAGGGATGTGTCCCCCATATTCTTGACGAAGGCTGTTTCTAACCCTTTCAGCGAAGAGCTTGGGTAGCCCAGAGACAAACTTTTCTTTCCAAAAGTCATTGTTTGAATTGTCTATCCTATAAATTTGTGATAAAAATGTGTCCTTATACCATCTAAAATCAGATAAGGTTGAACACCTAAGATTTATAAGTTGTTCTCTAACCTTGTCAGCAGTGTCACTATGGCTGCCAACAAAATGTTTAAATATAGTGAGAACTAGTGTAGTGACAATATCAGGCTCAGATCTCCCATTGGGATCTACTTTTACAGCTGTATAAATAGCACGTCTTTGCTCAGGGGTAATGAAGTTATCCCACCAGCCTCTTAATTGGCCCATGAAAGATGTGGTTATTATATCTGTTATATGTTTGTCACTATTACCCTGTATCCTACAGGCATTAGCATAAATAAGCATAGAATGACATAATTGGTTGATTTGATATTCAGACATGCCATCAAGATTCCATTCAACGAGAGATTTTCCATCATAGGAGGTTGTAAGAGTAATATCATTATTTTCTTCTATTTGAACATCAACTGGGGTTGGTCTCCTATAGAAGTTTTTTGTTCTCGAGGTCTGAGTTACAGTCCCTAGCTTATTGATTTCAATATCAGAATGATCAGGAGAGTTTTCAGGCATGCTTCCACTCTCACTGTCATCTTGGGAGTCTTCTTCACAAGAGGACTCATCATTGAGGTTATTAATGGATAATTTTCCCAGTCTTTCAGATAATTTAAACAGCGATTCTTCAGAATGTGTATCTTTGAACTTGATTCCTTTTTCAAGATTTTGTTGAGGAATAAATATTGGTTTTTAGTCTTTTTTTTCTATATTTTTGGATGAAGTAGCCGAGGTCTTTAGATTTTGCAGACCTTCGGTAAGAATATTGTCAAGGATACTGTTTTCAGCGAGGGCTTTCTCTATTCTATCAGTTTGGCTACTTATAGATCTCAAAGCAATATTAGTAAAATTATTATGTTCCATGACCTAAATAAAATATTCTGCCTTGAAGGGACTACCAGGGTCTATCCCAATAGTAGTCTTAAGAGGGCTAGCTATAATGTCAGATTTTGTAACTTTAATCTTTTCAAACGGTGGGTGGATAGATTCCACCTCTTCATTGTTATACTTCCTCCTTTTAGTGGTATATTTATAAATTTTTTCAAGGACCATAGCATGGTCTTCTTTGGGAAGATCAACAAGCATGTTTTGTAACATTGGAATATAAGTTTGTTCAAACCAATCAAAGAAATATACAGTGTTTCGTTCAAATCTCGTATGATCATACCACTGTTCTCTAATCGGGCCTTGTTCTTCTTTGGGTATAGTGTTGAAAAACCATTTTCTTTTCTCATTAATAATAATAATAAAGTACTGTTCATAATAATAATATTATATATTATTGGAAGCACATATATATATATATATATATGTCATGCCCCAGGGCGGCCGTCTCCGAGACGTGACAATAATAAAATATCAGGACTCCAACAACAACACACAAGGTGGCAAAGCAAGGATAATGATAACTGACTGAAAAGCGAAAGCATAATATATAAACAATGTCTGTAAACCAAAAACATTATTACAGACTCAAATACACAATCACTGTCCTGTGAGAGCTAAGTCTAGACCAAAGAAAATACAACATGTGCCACATGCACAATTTATAATACATACAATGACTCTAGGACTGCTGACAGCCTCGCACTCGCCACCCACCGGAAGAGCGCTCCACGCTCATAAGACCACGCCACAGAAAAGCTCCAGCTCCACGCCAAACACTGCCCCTCAAAAGAAACAGTATGCGAGGGGTGAGCTACAAGCTCAGTGAGTGGTTGGAAACCAATCACCATACAACAGTTCAATACATAAACAATTTCCTTTCAAGGTAAACATGGGTGGAAACCCATGGGTAACAGGGTCACGCGGCGGCGCGACCAACCTCACCCTCACCCTCAACGCCCCGGAGGGAGACTCTTGAGACTTTTGGGGAGAGACCATACCGTTGGTCGAGGAGACCCGGGATTACTGATCCACACAACATTACTAGATCACCAACCTCACCCTCACCCTCACTCCCGGAGGGAGACCCTTGGGGCTTTTGGGGAGAGACCATACCGTTGGTCGAGGAGACCCGGGTTACTGGCCTACGCAACACTACTGGATCATCTACATTGAGATAACTGCCCAACAATGTCTTTGAACATCAATACGAGACCGGACCCAACAACTATGGGAACGGACGAACAACGAATGTGTCACGAGGCGACGTGTCTTCACCTCATCTTCACCGTCACTCTCGGAGGGAGACTCTTGGGACGTTTGGAAGAGACTTAGACTGCTCTGCACCCTTGGTCCACCGGCAGCCCTTTCCCCACGTAGCCTCTACCTGGTATGCTCCCACGATCAGTACGCTTTCGAACGCATCGGTGGTACCTACGGATGGGAGCCCTCTGTCAGGACAGCTTTTCCAACACCGGGGAGTTCCTACATCGGATCCAACGAAGGGGAGAACGATTTCACGCTCGCAATATCATTCGTTAGCCCTCTATCGAGTAGCCTCTACCTGGTACACTCCCACGATAAGTACGCTCCCGAACGCATCGGTAGTGTTGTGCCTGTGTCATTTGGAGCGCTCTGATTGAAAATTTGGCTACATAATTTTTTTCTCTTTCCTATAAGTTATGTATTCCCGATTTGGTATTTGGATTTGATTTTGTTAAAATCCAAGATGAAGAGGTTTAAATATGAGTTTATTATGGGATGCTCAGTTTCGAGTTAGCTTTCATTCAAAAGTGGAATTAGATCAACTGGATTCCTGTAGTAAAAGTTATGGGTATTTTTCCAAGTATACCCCGGGGATGAAAAATTATGGCAGCAGCCCTGTTCTATGTTTAGCTCCAATTTCGGAATAGCTGGAGGGATTATTTGATCTTGGCATAACATGAAAGTTGTAGATAATTTTCTTGGCTTTCTAACGGAATTTGAATTGTGCAATTCGGAGCTATATTGAGGAAGTTATGGCTGTTCTAGTGAAGCATGCTCAGAATTTCTAAGTCAGGGATGAAATGGTCATTTCCATCCCTCTTTAGATATTTATTTGTGCCCAAAATCTCTCTCTCTCTCTCTCTCTATCTTCCCCTCCCACTCCCCACGTCTACCATTTTTGATGTCACCTTCTCTCTTTTCACTCCCCCCAAGTGTTTGTGATAATTCCTGAAAGAGAAGGAGAAGGTGGAGGAGGAAGTGATTGTGAGTTTTGTGTAAGTGTTGTTGTTGTTGTTGATCTCCTCTCCCTCAAGCACCTTTACATGGACTCCCCCCCCCCCTGATTTGCAGCCAAGGGAGGGCTGAGGAGGTGGCGGTAGTGGTGGTGTTGGTTGAGGCGGTCGCGGGTGCATCGAGGGCCCCGAGTCTCCCCCTTTCATCCCCCCTCCAAAGGTGAGCTCTCCCCCTTCTTTTCTTGGTTTTCATGGCATAGGGGGTTGTTAGGGTGTTCATGCATGCTATGCATAAGGGTTAGAGTGTGTGTGAGGGGTTGGGGAGGGTTAAAAAGGGGTAAAGGAAGGCTGGGCGCGCAGAGGCGCGCGCGTAGAAGGGCGCTGGCAGGCATAGGCGGGCGCGCGGGTGCGCGGGGAGTGGGTGCGCGGGTGCGCACGGGCGCTAACGCGAGCGGGGGTGCGCGCGAGGCGTGCGCGTGCGCGCGCATGGGGCAGTGCGCCTGGGTGCGGGGCTGGGGGGCCAGCGCGCGCATGCGTGCGCGTGCTGGGGCATGCGCGGGGTTCTGCACGGGCGTGCAGGCTAGACGCGGGGGCAGGTTGGACGCGGCAGCACGTCTGGGCGCGGGGCCAGGCGCGCGACAGTGTTCCAGGGGTGCTGGGGCGCGTGCATGCGTGCGTATGCATGCGTGCGCGTGCGGGGGGCCATGCGTGTGGCTGCCCGAGGGTTTGGGTAGGCGTCGGGGCACTCGGACTCGCATGCGTACGTGCGTGCTCGCATGCATGCGAGTCCGTATGCATGCTTGTCCGAGTATTTGGTATTTCTAGTAAATTTCATGTATATTTGTGTAGTTTACTCACCATATTGAATGCCCTTACCTTGCAGATCTCGTCGGATGAGATGCGCGAGGTCCCGGATATTGGTGAGTGGTTCGATTCCAATCCCCCCCCCCTCTCTAGGGATGCGCTCGACGAGCATAGACGCGCGTCGCGCATAGATGGGCCCCCTAGCTATAATATGTAGATATCTTGATAATGCATGTTTTGCTATGATGTAACCATGCCACGTTAGACATTATATGCTAGGGATATACATCCATGTATCATGTATAGAGGCCCATACATGCCTAGACACCATGTCCCATGCTTGAAAAGCCTTGATCTACGCATGTTTCCTATTTAGTTTAATTTATTTAAATCAAAATGAGATTATATTGGTATAAGCATGTCTTAGAGAATATTATAACCTTGTTGTTATAATATATGTTTCCCCGCATCTTAGTTATGCGCGCTGGAGGAAATCTTGAGAATTCATGACATTAGTAGTGTTAGAAAGCGTTGTTGACGGATCCAAGAGGATCGTATCCGTGTGAATAGGCTGTTTTCTCCCCTTCGTTGGATCCGAGTAAGGACTCCCCGACGTTGAAAAGCTGTCCTGACAGAGGCTCCCATCCGTAGGTACCACCGACACGGTCAGAAGCGTACTGATCGTGGGAGTATACCAGGTATAGGCTACGTGAGGGAGAGGCTACTGGTGGACCAAGGGTGGAGAGCAGCCTAGTCTGTCCCAAAAGGCCCATGTCACCCCTAAAGGGTGAGGGTGAGGGTTGGGTGGGTCGGCGATGTTACGACCCACTAGCTTGTGCAGTTACTCCCGTTTAGGGACTTTAATTATTTTAAGGTTAATATGAGTTGTGTTAAATAGATTGTTGTTTGCGCCTGTGTTTTGATATCTCGATAAGTGATTATCGAGAGTAGATGTTTTTCATTGGGTTCGCTTTGCGAACATGGGATCGCTCTCCCCTTCGTTGGTTCCGATGTAGGAACTTCTCGGGATTACAGTTGTCCTGACAGAGGGCTCCCATCTGTAGGTACTACCGATGCATTCGGGAACGTACTGACCATGGGAGTATACCAGGTAGAGGCTACCCGGGGAAAGGGCTACCGGTGGACCAAGGGTGTAAAGCGCTGAGTTGAAGAGGCCGGGTTGTAGCTGTCCTGACAGAGGGCTCCCATTCGTAGGTACCACCGATGCATTCGGGAGCGTACTGATCGTGGGAGTATACCAGGTAGAGGCTACCCGAGAGAGGGTTAACGAATGATATTTGTGAGGGTGAGAATGAGGCGAAGACACATCGCCGCGTGACCCATTCGTTGTTCGACCGTTCCCATAGCTGTTGGGTCCGGTCTCGTAATCGATGTTCAAGGACATCGTTGGGCAGTTATCTAGATGTAGATGATCCAGTAGTGTTGTGTAGACCAGTAATTCCTGGTCTCTTCGACCGACGGTATGGTCTCTCCCCAAAAGTCCCAAGAGTCTCCCTCCGGGAGTGAGGGTAAAGGTGAGGTTGGTCGCGCTGCCGCGTGACCCTGTTATCCATGGGTTTCCACCCATGTTTTTCTTGTGAAGAAATTGTTTGAGTATTGAACTGTAGTATGGTGATTGGTTTCCAGCCACTCACTGAGCTTGTAGCTCACCCCTCGCATACTGTTTCTTTTAAGGGGCAGTGTTGGGCGTAGAGGTGGAGCTTTCCTGTGGTGTGGTCTTATGGGCGTGGAGCGTTCTTTTGACGGGTGGCGAGTGCGAGGCTGTCAGCATTCCTAGAGTCATTTTAAGTTTTGTAAATCGTGCATGTGGCACAGGTTGTATTTTCTTTGGTCTAGACTTGGCTCTCACAGGACAGTGATTGTGTATTCGAGTCTGTAATAATGTTTTTGATTTACAGATATTGTTTATATATTATGCTTCCGCTTTTCAGTCAGTTATCATTATCTTGCTTTGCCACCTTGTGTATTGTTGTTGGAGTCTTTATTGACCTCAGGTATTGATAGCTGATATTTCCTTATTGCCACGTCTCGGGGACGGCCGCCCTGGGGCGTGACAGGTGGTACCTACGGATGGGAGCCCTCTGTCAGGACAGCTACAACCCGGGCCTCTTCAACATAGACGACATTGGGCGTAAACATTTCATGTTCGCAAAGCGAACCCAATGGAAAAACACTACACTCGATAATCACATATCGATGATAGCGAACACTATTGTACTCCCACACGGTTGCGTCGCTCGGACACAGGGGGGGTGTCACGCCCCAACTACCGGTTTAACAATCCGATAAGATAATGAATTCTCCTGAATTCCACACGAGTGCATCGCTCGAATGCACGGGGCGATTACATCACTAGCGCTCTAACTAATAAGGTACAACCCGACAGCGGGTCATGCCCACGCCTATCCCAGACAGGCCTAATCAGCTTTTAACATGCGCATATAAATATATCCAGGAGAATTTTATATCAGCAATGTGTATGAACCATATGCACAATCATCTAATAATTATAGGGACACTCCCTAACATGGATTTACATCATAATAATTCATACAACATGCATACATGGTCATTAATCACATAAACATACAAAATATACTCTAACATCCGTTGGATATCGCCAACTTAAAAGAAAGGGGCAAGCGCGATCTCGCGCACTAACAGGTGCATGCCAATATTCCAAACGAACCTGAGTCGAGTAGGAAATCGCATCTACTTACTCAGTTCGTTCAGAGGGAGAGGGCGAGAGAGATCATCATCTCATGAAGCTGGTCATAGTTTTGCCCCATTAGCATGGGGCAACAACTACACCACGCCCTCGAGTCTTATCGCAAGAGAATGTTAGGCAGGTGCCCGTTATTAACCCAGACTTATTCATGTTCGATATTCCAATTAATATGGTGGGAGTAGTATTACAATACTACCTAAGGCATGCCATATTCTATACATCCATACACATTACACAAATACATCCCCATACTAGAGGGGCTCATGCAACACAATCATTCATACATGAATACAATACATGTATATAAGCCTAGCATGCAAGATATCTACATATTATAGCTTAAGCATGGCCATACTACTTATCTATACAAGTAGTATAGTTAGGGAGCCCCACCGATGCGCGACGCGCGACTACGCGCGTCGAGCGCATCCCGAGGGGGGGGGATTGGATCGAACCACTCACCTAACGAGCGCACGGCTCGCGAAACGCAAGAGGGCGAAAACAATTGAATCCGAAGCATGATACCAATCCGCCAAGAATCATCCAATCCCAAAATTGACCAATGGTTTGGGTTGGGCTATAACAAGGTGCTCGATACCCCGAAACACACCCCGAACGGGTCCGAATATTGCAAGCACGCCCCCGAGCACCCCGTGCACGCTGCCCACGCACTCCGCCTGCATCAGACAACGCCAAGCACGCCCTCAAGCACCTCGTGCACGCTGCCCACGCACTCCGCATGCATTGGACAAGGCCAAGCACGCCCTTGAGCACCTCGTGCACGCTGCCCACGAACTTCGCATGCATCGGACAACGCCAAGCACGTCCTCGAGCACCTCGTGCACGCTACCCACGCACTCCGCATGCATCGGACAACGCCAAGATGCCCTCGAGCACCTCGTGCACGCTGCCCACGCACTCCGCACGCATCGGACAACGCCAAGCACGCCCTCGTGCACTCCGTGCACGCTTCCCACGCGCTCCACACACATGCGAGAATGCTAAGCATGCACTCGAGCACCCGATGTGCCAACCCTACGCCCCTTTTAGCCTATAAACACAAGTTCAAGTGATGCATGAGGAACCTCATTTGAAATAATAGAAGAAAAGGCATACAAGGTTCACTCACACATACTCACAAACAGGTGGCGTACACACATACACAACACATAACACATGAACATGGGCTTCTCTCCCTCATCCTCTTCAATTCCATGCATGCACAACAACAACATAAAGCAAGGGAGCTTCCATTCCTCCCCATCAGCTGCAAAAGACGTGGTTGAACCCAACACGGGGAGCGGGAGGTCCACACGCGCTCCGGCATGCCCGCACGCCACAGCTCCACCTTTATCGCCATCGACGCCCCGAACCTCCCTTCAAACAACATACATATCTGACATCAGAAGAGGGGACTTCAACACCACCTCCACTTTATCTTCTTCATTTTTCATAGACGGAAGGGTTGGTCGAGAGTGTTAGGCGAGAGAGACAATCGGGGATTAAATAGCCAAAAGAGGAATTTAAATGATCAAATCGTCCCTGACCAGAAATCTCTGGACAGGCTTTACTCAAACAGCCATAACTTCCACGATATATCTCCGAATTGCACAATTCAAAATCCTGTGGAAAGCCAAGAAGATTATCTACAACTTTCATGTTTATGCCAAGATCAAATAATCCCTCCAGCTATTCCGAAATGTGAGCTAAACATTGAACAGTGCTGCTGCCAGAATTTTTCATCCCCGAGGTATACTTGGAAAAATACCCATAACTTTTACTACATGAATCCAGTTGATCTAATTCCACTTTTGTATGAAAGCTAACTCAAAACTGAGCATCTCATGATAAAATCATATTTAAACCTCTTCATCTTTGATTTTAACAAAATTAAATCCAAATATCAAATCGAAAATACATAACTTCTAGGAGAAAAATTATGTAGCCAAATTTTCAATCAGAGCGCTTCAACTCCTGCAGATGGCTAAAAGCCAAAATTTTAGCGACTCCGATCGAAAAATAAGGCTCCAAATGACACAGGCATAACATTCTTTCCCCCTTAGGAAATTTAGTCCTCGAAATTTAAGGAAACCCAAAGGGAAGACCGAATATAGCAAGTATCACGCATAGACCTTTTTCTTCCAAGTGGTCCATGCACCAGACTGGCGCTACCGACACACTGTAATCAAAGAAATGGTCTTAGCGTGGAGCCTTTTCTCATGCTGGTTCTTGACCTCGATCCACTGCTCCACGAACGACAAATCCAGCTCGAGGATGAGACGGTCAAACAGAACGACATGAGCGGGATCGTGGACATAACGCCTCGGCCATGAGACAAGGACGACGTCGTGGGCATGAGCCAGCTGTGGGGGAAAGGCTACATGACAAGCCACCTCCCCAATCCACTCAATGACGAGAAACAGTCCCATTAAAGAGCCAACTCAGCTTGCCCCGAACGTCGAAACAGAGGATGCCCTTAAACCCCGGACACCTTCAGGAAAACATGGTCGCCAAACCCAAAGGTAAGCTCCTGGCGACGATGACCTGCGTAGGTCAAACAATCTTACCACCGCAAGGTCAAACAACTAACTTACCACACGATGACCTGGCGACGATGACCAGCGTAGCCTTTCTGTCGGTTCTGGGAGGTGCAGATGCACACACGAACCAACCTTACCACCGCAAGGTCAAACAACTAACTTATGGCCCCTCCAACTGGCGCTCCTCAACCGTCCCAAGTCCCAACACAAGGGAGGTATAAAACTGCGCCTGTAGAGTGCCTCTCACAGATCCATCTGGATGCTCGAATGACAGTTGTCTTGCAGGCATACCCCAACAAATGCGTGGTGCCTCACCCAACTACCCTCATCCTCGAGCACGCAGACACTAAGCATGTCCTCCAAGGTCTGAATCATCCTCTTTGTCTGGCTGTCCATCGGCCATGAAACGCTATACTTAAATGGAGGCTCGCGCCAAAGCCTGCCAAGGCTGCGCCACAACCTCAAAGTAACCCTCGCATCTCAACCGAAAATAGCGCTGACTGGAGTGCCATGAAGACGAACAATCACGAAGGTGAAAACCCATGCCAAGGCATCCAGAGACTCAATCAGTCGGATTAGGGAGGGAAGCGCGGACTTAGTCAGTCGGTCAATGATCACCTAGACGGCGTCGTGACCCGAACGTGACATTAGCGAGTCCGCAACAATCCCTGATAACCCACTCCCACGTCCACTGAGGAATCTCCATGGACTGACGCTTTCCAACGCGATGATGACTCTCGAACTTTGCCTGAGGGCATGCCAACCTGGGAAAAAAGGTTACCTATATTGCCTTTTTATCGCACCACAGCAATCTCAATGAAGACTACCCCAAAGTAGTCCACGGAAGCCCAATAAAACTTTTGAGATCCACGAAGGCATCCGGCGCATTCGTCAACCCCGACGACAGTACTTAAAACTCGTAGTGCCTGAAATGGTCATGAAATGCCATCTGCAGGATGTCCAACTCCCGAATCTCTAACTTGTGGTACCCTTGTGCGAAGATTGATCTAACAGAAGACACTCGCTCCCAGTGCTGGTCGAATAGAACATCAGTTCACAAGGGGGGGGGGGTATCTGATCTTCAATCCTCACGGGAAGATCAAACAATACCTTGAACAATTAAGTCCAGATTCTGCTCCTCGAGCATGGCTGGCGCTCATGATGACACTTACGCGCTTGGTAAGCCGCTCAACCGCACTTAATCCACAAGACACGCAATAAGGGGTCGTCGAACCTCGACAATGCCTATGCGACGTCATCTATCTGATAGGGCAATTGAGTCCCATCACGAACATTAGCATCGCATCTCCTCATTTGCGACCAATGTGGAGCAAAACGCGATAGTATCCACAACTGTGCTTCACATGCCACCAGAGATAGGTCGCTCAACTATAACCATTGGAACTCCAGCATTCTGCACTCCATGGGCAGATTCATCACAGGGAGTCCACGCTCTCGACATAATCCAGTAGTAGCACTCTCCCGGTGTGGCCTCTACCTGGTAGCCTCCCAAGCCCACTATCTCTGCCATATGGGCGCACCAACAAGCATAGTATCTAGGAGGACCTCACAGGGCTCTGGCCTCAATCGGGCAGCTACAACACACAATGATATATCGAAGCGACTCCAGATGCCACTATGGAACCCAGTCCATAAGCAATCGCCCACCAAACTGCAATAGGATGCACCCAATCCCGATCGTATGCATCACCACTCACTACAACACGTTCCAATTGAGAGGAAAAATCCATCATCAATTTGATTATTCAAAGGTATTCCTTGACTGGAAAAAGAAACCTTGGGAGGGCACCATGAGGTCCCAATATAGGATATCCCGACAACCAAACAAGTAACACGGAGTACCCTAGCCCGGGTCTCAATGATGACCCCGCAAGGCCCCTTAATCCTGTGTAGGAAGGCTGGAAGAAATCACCCCTTAATGAGCAATACGCCACATCCTCAACACTTGAAACTGGTGCCGCACGCGAACTCCATGGTTACCAGCAATCCCAATGCATGGGAAAGAAGCTCCATTATCGAGACGCAATCCATACCTTAGAAATTGCGACCAATTTATCACTATCATACTATTGCGCTGGAATCTCCAACTCAAGCCTTAATCCCGCAACAAGGGATCCAACAAGAGGCCCTGTTCAGTTGACCCAGTCGACAACTTAAGGGTGGAACCAGGGGGGTCACATCCACATCAACGGATGCGAGGAGGCATGTCAGCAACTTAAGATAACTTCTAAAACAAGAGTACTCAGATGACAATCCTACGACTAATCATCTATACGACTAGATTTAGGCTCTGACAGGACCAGGCTCTGATACCAACTTTTGTCACGCCCCAGGGCGGCCGTCCCCGAGACGTGGCATAAATAAAATATCAGCTATCAATACCTGAGACTAATAAAGACTCTAACAACTACACACAAGGTGGCAAAGCAAAGATAATGATAACTGACTGAAAAGCGAAAGCATAATATATAAACAATGTCTGTAAACCAAAAACATTATTACAGACTCGAATACACAATCACTATCTTGTGAGAGCCAAGTCTAGACAAAAAAAAACACAACATGTGCCATATGCACAATTTACAATACATACAATGACTCTAGGACTGCTGACAGCCTCGCACTCGCCACCCGCCGGAAGAGCGCTCCACGCCCATAAGACCACGCCACAGGAAAGCTCCAACTCCACGCCCAACACTGCCCCTGAAAAGAAACAGTATGCGAGGGGTGAGCTACAAGCTTAGTGAGTGGCTGAAAACCAATCACCATACAACAGTTCAATACATAAACAATTTTCTTTCAACGTAAACATGGGTGGAAACCCATGGATAACAGGGTCACGCGGCGGCGCGACCAACCTCACCCTCACCCTCACACCCGAAGGGAGACTCTTGGGACTTTTGGGGAGAGACCATACCGTTGATCAAGGAGACCCGGGATTACTGGTCCACACAACATTACTAGATCACCAACTTCACCCTCACCCTCACTCCCGGAAGAAGACCCTTGGGACTTTTAGGGAGAGACCATACCGTTGGTCGAGGAGACCCGGGATTACTGGTCTACGCAACACTACTGGATCATCTACATCGAGATAACTACCCAACGATGTCTTTGAACATCGATACGAGACCGGACCCAACAACTATGGAAACAGACAAACAACGAATGGGTAACGAGACGATGTGTCTTCACCTCATCCTCACCCTCACTCCCGGAGGGAGACTCTTGAGACTTTTGGAAGAGACTTAGACTGCTCTGCACGATCAGTACGCTTCCGAACGCATCGGTGATACCTACGGATGGGAACCCTCTGTCAGGAGAGCTTTTCCAACGCCGGGGAGTTCCTACATCGGATCCAACGAAGGGGAAAACGATTCCACGCTCGCAATATCATTCGTTAGCCCTCTCCCGGGTAGCCTCTACCTGGTACATTCCCACGATAAGTACGCTCCCGAACGCATCGGTGGTACCTACGGATGGCAACCTTCTGTCAGGACAGCTACAACCCGGCCTCTTCAACACAGACGACATTAGGAGTAAACATTTCATGTTCGCAAAGCGAACCCAATGGAAAAACACTACACTCGATAATCACATATCGATGTACTCCCACACGGTTGCGTCGCTCGGACACATGGGGGTGTCACGCCCCAACTACCGGTTTAACAATCCAATAAGATAAGGAATTCTCCTGAATTCCACACGAGTGCATCATTCGAAAGCACGGGGCGATTACATCGCTAGCGCTCTAACTAATGAGGTACAACCCGACAGCGGGTCATACCCACGCCTATCCCAGATAGGCCTAATCAGCTTTTAACATGCGCATATAAATATATCCAGGAGAATTTTATATCAGCTATGTGCATGAACCATATGCACAATCATCTAATAATTATAGGGACACTCCCTAACATGGATTTACATCATAATAATTCATACAACATGCATACATGGTCATTAATCACGTAAACATACAAAATATACTCTAACATACGTTGGATATCGCCAACTTAAAAGAAAGAGGCAAGCGCGATCTCGCGCACTAACAGGTGCATGCCAATATTCCAAACGAACCTGAGTCGAGTAGAAAATCGCATCTACTTACTCAGTTCGTTTAGAGGGAGAGGGCGAGAGAGATCATCATCTCATGAAGCTGGTCATAGCTTTGCCCCATTAGCATGGGCGCAACAACTACACCACCCCCTCGAGTCTTATCGCAAGGGAATGTTAGGTAGGTGCCTGTTATTAACATAGACTTATTCATGTTCGATATTCCAATTAATATGGTGGGAGTAGTATTACAATACTACCTAAGGCATGCCATATTCTATACATACATACACATTACACAAATACATGCCCATACTAGAGGGGCTCATGCAACACAATCATTCATACGTGAATACAATACATGTATATAAGCCCTGCATGCAAAATATCTACATATTATAACTTAATCATGACCATACTACTTATCTATACAAGTACTATAGTTAGGGAGCCCCATCAATGCGCGACGCGCGACTACGCGCATCGAGCGCATTCCCAGGGGGGGGACTGGATCGAACCACTCACCTTACGATCGCACGGCTCGCGAAACGCAAGAGGGCGAAAACAATTGAATCCGAAGCATGATACCAATCCGCCAAGAATCATCCAATCCCGAAATTGACCAATGGCTTGGGTTGGGCTATAACAAAGTGCTCGATACCCCGAACCACACCCCGAACGGGTCCGAATACTGCAAGCACGCCCTCGAGCACCCCGTGCACGCTGCCCACGCACTCCGCACGCATCGGACAACGCCAAGCACGCCCTCGAGCACCTCGTGCACACTGCCCACGCACTCCGCACGCATCGGACAATGCCAAGCACGCCCTCGAGCACCTCGTGCACGCTGCCCACGCACTCCGCACGCATCGGACAATGCCAAGCACGCCCTCGAGCACCTCGTGCACGCTGCCCACGCACTCCGCACGCATCGGACAACGCCAAGCACGCCCTCGAGCACTCCGTGCACGCTTCCCACGTGCTCCGCACACATGCGAGAATGCTAAGCATGCACTCGAGCACCCGATGTGCCAACCCTACGCCCCTTTTAGCCTATAAACACAAGTTCAAGTGATGCATGAGGAACCTCATTTGAAAGAATAGAAGAAAAGGCATACAAGGTTCACTCACACATACACACAAACAGGTGACGTACACATACACAACACATAACACATGGACATGGGCTTCTCTCCCTCATCCTCTTCAATTCCATGCATGCACAATGTCACGCTCCAGGGCGGCCGTCCCCGAGACGTGGCAATAATAAATATCAGCTATCAATAGCTGAGGTCAATAAGGACACCAACAACAATATACAAGGCGGCAAAGCAAGATAATGATAACTGACTGAAAAGCGGAAGCATAATATATAACAATGTCTGCAAATCAAAAACATTATTACAGACCCGAATACACAATCAATGTCCTGTGAAAGCCAAGTCTAGACCAAAGAAAATACAACATGTGCCACATTCACGATTTACAAAGCATAAAATGACTAGGAATGCTGACAGCCTCGCACACGCCACCCGCCGACAGAACGCTCCACGCCCATAAGACCACGCCACAGGAAGCTCCAGCTCCACACCCAACACTGCCCCTGAAAAGAAACAGTATGCGAGGGATGAGCTACAAGCTCAGTGAGTGACTGGAAACCAATCACCATCTACAGTTCAATACATAACCAATTTCTTTTCAAGGAAAACATGGGTAGAAATCCATGGATAACTGGGTCACGCGGCGGCATGACCAGCCTCACCCCCACCCTCACTCCCGGAGGGAGTCTTTTGGGACCTATGGGAAGAGACCATACCGTCGATCGAAGAGACCCGGATTTACTGGTCTAGAGACCATACCGTCGGTCGAAGAGACCCGGATTTATTGGTCTACTCAAACACTACTGGATCATCTACATCTAGATAATCGCCTAACGATGTCCTTGAACATCGATTCAAGACCGGACCCACCAACTATGGGAACGGTCGAACAACGAATGGGTCACGCAGCGATAATCTTCACCTCATCCTTACCCTCCCTCCTAGAGGGGGACTCTTGGGACTTATGGAAGAGAGAACGATTTCCACGCCCGTAACATCATTCGTTAACCCTCTCCCGGGTAATATCTACAACCCGATCTCCGCAACTCACCACTCTACACCCTTGGTCCGCCAGTAGCCCCTTCCCCGAGTAGCCTCTACCTGGTATACTTCCACGATCAGTACCCTTCCAAATGCGTCGGTGGTACCTACGGATGGGAGCCCTCTGTCAGAACAGCAAAACCCGAGAAGTTCTTACATCGGATCCAACGAATGGGAGAACGATCCCATGTTTGCAAAGTGAAACCCAATGGAAAACAACCACTCTAGATACTCACTTATCGAGATATCAAACACAGGCATAACAACAATCAACACACTCATATTAACCTTAAAGTAGTCATAGTCCCTATACGGGAGTAACTACACAAGTTAGAGGGTCGTAACATCGCCGATCCACCCCACGCTCGCCCTTTAAGGGTGTCATGGGTCTTTTGGGACAGACTAGACCGCTCTCCACCCTTGGTCCACCCGGTAGCCCTTTTTCACCCTCGTAGCCTCCACCTAGTCCACTCCCGCTATCAGTACTGTCCAACACATCAGAGGTATCTACGGACGGGAGCCCTCTGTCAGGTCAGCCAACGCCGGGGAGTTCCTACATCGGATCCAACCAAAAGGAGAAGACAGTCTACTCACACGCGCACGATCCTGTTGGATCCGTCAACAACGATTTCTAACACTACCAATGTTATGAATTCCTCCAGGGCGCATAACTAAGATGCAGGAAAACATATATTATAACCTCTAAGGCACGCTTACAACAATATAATCACATTTGATTTAAATAAATTTAAACAAAATAGGAAGGACATGGTGTCTAGGCATGTATGAGCCTCTATACATGGTATATGGATGCATATCCCTAGCATACAAGGTCTAATATGGCATGGTTTCATCATATTATAACATGCGTTACATAGTATTTACATATTATAGCTAGGGGGACCCATCGATGCGCGACGCGCGTCTATGCGGGTCGAGCACATCCCTAGAGAGGGGGGGATTGGAATCAAACCAATCACCTTACAACCCGGGACCTCGCGGATCCCATCCGACGAGATCTGCAAGGTAGGGGCATCCAATTTGGTGAGTAACAACACAAGTTAGACATAGAAATCATTAGAAATACAAAATACTCGGACAAGCATGCATACAGACTCGCACGCATGCGAGCACGCACGTACGCACGCGAGTCCGAGTGTCCCGACACCTACCCGAACCCTCGGGCAGCCACACTCGTGGCCTCCTGCACGCGCACGCAAGAATGCGCACGCACACACGCACCACAACACCCTCGGCGCACTGCCGCGCGCACGCCCCAGCACACGCACGCACGCGCAAGCACGCGCGCGTGCACACTGGTCTCCAGCCCCGCGCCCAGGCGCACTGCTCCGCGCGCGCCCTCGCGCACTCCCGCTGGCGCCAGCACCTGCGCGCACCCGCGTGACCACTACACGCGCACCTGCGCGCTCGCGCGCACGCACCCGCGCGCGTCTGCGCGCCCGACTGCCCCTGCCAGTGCCCTCCTGCGCGCGCCTCCGCGCACGCGCGCAGACAGCTCCCGATGCGCGCCCAGCCAACCCTAACACCATTTTAACCCTTCCCAACCCCTCACACACACCCTAACACCTCTACCCAACATGCATGACCCTCCCAACCAACCCTAAGCCATAAAAATCAAGAAAAGAAGGGGAAAGGCTCACCTTTGGAGGGGAAAAGAAAGGGGGAGGCTTGGGGGCCCTCGACGCACCCGCAACCACCTCAACTGCCACCACCACTACCACCACCTCCTCAGCCTCTCCTCAGCCTCCTTCATGGCTGCAAATCAGGGGGGGAAGGATCATGAGGGGGAGCTTGAGAGAAGAGAAGATCAACAACAACAACAAAACCTACCATCACTTCCTCCTCCACCATCTCCTTCTCTTTGTGACATTTTCACAAACACCTAGGAGGGCTTTGAAAAGAGAGAAGAGAGGGCCAAGATGTGGGCGTGGAAGTGAGAGGGAGAGAGAGAGAGAGAGAGAGATATTTGTTTGCACACAAATATCTAAGGAAGGAGGGAAATAACCAAGTCGTCATTGACCAGAAATTCTGCGCATGCTTCACTAGAACAGCCATAACTTTCTCAATATAGCTCCGAATTTCACAATGCCAATTCCGATGGAAAGCCAAAAAGATTATCTACAACTTTCATGTTTATGCCAAGATCAAATAAGCTCTCCAGATATTCTGAAATTAGAGCTAAACATAGAACAGGGCTGCTGCCAGAATTTCCCTCCCCGGGGTATACTTGGAAAAATACCCATAACTTTTATTACAAGAATCCAGTTGATCTAATTCCACTTTTGCACAAAATCTAACTCAAAACTGGATATCTCATAATAAAATCATATTTAAACCTCTTCATCTTGGATTTTAACAAAATCAAATCCAAATACCAAATTGGAAATACATAACTTCAAGAAAAAAAATTATGTAACCAATTTTTCAATCATAGCACTCCAAATGACACAGGCACAACACACAACAACAACACAAAGCAAGGGAGCTTTCACTCCTCCCCATCAGCTGCAAAAGATGTGGCTGAACCCAACACGGGGAGCGGGAGGTCCACACGCGCTCCGGCACGCCCGCACGCCACAGCTCCACCTTTATCGCCATCGACGCCCCGAACCCCCCTTCAAACAACATACATATCTGACATAAGAAGAGGGAACTTCAACACCACCTCCACTTTATCTTCTTCATTTTTCATAGACGGAAGGGTTGGTCGAGAGTGTTAGGCGAGAGAGACAATCGGGGATTAAATAGCCAAAAGAGGAATTTAAATGACCAAATCGTCCCTGACCAGAAATCTCTGTACAGGCTTCACTCAAACAGCCATAACTTCCACGATATAGCTCCGAATTGCACAATTAAAAATCCTGTGGAAAGCCAAGAAGATTATCTACAACTTTTATGTTTATGCCAAGATCAAATAATCCCTCCAGCTATTCCGAAATGTGAGATAAACATTAAACAGGGCTGCTGCCAGAATTTTTTATCCCCGAGGTATACTTGAAAAAATACCCATAACTTTTACTACATGAATCCAGTTGATCTAATTCCACTTTTGTATGAAAGCTAACTCAAAACTAAGCATCTTATGATAAAATCATATTTAAACCTCTTCATCTTTGATTTTAACAAAATTAAATCCAAATACAAAATCGGAAATACATAACTTTTAGGAGAAAAATTATGTAGTCAAATTTTCAATCAGAGCGCTCCAACTCCTGTAGGTGACTAAAAGCCAAAATTTTAGCGACTCCGATCGAAAAATAAGGCTCCAAATGACACAGGCATAACAATATATATTTGCTATTGACTGAAATTTCACTACATACAAACATCTCACATTTTCTCCTGTCGCGCAATGACTTCTCCTAGGCGATCCATTTATGCAAATGCATCGGCTCTACCAATACAGTGAGTACCACTCAACCTGTTAAGTCCACCAAATCCTGACTGCAACATAAACCACACAAATGGAACCCGCCTTGGGCATCATCACTTTGCGAACAGGGTTGTCAAACCCACAATATTGGCTAAGGCTCTCCGTCATCCAACCACTCTGACATATAGTCGATTTGATCTAACGGATACCGTGGGCGTCCAGGATGAACCTCGAAAACGCTCCCTCGTGAAGGACATTCAGAGTTTACCCTCGCCTCAATTGTAGGTGCGCACTCAACTCACGCGAAGCATCATAATCAAGGCTATCCCAAACAGGCTCGACACACACCGCTCGAGGCCTTATGAGATAACCCACAACAGACAGCGGGATTGACCCATACGATCAAAACCCCCTATTCCTAATGATGTCTCTAACTAGATTAAGAAATGAACATCTATAAAACATGAAGAAAACATAACTTAATATGCAAGAGTTAACAATAATATATCATGGTCATGCATTGAAGATATGACATGATACAATAATATCAAATCCTATTTTTAACTACACATTCCAAGTTTAATTAATCTATCAACATGTGAGAATGTAATATAATTATATATATGTCAAGTATTCATGAAATCCTAATTGAACATATTTAATCATGCCTTAATATATCTATGGATGCCACCAAGTTATGCATACCTTAATAATCTTATAGTTACCATAAACATGACTTAACAAAGAACTATACTATCAGAATGCCAAGTTAGATCCACTCATAGAGACGGGTACTACATCTCGCGATGAATCACGCTCGTCTTGATCAATCTAACAGTAGCACAACCGCTACCAAACTCTTAGGAGTCTACGAGCATAATCAAACTTATATAAGCTTACTGAATCAACCAAATGGAACAATTTGGCTAATTCTACATCAAATAGGGCACCTCCGTCAAATATGATCAAATATGGTCAAACTGGGTTTATTCATATCAAACCTGGGCTATTCTAGTCAAACAGGTCAATAGGATCAAATCTTGTCAAACAAGGCAAATAGGGGGTTTATTCTGGTCAAATAGGGGTCAAACCATGTTATTTCAATCATGTATATGCATAAATCAACATTAAAATAAGTCATTTGACATGGTAAATAATAAGAACAATTGGTAGCCCCATGGGTTTAGGATCGGTCCACCCACCTCCTCGGTTCAATGTCCGCCTTCGACATGCACTACATCGAAGAGGATGCGATGCTATGCCTCGCGGGTGCCTAAACTACAACCGAAAGGGAAGGTGAGATGAAGGAATTTGGTGACTAATGGTGGATGATGCTCAAATTTACATGGGAGATAGAACTCGACGCGATCAACAATTTTCATAAAAGGTGGGAGGCGATCCAATGGTTGGATTAAGAGAAATCAAAGAAAATAAACAGAGAAAGAGAGTACTTATGAGATGAAAATTAGTCTCGGTGATTCTCCTTCACAGGTCTTTTCCCTTTTTTTTTTTTTTTTTTTTTTGTGAATGTGTGGAGAGAGAGAAAATGTGGGTTTTTATTGGCTTGTGTGAGTGGTGTGGGTCTTGCCAACTGTCACTTGGTAGTTGGTTGAGGGGGTTATGTGTCAAAGGGGTAGGGTTGGGTGTAAAGTGGGTGAAATTTAACATGGGACACATGAATTGATCACAGATGCTTATGAAGGATCATGGGTTCAATGGGCCACAATGAATCTAAAGGCTTCAAGCAAATTAGACACCTATAATATTGTATCTTCTACAATAATACTAGTATAATATGCCCTATTTCTATATAAATTATTACTAAAACAACATGAGGCCTAACAATGGTCTCCTCCTTCCATCTCCGGTCCCGATTCGGGATGCCAAGCAAGAGGAATCGACTCTCCCTCATCGCGAAGTAATAGCGTTGCAAGCTCCTGGGGCACCAGATGAACCGGTAGAAAAACATCACCTCTTATACTCCGAGCCCATAGCCCCGCGTCTCATTGAGGTAGAGAGCGGCAGCCAGGACTCGGAAGGCATTTGGGTGCACCTGCATCGTCGCCAACCCAAAAAAGGAGCGGAAGGTCGGGATGAAGGGGTGAAGCGGAAATCACAACACCGTCAGGTGAAAGCTGGAGAAGTATGCCTCTCCAAGCCAAAGGCCGGATCCGTCAAGAATAAAAGGCCTGGCCTCCATGGCCTCACGCTCACCCCCCTCGACAACGGGAGCCTCCTCTCCACCATATTGACTAGACAACAGGGAACATAAGAGAGTGAAAAAAAAAAGATAGAATAAAAAAGGGTGCGAGGTAACGAGGGCATCTTCATCCCCTCTGGACGATTTATAGGCCGAAGATCCGCCTCTTCGTCTCTGCCACGCAGTTCCTTGAATTGGATCGTCCATTGATTACGGATGTAATCATGGCTCATCATAACCGCCTAGCGCTCCACACGAAGCGACGCCCCTTCAGTCCAGTTGACCTGACAACCTGAAAGGCTCACCTTCACTGCCTCGAAACTCAAATGAGCCGCCAAATCAAATAAGGCCATTGAATTCAAGCGACATCATTTCGACGAGGCGAGGGTGACGCCAAACACATGGACCTTGGCTGTTGTTTTTCCCATTCGACGGGAAGGATTTCCCGTCGAACAAGAAAAAGGGGGCATCTGTGGGCGCCAAATTTTCTGGCCCACTAAGGCGGGTTGGATCCTGGAAAGCCCAGTATTTTACCGAACAGGTCCACGGCCCAATCAGCTCATGCCCGAGAGCACTCGGCCCGCTAGCCCACTTCAATCTGACAACCACATTCCATGTCAGTATATTTTGAATCACATTTTTTTCCTGATCCCCTAAAATATATTCACTTGATTTTGAATTATCATCATTTATTTTCAAAATCACAAAGAATATATGACAGGACTAGGTCATCATTGACTAATCCGTGAAATCCCAACAAAATATATATATTGGTTAGGATATGATTAACAAAATCCTATCTTTTGTCCCTTTGAGAATAATGGATCTTTTCTCATCGAATGATGGATCTCTTCTCATCTGTTCAATGAGAAGAGATCGATCAAAGAACCTTAGGGAAATCCTGAGGGGCCTCTATAAATAGGGAGTAGAACCTCTCTCAGAAGGTATGCAAAATTCTTTTTCAAAAAGCCATTCTTCGGCCACTTTTACTGACTTTAGCGTCGGAGGGTCATTCCCAAGTCCTCACCTCTCTGTGTTCTTGACGTTCAAGAAGTGCTCGCCGGCAGACGACACCCAACCAAGGCGGAGGAGAGCGGGAGCAGACAAATCCGATTGCCCAAATCCGGTAAGCTGAATTCTGCCTCTCCATTTGGGTATATGTATTTAAATAAAAATAAAAACAGACAGTGTCCGAAAAGAATAAAAGAAGAAAAAATAGCAAAATGAAAGGGAATAACATGCAAACCAAAACCAAGAAAACACAGACCCTCGTAGGAAAAAAATATCTCAAGACTCGGCGCTATGTAGAAAACATTTTAGTGAGATTCTGTGCCTGACTAGGGACCTAAAATAGCTTTTGATTCTGCCATTTGATTTGTAAGGATTTTTGTAGAATCTAAAACATACTCATTGAGAGAGTTTAGGCCATTTAGGGTGAAACATTTGGAGAAGAGGTTCGGATGATAACAAACTCTGACCAGAACTGACTCGATCGTGTGCCATCCAGACAACTTTATGGAAGGTTGGGGTGGATCACTTTAATCACTACATAGATTTTAACAGCATTCCGTAGTCATAATATATAGTGTTGTGCTACTTGTAATGTAAGAACAAAAATGATGTTGTCACACACCTGACTGCAGTTCCCAGATATCTCATTGGAGTACATATTTTATTATTTTATAAAATTATTTATATATCTCATTAAATGATTTGCACTATTTTTTTTTTAAATTCTGCTACGTGGACCCCAAGTTTTAAGCCCTTTTAGCGAGCCCCATTAGTTATTTTTTTTATTAGTTGCCCGTTTGACTTTTATAAAAAGTTAAAAAAGAAAAATACAAAACTACCCTTCTATGAAGACTCTCTTGTGTGGATCCCCTTCACGAAGGATTAGAGATCGGACGGCAGAGAGAGAGCGCAGTCGGTCCATGGAGCCCTACATGGCGGAAGACCCAACAACATCTCAGGAGGAGAGGACGGCGACCGCCGTCATGCAGCTGCGAAAGAATCCAACGGAAATCTTTTATGAGCCTCCTGCAGTGGCGGCGCCTGTGGTGGTGATTTTAGCATCTGATCCGTTACGGATCCATGTCAGATGACCTCTTTTGTTTGTTCGGATTCGGTAATTTGTGTCTTCATTTCTGAATTTCATCGGATCGGTTCCGGTTGAGGATATTAAGCTGATTTTGGATTTCGTAATGTGTTTTTTGTATAATCATATGAACAATATGTTATATATGTGTCACTTTTTAGCCTGCAAGTAACCGTTGGAGCATTTCTGGCAGTTTTAAAATTTTAGGGTTTTTCGATCGGAACCGCATAATTTCAGACTGTTAGCTATCGTCTGAGCTAGAGGACTCCGATTGAAAATCTAACTGCATATTATGTGTCCTGGTACCATTTTAAGCCACTCATGAAAATTTCATCGAATTCTGGCATCGTTTGCAAAAATTTCGCAGTTCCGGGGCGTATCCGGGTTTTTAAGTCGCGCGCTTTATAAAAGGAATCAAAAATATCTTTGTACTATTCATCATCCCTACGACTTGCTCTCTCTCTCTCCTCTCCTCCGTTTTTCTTCCGTTTGAGCCCCCTAGAGCCCTCAAAACTTAAAACCTAAAACATAGGAAGTGTAGATCGGGTCCCGATCTACACTCCGGTGTTTTCAAATCCCAATTCCGGCGAGTTTTGCCCGTCCGTCCGCCCTCTCTTCGTCCCTGATTTGAGCCATCTCGGCGGTGGAGGTAGATCGGGGCGTAGGAGAGCCTTTAAAAAAGGTTTCGGCGCGCGGAGAGCTACCGGACTTCCCCTCCTCCCCTTGGTAAGCCCCCTTTCCCTCTTTTTCTTGCATAGATGTATGCTAGGGGGGTGGTTTTGTGGTTGGGAGGCGGTTGGCGGCGGTGGGTGGCCGTCGGAGGGCTGTGGGAGGCGGTCGGAGGCTGTGGTGGTGGTCGGAGGTGGGTGGTAGAGGAGCTCGGGCTCGGGCAGGATGGCAGGGCAGCAGCAGCAGGCGCAGCAGCCGCAGGCGCAGCAGGCAGGGCCGCTGGCGGGGCGCGCGCGTGCGTCGCGCGGGCGTGCGCGCGGGCGTGCGCTCGGGCTGGCGCTGGGAGTGCCTGGTGCTGGGCGTGCAGGGCTAGTCGGGTGCTAGGCTGGCAGGGTTAGCTGGGTAGGTTGGGAGTAGGGCACCAGTTTGCTGGGCGCGTGAGCGCGTGCGCGCGGGCGCGCACGCGGGCGTGCGCTCGGGGGGTGCAGGGGGAGGCGTGCGGAGCAGGCTGCTGGGCTGTGCGCGCTGGCAGGCCGGGCGAGCTGGCTGGGCGCGCAGGCGAGCAGGGCAGGGGCGCTCGGGCATCAGGCGGGCAGTGCCCCGGGCGTGCAGGCGAGCGGTGCTCAGGCCACTCGGCGACGCGCGTAGGCAGGCAACGCGGGCAGCAGCGCGGGCAGGCTGGCAGGCGCGCTGGGCGCGTGCTGCCAGGCGCGCTGGGCGCGTGTTGCGCGGGCGTGCGCGTGGACGCTGGTTGAGGGTCCCGGGCGCTGGGCGTTGAGCGCTGGGCGCTGGGTCGCGGGTGCCGGGTGCTGGGCGCTGGCGGGCGCAGTCGGGTGCGCAGTCGCGCGCGGGTGCGTGCGCGCGGGTGCGCGGGTTCGCGCGGAGCGGGCGCGCGGGTGCGCGCGGGTTCTGGCGTGAGCGGGGGTGTGCACGAGAGTGCGCGCGGGTGCGCGCGGGCATGCGCGCGCGCGGCCAGTGCGCCTGAGCAGTGCGCCTGGGTGCTGGGCAGGGCGCCTGGGCATGCGCCTGGGCGCGGTGCTGGGGGCCAGTGCGCGCGGTGCTGGGGGCCAGTGCGTGCGCGTGCTGGGGCGTGCGTGCAGTGCGCGCGGGGGCGCGCTGGGCTGGACGCGCGGTGCGCGCGGGCGCGCGCGAGTGTGCGCGTGCGTGCGGTGGTGCGTCGGGGCGCGCGGGCCGGCGTGCGACAGTGCGCCGGTGGTGTCCGGGTATGCGGGCTGGGCTCGGCAGTGCGCCTTGGCGCGCGGGCCGAGGCTCGGCTGTGCGCTCGGGATGCTCGGATACACGTGCGTACGGGCCGTATGTACGTTTATCCGAGTGTTGGGTATTTTAGATGTGTTTTTGGGTATTTTAAGCATTGTTCTCACCATATTGAATGCCTATCTTGCAGGTTTGGACGGACGGTCGCGCGACGACCGAGATACCGGTGAGTGGGACAATCCAACCCAGTAGAGAGGGGTCATACGCATTTGGGCGTATACCGACCTCTCCTGGGGCGTCATGGATAAATATTAACCTGCAATGATATGTATATCATGCGAGCATGATTAAATTGTAGAATGCATGTTACCCTAGACTTTGCATGTTAGGGACTTGCACCCTTAGGATATGTGTATGAGCCATGCAGCATGTCCCCTGGTTCCATGTTAGGAAGCCCGGCCGATGCATGTGCCCTACTAGTTTATTTATTTGATTAAATGCTAGTATTTGTTTACAATGCATGTTATAGTGAATATTATAGGGGAGGGGCCTTGCGAGGACAGCGGTGAGACCCGGGTTAGGGTACACCGTGTTCCTTGTTTGGTTGTCGGGGTGTCCTATAACGGGAACTCACGCTGCCCTCCCGAGTTTCTTTCCCCAACGATATTCCACCCTGTTATAACCTTATGCATGTTCCCCGCATCGTAGTTATGCGCCCTGGTGGGTTCTGAGGAATTCAGAACATTAGTGTTGTTATAATGTTCCGTCTGCGGATCCAAGTGGATCATATGCGATGGGTAGGCTGTTCTGTTCCCTTCGTTGGATCCGGTAGAGACTACCCCAGCGTTAGACAGGCCTTCCTGACAGAGGGCTCCCATCAGTAGGCACCTCCTGATTTAGGACAGACTGTGCTGAATGTGGGAGTAGACCAGGCGGCCTACGGAGTGGAGGAGAGACTATCGGTGGACCAAGGGTGACCAACAGCCTAGTCAGTCCCAAAATCCTATGTCACCCATTGAAGGGTGAGGGTGAGGGTGTAGTGGGTTGGAGATGAACGACCCACTGGAGTTGTGATTGGATGCTTGTAAGTCCCAAAATCCTATGTCACCCATTGAAGGGTGAGGGTGAGGGTGTAGCGGGTTGTAAGCGACCCGTTGGTTTTTGGTGCAGTTAGTCCCAACATCCTATGTCACCCATTGAAGGGTGAGGGTGAGGGTGTGGCGGGTTGGCGGAAGCGACCCGCTGGATATGTGTAGCCAGTCCCAATATCCTTTGTCGCCCATTGAAGGGTGAGGGTGAGGGTGTAGTGGGTTGGCGATTGAGCAACCCACGGCTTTGAATTGTGCTATCATTTGTGGATTAAGTGATATGTATTTTGGATTATAAGTATATCTGGTTGTGGTCAATATTGTCTGTGATGTATGGGTTGTGCCGTTCACTGAGCGTGTGACTCACCCCTCGCATAATATTTTCTCTTCAGTGCCATCTGAGTCGGATCCGGAGGAGGAGCTCCCCGAGGGACTTCATCAGTAGCGGAGTAGCGCCACGTCCCGCGAGTTGCAGAGACTATCAGCATCCCTTGTACCAGTATGTATTATTTCCGTGCTTGGGCACGCGTTTGTGTTGTATTTGGACGTCTTTGTATGTATATTGGCTCTCACAGGACATGTGATTATGTATGGAGTCTGTAGTGTGTTTTAATTACAGATTCAGTCTTTAGTTATCCGCATTTGGTGTATATATCATGTCAGCCCTGCTTTGTTGTCTGTATGTCATTCTAGTAGCTTGTGTATGATATTATTGACCTCCTGTGTAGATTCTGATATTTTATATACACTTGCCGCGTCTCGGGGACGCCCGGGGCGTGACACAATACATATCTGATTTGTGATGGAATCAACCTTAATCGTGTGAATAGTAGAGGTCTGATTTGGATTTCTTAATGTATCTAAGTTTTATATATAATAGTGTATAGATTTCGTAGAATGTAAATGTATCTAGATCAATGTATTTGAATTTGATAGAATATAACTGTAACTATGTAGATTTCATAATGTAACTAAATCTGGAACAATGTATCTGAATTAATTCGAACAATGTATATGAATTTCATAGGTAAAAATGTGTAGGTTTCATAGATTCTAACTGTATTTGGATCAATGTATCTGAATTTCATATAGATCGTCCTTACAAATTAATCATTCATTAAGTAATATTAGATAGAAAAAAGCATGTGCAAAAAAAATTCACAAAACATAATGTAACTGATTTTCAGCTACATTTGAAATGTATCTGGATATCAGTAGAAACTAATTCAATTAAATAACCGAAAAACACATTTCCAAATGTAAAATAAACAATGTAACTAGACAATATATAATAATGTTAACATATTAGGAATTAATTATTAAGTAAAAACAGATAGAATAACATCATTATAGCATTGAAAACATTAGGTTATGGCTGCAAGTAAATGTAACTGGATTATTATTTAAGCAAATGCATCTGAATTTAAAAAAAAAATGTGGAGGTGAGCGTCGGAGGAGGTGGAAGCTAGAGGAGGGCTTAAAAGGTAGCCGACCACCTCTGATATGATAGAGGATAGTGAGAGGAATCCAAAGGTGGTGACATCGGGATATGAGCGGACTGGCCAGAATGATTTTTTGAAGTGGTGGATAGCTTATAAGGGAATAAAAGAAATTTCACAATTGCCACATCATGGGGCCTTCGACTATGGCCCAACAATGGGGCTTAAAAAACATTACCGTTTTTAAAAATATTAGAACGTGTGAACTGCACAAATATGGAGGGTCCCACAAATCAAAAAATATTATTACCTATTTTATAGGATTTTTTGCTTTCTTTTAAATTTTTTAATTACAATTATTCATTTTTATTTATTTTATTTGTTATTAATTTAATTTATTCCTAGTTTAATAGTTTATGGGACAAAATATGTCTCACCTAAATAATGAATAAGAATACAATGATTGATCGGAATAGGAGGAAGCTACAACAAGAGCACAACCACCAAATGGGCCCCACTTCAGATAAAGGCCCAGCCCAGCATTGGAATTCGACTCATGGAAAGGCTCACCTCGGATTAGTACATCACTTCAAAAATGGGTCTTCATTCCAGATCAAGCCAAGTGGCATTCCAGGTCGGGACTCTGATAAGACCCGAGCAGTTGTGCCGAACAAGCCGTTATGTCCGACCAGCATGGGAGACCCCGACGTGCATATAATCGACCTTAGTGAATTTATGGATAAGCCTGTGGAAGATGTAGTGACGCGAATATGCAACATATATCACTTGAAAACAGTTATGGTTCGCTCATCCCGAGATCCTACGTGTCATCCGATCAGTGAGCCACATGAGAGATTCTCTCTCACGTCATCCTCACGTCAACTTGACGTAACCAGCACTCCACCTTTGCCTATAAATAGAAGGGTACCCCCTAATCTCAAGGTATGCACTTCTGCTATGAGAAATCCCTAATTCAAGTTCTTGTTCTTCTATCTAAACTGACTTGAGCGTTGGAGGAGCATTAGTCGGCACCTCACTGGTGTGAGCTCAGGTGATATAAGGAGGAGATCGGACGATTTGCAACCAATGTTCACTTCGAAGGTGTCGGTATTAGATTTCGGAGGGGGTCTCTCTCGGAGAAGGGAGAGAGGGGGAGGGGGACGACGATGGGATGGACGATCTCGACGAAGCTGAGGCAGAGGCTCCCGGGGATACACGAGCCATGGTATGCCTTAATTCCCTTAGCCTTGCTTTTATTTTTGATATATATATATATATATATATATATATATATATATATATATGTGTGTGTGTGTGTGTGTGTGTGTGTCTTTGTAGTATGAACAATGCATGAAATGTGTAAGAGATGTATATATGTGTTTTTAATAGGTATGTTTGTTTTGTGTATATAGAAAAAAATGATCACGGTGGGATGTGAGGTAAAATAAGCATGTAACTTAAAGGAATAAAGCATGTAGAAGTTCTTTTATCATGTTTGAAATTGTTATGGTAGGTTTTATATGGAAAAAGGGGGGGGGGGCAATTTTTATCATGTATGCATACATTTATAATAGGCATAGTGGAAAAAAGAAATGAAATGTAAGCATGATATAGAGACTTTGGTGAGACCAATACGTTGAGTTCGTATTTTCATTATGTTGTAGCATGTGTTTACTATGATTAATTTAAGTATGTTTAAAGAGATAGACCATCGTGGGATAAGACGGTATATGATTCATGGTAAAAGAGTGAATTTATATTTCATGCTTTGATGTTTGTAGTTGTTGATGTTTAACTTAAGCATGGTTTTAAGTAAATTTTGAAGTATTCTTACCTTCTAAATATTTTTATCGACCTAACCTCTTTTTCCATTTCTTTTTCAGTGACCGAACCGCATACGAGATTTGTGGCATGGGACCAAGAGATAGTATGATGCTCTAAGGCTGGAGGAGAGGAACTCGGTGGATGGAGCGGGCTTTCGTTCCTTCTTTCTGATCGAGCAATTCCAGTTCCATCGTCCATATCTAGAGGCGTTGGCGGAGCGGTGGGACCTGGAGAGCTGCGCCTTAATTCTCCCCAAGGGTGCAATGATGCCGACGTTGGAGGATGTCCAGCGGATCACTGGTCTTCCGGTTTCAGGAGAGGCGGTGATCGCGTGTAACGCCCCACATTTACCTAACCGTTTATCGGACGGTAAATGAGTCGCTACTGAACTTAATCCAAATATAAGACCAAAATTTGCAGCTCATTTTTTTTTTTTGATGATAAATATATAAAAAAAAATGATAATAAAAAAAATATAATATCCAATTTTTTTAAATCACCAATGGTCTTAATAAATATCAGAGTTTTGCGAAAACAAGATAAAAAAAAAAATACACAATAAACCACCCCTGTGGGAGCCATCTAAACTGAAAAAACCCAAATGGTTCGACTATAATTTGTTCTGAACCACTACTTCTACTTCGAAGATGATCCTGCGAAAGCCCAAACTTCCAAACTCCTCTTTGATCCTCAGTATATGTTATACCTGCACCAGAAACAACCGAAAAGGGTCGAAAAGGGTGAGCGATTAACTCAGTGAATAAGCCCATTGACAAATTATTTCACGTATATAAAATAAATAAAAATAAGTAATATAAAATTTTAAATTTCTTTTTATTTTTTATTTATTTTATTAAATCGATTTAAAATCAAAAAAAAAAAAAAAAACATGCACATGCACCAATCCTTGGCAATCACAAGAAAAAGCATGAGAGTTAAATGATACAATCATATATATATAATATAAAAAATATAATAAAAAAGAATTTTCTTTAATAAATCAATATAAATTCATGAGCTTAAAAAAATATATGTATTTTAAAACAATCATGTGGCCCAATCCTTGGCCCACGTTGTAGAAATCATGAGGTTTAAATGATATGACCGGGTCGGGTTCTCAATCGGAAGAACCGTTTCCCCAAAATAGGTGTGCCAAGTCCCAAGCGACTAAATCGCTCAAAAAGCTCCCTCGAGGAGACGTCGGATCTAGAAGACGCTGATGGGTCGCCGCTGCCATCACTACGAGAACACCAGCACAGGATGCCCCGGTTGCTGCAAACTCCAAACAAAGGAATCCGCCGCTACAAGGAATGCTTTACCACACCCCTCACCGATCTTGGGACTCTTCGAGTCCTAGACCTTCCTCCCCAAAAGAGAAATATAACGGGGGGATTTATTTCTGAAATATGCTATGATGTGCATCTTAATAAAATCACCTAGGACTAGGTTGTCTCCACTAGTCCTAAATTTTTCCAAAAATATCAAAAATGATAATCCTTAATCCAAATATTATTTCAAAAACATAAGCATTAGAAAATGTATTACATTAATTCTTGAAACATAAATAGCATAATACATGCTATTTTAAATGACATAATGAATGAATTAAATCATGCAATTTTATTTAATAAAAATGCAATTTGACCAATATGAAAAAAATATCCAAATCATACAAATTTATCACAATAAATATCATTGGCATATGAAATTCAACGTTATAGAGCAAAAGCTCACACGAAATAAATCGATAGACCCACTCACCTCGAATGGACCCTAGGTCCGGAGAATGAAGCCCGCAACAAAATTTACAACCTAGATGAACCAAATAAATTATTAATTAAAACCTATAATTCAAGCCTAGACCTAATTTTTCTAATCATGATCAATAGGTATAAATCTTTATACCCAATGAGCTAAATTTATCTCATATAAATCATACAAAAAAAATATAATAGAACCTAAGAAGAAGAATAAAAACCTATTTACCATCTAACCAAACACTAAAAGACAAAACCAGAAAAGATAAAACACAGAAAAGGCAATATCCAGAAAATTCAAAATAATAATAAAATAACAAAAATTGATATAATAACATGAAAACACACATTTTTCTCTATAAAAATAAACTATTAATTAGTAAAAGTTGAAAACAAATAAAACTTATCATCTTATGGATTTGTATAAATCATAAACCTAGCTTTATTAAAGAAAATTCAATTTTAATAATCTAACTTAGATCTAATAATAATAATAGATCAAAACCCTGGTTTTATAAAAATATAAGAATCTAACAATATGAACATATGTATATCAAAACTCTAATTTGATAAAAACACAAAATCCCATAACATAAAAAAAATATTTAATTCTTAAAATAATTAATAAATCAAAACCCTATTTTTTTTATTAAAAGCTCAAAAATCCAAATACCTAAGCATGGATCTAATAAATAATAGGAAAATCAAAAGGTAAAAAGAAAAGATATATTAAATACCTTTTTTCTCTCTCTCTAACTCCTTTCTCTCTCTGCTCTCTCTCTCTCTCTCTCTCTCTCTCTCTCCCAAACTCTTCGGCACCTCACATCTCTCTCTCTCCTTCTCTCTGTCTCATATATACATATTTATCTAATCTAATATTCTCATTTGATTTCAATTTAAATATATATGGTGGTTATGAGAAAGATTTGAAAGGATATGCACAAAAAAAAAAAGAATATATGTATAACCAAAATAAGAAATGACAACTAAGGAAATCATAAATTTTATATTTATTATATCTTATATGTAATAAAAAAATCAAATCAAATATACAATATCAATTGCAACACAATTATGTAAGATATATATATTTTAGGTGTGAAAAACATTTATTAGAAAATCATTGCAGAAACGGAGATGCGGAAACATTATACAATGGCTTTTGAATTTTTTCTAATTTACAAATAGGTCCCTATACGAATTACAGATAGGTCCCTGCAGTCTATAATAGAAAAATTCAAGATTCAAAAACTAGGTCCCTGAAAATCAATAACAATGAAATCTCAAAATTTAATATTTTGAGCTCTAAAATTTTATAAAATTGTAACCATTAAAATCTTGAAAATATTCGAAAGAAAATATATAAAATTTTTAAAATTAACAAATAGTATTTAAAATTGCAAACTAAAATGGGCCCATAAGAATACACTAAATGAGCCAAAACTTAAAAACACACAAAATACACTAATTTTAATTCAAATATCATATTTACATATTTAAATCAAATATATAAAGAAGGGAAAATCCACAGGTGTTACATCGCGGCTACACATGCTGACTACAGGGCTCTCTTCCAAGAGCTGATTGGAGAGTGGGAGTTCGTGGAGCAGGAGAGGACACTAAACCGGATCCTTCTAGGCCAGTTGTCGAGGCAGTATGGCCTTGGTTCCTTCACACAGCATCAAAAGGGTGAAGCTACGGCCAGCTATGAGAGTAGGAGGTTGATGGTCGAGCCAAGAGAGGCGGCCGCGTGCCCACACAGGGCACGGAGGGAGTTGGGAGCGTTCTTCCTCTACTTCTTCGGTCGGGTCCTCTTCTCGACGGCTTCAGACAATGTATCCTCCCACTTCTTGCTGCTGATGGGAGACTTGGGGGGCATGGGCTGTTTCGTGTGAGGCGCGGCGATGCTCGCCCTGTCACGCCCCAGGGCGGCTGTCCCCGAGAGGTGGCAATAATGAAGTATCAGCTATCAATACCTGAGATCAACAAAGACTCCAACAACAACACACAAGCTGGAAAAGCAAAGATAATGATAACTGACTGAAAAGCTAAAGCATAAGATATCAACAATGTCTGTAAACCAAAAACATTATTACAGACTCGAATACACAATCACTGTCCTGTGAGAACCAAGTCTAGTCCAAATAAAATACAACCTGTGCCACATGCATGATTTACAATACATAAAATGACTCTAGGACTACTGACAGCCTCGCACTCGCCACCCGCCGGAAGAACGCTCCACGCCCATAAGACCACGCCACAGGGAAGCTCCAGCTCCACGCCCAACACTGCCCCTGAAAAGAAACAGTATGCGAGGGGTGAGCTACAAGCTCAGTGAGTGGTTGGAAACCAATCACAATACAACAGTTCAATACTAAAACAATTTCCTTTCAAGGAAAAACATGGGTGGAAACCCATGGATAACAAGGTCACGCGGCAGCGCGACCAACCTCGCCCTCACCCTCACTCCCGGAGGAAGACTCTTGGGACTTTTGGGGAGAGACCATACCGTTGGTCGAAGAGACGCGGAATTACTGGTCTACACAACTCTACTGAACCACCACCCTCACCCTCACCCTCACCCTCACTCCTGGAGGGAGACTCTTGGGACTTTTGGGGAGAGACCATACCGTTGGTCGAAGAGACGCGGAATTACTGGTCTACACAACTCTACTGAATCACCACCCTCACCCTCACCCTCACTCCTGGAGGGAGACTCTTGGGACTTTTGGGGAGAGACCATACCGTTGGTCGAAGAGACCCGGAATTACTGGTCTACACAACACTACTGGATCATCTACATTGAGATAACTGCCCAACGATGTCTTTGACCATCGATACGCAACCGGACCCAAAAACTATGGGAACGGACGAACAACGAATGGGTCACGCAGCGACGTGTCTTCACCTCATCCTCACCCTCACCCTTTACAGGTGACATAGGACTTTTGGAGAGATTAGACTCCTCTACACCCTTGGTCCACCGGTAGCCCTTTCCCCGGGTAGTCACTACCTGGTATACTCCCACGATCAGTACGCTTTCGAACGCCTCGGTGGTACCTACGGATGGGAGCCCTCTGTTAGGACAGCCTTTCCAACGCCGGGAAGTTCCTACATTGGATCCAATGAAGGGGAGAACGATTCCACGCTCGCAATATCATTCGTTAGCCCTCTCCCAGGTTGTTATATATGTGTCATTTTTAGCCTTCTGGTCACCATTGGAGCATTCTGGCAGTTTTTCAACTTTTTCTTTTTTCGATCGGAACCGCTAAAATTTCAGACTTTTGGATATCATCATAAGCTTGAGAACTCCGATTGAAAATCTAACTGCATATTATGTGTCCTGGTGCCATTTCAAGCCACTCACGAAAATTTCATCGAATTCTGGTAACGTTTCAGAATTTCACAGTTCCGAATCGTATCCGGGTTTTGACCAAGCGAAAAGTCATTGGGAGACTTTGACCTAGTCAAGTTTGACCCTTGACATGGTCAAAATATTTTGTTTTCTAGTGTGGTTGGGTTGACTAGGGTCAAAGTGCACTTAAACCTAGCTTAACCTAATTAATTCTAAGTGTAAGTGAGTGGTGAGTGTGTGAGTGTGTGAGTAGCTAAGTGTGTGTGTGTGTGAGCCAAATAAAGTCCACGCCCAAGAATAGTTTCCCCCTCCTATTCATCATCTTCTCTCTCAAGCTCTCTCACCTTCTCTTTAAATCCACTTTTTCATCTAGCTAGGGTGGTTAAAAAGAAAAGCCATAGAAGGAGAAAAGGAAGGTATTGTCCCGATCTACCTTTCCATGGTTTCATTTTCGATTTCCCCCTTGTGAGACCTCCTCTCATGGCACCTTTTCTCCTCTGTTTTCAGCCCCTCTTAGGCTGAGAAGAGGCCTTGGTAGTGGTGGCTTTGGTGGTGGCAAATCGGTGCGCGAAGAGCACCCGAAGATCCCTCCTTTCCTTTCCTCCCTTGGGTAAGCTTTCCTCCCCCCTATTTCTTGTTTAGATGGTTGTTTAGGAGGTGAAATGGGGTATGCATGGTATGCATGAGTGTTTGGGGTGTGGGAGGGCTGAGGGAGGTGGTGGGATTGGCTCGGGCGCGCGTGCGGGGTCATCCGCGCGCGTGCGCGCGAGTCTGCGCGCGCAGGCAGAGCAGGCGCGCGCTGTCGGGGGCGCTGGGCGAGTGCGCGCGTACGCGCGGGCGCACGGGCGTGCGCGCGGGGCGCTGCGCAGGGGTGCAGTGCGTGCGGTGCGCGCAGGGGTGCGCGCGGGGTGCTGCGCAGGGGAGCAGTACGCGCGGGTAGGCGCAGGGCTGGACACGCTGTGCGCGCGGGCGCGCGTGAGCGTGCGGCGTGTCTAGGCGAGGCGCGCGCGGGCTGGCGCGCGGCAGTGCGCCTGGGGCGCGGGGGTGCGCGCGTGCGTGCGCACCCGGGTGGCCGTGAGCAAAGCTGCCCGGGTGCGAGAATGTGTCGGGGCACTCGGACTCACGTGCGTACGGGCCCGTATGCATGTTTGTCCGAGTGTTGGGTATTTCTATCGTATTTATTGCGTATTTGTGTATTTTACTCACCATTTTGGTTTCCCATGTTTTGCAGATATTGACGGGCGATCACGCGACGAATCGGGTATTGGTGAGTGGGACAATCCAACCCAGTAGGGAGGCGTTCGATGCACGTAGTTGTGCATTGCTCTCCCATGGGGCACCATAAATGCGTATTAATTTGTAATAAGTGTAATCTGTGCTATGCATGTTCATTATGTTGTATCCATGCCACCTTAGGCTTTGCATGCTAGGAATATGCACCCTTATGTTGTGGATAGAGGCCTATACATCCTGATACCATGCTTTCATGCTAGGAAAGCCTCGACCTACGCATGCTTCCCATTTAGTTTAATTTATTTAAATCAAATGCGAGCTTATGATTACTAGCATGCCTTAGAGAATATTATAACCTCGTGGTTATAATATGTGTCTCCCCGCATCTTAGTTATGCGCCCTGGAGGAATTCTGAAGAATTCATGACATTAGTAGAGTTGCAATCGGTGTCGGCGGATCCAGGTGGATCGTATCCGTGTGGGTAGGCTGTTTCTCTTCCCTTCGTTGGATCCGTGTAGGGACTCCTCAGCGTTAGACAGGCCGTCCTGACAGAGGGCTCCCATCAGTAGGTACCTCCTGATAGTGTTTCGGACTGTGTTGAATTGTGGGAGTAGACCAGGCGAGCTACGGAGTGGAGGAGAGGCTATCGGTGGACCAAGGGTGATTAACAACCTAGTCAGTCCCAAAAGACCATGTCACCAGCTTGAGGGTGAGGGTGAGGGTGTGGTGGGTCGGCGATGTAGCGACCCATTGGATTGTGTAGTTATTGTCACTTAGAGGCTATAAATAATCTGAGGTTAATATGAATTGTGATGCATGGGTTGTGCTATTCACTGAGCGTGTGGCTCACCCCTCGCATATATTTTTCTCCAGTTATATCTGAGTCGGATTTGAAGGAGGAGCTCCCCGAGGTGCATCAGCAGTAGCGGAGCAGCGTCACGGTCTGATTGTGAGAGGCCATTCAGCATCCCCCCCCTTTGATTGTATGTATTGTTTTCTGTGCTTGGGCACACGTTTTTATTATATTTGGATGTCGTTGTATATATTGGCTCTCACAGGACAGTTGATTATGTATCGGGTCTGTAACATGTCTTTTGAATTACAGACTCAGTCTTTTAGCTTCCGTTATTTGTGTATATATTATGTCAGCCTTATTGTTGTCTGTGTTGCCATTGTTGATGTTGTTTAGAGTATGTTATTGACCTCCTGTATAGTCTGCTGATATCATATATACCATTGCCGCGTCTCGGGGATGGCCACCCTGGGGCGTGACAAAAGTTACAACCCTGGGGTGATTACATCGCTAGCGCTCTAACTAATAAGGTACAACCCGACAGCGGGTCATACCCACGTCTATTTCAGATAGGCCTATCAGTTTTAACATGCGCATATATATATATATATAGGGGGTCAATGGGGTGCGACCGTGCGCACGGTGCACCACATCGTGCGCCCCATTTAAAGACCGTCCGATCGATGGACCTCGATCGGACGGTCAATTAAAAAAAATAATCAAAACCACCTCGAAATCACCCCCGTCTCTCTCTCGCTGTCTCTCTCTCTCTCTCTCTCTCTCGAAACCACTCTCTCTCTCTCGTCGACCCCCGTCGACGACGACCGTGACCCCCTGCCGACGACGCCCTTCCGACCCCCTTCCGACTCGACCCCCTTCCAACCCCCTCGACCCCCTTCCGACCCCCTGCCAACGACGCCGACCCCCTTCGTTTTCGTTTTTTGTTTTTTGTTTTTTTTTAAAAAAACGTGGACCGTCCGATCGCGAGAGCAGCGATCGGACGGTCCACGATCAGGGCGCACGATGGGGTGCACGGTCGCACGACCGCACCCCATCGGTCGCCTATATATTTATATATATTTATATATATATATATCCAGGAGAATTATATCTAACTATGTGCATGAACCATATGCACAATCATCTAATAATTAACCATACCCCTAACATGGATTTACTTCATAAACAACAATTCATACAACATTCATACATGGTATGGCCAACTTAAACATGCATACGTGGCAATTAATCATATAAGCACACAAAGCATAACTTAAGCATGTGTTGGATATCACTAACTTAAAAGAAAGGGTCAAGCGCGATCTCGTGCACTAACAGGTGCATGCCAATATTCCAAACGAACCTGAGTCGAGTAGGAAATCGCATCTACTTACTCAGTTCGTTCAGAGGGAGAGGGTGAGAGAGATCATCATCTCATGAAGCTGGTCATAGCTTTGCCCCATTAGCATGGGCGCAACAACTACACCACGCCCTCGAGTCTTATCGCAAGGGAATATTAGGCAAGTGCCCATTATTAACCCAGACTTAATCATGCTGGATATTCCAATTAATATAGTGGGAGTAGTATTACAATACTACCTAAGGCATGCCATATTCTATACATTCATACACATTACAGAACACATGCCCATACTAGAGGGGCGCATGCGATACAATCATTCACACATGGATACAATACATGCAATATAAGCCTAACATGTAAGATATCTAACATATTATAGTTTAAGCATGGCCATACTACTTATCTACACAAGTAGTATAGCTAGGATGCCCCATTGATGCGCGACGCACGACTACGCGCGTCGAGCGCATCTCGAGGGGGGGGGGGATTGGATCGAACCACTCACAGATACCCGAATCGTCGCGCGTCCGGTCTACGAGATCTGCAAAACACAACCAATGATCCACAATTAAAATATGGAACCTCCTATCACACATATAAGCCTACTTCATGAAGGCCCTAACCCCTGATACTTCCATATTATCACCCAAGACACATGCAAACAACTCCTTGACACTCAACCAAGCAAAACTGCCAAACCAGCGGTAACCAGCCCTACTAATTGGTCTCCACAGCACCCAATACACTTCCAAAAATTATGAAATAAATCATGCACATTCTCTGATATGCTGGGATCATAATCCATGCAAACATTAGAACCTAATTTTGCCTCTACAAGCCTGAAACAAATTATTTCCAGAAGCAGGTCAATTCCTACGCGAATCTGGACAGGCCATGTAAAACTGATTCTAACTTACACCACAGATATCATAATGACCCCAAATTTCATATATAACAACTAGACACATAGATGATCATATCATATGAAGACATAATCCTAAAAATGTGCCTCTAAATACTAGATTCACTAAGATCTTTAAAATGCAGAGTGCTGCCTTACCAAAACAGGGGGAGGGAAATGGGGAGATGCGGGGTTCTCGACACACCCACGACCACCTCAACCACCACCACCACTACCACCACCTCATCAGCATCTCCTCAAGCTCTTCATGGCAGAAAATTGGGGTGCAAGGGCATGAGAAGGGGATTGAGAGAAGAGAAACAACAACAACAACACAATCACCCTTTCTCACCTTTTCTCACTCTTTCTTGAGCTGCTTCTTCATCCTTTCCTCCATTAACAACACACACACAACCAAAAAAAACAGAGAGGGAGAGGGAGACGAGAGTGAGAGAGAGTGAGAGGTTTCCACACAAAGGGGGGCTTAAATGGAAATAAAGTGAGTTGGTGGGGGGAACAAGACCAAATCGTCCCTGACCAGAAATTCTGGACGGGCTTCACTAGAACAGCCATAACTTCCCCGATATAGCTCCGAATTGCACAATTCAAAATCCTTTGGAAATCCAAGAAGATTATATACAACTTTCATGTTTATGCCAAATCAAATAATCCCTCAAGCTATTCCGAAATGAGAGCTAAACATTGAACAGGGCTGCTGCCAGAATTTTTCATCCCCGGGGTATACTTGGAAAAATACCCATAACTTTTACTACATGAATCCAGTTGATCTAATTCCACTTTTGTACGAAAGCTAACTCAAAACTGAGCATCTCATGATAAAATCATATTTAAACCTCTTCATCTTGGATTTTAACAAAATTAAATCCAAATACCAAATCGGAAATACATAACTTCTAGGAGAAAAATTATGTAGCCAAATTCTCAATCAGAGCGCTCCAACTCCTGCAGGTGGCTAAAAGACAAAATTTTTGCGACTCCGATCGAAAAATAAGGCTCCAAATGACACAGGCATAACACGCCCACCTCTCCGCGAAGCTCTCGAAGAAGGTGAAGAGGGCCGGGGGTAAGAACCTCGGTGGATTTGTTGCCTTCCTTCAGGTATGAGTTAGTGAAAAGGAAAATATTTTTCTTTTGACTTGTTTCACTTGATTCTGATAATTCTTTTCCTATAGGTCTTCGGATATGAGCATTTTTCCATCAATCGTCCTACTCCGGTGCCTTTTGACCGTGCTCTCCTTTGGGCAATGAGGTGGGCGCCTCTAGGATCTTCTTGTTTGCGTCGCTTTGCGCAATTTTGAGAGGCTTTCCATGTTTTGAAAGAAGAAGAGGTATAATTTCTGGATCTCTGACTTTTATTTGATTTTCTTTTGACTAAGCTCTCTTCTTATTTCTTTGATATTTTGTTCTGTAGATGACTTGGAGGCCCTACACGGAGGAGGAGGTCTCGGAGGAGCTGTCGAGGGACGTTTGGCTGATCTTCTTTAATGAGGTCATCTTTCACGCGATCAGCCGGGTCGTCCGTCAGCTTGGGTATCATCAGTGGGTTCCCGTCGATCTGCAGAAGCGTCCTTCGATCCCGGTAGCCGGAATTCCTCGGGACACGACTCGCCCAAGAAATTATGCAACATATGTGGCAGGATGGGTGAGCAGGGGGACTCTGGTGGAGCGTTGTCCCGAGGTGACTAGCAGTGAGGAGTACATGGCCTGGTACCGCCAAGAATATGTCAGCATCCTCGGGACCATGGAGGAGGAGATCCCGGACGCCTATGTAAGAAAAGCTCTCTCTCCTTTCTTTTGCCCTTTTTTTTCCTTGTGTTTTTTTTTTAAAATGTATCTTCTTTTGTAGGTTGAGCTGAATGAGTTGGAGAACAAACTCAAGACTGCCAACGAGCACCTCCAAGCACGGGCCGTGTTATATATGTGTCACCTTTAGCCTTCAGGGCACCTTTGGGACATTTCTGGCAGTTTTTCGATCGGAACCGCTAAAATTTTAGACTTTTGGCTATCATCCTGAGCTTGAGAACTCCGATTAAAAATCTAACTGCACATTATGTGTCCTCGTGCCATTTCAAGCCACTTACGAAAATTTCATCGAATTCCGGTAACGTTTCAGATTTGGGTAGTTCCGAATTGAATCCGGGTTTTGAACAAGCGAAAAGTCATTGGGAGACTTGACCAAGTCAAAGATGACTTTGACCAAGTCAAATTTGACCATTGACTTGGTCAAAACATTTTGTTTGTTAGTGTGGTTGGGTTGACCTAAAGTCAAACCCAAAAACCTAAGTGTGTGTGAGTGTGTGCCCTAAGTGGGCGTCCCCTTCCTTCTCTCCCCTTCTCTTCTCTTCTCTTCTCTTCTTCATCCCTCTCAAACACAAATCCATCTTTCCCTCTTGTTGTTTTCCACCATTAGAGCTAGTAGGAGAAGAAAAACAAGGATACCCTAGAAGGAGAAAAGATTGGTAAGGGCTTGATCTATCTCCCCATGGTTTTTGTTTTGGCTTTCCCCTTTTGTTTACCTCCCTCTCATGGTTCCCTTTCTCCCCTGTTTTCAGCCATTTTAGGGCTGAGAGTAGGTCTTGGTGGTGGTGGTTTGGTGCGCAAAGGGCACCCGAGTTCCTCCCTTTGTTCTTCCTCTCTTGGGTGAGTCCTTCTCCTCCCTATGCTTATTTAAATGCTTGTTTTGGATGTGTAAATGGTTATGCATGCTTGCATGGGTGTTAGGAGGGGTGTGGGAGGGCTGAGGAGGGGGTGGAAGGGGCTCAAGCGCACGTGCGGGGTGCTGCGCGGGGGCGCAGTGCGCGTCGGTACGCCAGGGCTGGACGCGCGGGCAGGGGCACGGCAGTGCGCCCGGGGCGCAGAGGAGCGTGCGGGCGTGCGCATTCATGCGTGCGCGTGGGGGTGGCCGTGTGTACGGCTGCCCGTGGGTTCGGGAGGGTGTCGGGGCACTCGGACTCGCGTGCGTACGTGCGTGCTCGCGTGCGTGCGGGCCCGTACGCATGCTTGTCCAAGTATTGGGTATTTCTAGTAAATTTATTACGTATTTGTGCAGTTTACTCACCATATTGAATGCCCTGTCTTGCAGATCTTGACGGACGGTCACGTAGCGACCCGGGTTTTGGTGAGTGGGACAATCCAACCCAGTAGGGAGCTGTTCGATGCACGTAGGCGTGCATTGCCCTCCCCTGGGGCACCATAATTGTGTATTATCTTGTAATAATGAAAAAGCTATGCATGCATGATTAATATGATATATCCATGCCACCTTAGACTTTGTATGCTAGGGATACGCACCTTTATATCATGTATAGCGGCCAATGCATGTTTAGTCACCTTGTCCTTTAATTGGAAAGCCCCAAACTATGCATGTTCCCATCTAGTTTAATTTAATTAAATCAAATGAGAGCATATAGTTACAAGCATGCCTTAAAGAATATTATAACCTTGTTGTTATAATATATGTCTCCCCGCATCTTAGTTATGCGCCCTGGAGGAATTCTTGAGAATTCATGACATTAGTAGAGTTACAATCGGTGTCGACGGATCCAAGAGGATTGTATCGCGCGTGAGTAGGCTGTCTTCTCCATTTGGTTGGATCCGAGGTAGGAACTCCCCGGCGTTGGCTATACCTGACAGAGGGCGCCCGTCCGTAGGTACCTCCGATGTGTCGGACAGTACTGATAGCAGGAGTATACCAGGCAGAGGCCCGAGGGTGGGAGAGGCTACCGGGTGGACCAGGGGCGGAGAGCGGTCTAGTATGCCCCAAGAGGCCCATGTCACCCCCCGGAAAGGGTGAGGGTGAGGGGGGCAGGTGGGTTGGCGATGAAACGACTCAGTAGAATGTGTAGTTGCTCCTGTGTTAGGGGCTATCAATTATTTGTGGATAATATGAATTGTGATGCATGGGTTGTGCTATTCACTGAGCGTGTGGCTCACCCCTCGCATATATTTTTCTCCAGTTTTGTCTGAGTCGGATCTGAAGGAGGAGCTCCCCGAGGCACTAAGCAGTAGCGGAGCAGCGTCACGTTCTGCGAGTGAGAGACCATCAGCATCCCTTTTTGATTGTATGTATTTTTATCCGTGCTTAGGCACATACTTGTATTTGGATGTCATTGTATATATATTGGCTCTCACAGGACAGTTGATTATGTATCGGGTCTGTAATATGTCTTTGAATTACAGACCCAGTTGTTTGAGCTTCCGCTATTTGTATATATTGTGTCAGCCACCTTATTGTCTGTGTTGTCATTTCGATGTTGTTTAGAGTATTTTATTGATCTCCTGTATAGACTACTGATATTATATATACTTGCCACGTCTCGGGGACGGCCGCCCTGGGCGTGACAAAAGTTGGTATCAGAGCCTGGTCCTGTCAGAGCCAATTGTTTTCTTAGAGATGAGTCCTAGGATTTCTATATGAGTATTCTGATCCTAGTGTCTGGTTTTCTTAGGTTGCTGATATGCCTCCTCGCAGAGGAATGCGTGGGCGTGGTCCCTCTCGGCCTTTGGAGGTTCCCGGACCTACCAGAGGCGAGGATGCTACTTGAGAGTCCTCGGTTATGGGGCCAGGACTGGCGCAGGAGCCTCCTGCATGGGAGCGTGCTTACGCTCGTATAGCAGATCTGGTGGAGACTCAGACTAGAGCACTGGAGGCTCAGACTAGGGCGTTAGCTGAGCAGGCACGAGAGATCCAGGAGCTGTGGGTGGCCTGCGAGGCAGTTCCGCAGGTCCCATTGGTGGCAGATCCACCGGTGGTGCCCGACGTACCCCCTGTCCCCGTGGTGATTCCGGTGGTGGGAGTTCAGGATCCCCTGGAGAGGGAGGTGGAGCTGGAGGCCGCAGCACGAGTGCATCATAGTGGCCTCACTGCCTTTCTGAAGCTCCACCCTCCCGAGTTCCATGGACAGACGGCGGATCCCCTTGCCCCTGAGCGTTGGTTGATGGAGGTGGACAAGATCTTCTCGACCATGCACTGCACCGACCGCCAGCGTGTCTCCCTGGCCACCTTCATGCTAAAGGGTAGCGCCGCCGACTGGTGGGCCACCCGATCGGTGGACATTCCCGAGGGAGTGGAGCGACTTCTATGGGCGGGGTTTCGGAGGTATTTCCTGGAGGAGTACTTCCCGTTTTTGACGTTCCAGATCGTGATGCGATAGTTCAAGCAGCTGGCGCGGGGCTCCATGTCAGTCGCTGACTACTCCACACGCTTCACGAGGCTTTCCAGGTTCGCCCCCGCCTTGGTGATGGATGAGGAGACGCGGTGCCGTCGTTTCGAGATGGGTCTCATTAGCACCATTCGGGTGCATGTCACCTCTCAGGCATTCACAAGGTACTTGGACTTGGTGTCTCCGGCGAAGACAGTTGAGAGAGACCTTGGGGTCCCTTTGGGGGTTCCAACCCCTTCTGCTGACCAGAGACCCCCCAGGAGCCAGGACCAGGTACATCGTAAGAAGAAGCGACCCCGCTTTGATCATTCAGCGGCTGCCGATAATCCAGTCGATGTGGTGCCAGCGCGAGGTTCAGCACCCATTGCGGTAGTACCAGTCCAGGCCAGGCAGCCGGAGAAGCGGCGCTATTTCCATTGTCAGCGCGTCGGGCATATTTTATATAATTTCCCCGACGCTGGCCGACCCCGCGTGCTGCCCCCGAGGCAGCAGCAGCTACAGCAGCAGTCGTACCAGCAGCAGCAGCCACAGGGTGGCCGAGCTGACCAGAAGAGGCAGCCAGTGCAGCCTGCGAGGCGTGCCCCTGCTCCTCAGCCGCAGTTTGTTCAGGACCGAGTTGCAGCACTTTCAGCCAAGGAGGCGCAGGCTTCGGGTAGTGTGGTAAGACGTATTGTTTTGATCTCCCAACTCCCTGCATATGTGTTATTTGATTCCGGAGCCACGCACTCGTTCGTGTCTCCCATTTTTGCGAGACGGATGGGCGTGGTGTCCGCCCCTCTTAATGTTATGCTGGAGATATCATTGCCCGTCGGAGACCGTATTCTCCTCCGTTGTGTATACCGAGGGTGTACTGTGGTGATTGCGGAGCATGAGTTTCTAGTGGAGTTGGTAGAGCTCGCCATGTCGGACTTCGATGCCATCCTGGGAATGGATTGGCTCTCAGCTAGTCACGCCAGCATCGACTGTTTTGCGAAGTCGATGCGCGTGTCTTTTCTAAGACCGATCTCCGTTCGGGCTACTATTAGCTGAAGATCCGGGAATCAGATATTTCAAAGATGGCCTTTCGTACCCGTTATGGGCACTACGAGTTCCGAGTACTGCCGTTTGGGTTGACGAATGCGCCGGCAGCCTTCATGGATCTGATGAACCGGGTGTTTTGGCCCTTCCTCGACTCCTTCGTAGTAGTCTTCATCGATGATATTCTGGTGTACTCGAGGAGTCTTGAGGAGCACGCTTGCCACCTCCGCACTGTCTTGGAGACTTTGGGCCGACATCAGTTGTTCACCAAGTTCAGTAAGTGCGAGTTTTGGTTGGAGCGTATGGCCTTTCTGGGCCACGTGATTTTCGGCGAGGGCATATCTGTGGACCCGGACAAGACGCTCGCCGTGTCGAATTGGCGTCGACCGTCGAACCCCACAGAGATTCGGAGCTTCCTGGGCTTGGCGGGTTATTATCGGAGGTTTGTCGAGGGTTTCTCGAAGATAGTTGTTCCTCTGACCCGCCTCACTCGGAAGGATGTCCGGTTCGAGTGGTCCCCAGCTTGCGAGGAGAGCTTCCTGGAGTTGAAGCAAAGGCTCACCTCAGCGCCAGTTCTTACCATTCCGTCTGGGAGTGGTGGGTTCGCAGTCTACTCCGATGCATCGCGGTTGGGTGCGGGTTGCGTCCTGATGCAGTACGGTAAGGTTGTGGCTTACGCGTCGCGTCAGTTGAAACCCCATGAGCAGAATTACCCCACCCACGACTTAGAGTTAGCAGCGATCATCTTTGCGCTGAAGATGTGGAGGCACTACCTCTATGGCGAGGAGTTCGAGCTCTTCACTGATCACAAGAGCTTGACTTATTTGCAGTCCCAGCCGGAGCTCAACATGCGTCAGAGACGTTGGGTCGAGTTCCTGAAGGACTATGATTGTGACATCGCTTACCATCCGGGTAAGGCGAATGTCGTGGCCGATGCTCTCAGCAGGCAGCCCTTGGGCATGGCCGCCCACTTGGCTGTACGTCGTTCGAGGCTTCTAGAGGAGGCCGCTTGCTGGATCAGCGTTTGAGAGACTCCTGAGGGTGGCTTTTTGGCCAGGCTAGTGGTGCAGCCCGTTCTTCTCGACGAGATCCGCACGGCTCAGGGGGCAGGATCCTCACTTTCTAGTCCTCTCTGAAGGCGTTGCTCGGGGCGAGCGTCCGGACTACCAGATTCACGAGGACGGGATCCTTCGATTCAGAGGTCGAGTATGCATTCCTGACGACGCAGAGTTGAAGCAGAAGATCTTGGACGAGGCCCATCGTTTGAGGTACACAGTGCATCCTGGTGGCACAAAGATGTACAGGGGCCTTCGTCGTGGCTACTGGTGGCGCGGAATGAAGACGGATATTGGCCGTTTCGTTGCCTGTTGCTTGCTATGCCAGCAGGTGAAGTCGGAACATCAGCGTCCTGCGGGGAAGCTGCAGTCCATTGAGATTCCTCAGTGGAAGTGGGAGCAGATCACCATGGACTTCGTCTCGGGGTTGCCGAGGTCACGTTCGGGGCGCGATGCCATCTGGGTAATCGTCGACCGACTGACTAAGTCCGCTCATTTCCTCCCCATCCGACTCACCGATTCTCTTGACACCCTGGCGCAGTTGTTTGTCTCTGAGATTGTTCGTCTCCATGGCACTCCCGTCAGCATCATTTCTGATAGAGACGCGAGATTTACTTCGAGGTTCTGGCGTAGCCTCCAGCACGCCCTTGGTACGAACCTCCACTTCAGTACAGCATTTCATCGCAGACGGACGGTCAGTCGGAGAGGACGATTCAGACCCCGGAGAACATGCTGCGAGCTTGCGTTCTCGACTTTGGGGGCAGTTGGGAGAGGCATCTTCTGTTGGTGGAGTTTGCCTACAACAACAGCTACCACTCGAGTATCCGGATGGCACCATACGAGGCGCTCTATGGCCGCAGCTGCAGGTCCCCCTTGTGTTGGGACGAGGTCAGAGAGCACCAGTTGGAGGGACCAGAGATCATCCACCAGACCTCAGAGATGGTCAAGACGATTCGCGAGCGTATCCGAGTCGCTCAGAGTCGTCAGAAGAGCCACGCCGATCGTCGTCGCCGTGAGCTCGCCTTCGAGGTTGGTGACCATGTCTTCCTGAAGGTGTCCCCGATGAAGGGCATCTTCCGTTTCAGCGTGCGGGGCAAGCTGAGTCTGCGTTTCATTGGGCCGTTCCTCATCCTCGAGCGAGTTGGGGAGGTGGCCTATCGCATAGCTCTGCCCCCACAGCTGGCTCAGGCCCATGACGTCTTCCATGTATCGCAGCTGAGGCGTTACGTCCACGATCCTGCTCACGTCATTCCGTTCGAGCCGCTCGTCTTTGAGCCGGACTTGTCATTCGTGGAGCAGCCGATCGAGATCCTGGACCGACGCGAGAAGAGGCTCTGCACCAAGACCGTCCAGTTGGTCAAGGTGCGAAGGCAGCACCAGTCTGGTGCCGAGGCCACTTGGGAGCGCGAGGACGCCATGCGTGGCGCATATCCGCATCTTTTCCCTTCCTAGATGTTTTTGTATTTATTTTGAGGACAAAATTTCCTAAGGGGGGAAGAATGTTATATATGTGTCACTTTTAGCCTTCAGGGCACCTTTGGGACATTTCTGGCAGTTTTTCAACTTTTCTTTTTTCGATCGGAACCGCTAAAATTTTGGACTTTTGGCTATCATCTTGAGCTTGAGAATTCCGATTGAAAATCTAACTGCACATTATGTGTCCTTATGCCATTTCAAGCCACTCACAAAAATTTCATCGAATTCCGGTAACGTTTCAGATTTGGGCAGTTCCGAATCGTATCCTGGTTTTGACCAAGCGAAAAGTCATTGGGAGACTTGACCAAGTCAAAGATGACTTTGACCAAGTCAAGATTGACCATTGACTTGGTCAAAACATTTTGTTTGTTAGTGTGGTTAGGTTGACCTAAAGTCAAACCCAAAAACCTAAGTGTGTGTGAGTGTGTGAGTGTGTGTGTGTGAGTGTGTGCCCTAAGTGGGCGTCCCCTTCCTTCTCTCCCCTTCTCTTCTCTTCTCTTCTCTTCTCTTCTTCATCTCTCTCAAACACAAATCCATCTTTCCCTCTTGTTGTTTTCCACCATTAGAGCTAGTAGGAGAAGAAAAACAAGGAAACCCTAGAAGGAGAAAAGATTGGAAAGGACTTGATCTATCTCCCCATGGTTTTTGTTTTTGCTTTCCCCTTTTGTTTACCTCCCTCTCATGGTTCCCTTTCTCCCCTGTTTTCAGCCATTTTACGGCTGAGAGTAGGTCTTGGTGGTGGTGGTCTTGGTGGTGGTGGTTTGGTGCGCGAAGGGCACCTGAGTTCCTCCCTTTGTTCTTCGTCTCTTGGGTGAGTCCTTCTCCTCCCTATGCTTGTTTAAATGCTTGTTTTGGGTGTGTAAATGGTTATGCATGCTTGCATGGGTGTTAGGGGGGGTGTGGGAGGGCTAAGGAGGGGGTGGAAGGGGCTCGGGCGCGCGTGCGAGGTCATCCGCGCGCGTGCGCGCGAGTCTGCAAGCGCAGGCAGGCGCTGGCGCGCGCAGACAGGCGCGCTGGCGGGCGCGCTCGCGTACGCGCCGGCTTGCGCGCGGGTGTGCGCGCGGAGTGCTGCGCACTGGCGCAGTGCGCGATGGTACGCCAGGGCTGGACGCGTGGTGCGTACGTCTGGGCGCGCGAGCAGGGGCACGGCAGTGCGCCCGGGGCGCAGAGGCGCGTGCGGGCGTGCGCATTCGTGCGTGCGCGTGCGGGTGGCCGTGTGTACGGCTGCCCGTGGGTTCGGAAGGGTGTCGGGGCACTCAGACTCGCGTGCGTACGCGCGTGCTCGCATGCGTGCCGGCCCGTATGCATGCTTATTCGAGTATTGGGTATTTCTAGTAAATTTATTACGTATTTGTGTAGTTTACTCACCATATTGAATGCCTTGTCTTGCAGATCTTGACGGTCGTTCACGTAGCGACCCGGGATTTGGTGAGTGGGACAATCCAACCCAGTAGGGAGGTGTTCGATGCACGTAGGTGTGCATTGGCCTCCCCTAGGGCACCATAATTGTGTATTATATTGTAATAATGAAAAAGCTATGCATGCATGATTAATATGATATATCCATGCCACCTCAGACTTTGTATGCTAGGGATAGGCACCCTTATATCATGTATAGCGGCGAATGCATGTTTAGTCACCTTGTCCTTTAATTGGAAAGCCCCGAACTATGCATGTTCCCATCTAGTTTAATTTAATTAAATCAAATGAGAGCATATAGTTACAAGCATGCCTTAGAGAATATTATAACCTTGTTGTTATAATATGTCTCCCCGCATCTTAGTTATGCGCCCTGGAGGAATTCTTGAGAATTCATGACATTAGTAGAGTTACAATCGGTGTCGACGGATCCAAGAGGATTGTATCGCGCGTGAGTAGGCTGTCTTCTCCTTTTAGTTGGATCCGAGGTAGGAACTCCCCGGCGTTGGCTATACCTGACAGAGGGCTCCCGTCCGTAGGTACCTCCGATGTGTCAGACAGTACTGATAGCGGGAGTATACCAGGCGGAGGCCCGAGGGTGGGAGAGGCTACCGGGTGGACCAGGGGCGGAGAGCGGTCTAGTATGCCCCAAGAGGCCCATGTCACCCCCCGGAAAGGGTGAGGGTGAGGGGGGGGGGGGAGGTGGGTTGGCGATGAAACGACCCACTAGAATGTGTAGTTGCTCCTGTGTTAGGGGCTATAAATTATTTGTGGATAATATGAATTGTGATGCATGGGTTGTGCTATTCACTGAGCGTGTGGCTCACCCCTCGCATATATTTTTCTCCAGTTTTGTCTGAGTCGGATCTGAAGGAGGAACTCCCCGAGGCACTACAGCAGTAGCGGAGCAGCGTCACTTTCTGCGAGTGAGAGACCATCAGCATCCCTTTTTGATTGTATGTATTGTTATCCGTGCTTGGGCACATACTTGTATTTTGATGTCATTGTATATATATTTGCTCTCACAGGACAGTTGATTATGTATCGGGTCTGTAATATGTCTTTGAATTATAGACCCAGTTGTTTGAGCTTCCGCTGTTTGTATATATTGTGTCAGCCACCTTATTGTCTGTGTTGTCATTTCGATGTTGTTTAGAGTATTTTATTGATCTCCTGTATAGACTGCTGATATTATATATACTTGCCACGTCTCGGGGACGGCCGCCCTGGGGCGTGATAGGCCGGGCAGGTAGAGCGGTTGCGGGTGTAGAGGCGACGCCTGGAGGAGCGGGTTCAGGTCCTTGAGGCTCAGGTTGATGCTCTGTCTAGAGCGAGAGCCGACGGTGCTTCTTCCTCTTCTGCTCCTCCTCCATCCATGGCTTCTGATCGAGAGCTTGAATTAATGGACGAGCTAGGCGTGGCCTGGAGTGAGCTCCTGGCCACTCGGATGGAGCTCGATCAGGCTAGGGAGAGGGCCGCGAGGGCCGAGGATGAGGTCGACATGTTGCGGTCCGACAGAGCTTTGAGAGAGGAGGAGATGGACCAGCTGCAGTCCCGTATCATGCTAAGGGAGGAGGAGTCTTCCACTCTAGGTCGTGAGCAGGACTCCTTTCAGGCTAGAGTATCAAAGTTGGAGATGTCGGCCGGCGTGCCTGGTGGTTTGATGGGGGACCTGGTTCATTTACTTCAGGCGGCCGGAGACAGGGATCGGGAGGCCATCAGGGCCTCAAAGGCGAGAGCAGGGGAGCTGGAAGAGAGGTTGAGGGTGGCCGAGGATCGATCCGGAAGTACGGAGAGCTGCCTTCGTCAGAGGTTGGAGAGATGAGATCGGGATATGCAGCAAGTCCGTCTCTGGGAGGTCACTATGTGAGGAAAGTTAGTCGGGGAGGGTCTATGACGGTGGCGGATCTCGACCTTCTCCCTCTCGAGCCTGACCACTCGGTCTCTGCCTCCCTAGCCACCGAAGCCACCTTCAGTCGAGCTTCCCACCCATGAGTGACCCAAAGTCGTGGGATATATGTGAGAGCGGCTTCTTCGGTCCGTGAGACTCCTGCTGCTCCAGATGTTCAAGAAGCCCAGTCTTCTCACCCGCCACCGCTTCCTTCAAGCCAGGATGCTCCTCCTTCGACCCAGCCTTCCGAGGACGACGACACTCCGAGGTATATTCTTTTCTTTAGCCTATGGTAGGGAACTTTGGTTTTTATGGCAACGGGTCTAAGTTTTCATTCCTCTCTTGACTTTAAGTGATCTCGAGGGTGCTTTTTGTCTTGGTCTTAATAGAAAACTCATACGTGTGGCAAAGAATTTAAGTTTTCTTCTTATTTTTTGGCTCAGGTGATTATTTCGATGATGGATAGCTCAAGACATTCGGATTTGGAGCCCTTGGGGGATCTATCTTTTCTTTCCCTTTATAAAGACTTTGTTTTGTGTAATTTTTATGTTTTAGGGACAATTTATGTTTAGATCTTTATGGGATAATCTTTTAGCTTTCCACATGCATGGTTTGGTGTAATTGACATGGATGTTTTAGTGTTTTGAAAGGTCTTTCAATTTAGGTTGATGTGTATGCGTGTGAATGAGTTTTGGTTTCGTAGGTTTGATTCATGGACGAATGGATGAAATTGAAATACGAATGTCCTTGATTTATATTTATGTTGGTTTTGAAGATGTATCGGTACATGAAATGCGTATGTACAAGTTTTGGGAGAGAATGTCTTTCATAGGTATTAAAGAGTTGAAGAGTTGATTGAAATGGGACTAACAGCAGGTTTTTAAGTAGCAGGTATGGGACGGCTACTTATTTTTAGCCGCTCAGTGAGGGGTGGCTTGCTTTATTTAGCCGTCCCTAGACAGGCATAATTTATCTGTAGGGCGCCGGCTTGTTACTTTCAGCCGTCTAGTGCCAAGCGGCTAGATGGGCTTAGCCGCCCCTGGCTTGGGACAATTTCCTGCTTCTGCTTTTGTCTGCTATTGTTGAAAGTTTTCCCCAGTGCTTTGTCAACCTTTAAAACTTGTAAAAACATTCTTTCCATGAATCAAGTGTTAAATCTATCCGGATTGCGCCCCTGCACTAAATTTCAAGCTCCTCTGGCTCGAATTGTCAAGGGCTACTGTCACGCCCCAGGGCGGCCGTCCTCGATACGTGGTAAATATATATAATATCAGCAGTCCATACACAAGATCAATAAAAGACTCTAAACAACATCGAAGGTAATAATACAATTAACAATGTAGCTGACATAATATATACACATATAGCGGAAGCTTAAACGACTGAGTCTGTAATTCAAAGACATATTACAGACCAGAATACATAATCAATTGTCCTGTGAGAGCCAATATAAGACAAACACATCCACATACAAGTATTGTGCCCGAGCACGAGTTACAATACATACAAGCAAAAAAAGGGGGATGCTGATGGCCTCTCACCCGCAAGATCTAAATACGCGAACGCTGCTCCGCTACTGGTGTGATGCCTCGGGGAGCTCCTCCTTCAGATCCGACTCAGTGACAACTGGAGGAAAAAGACATGCGAGGAGTGAGCCACACGCTCAATCAATGGTACAATCTATGCAACACAACTCATATTAACCTTAAAAATCATTAATGTCCCAAGATGGGAGTAACTGTACAAATTGGTGGGTTGTAGCGATGCCAACCCACCTCACCCTCACCCTCACCCTTTAGAGGTGACATAGGACTCTTGGGAGAGATTAGACTGCTCTACACCCTTGGTCCACCGGTAGCCCTTTCCCCGGGTAGCCTCTACCTGGTATACTCCCATGGTCAGTACATTCCCGAATGCATCGATAGTACCTACAGATGGGAGCCCTCTGTTAGGACAGCTTTTCCCAACCCGGTTAGTTCCTACACGGATCCAACGAAGGGGAGAAAACAATCTACACTCACGGATACGATCCTCTTGGATCCGTCGACAACGATCACTAAACACTTCTAAGGTAATGAATTCTCAAGAATTCCTCCAGGGCGCATAACTAAGATGCGGGGAAAAACATATTATAATAACAAGGTTATAATATTTTCTAAGGCATGCTTATACTAACATAATCTCATTTTGGTATAATTAAATTAAACTAGATGGGAACATGCATAGATCAAGGCTTTTCAAGCATGGGACATGGTGTCTAGGCATGTATGGGCCTCTATACATGATACATGGATGTATATCCCTAGCATACAATGTCTAACATGGTATGGTTACATCATAGCAAAACATGCATTAACATAAGTTTTTATTCACACAAGTTAATATGTAGTTATGGTGCCCCAGGGGAGGGCAATGCACGCCTACGTGCATCGATCGCCTCCCAACTAGGTTGGATCGACCCACACACCGCAACCCGGGTCGTTGCGTGATCGTTCGCCAAGATCTGCAAGACAAGGGCATTCAATATGGTGAGTATAACTACACAAATATACATGGAATTTACTAGAAATGCCAAAAACTCGGACAAGAACACATACGGGCTCGCACACATGCGAGTACGTACGTACGCACGCAAGTCCGAGTGCCCCGACACCTACTCGAACCCTCTGGCAGCCACACGCATGGCCCCCCCGCACGCGTACGCGCGCATACGCACGAACGCACACGCCCCCGCACCCCCCTGGCGCTCTGCCGCGCGGCCATCCGCGCGCCCAGACAGGCTGCTGCGTGCGCGTGCACTGTGCGTCCTACCCGCGCGCACTCTCGCGCACTGTGCGCCCGCCCAGCACCCCACTCGCACGCTCGCGCGCGCGCCTGCCAGTGCCCCTCTGCGCGCGCAGACACGCGCACAAGCCCGCGGATGGCCCCGCGCGCGCACCCAAACCTCTCCCACCCCCTCCTCAGCCCTCCCACACCCCCTACCTGTCACGGCCCAGGGCGGCCGTCTCCGAGACGTGGCAATAATAAAATATCAGCTATCAATACCTGAGGTCAATAAAGACTCCAACAACAACACACAAGGTGGCAAAGCAAGGATAATGATAAACAATGTCTGTAAACCAAAAACATTATTACAGACTCGAATACACAATCACTGTCCTGTGATAGCCAAGACTAGACCAAAGAAAATACAACATGTGCCACATGCACGATTTACAATACATATAATGACTGCTGACAGCCTCGCACTCGCCACCCGCCGGAAGAACGCTCCACGCCCATAAGACCACGCCATAGGGAAGCTCCAACTCCACGCCCAACACTGCCCCTGAAAAGAAATAGTATGCGAGGGGTGAGCTACATGCTCAGTGAGTGGCTGGAAACCAATCACCATGCAACAGTTCAATACATAAGCACTTTCCTTTCAACGAAAACATGGGTGGAGACCCATGGATAACAAGGTCACGCCGCGGCGCGACCAACCTCACCCTCACCCTCACTCCTGGAGGGAGACTCTTGGGATTTTTAGGGAGAGAACATACCGTTGGTCGTGGAGACCCGGGATTACTGGTCCACACAACACTACTAGATCATCTACATCGAGTTAACCGCCCAACAATGTCTTTCAACATCGATACGAGACCGGACCCAACAACTATGGGAACGGACGAACAACGAATGGGTCACGAGGCGACGTGTCTTCACCTCATCCTCACCCTCACTCCCGGAGGGAGACTCTTGGGACTTTTGGAAGAGACTTAGACTGCTCTACACCCTTGGTCCACCAGTAGCCCTTTCCCCCGCGTAGCCTCTACCTGGTATACTCCCATGATCAGTACCTTCCGAACGCATCGGTGGTACCTACGGATGGGAGCCCTCTGTCAGGACAGCTTTCCCAACGCCGGGGAGTTCCTACATCGGATCCAACGAAGGGGAGAACGATTCCACGCTCGCAATATCATTCGTTAGCCCTCTCCTGGATAGCCTTTACCTGGTACACTCCCACGATCAGTTCGCTCCCGAATGCATCGGTGGTACCTACGGACAGCTACAACCCGGGCCTCTTCAACACATACGACATTGGGGGTAAACATTCCATGTTCGCAAAGCGAACCCAATGGAAAAACACTACACTCGATAATCACATATCGATGATAGCGAACACTATTGTACTCCCACACGGTTGCGTCGCTCGGACAATGGGGGGGGGGGGGGTGTCACGCCCCGACTACCGGCTTAACAATCCGATAAGATAATGAATTCTCCTGAATTCCAAACGAGTGCATCGCTCGGATGCACGGGGCGATTACATCGCTAGCACTCTAACTAATAAGGTACAACCCGACAGCGGGTGATACCCACGCCTATTTCAGATATTTTATATCTAGCTATGTGCATGAACCATATGCACAATTATCTAATAATTATAGGGACACTCCCTAACATGGATTTACATCATAATAAATCATACAACATGCATACATGGTCATTAATCACAAGGCCTAACTTAAGCATGCGTTGGATATCGCCAACTTAAAAGAAAGGGTCAAGCGCGATCTCGCGCACTAATAGGTGCATGCCAATATTCCAAACGAACCTGAGTCGAGTAGGAAATCGCATCTACTTACTCAGTTCGTTCAGAGGGAGAGGGCGAGAGAGATCATCATCTCATGAAGCTGGTCATAGCTTTGCCCCATTAGCATGGGCGCAACAGCTACACCACACCCTCGAGTCTTATCGCAAGGGAATATTAGGCAGGTGCCCGTTATTAACCCAGACTTAATCATACTGTATATTCCCATTAATATGGTGGGAGTAGTATTACAATACCACCTAAGACATGCCATATTCTATACATCCATACACATTTACAACATACATGCCCATACTAGAGGGGCTCATGCAACACAATCATTCATACATGAATACAATACATGTATATAAGCCTAGCATGCAAGATATCTACATATTACAGCTTATGCATGGCCATACTACTTATCTACACAAGTAGTATAGCTAGGGGGGCCCATCGATGCGCGACGCGCGTCTACGCGCGTCGAGCGCATCCCGAGAGGGGGGGGGGGATTGGATCGAACCACTCACCATACAACCCGGGACCTCGCGCATCCCATCCGACGAGATCTGCAAGGTAAGGGCATCAAATTTGGTGAGTAACATCACAATTTAACACTTAGAATTTACTAGAAATGCCAAAGACTTAGACATGCACGCATACGGGCTCGCACGCATACAATTACGCGGTTATGCACGCATGACCTAGCACCTACCCGAGACCGTGGGCATCCCCACGCATGCCCCAGCACGCGCACGCACGCGCGCGCACGCACTGACACCCAGCCCCGCGCCCAGATGCATGCCCAGACGCATGCCCAGCGCGTGCGCGCGCACGCTCCGTGTGCACCCGCTTGCTACCAGCGTCCGCGCGCACCAGTGCGCCCGCTCCGCGCGCAGATAGTCCCCAGCGCGCGCCCAGTCAATCTTAACCCCTTTTTAACCCTCCCCTACCCCTCACACACACTCTAACCCATCTACCTAGCATGCATGACCTCCCCAACCATCCCAACAGCCCAAAAAAAAATCAAGAAGAAGGGGAAGAGGACTTACCAAAAGAGGGAAAGGGAAAGGGGGAGATGCGGGGCTCTCGACGCGCCCACGGCCACCTCAACCACCACCACCACCACGCCTCCTCTTCAGCCTCTCTCCAGCCCTCATTGGCTGCAAATCAGGGGGGGGAAACAAGATATGAGAGGGTGCTTGAGAGAGGAGAATCAATAACAACAACAACACCTACACAAACTTTTCTCTTCCTCCTTCACCTTCTCCTTCTCTTCTCTTTGAGGAAATAACACAAACACATGGGGAGGGGATTGAAAGAGAGAAAGAGAGACCCAAGAGAGTCCACGTGAGAAGTGGGAGGGAGAGAGAGAGAGAGAGATATTTTTTTTGTGCTAATAAATATCCAAAAGAGGGATCCAATGACCAATTCATCCCCGACCAGAAATTCTGTACATGCTTCACTAGAACAGCCATAACTTCCTCAATATAGCTCCGAATTGCACAATTCAAAGTCCACTGGAAAGCCAAGAAGATTATCTACAACTTTCATGTTTATGCCAAGATCAAATAATCCCTCCAGCTATTCAGAAATGAGGGCTAAACATTGAACAGGGCTGCTGCCAGAATTTTTCATCCCCGGGGTATACTTGGAAAAATACCCATAACTCTTACTACATGAATCCAGTTGATCTAATTCCACTTTTGTACGAAAGCTAACTCAAAACTGAGCATCTCATAATAAAATTATATTTAAACCTCTTCATCTTGGATTTTAACAAAATTAAATCCAAATACCAAATCGGAAATACATAACTTCTAGGAGAAAAATTATGTAGCCAAATTTTCAATCAAAGCGCTCCAAATGACACAGGCATAACATTCTTCCCCCCTTAGGAAATTTAGTCCTCGAAATTTAAGGAAACCCAAAGGGAAGACCGAATATAGCAAGTATCACGCATAGACCTTTTACTCCCAAGTGGTCTATGCACCAGACTGGCGCTACCGACACACTGTAATCAAAGGAACGGTCTTAGCGTGGAGCCTCTTCTCATGTTGGTCCTTGACCTCGATCCACTGCTCCATGAACGACAAATCCAGCTCGAGAATGAGACAGTCGAACTGAATGACTGAGCAGGATCGTGGACATAACGCCTCGGCCATGAGACAAGGACGACGTCGTGGGCATGAGCCAGCTGTGGGAGAAAGGCTACATGATAAGCCACCTCCCCAATCCACTCAATGATGAGAAACGGTCCCATTAAAGAGCCAACTCAGCTTGCCCCGAACGTCGAAACAGAGGGTGCCCTTAAACCAGGACACCTTCTCAAAAACACGGTCGCCAAACCCAAAGGTAAGCATCCTGGTGACGATGACCTGCGTAGCCCTTTTGTCGGTTCTGAGAGCTGCGTATGCACACATGAACCAACCTGGCCACTGCAAGGTCAAATAATTAATTTGTGGCCCCTCCAACTGGCGCTCCTCAACCGTCCCGACACAAGGGAGGTATAAAACTTGCACCTGTAGAGTGCCTTTCACAGTACCATCAGGATGCTCGAATGGCAGTCGTCTTGCAGGCATACCCCAACAAATGGGTGGTGCCTCACCCAACTGCCCTCATCATCGAGCACGCAGGCACTTAGCATGTCCTCCAAGGTCTGAATCGTCCTCTTTGCCCGGCTGTCCATCAGCGATGAAACGCTATACTTAAATGGAGGCTCGCGCCAAAGCCTGCCAAGGCTGCGCCACAACCTCAAAGTAACCCTCGCGTCTCAACCGAAAATAGCGCCGACTGGAGTGCCATGAAGACGAACAATCGCGAAGGTGAAAACCCACGTCAAGGCATCCAGAGACTCAATCAGTCGGATTAGGGAGGGAAGCGCGGACTTAGTTAGTCGGTCAATGATCACCTAGACGGTGTCATGACCCGAACGTGACATTAGCGAGTCCGCAACAATCCTTGATAACCCACTCCCACGTCCACTGAGGAATCTCGATGGACTGACGCTTTCCACTCAATGATGATTCTCAAACTTGCTTGAGGGCATGCTAACTTGGGGAAACAAGGTCACCCACATCGCCTTTTCATCGCACCACTAGCAATCTCAATGAAGAGTACCCCAAAGTAGTCCACGGAACCCAATAAAACTTTTGAGATCCCCGAAGGCATCCGGCGCATTCGTCAACCCTAATGGCAGTACTTAAAACTCGTAGTGCCTGAACGGTCACGAAAAGCCATCTACGGGATGTCTAACTCCCGGATCTCCGACTTGTGGTACCCTTGTGTGAAGATCGATCTAATAGCAAACAACCGCTCCCAGAGCTAGTCAAACAGATCATCGATTCACGGCAAAGGTAATTGATCTTCAACTTCCACGGGGAGATCAAAACAACACCTCGAACAATTAAGTCCACATTTGTCTCCTCGAGCATGGCTGGCGCTCATGATGACACTTACATGCTTGGTAACCTGCTCAACCGCACTTAATCCACAAGACACGCAATAAGGGGTCATCGGACCTCGACAATGCCTATGCGACGTCATCTATCTGATAGGGCGGTTGAGTCCCATCACGAACGTTAGCATCGCGTCTCCTCGTTTACGACCCATGTGGGGCAAAACGCGACAGTATCCACAACTGTGCTTCACATGCCGCCAGAGATAGGTCGCTCATCTATAACCATTGGAACTCCAGCATCCTGCACTCCATGGGCAGATTCATCACGGGGAGTCCACGCTCTCGACATCATCTAGTAGCACTCTCCCGGTGTGGCCGCTACCTGGTAGCCTCCCAAGCCTATTATCTCTGCCATATGGGCGCACCAACAAGCATAGTATCTAGGAGCACCTCACAGGGCTCTGGCCTCAACCAGGCAGCTACAACGCACAATGATATATCGAAGCGACTCCAGATGCCACTATGGAACCCAGTCCACAAGCAATCGCCCACCAAGCTGCAATAGGATGCACCCAATCCCGATCGTACGCATCACCACTCGCTACGCATCACCTTCCAAGTGAGAGGAAAAATCCATCATCTTATAGATGCTTCAAAGGTATTCCTTGACTGGGAAAAGAACCTTGGCAGGGCACCATGAGGTCCCGATATAGGATATCCCGACAACCAAACAAGAAACACAGAGTACCCTAGCCCGGGTCTCAACGATGACCCCGCAAGGCCCCTTAATCCTGAGTAGGAAGGCTGGAAGAAGACATCACCCCTTAATGAGCAATACGCCACATCCTCAACACTTGAAACTGGCGTCGCACGCGAACTCCATGGTTACCAGCAATACTGATACATGAGAAAGAAGCTCCATTTTCGAGACGCAATACATACCTTAGAAATTGCGACCAATTCATCACTATCATACTACTGGGCTGGAATCTCCTACCCAAGCCTTAATACCACCACAAGGGATCCAACAACTGACCCTAACCAGTCGACCTAGTCGACAACTTAAGGGTGGGTCCAGGGGGGTCACGTCCACGTCAACGGATGCGAGGAGGCATGTCAGCAACCTAAGGTAACTTCTGAAACAAGAGTACTCGGATAACAATCCTACGACTCATCATCTATACAACTAGACTTAAGCTCTGACAGGACCAGGCTCTGATACCAACTTTTGTCACGCCCCAAGGCGGTCGTCCCCGAGACGTGGCAATAATAAAATATCAGCTATCAATACCTGAGGTCAATAAAGACTCCAACAACAACACACAAGGTGGCAAAGCAAGGATAATGATAACTGACTGAAAAGCGAAAGCATAATACATAAACAATGTCTGTAAACCAAAAACATTATTACAGACTCGAATACACAATCACTGTCCTGTGATAGCCAAGACTAGACCAAAGAAAATACAACATGTGCCACATGCACGATTTACAATACATATAATGACTGCTGACAGCCTCGCACTCGCCACCCGCCGGAAGAACGCTCCACGCCCATAAGACCACGCCACAGGGAAGCTCCAACTCCACGCCCAACACTGCCCCTGAAAAGAAATAGTATGCGAGGGGTGAGCTACAAGCTCAGTGAGTGGCTAGAAACCAATCACCATACAACAGTTTAATACCTAAGCACTTTCCTTTCAAGGAAAACATGGGTGGAGACCCATGGATAACAAGGTCACGCTGCGGCACGATCAACCTCACCCTCACCCTCACTCCCGGAGGGAGACTCTTGGGACTTTTAGGGAGAGACCATACCATTGGTCGAGGAGACCCGGGATTACTGGTCCACACAACACTACTAGATCATCTACATCGAGTTAACCGCCCAACGATGTCTTTCAACATCGATACGAGACCGGACCCAACAACTATGGGAACGGATGGACAACGAATGGGTCACGAGGCGACGTGTCTTCACCTCATCCTCACCCTCACTCCCGGAGGGAGTGACTCTTGGGACTTTTGGAAGAGACTTAGACTGCTCTACACCCTTGGTCCACCGGTAGCCCTTTCCCCCGCGTAGCCTCTACCTGGTATACTCCCACGATCAGTACCTTCTGAACGCATCGGTGGTACCTACGGATGGGAGCCCTCAGTCAGGACAGCTTTCCTACATCGGATCCAACGAAGGGGAGAACGATTCCACGCTCGCAATATCATTCGTTACCCCTCTCCTGGATAGCTTTCCTTCTGCGCGCACGCCTACGCGCGCACGCGCGCAGACACCCCCCAGCGTCCACCCAGTCAATCTTAACCCCTTTTTAACCCTCCCCTACCCCTCACACACACTCTAACCAATCTACCTAGCATGCATGACCTCCCCAACCATCCCAACAGCCCAAAAAAAAATCAAGAAGAAGGGGAAGAGGACTTACCAAAAGAGGGAAAGGGAAAGGGGGAGATGCGGGGCTCTCGACGCGCCCACGGCCACCTCAACCACCACCACCACCACGCCTCCTCTTCAGCCTCTCTCCAGCCCTCATTGGCTGCAAATCAGGGGGGGGAACAAGATATGAGAGGGTGCTTGAGAGAGGAGAATCAATAACAACAACAACACCTACACAAAGTTTTCTCTTCCTCCTTCACCTTCTCCTTCTCTTCTCTTTGAGGAAATAACACAAACACATGGGGAGGGGATTGAAAGAGAGAAAGAGAGACCCAAGAGAGTCCACGTGAGAAGTGGGAGGGAGAGAGAGAGAGAGAGAGAGATATTTTTTTTGGGCTAATAAATATCCAAAAGAGGGATCCAATGACCAATTCGTCCCTGACCAGAAATTCTGTACATGCTTCACTAGAACAGCCATAACTTCCTCAATATAGCTCCGAATTGCACAATTAAAAGTCCACTGGAAAGCCAAGAAGATTATCTACAACTTTCATGTTTATGCCAAGATCAAATAATCCCTCAAGCTATTCAGAAATGAGGGCTAAACATTGAACAGGGCTGCTGCCAGAATTTCTCATCCCCGGGGTGTCACACCCCAGGGCGGCCGTCCCCGAGACGTGGCAAGTGTATATATGATATCAGCAGTCTATACAGGAGATCAATAAAATACTCTATACAACATCGAAAATGACAACACAGACAGAAAGGTGGCTGACATAATATATATACAAATAGCGGAAGCTAAAAGACTAAGTCTGTAATCCAAAAGACATATTGCAGACCCGATACATAATCAACTGTCCTGTGAGAGGCAATATATACAACGACATCCAAATAAAATACAAACGTGTGCCCAAGCACAGAATGCAATACATACAATAAACAGGGGGATGCTGATGGCCTCTCACTCGCAGAACGTGACGCTGCTCCGCTACTGCTGATGTGGCTCGGGGAGCTCCTCCTTTAGATCCGACTCAGATATCACTGGAGAAAAATATATGCGAGGGGTGAGCCACACGCTCAGTGAATAGCACAACCCATGCATCACAATTCATATTAACCTTATAGAATTTACAGCCTCTAAGTGGCAGTAACTACACAATCCAGTGGGTCGCTACATTGCCGACCCACCACACCCACACCCTCACCCTCAAATGGGTGACATGGTCTTTTGGGACTGACTAGGCTGTTAATCACCCTTGGTCCACCGGTAGCCTCTCCCCCACTCCGTAGCTCGCCTGGTCTACTCCCACGATCAGCACAGTCCGACGCATCGGAGGTACCTTCAGATTGGAGCCCTCTGTCAGGACAGCCTGTCTAACGCTGAGGAGTCCCTACACGGATCCAACGAAGGGAAGAGAAACAGCCTACCCACACGGATACGATCCTCTTGGATCCGCCGACACCGATTGCAACTCTGCTAATGCCATGAATTCACAAGAATTCCTCCAGGGTGCATAACTAAGATGCGGGGAGACACATATTATAACAACGAGGTTATAATATTCTCTAAGGCATGCTAATAACCATATGCTCGCATTTTATTTAAATAAGTTAAACTAAATGGGAAACATGCGTAGGTCGAGGCTTTCCTAGCATGAAAACATGGTATCAGGATGCGTAGGCCTTTATACATAATATAATGGTGCATATCCCTAGCATACAAAGTCTAAGGAGGGCATGGATACAACATAATGATCATGTATAGCACAGTTTACATTTAATACTACCTAATATGCAACTATGGTACCCCAGGGGAGGGCAATGCACGCCTACGTGCATCGAATGCCTCCCTACTGGGTTGGATTGTCCGACTCACCAACACCTGGGTCGTCGCGTGACCGTCCGTCAAGATCTGCAAGACATGGGTAATCAAAATGATGAGTAATTACACAAATACATAAGAAATACACTAGAAATACCCAACACTCGGACAAGCATGCATACGGGCCCGCACGCACGCGAGTCCGAGTGCCCCAACATCCTCTTGCACCCACGGCAGCCATGCGCACAGCCACCCGCACGCGCACGCACGGGTGCGCACGCACGCACGCACGGCCGCGCCCCGGGCGCACTGTCGCTCCCCAGCCCGCGTGCCCAGACGTGCTGCTGCGCCCCTGCCCGAGCACCCAGACACGCTGCCGCGCGCGCGCGCATGCTCGTGCGCGTCCGCGAGCACCGCGCGTCCAGCCCTGCATCTACCCGCGCGTACTGCGCCCCAACGCAGCACCCCGCGCGCATGCCCGCGCACTACGCCCCAGCGCAGAACCCCGCGCGCACACCCGCCCCGCGCGCACGCCCTCAGTGCGCCCGACTGCGCGTGCCTGCACTGCCTGCGCGCGCAGACTCGCGCGCACGGGCGCGGATGACCCCGCACGCACGCCCGAGCCCTTCCCACCACCTCCCTCTGCCCTCCCACACCCCTAACATACATGCATACCATGCACACCCAAATACACACCCTAATCATGCATCTAAACAAGGAAATTGGAGGAGAAGGACTCACCCAAGGGAGGAAGAACAAAGGGATGAAACCGGGTGCCCTTCGCACACCGAATCACCACCACCAAGCCTCTTCTCAGCCCTAGTAAGGCTGAAAAACAGAGGAGAAAAGGGAGCTAAGAGGGGAGGTCAACAAGGGGGAAATAAAAAACAAGACCATGGGAAGGTAGATCGGACCCTCACCTTCCTTTTCTCCTTCTTTGACTTCTTATTTCAAGCTCTTCTTCAAGCTCTAATGGTGGAAAAATAGAGAAGGCGAGATGGGTTTGAGTGAGTGAGAGAGATGGGGAGAGATGAAGAAGGGTGCACGCCTAAGTGGCTCACACACACACACACACACTTAGCCACTCACACACTCACATTAGGGCACTTAGGGTATTTTTGGTGAGTTTTGACTATGGTCAACTCAACCACACAAACAAACAAAGAGATTTGACAAAGTCAATGGTCAAACTTGACTTGGTCAAAGTCATCTTTGACTTGGTCAAGTCTCCCAATGACTTTTCGCTTGGTCAAAACCCGGATACGATTCGGAACTGCGAAATTCTGAAACGTTACCGGAATTCGATAAAATTTTCGTGAGTGGCTTGAAATGGCAGCAGGACACATAATGTGCAGTTAGATTTTCAATCAGAGTTCTCAAACTCGTGATGATGGCTAAAAGTCTAAAATTTTAGCGGTTCCGATCGAAAAAAGGGAAAAGTTGAAAAACTACCACAATGCTCCAATGGTGACCAGAAGGCTAAAAGTGACATATATAACATTCTTCCATCCTTAGAAAATTTTGTCCTAAAAAAAATACAAAAACATCTAGGAAGGGAAAAGATGCGGATACGCGTCACGCATGGCGTCCTCGAGCTCCCAAGTGGCCTCGGCACCGGAACGGTGCTGCCATCGCACCTTGACCAACTGGACGGTCTTGGTGCGTAGCCTCTTCTCGCGTAGGTCCAGGATCTCGATCGGCTGCTCCACGAATGAGAAGTCCGGCTCGAAGACAAGCGGCTCGAACCGAATGACGTGAGCAGGATCGTAGTCGTAACGCCTCAGCTGCGACACATGGAAGACGTCATGGGCCTGAGCCAGCTGTGGGGGCAGAGCTATGCGATAGGCCACCTCCCCAACTCGCTCGAGGATGAGGAACGGCCCAATGAAGCGCAGACTCAGCTTGCCCCGCACGCTGAAACGGAAGATGCCCTTCATCGGGGACACCTTCAGGAAGACATGGTCACCAACCTCGAAGGCGAGCTCACGGCGACGACGATCGGCGTAGCTCTTCTGACGACTCTGAGCGACTCGGATACGCTCGCGAATCGTCTTGACCATCTCTGAGGTCTGGTGGATGATCTCTGGTCCCTCCAACTGGCGCTCTCCGACCTCGTCCCAACACAAGGGGGACGTGCAGTTGCGACCATAGAGCGCCTCGTATGGAGCCATCCTGATACTCGAGTGGTAGCTGTTATTGTAGGCAAACTCCACCAACGGAAGATGCCTCTCCCAAGTGCCCCCAAAGTCCAGAACGCAAGCTCGTAGCATGTCCTCAAGGGTCTGAATCGTCCCCTCCGACTGGCCATCCGTCTGCAGATGAAACGCTGTACTGAAGTGGAGGTTCGTACCAAGGGCGTGCTGGAGGCTACGCCAGAACCTCGAAGTAAATCGCGCGTCTCTATCAGAAATGATGCTGACGGGAGTGCCATGGAGACGAACAATCTCGGAGACAAACAACTGCGCCAGGGTGTCCAGAGAATCGGTGAGTCGGATGGGGAGGAAATGAGCGGACTTTGTCAGTCGGTCGACGATTACCCAGATGGCATCACGACCCGAACGTGACCTCGGCAAACCCGAAACGAAGTCCATGGTGATCTGCTCCCATTTCCACTGAGGAATCTCAATGGACTGCAGCTTCCCCGCAGGACGCTGATGCTCCGACTTCACCTGCTGGCATACCAATCAACGGGCAACAAAGCGGGCAATATCCGTCTTCATCCCGCGCCACCAATAGCCACGACGAAGGCCCCTGTACATCTTCGTGCCACCGGGATGCACTCTGTACCTCGAACGATGGGCCTCGTCCAAGATCTTCTGCTTCAGCTCTCCGTCGTCAGGAATGCATACTCGACCTCTGAATAGCAGAATCCCGTCCTCGCGAATCTGGTAGTCCGGATGCTCGCCCCAGGCGACGCCTTCAGAGAGGACTAGAAAGTGAGGATCCTGCCCCTGAGCCGTGCGGATCTCGTCGAGAAGAACAGGCTGCACCACTAGCCTGGCCAAAAAGCCACCCGCAGGAGTCTCTCGAACGCTGATCCAGCAAGCGGCCTCCTCCAGAAGCCTCCAATGACGTATAGCCATGTGGGCGGCCATGCCCAAGGGCTGCCTGCTGAGAGCATCTGCCATGACATTCGCCTTACTCGGATGGTAAGCGATGTCACAATCATAGTCCTTCAGGAACTCAACCCAACGTCTCTGACGCATGTTGAGCTTCGGCTGGGACTGCAAATATGTCAAGCTCTTGTGATCAGTAAAGAGCTCGAACTCCTCGCTATAGGGGTAATGCCTCCACATCTTCAGCACAAAGATGATCGCTGCCAACTCAAGGTCGTGGGTGGGGTATTTCTGCTCATGGGGCTTCAACTGACGCGACACGTAAGCCACAACCTTACCGTGCTGCATCAGGACGCAACCCACACCCAACTGCGATGCATCGGAGTAAACTACGAACCCACCACTCCCAGACGGAAGGGTAAGAACTGGCGCTGAGGTGAGCCTTCGCTTCAACTCCTGGAAGCTCTCCTCGCAAGATGGGGACCACTCGAACCGGACATCCTTCCGAGTGAGGAGGGTAAGAGGAACAGCTATCTTCAAGCAACCCTCGACAAACCTCCTGTAATAACCCGCCAAGCCCAGGAAGCTCTGAATCTCTGTGGGGTTCGACGGTCGACGCCAATTCGACACGGCGAGCGTTTTGTCTGGGTCCACAGATATGCCCTCGCCGGAAATCACGTGGCCTAGAAAGGCCATACGCTCCAACCAAAACTCGCACTTTCTGAACTTGGCGAACAACTGATGTCGGGCCAAAGTTTCCAAGACAGTGCGGAGATGGTGAGCGTGCTCCTCAAGACTCCTCGAGTACACCAATATGTCATCGATGAATACTACCACAAAGGAGTCGAGGAAGGGCCGAAACACCCGGTTCATCAGATCCATGAAGGCCACCGGCGCATTCGTCAACCCAAACGGCAGTACTCTGAACTCGTAGTGCCCATACCGGGTACGAAAGGCCGTCTTCGGAATGTCTGACTCCCGGATCTTCAGCTGATAGTAGCCCGAGCGGAGATCGATCTTGGAAAAGACTCGCGCTCCCTGGAGGTGGTCAAACAGATCATCAATCCGCGGCAAGGGGTACTTGTTCTTCACGGTCCGCTTGTTCAGCTGCCTGTAATCGATACAAAGCCGTAGCGAACCGTCCTTCTTCCGGACGAACAGAACAGGGGCTCTCCACGGAGAAACACTCGGATGTGCGAAGCCCTTCTCCAGCAACTCCTCCAACTGCTCCTTGAGCACCTTCAGCTCTGCGGGGGCCATCCGGTACGGAGCTCTCGAAATCGGCTCGGTCTCCGGAATCAGGTTGATCTCAAACTCGATCGCGCGATCCGGCGGTAATGCGGGAAGATCATCGGGGAAAACCTCGGGATACTCTACCACGACCGGAGTCTGACTGATATCTGCCCGCAGCGGTGCGTCCTCCTGAGCAATGTACGCCAGAAAACCCTCGCATCCTCCCTGAAGGAGTCTCCGCGCCTGGATGGATGACACGAACCCCAAAGGGGCTACGTCACGATCGCCCACGAACTGGAAAGACCTCCGACCCAAAAGGTGGAAAGACACCGACTTGGCAAAACAGTCGATGCTGGCATGACTAGCTGCAAGCCAATCCATTCACAGGATGGCATCAAAGTCTGTCATAGCGAGCTCCACCAACTCCACCGGAAACTCATGCTCCGCAACCACCACCGTACACCCTCGGTACACAGAACGGAGGAGAATACGGTCTCATACGGGCAATGATATCTCTAGGATAGCATCTAGAGGGGCGGACGCCACGTCCGTCCGTCTCGCAAAAGCGGGAGACACGAACAAGTGTGTGGCTCCAGCATCAAACAACACATATGCAGGGAGCTGGGAGATCTGAACAATACCTCGGTCCACGCTGCCTGATGCCTGAGCCTCCTCTGCCGAAAGCGCTGCCACTCGGCCCTGAACAAACTGCGGCTGAGGAGCAGGGGCACGCCTCGTCGGCTGCGCTGGCTGCCTCCTCTGGTCAGCTCGGCCACCCTGTTGCTGCTGCTGCTGACACTGAGGCTGCTGCTGCTGCAACTGCTGCTGCTATTGAGGCAGCACGCGGGGTCGGCCAGCATCAGGGCAATTATACAAGATATGCCCGATGCGCTGACAGTGGTAACAGCGTCGCGTCTCCGGTCGCCTGGCCTGGATCGGCACTGCCGCAATGGGTGCTGGACCTCGCACTGGCACCACATCTGCTGGAGGAGAGGCAGCCGCTAACTGATCAAAGCGGGGCCTCTTCTTCTTGCGTTGTCCCTGGTCCTGGCTCCTGGGAGGTCTCTGGTCTGCAGGAGGGGTCGCAACCCTCACGAGGATCCCGAGGTCTCGCTCGACTGTCTTCGCCCGAGACACCAAGTCAGAGTACCTCGTGAAAGCCTAGGAGGTGACATGCACCCGAATGGCGCTGCTGAGACCAAGCTCAAAACGACGGCACCTCGTCTCCTCATCCATCACCAAGGCTGGGGCAAATCTGGAAAGCCTGGTGAAGCGCGTGGAGTAGTCAGCGACAGACATGGAGCCCTGCGTCAGCTACTCAATCTCCTGCATCACTATCTGGCGCGTCGAGAACGGGAAGTACTCCTCTAGGAAATACCTCCGGAATCCCACCCATAAAAGCTGCTCCACTCCCTCGGGGATGTCCACCGATCGGGTAGCCCACCAGTCGGCGGCGCTGCCCTTCAGCATAAAGGTGGCCAGGGAGACTCGCTGGCGATCGGTGCAATGCATAGTCGAGAAGATCGTATCCACCTCCATCAACCAACGCTCTGGGGCAAGGGGATCCGCCGTCTGGCCATGGAACTCGGGAGGGTGGAGCTTCAGAAAGGCAGCGAGGCCACTCTGATGCACTCACGCTGCAGCCTCCAACCCCACCTCCCTCTCCTAGGGATCCTGAACTCTCACCGTCGGAACCACCACGGGGACTGGGGGTACATCGGGTACCACAGGCGGATCTGCCACCAAGGGGACCTGTGGAACTGCCCCTCGGCCCGCCCGCAGCTCCTGAATCTCTCGTGCCTGCTCAGCCAATACTCTAGTCTGGGCCTCCAGTGCCCTGGTCTGAGTCTCCACCAAATCCGCTATATGCGCGAACGCGCGCTCCCATGCAGGAGGCTCCTGCGCAGATCCTGGCCTCACTGCCGAGGACTCTCCAGTAGCATCCTCGCCTCTGGTAGGTCCGGAAACCTCCAAAGGTCGAGAGGGACCACGTCCGCGCCGTCCTCTGCGAGGAGGCATATCAGCAACCTAAGAAACCCAGACACTAGGATCAGAATACGCATATAGAAATCCTAGGACTCATCTCTACGAAAAAGAAGACCATTGGCTCTGACAGGACCAGGCTCTGATACCAACTTTTGTCACGCCCCAGGGCGGCCGTCCCCGGGACGTGGCAAGTGTATATATGATATCAACAGTCTAAACGGGAGGTCAATAAACAACAGCTAAAATGACAACACAGACAAAAGCAGGGCTGACATGATATATACACAAATAGCGGAAGCTAAAAGACTGAGTCTCTAAATCAAAAACACATTACAGACTCGATACATAATCAACTGTCCTGTGAGAGCCAATATACACGAATACACATCCAAATATAATACAAGCAGGTGCCCAAGCACAGAAATATAATACATACAAGCAAAAAGGTATGCTGATGGCCTCTAACACTCGCGGGACGTGGCGCTGCTCCGCTACTGATGAGGTCCCTCGGGGAGCTCCTCCTTCAAGTCCGACCCAGTGATAACTGGAGAAAAATTATGCGAGGGTGAGCCACACGCTTAGTGAATAGCACAACTCATGCATCACAATTTATATTAACCACAAATAATTATTCACAACCTCAAAATAGCAGGAACTACACAATCCAGTGGGTCGCTACATCGCCGACCCACCACACCCTCACTTTCACCCTCCAATAGGTGACATAGGATATTGGGACTGACTAGGCTATTAATCACCCTTGGTCCACCGATAGTCTCTCCTCCACTCCGTAGGCCGCCTGGTCTAATATAATGAGGTTATAATGCTATCGGGAAAAGAAACCTTGGGAGGGCACCATGAGGTCCCTATATAGGATATCTCGACAACCAAACAAGGAACACGGAGTACCCTAGCCCGGGTCTCAATGCTGACCTCGCAAGGCCCCTTATAATATTCCCTAAGGCATGCTAAAATACCATAAGTTCGCATTTAATTTTATAAATTAAACTAATAGGACACATGCATAGGTCGAGGCTTTCCTAGCATGAAAACATGGAGATAGGATGCATAGCTCTTACACATATCCTAAGGGTGCAAGTCCCTAACATACAAGGCCTAGGGTGGCATGCATACTACATATTAATCATGCTTGCATAGATTACATATTATACAAGTTAATATTAAACTATGGTGCCCCACGGGAGGACGGTATACGCCCAAGTGCATATAGCGCCTCCCTACTGGGTTGGATTATCCCACTCACCAATACCCGGGTCGTCGCGTGACCGTCCGTCAAGATCTGCAAGACAGGGTAATCAACTCGGTGAGAAAAATACACAAATATATACAAAATACACCAAAAATACCCAACACTCGGACAAGCGTGCATACGGCCTGTACACACGCGAGTCCGAGCACTCCGACTCACTCCCGAACCCCCGGGCAACCATCCGCACGGCCACCCGCCCCGGGCGCACAGCCGCGCCCCAGCCCGCGCGCCCAGACGCACTGCCGAGCCCCCTGCCCGCATGCCCGGACACGCTGCCGAGCCCAGCCTCGGGTGCACCAGCGCGCACTGCGCCCCAGCGCAGCGCCTCGCACGCGCACCCGCCTGCACTGCGCCCGAGCGCAGTGCCCCGCACGCACTCCCCGCTCGCCCTACGCGCACTGCGCCCCCTGCGCAGCACCCGCACGTCACCCGCTCAACCCGCGTACTGTGCCCCCTGCACAGCACCCGCACGCGCCGCCCGACAGCACGCGCCCAGCGCACCTGGCAGCACGCGCCCAGTGCCTGCCAGCCTGCCCGCCTGCCTGCGCCGAGGAGCCCGCACTGCCTGCGCCGAGGAGCCCGCATGCCCTCTCAGCCCTCCAACAGCCCCCAAACCACCAAACACTTCTTTCACCCCCAAAAACACACCTAAACATACATCTAGACAAGAAATGGAAGGAAAGGAAACTCACCCAAAGGAGAGGAAGGGAAGGGAAGGAGCTCGGGTGCTCTTCGCGCACCGAAAATACCTCCACCAAGGCCACCACCAGCAAGCCTTCAACTCAGCCTAAGAGGGCTGCGATCAGAGAAGAGACCATGAGAAGGGGTCACACATGTGGGAACTCGAATCCGAGACCACCGGAAGATAGATCGGGACAATACCTATCTTTTCTCTTCTTAGGGTTTTTGATTTCCACCTCTTGAACTAGGTCATATGGGGGGATTAAAGAGAGGGAGAGAGAGAAATTTTGGAGAAGATGATGAATAGGAGGGGCTGTTTGTAGTCGTGGGATTTATTTATGCTCACACACCCACCACACACTCTCACACCCACTTAACTTGAAATTAGATTAGGTTAAGCTAGGTTAGATTAGGTTTAAGTGAGGTTTGACCCTAGTCAACCCAACCACACTAAAATCCAAATCAATTTGACCAAGTCATGGGCCCACCTTGACCAAGTCAAGTCTCCCAATGACTTCTCGCTCGGTCAAAACCCGGATACGCTTCGGAACTGCGAAATTCTGAAACGTTACCGGAATTCGATGAAATTTTCGTGAGTGGCTTGGAATGGCACCAGGACACATAATATGCAGTTAGATTTTCAATCGGAGTCCTCAAACTCAGGATGATAGCTAAAAGTCCAAAATTTTAGCGGGGTTCCGATCGAAAAACGAAAAAAACTGAAAAACTGCCAAAATGTCCCAATGGTTACCAGAAGGCTAAAAGTGACACATATATAACAAAAAATATCAAAAGATTTCTTACCCTTTAAGCAAGAGGGGGGTGAGGTCACCTTAACCACCAAAATATGCCAACACTATTCCTCCTAACAAACCAGAAACGACCGAAACCCGGATACGATTAGGAACTGCATAATTTTTAAAACGTTACCGGAATTCGATGAAATTTTTATGAGTAGTACAAAATGACACCTGGACTCATAATATGCAGTTAGATTTTCAATCGGAGTTCTCGAACTCACGCAGATAGCTAAAAGTCCAAAATTTTAGTGGCTCCGATCGAAAAAACGAAAAATTGGAAAATGGCCAGAAATGACCCAAATGTGACCAATAGGCTAAAAAGTGACACACATATAACAGCTACAACCCATCTAAGGTAATAAAGCAAGGAAAGAGATGTGAGGAGCCGCGTCTGGCCTACAAAGGAGGGAGCCTAAGTGACCTTAAGTGTGAGGATATGGAAAAAATATCAGGTGTGTATGAGAGTGGGGCAATTTTCCTTCTTAAGTGTGTGTGGAAGGGTATGAAATGAAAGTAATATGGACAATTTTCTTTTGGTATGGGAGTTAATTGTGGTATTTTGGGAAAATTGAATGCCTAGATGTTTGGAAAAGGAAAATACAACCTTATGCATAGGGGTGAGTGGCATAAGGGAGCATTTAATTCTTCAAAGGATCTTTTTATGTGGGAAGGCAATGTTTTCAATTTCCTAAAGTAAAAGATGCCATCAAGCCCTTGAAGAGGTGCCCTTGTGGTCACTCATGTCCAAACCAGGATTTGTATTTGAAAGGTTTTGGCTTCAGGTGCCAATTCCTCAAGTTCAGGGTTCTCAAATGCTTGATCATATCATTCTAAACATGCTGGGAAATCCATGAATGCACCAAGATTTAACTCAAGTAAGCTTCCTTTAGATAGGCAAGTGTTTTAAGTGAACTCATGTGAGTGTGTGCTGTTTCTAAACATAGGAAAGGGTCTACCTTTGGTTGAAATTTTGCCTTTCCAAGTAGACATAGTTCAATTCCAACTCCATAGCAAGAAAATAAAAGGGTGGGGGTGAATGGGGTAAGAGTAATATCTCCCTCGGGGCAATATTTTAGAATTGTCCCAGTCTGGCATATGCCTTACTTTCTAGGTCCCTCTGGCTTTCTTCTTTTTACCACTTTTTTATTTGGGTGGAGAGTACAGCCCGCTGGGCGTGTACCCGTGTGTTGGGTGGAGAGTAAAGTCCGTTTGTTCGGATGTGTACTAGTATAGCCTTTTGTTTAGCATATACTGTGCGTAAAGGCGTTCGCGCCTGCTAAAATAGAGAGTTTAACCGTTGTTTTGGTGTTGTTTTGATCTTTGGCCTCTCATTGCCTTTCTTTTTTTTTTTAGGGGGGGGGGATTTTCTGTTTTTCACCCCTGTTCTTTTCTGCTTCCCCTCTAGAAGTGTTTATATAGTGCCAGAGCCAGTTTTGGGACATATGCCAGATCCAGATAATTCCTCAATTTGCCTTTGGGTTGATACAAGTGAGGGCGAGAATAAGGGGAGATGCTTTGGGTTTAAAAAATTGTCCCAGTCTACAGGGTAATCAATTTTTCCTTTTATCAGATAAACCGATTCCTAATTCATACTGGTGTGATTGAGGTGGTATGAGTGATGGATATATGAGTTTAAATAAAATACAAGTCATCTTTGAGGTGGATCAGGTGTTAAACACTAGAAATCGCAGGAAGGAAGAATAATATTTCCCAAGCATTGAGAGTTTTTATGCATGGAATTTCTTTAGATAAAGTGCATTCCACGAACCTGAGACTTTGTCTCCTTCGGCATCCACCAAGCGGTAGGCATTCCCGAGGTAGGCATGGGTGATCACATAGGGTCCCTCCCATGTGGGTTGTAGCTTGCCTTTGGGGTGGGGTTGTTTTGATGGCATGATTTGCTTAAGTACTAGCTCCCCGATTATAAATTTTCTTTCTATTACTTTCTTTTCAAATGCCCTTGCTACCCTCCTCTGGTAGACCTGGGCGTGGTCCGCGGCTCTTATCCTCTTTTCGTCTTTTTTGTTTTGTTTTGTGATTCTTTTTCGTTTTAAGAAAGCATGTAAACGAATATGTACATGGATTTGGGTGGATCAGTATGAGCTGATAAACAAATGTTTGTGGTTTTTTTATGTTTTTAGGAAAGCATGGAAACAAATATTTACAAGAGTGAGGAATGAAAGCTGCTTAGCATTTTTTTGGATTTTTTTTTTTTGGAAAGCATGGAAACAAATATATATAGGAGTGAGGAATGAAAGCTCACTTGGGTGGATCAGTCCCGAGCTTGTGGATTTGAACCATTTCTTTGAGTCGGTTCACCTTTATGGGTCGACTCATTTCTGATGGAGGTTTTGTGGGTTTAGTTCCTTCTTCTTCTCTTGCCCTCTTGGGTTTTCTCCCCTGTCCGAGCATATCCTCGGGCGAGTAATTATTCATTTTGTATGAGTACATCTCCAACTTAATGTGCATGGCGTAGATGGTCCAGTTGCGGACTCGTGCCCCGTTGAAGCGTGCCTCTCCCCAGACAGATACCACTTCTCCGTGATACGGGAAGCGGAGGCATTGGTGCCGGGTAGATGAGACAGCTTCGATGCTGTTGAGCCCCGTTCTTCCGACAATTAGGGGATGAGGGGATCGGATGTCCATGACCATGCAGTTGATGATTGTGGCTACCAGGCCGATCTTAAGGGAGAGAGTAACTAGCCCATAGGTGTTTTTGTGTGTGCTGTCAAAAGCGTAGATGAACTCATCCAACGTTTCCAGCCTGGGGACCTCGCCTTCAAGCTTTTGGTAAGCGGAGTAAGTTAGGACATTAGTTTCCGCTCCCGCATCTATGAGAATGTGCATGAATTCCCTCCTTTGAGACTCGTAGTTATTGTAAGGGGCGCGGAGCGGGCCCCGATTTTGGCGACTTCATGAGGGAGGAAGGCGATTAGACTGGTCTATATGTTGTTGCTTACTGAGTTCGTGGTTCAATCCGCCCCTTCAAAGAGGTATCGAGTGCCATAGGGGGATCTGGGCGGGCTGTCGTCTTCCAACTCCGTACCTGGGTGCATGGTTAACGCAAACATATTGTGCAAGACCCAGTTATCTTTGTTTTTGTACCTGAGGCGCGCTTCTCCCCAGATAGTCAATACGCGGCTCATAAACGGTAGGCGGAGGCACTGATGTCTTGGAGAACATATTGCCTGGATGCTGTCCAACCATGGCCGTCCCAGCATTAGGGGGTATCTTGTATCAATGTCGGCCAGGAAGCATTCTGTTTCACAGATTAGTGGACCGACGGTCAGATCGAATAATCTGGGACCATAGATGGTCTTCCTGGAATGGTTGAAAGCTTGGATAGTGGAGTGCATCTGTTGAACAAAGGGACGGCCTTGCTTGGGCATTTCCTGGTAGGTGGAACAAGTCATGATGTTCATCCCTGACCTCGGATCGATGAAAATGTTGTTTAGTGGTATGGCGTTGAGTCGTCTGCGAACGTGGAGGGGATATACTCGCAATCTTTGGTCAGGAAGGTCTTTGTCAGTGATGGAGATGGTCATCAGACAACAAGGACCGTCTACTGTGTCAGTGCTTTTGGAGGACCCATTGTCGTTCGGATGCAGATCATCCGAAGTACACTCTCCCTCTTCGGGCCCTTCGTTTGCTCCTTCGGGGACCTCTTCAAATGGTTCCTCCTCTTCTTCTTCCCCAGGATTATCTAGTCCGCTCTCATCTGATTCTATGTTGATGACTTCAATTATAGCGGGGACTACTTGCTCCCCCTCACCATATAGTATGGCGAGGTCGTGATCGTCGAGGTTCAGCTGGAAGGGCTCTTCTTGTCTTTCCTCCTCAAACCCTTCTGACAAGCTGCCGTCGGTGTTGCTTTCTGAGTTGCTTGGTTTTGATGACAAAATTCTCCTTCTCCTGACCATATTGATAGTGTGGGATCTGGAAGTGGAAGCTTCATTGTGATCTGGCATTGGGTTAGAGAATATGCCAAGTGGCTTGGTGGCTTGGCGAGAGGGATTACCCTGGCTTAGATGGCTTTTGATCATGGCCCAATCAAGGCGCCTGTCATCATTCAGATCGTAGATAAAATCCCAAAAAACTATGCATTGTTCTACAATGTGACCATGCTGTTAATTGTACTGGTAGTAACGTGTAGTGTTAACTCCTGGGAGTGGAGGTTTAGCTACAGGGAGAGATGCTATTGGTGTCCATCAACACCCTAATGATATTTGTCAAGGTTTCTAGGAGAGGTGGATAAGAGTCTCTCTTTCCTACTCGTCTCGGGCCATAAAATGTTGGCGGGGAGACCTCATTGTAGGGGCCTTGTTGTTATGCCTGTGTCATTTGGAGCCATTTTGGTTAAGCCTTGGTCGCATCTGGGTCATTCAGGGCCTTTTCTTTTTCGATCAGAGTCGCTAAAATTTTGGCTTTTAGCCACTGGCGAGAGTTGGAGTACTCTGATTGGAAATTTAACTGCATATTATGGGTTCTGGTACTATTTCGCACTACCCATAAAAATTTCATCGAATTCCGGTAACGTTTTGAAAAATATGCAGTTCCGAACCGTATCCGGGTTTTGAGAGTTCCTGGTTGGTCGAATAGTGTGAGATATTTTTGGGATGTGGTGACCCTTGGTAACCTTACCCCCACCTTGCTTGGGGATGAAGAAACCATTGGTTATTTGATATGTGAGTGGGTGAGCCTAACCCTAATCTCACCCCCCCTTAAGGTCACCCCTAGGCACTATTTGGGCATGAAAATGACTTTTTTGCCCTCTCTCTCTCCCCCTCTCTCCCATTTCATGGAACACCTTCTCTCCCTCTCTTGGTCTCTTTTTTTCTCCTCTTTGTGTGTGAAGAAGGAGGAGGAAGAAGCAATTGAAGGAAAAGATGAAGAAGAAGCACAAGAAAGAGTGAGAAAGGGTGAGTATGTGTTGTTGTTGTTGTTGTTTCTCTTCTCTCTATCCCCTTCTCATGCCCCTTCAAACCCCTGTTTTCTGCCATGAAGGGATTGAGGAGATGCTGATGAGGTGGTGGTAGTGGTGGTCGTGGTCGTGGGTGTATCGAGAACCCCGCATCTCCCCATTTCCCTCCCCCTGTTCTGGTAAGGCAGCACTCTGTATTTTAAAGATCTCAGTGTATCTAGTATTTAGAGACACATTTTTAGGATTATGTCTTCATATGATATGATCATCTATGTGTCTAGTTGTTATATATGAAATTTGGGCTCATTATGATATTTGTGGTGTAAGTTAGAAATTGTTTTGCATGGCCTGTCCAGATTCGCATAGGAATTGACCTGCTTCTGGAAATAATTTATTTCAGGCTTGTAGAGGCAAAATTATGATCCCAGCATATCAGAGAATGTGCACGTTTTATTTCATGAAAATGACTTTTTTGCCCTCTCTCTCTCCTCCTCTCTCCCATTTCATGGAACACCTTCTCTCCCTCTCTTGGTCTCTTTTTTTTCTCCTCTTTGTGTGTGAAGAAGGAGGAGGAAGAAGCAATTGAAGGAAAAGATGAAGAAGAAGCACAAGAAAGAGTGAGAAAGGGTGAGTATGTGTTGTTGTTGTTGTTGTTTCTCTTCTCTCTATCCCCTTCTCATGCCCCTTCGCACCCCTGTTTTCTGCCATGAAGGGCTTGAGGAGATGCTGATGAGGTGGTGGTAGTGGTGGTGGTGGTCGTGGGTGTGTCGAGAACCCCGCATCTCCCCATTTCCCTCCCCCTGTTTTGGTAAGGCAGCACTCTGTGTTTTAAAGATCTCAGTGAATCTAGTATTTAGAGGCACATTTTTAGGATTATGTCTTCATATGATATGATCATCTATGTGTCTAGTTGTTATATATGAAATTTGGGGTCATTATGATATCTGTGGTGTAAGTTAGAACCAGTTTTGCATGGCCTGTCCAGATTCGCGTAGGAATTGACCTGCTTCTGGAAATAATTTGTTTCGGGCTTGTAGAGGAAAAATTAGGTTCTAATGTCTTCATGGATTATGATCCCCATTTATTTCACAATTGTTGGAAGTGTATTGGGTGCTGTCGAAACCAATTAGTAGGGTTGGCTGCAGCAGGTTTGGCAGTTTTGCTTGGTTGAGTGTCAAGGAGTTGTTTGCATGTGTCTTGGGTGATAATATGGAAGTATCAGGGGTTAGGGCCTTCATGAAGTAGGCTTATATGTGTGATAGGAGGTTCCATATTTTAATTGTGGATCATTGGTTATGTTTTACAGATCTCCTAGACCGGACGCGCGACGATCTGGGTATCTGTGAGTGGTTTGATCCAACCCCCCCCCCTCGAGATGCGCTCGATGCACGTAGTCGTGCGTCGCTCATCGATGGGGCATCTTAGCTATACTACTTGTGTAGATAAGTAGTATGGCCATGCTTAAACTATAATATGTTAAATATCTTGCATCCTAGGCTTATATTGCATGTATTGTATCCAAGTGTGAATGATTGTATCGGATGCGCCCCTCTAGTATGGGCATGTATTCTGTAATGTGTATGGATGTATAGAATATGGCATGCCTTAGGTAGTATTGTAATACTACTCCTACCATATTAATTGGAATATCCAGCATGATTAAGTCTGGGTTAATAACGGGCACCTGCCTAATATTCCCTTGCGATAAGACTCGAGGGCGTGGTGTAGTTGTTGTGCCCATGCTAATGGGGCAAAGCTGTGACCAACTTCAAGAGAAGATGATCTGTCTCTCGCCCTCTCCCTCTGCACGAACTGAGTAAGTAGAGGCGATTTCCTACTCGACTCGGGTTCGTTTGGAATATTGGCATGCACCTGTTAGTGCGCGAGATCGCGCTTGACCCTTCCCTTTTAAGTTGGTGATATCCAACGCATGCTTAAGTTATGCCTTGTGTGTTTATGTGATTAATGGCCATGTATGCATGTTGTTTATGAGGTAAATCCATGTTAGGGAGTATCCCTATAATTATTTGATAGGTTATCATGCATGTAGTTCGTGTACATAACTAAGATATAATTCTCCTGGATATATATGCGCATGTTAAAACTGATTAGGCCTATCTGAAATAGGCGTGGGTAAGACCTATTGTCGGGTTGTACCTTATTAGTTAGAGCACTAGCGATGTAATCGCCCCCGTGTATCCGAGCGATGCACTCGTTTGGAATTCAGGAGAATTCATTATCTTATCGGTTTTGTTAAGCCGGTAGTTGTGTCATTAAGCTAGGCCTACCCGTGCTAGGCGTGTATATGAACCGCCTGTTGGGTTATGTGCCTTGGGATTATTTCTGCGTGAGAGCAGAGGCAACCCCCCCTTGTGTCCGAGCGACGCAACTGTGTGGGAGTACAATAGTATTCGATATCACCGATATGTGATTATCGAGAGTAGTTGTTTTTCCATTGGGTTCGCTTTGCGAACATGGAGTGTTTCCTCCCAATGTCGTCCGTGTTGAAGCGGCCCGGGTTGTAGCTGTCCTGACAGAGGGCCCCCACCTGTAGGTACTATCGATGCATGCGGCAAGATGTACTGATCATGGGGGTATACCAGATAGAGGCTACCCGGGAGAGGGCTAACGAATGATATTGCGAGCGTGGAATCGTTCTCCCCTTCGTTGGATCCGTGTAGGAACTCCCCGGCGTTGGAAAAGCTTTCCTGACAGAGGGCTCCCATCCGTAGGTACTACCGATGCGTTCGGGAGCGTACTGATCGTGGGAGTATACCAGGTAGAGACTACCCGGGGAAAGGGCTACCGGTGGACCAAGGGTGTAGAGGAGTCTAATATCTCAAAAAGTCCTATGTCACCTCTAAAGGGTGAGGGTGAGGATGAGGTGAAGACACGTCGCCGCGTGACCCATTCGTTGTTCGTCCGTTCCCATAGTTGTTGTGTCCGGTTGCGTATCGATGTTCAAAGACATCGTTGGGCAATTATCTCGATGTAGATGATCTAGTAGTGTTGTGTGGACCAGTAATTCCGGGTCTCCTCCACCAATGGTATAGTCTCTCCCAAAAAGTCCCAAGAGTAGTCTCCCTCCGGGAGTGAGGGTGAGGGTGAGGTTGGTCGCGCCGCCGCGTGACCTTGTTATCCATTGGGTTTCTACCCATGTTTTCCTTAAAAGGGAATTGCTTTAGTATTTAACTGTTGTAATGGTGATTGGTTTCCTGCCATTCCCTGAGCTTGTAGCTCACCCCTTGTCATTCCCCAGGCGTCCCTGAGACGTGGCAAATATAGATATAATATCAGCTATCAATACCTGAGGTCAATAAGGACACCAACAACCATACACAAGGCGGCAAAGCAAGATAATGATAACTGACTGAAAAGCGGAAGCATAATGTATAACAATGTCTGTAAATCAAAAACATTATTACAGACCCGAATACACAATCAACGTCTTGTGAAAGCCAAGTCTATACCAAAGAAAATACAACCTGTGCCACATGCACGATTTACAAATCATCAAATGACTTTAGGAATGCTGACAGTCTCACACTCGCCACCCGCCGGCAGAACGCTCCACGCCCATATGACCACGCCACAGGAAAGCTCCAGCTCCACGCCCAACACTGCCCCTGAAAAGAAACAGTATGCGAGGGGTGAGCTACAAGCTCAGTGAGTGGCTGGAAACCAATCACCATTCTACAGTTCAATACATAATCAATTTCCTTTCAAGGAAAACATGGGTGGAAACCCATGGATAACTGGGTCACGCGGCGGCGCGACCAACCTCACTCCCACCCTCACTCCCGGAGGAAGTCTCTTGGGACTTATGGGGAGAGACCATACCGTCGGTCGAAGAGACCCGGATTTACTGGTCTAGAGACCATACTGTCGGTCGAAGAGACCCGGATTTACTGGTCTAGAGACCATACCATCGCTCGAAGAGACCCGGATTTACTGGTCTACTCAACACTACTGGATCATCTACATCTAGATAATCGCCCAACGATGTCCTTCAACATCGATCACGAGACCGGACCCAACAACTATGGGAATGGGTCACGAGGCGACGTGTCTTCATCTCATCCACACCCTCACTCCTGAAAGGAGACATCTTGGGACTTTGGGAGAGACTTAGACTGCTCTACACCTCTGGTCCACCGGTAGCCTCTCCCCGCTCCGTAGCTTACCTGGTATACTCCCACGATCAGCACTGTCCGAACACATCGGAGGTACCTACAGATGGGAGCCCTCTGTCAGGATAGCCTGTCTAACGCCGGGGATGTCACTACACGGATCCAACGAAGGGGAGAACGATTCCACGCTCGCGACATCATTCATTAACCCTCTCCCGGGTAGTATCTACAACCCGATCTCCTCAACTCACCTCTCTACATCCTTGGTCCCACCGGTAGCCTCTCCCACCCTCGTGGCCTCCGCCTAGTCCTCTGACAGGTATAGCCAACGCCAGGGAGTTCCTACATCGGATCTAACGAAGGGGAGAACGATCCCATGTTCGCAAAGCGAAACCCAATGGAAAACAACCACTCTCGATACTCGCTTATCGAGATATCACACACATGCATCACAACAACCAACACACTTATATTAACGTCAAAGTAGTCACTCCCTAAACGGGAGTAACTACACAAGTTAGAGGGTCGTAACATCGCCGATCCACCCCACGCTCACCCTTTAGGGGTGTCATGGGTCCTTTCAGACTAGGCCGCTCTCCACCCCTGGTCCACCCGGTAGCCTCTCCTCCACTCCGTAGCTTGCCTGGTATACTCCCACGATCAGCACAGTCCGACCCATCGGAGGTACCTACAGATGGGAGCCCTCTATCAGGACAGCCTGTCTAACGCTCGGGAGTCCCTACATCGGATCCACCAAAAGGAGAAGACAGCCTACTCACGCGCGTACGATTCTGTTGGGTCCGTTGACAACGATTTCTAACACTACTAATGCCATGAATTCTCAAGAATTCCTCCAGGGCGCATAACTAAGATGCGGGGAAACATATATTATAACAACAAGGTTATAATATTCTCTAATGCATGCTTATCACAATATGCTCACATTTGATTTAAATAATTTCAAACAAAATGGGAAACAAGCATAGGTCGGGGCTTTCAAATCGAGGGACATGGTGTCTAAACATGCATAGGCCGCTATACATGATATAAGGGTGCGTATCCCTAGCATACAAAGTCTAAGGTGGCATGGATATATCATAATAATCAGGCATGCCCAGGTGTCTACATAATTTAGCTAGGGGCCCCCATCGATGCGCGACGCGCGTCTATGCGGGTCGAGCGCATCCCTAGAGAGGGGGGGGGGATTGGAATCAAACCACTCACCTTACGACCCGGGACCTCGCGCATCCCATCCGACGAGATCTGCAAGGTAGGGGCATCGAACTGGTGAGAAACAACACAATTTACACATAGAAAACATTAGAAATACCCAATACTCGGACAAGCATACATACGGGCTCGCACGCATGCGAGCACGCACGTACGCACGCGAGTCCGAGTGCCCCGACACCTACCCGAACCCTCGGGCAGCCACACGCATGGCCCCCCGCACGCGCACGCACGAATGCGCACGCACGCACGCACCCCAGCACCATCGGAGCACTGCCGCACGCCTGCCCGCGCGTCCAGTCCAGCGCGCCCTCGCGCGCACTGCGCTTCACGCGCAGCACCCCGCGCACGCCCCAGCACGCGCACGCGCGCGCACACACGCGCACGCACGCGCACTGGTCCCCAGCACCGTGCCCAGGCGCACTACCCCGCGCGCGCACTCCCGCTCACGCCAGCCCCTGCGCGGACCCTCGCGACCCCTCCGCGCTCACCCGCGCACTCGGGCGCCCGCGCCCGCGCGTGTCTCCATGCCCGACTGCGCCTGCGCGCGCACGCGCGCAGACGACCCGAAACGCGCGCCCAGCCAACCCTTACCCCTTTTTAACCCTCCCCAACCCCTCACACACACCCTAACCCCTATGCATAGCATGCATGACTTCCCTAACATCCCCTTAAGCCATGAAAATCTAGAAATGAAGAGGAAGGGCTCACCTTGGGAGGGAAAGAAAGGGGGAGGTTCGGGGGCCCTCGACGCACCCGCGACCACCTCAACGGCCACCACCAACTCCACCACCCTCAGCCCTCCTCAGCCTCCTCCAATGGCTGCTAATCAGGGGGGGAGGGAACCATGTAAAGGGAGCTTGAGAGAGAGGAGAACAAACAACAACAATACATAAGCACAAACCTTCTCCAACACTTCCTCCACCACCATCTCCTTCTCATTGAGACATATCAACAAACACATGGGGGGCTTGAATGAGAGAAAGAGAGGGCCAAAAATTAGGCGTGGAAGTGAGAGGGGAAGAGAGAGAGAGGGGGAGAAGATATTTATTCCACAAATATCTAAAGGGGGAATGACTAAGTCACCCTTTGATTAGAAATTCTGCGCATGCTTCACTGGAACAGCCATAACTTCTACAATATAGCTCCGCATTGCTCAATTCCAAGTCCGTTGGAAAGCCAAGAAGATTATCTACAACTTTCATGATTATGCCAAGATCAAATAATCTCTCCAGCTATTCCGAAATTAGAGCTAAACATAGAACAGGGCTGCTGCCAGAATTTCCATCCCCGGGGTATACTTGGAAAAATACCCATAACTTTTACTACAGGAATCCAGTTGATCTAATTCCACTTCTGTACGAAAGCTAACTCAAAACTGGACATCTCATAGTAAACTCATATTTAAACCTCTTCATCTTGGATTTTAACAAAATCAAATCCAAATACCAAATTGGGAATACATAACTTCTAGGAAAAAAATTATGCACCCAAATTTTCAAAACAGAGCACTCCAAGTGACATAGGCACAACACCCCTCGCATACTGTTTCTTTTCAGGGGCTGTGTTGGGCATGGAGCTGGAGCTTCCCTGTGGCGTGGTCTTATGGGCGTGGAGCGTTCTTCCAACGGGTGGCGAGTGCGAGGCTGTCAGCAGTCCTAGAGTCATTTTATGTGTTGTAAATTGTGCAGGTTGCACAGGTTGTTTTTTATTTGGACTAGACTTGGCTCTCACAGAACAGTGATTGTGTATTCGAGTCTGTAATAATGTTTTTGGTTTACAGACATTGTTGATATCTTATGCTTCCGCTTTTCTGTTGAGTTATCAGTTATCATTGGTTTGCCAGCGTGTGTATTGTTTATTGGAGTCATTATTGATCTCTTGTACTTGAAAGCTGATATTTCATTATTGCCACGACCCGGGGACAGCCGCCCTAGGGCGTGACATTACAAGTTTTTGATGATGTATTAGATCACGTATGTACTTCGGATTTCATTGATCTCTTAAGTTTTCTTCTTGAGTGTTTCATAGTTTTGATGGATTTCATATGATTTTTGGATCCTTATATTATAGCTATGAAATGATGAAGGTTTCAAAGTATTTTACAATTATTTCATGTCAAAAGAAAGGGGATATGCATATATCATGTCTAGGGTTGTTTATTATGAATGGAAAGCATGCTTACAATCATTTGAAGTCTTGTTTTGACCCTTATATGCATAGATCCGAACTTCTACATGTCTTATTATTTTTAGAGTTTTTATCATAGATCCATGTTAGTTGTTTCTATATATAATAGATCTGTGGGTTTCAAGGATTTTTTAGAATATGTTTTAATGGTTTCTTATGTATGTTTTATAAATCCTTGAAGGTCTAGGGTTAAATATAAAAGGATATCATGCTAGGTATAATGATATGTTATCTCTCGCAGTTTTCAAAAGATTTTTGTAGAGTATATTCAGATCCTTATGTATACCAAGTGTTTTAACGTTTCATTGTTTTACACGACTCATATATGTATGTAAAAGATAAAAGGTATTAGGTTGTTTTAGCAAAAAAATAAAAGGGGTTTTTGTTTTCTGTTTCTGGACGACTCCATTAAGAGCCGTCGGGTTTGCTTCCAGACAGCTCCTAGAGGAGCCATCAATTCTGTGTTATGGATATGGGAGCCATTGATCTGGTTCCAGACGGCTCCGTTAAGAGCCGTCAGTTTCTGTAAAATCGAGTACCACGAGGTCCCGTACTATTTGTGCAAATTGTGATTTACTCGTATTATTTCAAGTCTGATTAGGTCGCTATAGAGTTACTGGCTTGGATTACTTGTCATTGGACTGAAGGTGAGTGGGTCTAGTCTCCTATGTAGTTTTGAAGAATTCTACCAATGATTTTCAATTGCTATTTTATGTATAATCTCGAGCATGTCATATTATATAGGTTGATGCCTTATTACGTATTGTGTTGAAAATGTTTAACTTTTAAATTTGTTGCATACATATGTTTTAGAACGAAAATAAGTGTTGCTCATGCATGCATCGCATAGCCTAAGTGGCTCAGTCTAGGTGACTATGGTTTAGGATGGACCCAAGTCTAGGTGACACGATTTTCTGAGCGAAAACTTTATGGCTAGGTGCCATGGAATACGGGCATGCGTGTCCGTTGCATTCATATGCATCATGAGTTTTGAGACCATGCATCTTGAAATGAGGCTTTTGTTAAGTTATGGTTTATAGGGAACTATTGTACTTGAAAATATCTTATGTTGTAAATTATTTTCTTACAATACCTATTAAAGATTATTAAATTGAGATATATTGTATTATTGGGACCTAAAGGTCCATTAACTGAGTGTGCGGTAGCTCACCCCTCATTTTCCCCTTTCAGATTTAAATACTTAGATTGGTGGATCTCGTGTAGCTGCGAATGAGATTGTGAGTGCTAAAACGTTAGACTTGCTTGGTCGAAGGACTTGATCAATTATATTTGGCATATAGTTGACCCATCTTCCTAGTAACTATGATTATGACAACTTGTATATCTTTTTATGTATAAGGTATATCCAGACACATTGGGAGTGTTATTGAAATCTTAGATGTTTTAGTATCTTTGAAGAATGAAGTTTACTTTAGTATTATTTTATTATATCTCTGGATAAAAGGAAAAATATAGAACTCTGAGATTTTGGGAATTAAATTAACGCAACCGGATTTTACGTTTCAAGACGGAGTCATGGATTCGGGGCGTTCAACCTAGGTATGAAAATGGTTTGGATTGGCTAGGGCTAAACAAGGGTTGACCAGGGATCTAGAGAGGGTTTATGGAGAGTGGAAGTTGGTGGAAAGTGAGTTTCCTTCTCCCTCAAATAGGGCTTTCTCTCTCTCTCAAGGGTTTTCAAGTGGTGGAATGATCAAGTGAATGTGGTAGTGGAAATGAAAGATGCTTGATTGAGATTGGGTGATAATTGAAAAGAGTTTTGGTTCACCCCTATTTATAGTAAAACTGATGCAAGGGAGTTACCTCTGGACAATAGATCAAATTGGATAATAGGATGGTTGATTAGACTCCCCATTAAATCTTTTTGTTCTGAAACTTGGTCCAGGAGGGCGACGGCTACTTGGATTGAGCCGTCGGGCTCGGGAGGCTGGGTTTAGCAAGCCGCCTTTCATCATGACCTGCCATACGTCCCATCTCTGACAAGCGGTGAAAAATGCAGGTTACTGGGATTGAGCCGTTAGAGAGGGGCGGCTAAACTAAACAACATGTCGCAATGATAAGCATTAAATGCCAACTTTATGTCCCATCTCTGGGAAGCGGTTGGGGGACGGATTGTTGAAGTTAGCCGTGGGGAGGGCCGGCTACTTTGGGGTAGCCATCTGGTTTTTGGCTCTTTTTATTTTTCTAAGTGTTGGGCCACGTTTCCTTCTCTTCTTTTCTCCCTCCAATTACCCTAAGATAGTCTTCTATATGGTACAAAAGTATTTCGTTTTAAAAACTATTTGAGGTAATTTTCTTTCTTTTGGACGGTTGTCAAGTCCCAGTGCGGCCATCTCGAGGAGTAGCAAGTATATAATATCAGCTATCAGTACCTGAGGTCAACAAAGACTCCAACATACCACATACAAGGTGACAAAGCAAATAGCAGCTGATAGCTGTTATATAAGAGGAAGCTAAACAACTAAGTCTATAAAATCCAAAAACAATATTACAGACTTGAATACAAAAGCAACTGTCCTGTGGGAGCCAAATATATATAACCAAAAGGCATCAATATAAACACTATGCACAAGCATGAGTATGAAATACATATAAGAGAGGGGGGATGATGATAGCCTCTCACTTGCAAGACCCAAAACACGGACGCTGCTACTACCACTAATTATGCGCCTAGGGGAGCTCCTTCTTTGGATCCAACTTGATGCCAATTGGAGAAACAACATGCGAGGGGTGAGCCACACACTCAGTGAATGGTATAATCCATGCATCACAACTCATATTAATATTTCAATGAAGTTGTAGTCCCAACAAAGATGGGAGTTAACCAATCAATTTGGTGGGTCACATATCGACGTGACCACACCCCACCCTCACCCTCGCGGGTGACATAGGACTATCGGGAGAAATCCTTCTGCTTTACACCCTTCATCATTCTTTAGACCTCTCCTGGGTGGCCTCTACCTTGTAGCCTCCCACGATCAGTACATCTGTCATAAGGGTATATCAACACGCATCGGTAGTACCTACAAGTGGGGGCGCCTCACAGGACAGCTTCAATGCCGGGCAGCTTCAACTTGGAGATGATGAAGGGGAGAAACATTTGACGCTCTTGGACAAGATCCTCATGGAACCGCCATCACGGTTAATAGACACCGATATAGTAACGAATTCTCATGAATTCCCTCCAGCGCACATAGCTCGGATGTGGGGAACACACATCCACCAACCCTCGTTGTATCGACATCTAAATGGGACTTTGGGACTTTCTATCTCCCCCCCCCTTTTTTTTAGAAATTGAAAGGCCCTTGTGAAAGGGCATGTATTTAATATGTATCAAAAAACAACATTAGGTGGACATTCGAGCATTCACACATAAGACTCGTGTCTAGGCCATCTACTACTTTGCTATAGAAAATTTAAAAGACCCACCCCTACTACTATCATGTTGTAACCCATCTGTCATGACTCGCATTTGAGTCCGACGAGCAAAATTTGCCAAGAGATCTAGAGCAGCAACTACTTGTCTAGGCACTTGAGTAAACTGAACCGGATATGATGCCTAATTCAGCTGATGAATTTGCATAATCAATGCCTCAATTAGGGTGGACCTTCTGTTGCACTGTTTAACAAATTAATAAAGGATACAGAATCTGAGCACACCTATAAATTTGTTAAACTTCTATAATGAGCAAACTGTAAACCCAAGCGTATGGCTTCTGCTTATGCTTTGATAGGGGTACCCCATGGCCAGGATACAAAATGAGCACCCAAAATGGTTGAAGGAGAGTCTTGAATAACCACAAATGCAGCCCCTGCACTAAAGTTTTGCGGATGTACACTCCCATTTGTCATAATAAAAACCTGATTGTTATGTACTATTCTACCCTCTATTCGGGATTGAGTACTAGATGAGTCTTATTAATCCAAAGAGATACTGGTGGAAAAAGAGAGGTTTTGGAGAGAGTAGCTTTGCACACTCCTGTGCCACAGACATTGCCTGAGCCACTGTCCGTGTAGCATTTGGAACAATACCCTTAAAAATCAATTAGTTTCTAGATTTCCATAATCCCAATAATAATATAGTACATAAAATCTATCTAAATTTACCATTAGGTGCTGAGAACTACTCTTTCTTAGGGAGCGTTGGGTAAACCGATTAGGGGGGCGTTTGTGATTTTGGGAATCCAATTGGGTTTTTTGCAAACCAAACAACATTCAAAGCACAATTTTTACAATCCCAGTCCCTGCAATTGTAGGTTAAAAGAGGCACAAAATTAGTGATTTGTTAAAGCTCGATAGATGAGCTTCCTCAAATCGCAGGATTCAAAACCCATTTTGCCTGAGGTAGAATGACATGTTTACCCCTATCCTTTCTCCCAAATTTCCAACATATGGATACCCTTATTAATGTGAAACTCTCTCGAAAAAAAAAAAATTTCACCCCAACTTCACACCCTGCTCTCCCCCTCACAAAATACCAAACCCTAACTGATAAACCCTCCTCAGAAGATCGGCGGTGAAGCCCTCCCGCACATAACTCTCTCTCGTCTCTCTCTCCCCCATACCTCTCTCGTGACCACGGGTAGAGTGTCGATGTGAGCTCTCTCATCACCCTCTTCTCTCCCTTCCGCGAATATGAAGACCCCCAAATAAGCCTATCGATAAATTTAGAACCATTCAAACAAAGAGAATCACTGCATAGTCCTTAGATCTTCAAACAGTAGGTATGTTTTCGAAGAAAGCAAGTGGAAACCCTCATTTCACTGATGGGGATTTCCATATGACTTGAATACATCACATTTTGGCTTCCATTCATTACATATGTTCTTTCATTCGTTTTGGCTTTCATTCGATCGCTTTAATATGTTGTTTGATTTGTTTGGGTTTTGCTGAAGAATAGTATTTCATTATTTTGGGGATTGAACTATGGGGGATTTTATATATATGTATCCATTCATATGAGACTTTGCATTTTTTTTCCATTAAAAGTAATTAGATGGCATTGTAAATGGGTGAAAAAGAGATTATAGGTTGGGCATCATACATTTTATGATACCAAAAATAGGTCCCTTGTATTTTATTCATTCCCTAACAAACAATGCTGAGAGTATGCAATCCATTAACAAACTGGTTGACCAAATTACTTCAGCACATGTAATCAACAACACTTTTGGTTGGTATGAAGAAGATGAAGTGTGTTTGTTAAAGAAAAAATATGAATGGTAGTTTCCCTTCTTTTTTTTTAGGGCAGTGCAGCAAGGCTATAGATCTCTTCCTCTCAAATACATATGTAACTTTTCCCAAACAACCACATAGCTTATTGCTCTGGGTAAACCACATGCTGCTAGGTGTTTGGTTATGTGGTCTTTGGTTAATAACCAAAGACCCACCAAGAAGGCTCTGTGTATTTTACTATATAATGTCCTACCTAATAGATAGGTAACCTATGAATTATCTAACATCCACATAGTTTAGAAAGTTGCTCATGGAGTAATTAACCAGAAACTTTATTGGGAATTTTTATTTATGAATGTAGGTCATTCATTAATTAGTTAGCGATTGTTGATGAGTAGAACACAGCCTTAGGTCACTGGTCATTAACCAATGACCAACCTAATATATAGGAAACTCGTTAGAAATTTACCAAGGGCTGTGTGGTTTTTGGGGGTTAAGGTAGCTCATTGGTTAATGTAATTTGGGTAAGCTCATCCCTTCAGTAACCAATAAACATAATTCTTCAGATCTGCTAAAATTTACCAAGAACCCCTAATCATTGTACAATCATGGATTCACATCTATAATTAGGAGTTGAACAATACTGGCAGCTAACACTTGAAGCCAGGGCAGAATGGAGCGATCATGTGTATGTTTTGTTTGTCATTTAACAATTGAATTGGGTTCCCTTACAATTGAAGTTCAATAAACCTATGAATTCTACCATGTTTTTTTTTAACGCAGATGGATAACCAACCGGACAACAGTCAATCCGATCTTGCACCAAATGTTCAGAAAGTAGCCGTTAGAAACAAACGAAAAAACCTAATGATCCACATCAGAAGAAGGCAGTGTGGGAAAGTCACAAACATGAGGTTTTCATTAGTATATGTTCGGAAGAAGTGCAAGCTGGCAATAAGCCAGGCCAAACTTTGAATAAACAAGGCTACACTAACTTGAGTATCAAATTCCATGAGAGATGTGGAATTCTTTATGAGAAGGATCAACTTAAAAACCATTGGGATACTTCCAGAAAGGATTGACAAATCTGGAATGCTTTACGAAAGGAAACTGGTTTGGGTTGGGATGAACAGAAACTTTCAAAATTTTCCATAGCATTTTCATATTAATATCAAGGTTTCAATATATCTAACCAATAATATGTACTTCGTATAGAGACACACCAGTGGAGATAAGTTTTCAAACTACCCGTTGGCGCATGAGGATGAATTGGATGTAGCGCCGCTATTGGTGACCGATGTAAAATACTATGTTCAACGAAGTTTGGATTTCCAACAGAAAAATCGGTGACACCAACTGAGGAAAGTGCCAAGGAACTTGAAGAGCAAGTTCCACAAACTGATTCTGCACCATCTGAAACACCATATACTCAACCTTCCGGTTCCAATGTTGGTTCTGAGGCGACTAGTCCTCTTAGGTCAGCATCGGCCCAACCTTCTTCCGGTGGAGTAAAAAGGCCTAGATCTAGTACATGACTAGTACAAGTCATGTCTTGGAGAGCTCAATGGATCGAATTTACAATTTACTTGAGAAGAGGACAAGGAAGAAGTCCAGTTCCAATACTAGTGAGGATGTACCGACTGTTGCATATGCCTTGCAAGTCTTGGCGAAAACCCCAGGGTTGTCCCAATCTTCTGAAGAATACCTGTGGGCAATTGGTTATTTGCGTTCACTAGTAAATCGCCAAACTTTTTGCTCGATAGACACCGATGAGGTCAGGGCCCGATGGATTTTACATGAGTATCAACAGTCCCGTCAGGTGTAGGTTGCAATCAGTGAAGCTTCTACATAGAGTAACATAATTTTGGAGCACTATAAAACATTTGGTAGTATAGGTAGTTTGAACCGTGTTATATATTTTTGGACTCACCAAACTTGTAAATTTACAATGTGTAGTACACTATAATTTTGTTATTATCACCATGTATGTAAATTTGTGACAGCCTTTAATATATGCAATGAAGCCTTTAGTATATTTGAATGATTCCTCTGATATTGTTGCATATTCACTGTGTATCAATTATACTGTGTTGTCAATGCAAGTTCATTTATCTAAAAATTTTGGCTTTCATATTGTGCATTGGGATATTTGAAACCACGTGTCACCTACTGCAGAATTCAATATAGTATTGGAGCCATGGAATCCTCATCTAGCTCAAGCATGGATACATTTTCAGAGGAAACATTAGTTTTTTAAAACTCTGTCCATCATTGATGCTGAATAAAAAGAAAACTTAATAACATCCCCCACATATTTAGGATGTCTGATGAAGAAGATGATGAGGTGGAGATTGACATCTTGATTTTATTACTACTCCCCCAAGTTGAAGTGTACCGATTAATTTATCTTAATAAACAACCTGTTCAAGATCTTACCTAATCTGGGAATCAATTAGTTCATGATATGTTGCATGGGCATTGGCGGTTATGCTATGACACGTGTCATATGATGCCCACCGTTTTTGTTAAACTATGCAATTTGTATAGGGAGAAAGGATTAGCCCAAAGTTCCTGAACTATATCAGTGGAAGAGCAAATGAGAATCTTTTTGCAAACCATAGGACACAATGATAGGAATAGATCTATGCAACATACTCTTAAACACTCTGGAGAGACTATCATCCGTTACTTTAACAAGATTTTGGACGCTACATGTGCATGGGTAGTGGAGATGATTAGACTGAAGGACTCGTTGAATACCATTTTTGACCATATTAGGGAATACGGTTGTGGGAAATACTATCCCTTCTTCAAAGATTGTGTTGGAGCGATTGATGGAACACATGTCCATGCGTGTGTGAACGCCGAACGACAGTTAGCCTTCATGAGTGGTAGATAAAAAACAATGACCCAAAATGCACTAGCTGTTCGTGATTTCCACATGCATTTTACATTCGTTTCTGCTGGCTGGGGGGGCACCGCACATGATGCGAAAGTATTGGCTCATGCAGTATATGATCCTGTCACACCCCAGGCGTCCCCGAGACATGGCAAAATAAAATATAATACCAGCTATCAATACCTGAGGTCAATAAAGACTCCAACAACAATACACAAGGCGACAAAGCAAGATAATGATAACCGACTGAAAAGCGGAAGCATAATATATAAACAATGTCTGTAAATCAAAAACATTATTACAGACTCGAATACACAATCACTGTCCTATGAGAGCCAAGTCTAGACCAAAGAAAATACAACCTGCGCCACATGCACGATTTACAAAGCATAAAATGACTCTAGGAATGCTGACAGCCTTGCACTCGCCATCCGTCGGAAGAACGCTCCATGCCCATAGGACCACGCCACAGGAAAGCTCCAGCTCCACGCCCAACACTGCCCCTAAAAAGAAACAGCATGCGGGGGGTGAGCTACAAGCTCAGTGAGTGGCTGGAAACCAATCACCATACTACAGTTCAATACATAATCAATTTCCTTTCAAGGAAAACATGGGTGGAAACCTATGGATAACTGGGTCACGCGGCGGCGCGACCAACCTCACCCCCACCCTCACTCCCGGAGGGAGTCTTTAGGACTTTTGGGGAGAGACCATACCGTCGGTCGAAGAGACCCGGATTTACTGGTCTAGGGAGAGACCATACCGTCGGTCGAAGAGACCCGGATTTACAGGTCTGCGGAGAGACGATACCGTCGGTCGAAGAGACCCGGATTTACTGGTCTGGGGAGACACCATACCGTCGGTCGGAGAGACCCAGATTTACTGGTCTACTCAACACTACTGGATCATCTACATATAGATAATCGCCCAACGATGTCCTTGAACATCGATTCAAGACCGGACCCAACAACTATGGGAACGATCGAACAATGAATGGGTCACGCGGCGATATTCTTCACCTCATCCTTACCCTCACTCCTGGAGGGAGACTCTTGGGACTTATGGAAGAGATTTAGACTGCTCTACACCCAACGAAGGGGAGAATGATTCCCACGCCCGCAACATCATTCGTTAACCCTCTCCCGGGTAGTATCTACAACCCGATCTCCTCAACTCACCGCCCTACACCCTTGGTCCGCCAGTAGCCCTTTCCTCGGGTAGCCTCTACCTGGTATACTCCCACGATCAGTACTCGTCCGAATCATCGGTGGTACCTACGGATGGGAGCCCTCTGTCAGGACAACTAAACCCGAGAAGTTCCTACATCGGATCCAACGAAGGGGAGAACGATCCCATGTTCGCAAAGTGAACCCAAATGGAAAACAACTTCTCTCGATACTCACTTATCGAGATATCAAAACACAGGCATAACAACAATCTATTCAACACACTCATATTAACCTTAAAATAGTCACAGTCCCTATACGGGAGTAACTACACAAGTTAGTGGGTCGTAACATCGCCGACCCTCCCCACTCTCAGCCTTTAAGGGGGTGACATGGGCCTTTTCAGACTAGACCGCTCTCCACCCCTGGTCCACCCGGTAGCCTCTCCCACACTCCATAGCCTCTACCTGGTATACTCCCACGATCAGCACTGTCCGATGCATCGGAGGTACTTACAGATGGGAGCCCTCTGTCAGGTCGAACAACTTTCCAACGCCGGGAAGTCCCTACATCGAATCCAACCAAAAGGAGAAGACAGCCTACTCGCACGGATACGATCCTCTTGGATCCGTCGACAACGATTTCTAACACTACTAATGTCATGAATTCTCAAGAATTCCTTCAGGGCGCATAACTAAGATGCCGGGAAACAATATATTATAACAACAATGTTATAATATTCTCTAAGGCATGCTTACAACAATATGCTCTCATTTTGATTTAAATAAATTAAACTAAATGGGAAACATGCATAGATAGGGGCTTTCCAATCAAGGGACATGGTGTCTAGGCATGTATGGGCTTCTATACATGATATATGGATGCATATCCCTAGCATACAAGGTCTAATATGGCATGGTTACATCATATAAATCATGCAGTGCATAGTTTTTCATACTATAGCTAGGGGGCCCCATTGATTCGCGACGCGCGTTTATGCGGGTCGAGCGCATCCCTAGAGAGGGGGGGGGGGATTGGAATCGAACCACTCACCTTACAACCCGGGACCTCGCGCATCCCATCCGACGAGATCTGCAAGGTAGGGGCATCCAACTTGGTGAGTTACAACACAATTTACACAGAAATTTACTAGAAATACCAAATACGCGGACAAGCATGCATACGGACTTGCACGCATGCGAGCACGCACGTACGCACGCGAGTCCGAGTGCCCCGACATCTACCTGAACCCCTGGGCAGCCACACGCATGGCCCCCCGCACGCGCACGCACGCACGCACCCCAGCACCCTCGGCGCACAGCCGCGCGCCTGCCCGCGCCCCCAAACGCGCTGCTGCGCGCACACGCACGCTCCCAGGCGCCCGCGCGCACTGTACGTCCAGCCCGCGCGTCCTCGCAGAACCCCGCGCACGCCCCAGCACTCGCACGCACACGCACCGTTCCCCGGCCCCGCGCCCAGGCGCACTGCCCCGCGCGCGCGCACGCTCGCGCGCGCCCGCGCGCACCCCCTCTCGCGCCAGCACCCACTCGCCCACTCCGCGTGCACCCGCGCGCACGCGCGCAGACAGCTCCTGATGCGTGCCCAGCCAACCCTAACCCCATTTTAACCCTTCCCAACCCCTCACACACACCCTAACACATCTACCCAACATGCATGACCCTCCCAACCAACCCTAAGCCATGAAAATCAAGAAAAGAAGGGGAAAGGCTCACCTTTGTAGGGCAAAAGAAAGGGGGAGGTTCGGGGGCACTCAACGCAACCGCGACCACCTCAACCGCCACCACCACTACCACCACCTCCTCAGCCTCTCCTCAGCCTCCTTCTTGGTTGGAAATCAGGGGGGGAAGGATCATGAGAGGGAGCTTGAGAGAAGAGAAGATCAACAACAACACATGAACAAACCCTTCTCTTCTTCCTTCACCATCTCTTTCTCTTTGGGGAATAAACACAAACACTTGGGGGGCTTTGTGTGTGAAAGAGAGAAAGGGAGCTCAAGATGTTGGCGTGGAAGTGAGAGGGAGAGAGAGAGAGAAGATATTTGTTGCACACAAATATCTAAAGAGGGATGGAAATGACCAAATCATCCTTTGACTTGAAATTCTGCGCATGCTTCACTGGAACAGCCATAACTTCCTCAATATAGCTCCGAATTGCACAATTCTAAGTCCGCTGGAAAGCCAAGAAGATTATCTACAACTTTCATGTTCATGCCAAGATCAAATAATCTCTCCAGCTATTCCGAAATTAGAGCTAAACATAGAACAGGGCTGCTGCCAGAATTTTCATCCCCGGGATATACTTGGAAAAATACCCATAACTTTTACTACAAGAATCCAGTTGACCTTTTGCTCCCAAGTGGTCTTCGCACTGTACTGGCGCTACCAACACACTATAATCAAAGGAACGGTCTTAGCGTGGAGTCTCCTCTCATGTTGGTCATTGACCTCGATCCATCGCTCCACGAACGACAAATCCACCTCGAGGATGAGGCGGTCGAACAGAATGACATGAGCAGGATCGTGGGCATAACGCCTCGGTCATGAGACAAGGACGACGTCGTGGGCATGAGCCAGCTGTGGGGGAAAGGCTACATGATAAGCCACCTCCCCAATCCACTCAATGACGAGAAATGGTCCCATTAAAGAGTAGACTCAGCTTGCCCCGAATGTCGAAACAGAGGGTGCCCTTAAACCAAGGCACCTTCTTGAAAATATGATCGCCAAACCCAAAGGTAAGCCCCTGGCGACGATGACCTGGGCAGCCCTTCTATCGGTTCTGGGAGATGTAGATGTACACACGAACCAATCTAGCCACCGCAAATCAAACAACTAACTTATGGCCCCTCCAACTGGCGCTCCTCAACCGTCCCAACACAAGGGAGGTATAAAACTGCGCCTGTAGAGTGCCTTTCACAGATCCATCTGGGTGCTCAAATGGCAGTCATCTTGCAGGCATACCCCAACAAGTGGGTGGTGCCTCACCCAACTGCCGTCATCATCGAGCACGCAGGCACTTAGCATGTCCTCCAAGGTCTGAATCGTCCTCTCTGTCGGCTGTCCATCGGCGATGAAACGCTATACTTAAATGGAGGCTTGTGCCAAAGGCTGCGCCACAACCTCAAAGTAACCCTCACGTCTCAACCGAAAATAGCGCAGACTGGAGTGCCATGAAAACGAACAAACGCGAAGGTGAAAAACCACGTCAAGGCGTCCAGAGACTCAATTAGTCGGATAGGGAGGGAAGCGCGGACTTAGTCAGTCGGTCATTGATCACCTAGACGGCGTCGTGACCCGAACGTGACATTAACGAGTCTGAACAATCCCTGATAACACACTCCCACGTCCACTGAGGAATCTCGATGGACTGACGCTTTCCACTCAATGATGATTCTCGAACTTTGCCTGAGGGCATGCCAACCTGGGGAAACAAGGTCACCCACATCACCCTTTCATCGCACTACTAGCAGTCTCAATGAAGACTACCTCAAAGTAGTCCACGGAACCCAATAAAACTTTTGAGATCCACGAAGGCATCCGGCGCATTCGTCAACCCCGACGGCAGTACTTAAAACTCGTAGTGCCTGAACGGTCACGAAAGGCCATCTACGGGATGTCTAACTCCCGGATCTCCGACTTGTGGTACCCTTGTGTGAGGATCGATCTAACAGCAGACACTCGCTCCCAGAGTTGGTCAAATAGATCATCAATTCACGGCAAAGGTAATTGATCTTCAACCTCCACGGGGAGATCAAAACAACACCCCGAACAATTAAGGCCAGATTCTGCTCCTCGAGCATGGCTGGCGCTCATGATGACACTTACACGCTTGGTAAGCCGCTCAACCGCACTTAATCCACAAGACACGCAATAAGGGGTCGTCGGACCTCGACAATGCCTATGCGACGTCATCTATCTGATAGGGCGGTTGAGTCCCATCACGAACGCTAGCATCGCGTCTCCTTATCTGCGACTAATGTGGGGCAAAACGCGACAATATCCACAATTGTGCTTCACATGCTGCCAGAGGTAGGTCGCTCAACTAAAATCATTGGAACTCCAGCATCCTGCACTCCATGGGCAGATTCATCACGGGGAGTCCACGTTCTCGACATCATCCAGTAGCACTCTCCCAGTGTGGCCTCTACCTGGTAGCCTCCTAAGCCCGCTATCTCTGCCATATGGGCGCACCAACAAGCATAGCATTTGGGAGCACCTCACAGGGCTCTGGCCTCTTCCGGGCAGCTACAACGCACAATGATATATCGAAGCGACTCCAGATGCCATTATGGAACCCAGTCCACAAGCAATCGCCCACCAAGCTGCAATAAGATGCACCCAATCCCGATCGTATGCATCACCACTCGCTACAGCACCTTCCAAGTGAGAGGGAAAAATCCACCATCAATTTGATGCTTCAAAGGTATTCCTTGATTGGGAAAAGAACCTCGGAAGGGTACCATGTGGTCCCGATATAGGATATCCCGACAACCAGAAAAAGGAACATGGAGTACCCTAGCCCGGGTCTCAACGCTGACCCTGCAAGGCCCCTTAATCCTGAGTAGGAAGACTAGAAGAAGACATCACCCCTTAATGAGCAATACGTCACATCCTCAACACTTTACACTGGCGCCGCACGCGAACTCAATGGTTACCAGCAATACCGATGCACGGGAAAGAGCTCCATTATCGAGACGCAATTCATACCTTAGAAATTGCAACCAATTCATCACTATCACACTACTGGGCTGGAATCTCCTACCCAAACCTTAATCCTGCACAAGAGATCTAACAACTGACCCTAACCAGTCGACCCAGTCGACAACTTAAGGGTGGGTCCAGGGGGTCACGTCCACGTCAACGGATGCGAGGAGGCATGTCAGCAACCTAAGACAACTTCTAAAACAAGAGTACTCGGATGACAATCCTACGACTCATCATCTATACGACTAGACTTAGGCTCTGACAGGACCAGGCTCTGATACCAACTTTTTGTCACGCCCCAGGCGTCCCCGAGACGTGGCAAAATAAAATATAATATCAGCCATCAATACCTGAAGTCAATAAAGACTCCAACAACAATACATAAGGCGGCAAAGCAAGATAATGATAACTGACTGAAAAGCGGAAGCATAATATATAAACAATATCTGTAATCAAAAACATTATTACAGACTCGAATACATAATCACTGTCATATGAGAGCCAAGTCTAGACCAAAGAAAATACAACCTGCGCCACATGCACGATTTACAAAGCATAAAATGACTCTAGGAATGCTGACAGCCTCGCACTCGCCATCCGTCGGAAGAACGCTCTACGCCCATAAGACCACGCCACAGGAAATCTCCAGCTCCACGCCCAACACTACCCCTAAAAAGAAACAGTATGCGAGGGGTGAGCTACAAGCTCAGTGAGTGGCTGGAAACCAATCACCATACTACAGTTCAATACATAATGAATTTCCTTTCAAGAAAAACATGGGTGGAAACCCATGGATAACTGGGTCACGCGGCGGCGCGACCAACCTCACCCCCACCCTCACTCCCAAAGGGAGTCTTTTGGGACTTTTGGGGAGAGACCATACCGTCGGTCGAAGAGACCCGGATTTACTAGTCTGGGAAGAGACCATACCGTCGGTCGGAGAGACCCGGATTTACTAGTCTACTCAACACTACTGGATCATCTACATCTATATAATCGCCCAACAATGTCCTTGAACATCGATTCAAGACCGGATCCAAAAACTATGGGAACGGTCGAACAACGAATGGGTCACGCAGCGATATTCTTCACCTCATCCTTACCCTCACTCCTGGAGGGAAACTCTTGTTTCTTATGGAAGAGATTTAGACTGCTCTCCACCCAACGAAGGGGAGAATGATTCCAACACCCGCAACATCATTCGTTAACCCTCTCCCGGGTAGTATCTACAACCCGATCTCCTCAACTCACCGCTCTACACCCTTGGTCCGCCAGTAGCCCTTTCCTCGGGTAGTCCCTACCTGGTATACTCCCACGATCAGTACTCGTCCGAATCAATGGTGGTACCTACGGATGGGAGCCCTCTGTCAGGACAACTAAACTCGAGAAGTTCCTACATCGGATCCAACGAAGGGGAGAACGATCCCATGTTCGCAAAGTGAACCCAAATGGAAAACAACTACTCTCGATACTCACTTATTGAGATATCAAAACACAGGCATAACAACAATCTATTCAACACACTCATATTAACCTTAAAATAGTCACAGTCCCTATACGGGAGTAACTACACAAGTTAGTGGGTCGTAACATCGCCGACCCTCCCCACTCTCACCCTTTAAGGGGTTGACATGGGCCTTTTCAGACTAGACCGCTCTCCACCCCTGGTCCACCCGGTAGCCTCTCCCACACTCCGTAGCCTCTACCTGGTATACTCCCACGATCAGCACTGTCCAACGCATTGGAGGTACCTACAGATGGGAGCCCTCTGTCAGGTCAAACAACTTTCCAACGCCAGGGAGTCCCTACATCGGATCCAACCAAAAGGAGAAGACAGCCTACTCACACGGATACGATCCTCTTTGATCCGTCGACAGTGCTTTCTAACACTACTAATGTCATGAATTCTCAAGAATTCCTTCAGAGCGCATAACTAAGATTCGGAAAAACATTATAATATAACAACAAGATTATAATATTCTCTAAGGCATGCTTATAACAATATGCTCTCATTTTGATTTAAATAAATTAAACTAAATGGGAAACATGCATAGATAGGGGCTTTCCAATCAAGGGACATGGTGTCTAGGCATGTATGGGCCTCTATACATGATATATGGATGCATATCCCTAGCATACAAGGTCTAATGTGGCATGGTTACATCATATAAATCATGCAGTGCATAGTTTTTCATACTATAGCTAGGGTGCCCCATCGATGCGCGACGCGCGTCTATGCGGGTCGAGCGCATCCCCAGAGAGGGGGGGGGGGATTGGAATCGAACCACTCACCTTACAACCCGGGACCTCGCGCATCCCATCCGACGAGATCTGCAAGGTAGGGGCATCCAACTTGGTGAGTTACAACACATAGAAATTTACTAGAAATACCAAATACTCGGACAAGCATGCATACGGACTCGCATGCATGCGAGCACGCACATACGCACGCGAGTCCGAGTGCCCCGACATCTACCCCTGGGCAGCCACACGCATGGCCCCCCGCACGCGCACGCACGAATGTGCATGCACGCACGCACCCCAACACCCTCGACGCACTGCCGCGAGCCTGCCCGCGCGCACGCGCACGCTCGCGCGCGCCCGCACGCTCTGCACGTCCAGCCGACACGCCCTCGCAGAACCCCCGCGCACGCCCCAGCACGCGCACGCACGCTCGCACGCGCACTGGTCCCCAGCCCCGCACCCAGGCGCATGCCCAGGCGCACTGCCCTGCGCGCGCGCACGCTCCCGCGCGCCCGCGTGCACTCGCGCGCAGCCCCGCTCGCGCCAGCACCCGCGCGCCCACTCCGCGTGCACCCGCGCGCGCACATGCGCAGACAGCTCCCGATGCACGCCGAGCCAACCCTAACCCCATTTTAACCCTTCCCAACCCCTCACACACACCCTAACACATCTACGCAACATGCATGATCCTCCCAACTAACCGTAAACCATAAAAATCAAGAAAAGAAGGGGAAAGGCTCACCTTTTGGAAGGGAGAAGAAAGGGGGAGGTTCGGGGGCACTCGACGACCACCTCAACCGCCACCACCACTACCACCACCTCCTCAGCCTCTCCTCAGCCTCCTTCTTGGCTGCAAATGAGGGGGGGGGGGAAGAATCATGAGAGGGAGCTTGAGAGAAGAGAAGATCAACAACAACACATGAACAAACCTTTCTCTTCTTCCTTCACCATCTCTTTCTCTTTGGGGAATAAACACAAACAGTTGGGGGGCTTTGTGTGTGAAAGAGAGAAAGGGGGCTCAAGATGTAGGCGTGGAAGTGAGAGGGAGAGAGAGAGAGAGAAGATGTTTGTTGCACACAAATATTTAAAGAGGGATGGAAATGACCAAATCATCCTTTGACTTGAAATTCTGCGCATGCTTCACTGTAACAGCCATAACTTCCTCAATATAGCTTTGAATTGCACAATTCCAAGTCCGCTGGAAAGCCAAGAAGATTATCTACAACTTTCATGTTCATGCAAAGATCAAATAATCTCTCCAGCTATTCCGAAATTAGAGCTAAACATAGAACAGGGCTGCTGCCAGAATTTTCATCCCCGGGGTATACTTGGAAAAATACCCATAACTTTTACTACAAGAATCCAGTTGACCTAATTCCACTTCTGTACGAAAGCTAACTGAAAACTGGACATCTTATTATAAAATCATATTTAAACCTCTTCATCTTGGATTTTAAAAAAATCAAATCTAAATACCAAATTGGAAATACATAACATCGAGGAAAAAATTTATGTAGCCAAATTTTAAATCAAAGCGCTCCAAATGACACAGGCACAACAGATCCAGTCCATAATTTTTCGCATGCTCCACAGGGTAAGCATCCAACGATTTCTTAATGGTTCAAATGACTGGAAATTAAATTGCATTTCTATATTGAAGTAATCTGTTTGCATGTAAATACTATGTGGTCGATGCTGGATATCCGAATCGCAGAGGCTTTCTAGCTGCATATCGTAATACAAGATATCATCTACTGAATTTACAGCGTTGTTCTCCAAGAGGTAGGGAGGAGCATTTTAATAGCCTACTTTCCTCTCTAAGGAACATTATAGAGCAATCATTTGGAGTGTTGAAGAAGAGGTGGCCAATTTTGGATAAAAACTACCCTTATGACACCCAAGTCAAAATTGTCATAGCAACAATGGTTATACATAACTTCATAGTTGAACAAAGGCTCGAAAATGCTCTGATCTCAGAATTTGATGACAACAATATGGAGGTGCTACATGAGCACATGAGTTCTACGGGCAACCCACCAACACAGCCAATCGACGATGGTCAAATGGCTAGATTGCGTGATTCTATACAATTGCACATGCTCATGGGATCCAATGAGCGTAAAGTATTGTTTTGGTTCTTGAATATGACAAACACATGAATGGTCAATTTTGTACCACATATCTACTCACATTGGGTTATAGAATGGCTACCCATCCTAGTATGTTTGCAATAAAAAAATTCTTATTGGTGTCATTTTGCAGGTGTATTTTGGATGATATACGTTGGTGATGACAATTTCTGGTCGACCTGGTACTAAGGGACTTGAACACGACTTGACTGCCATCAGCCCACAAAATGACAATTTATTTGGATTGTAATTAGGAAGTTGGGTCTCCAAACTTCCTCTTTTAATTATCTGTGAAATGTTGATCAGAAGATGAGATTGTAAGGGACACAAATGCTATGTATTTTATGTTAAGGGACACAAGTGTAATGTAGACAATGTTATGGAATTGCTGAAATTGTTAGTGTTCTCTTTATGTATCGCAGCATACCTTAATTTAACTTTTTCTCATGAATTTTACATCGTCAGCTTCTATTATTTGCTTCGGTGCATGTATGTAAATAGTGAAGTAGCTATACATGTTACAGATTAACTGCTCTGACTCTATATTTTGCTTGGTGGGTCTTTTGTGTTGTAACGGAAAAAAAAATCACACTTGAGGCATTGCAAACAACCTTTTTTCACATTCTGACTTATCCGTTCAAATGGTATTATTTAACCGTTCGAACGGTTAACTAATTTGGGTGTGTCAAAGGCATTGGGACGGTATTTTGTTCGAACGGTCATCGAGCGGAAAGATCTCGTTCGAACGGTATTATTTAACCGTTCGAACGGTTAACTCATCTGGGTTCTTCAGAGGCATCAGGAATGAAGTTTGCTCGAACGGTCATCGAACGGAAAGATACCGTTCGAACGGTAGGACTTAACCATTCGAACGGAAAACATCTGGGTGGGTCATCGTTCACTGGGAACGAATTCGATTCGAACGGGCTTCGAACGCCCGCAGCCCGTTCGAACATATTTCCACCGGTGCTCATTTTACTGGGCCTCGTTCGAACTGAGACCGATCCCAATTCGAACGGAGTTCAAACGGTTGAATGCCGTTCGAACGGGTTTCGTTCCCGGTGCATAATTGGAAAATGCCAAGGAACTCAGGTTTAATTTCATTCGAATGGCCTTCGAGCGGCTATCCTAGCCAACTGTCAATGCTCACTAGAAATGAGGCCCGTTCGGACGGGGAACGTTCCCAGTGTGCAAGTGGAGGGAATTTTACACAAATTCATTCGAACTGTGTCAGGATCTATAATTTTGTGACACTATCAAAACAGTAAATAGTGAAATTCAACTACATAGGACCCATTTAATTACAATTAAACCACTGATCTATCACATTAAACCACTCATTAAAACAACACAATATATTCAACAAGAAAAAGTTCTGCACGATAAACCACCACATTAAAACAATTCGACATTACAAGTTCCACAAAATAAATCACCACATTTCAACAATCCGACATTACAAGTTCCACAAAATAGACCACCACTTTTGAACAATTTTCTTACACCATGGACCCACGATAACACAGCTACGGTTGAGTCTCGTCCGTATCACGCCCCTCTTCCATTTGTTGACAGTCCATTTCAGATTGGGAAAGAAAATGAGGAGGGGCAGGAGGCATGGATGGCATAGTCCAATCCCATGTCGTATTTAACTTTTGTAATACCTCATTCACCCCACCCCGAATTTCAGCTAACCCGGTCTCGAGTGTGTTGAAGCGTGAGTTGAAGTTCACCTCCATTGTATCCAACTGCGCACACAACGTCGAATACATATCACTGTCCGCTCGTGGAGCATCATGGTGGGCTGGAATGTCCTCTTCCCCGTGGCTCCCGCATCTTGTTGCTCCCGAGGATGAAGCACCAGCTGCCACCCTCTTCCTCAATTTTCCATCGCTCCTCTTTACTGCGACTGCATCGATGGGAAGTTTGGATTGGTCGGATTGTTCATCGATTGGTGGGTCGATGCCGGCCTCTTTGATCAGTTGGTTGATCAAAACACCAAATGGTAGACACTCCTTAGTGGACGTTGAGGTCGAGGCATCGGCCATGATCTGCCAGATGATCCTACCAATATCAAGAGGCTCACCTCTGCCAATCATGTATATCAATTTGGCCCTATCCTCTGTGATGTCACTCTTGTGGCCAATGGGAATGATGTTGTGGGTAATGATGGTGTGTAAAAGACGGTATTTTGGTAAGAGTTGATGTTGGGGAATGACGGACCAACCACGTGTTTCTATACCACACAACTCTAAACAAAGAGAGCTTAGAAACATCGTATGCCCAGTAATCATCGACTTTGGGTGCATGACGGATATTGAGGAATTGGGCAATGGTGTCCGCGGATACTTTGAACTCAACACCCCAAATGAATGTTTTGAAGGAAAAATTTTCTTTATCCAAGGAATGAATGTTGGCGTAAAACCAACAGACAAATCTCGGATATGATGTACCTCCTAAGGTACAAATTTTGTACCATTGACAACTGTGAAACATTCTATTTACTTCAAAATAAGGCTCGTCAACGAAATCATCAATGGTTAATTTTCACTCAAGAAGAATGGGACAACTGGAGAAGGTTCTCTCTTGTTGATTCTTAGCCTTCTGATCAATAAAAATCTTATCACTACATGATTTTCTAGCTTTTGAAGGCCTTGAATTACTTGGCTTATGAGCTATTGCTTTTTTGTTTCTTTGCCTCTCCCCCTCACCAGACATTAGGAAGATTGGGGGTTTTCTAGGGTCATCTAGGGTTTGAGGGGAAACCTAGGGTTTGACTTCTAAGGTATTGGAAGAGGTAAAATTCAAGGAAATGGAGGAGTATCTGCAAAGTCATGAAACAAACAACATACCATAACTTTTAAGATAAGAGGATACATTAATTCCTTCATCTATGAATTGAACATGAGAGAGGATATAAATCATACCCAATTTGACCACTACCCAAGAAAAGATCTTCTAGTCCCTCCGAATGCTATAGAATATAGGGCCATCTTGGAGGAAAAGTTGGTGGGAAGAAAGTGTCACGCCCCAGGGCGGCCGTCCCCGAGACGTGGCAATAATGAAATATCAGCTATCAATACCTGAGGTCAATAAAGACACCAACAACAATACACAAGGTGGCAAAGCAAGATAATGACAACTGACTGAAAAGCGGAAGCATAATATATAAACAATGTCTGTAAATCAAAAACATTATTACAGACTCGAATACACAATCACTGTCCTGTGAGAGCCAAGTCTAGACCAAAGAAAATACAACCTGTGCCACATGCACGATTTACAAAAAATAAAATGACTCTAGGAATGCTGACAACCTCGCACTAGCCACCCGCCGGAAGAACGCTCCACGCCCATAAGACCACGCCACAGGAAAGCTCCAGCTCCACGCCCAACACTGCCCGTGAAAAGAAACAGTATGCGAGGGGTGAGCTACAAGCTCAGTGAGTGGCTGGAAACCAATCACCATACTACAATTCAATACTCAAACAATTTCCTCACAAGGAAAACATGGGTGGAAACCCATGGATAACAGGGTCACGCGGCAGCGCGACCAACCTCACCCTTACCCTCACTCCCGGAGGGAGACTCTTGGGACTTTTGGGGAGAGACCATACCGTCGGTCGAAGAGACCCGGAATTACTAGTCTACACAACACTACTGGATCATCTACATCTAGATAACTGCCCAACGATATACTTGATCATCGATTACGAGACCGGACCAAACAACTATGGGAACGGTCGAACAACGAATGGGTCACGCGGCGAAGTGTCTTCGCCTCATCCTCACCCTCACCAATATCATTCGTTAATCCTCTCCCGGGTAGCCTCTACCTGGTATACTCCCACGATCAGTACGCTACCAAATGCATTGGTGGTACTTACGGATGGGAGCCCTCTGTTAGGACAGCTACAACCCGGTCTCTTCAACTCACCGCTCTACACCCTTGGTCCACCGGTAGCCCTTTCCCCGGGTAGCCTCTACCTGGTATACTCCCATGGTCAGTACGTTCCCGAATGCATCGGTAGTACCTATAGATGGGAGCCCTCTGTCAGGACAGCTGTAATTCCGAGAAGTTCCTACATCGGATCCAACGAAGGGGAGAGCGATCCCATGTTCGCAAAGCGAACCCAATGAAAAACAACTACTCTCGATAATCATTTATCGAGATATCAAAACACAGGCATAAACAACAATCTATGCAACACAACTCATATTAACCTTAAAATAATTAAAGTCCCTAAACTGGAGTAACTGTACAAGCTAGTGGGTCGTAACATCGCTGACCCACTTCACCCTCACCCTCACCCTTTAGGGGTGACATGGGCCTTTTGGGACAGACTAGGCTGCTCTCCACCCTTGGTCCACCAGTAGCCTCTCCCTCGCGTAGCCTCTACCTGGTATACTCCCACGATCAGCACCCTCCGAACGCATCGGAGGTACCTACAGATGGGAGCCCTCTGCTAGGACAGCTTTCCAACGCCGGGGAGTCCCTACTCGGCTCCAACGAAGGGGAGAAAACAACCTACTCACACGGATACGATCCTCTTGCATCCGTCGACAATGATTTCTAACACTACTAATATCATGAATTCTCAAGAATTCCTCCATGGTACATAACTAAGATACGGGGAAACATATATTATAATACCAAGGTTATAATATTCTCTAAGGTATGCTTATACCAACATAATCCATTTCGATTTAATTAAATTCAACTAAATGGGAAACATGCATAGATCAACGCTTTTTAAGCTTGGGACATGGTGTCTAGGCATGTACGGGCCTCTATACATGATACATGGATGTATATCCCTAGCATATAATGTCTAACATGGCATGGTTACATCATAGCAAAACATGCATTATCAAGATATCTACATATTATAGCTAGGGGACCACATCGATGCGCGACATGCGTCTACGCGCGTCGAGTGTATCCTTAGAGAGGGGGGGGGGGATTTGAATTGAACCATTCACCATACCCGGGACCTCGCGCATCCCATCCGACGAGATCTGCAGGGTAAGGGCATCAAATTTGGTGAGTAACATAACAAATATACATGAAATTTACTAGAAATACCCAATACTCGGACAAGCATGCATACGGACTCACACGCATGCGAGCACGCCCGTACGCACGCGAGTCCGAGTGCCCCGACACCTACCCGAACCCTCGGGCAGCCACACGCATGGCCCCCCGCACGCGCACGCACGCATACGCACGCACGCACGCGCCCCAGCACCCTTGGCGCACTGTCGCGCATCTGCCCGCGCGCCAGACGCGCTGCCGCGCGCGGGCGCACGCTCGCGCTCCCCCGCGCGCACTACGCGTCCAGCTCGTGCGCCCTCGCGCGCACTGCGCGCCCGTGCAGAACCCCGCGCTTTCCCCAGCACGCGCACGCGCACGCACTGGCCCCCAGCCCCGCGCCCAGGCGCACTGCCCCGCGCGCGCGCACGCTCGCGCGCACCCCCGCTCGCGCCAGCGCCCACGCGCCCACTCCGCGCGCACCCGCGCGCTCGTGCGTACGCGACCGCGGGCGTCTGCGCGCCCGCCTGCGCCTGCCAGCGCCCTTCTGCTCGCGCGCCTGCGCGCGCACGCGCGCAGACTGCCCCCAATGCGCGCCCAGCCCCTCCCAACCTCTTTTTTAACCCTCCCCAACCCCTCACACACACTCTAACTCATATGCATAGCATGCATGAACACCCTAACCATCCCAACAACCCTAAAAATAAAAAAAAGGGGAAGAGGACTTACCAAAAGAGCGAAAGGGAAAAGGGGAGATGCGGGGCTCTCGACGCGCCCACGGCCACCTCAACCACCACCACCACCACCACCACTACCTCTTCAGCCTCCTCAGCCTCCTCCTTGGCTGAAAATCAGGGGGGAAGGATCATGAAAAGGGAGCCTGAGAGAGGAGGGTCAACAACAGCACATGAACAAACCCTTTCTCTTCTTCCTTCACCTTCTCCTTCTCTTCTCTTTGGGGAATAAACACAAACACTTGGGGGGCTTTGAAAGAGAGAGAGAGAGACAAGAAGAATGGACGTGGGATGTGGGAGAGAGAGAGGGAGAGATATTTTGGGGCAATAAATATCTAAAGAGGGATACAAAATGACCAATTCATCCCTGACTTAGAAATTTTGAGCATGGTTCACTAGAACAGCCATAACTTCCTCAATATAGCTCCGAATTGCACAATTCAAATTCCGTTGGAAATCCAAGAAGATTATCTACAACTTTCATGTTTATGCCAAATCAAATAGTCCCTCCAGCTATCCCGAAACGTGAGCTAAACATTGAACAGGGCTGCTGCCAGAATTTTTCATCCCCGGGGTATACTTGGAAAAATACCCATAACTCTTTCTACAGGAATCCAGTTGATCTAATTCCACTTTTGTACCAAAGCTAACTCAGAACTGGATATCTCATAATAAAATCATAATTAAACCTCTTCATCTTGGATTTTAACAAAATCAAATCCAAATACCAAATCGGGAATACATAACTTCTAGGAAAAATATTTGTAGTCAAACTTTCAATCAGAGCGCTCCAAATGACACAAGCATAACATTCTTCTCCCCTTAGGAAATTTAGTCCTCGAAATTTAAGGAAACCCAAAGGGAAGACCGAAAGTATCATGCATAGACCTTTTGCTCCCAAGTGGTCTTTGCAGCGGACTGGCGCTACCAACACACTATAATCAAAGGAACGGTGTTAGCGTGGAGCCTCTTCTCATGCTGGTCCCTGACCTCGATCCACTGCTCTACGAACGACAATTCTAGCTCGAGAATGAGACGGTCGAACAGAATGACTGAGCAGGATCGTGGACATAACGCCTCAGCCATGAGACAAGGATGACGTCGTGGGCATGAGCCAGCTGTGTGGGAAATGCTACATTATAAGCCACCTCCCCAATCCACTCAATGACGAGAAACAGTCCCATTAAAGAGCCAACTCAGCTTGCCCCGATCATCAAAACGGAGAATGCCCTTAAACCAGGACACCTTCTCAAAAATATGATCGCCAAACCCAAAGGTAAGCTCCTGGCGACGATGACCTGCGTAGCCCTTCTGTCGGTTCTGCGAGGTGCAGATGTACACACGAACCAACCTGGCCACCGCAAGGTCAGACAACTAACTTATGGCCCCTCCAACTGGTGCTCCTCAACCGTCCCAACACAAGGGAGGTATAAAACTTGCGCCTGTAGAGTGCCTTTCACAGATCCATCTGGATGCTCGAATGGCAGTCGTCTTGCAGGCATACCCCAACAAATGGGTGGTGCCTCACCCAACTGCCCTCATCATCGAGCACGCAGGTACTTAGCATGTCCTCTAAGGACTGAATCGTCCTCTTTGTCTGGCTGTCCATCGGCGATGAAACGCTATACTTAGATGAAGGCTCACGCCAAAGCCTGCCAAGGCTGCGCTACAACCTCAAAGTAACCCTCGCGTCTCAACCGAAAATAGCGCCGACTGGAGTGCCATGAAGATGAACAATCGCGAAGGTGAAAACCCACGTCAAGGCGTCTAGAGACTCAATCAGTCGGATTAGGGAGGGAAGCGCAGACTTAGTCAGTCGGTCATTGATCACCCAGACGGCGTCGTGACCGAAACGTGACATTAGCGAGTCTACAACAATCCCCGATAACCCACTCCCACGTCCACTTAGGAATCTCCATGGACTGACGCTTTCCAACGCGATGATGATTCTTGAACTTTGCATGAGGGCATGCCAACCTGGGGAAACAAGGTCACCCACATCACCTTTTCATCACACCACAGCAATCTCAATGAAGACTACCACAAAGTAGTCCACGAAAGCCCAATAAACTTTTGAGATCCACGAAGGCATCCGGCGCATTCGTCAACCCCAACAGCAGTACTTAAAACTCGTAGTGCCTGAACGGTCACGAAAGGCCATCTACGGGATGTCTAACTCCCGGATCTCCGACTTGTGGTACCCTTGTGCGAAGATCGATCTAATAGCAGACAACCGCTCCCAGAGCTAGTCAAACAGATCATCGATTCGCGGCAAAGGTAATTGATCTTCAACCTCCACGAGGAGATCAAAACAACACCTCGAACGATTAAGTCCAAGTTCTGCTCCTCGAGCATGGTTGGCGCTCATGATGACACTTACACGCTTGGTAAGCCGCTCAACCACACTTAATCCACAAGACATGCAATAAGGGGTCGTCGAACCTCGACAATGCCTATGCGACATCATCTATCTGATAAGGCGGTTGAGTCCTATCACGAACGTTAGCATCGTGTCTCCTTATTTGGGACCAATGTGGGGGCAAAACGCGACAGTATCCACAACTGTGTTTCACATGCCACCAGAGATAGGTCGCTCAACTATAACCATTAGAACTCCAGCATCCTGCACTCCATGGGCAGATTCATCACGGGGAGTCCACGCTCTCGACATCATCTAGTAGCACTCTCCCGGTGTGGCCTCTACCTGGTAGTCTCCAAGCTCACTATCTCTGCCATATGGGCGCACCAACAAGCATAGTATCTGGGAGCACCTCACAGGACTCTAGCCTCAACCCGGCAGCTACAACGCACAATGATATATCGAAGCGACTCCAGATGCCACTATGGAACCCACTCCACAAGCAATCGCCCACCAAGCTGCAATAGGATGCACCCAATCCCGATCGTATGCATCACCACTCGCTACAGCACCTTCCTAGTGAGAGGAAAAATCCATCATCTTATAGATGCTTCAAAGGAATTCCTTGACTGGGAAAAGAAACCTTGGGAGGGCACCAGGATGTCCCGATATAGGATATCCCGACAACCAAACAAGGAACACGGAGTACCCTAGCCCGGGTCTCAACGCTGACCCTGCAAGGCCCCTTAATCCTGAGTAGGAAGGCTAGAAGAAGACATCATCCCTTAATGAGCAATACTCCACATCCTCAACACTTGAAATTGGCACCGCACGCGAACTCAATGGTTACCAGTGATACCGATGCACGGGAAATAAGCTCCATTACCGAGACGCAATCCATACCTTAGAAATTGCAACCAATTCATCACTATCATACTATTGGGCTGGAATCTCCTACCCAAGCCTTAATCCCGCAACAAGGGATCCAACAACTGACCCTAACCGGTCGACCCAGTCGACAACTTAAGGGTGGGTCCAGGGGGTCACGTCCACGTCAACGGATGTGAGGAGGCATGTCAGCAACCTAAGATAACTTCTAAAACAAGAGTACTCGGATGACAATCCTACGACTCATCATCTATACGACTAGACTTAGGCTCTGACAAGACCAGGCTTTGATACCAACTTTTGTCACACCCCAGGGCGGCCGTCCCCGAGACGTGGCAATAATGAAATATCAGCTATCAATACTTGAGGTCAATAAAGACTCCAACAACAATACACAAGGTGGCAAAGCAAGATAATGACAACTGACTGAAAAGCGGAAGCATAATATATAAACAATGTCTGTAAATCAAAAATATTATTACAGACTCGAATACACAATCACTGTCTTGTGAGAGCCAAGTCTAGACCAAAGAAAATACAACCTGTGCCACAAGCACGATTTACAAAACATAAAATGACTCTAGGAATGCTAACAGTCTCGCACTCGCCACCCGCCGGAAGAACGCTCCACGCCCATAAGACCACGTCACAGGAAAGCTCCAGCTCCACGCCCAACACTGCCCCTGAAAAGAAACAGTATGCGAGGGGTGAGCTACAAGCTCAGTGAGTGGCTGGAAACCAATCACCATACTACAGTTCAATACTCAAACAATTTCCTCACAAGGAAAACATGGGTGGAAACCCATGGATAACAGGGTCACACGGCAGCGCGACCAACCTCACCCTTGCACTCACTCCCGGAGGGAGACTCTTGGGACTTTTGGGGAGAGACCATACCGTCGGTCGAAGAGATCCGGAATTACTGGTCTACACAACACTACTAGATCATCTACATCTAGATAACTGCCCGACGATGTCCTTGATCATCGATTACGAGACCGCACCCAACAACTATGGGAACGGTCGAACAACGAATGGGTCACGCGGCGATGTGTCTTCTCCTCATCCTCACCCTCACCAATATCATTCGTTAACCCTCTCCCGGGTAGCCTCTACCTGGTATACTCTCACAATCAGTACGCTTCCGAATGCATCGGTGGTACTTACAGATGGGAGCCCTCTGTCAGGACAGCTACAACCCGGTCTCTTCAACTCACCGCTCTACACCCTTGGTCCACCGGTAGCCCTTTCCCCGGGTAGCCTCTACCTGGTATACTCCCATGGTCAGTACGTTCTCGAATGCATCGGTAGTACCTACAGATGGGAGCCCTCTGTCAGGACAGCTGTAATTCCGAGAAGTTCCTACATCGGATCCAACGAAGGGGAGAGCGATCCCATGTTCGCAAAGCGAACCCAATGATAAGATATCAAAACACAGGCATAAACAACAATCTATGCAACACAACTCATATTAACCTTAAAATAATTAAAGTCCCTAAACGGGAGTAACTGTACAAGCTAGTGGGTCGTAACATCGCTGACCCACCTCACCCTCACCCTCACCCTTTAGGGGTGACATGGGCCTTTTGGGACAGACTAGGCTGCTCTCCACCCTTGGTCCACCAGTAGCCTCTCCCTCGCGTAGCCTCTACCTGGTATACTCCCACGATCAGCACCCTCCGAACGCATCGGAGGTACCTACAGATGGGAGACCTCTGCCAGGACAGCTTTCCAACGCCAGGGAGTCCCTACTCGGCTCCAACGAAGGGGAGAAAACAGCCTACTCACACGGATACGATCCTCTTGGATCCGTCGACAATGATTTCTAACACTACTAATATCATGAATTCTCAAGAATTCCTCCATGGTACATAACTAAGATACGGGGAAACATATATTATAATACCAAGGTTATAATATTCTCTAAGGTATGCTTATACCAACATAATCCAATTTCAATTTAATTAAATTAAACTAAATGGGAAACATGCATAGATCAAGGCTTTTTAAGCATGGGACATGGTGTCTAGGCATGTACGGGCCTCTATACATGATACATGGATATATATCCCTAGCATATAATGTCTAACATGGCATGGTTACATCATAGCAAAACATGCATTATCAAGATATCTACATATTTTAGCTAGGGGGCCCCATTGATGCGCGACGCGCGTCTACGCGCATCCCTAGAGAGGCGGGGGGATTAGAATCGAACCACTCACCATACTCGGGACCTCGCGCATCCCATCCGACGAGATCTGCAGAGTAAGGGCATCAAATTTGGTGAGTAACATCACAAATATACATGAAATTTACTAGAAATACCCAATACTTGGACAAGCATGCATACGGACTCGCACGCACGTACGCACGCGAGTCCGAGTGCCCCGACACCTATCCGAACCCTCGGGCAGCCACTTGCATGGCCCCTCGCACGCATACGCACCCACGCACGCGCCCCGGCACCCTTAGCGCACTGTCACGCGCCCAAACGCGCTGCACAAGCGCGTCCAGCCCGCGCGCCCGTGCAGAACCCCGCATGCCCCGCGCCCAGGCGCATGCCCGCGCACTGCCCGCGCGCCCACACTGCCGCCGCGCCGGTGCGCACTCGTGCACACGCCTCGCGCCAGCGCTCGCGCGCACCCACTCCGCGCGCACCCGCGCGCTCGTGCGCACGTGCTCGTGCGCATGCGCCCGCGCGCGTTCGGGCGCCCGCCTGCGCCTGCCAGGGGGGGCGCGCCCCCAACGCGCGCCCAGGCCCTCCCAACCTCTTTTTTAACCCTCCCCAACCCCTCACACACACTCTAACTCATATGCATAGCATGCATGAACACCCTAACCATCCCAACAACCCTAAAAATAAAAAAGAAGGGGAAGAGGACTTACCAAAAGGGAGAAAGGGAAAGGGGGAGATGCGGGGCTCTCGACGCGCCCACGGCCACCTCAACCACCACCACCACCACCTCTTCAGCCTCCTTAGTCTCCTTCTTGGCTGAAAATCAGGGGGGGGGGGTAAGGATCATGAAAAGGGAGCTTGAGAGAGGAGGGTCAACAACAACACATGAACAAACCCTTCTCTTCTTCCTTCACCTTCTCCTTCTCTTCTCTTTGGGGAATAAACACAAACACTTGGGGGGCTTTGAAAGAGAGAAAGAGAGACAAGAAGAATGGACGTGGGATGTGGGAGAGAGAGAGGGAGAGATATTTTGGGGCACATAAATATCTAAAGAGGGATACAAAATGACCAATTCATCCCTGACTTAGAAATTCTGAGCATGGTTCACTAGAATAGCCATAACTTCCTCAATATAGCTCCGAATTGCACAAGTCAAATTCCGTTGGAAAGCCAAGAAGATTATCTACAACTTTCATATTTATGCCAAGATCAAATAATCCCTCCATCTATTCCGAAACGTGAGCTAAACATTGAACAGGGCTGCTGCCAGAATTTTTCATCCCCGGGGTATACTTGGAAAAATACCCATTACTTTTACTACAGGAATCCAGTTGATCTAATTCCACTTTTGTACGAAAGCTAACTCAGAACTAGAAATCTCATAATAAAATCATAATTAAACCTCTTCATATGGATTTTAACAAAATCAAATCCAAATACCAAATCGGGAATACATAACTTCTAGGAAAAAATTTTGTAGTCAAATTTTCAATCAGAGCGCTCCAAATGACACAGGCATAACAGAAAGTTCTCTCGGAACCGGTTGAACGAGGAGAGGTTTAACTTGGGTTAAATTGGGGTTTGAATGGGTGAAAGAAATTTATAGTCTGAAGGCCGTTCGAACGGATGGAAACCATTCTAACGAAATGTGAGATTGGCTGTTCATGATCTTAAAAGGCGCAAAATCATTCGAACGGATTCCAATCCCGTTCGAATGGCTAGAAACAGGTCAAACAGAAAATAATGGGGTTCAGACTTATTTTAGGAGAATAACTGGTTCAGACAGATAAAAACCTATAACATCTTGAATTTAATGATACGGGCCAGTCCAACATTCATTAAAAACTCAAGACAATTTGACACAAATAGGATTTTAGACCCACCTTCATCAAACAATCATATGGATACATGTAGACCAGATCAAAAAGAACATATATATATTTACCTAGAACACATCACTTACGACACTATTGTAGTGATAATTTTGTATACAGGTCACGGTTACATACTTATATCATACATTCCATTAGTTATATGGCGTATTAATGTAGTAGAAGTATGGATAAAAATTTACATATCAAAAAATAGTAGACATTTACATATCAAAAATAGTCAAATATCAAACACATAGTTTAAGGCATTTCAAAAATTATAAACCAAAATTTACAATGTGTTCATTGTCTGATGAGAGTCGCGATGAAAAGCACGATGAGCATGCCAAGGACCCATGAAAACTTCTTGATACGATTGTCGATGCATCGCTCCAATGTTACCATCTTTTCTTCCATATGATGCATGAGCAGTAAGCTTTCTCTGGTTGCTTCAACCTTGCAAATCCTCTCCTCCATCGAATCGAGCCTTGCGAAAACCGTATTGAATGGTGACATTATCTCCGCAGACTAGCTATCTCGAAGGTCACAATCAATCATCCGAATAATACTGCTGACACTTTTGACAGGACTGATCTCATCTTGCCATGCAAAGTATTTGCAACCGTAATTTTCCGTGTGGCTCTAGTGACAAAAATGGAGTGCATTTCTAGATGAGTAAATAAGTTTACCCAAACCAAAATATACTGCATTCAAAATATGAGGCATTGTACCATATAAACTAAACGATACCTTTCTATCTGGACAAGTCCAGAACCATCTGTTGGGGTTGGACTTTGTTTTTGATTGTCTGAGGATCCTCCATTCTTACCACAAAGACAATGTATGAAGGTTCTTGGTAACGGAGATGAGACAGAGGTCGAATAATCCATGTTTTGGATAATTTAATTCACACTGGAGAAGACCTACTAAAGAGAAGCACATGGATTACAAGTAATATAAGTATACAAGTAATATGATTCAGACATATCCATTTAACATGGATCCCAACTAATATGTGACAGTTCAACTCATAAAATCCAACATCAGCACACCTCATAGAAGTTTGTACCAATAACCCACATTCATTGATTCAATGAAACATGCAAAAAAGCACTACCAAATAGATTGACACGAGGAATCATACTAGTACTGAACATATTGATTCCTTAGTAATTGCACACAGGGGCTGGATTCCATTTGCGTTTGTGATATCTGTGGAGATGGTTGCATGATGAATCATAACAAATGGAATCCAAACAAATTAGTATTGGTCGTCATGTGAACTCAGGTCGTATTGGACATATATGACATGGAACCTTCATCATACGGATTAAAAAAAATGCGCAAAATTCAGGGGAATCTATAAACATGAGTATAATATGGAATCTATACATATGTTATGTAGGAAATCAAGACACATTGGTCATTTACAAAACGCATCATTAAGCATATCAATTTTTCATGAAGTTGTCTTTTACATAGGTCATCAGTGGAACTTTATTGAAACAACATTTACAAAGATTACATTTTAAAAACTGATGTGTTTAGAAAAACAGTCCAGCCTATACACATAACCCTGGGACATGGTTTTTTTTTTTTTCTTTCCAAATGAGAACTATTAATATGAAAAACCAACAACTTGAAAAGGGAAAGAACCGCATGAAGCTAAGGGTGTCATTTTTTTACCTTTTTCAGTTGAGCATTCAGGAACTACACCATTAGCTACATCATGAATTTACATTTAAAAAGATCCGCAGCTGAAGCCAATGTTTGCTTTCATGGGGTCGGTCTAGGTGAGGGAGAAGAAAGGGGATAAGTCTAGGGTTTTGTTTTTCAGGGAATCAATATGGGGAAGGGGGGAGAAGACGTTGAATATACTCACCGAGGGTGTGCTTTCATGGAGTCAGCCAAGGTGAGGGGGGACAGTGGGGGGGTGCATCTAGGGTTTGGTCACCATAGATTTGAAAAAAAAAAAAGAGTGTCGAAAGGAGGGAGAAGTATAGGGAAGCGTTAGAAAATATGTGGGGATGGTTGGGATTCCATATTAGAATCACATTTTGGGTTTCATGGAGGACGAGCTTTCATGGAGATTTCAGAGAGGGAGGGAGAAGAAAGTTTATGAGTTCATTTGGGGATTGTCTCTGCGATCCCAGTGGAATGCGTAGTGAAAATGTTTTAAGTTAGGGTATTATAGGTATTTCACATTTTTGGGTAATCAGATGTAGCTTTTCTCTCCAAACAAAACCCATGTTTAGAAGGGCTGATTTAAAATTTGCATTACTTTACCAAACATGATTCCTAAAAACATGCTACAGTGACTTGTGGTGGAAAACCAATTCCAATCGCAGCTTTTGTCAAATCGCACATTGACAAACCCGTTACCAAACGCTACCTTAGTGAGGGCTGACAACCGGTGCATATTTTCCTATAGTGATTGTAGAAGTCTCAAATGAAAGTGAGTAGAGGGTCAACTTTCCATTGCAAATTTGAGACCTAAAGGCACCCTCCGGCTCTCTCCTCCCTCCTTTCTTTTACTCCATCAAATTTTCGGACCTCTTGTGATCGCATTTGCTTTTTTATAAATGTTTAAAGCGTCTTCAAAAGAAGAAGAAGAAGAAGAAAAACCATTGCTAATGGACCTGTAAAAAAGGATGGACGGGACTTTCTATCCCTTGGTTGGACAATTTAAGTGGCAAGATAACCAAACCCCAATGACAATGTAACGTGCCCAGGAACGACTGCCTTCCTCCAAATCAAACTCACAAAACTCATTCCAAAAACAAAATAGAAGGCAAAACTATTCTCCTCCGATGAGAGGACGACCCCCACAACCGTCGTGGTCCATCCTCTCTTCCTCCCTCCGCGGGCCCTTCCCAAACCCTACAAAACCACCATCTCCTAGTCGGTACAGCAATGGCAGACGATCCGACCCACCACCACCCAAAAGGTCCTTCTCTTCCTCCCCCTCCCTCCCCCCTCCCGAGTGGATCGACCCCTTCATCGACGTCTCCGACCTCAACGGTCACTCCTCCGACCTCCACCAATCCCCCTGGGTCGCCCGCATCGCCGCCCTCCTCGACAGTTCCCCCACCATGGAATCCGACCTCACTGCCTTCTGCCACAGCCTCCTCATCCGTCTCTCCCCCGCCTTCGTCTCCCACCTCCTCCGCTTCTCCGATGCCCCCCTCCGCCGCGACCCTGCCGTCGCCGTCCGGTTCTTCCGTTGGGCCGGGAGGCAGAGGAGGTACGTCCACAAGCTTGAGTCCTACACATCGTTGATCGAGATCCTGTTGTCGTCCGACACGGGAGTGGAGAAGATCCGGCCGTTGGTTCTTGAGATTGAGGAATACACAATGACGATCGCCTCCTCGAATTCTTTGATTAGGAGCCTCGGAAAGGCCGGGATGGTGGAGGAGCTGCTGGAGGTTTGGAAGTGGATGAAGCGGGACGGGTTGGAGCCGTCTCTGTTTAGCTACAATTGCTTGTTGGACGGGCTGGTCAGCTCGGGATTCATCGATTCCGCGGAGAGGGTGTTTGAGGTCATGAAGGCCCCGCCACCAGATATTGTGGCCTTCAATACCATGATAAAGGGGTACTGCAAGGTGGGGAAGACGAGGAAGGCGATTGAGCTGACGAGGGAGATGGACTCGAGAGTGGGTGGACCTGATAAGATCAGTTACATGACGGTGATCCAGGCTTGCTATTCGGATGGAGATTTTGATGCATGCCTGAGGCTCTATCATGAGATGGAAGAGAGAGGACTTGAGATTCCAGTCCACGCTTATAGTCTGGTGATTGGTGGGCTCTGTAAAGGCGGAAAGCCTTTTGAGGGGCTCTCTGTGTTTGAGAATATGATTGAAAGGGGATGTAAAAGGAATGTAGCGATATACACGGCGTTGATTGATTCGTTTGCCAAGAGTGGGAGTGAGGACCGGGCAATGAATCTCTTTTTGAGATTGAAAAATGAAAATGATTTTGAATTGGACGAGGTCGCTTATGGGGTTGTGGTGAATTTACTTTGCAAGGCAGGGAAATTGGAGGCGGCGGTTGAGCAATTCGAATATTGTAAAGAGAAGGGGGTGTCGATCAACATGGTTATTTATTGTAGTCTCATTGATGGGTTTGGCAAAGTTGGGAGGGTGGATATGGCTGAGAGGTTGTTTGAAGAGATGGTCAATGGGGGTATTGTGCCGGACTCGTACTGCTACAACGCTATCATAGACGCTTTGACGAAGTATGGGAGGATTGATGAGGCTCTAGATATGTTTAGGAGAATGGAAAGTGAGGGTTGTGATCAGACGGTGTACACGTACACTATTCTGATCGATGGGTTGTTCAGAAAACATATGAATGAGGAGGCGTTGAAGCTGTGGAGGGTGATGATCGATAAGGGGATCACACCGACAGCGGCTTCCTTCAGGGTGCTCTCCAAGGGGTTGTGTTTGTCGGGAAAATTTGAGACTGCTAGGAAGATCGCGGATGATCTGGCACCAATGGGGGTGGTACTGGAGACTGCCTATGAGGATATGATCCACGTGTTGTGCAAAGCGGGCAGGGTCAGGCATGCTTGCAGACTGGCCGATGGGATTATTGAGAGAGGCCGGGAGATCCCTGGAAATGTACGAAAAGTCATGATCAATGCCTTGAGGAAAGCTGGAAATTCCGATTTGGCTATCAAATTGCTTCACAGCAAGATTGGGATTGGTTATGACAGGATGGGTAGCGTCAAGAGGAGAGTCAAGTTCCAAACACTCTTGAATGGTTGAAATTTTTCACAATATTTATAGTTCCCATCTGGCCTGTTTCTGAAGATCAACTTTCATGATGATAGTGGCTACAAACGCACCATATCTCAATTGTATTTATTATGATGGACTATTCCATTAATCAAGGAACCTAAAGATATTCATTAGGAGACCACCACATCAAAAATATGTGACTGGTTTGACACTTAAGTTTGTTGCGGATCAAGCTATTGTTTGAGATTAGTAAGATTGTGTCGACGCGCCCCCGGAAATAGTGTCGGAGTTGTTCAAGAATAACAAGTTTCTCCTGATTGGAATGCCTCCAGCTGTGGACCATGCTCATGCACAAGCTCAACTCGCTCTCTCTGAGTTCAACAGATAAGGTCACCTACTTTTCAAAGCATTATGATGTTATGCAAACAGCTTTGGAGGGTTCTATGCATGCTCATTCTTGTTTGTTTGTCGATGCTGTTAATGTGTGATGTATTCTTTGTGATGTTAAATTTCATTGTTTGGTATATTTTTCGAAAATGCTAGAGTCCAATGAAGTAGACAAAAAAGTTGTACTACATGGCGTGTTGTGATCACAACCGTCCATCCCATGCACCTTTCCTAAAAAGTTCATTGAGCCAACGTAGGTAATTAAAGCAAATCATGTTAGTAAGACCTTTTTCTAAATCCATTTTATTAGTCCCTCTAGACTTCTGTGTTTTCCACATATTAGTGGTGTGTTTTAACTATCTGCACAAGAACCATTTGTAGGTCAGAGAAACAAGTTATAGATGGGCTTCAGTGAGCTTTTAGAAAGGCAGGGAACCACAATATGGATCTCCTATCAAAATAAATTTTACTAAGTGTGTGTTTTGCCTACTTACCAAAGTTTGGCTAGGTCAATCTTACCACATTGATGATGAGCTGTAAGAGACTTCTTCCTAATTCTTAGTCTTTGGGGAAGTTTGATTTCCCACCCAATTTCTTTGAAGCCATATTTATAGGGAATTTGAGATTCATGAACTTCCATTTAGGTATAACCTAACACACTCTTGGTGAATCACTTGAGTGCCTTTCTGAATGTATGATCTCATATATAATGCCAGTGGTGTATGGTCTCATATATAATGCCAGTGGTGTGTTTAATTACCTGCAGTTAATCTAATCTACATCCTCAAGATATTTGAATGCATACAATATAGAATCATTATTGTTTGTTTTTTTTGTTATATGTTGTGATAAATAGTTTAAATTGAGATCATCTTTCTTTTACATTTTTATATTAAAATTTGTTTAGTTTTTGAAGTACCCTTTTCCTTTCTAATAAATGTTTTCTTTGAGCAATCAGGAAATGTCATACTGAGTTTAAATTCACTATTTTAAAAACATTTATGCTTTTTTTTGGTCTGATTTGAAGTTTTACTGGACAGGACAAGAAATTTCCCAAAGAGGCAGGAATAACGAATGACTAAAATTTGCTGGCAGCTTTAAGGGGTTGGGATTACTGGCTTAAGGTAACAAACAACTTTTACGCAGGTAGCCATATTCCTTGTTGTTTGATTGAGCATCACTAGATTTTCAATGACAATGGCCTATGTATATCTACATATTACAGCTTAAGTATGGCCATACTACTTATCTACACAAGTAGTATAACTAGGGGGCCCCATCGATGCGCGACGCGCGTCTACGCGAGTCGAGCGCATCCCGAGAGGGGGGGGGGATTGGTGTTGTGTCGGTGTCATTTGGAGCCCTCTGTTTGAAAATTAGGGTACATAATTTTTTTTCTAAGTTATGTATTCCTGTTTTAGTATTTGGATTTGATTTTGTTAAAATCCAAGATGAAGAGGTTTAAATATGATTTTATTATGAGATGTCCAGTTTTGAGTTAGCTTTCATACAGAAGTGGAATTAGATCAACTGGATTCTTGTAGTAAAAGTTATGAGTATTTTTCCAAGTATACCCCGGGGATGGAAATTCTGGCAGCAGCCCTGCTCGATGTTTAGTTCTAATTTCGGAATAGCTGGAGAGATTATTTGATCATGGCATAATCATGAAAGTTGTAGATAATCTTCTTAGCTTTCCATCGGTCTTGGAATTGAGCAATTCGGAGCTTTATCGGGGAAGTTATGGCTGTTACAGTGAAGCTTGCGCAGAATTTCTAGTCGAGGGGCGACTTAGTAATTCCCCCTTAAGATATTTGTGATAAATATCTGCTCCTCTCTCTCTCCCCTCCCAAATGTCCACGAGTAGCTTTTCTTGCCTCTCTTTCTCTCCTTCAAAGCCCCCACCATGTGTTTGTTGAAAATCCTAAATGAGAAGGAGAAGGTGGAGGTGAAGGAAGAAGAGAAAATTGGTCCATGTGTGGTGTTGTTGTTTCTTCCCTTCTCTCAAGCTCCCTTTGCATGGATCCCCCCCCCTGATTTTCAGCTGAAGAGGAGGCTGAGGGGTGGTGGTAGTGGTGGTGGCGGTTGAGGTAGTCGCGGGTGCGTCGAGGGCCCCCGAACCTCCCCCTTTTGTTCCCCCTCCAAGGTGAGCTCCTCCCTTTCTTTTCTTGGATTTTTAGGGCTTAAGGGGTTGTGGGAAGGTCATGCATGTTGGGTAGATGTGTTAGGGTGTGTGTGAGGGGTTGGGAAGGGTTAAAATGGGGTAAGGATGGCTTGGGCGCGCGCTGGGCGCAGTCTGCGCGCTTAAGCGCGCAGGCGGGCGCTGGCAGGCTCTGGCGGGCGCGCAGACGTGCGCAGGCTCGTGCGCGTGGGTGCAGGCGCGAGCATGCGCGAGCGCTGCAGGGCGCCTGGGCATGTTGCCTGGGCAGGGAACCAGTGCGCGCGCGTGCGTCCGTGCGCGTGCTGGGGCGTGCGCGGGGTGCTCTCGCACGCGCCCGCGCGTCTGGGCGTGCTGGCAGGCACGCGGCAGTGCGCCGATGGTGCGTGCGTGCGTGCGTGCGTGCGCATGCGGGGGGGCACGCGTGTGGCTGCCCGAGGGTTCGGGTAGGTGTCGGGGCACTCGGACTCGCGTGCGTACGTGCGTGCTCGCATGCGTGCGAGCCCATATGCATGCTTGTTCGAGTATGGGGTATTTCTAATGATTTTTCTGTATAAATTGTATTGTTTCTCACCAGTTCGATGCCCCTACCTTGCAGATCTCGTCGGATGGGATGCGCGAGGTCCCGGATCGTAAGGTGAGTGGTTCGATTCCAATCCCCCCCCCTCTCTAGGGATGCGCTCGACCCGCATAGACGCGTGTCGCGCATCGATGGGGGCCCCTAGCTAAATTATGTAGCCACCTGTGCATGCCTGATTATTATGATGTATCCATGCCACCTTAGACCTTGCATGCTAGGGATATACACCCATACATCATGTATAGAGGCCCGTACATGCCTGGACACCATGTCCTGTACTTAAGAGCCTTGATCTATGCATGTTTTGCTATGATGTATTCATGCCACCTTAGACTTTGTATGCTAGGGATATGCACCCTTATATCATGTATAGCGGCCTATGCATGCTTAGATACCAAGCCCCGACCTATGCATGTTCCCATTTAGTTTAAGTTATATAAATCGAGATGGGATTATGTGTTTATATTGTTGTAAGCATGCCTTAGGGAATATTATAACCTTGTGGTTATAATATAGGTTTCCCCGCATCTTAGTTATGCGCCCTGGAGGAATTCTGAAGAATTCATGACATTAGTAGAGTTGCAATCGGTGTCGGCGAATCCAAGTGGATCGTATCCGTGTGGGTAGGTTGTTTCTCTTCCCTTCGTTGGATCCGTGTAGGGACTCCTCAGCGTTAGACAGGCCGTCCTGACAGAGGGTTCCCATCAGTAGGCACCTCCTGATTTGGTTTCAGACTGTGCTGAATCGTGGGAGTAGACTAGGCGAGCTACGGTGTGGAGGAGAGGCTACCGGTGGACCAAGGGTGATTAACAGCCTAGTCAGTCCCAAAAGACCTTGTCACCAGTTTGAGGGTGAGGGTGAGGGTGAGGGTGTAGTGGGTTGGTGATGTAGCGACCCATTGGTTTTGGTAGTTATTGCCACTTAGAGGATATAAATAATCTGAGGTTGATATGAGTGTGTTGGTTGCTATTATGCATGTGTGTGTCGCGATGAGCGAATATCGGGAGTGGTTGTTTTCCATTGGGTTTCGCTTTGCGAACATGGGATCGTTCTCCCCCTTCATTTGGATCCGATGTAGTGACATCCCCGGCGTTAGACAAGCCGTTCTGACAGAGGGCTCCCATCAGTAGGCACCTCCTGATTTGGTTTCGGACTATGCTGAATCGTGGGAGTAGACCAGGCGAGCTACGGAGCGGGGAGAGGCTACCGGTGGACCAGGGGTGTAGAGCAGTCTAAGTCTCTCCCAAAGTCCCAAAATGTCTCCTTTCAGGAGTGAGGGTGTGGATGAGGCGAAGACGCGTCGCCTCGTGACACGATGTTCGACCGTTCCCATAGATGTTGGGTCCGGTCTCGTGATCGATGCTGAAGGAGATCGTTGGGCGATTATCTAGATGTAGATGATCCAGTAGTGTTGAGTGGACCAGTAAATCCAGGTCTCTTCGACTGACGGTGTGGTCCCTAGACCAGTAAATCTGGGTCTCTTCGACCGACGGTATGGTCTCTCCCCATAAGTCCCAAAAGACTCCCGCCGGGAGTGAGGGTGGGGGTGAGGTTGGTCGCGCCGCCGCGTGACCCAGTGATCCTTGGGTTTCTACCAATGTTTTTTCCTTGAAAAAGGGAACTGATTTATGTATTGATCTGTAGAATGGTGATTAGTTTCCAGCCACTCACTGAGCTTGTAGCTCACCCCTTGCGTACTGTTTCTTTTCAGGGGTAGTGTTGGGCTTGGAGTTGGAGCTTTCCTGCGGCGTGGTCTTATGGGCGTGGAGCGTTCTTCCTGCGGGTGGCGAGTGCGAGGCTGTCAGCATTCCTAGAGTCTTTTTATGCTTTGTAAATCGTGCATGTGGCACAGGTTGTATTTTCTTTGGTCTAGACTTGGCTTCCACATGACATTGACTGTGTATTCGGGTCTGTAATAATGTTTTTGATTTACAGACATTGTTATATATTATGCTTCCGCTTTTCAGTCATTTATCTTTATCATGCTTTGACGCCTTGTGTATTGTTGTTGGTGTCCTTATTGACCTTAGGTATTGATAGCTGATATTACTATTATTATTTCCACGTCTCGGGGACGCCTGGGGGTGAGAATTGGATCGAACCACTCACCATAAAACCCGGGACCTCGCGCATCCCATCCGACGAGATCTGCAAGGTAAGGGCATCAAATTTGATGAGTAACATCACAATTTAACACTTAGAATTCATTAGAAATACCAAAGACTTAGACATGCATGCATACGGGCTCGCACGCAAGCGAGCACGCGCGTACGCACGCATGCCCGGCTGCCCCAGCACCTACCCGAGACCCTGGGCAGCCCCACGCATGCCCCAGCACGCGCACGCACCCACTGACACCCAGACCCGCGCCCAGACGCATGCCCTGTGCGCGCCCGCGCGCCACCCCTCTCGCAGCAGCGCCCGAGCGCACCCGCCCGCGCGTGTCTGCGCGCTCGCCAGCGCCTGCCAGCGACGCGCGCGCACGCGCGCAGACAGCCCCCAGCGCGCGCCCAGCCAACTTTAACCCCTTTTTAACCCTCCCCAACCCCTCACACACACTCTAACCCATCTACCTAGGATGCATGACCTCCCCAACCATCCCAACAGCCCTAAAATATCAAGAAGAAGGGGAAGAGGACTTACCAAAAGAGGGAAAGGGAAAGGGGGAGATGCGGGGCTCTCGACGCGCCCACGGCCACCTCAACCACCACCACCACCACGCCTCCTCTTCAGCCTCTCACCAGCCCTCTTTGGCTGCAAATCAGGGGGCGAATGGTCATGAAAAGGTTCTTGAGAGTGGGGAATCAATAACAACACCTACACAAACCTTTCTCTTCCTCCTTCATCTTCTTCTTCTCTTCTCTTTGAGGAAATAACACAAACACATGGGGAGGGGATGAAAGAGAGAAAGAGAGACCCAAGAGAGTAGACGTGGGGAGTGAGAGAGAGAGAGAGAGAGATATTTCTTTGGGCAAATAAATATCCAAAAGAGGGATACAAATGACCAATTCGTCCCTGACTAGAAATTCTGTACATGCTTCACTAGAACAGCCATAACTTCCTTAATATAGCTCTGAATTGGACAATTCAAAGTCCACTGGAAAGCCAAGAAGATTATCTACAACTTTTATGTTTATGCTCAGATTAAATAACCCCAAAATGAGAGATAAACATTGGACAGGGCAGCCTGCCAGAATTTTTCATCCGCGGGGTATACTTGGTAAAATACCCATAACTTTTACTACATGAATCCAGTTGATCTAATTCCACTTTTGTATGAAAGCTAACTCAAAACTGAGCATCTCATGATAAAATCATATTTAAACCTCTTCATCTTGGATTTTAACAAAATCAAATCCAAATACCAAATCGGAAATGCATAACTTCTAGGAGAAAAATTATGTAGCCTAATTTTCAATCAGAGCTCTCCAACTCCTGTAGGTGGCTAAAACCCAAAATTTTAGCGACCCCGATCAAAAAATAAGACACCAAATGACACAGGCATAACAAATGTTATCCTAACATGGGACATGATGCATGAACAAGCATTGGTCCCTGCACATGATACTAGGATGTATAACCCTAACATGTTAGGTCTAACATGACATGGATGCAACCTAGCAAGCCCAATAATAATATATACATGCAAATATGATTAATATCCAGTTATGATGCCCCAGGGGAAGGCAATGCACGTCTACGTGCATCGAACGCCTCCCAACTGGGTTGGATCGATCCACTCACCGCAACCCGGGTCGTTGCGTGACCGTTCGCTAAGATCTACAAGACAAGGGCATTCAATATGGCGAGTAACTACATAAATATACATGGAATTTACTAGAAATGCCAAAGACTCGGACAAGCACGCATACGGGCTCGCACGCATGCGAGTACGCAAGTACGCACGCAAGTCCGAGTGCCCCGACACCTACCTGAACCCTCGGGCAGCCACACGCATGGCCCCCGCACGCGTACGCACGCATAAGCACACGCACATGCGCCCCCGCACTCCCTGGCGCACTGCCGCACGCCCAACCGCGCGTCCAGAGGTGCTGTCGCGCGAGCGCACGACAGCGCGCACTTGCGCGCACTGTGTCTCGCCCGCCTGCACTCGCGTGCACTGCGCGTCCGCGCTAGCTCCTTGCGCGTAAGTACGCGCTTGCGCCAGCCAGCGCGCCTGACTGCGCGTGCCAGCACCCCTCTGCGCGCGTGTCTGCACCCGCACGCGGGCGGATGGCCCCGCGCACGTGCCCAAACCTCTCCCATCCCCTCCACAGCCCTCACACACACCGTATCCCGCATACATGGCATGCATGATCACCCTAACAGCCCTAACAACCATTAAAACAAAGATAAGGGAGGAGGAGAGCTTACCAAAGGAGGGGAAAGAAAAGGGGAGGTATTCGGGTGCTCTTGGCGCACTAAAACCACCGCAACCGCCACCACCAACACCACCACCTCCTCAGCCTTACCTGGCTGAAAATCAGGGGCAAAAAGGGAGCATGAGAGGGGGCCTAAGAGAAGGGAATCAACAACCACTACAACAACACACATACACACCTTTGTGTGTCCCTTCTCCTTCACTATTCCTCTTCTTGTGCTTCTTTCTTCTCCTTCTTTTCTTTCAAAACAGACACACACAATCAAGAGAGGAGAGGGAGGCATGAGAGGGGGTGAAAGAGAGAGAGAGAGAGAGAGAGAGAGCAATTTTTCCTAAAGGGGGGGGGGTGATGAGAAGGGAAAAAATGGGGTGGAGAACTTAAGATAATCTCACCCACATACATCAAAAATAACCAATGGTTTCTTAACCATTAAGCAAGAGGGGGGTGAGGTTACCCAAGGTGACCATAACCACCTAAATATACCAACATTATTCCACCAAACAAACCAGTAACGACCGAAACCCGGATACGATTCAGAACTGCATAATTTATGAGTAGTACTAAATGGTACCAGGACCCATAATATGCAGTTAGATTTCCAATCAGAGTACTTGAACTCACGTAGATAGCTAAAAGTCTAAAATTTTAGCTGCTCCGATTGAAAAAGAAAAATTGGAAAATGGCCAGAAATGACCCAAATGTGACCAATAGGCTAAAAAGTGACACAGATATAACATTCTTCGCCCCTTAGGAAATTTTGTCCTCAAAATTTAACACAAAAACATCTAGGAAGGGAAAAGATGTGGATATGCGCCACGCATGGCGTCCTCGGACTCCCAAGTGGCCTCGGCACCAGAACGGTGCTGCCAATGAACCTTAACCAACTGGATAGTCTTGGTGCGGAGCCTCTTCTCGCGTCGGTCCACGATCTCGATCGGCTGCTCCAGAATGACAAGTCCGGCTCGAAGACGAGCTGCTCAAACGGGATAACGTGAGCAGGATCGTGGACGTTACGCCTCAACTACGAGACATGGAAGATGTCATGGGCTTGAGCCAACTGTGGGGACAGGGCTATGCGATAGGCCACCTCTCCAATCCCTCAAGGATGAGAAACGGGCCAATGAAACGCGGACTCAGCTTGCCCCGCACACCGAAACGGAAGATGCCCTTCGATGGGGACACCTTCAGGAAAACATGGTCACCAACCTCGAAGGTGAGCTCACGGCGACGACGATCGGCGTAGCTCTTCTGACGGCTATGAGCGATTTGGATACGCTCACGAATCGTCTTGACTTTCTCTAAGGTCTGGCGGACGATCTCTGGTCCTTCCAACTGGCGCTCTCCGACCTCGTCCCAACACAAGGGAGATCTGCAGCTGCGGCCATTGAGTGCTTCATATGGTGCCATCCGTATACTCGAGTGGTAGCTGTTGTTGTAGGCGAACTCCACTAACGGGAGATGCCTCTCCCAACTGCCCCCAAAGTCGAGAATGCAAGCTCGCAGCATGTCCTCCAGGGTCTTTATCGTCCTCTCCGACTGGCCGTCCGTCTGCGGATGAAACACTGTAGTGAAGTGGAGGTTCGTACCAAGGGCATGCTGGAGGGAGTGCCATGGAGAGTGCCATGGAGACGAACAATCTCGGAGACAAACAATTGCGCCAGGGTGTCCAGAGAATCGGTGAGTCGAATGGGGAGGAAATGAGCGGAATTAGTCAGTCGGTCGACGATCACCCAGATGGCATCGCGACACGAACGTGACCTCGGCAGACCTAAAACGAAGTCCATGGTGATCTGCTCCCACTTCCACTGAGGAATCTCAATGGACTGCAGCTTCCCCGCAGAACGCTAATGCTCCGACTTCACTTGCTGGCATACCAAGCCCAATCCGCCTTCATCCGCCTTCATCCCGCGCCACCAGTAGCCACGACGAAGGCCCCTGTACGTCTTCGTGCCACCAGGATGCACTGTGTACCTCGAACGATGGGCCTTGTCTAAGATCTTCTGCTTCAGCTCTGCGTCGTCAGGAATGCATACCCGACCTCTGAACCGCAGGATTCCGTCCTCATGAATCTGGTAGTCCGGTCGCTCGCCCCGGGCGACGCCTTCAGAGAGGACTAGAAAGTGAGGATCCCGCCCGTGAGCCGTGCGGATCTCGTCGAGAAGAACGGGCTGCACCACTATCCTGGCCAAAAAGCCACTAGCAGGCGTCTCCCGAACGCTGATCCAGCAAGCGGCCTCCTCCAGAAGCCTCCAACGACATACAGCCAAGTGGGCGGCCATGCCTAAGGGCTGCCTGCTGAGAGCATCGGCCACGACATTCGCCTTACCCGGATGGTAAGCGATGTCACAGTCATAGTCCTTCAAGAACTCGACCCAACATCGCTGACGCATGTTGAGCTCCGTCTGGGAGTGCAAATAAGTCAAGCTCTTGTGATCCGTGAAGAATTTGAACTCCTCGCCATAGAGGTAGTGCCTTCATATCTTCAGCGCAAAGATGATCACTGCTAACTCCAAGTCGTGGGTGGGGTAATTCTGCTCATGGGGCTTCAACTGACGCGACGTGTAAGCCACAACCTTGCCGTTCTGCATCAGGACACAACCCAAACCCAGCCGCGATGCATCGGAGTAGACTGCGAAACCATCACTCCCAGATGGAATGGTAAGCACTGGCGTTGAGGTGAGTCTCCGCTTCAACTCCAGGAAGCTCTCCTCACAAGATGGGGACCACTCAAACCGGACATCCTTCCGCGTGAGGCGGATCAATGGGACGGCTATCTTTGAGAAACCCTCGACAAACCTCTGATAATAACCCGCAAAACCCAAAAAGCTCCGAATCTCAGTGGGGTTCGACGGTCGCCGCCAATTCGACACGGTAAGCGTCTTGTCGGGGTCCACAGATATGCCCTCGCCGGAAATCAGTGGCCCAGAAAGGCCACACGCTCCAACCAGAACTCACACTTACTGAATTTGGCGAACAACTAATATCGGGCCAAAGTCTCCAAGACAGTGCGAAGATGGTCAGCATGCTCCTCAAGACTCCTCGAGTACACCAGAATATCATCGATGAAGACTACTACAAAGGAGTCGAGGAAGGGCAGAAACACCCGGTTCATCAAATCCATGAAGGCTGCCGGCGCATTTGTCAACCCAAACGGTAGTACTCGGAACTCGTATTGCCCATAACGGGTACGAAAGGCCATCTTCAGAATATCTGACTCCCGGATCTTCAGCTGATAGTAGCCCGAACGGAGATTGATCTTTGAAAAGACACGCACTCCCTGGAGCTGGTAAAACAGATCGTCAATCGCGATAAGGGGTACTTGTTCTTCACGGTCCGCTTGTTCAGGTGCCTGTAATCAATACAAAGACGCAGCGAACTGTCCTTCTTCCGAACGAACAGAACAGGGGCTCCCCACGGAGAGACACTCAGACGTGTGAAGCCCTTCTCGAGCAACTCTTCCAGCTGCTCCTTGAGCACCTTCAGCTCTGCTGGGGTCATCCGGTACGGAGCCCTTGAGATCGGCTCGGTCCCCGAAATTAGATTAATCTCAAACTCGATCGCACGATCCGGCGGTAGTCCCGGAAGATCATCGGGAAAAACCTCTAGATATTCTGCCACGATCGGAGTCTGACTGATATCTGCCCGCAGTGGTGCATCCTCCTCAGCAATGTACGCCAGAAAACCCTCACATCCTCCGTGAAGGAGTCTCCACGCCTGGATGGACGACACGAACCCCAAAGGGGCTATGTCCCGATCGCCCACGAACTGTTTTACCAGCTCCAAAGATCTCTTACCAGGGATGTGGAAAGTCACCGACTTTGCAAAACAGTCGATACTGGCGTGGCTAGCCGAGAACCAGTCCATTCCCAGGATGGCGTAGAAGTCCATCATGGCGAGCTCGACCAACTCCAATGGAAACTCATGCTATGCAATCGCCACGGTACACCCCTGATAAATAGAATGGAGGAGAATATGGTCTCCGACCGGCAATGATATCTCCAGCATCGCATCAAGAGGGGTCGACACCACGCCCATCCGTCTCGTGAAAATGGGAGACACGAACGAGTGCGTGGCCCCGGAATCAAATAGCACATAAGCATGAAGCTGGGAGATTAGAACAATACCTCGGACAACGCTACCCGAAGCATGCGCCTCCTCAGCCGTAAGTGCTGCAACACGACCCTGAACAAGCTGCGGCTGAGGAGCAGGGGCACGCCTCGCAGGCTTCACTGGCTGCCTCCTCTGGTCAATCAGGCCACTCTGTGGCTGCTGTTGCTGACGCTGCGGCTGCTGCTGCTGGCGTGGCTGCTGTTGCTGCGGCTGCTGTCGAGGCACAGGAGGTCGGCCAGCATTGGGGCAACCATAGGCAATATGTCCGACCCGCTGACAATGGTAACAACGTCGCGTCTCACCTTGCCTGTAATGGTACTGCAGCAATGGGTGCTAGACCCCGCACTGGCACCACATCGACTGGAGTAGCGGCGGCCGCTGGCCGATCAAAGCGGGGCCGTTTGTTCTTGCGACATCCGTGGTCCTGGCTCCTGGGGGGCCTCTGGTCCGTAGGAGGGGTTTGAACCCCCGTGGGAACCCCAAGGTCTCGCTCGACTGTCCTCGCACGAGACACCAGGTCTGAGTACCTCGAGAACGCCTGAGAGGTGACAAGCACCCTGATGGTGCTGATGAGACCCATCTCGAACCGATGGCATCGCGTCTCCTCATCCATCACTAAGGCGGGGGCGAACCGAGAAAGCCTCGTGAAACGTGTAGAGTAATCAGCGACTGACACGGAGCCCTGCGTCAGTTGCTCAAACTCCCGCATCGCGATCTGGCGTGTCAAAAACGAGAAGTACTCCTCCAGCCAACCCATAGAAGTCACCCCACACCCTCGGGGATGTCCACCGATCGGGTAGCCCACCAGTCGGCGGCGCTACCCTTCAACATGAAATTGGCCAGAGAGATTCGCTGGCGGTCGGTGCAGTGCATGGTCGAGAAGATCTTGTCTATCTCCATCAACCAACGCTCGGGGGCAAGAGGGTCCGTCGACAAGCCATGGAACTCAGGAGGGTGAAGCTTCAGAAAGGCGGTGAGGCCGGTCTGATGCACACGTGCCGCAGCCTCTAGCTCTCCCTCCCTCTACTGGAATCTCCACTGGGACATGGGGTACCTCGGGCACCACCGGTGGATCTGCTACCAAGGGGACCTGCGGGACTGCCTCGCGGGCCGGCTGCAGCTCCTGGATCTCTCGCGCCTGCTCAGCCAACGCCCTAGTCTGGGCCTCCAATGCCCTATTCTGAGTCTCCAATAGATCTACTATATGAGCATAAGCACGCTCCAATGCAAGAGGCTCCTGCGCTGGTCCTGGCCCAATAACCGAGGACCCTTCAGTAGACTCCTCGCCTCTGGTAGGTTCGGAAACCTCCGAGGCTTGAGGGGGACCACGTCCACGCATCTGTCTGCGAGGAGGCATATCAGCAACCTTAAAAACAGGCACTAGGATCAGAATACTCATATAGAAATCCTAGGACTCATCTCTAAGACAACAATTGGCTCTGACAGGACCAAGCTCTGATACCAACTTTTGTCACGCCCCAGGGCGACCGTCCCCGATACATGGAAAATATATATAATATCAACAGTCCATACACGGGATCAATAAAAGACTCTACACAACATCGAAGGTAATAGCACAATTAAGAAGGTAGCTGACATATTATATATACATATAGCAGAAGCTTAAACGACTAAGTCTGTAATTCAAAGACATATTACTGACCAGAATACATAATCAACTGTCCTGTGAGAGCCAATATAAAACAAAGACATCAACATACAAGTACTGTGCCCAAGCACGAGTAACAATACATACAAGGAAAAAGGGGTATGCTGATGGCCTCTCACTCATAAGACCCAAAACGCGAACGCTGCTCCGCTACTGGTGCGATGCCTCGGGGAGCTCCTCCTTCAGATCCGACTCAGCGACAACTGGAGGAAAAAGGTATGCGAGGGGTGAGTCCCACGCTCAGTGAATGCAACACAACTCATAATTAACCTTTAAAATCATTAAAGTCCCTAAGATGGGAGTAACTGCACAAATTGGTTGGTCGGAGCGACGCCGATACAACCACACCCTCACTCTCACCCTTTAGAGGTGACATAGGACTTTTGGGAGAGATTAGACTGCTCTACACCCTTGGTCCACCGGTAGCCCTTTCCCGAGGTAGCCTCTACCTGGTATACTCCCACGATCAGTACATTCCCGAATGCATCGGTAGTACCTACAGATGGGAGCCCTCTATCAGGACAGCTTTTCCAACGCCGGAGAGTTCCTACATCGGATCCAACGAAGGGGAGAAAACAATCTAACTCACGGATACGATCCCCTTGGATCCGTCAACACCGGTTACTAAACACCGATAAGGTAACGAATTCTCAAGAATTCCCTCCAGGGCGCATAACTAAGATGCCGGGAAAAACATATTATTCATAGTGACAAATGCCAAGTATGACCCCCATGAGTGGTCATACACTTGCCTAAACTCATTAGGCAAGATTTAAGGCCTAACTAAAGCACATAACATGGATAATAAATATACAAGGAATTCATCATGGAAGCATTTAAATAATATAATAACAAGGTTATAATATTTTCTAAGGCATGCTTACACTTATGCTTTTCATAGATAGCTAAGGGTATACTTAGGCAAGGTTGGGGTGCATGTAGGAATCAAATGTTATCCTAACATGGGACATGATGCATGAACAAGCACTGGTCCCTACACATGATACTAGGATGTACAACCCTAACATGTTAGGTCTAACATGACATGGATGCAACCTAGCAAGCCCAATAATAACATATACATGCAAATATGATTAATATGCAGTTATGATGCCCCAAGGGAGGGCAATGCACGTCTACGTGCATCGAACGCCTCCCAACTGGGTTGGATCGACCCACTCAACGCAACCTGGGTCGTTGCGTGACCGTTCGCCAAGATCTGCAAGACAAGGGCATTCAATATGGTGAGTATAACTACATAAATATATGTCACTCCCCAGGCGTCCCCGATACGTGGCAATAATAAAATGTAATATCAGTTATCAATACCTGAGGTCAATAAGGACACCAACAACAATACACAAGGCGGCAAAGCAAGATAAGGATTACTGACTGGAAAGCGGAAGCATAATTTATACAATGTTTGTAAATCAAAACGTTATTACAGACCCGAATACACAATCAATGTCCCGTGAAAGCCAAGCCTAGACCAAAGAAAATACAACCTATGCCACACGCACGATTTACAAAGCATAAAATGACTCCAGGAATGCTGACAGCCTCGCACTCGCCACCTGCCGGAAGAACGCTCCAACGCCCATAAGAGCACGCCACAGGAAAGCTCCAGCTCCACGCCCAACACTGCCCCTGAAAAGAAACAGTATGCGAGGGTGAGCTACAAGCTCAGTGAGTGGTTGGAAACCAATCACCATCTACAGGTTAATACATAAATCAGTTCCCTTTTTCAAGGAAAAACATGGGTAGAAACCCAATGATCACTGGGTCACGCGGCGGCGCGACCAACCTCACCCCCACCCTCACTCTCGAAAGGAGTCTCTTGGGACTTATGGGGAGAGACCATACCGTCGGTCGAAGAGACCCGGATTTACTGGTCCAGAGACCATGCCGTCGGTTGAAGAGACCCGAACTTACTGGTCTACTCAACACTAAAGATCATCTACCTCTAGATAAACGCCCAACGATGTCCCTCAACATCGATCACAGGACCCGACCCTACATCTATGGGAACGGTCGAATAACGAATGGGTCACGATGGACGCGTCTTCGCCTCATCCACACCCTCACTCCTGAAAGGAGACATCTCGGGACTTTGGGAGAGACTTAGACTGCTCTACACCCCTGGTCCACCGGTAGCCTCTCCCTGGCCTCCAAAGTCGGGGAGTTCCTACATCGGATCCAACGAAGGGGAGAGCGATTCCACGCTCGCGACATCATTCGCTAACCCTATTCCGGGTAGCCTCTACCTGGCCACACACTCAGTGAATGGCACCAAACTATGCGTCACAATCATATGAACCTCAAAACAATCATAGCCTCAAAGTGGCAATGACTACACAAACCAGTGGGTCGCTACATCGCCGACCCACCACACCCTCACCCTCACCCCTCAATATGGTGACATAGGATATTGGGACTGACTAGGCTGTTAATCATCCTTGAACTACACAAATCCAGTGGGTCGCTACATCGCCGACCCACCACACCCTCACCCTCACCCCTCAATAGGTGACATAGGATATTGGGACTGACTAGGCTATTGGTCACCCTTGGTCCACCGATAGTCTCTCCTCCACTCCGTAGGCCGCTTGGCCACTCCCACATTCAGCACAGTCCGTCCCAAATCAGGAGGTGCCTACTGATGGGAGCCCTCTCATGGGACGGCCTTTCTAACGCTGGGGCAGTCTCTACACGGATCCAACGAAGGGAACAGAACAGCCTATCCATACGCATATGATCCACTCGGATCCGCCGACAACACAACTCAACAACTCTAATGTCTTGAATTCTTTAGAATTCCTCCAGGGAGCATAACCAAGATGCGGGGAACATATATAATATTATTGGGAAAAGAAACCTTGGGAGGGCACCATGAGGTCCCGATATAGGACATCCCGACAACCAAACAAGGAACATGGAGTACCCTAGCCTGGGTCTCAATGTTGACCTCGCAAGACCCCTTAATATTCCCTAAGGCATGCTAAAAATCATATGCTCGCATTTGATTTAAATAAATTAAACTAATGCATAGGTCGAGGCAGGGCTTCCTAGCATGAAAATATGGTAACTAAACATGCATAGGCAGCTATACATGATATAAGGGTGCATATCCCTAGCATACAAATCTAGGGTGGCATGCATAGCATCATATTGATCATAGAAAGGTGCATGCATAGCTTCTAATAGCTAGGGGACCCCATCGATGCGCGACGCGCGCCTATCCGAGTCGAGCGCATCCCTAGAGAGGGGGGGGGGTGATTGGAATCAAACCACTCACCTTACGACCCGGGACCTCGCGCATCCCATCCGACGAGATCTGCAAGGTAGGGGGCATCGAACTGGTGAGAAACAACACAATTATACATAAAAATGCTTAGAAATCCCCAAAACTCGGATAAGCAAGCATACGGGTTCACACGCATGCGAGCACGCGCGTACGCACGCGAGTCCGAGTGCCCCGACACCTACCCGAACCCTCGGGCAGCCATACGCATGGCCCCCCGCACGCCCACGCACGAATGCGCACGCGCGCACACCCCCCGGCACCATCGACGCACTGCCGCGCGCCTGCCCGCGCGCCCCGACGCCCTGCCGCTCGCACGCGCACGCACGCACACACCCCGCGCACGCCCCAGCACGCGCACGCACGTGGACGCACTGGTCCCCAGCTCCGCGCCCAAGCGCATGCCAAGGCGCCCTGCCCGGCACCCAGGCGCCCTGCCTGTTGTGCCTGTGTCATTTGGAGCGCTCTGTTTGAAGATTTTGGGTACATAATTTTTTTTGTAAGTTATGTATTTCCAATTTTCCATTTGGATTTGATTTTGTAAAAATCCAAGATGAAGAGATTTAATTCTGATTTTATTATGAGATGTCCAGTTTTGAGTTAGCTTTCGCATAGAAGTGGAATCAGATCAACTGGATTCTTGTAGTAAAAATTATGGGTATTCTTCCAAGTGTACCCCGGGGATGGAAATTCTGGCAGCAGCCCTGTTCCATGTTTGGCTCTAAATTCGGAATATCTAGAGAGGTTATTTGTTGATGTCATAAACATGAAAGTTGTAGATAATCTTCTTAGCTTTCCATCAGTTTTGGAATTGAGCCATTCGGAGCTATATCGAGGAAGTTATGGCTGTTCCAGTGAAGCTTGCGCTGAATTTCTAGTCGGAGAGCGACTTAGTAAACTTTCCTTAAGATATTTGTGAGAAATATCTTCTCTCTGTCCCCTCCCAAATCCCACGAGTAGCTTTTCTTGCCTCTCTTTCTCTCTTGCAAACACACCCCCCATGTGTTTGGTTAAAAGCCTCAAAGAGGAGGAGAAGGTGGAGGAAGAAGTGGAGGTGGGTTGTGTTGTTGTTGCTTGTTTCTTCCCTTCTCTCAATCTCTCTTTGCATGATCTCCCCCCCCCCTGTTTTGCTGCCATAGAGGGCTGAAGAGGAGGCTGAGGAGGCTGAGTGGTGGTGGTGGTGGTGGTGGTTCCGGGTGGCGGTGTTTCGGTGCGCGAAGAGCCCCGAACCTCCCCCTTTCTTTTTCCTCCCAAGGTGAGCTCCTCCCCTCCTTTTCTTGATTTTCTTGGCTTGAGGGGTTGGTTGGGAGGTCATGCATGTTGGGTAGGTGTGTTAGGGAGTGTGTGAGGGGTTGGGATGGGTGAAAATGAGCTTGGAGTGGGCTGGGCGCGAGCTGGGCGCGGTCTGCGCGCGCAGGCGGGCGCAGTCGGGCGCTCAGGTGCGCGCGGGCGCGTGCGCGCGAGTGCGTGGGTGCGCGCGGAGCGGGCGCGCGGGTGCTGGCGCGAGCGGGGGTGCGCGCGGGAGTGCGCGCGGGGGCGCGCGGGCGCACGCGGGAGTGCGTGCGAGCGTGCGCGCGCGCGGCCAGTGCGCCTGGGCAGTGCGCCTGGGCGCTGGGCAGGGAACTAGTGCGCGCGCGCGCATGCGTGCGCGTGCGTGCGCGTGCTGGGGCGTGCTGGGGCAGTGCGCGGGGTGCTGCGCGAGGGGCGCGGGCTGGATGCGCAGTGCGCATGGGCGCGCGCGAGCGTGCGCGTGCGTGCGGGTGCGCGTCTGGGCGCGCGGGCAAGCGTGCGGCAGTGCGCCGATGGTGCCGGGGTGTGTGCGTGCGTGCGCATTCGTGCGTGCGCATGCGGGGGGCCATGCGAATAGCTGCCCGAGGGTGTCGGGGCACTCGGACTCGCGTGCGTACGCGCGTGCTCGCATGCGTGCGAGCCCGTATGCATGCTTATCCGAGTTTTGGGTATTTCTGTGCATTTCTATGTATAAATTGTGTGGTTTCTCACCCAGTTGATTACCCTATCTTGCAGATCTTGACGGACGGTCGCGCGACGACCCGGATTTCGATGAGTGGGACAATCCAACCCAGTAGAGAGGTGTTATACGCACTTGGGCGTATACCGACCTCTCCTGGGGCACCATGGATAGATATTGGCATGTGTAATATGTATATCATGCGAGCATGATTTAATTGTAGAATGCATGTTACCCTAGACTTTGCATGTTAGGGACTTGCACCCTTAGGATATGTGTATGAGCCATGCAGCATGTCCCCTGGTTCCATGCTAGGAAGCCCGACCGATGCATGTGCCCTACTAGTTTATTTATTAAATTAAATGCTAGTAAATGTTAAATTGCATGTTATAGTGAATATTATAGGGGAGGGGCCTTGCAAGGACAGCGGTGAGACCCGGGTTAGGGTACGCCGTGTTCCTTGTTTGGTTGTCGGGGTGTCCTATAACGGGAACTCACGCTGCCCTCCCGAGTTTCTTTCCCCAACGATATTCCACCCTGTTATAACCTTATGCATGTTCCCCGCATCGTAGTTATGCGCCCTGGTGGGTTCTGAGGAATTCAGAACAGTAGTGTTGTTATGATGTGTTGTCTGCGGATCCGAGTGGATCATATGCGATGGATAGGCTGTTCTGTTTCCTTTCGTTGGATCCGGTAGAGGCTGCCCCAGCGTTAGAAAGGCCGTCCCTTCCAAGGGTTCCCATCAGTAGGCGCCTCCTGATTTGGTTTCGGAGCGCGCTGAAGTCGTGGGTAAAAGCCAAGCGGCCTACGGAGTGGAGGAGAGACTACCGGTGGACTAAGGGTGACCAACAGCCTAGTCAGTCCCAAAATCCTATGTCACCCGTTGTAGGGTGAGGGTGAGGGTGTAGTGGGTTGGCAATGAGCGACCCACTGGATTGTGATTGGATGATTGTAAGTCCCAATATCCTTGGTCACCCCTGAGGGTGAGGGTGAGGGTGTAGCGGGTTGGCGGAAGCGACCCGCTGGTTCTGTGCAATTAGTCCCAATATCCTTGGTCACCCATTGAGGGTGAGGGTGAGGGTGTAGTGGGTTGGCGGTAGCGACCCACTAGGTTGCGGAATTGTTATCTTTTGTGGTTTTGGTAATGTGGTTGTGGATGTTAAGAATTATCTGGTTGTGGTCCATATTGTCTGTGATGCATGGATTGTGCCGTTCATTGAGCGTGTGGCTCACCCCTCGCACAATATTTTTCGTCAGTGTCATCTGAGTCGGATCTGGAGGAGGAGCTCCCCGAGGGACTTCATCAGTAGCGGAGTAGCGCCACGTCCCGCTAGTATCAGAGGCTATCAGCATCCCTTGTGCCAGTATGTATTATTTTCCGTGCTTGGGCACGCGTTTGGTTGTATTTGGATGTCTTTGTATGTATATTGGCTCTCACAGGACATGTGATTATGTATGGAGTCTGTAGTGTGTTTTGATTACAGATTCAGTCTTTAGTTATCCGCATTTGGTGTATATATCATGTCAGCCCTGCTTTTGTTGTCTGTGTGTCATTCTGGTTGCTTGTGTATGATATATTATTGACCTCCTGTGTAGATTCTGATATTTTATATACACGTGCCGCGTCTCGGGGACTCCCGGGGCGTGACACTTCCCGTGCGCGTGCACGCTCGCGGGCACCCCCGCTCGCGCCTGCACCCGCGCGCACCAGCGCGCACTCCCGTGCGCACCCGCGCGCGACTGCGTGCCCGACTGCGCCCGCCTGCGCGCGCACGCGCGCAGACGACGCCCACCTCGCGCCCAAGCCATTCTAACCCCTTTTTCACCCATCCCAACCCCTCACACACAGCCTAACACCTCTACCCAACATGTATGACCTTCCCAACATCCCCTTAAGCCAAAAATATCAAGAAAAGGAGGGGAGGAGCTCACCTTGGAGGGGGAACAAAAGGGGGAGGTTCGGGGGCCCTCGACGCACCCGCGACCACCTCAACCACCACCACCGCCTCTAGTCTCTCCTCAGCCTCCTCTTCAGCAGCAAAATAGGGGGGGAGATCATGCAAAGAGAGCTTGATATAGAGGGGAGAACAACAAACAACACACAAACACAAAGATCCACCACCACTAGCACCTCCACCTTCTCTTCTCATTGAATCATTTTATCAAACACCTAGGGGGAGGGGTTTGAAAAGAGAGGAGAGACCAGAAGAGGCTGGTCGTGGAAGTGAGAGGGAGAGAGAGAGAGAGAGCCTTTTTAGCACACAAATATCTAAAGGGGAAAAGACCTAGTCGCCCTTTGACTAGAAATTCTGCGCAAACTTCCTCGCTACAGCTCCGAATAGCTCAATTCCAAGACCGATGGAAAGCTAAGAAGATTATCTACAACTTTCATGTTCATGGCAAGATCAGATAATCTCTCCAGCTAATCCGAAATTAGAGCTAAACATGGAACAGGGCTGTTGCCAGAATTTCCATCCCCGGGGTATACTTGGAAAAATACCCATAACTTTTACTACAAGAATCCAGTTGATCTAATTCCACTTCTGTGCGAAAGCTAACTCAAAACTGGACATCTCATAATAAAATCATAATTAAACCTCTTCATCTTGGATTTTAACAAAATCAAATCCAAATACCAAATTAGGAATACATAACTTAGAAAAAAAATTATGTACCCAAATCTTCAAACAGAGCGCTCCAAATGACACAGGCACAACAATATACATGGAATTTACTAGAAATGCCAAAGACTCGGACAAGCACGCATACGGGCTCGCATGCATGCGAGTACGCACGTACGCACGCAAGTCCGAGTGCCCCGACACCTACCCGAACCCTCGGGCAGCCACACGCATGGCCCCCACACACGTACACACGCATAAGCACGCACGCATGCGCCCCCGCACCCCCTGGCGCACTGCCGCGCGCCCAACCGCCCGTCCATACGTGCTACCGCGTGTCGCGCGAGCGCTCGCTCAAGCGCACTGCGCGCTCGCGCCAGCTCCTCGCGTGCAAGCTCGCGCGCCTGCGTGTACGCGTGTGCGCCTGCCAGCGCTCCCGACTACGCGCGCCAGCACCTCTTTGCCCGCGCGTCTGCGCGCGCACGCCCACGGATGGCCCCGCGCGTGTGCCCAAACCTCTCCCATCCCCTCCACAGCCCTCACACACACCCTATCCTGCATACATGGCATGCATGATCACCCTAACAGCCCTAACAACCATTAAAACAAAGATAAGTGAGGAGAAGAGCTTACCAAAGGAGGGGAAAGAAAAGGGGAGGTATTCGGGTGCTCTTGGCACACCAAAATCACCACCTCCTCAACCTTACTTGGCTGAAAATCAGGGGCAAAAAGGGAGCATGAGAGGGAGCCTAAGAGAAGGGAATCAACAACCACTACAAAAACACACATACACACCTTTGTGTGTCCCTTCTCCTTCACTATTCCTCTTCTTGTGCTTCTTTCTTCTCCTTTTCTTTCAAAACACACACACACAATCAAGAGAGGAGATGGAGGCGTGAGAGGGGGTGAAAGAGAGAGAGAGAGAGAGAGAGATAGAGAGAGCAATTTTTCCTAAAAGGGGGGGGGGGTGATGAGAAGGGAAAAAAGGGGGTGGTGAACTTAAGTTAATCTCACCCACACACATAAAAAATAACCAATGGTTTCTTAACCATTAAGCAAGAGGGGGGTGAGGTTACCCAAGGTGACCATAACCACCAAAATATCCCAACACTATTCCACCAAACAAACCAGTAACGACCGAAACCCGGATACGATTCGGAACTGCATAATTTTTAAAACGTTATTGGAATTCGATGAAATTTTTGAGTAGTACTAAATGGTACCATGACCCATAATATGTAGTTAGATTTCCAATCGGAGTACTTGAACTCACGCAGATAGCTAAAAGTCCAAAATTTTAGCGGCTCTAATTGAAAAAAGAAAAATTGAAAAATGACCAGAAATGACCCAAATGTGACCAATAGGCTAAAAAGTGACACATATATAACAGAAGGAATAGAGCCATGCAGCTGCATGATCTTCCAAAGTAATGGGGAACAACCTCAATTTGACACCTTCCTCATCTAGGTTCTGATTTTTGAATGTTTGACAAATTGTCAAGAATTTGTTTAGATGGATATAGGGTCGCTCACTCTCGAACCCATGGAATTTTGGAAGCATATTGACGGCTGCTGGCCGAATCTCAAATTGGATTGCAGTGGTGGCCGGCAGTACTATGCAGGTTGGTGAATCAGAAGATGCAGGAGCATATAGCACATTCAAGGTTCTGGCACATTCACCCATTGTGAAGAGTGATGACTGGTTAAGGTTTTGCATATGTAGATGAAAGGTTCTCTCAATCTCAGGGTCTAAAGATTTTAACTCTCCCCTATTGGATCTTCTATAGTGCATGCACCAGAAATAAAAATTCCTGAAGCTCTCTCCTAGATTAGACAGCTCCTAACAGGTTTGAAGAGTACACCTAATCCAATTCGGTCCTATGAAATCAAGTTGACCAGGTCAGCCTCAAGGTAGTGGTGGTCACAATGGTCTTGCTTAAGTACCACCCTCCTAGAACACAAAGTGTCTCCCTTAGAGGGACAAAGCTTTCCTAGACATCAACATGATCAAAGAGCGCAATTGGTGGAACTTTTGGTGGTCTTCGCCCTAATGAGCTCAAGAATCCTAGGGTCAATGTCTAATTGATTTTATTGTGATTGGCTTGGGATACTTATGCAATGTTGGTGGTTTTTGGGCCAGGGACGGTTGATGAAATCCCGATCTTATTTTTTATTTTTAATGAATTTTGCCCTTAAGTTGATTTAGGCAAATGAATACGCTAAATGCACAAACATTAAAACAAGAGCTTCCGCCAATGGAAAACTTACCTACGGAGTATGTTCACTCTGGAAATCCAAAAAATTGAAGTGGAATTAGATCAATGAGTCTTGAGCTTTATATTCCTCATCCTTCTCTCTTCTTCCTGCAAAACAAAGGAAAAAGAAAATTAAATTTTTTTTTTTATTTTTTTTTAGAAAGGAAAAAAAAAAATTTGATACCTTCAACTTTTACGGTTACTTACCTTGCTTCCCCGGTAACAACGCCAATTTGTTGGTGGCTTTGATTGTCGTTAAAATCTCGTCTTTGCCAACAAAATATAAAACCCTTACCTATTCTTGGTAGAAAGTGATAGCAAGGGATCGAATCTACAGGGAGGCTTTTGAAGCAAACGAATAAAAGTAAAAGATTATCAATTTTTGACAAAAAGGTTTAAAAACAAATTATTAATGATTGATTTAAGAAAACTATTTTAAAAACTAAAGTTGAAATCAATATATAAAAAAGACCATCAAGGATTTGAAATCCACCCCACGAATATCGTGCTAATTCTTTCTTTTGCATAAAATGAAAACAGGATATTTCAAAAGCAGTTCACTTCTACTCGATTTAAAAATAGGGTTTATAATGTATCAACCGTATCCCATCTAAGTAGAATGACGGAAGATCTAAAAATACCCATAATCAAAAGAAACTTGAGTTGAAGAAACTACATAAACATGAAGAACAAATCAGAAAATATCAATACACAAAGAATCAATCACTCAAACTCATGGGGTGGAATCATCTCTGTGATGAAAGGATTTTCTAGCCTACTATGGTTGGTGAAATTCTAAAATAAAAATAAAAATATTCTATGCAAATAAAATGAAGGGACACTTTTATTTAAATCACAATAGAATCTATGTCTTTAATATCAAAGAAACAAAAAACAAATAAAAACCAAAAACAAAAACTCAAAACAGAAAAGAAAGAACAGAAACTAAAAATAAATTCTTTCTTGGCCGAATGAAGAGATTTCTTCCTCTCTCTCTGCAATGCCCTTTTTATAGGGTTTTGAGGGTTCAATTGGCTGTAAATACTGATTTGATTGAGTTGTTAATGCTGATTTGCATAATATGCTAGAGATATAATTGCAAAATCTGTTGGAGATCTTGTTGATTTGTTGGAGATGTCAAAGTTGATTTGATTGAAGATTTTATTGATTTGGTGGATCAGATTTAGAAGTTTTGATGAAGCTTTGAATGCTAATTCCTTCTCCAATTTATAACCTGCCAAATTTAGATCATGTCAAATTTATACTGCCAAATTTAGATTTCATTGGATAAATATTGTCAATTTATGCAAAATATGCTTTGAATATAAATAATAGAAACTTCTCCAATATGTCTGTATAAATGAATAATTACATAGGAAAATGTTCCAAAACAACTCTTAAAAGCATATGAAAATATGCTCTTTTGAATATCTAACAACTGCAGTCCTATTATAAAGAGATGTTATCCAATTAAGTGTTGGATCCCATTTTGTCATACCTCAATGTGTAACTGACAAATGGCAAAATTTGTTAAAACTCATATGTTAAATATGTGAGGTGACACATGTCAATATTTCATTGGTACTAATGAAATTAATGGGTAATAGTATTGATTGGATTTTATGCTTGTTAGAAGTTATTGTAGCTCTTGTGGCTCTTTTTGACAGTGCTGTATAGTTGAAATTATAATTATATGACAACAAAGATGTTTGTGAAACTTGGAAATCATAGCTCAATCATTGATAACAAAATTTATAATGAGATCATGGGTTTAATTTCTATTATATATTGTGAATATCTCCGTTTCATTCTAGTCCAATATGATTTTATATGTTTATAGCTTTCATCGATTGTTATGGATAAAATTTATATATGAGGTTAATATAAACAGGGGGAATTATTATTCATCTCCTCTTTCCTGTATTATCACACATTTCTTAAGAGATAATTGTAATTAGAAAAAGATGTAAAAATCATACCATGTCAGAATTTGTATTACAAAGTTAAATTATTAAGTTTTTAAGAAGTGCATTAAGTTCATGGATATTACAGAATCCTAATTATATTGCATTCTACGTGAAATTAATAACACTTTGACAAAGAGGACTGAAGCTTTAGAGGAGACAGTTTTCAGATTGGGCGCTGTTACACTACTGTGAAGACGATGTGCATAGATGTATATATATTGTTAAATCTTTTCTTATATTTATTAAAAATGTATTCATTCAACTCGAAATTGAGGCATGGAGTGATATGCATTTTTTTATTTATCAAAACATGTATTTCATTAGATGATGTTTACTATTTTTTGAAAAATAAAAATATGTGTAATCTGCATTATAGACTGTAAAAAATACTGATTGTAACATTTTTTTTTTTGGATTCATCTTTTTTTTCCCACGTTTTAAATCAGACCTCTTGTAATTGTTGTGTCTAATTATAAAGGGTCTAAGGTTATAAAAAAAACGTTATCCAAAAAAAAGGTGCGGGAAAACATCGTGCCTTGAGAATACAGGGATGGTATTGGAGTGAGTTTTATTGGTAACATAATCCGCCCCTATTAGGGTTGGTTTGGATTTAATGTTTTGTTTTTCAACCCCCCCCCCCCCTCCCCCGATCCATGTAATACATGAGTTGGGTTTGGATTTTATGTTTAAAGCCCAACCAAACCCGCTAACCCGACCTATATTTGGTCATTAGGATTTATAAACTATATAGGAAAATTAATCTCTCATATAGTTCAAAGTTAAAACTCAACTATCATCTCTTCTTTCTCTCCATCCACTCATTCACGTTTCTCTCATAAAACTCAAAATGCACACCCCTTCATGATCAAACGTCTGTCACCTTAAAAACAAAAGAAATTATTTGATCTTTTACAGTATTTTATCATTTTCTTTTCTTTCAACATTTAAGTCAGAAAATTTATTTATTTGCTCTTATATGTAATTTTAAATTAACTATTTATATTATATATTAAAAAATATTTTAATTAACTTTCTAATATGTAATGTCATGAACTAGTTTTATGTATTTTTATATTTTAATATTTTTATGTAAGAATAACTTGAAGATTTTTTAAGAATATAATCCGCGTTCATATTAAAAATAATTTTATTTGTTATATATATATTTTTAATATATTATATATAAGAATCTAGCAATCCAACTCACTTTAAATGGAGTGGGATGGGACGAGTATGGATTTCAAGATGTAAAACTCAAAATAGGATGGATATGGATTTTAAATTATAGTACCCGAGGTGAGGTGGGTTAGGGGAGGTGTGGATTTAATATTCGAGAGATGAATTGGATTTGCATTATGTTAAATTAGATTCTAAGCCCATCTATTGTGATCCCTAATCATGATGAAGAAAGCATCCATGATCAAGTTTTCTACGTAAAATGACGGTTAAAAGGAGACGAATGTATCACCCGAGTCTCCGAGTCCAATGAGAAATCTCGTCAGCTGAAAGACAGAAACACCTGGGAACGACTGCTGCACTTGAAGAAGTTTCCACGTCTGAACCTTTTGGGATAAAGGGTCAACCAAGAGAGGGGGATTTTTCATTTCCGAAAAATGTTATAATCAGTACATTTTATAGTCTAAAATGCATAGTGTATTTTTTTTTAATCATATACCTCATGTATGTATTTTTATAAAATATATAATATTATTTTAATTAATTGAAAGATATTAATTATAAAAAATGTAAAAAAATTAAAATAAGATATCTATCTGGATACATTGAGTGGAGAGGGACAGGCTTACATTTGAAACTGTCAAAAAGAAAAACTTTATTATAAGATTCTTGATTTTGTACAAGGAACTTAATGGGCTACAAAGTCTCAATCATATAATGATATATCACTACTAAGTCTATCAATAATTCGAAAAAAAATCCGAATCAGATTTGAATTCGTATCTGAAAAATAAAAAATATCCGATATTCGAATATCCAAAGTGCGGATATGGATATTAGTGTATCCGATCCGAAAAATATCTGTATCCGACATATATTATAAAATATATATATTTACATTATATATTGTTTATAGTTGTTATGTTGTATGATTAATCACAATTATGTATATTATATTACTATTAAATTTTAAATGTATGATATATAAAAGAGGTAATAAACATTAAAATCTCAATTTTAATTTTAATTTTCATATCTATCTAATTTAGCATTTGATTATCTAATTTAATATTTTTTTTTAATATATCAGAGGGACCTCGTGTGGCTAACCTTACAGTCGAGCTAATAAGGCTACCTCCGCCTGTTTACCCCGGTCCCATGGAAAATTCTTTCGAATAATCGCCAACAAACAGGTGGGTAAGTCAGCGACAAAATTCGAATCCAGGACCTATCGGTAACACCGCTAAGCCCTAAACCGTTGTGCTATGACCACTGGGGACGTCTAATTTAATGTTAATATTTAAACATGTCAATTATCCAAAAAATATGTGTCTGATCAGTATCTGAAGAGATCTGAATCCAAAAATTAATATTTATATGTGAATCCAAAAATTAAAATATGGATTTTGACATATCTGATTTGTATATGTTATATATGTGTCACTTTTTAGTCTTCTGGTAACCATTGGAGCATTCTGGCAGTTTTTCAACTTTTTCGTTTTTCGATCGGAACCGCTAAAATTTTGGACTTTTAGCTATCATCCTGAGTTTGAGGACTCCGATTGAAAATCTAACTGCATATTATGTGTCCTGGTGCCATTTCAAGCCACTCACGAAAATTTCATCGAATTCCGATAACGTTTTAGAATTTCGCAGTTCCGAATCGTATCCGGGTTTTGACCGAGCGAAAAGTCATTGGGAGACTTGACTTGGTCAATGTGGGCCCTTGACTTGGTCAATTGATTTTGGATTTTAGTGTGGTTGGGTTGACTAGGGTCAAATCTCACCTAAGTGCACCTAAACCTAACTAAACCTAATTAGCCTAAGTGGTGAGTGTGTGAGTGTGTGTGGTGTGTGTGTGTGACTTAAATGAAGTCCACGCCCAAGCATAGTGTCACCCCCCCACTGATCATCATCTTCTCCACTCAATCTCTCTCTCTCCCCTCTCTTTATTTCCTTGTTTTGACCTAGCTAGGGTGGTTGAATCAAGAAACCCTAGAAGGAGAAAGGCAAGGTATTGTCCCGATCTATCTTCCTATGGTTTTACTTTCGAGTTTCCTTATGTGTGACCCCCCTCTCATGGCCCCTTTTCTCGTCAGATTTCAGCCATCTTTAGGGCTGAAGGAGGGCTTGGTGGTGGTGGCCTTGGAGGTGGTGTTTTGGAGCGCGAAGAGCACCCGATCTTCCCTCCCTTCCCTTCCTCTTCCTTGGGTGAGTTTCCTTTCCTTCCATTCTTGTTTAGATGCATGTTTAGGAGGTGTTTTTGGGTGTGGATGGCTGTTGGGGAGTTGGAGGGGGCTGTTGGAGGTGTTTTGGTGTTAGGGTTGGCTCGGGTGCTTGCGGGCACACCGGCGCGCGTGCGCGCGAGCCTGCGCGCGCAGGCAGGCAGGCACAAGCGGGCAGGCGCAGGCAGGCAGGCGAGCTGCGGTCAGGCGCGCTGGGCGCGTGTTGTCGGGCTCGCTGGGCGTGTGCGGTCGGGCGCGCTGGGCGCAGTGCAGGGCATGCGCGCGGGGCGCGCTGCGTGCGCTGTGCGCAGGGAGGCGAGCGGGCTTGCACGCGGGTGCTGTGCTGGGGCGCAGTGCGTGCGGGTGTGCGCGCGAGGTGCTGCGCTGGGGCGCAGTGCGCGCGGGTGCACCCGGGGCTGGACGCGCGGTGCACGCGCGAGCGTGCGCGCGGCGTGCGGCCAGTCTGGGCGTGCTGGCAGAGGCGCGGCAGCGCGTCCGGGCGCGCGGGCTGGGGTGCGGCAGTGCGCCCGGGGTTCGGGCGTGCGTGTGTGCGTATGCACCCGTGCGTACGCGTGCGGGTGGCCGTGCGCATGGCTGCCCGGGGGTGCGGGAGTGAGTCGGGGTGCTCGGACTCGCGTGCGTACGGGCTGTATGTACGCTTGTCCGAGTGTTGGGTATTTTAAGTATATTTTTGTATGTATTGTGTATTTTACTCACCGTGTTGATTACCCTGTCTTGCAGATCTTGACGGACGGTCACACGATGACCCGGGTATTGGTGAGTGGGACAATCCAACCCAGTAGGGAGGCGCTATATGCACTTGGGCATATACCGTCCTCCCCTGGGGCACCATAGTTTAATATTAACTTGTATAATATGTAATCTATGCAAGCATGATTAGTATGTAGTATGCATGCCACCCTAGACCTTGTATGTTAGGGACTTGCACCCTTAGGATATGTGTAAGAGCCATGCATCCTGTCACCATGTTTCATGCTAGGAAAGCCTCGACCTATGCATGTGTCCTATTAGTTTAATTTATTAATTTAAATGCGAACTTATGGTATTTTTGCATGCCTTAGTAAGTATTATAACCTGGTGGTTATTATATATGTTCCCCGCATCTTGGTTATGCGCCCTTGAGGAATTCTGAAGAATTCATGACATTAGAGTTGTAGAGATGCGTTGCCGACGGATCCAAGTGGATAGTATACGTGTGGGTAGGCTGTTTCTGTTCCCTTCGTTGGATCCGTATAGAGACTGCCCCAGCATTAGACAGGCCTTCCTGACAGAGGGCTCCCATCAGTAGGCACCTCCTGATTTGGGTTCGGACTGTGCTGAATTGTGGGAGTGGACCAGGCTGCCTACGGAGTGGAGGAGAGACTATCGGTGGACCAAGGGTGATTAACAGCCTAGTCAGTCCCAATAGCCGTGTCACCTATTGGAGGGTGAAGATGAGGGTGTAGTGGGTTGGCGATGTTGCGACCCACTGGATTGTGTATTTCCTGCCACTTTGAGGCTTGAATAATTATTTTTGGTTAATATGAATTGTGATGCATGGGTTTTGCTATTCACTGAGCGTGTGGCTCACCCCTCGCATAATTTTTCTCCAGTTATCGCTGATTCGGACCTGAAGGAGGAGCTCCCCGAGGGACTTCATCAGTAGCGGAGCAGCGCCACATCCCGCGAGTGTTAGAGGCCATCAGCATCCCTTTTTGCTTGTATGTATCATATTTCTGTGCTTGGGCACCGGTTTGTATTATACTTGGATGTATTTGTGTATATTGGCTCTCACAGGACAGTTGATTATGTATCGAGTCTGTAATATGTTTTTGAATTACAGACTCAGTCTTTTAGCTTCCGCTATTTGTGTATATATCATGTCAGCCCTGCTTTTGTCTATGTTGTCATTTTAACTGTTGTTTAGAGTATGTTATTGACCTCCTGTTTAGACTGTTGATATCATATATACACTTGCCGCGTCCCGGGGACGGCCGCCCTGGGGCGTGACAAAAGTTGGTATCAGAGCTTGGTCCTGTCAGAGCCAATTGTTTTCTTTCTTCGTAGAGATGAGTCCTAGGATTTCTATATGAGTATTCTAATCCTAGTGTCTCGTTTTCTTAGGTTGCTGATATGCCTCCTCGCAGAGGACGGCGCGGACGTGGTCCCTCTCGACCTTTGGAGGTTTCCGGACCTACCAGAGGCGAGGATGCTACTGGAGAGTCCTCGGCTGTGAGGCCAGGATCGGCGCAGGAGCCTCCTGCATGGGAGTATGCGTTCGCTCGGATAGCAGATCTGGTGGAGACTCAGACCAGGGCACTGGAGGACCAGACCAGGGTGTTGGCTGAGCAGGCTAGAGAGATTCAGGAGCTGAGGGCGGCCCGTGATGCTGCTCCACAGGTCCCCTTGGTGGCAGATCCATGGTGGTACCCGATGTACCTCCAGTCCCCACGGCGATTCCGGCGGTGAGAGTTCAGGATCCCCTGGAGAGGGAGGTGGGGCTAGAGGCTGCGGCGCGAGTGCATCAGAGTGGCCTCAATGCCTTTCTGAAGCTCCACCCTCCCGAGTTCCATGGCCAGACGGCGGATCCCCTTGCCCCAGAGCGCTGGTTGATGGAGGTGGACACGATCTTCTCGACCATGCACTGCACCGACCGCCAGCGAGTCTCCCTGGCCACCTTCATGCTGAAGGGTAGCGCCGCCGATTGGTGGGCTACCCGATCGGTGGACATCCCCGAGGGAGTGGAGCAGCTTTCATGGGCGGGATTCCGGAGGTATTTCCTGGAGGAGTACTTCCCGTTCTCGACGCGACAGATCGTGATGCAGGAGTTTGAGCAGCTGACGCAGGGCTCTATGTCTGTTGCTGACTACTCCACGCGCTTCACGAGGCTTTCCAGATTCGCCCCAGCCTTGGTGATGGATGAGGAGACGCGGTGCTGTCGTTTCGAGCTTGGTCTCAGTAGCGCCATTCGGGTGCATGTCACCTCCCAGGCTTTCACGAGGTACTCGAACTTGGTGTCTCGGGCGAAGACAATCGAGCGAGACCTCAGGATCCTCGTGAGGGTTGCGACCCCTTCTGCAGACCAGAGACCTCCTAGGAGCCAGGACCAGGGACAGCGCAAGAAGAAGAGGCCCCGCTTTGATCAGTCAGCGGGTGCCTCTCCTCCAGTCGATGTGGTGCCAGCACGAGGTCCAGCACCCATTGCGGCAGTGCCAGTCCAGGCCAGGTGACCGGAGACGCGGCGGTGTTACCACTGTTAGCGCATCGGGCATATCTTGTATAATTGCCCTGATGCTGGCCGACCCCGCGTGCTGCCTCCGCAGCAGCAGCCTCAGCGCCAGCCGCAGCAGCAGCCTCAGCGTCAGCAGCAGCAGCCATAGGTTGGCCGTGTTGACCAGAGGAGGCAGCCAGCGCAGCCGGCGAGGCGTGCCCCTGCTCCTCAGCCACAGTTTGTTCAGGGCCGAGTGGCAGCGCTTTCAGCAGAGGAGGCTCAGGCTTCGGGTAGTGTGGTCCGAGGTATTGTTCAGATCTCCCAGCTCCCTGCATATGTGTTGTTTGATTCCGGAGCCACACACTTGTTCGTGTCTCCCGCTTTTGCGAGACGGACGGGCGTGGCGTCCGCCCCTCTTGATGCTATCCTGGAGATATCATTGCCCGTAGGAGACCGTATTCTCCTTCGTTCTGTGTACCGAGGGTGTACGGTGGTGGTTGCGGAGCATGAGTTCCCAGTGGAGTTGGTGGAGCTCACTATGACGGATTTCGATGCCATCCTGGGAATGGATTGGCTTTCAGCTAGTCACGCCAGCATCGACTGTTTTGCTAAGTCAGTTTCTTTCCACCTTCCAGGTCGGAGGTCCTTCCAGTTTGTGGGCGATCGTGACGTAGCCCCTTTGGGGTTCGTGTCGCCCATCCAGGCGTGGAGACTCCTTCACTGAGGATGCGAGGGCTTTCTGGCGTATATTGCTCAGGAGGACGCACCGCTGCAGGCAGATATCAGTCAGACTCCGGTCGTGGCAGAATATCCAGAGGTTTTCCCTGATGATCTTTCGGGATTACCACCGGATCGCGCGATCGAGTTTGAGATCAATCTGATTCCGAGGACCGAGCCAATTTCAAGAGCTCCGTACTGGATGGCCCCTGCAGAGCTGAAGGTGCTCAAGGAGCAGTTGGAGGAGTTGCTGGAGAAGGGCTTCGCACGTCCGAGTGTTTCTCCGTGGGGAGCCCCTGTCCTGTTCGTCGGTTCCCTGCGGCTTTGTATCGATTACAGGCAGCTGAACAAGCGGACTGTGAAGAACAAGTACCCCTTGCTGCGGATTGACGATCTGTTTGACCAGCTCCAGGGAGCGCGTGTCTTTCCTAAGATCAATCTCCGCTCGGGCTACTATCAGCTGAAGATCCGGGAGTCAGACATTCCGAAGACGGCCTTTCGCACCCGTTATGGGCACTACGAGTTTAGAGTACTGCCGTTTGGGTTGACGAATGCGCCGGCAGCCTTCATGGATCTGATGAACCGGGTGTTTCGGCCCTTCTTCGACTCCTTTGTGGTAGTATTCATCGATGACATATTGGTGTACTCGAGGAGTCTTGAGGAGCATGCTCACCATCTCCGCACTATCTTGGAGACTTTGGCCACACATCAGTTGTTCGTCAAGTTCAGTAAGTGCGAGTTCTGGTTGGAGCGTATGGCCTTTCTGAGCCATGTGATATCCGGTGAGGGCATATCTGTGGACCCGGAGAAGACGCTCGCCGTGTCAAATTGGCGTCGACCGTCGAACCCCACAGAGATTCGGAGCTTCCTGGGCTTGGCGGGTTATTACAGGAGGTTTGTCGAGGGTTTCTCGAAGATAGCTGTACCTCTTACCCGCCTCACTCGGAAGGATGTCCGGTTCAAGTGGTCCCCTGCTTGCGAGGAGAGCTTCCTAGAGCTGAAGTGAAGGCTCACCTCAGCGCCAGTTCTTACCCTTTCGTCTGGGAGTGGTGGGTTCGCAGTAAACTCCGATGCATCGCAGTTGGGTGTGGGTTGCGTCCTGATGCAGCACGGTAAGGTTGTGGCTTACGCGTCGCGCCAGTTGAAGCCCCATGAGCAGAATTACCCCACCCATGACCTTGAGTTGGCAGCGATCATCTTTGCGCTAAAGATGAGGAGGCATTACCTCTATGGCGAGGAGTTCGAGCTCTTTACTGATCATAAGAGCTTGACATATGTCACGCCCCAGGGTGGCCGTCCCCGGGACGCGGCAAGTGTATATATAATATCAGAATCTACACAGGAGGTCAATAATATATCATACACAAACAACCAAAATGACACACAGACAACAAAGAGGCTGACATGATATGTACACCAAATGCGGAAGCAAAAGACTGAATCTGTAAATAGACATACTACAGACTCGATACTCAATCATCTGTCCTGTGAGAGCCAATATACACAAATACAACTGAATATACACAAACGCGTGCCAAGCACGGAAATAAAATACATACAGTCAAGAAGGGATGCTGATAGCCTCTGGCACTCGCGGAACGTAGCGCTGCTCCGCTACTGAAGGAATCCCTCGGAAAGCTCCAACTGCTGCTCCGGCTCCAGCTCAGGCTCAGTGGCAACTGGGGAAAAACATATGCGAGGGGTGAGCCACACGCTCAGTGAACAGCACAACCATGCATCATAGACAATATTGACCACTATCCATATCTTAATAATCCACAATCTCTTATTAACAACCACAAAATGGTAACAAGTACACAACTAGTGGGTCGCTCAATCGCCAACCCACCACACCCTCACCCTCACCCTTCAATGGGTGATATAGGATTTTGGGACTGATAATCATCCAATCACAACTCCAGTGGGTCGTTCATCGCCAACCCACTACACCCTCACCCTCACCCTTCCACGGGTGACATAGGATTTTGGGACTGACTAGGCTGTTGGTAACCCTTGGTCCACCGATAGTCTCTCCTCCACTCCGTAGGCCGCTGGGCTATCACCCCCACAACTTCAGCACAGTCCGTCACAAATATCGGGAGGCGCTTACTGATGGGAACCCTTAGAAGGGACGGCCTTTCTAACGCTGGGGCAGCCTCTACCGGATCCAACGAAGGGAACAGAACAGCCTATCCATACGCATATGATCCACTCGGATCCGCCGACAACGCATCTCTACAACTCTAATGTCCTGAATTCCTCAGAATTCCTTCAAGGCGCATAACCAAGATGCGGGGAACATGCATAATAGTTAGCAAGGGTGGAATATCATTGGGGAAAGAAACTCGGGAGGGCAGCGTGAGTTCCCGATATAGGACACCCCGACAACCAAACAAGGAACACGGAGTACCCTAACCCGGGTCTCACCGCTGTCCTCGCAAGGCCCCTCCCCTATAATATTCACTAATATGCTAATAATCCTACAAGGGGGTAAACCATTATTTAACAATTTGAGGTGTAATATTATTGGGACAAGAACCTTGGGAGGGCAGCATGAGGTTCCGATACAGGACATCCCGACAACCAAACAAGGAACACGGAGTACCCTAACCCGGGTCTCAATGTTGACCTCGCAAGGCCCCTCCCTATAATATTATCTAAGGCATGCAATTAAACATTTACTAGCATTTAATTTAATAAATAAACTAGTAGGACACATGCATAGGCCAAGGCTTTCTAGCATGAGAACAGGGGACATGGTGCATGGCTCATACACATATCCTAAGGGTGCAAGTCCCTAACATGCAAAGTCTAGGGTAGCATGCATTCTACATTTAAATCATGCTCGCATGGAATACACATTACAACAGGTTAATATATAAATCCATGGTGCCCCAGGAGAGGTCGGTATACGCCCAAATGCGTATAACGCCTCTCTACTGGGTTGGATTGTCCCACTCACCGAAATCCGGGTCGTCGCGCGACCGTCCGTCAAGATCTGCAAGACAGGCATTTATACGGTGAGTAAACTACATAAATACATCAAAAATATTCTAAAATACTCAACACTCGGACAAACGTACATACGGCCCGTTACGTACGCGTATCCGAGCATCCCGACTCGCTCCCGAACCCACCGCGCAACCGCACGCACGGCCACCCGCCTCGGGCGCACAGCCGAGTCCCGGCCCGCGCGCCAAGGCGCACTACCGAGCCCAGCCTGCAGACCCAGACACCACCGGCGCACTGCCGCACGCACGCGCACGCTTGCGCGCGCCCGCGCGCACCGCGCGTCCAGCCCAGCGCCCCCCCGCGCGCATTGCACGCGCGCCCCAGCACGCGCACGCACTAGTCCCCAGCACCGCGCGCACTGGTCCCCAGCACCTCGCCCAGGCGCATGCCCAGGCGCCCTGCCCAGCACCCAGGCACAGTGCCCAGGCGCCCTGCCAGCGTGCGCGCACGCTCGCGCGCACTCCTGCGCGCGCCCGCGTGCACCCGCGCGCACTCCAGCGCACATCCCCGCTCGCGCCAGCACCCGCGCGCACCGCGCGACCAGTCCGCGCGCACCCGCGCGCACGCACCCGCGCGCGACTGCGCGCCCCGACTGCGCCCGCCAGCGCCCAGCACCCGCGCGCATGCCCGCGCGCACCCCCCTGCCAGCTGCTGCGCCTGTGCTGCTGCCTGCCCGAGACAGCAACCCCCATGCCTGAGCACCTCCACCACCACTCCTCCGGCCACCAATGGCCTCCGACCACCCCCCCAGCCCCCTCCGACGGCCCCCCCGCGCCCGACCACACCCCAACCTCATTTCCACCCCCTCCTAATACATCTAAGCATAAAAAGAGAGAAAAGAGGGGGCTTACCAAGGAAGGGAAGTCCGGTTGCTCTCCGCGCACTGAAACCTATCCCAAAAGGCTTCCAACGCCCGGATCTACTCCCACCTCCGAAATGGCCCAAATCAGGGGGAAGAAGAGGGGGGGTGGAGGGGGCAAAATCGCCGGAATTCAAATTTGAAAAGCACCGGAGTGTAGATCGGACCCGATCTACACTTCCTATGCTTTAGGTTTTTTTGTTCAAGCCCTCCAAGGGGCTCAAAATCAAGAAAAATGGAGAAGGGGGAGAGAGAGAGAGCTCGAGGAGGAAGATGATGATAGTGCCAAACAGATTTTAGATCTCACTTTATATAGCGAGTCACTAAAATACCCGGATACGCCCCGAAACTGTGAAATTTTGAAAACATTACCGGAATTTCGATGAAATTTTCGTGAGAGCCTAAAATGGCACCAGGACACCAATATGCAGTTAGATTTCCAATCGGAGTCCACTAACTCAGGACGATAGCTAATTGTCCAAAAATTAGCGGTTGCGATCGAAAACCGAAAAAAAATGAAAAACTGCCAGAAACGCTCAACGGTTACCAGCAGGTTAAAAAGTGACACATATATAACACATATTTTGCAGTCACAGCGGGAGCTCACATGCGTCAGAGACGTTGGGTCGAGTTCCTGAAGGACTATGATTTGTGACATCGCTACCATCCGGGTAAGGCGAATGTCGTGGCGGGATGCTCTCAGGAGCAGCCCTTGGGCATGGGCCGCCACATGGGCTGTACGTCGTGGAGGCTTCTGGAGGGGGCCGCTTGCTGGATCAGTGTTTCGAGAGACTCTGCGGGTGGCTTTTTGGCCAAAGCTAGTGTGCAGCCAGTTTCTTCTCGACGAGATCGCACGGCTCAGGGCTCAGGATTCGCATTTATAGTCCCTCTCTGAGGCATCACCCCGGGGCGAGCGTCGGACTACCCAGATCGCGAGGACGGGATCCTGCGGTTTCAGAGGCCGAGTGTGCATCCTGACGACGCAGAGCTGAAGCAGAAAGATCTGGACGAGACCCATTGTTCGAGGGTACACAGTGCATCTGGTGGCACAAAGACGTGCAGGGGCCTTCGTCGTGGCTACTGGTGGGCGCAGGATGAAGACGGATATTGCTCGTTTCGTTGCCCGATGCTTATTATGCCAGCAGGTGAAGTCGGAGCATCAGCGTCCTGGGGGGAAGCTGCAGTCCATTGTGATCCCTCAGTGGAAGTGGGAGCAGATTACCATGGACTTCGTCTCGGGTTTGTCGAGGTCATGTTCGGGTCGCGATGCCATCTGGGTGATCGTCGACGACGACCGACTGTTCGCTCATCCTCTCCCCCTCCCCATCCGATTCTCTCTGACTCTGGACACCCTTTTGTTGTTGTTTGTCTCCGAGATTGTTCGTCTCCATGGCACTCCATTCAGCATCATTCGACGCGCGCGATTTACCTTGAGGTTCTGCGTAGCCCTCCAGTACGCTTCACACGAACCTCTCACTTCAGTAACACGTTCATCTGCAGACGGGACGGCGTCGGGAGACGATCCAGACCCCGGAGAGGACATGCTGTGCCAGTGTGTTCTCGATTTGGGGGCAGTGGGGGAGAGGCACCTTCCGTTGGTAGTTTGCCTACAAACAAACAGCTACCACTCGAGTATGGGGATGCTCTTACGCGAGGCGCTCTATGGCCGCAGCCAGGGTCCCCCTGTGTGTTGGGACGAGGTCGGAGAGCCAGTTGGAGAGACCAGAGAGATCATTCACCAGACCAGAGAGATGTGAGAGACGATTCACGAGCGTATCCGAGTCGCTCAGAGCTCAGAGAAGAGCCGCGCCGACCGTCATCCGTGTGGCCGCCCCTTCGAGGTTGGTGACCATGTTCCTGAAGGTGTGTCCCCATGAAAGGGCATCTTCCGTTTCGTGTGTGGGGGGCAAGTTGAGTCCGCGTTTCATTGTCGTTTTCTCCATCCTCGAGCGGGTTGGGAGGGGGGCTATCGCATAGCTCTGCCCCCCACAGTTGGCAGGGGCCATGACGTCATTCCATCTCTCGCAGCTGAGGCGTTATGTCCATGATCCTGCTCACGTCATCCGTTTCGCCGCGCGTCTCTTCGACGGGACTTGTCATCGTGGGCAGCCGATTTTGAGATTGGACCGCGCCGCGAGAGAGGCTCTGCACCCAAGACCGTCAGCTGTCAAAAGGTGATGGCAGCACACCGTTCCGGTGCCGAGGCCACTTGGGAGCTCGAGGACGCCATGCGATGCGTATATCGCATCTTTTTTCCTTTCCTAGATTTTTTGTATTTTATTTTGAGAACAAATTCCTAAGGGGGGGAGGGAATTTTATATGTGTGTCTTTTTTAGCTTTTCTGGTAACCATTGGCATTTTGGCAGTTTTTTCACTTTTTCGTTTTTTCGATCGGAACCGCTAAAATTTTGGACTTTTAGCTATCATCTTGAGTTTGAGGACTCCGATTGAAAATCTAACTGCATATTATGTGTCCTGGTGCCATTTCAAGCCACTCACGAAAATTTCATCGAATTCCGGTAACGTTTCAGAATTTCGCAGTTCCGAATCGTATCCGGGTTTTGACCGAGCGAAAAGTCATTGGGAGACTTGACTTGGTCAATGTGGGCCCTTGACTTGGTCAATTGATTTTGGATTTTAGTGTGGTTGGGTTGACTAGGGTCAAATCTCACCTAAGTGCACCTAAACCTAACTAAACCTAATTAGCCTAAGTGGTGAGTGTGTGAGTGTGTGTGGTGTGTGTGTGTGACTTAAATGAAGTCCACGCCCAAGCATAGTGTCACCCCCCCACTGATCATCATCTTCTCCACTCAATCTCTCTCTCTCCCCTCTCTTTATTTCCTTGTTTTGACCTAGCTAGGGTGGTTGAATCAAGAAACCCTAGAAGGAGAAAGGCAAGGTATTGTCCCGATCTATCTTCCTATGGTTTTACTTTCGAGTTTCCTTATGTGTGACCCCCCTCTCATGGCCCCTTTTCTCGTCAGATTTCAGCCATCTTTAGGGCTGAAGGAGGGCTTGGTGGTGGTGGCTTTGGAGGTGGTGTTTCGGTGCGCGAAGAGCACCCGATCTTCCCTCCCTTCCCTTCCTCTTCCTTGGGTGAGTTTCCTTTCCTTCCATTCTTGTTTAGATGCATGTTTAGGAGGTGTTTTTGGGTGTGGATGGCTGTTGGGGAGTTGGAGGGGGCTGTTGGAGGTGTTTTGGTGTTAGGGTTGGCTCGGGTGCTTGCGGGCACACCGGCGCGCGTGCGCGCGAGCCTGCGCGCGCAGGCAGGCAGGCGCAGGCAGGCGAGCTGCGGTCAGGCGCGCTGGGCGCGTGCTGTCGGGCTCGCTGGGCGTGTGCGGTCGGGCGCGCTGAGCGCAGTGCAGGGCGTGCGCGCGGGGCGCTGCGCAGGGGCGCGTTGCGTGCGGTGTGCGTGGGGAGGCGAGCGGGCGTGCGCGCGGGGTGCTGTGCTGGGGCGCAGTGCGTGCGGCTGTGCGCGTGAGGTGCTGCGCTGGGGCGCAATGCGCGCGGGTGCACCCGGGGCTGGACGCGCGGTGCGCGCGGGCACGCGCGAGCGTGCGCGTGGCGTGCGGCGGGTCTGGGTGTGCTGGCAGAGGTGAGGCAGCGCGTCTGGGTGCGCGGGCTCTGGCGCGGCAGTTCGCCCGGGGCTCCGGGGCGTGCGTGCGTTCGCACCCGTGCGTACGCGTGCGGGTGGCCGTGCGCATGGCTGCCCGGGGGTGCGGGAGTGAGTCGGGGTGCTCGGACTCGCGTGCGTACGGGCTGTATGTACGCTTGTCCGAGTGTTGGGTATTTTAAGTATATTTTTGTATGTATTGTGTATTTTACTCACCGTGTTGATTACCCTGTCTTGCAGATCTTGACGGACGGTCACGCGACGACCCGGGTATTGGTGAGTGGGACAATCCAACCCAGTAGGGAGGCGCTATATGCACTTGGGTGTATACCGTCCTCCCCTAGGGCACCATAGTTTAATATTAACTTGTATAATATGTAATCTATGCAAGCATGATTAGTATGTAGTATGCATGCCACCCTAGACCTTGTATGTTAGGGACTTGCACCCTTAGGATATGTGTAAGAGCCATGCATCCTGACACCATGTTTCATGCTAGGAAAGCCTCGACCTATGCATGTGTCCTATTAGTTTAATTTATTAATTTAAATGCGAACTTATGGTATTTTTGCATGCCTTAGTAAGTATTATAACCTGGTGGTTATTATATATGTTCCCCGCATCTTGGTTATGCGCCCTTGAGGAATTCTGAAGAATTCATGACATTAGAGTTGTAGAGATGCGTTGCCGACGGATCCAAGTGGATCTTATACGTGTGGGTAGGCTGTTTCTGTTCCCTTCGTTGGATCCGTATAGAGACTGCCCCAGCATTAGACAGGCCTTCCTGACAGAGGGCTCCCATCAGTAGGCACCTCCTGATTTGGGTTCGGACTGTGCTGAATTGTGGGAGTGGACCAGGCTGCCTACGGAGTGGAGGAGAGACTATCGGTGGACCAAGGGTGATTAACAGCCTAGTCAGTCCCAATAGCCGTGTCACCTATTGGAGGGTGAAGATGAGGGTGTAGTGGGTTGGCGATGTTGCGACCCACTGGATTGTGTATTTCCTGCCACTTTGAGGCTTGAATAATTATTTTTGGTTAATATGAATTGTGATGCATGGGTTGTGCTATTCACTGAGCGTGTGGCTCACCCCTCGCATAATTTTTCTCCAGTTATCGCTGATTCGGACCTGAAGGAGGAGCTCCCCGAGGGACTTCATCAGTAGCGGAGCAGCGCCACATCCCGCGAGTGTTAGAGGCCATCAGCATCCCTTTTTGCTTGTATGTATTATATTTCCGTGCTTGGGCACCTGTTTGTATTATACTTGGATGTGTTTGTGTATATTGGCTCTCACAAGACAGTTGATTATGTATCGAGTCTGTAATATGTCTTTGAATTACAGACTCAGTCTCTTAGCTTCCGCTATTTGTATATATATCATGTCAGCCCTGCTTTTGTCTGTGTTGTCATTTTAGCTGTTGTTTAGAGTATGTTATTGACCTCCTGTATAGACTGTTGATATCATATATACACTTGCCGCGTCCCGGGGACGGCCGCCCTGGGGCGTGACAGTATATGTCCGAATGACATAATCACTAGTAATACTAAAAATACATTGACCAATATGGGTCATTAAGAGCATACTGTGAGCTAAAAACCCACGAAAATCAATAAGAAAATCAACATGAGTTGAATCGCGGTACTCCTAGATGGGAGAGGTGTCACTTAATCTGACCATAGGCCTTCAGACTACAAGATAAGGGGATTGATGTATGCATGCGTGCATGACATGCACATGCATGTGCTATCGACTAGATTGATGTCCATGACTAAATGATCAAATGTATAATCAATTAACAACTTATTAAACTAACTTGAATAAGTAGAAAAAAAGTGAGCAATCCTTCTCAAATGATAAGATGACATACACATAGGCCTGTCAATCGAACGGATACAGATCGGATAGGCCCATATCCGTACCCAAATTGAATATCCGAAAAAATATCCATATCCGATATCCGACGGATATTTTAAAACATATATTCGTATCCGATCCAAAATCCCGGATACGGATTCGGATAATATCCAAAATATCTGAACCAGATTAAAATATAAAAAAATTATAAAATCTTAAGTCTTAACATGGTTAAATAGGTATCCACCAAAGACATAAAAACACAAATCCTAATATAGTTAAACAAGTATTCAACATGGTTAAATAGGTTTGTGTTTTGCCCTAGATCATGAGCCATTGGATTTTCATCTAAGGGTTGAAACTAATTCTAACATATATAAATAAAATAACAGTTCGGATACGGATATTATTCGAATTGGATATATGCTATATCCGATCTGATCCAAAAATTTTCTGATACGAATTATTTGGTTCGGATACGGATATGGATTTTTGGATATCAGATATTTTCTGCATTTTGGATACTGATTTGGATCGAATACGGATATTTTTTTGGATAATTGACAGGCTTACACACACACACACACGACATTTGATTAGCTGCAGTCGGTGTGGGAATGGTCCTTTGGTGCAGGAATCGATCCCGACCCGTTGATTTCGTTTTTCACCCATCGTGTGGATGTAGTGAAAAAAAAAAAAAAAAAGTGAAACCGGTTGTTGAGGTTCACCGGTTCCAACATTTAAAACATTGATTTTTCCTCTTTTTCATCTCCTTCTCCATCCTTTCGAAGACCCAAAAATCAAATCAGGGTTTTGATTTCCCAAACTCTCTCATATCCTTCTCCCTCCTCCTCTCTCAGATTTCACTTTCTTCCTCCTCAGATTTCACAAGTGAAACCCCTTGATCCACGTCCACGTCACAAGTAAAACTCCTTCTCATTGTTCTTCCTCAGATTTCACAAGTGAAACCCCTTGATCCACATCCCTGTCACGACTCCATCACCTCTCCCTGCCTGAAATTGAACCCACCCCGTCACCCTTCCATTTAATGTAAGTATTTATTGAAAAACTTTCATTATCTGATTGGTTAGGGTTTTTTTTTTCATTTGTTATTTTATTTGATTAGTTGGAGGTTTTTTTTGTTTTCATTTGTTGTTTGGTTTGATTAGTTAGGGTTGTTGTTTTCATTTGTTGTTTGGTTTGATTAGTTAGGGATTTTTTTTTCATTTGTTGTTTGGGTTAATTAGTTAATGTTGGGTGATTTTTTCTTTTGAAGGGGTGAAATTTATATAATGTTGGATTAATGGGTTTGGGTTTCTTTTAGAATTGCTAAGCTCTCAATCTGATTGATTTTGGGTTAATAGGTTTGGGTTTGAGCATCCTATTAATTGAGTTTGGGTTTCTTGTAGAATTGCTATGCTCTCAATCTGATTGATTTTGGGTTAATAGGTTTGGGTTTGAGCATCCCATTAATCGAGATAGGAAATACAGGAAATGAGCAATGATTTGAGTTTTTTTTCTAATAAGCCTAATTGTTTGGAATTAGGTGTCAATAGATGTGAAAGAAGGCTGTGGTAAAAGGGTGGTGAACTTTGAAAAATAGTTCGTAAGACAAGGATCCTAGATTAAGGTTGATACTTCACTGATCTTTGACATTCTGTGGACTCATCAATGTATCATTGAATGTTGTACCGTTATCATAGATACCCCTTTTAGATAGGTAGCAGGGAAGCAATAACATCATTAAAAGTCCCAATAATAAAACATGAGATCAATAATGATAATGTTATTACTTCAGTTTTGTGTGAGTGAGAGTTGCCGTGCAAGAGCACTTCCTGGTGAGAGTGAGGTTGACTCTCTATATGCAAAGTGCTTCTGGGATTATGAGAAAGAAATAGTTGGTTTGTTTCTATATGCCCTATTATGTCTACATTGAACTTACTCTTGCTTCTGTTTGATAATTTACTAGACTTATATTGTTATGTATATTTGTGTCATCATTGTTTCATGTATGTATGAAGTCTTTTGGTAATATTCACTGAAAATATTATTAGACCTCACTTCTTATTTATATCATGCTGGTTTACCAACATTGCTTTTTAAATGGGAAAATGAAGAAAGCGGAGAACCATTTGAGTACTTTGAGTTTGACAATTTCCATTACAGTTAATCTAGTATCCATTCCCCTTTTAACAAATTTTCATTGGCATCTACTGGTTATTAATAAGGGTTGTTTTGATCCATAAACTTCTAAGAAAGAGGAAAATGTATATGAAGACCGTCAAAGCAATTGCAAGCCCAATCAATTTTATTTCATTGTCAACCTATTTTCATAGTTATTCGATCTTTGAAATGTTGGTAATAATGGTTGTTTCTTCATATAGGTGGTGTTTTTGTATTGAAATATGTGGAATGCTTAAGCCAAGCTAAAGAATTTGAATTCATATATGTAAGCACTTTTTTTTTCAAATGTCTGTATATCATAATTAGTTTTTATTATTTATTTAATTCTTAAGCATTGAAATTTTCAGGTGGACATGGAGAATTTCTTAGGAAAGCTAGTAGTTGTCATATTGCAAAGAAATGAGGCTTTAACATGGGATATAAATTTTATCCTTTGCTTTGGATTTAGCAAACTTGCTTTATTGGGGGCGTTTCTGTTTCTTGCCTCCTTTTCTTTTTTTCTTTTTCTTTTTTTAAAGCATCAACAGTGCTAGAGCCAGCTTCTTTGGGACATGTACCGGGACTAAGGAAACTCTACGGGTCTTAGTCAACATGAGTAAATTTCAAATAAAAGAATGACAATTACAACTTGCCCAGTCTACTGTCATGAGTGACATCTCTGCCTACTCGATGGGCCAGGTCTTAAACTGAGGAGGTGTGATGGAAAGTGGTAGAGGTGATAAGTATGAGTTCAAATAAAGCATGTGTTATCCTTAACGCTATTCAATCATATCATCAGACACATATACTGGAACTCAAAGTAGCTAATAGTAAAATTTCTCAAGCATTAAAGAATCATGCACAAATTGTTTTTAAATAAAGTGCATTCCACGGACCTAAGAGTTCCTCCTCTTTAGCGTGCACCAAGCAATAGGCATTCCCGGAATAAGCATGAGTGATTACGTAAGGTCCTTCCCAAGTTGGTTGTAATTTACCTTTCAGATACAAATGTCGAGAAGGCATGACTTGCTTGAGCAACCATTTCTCCAACTTGGAACTTCCTCTCAATTACCATTTTTTGGAAAGCCTCGGACATTCTTCTTTGATAGACTTGGGCGTGTTCGGTTGCACGCAATCTTTTCTCATCCAAAAATTTGAGTTGTACAAGGAGTGCTTCCCTCCTATCCTTGGGTTGCAAATCCTTGTCTAACTCTATCCTCGAAGAGGGGATGAGAATCTCATAGGAAACCATTGCTTCCATCCCGAAAGTTAGAGAGTAAGGAAGTGTGACAGGCCCAGAGCGTGTCAACCAACTTGTCCAGCCAGTCACTGGCTTTGTTAGTTTCCAAAGTCTTCTTGATAATCTTCAGGAGAGTCTTGTTCATGGCTTCAGCTTGACCATTTCATTGTGGGTAATATGGGGTGGAATGATGCAGCTTGATGTGGTGTTTGTCATAAAGATCCTGAAATTCTTTAGGAATAAATTGTGGGCCATTGTCAGTGATGAAATCTGGTTGCATTAACTTAATTCCTCAAAATCTCAAAGTTATATTTTTTTTTAATTAAAAAAACACAAGGATACATCACCATTCTTTAACTTTTGAAATTGAAGATATCTAAGTCCTCCAAAACCCTATCCCCCCATTTGGATCACGGGTTAAGAGAGTATAAGGGGGGTATAAGGGTGGTATAAGAATGGATAGGAAAAATGATTTTTTTTTGCAGAGTATAACTTGGTATTACTATGCCAGTATAAATGAGTATAAGAGAGTATAACAATTCTAAGTAACCCCTATGATAAGCTATATTTAGTTTATCTATTCTCATTGATAAGTGGGGCTCACCATCACATTAAAAAAAATCATATCTCATCACATCAAATCACCTATCAACACCTTTTATACATCAATAGGGCCCACATGTCAAATCAAATTTTTACACCTTATTTATATTTTATTCTTCTTTAACCAAACAATTTAACCTTTATTCTTACGTTTTTCAATTAGAATAAAAAAACACAACCAAACAGAAAATATCTTATTCATGTAGAATTGTTATTATACTGGCATAATTATCTATCCAGAATAACTCAATTCCTCAATCCAAACAGGGGCTATAGGAATATGACCCAATGCACAAAATCAAGCCACAAAACATTAAATGACTAGGAAAACCATAGTCACTACATACTCCCCCCTTAAAGGAATTTTGTCCTCAAAATTCAAGGGAGAACACAAAATAAAGGGCATATGATATCCAATGCCAGCAAAACAATCATTCAACCAGCGATAGTATGAATCGGCTCAAGTGCCTGACTCATACCACCCAAACACAACAAACAACGGTATAAGTAGTCAACTTATACACCACAAACAATATAACAAAAGTATAAGTCAAACCACCAATGCTCCGCATTGAAGCTTCAACTCATATCAAGCAAACAATCATGCAATGACATAACAACAAAACAATCATATAAGCTTGGTCCGCAATGCTTCCGCTGCGCCACTCTGATACATAGTGACTCAAACCATAAATGGATTAACTTATATCACACAGAGAAAGGAAACAAAACATTCACAAATCACAACAATTACTATATAGGTTAAGCCCTCCTACGCCCTACATTATAGGTGTTTTAACTTATATAGTACAAACAAGAGCAACAATACACATAATTGTACACAATCATTTGTGTATGTTAGGCCTACCTATGTCCCATTCCACAGGTAGTCCCACTTATACCATACATACAATGACAAGAAAAATAAATCAACACAAACAATTTTCATCCAAATTGTACAAGTTAGGTCCATTTACATCCCACGCCCTAAATGGTCCAACTTGTACAATACAAAAGGGCCAATTATGACGACAACAACCCTAATGATATTTCCAACATGAAGGAATAAAATTAATTTACCGCCTTGCACATTCACAATTTTAAATGTGCCTTTCACATCTCCAATTAAACACGAATAACATTTTTGAAGGTTGTGAATGCTCAAACACATCGAACACTCTGAAAACAAATCATAACCACTTTGGTGCACTCCCAATGTGCGCTTGCTCTACCAAAATTTTGCTATAAAAAAATAAACAAATGGTTAGAATGCAAACCCTATATGCAATGCATTCTAACACATTCTAAGCCTACCCTAGGCTTCAAAGGAAATTCTCCTATAGGCCGCCTTGAGATCCGATAAGATAACTAAACATAAAAGATCATCCTCAACACCTTAACTAAAACTTTAGGGTAACCAAAATAGCTCAATCAAACTTTTCTATAATATAGAAAAACTTAATCTTCTTAGGTTATTCGATCTTATACCCTGAACTCAACAGGTCAACTAAGATGGCCATAACCTATAGTCCGAGAGTTGAACCTACACTCTGATACCACTCTGTAACACCTCTGAATCCACGACTCCATTTCGAAGCGTGAAATCCAATTGCATTAACTTAATTCCTCAAAATCTCAGCGTTCTATATTTTTATTTTTATCTAGAAAACATAAGAATACATCACCATACTTTAATTTTTGAAATTGGAGATATATAAGTCCTCCAAAACCCTATAGGAATATGACCCAATGCACAAAATCAAGCCACAAAACATGAAACGACTAGGAAAACCATAGTCGTTACACAAGTACCGAATCGCGCGAGGATGTGAGTGCGAACAAAACGAACAAGCGTAGTACTCTTGATAATGATGTATGACTCAGCCTCAGCCCACTTCATGAAGTACTCTGTGTTATATGTGTGTCACTTTTAGCCTTCTGGTCACCTTTGGGACATTTCTGACAGTTTCTTAACTTTTTCTTTTTTTGATCGGAACTGCTAAAATTTTAGACTTTTAGCTATCATCATGAGCTTGAGAACTCCGATTGAAAATATAACTGCACATTATGTGTCCTGGTGCCATTTCAAACCACTCACGAAAATTTCATCGAATTCCGGTAACGTTCAGAATTTGGCAGTTCCGAATCGTATCTGGGTTTTGACCGAGTGGGAATGTCAAAGGGGGACTTGACCAAGTCAAAGAGGACTTTGACCAAGTCAAGTTTGACCATTGACTTGGTCAAATGGTTTTGTTTGTTAGTGTGGTTGGGTTGACTCAAAGTCAAACCTCACCAAATGTTTTTTTTTTCACTAAGTGTGTGAGTGTGTGAGTGTGTGTGTGTGTGTGTGTACCCAAAGTGGGCGTCCCCTTCATCTTCTCTCTTCATCTCTCTCTCTCACTCAAAAATCCATCTCTCCCTCTTGTGTTTTTCCCCCATTAAAGCTAGTAGAAGAAGAAGAAAGGGAAAACCCTAGAAGGGAAAAAGAGAGGTAAGGGTTGGATCTAACTTTACATGTTGTTTGTTTTGTTTTCCCCTTTCTTTGCCTCCCTCTCATGGGTTCCCCCACCCCTGTTTTCAGCCATTTTTAGGGCTGAGAGTGGCTGAGGAGGTGGTGGTCTTGGTGGTGGCGATTTGGTGCGCGAAGGGCACCCGAGCTTTCCCCCTTGTTCTTCCTCTCTTTGGCTAAGTCCTTCTCCTCCCTATGCTTGTTTAGATGATGGATTAGGGTGTGTGAGTGGGTATGCATGGTATGCATGGTTGTTAGGGGGTGTGGGAGGGCTAAGGAGGGGGTGGAAGGGGCTCGGGCGCGCGTGCGGAGTCATCTGCGCGCGTAGGCAGGCGCTGGCGCGCGCAGATGACTCCGCTGGTGAGCGCGCGCGCGTACGCGCAGACGCACGGGCGTGCGCACGGAGTTCTGCGCGGTGCGCAGTGCGCGCGAGTACGCGCTGGCTGGGCAGGCGATGCGCGCGAGCGTGCGCGCGGCGTCAGCGCTTTTGGGCGGGCGGGCAGGGGCGCGGCAGTGCGCCAGGGGTGCAGGGGCGCGTGCGGACGTGCGCATTCATGCGTCCCCGTGCGGGGGGGGGGGCATGCGTATGGCTGCCCGAGGGTTCGGGAGGGTGTCGGGGCACTCGGACTCGCGTGCGTACGTGCGCGCTCGCATGCGTGCGAGTCCGTATGCATGCTTGTCCGAGTATTGGGTATTTCTAGTAAATTTCTTATGAATTTGTGTAGTTTACTCACCATATTGAATGCCCATGTCTTGTAGATCTTGATGGACGGTCACGCGACAACCCGGGTTTCGGTGAGTGGGACAATCCAACCCAGTAGGGAGGTGTTCGATGCACGTAGGCGTGCATTGCCCTCCCCTGGGGCACCATAATTGCGTATTAACTTGTAATAAATGTAAAGCTATGCATGCATGATTAATATGATGTATCCATGCCACCTTAGACTTGTATGCTAGGGAGATGCACCCATATATCATGTATAGAGGCCTATGCATACCTAGACACCATGCCCCGAACTATGTATGTTTCCCATCTAGTTTAATCTAATTAAATAAAAATGAGAGCATATAGTTACAAGCATGCCTTAGAGAATATTATAACCTCGTTATAATATATGTTTCCCCGCATCTTAGTTATGCACCCTGGAGGAATTCTGGAGAATTCATGACATTATTAGCGTTACAAATCGATGTCGACGGATCCAAGAGGATTGTATCCGTGTGAGTAGGTTGTCTTCTCCTTTTGGTTGGATCCGATGTTGGGACTCCCCGGCGTTGGCTGGCCTGACAGAGGGCTCCGGTCCGTAGGTACCTCCGATGCGTCGGACAGTACTGATAGTGGGAGTATACCAGGTGGAGGCTACGGAGTGTGGGAGAGGCTACCAGGTGGACCAGGGGTGGAGAGCGGTCTAGTATGCCCCAAGAGGCCCATGTCACCCCAAGAAAAGAGTGAGGGTGAGGGGGGGAGGTGGGTTGGCGATGAAACGACCCACTAGAATGTGTAGTTGCTACCGTTTTAGGGACTATAAATTATTTGAGGTTAATATGAATTGTGATGCATGGGTTGTGCTATTCATTGAGCGTGTGGTTCACCCCTCGCATATTATTTTTCTCCAGTAATATCTGAGTCGGATCTGAAGGAGGAGCTCCCCGAGGCACATTAGCAGTAGCGGAGCAGCGTCACGTTCTGCGAGTGAGAGGCCATCAGCATCCCCTTCTTGATTGTATGTATTGTTATCCGTGCTTGGGCACATGCTTGTATTTGGATGTCTATGTGTATATTGGCTCTCACGGGGCAGTTGATTATGTATCGGGTCTGTAATATGTCTTTGAATTACAGACTCAGTCGTTTAAGCTTTCGCTATTTGTATATATTATGTCAGCTACCTTATTGTCTGTGTTGTCATTTTCGATGTTGTTTAGAGTGTTTTATTGATCTCCTGTATAGACTGCTGATATTATATATACTTGCCACGTATCGATGGCGGTCTCCCTGGGGCGTGACAAAAGTTGGTATCAGAGCCTGGTTCTGTCAGAGCCAATTGTTTTCTTAGAGATGAGTCCTAGGATTTCTATATGAGTATTCTGATCCTAGTGTCTGTTTTCTTAGGTTGCTGATATGCCTCCTCGTAGAGGAATGCGTGGACGTGGTCCCTCTCGGCCTTTGGAGGTTCCCGGACCTACCAGAGGCGAGGAGTCTACTTGAGGGTCCTCGGCTATGGGGCTAGGACCGGCGCAGGAGGCCTCCTGCATGGGAGCGTGCTTACGCTCGTATCGCAGATCTGGTGGAGACTCAGACTAGGGCACTGGAGGCCCAGACTAGGGCATTAGCTGATCAGGCACGAGAGAACCAGGAGCTGCGGGCGGCCTGCGAGGCAGTCCCACAGGGTCTCTTGGTGGTAGATCCACCGGTGGTGCCCGACGTACCCCCTGTCCCCATGGTGATTCCGGTGGTGGGAGTTCAGGATCCTCTGGAGAGGGAGGTGGAGCTAGAGGCTGTAGCACGGGTGCATTAGAGCGGCCTCACTGCCTTTCTGAAACTCCACCCTCCCGAGTTCCATGGCCAGACGGCGGACCCTTGCCCCTGAGCGTTGGTTGATGGAGGTAGACAAGATCTTCTCGACCATGCACTGCACCGACCGCCAGCGTGTCTCCCTGGCCACCTTCATGTTGAAGGGTAGCGCCGTCGACTGGTGGGCTACCCGATCGGTGGACATCCCCGAGGGAGTGGAGCGATTTCTGTGGGTGGGGTTCCGGAGATACTTCCTAGAGGAGTACTTCCCGTTTTTGACTGGCCAGATCGTGATGCGAGAGTTCGAGCAGCTGATGCAGGGCTCCATGTCAGTCGGTGACTACTCCACACGCTTCACGAGGCTTTCCAGGTTCGCCCCCGCCTTGGAGATGGATGAGGAGACGCGATGCCGTCGTTTTGAGATGGGTCTCATTAGCACCATCCGGGTGCATGTCACCTCGTTGGCGTTCACGAGGTACTCGGACTTGGTGTCTCGGGAGAAGACAATCGAGCGAGACCTTGGGGTCCCTTTGGGGTTTCCAACCCCTTCTGCAGACCAGAGACCCCCCAAGAGCCAAAACCAGGTACATCGCAAGAAGAAGCGGCCCCGCTTTGATCAGTCAGCGGCTGCCGGTACTCCAATCGATGTGGTGCCAGCGCGAGGTCTAGCACCCATTGCGGCAGTACCAGTCCAGGCCAGGCAACCGGAGAAGCGGCGCTTTTTTCATTGTCACCGCGTCAGGCATATTTTATATAATTGCCCTGATGCTGGCCGACCCCGTGTGCTGCACCCCCAACAGCAGCAGCCGTACCAGCAGCAGCAGTAGCCGCAGCGTCAGCAACAGCAGCCACAGGGTGGGCTAGTTGACCAGAGGAGGCAGCCAGTGCAGCCTGCAAGGCATGCCCCTGCTCCTCAGCCGCAGTTTGTTCAGGGCCGAGTTGCAGCGCTTTTAGCCGAGGAGGCGCAAGCTTCGGGTAGCGTGGCCCGAGGTATTGTTTTAATCTCCCAGTTCCCTGCATATGTGTTATTTGATTCTGGAGCCACGCACTCGTTCGTGTCTCCCGTTTTTGCGAGACGGATGGGCGTGGCGTCCACCCCTCTTGATGTTATGCTGGAGATATCATTGCCCATCGGAGACCGTATTCTCCTCCGTTCTGTTTACCGAGGGTGTACCGTGGTGATTGCGGAGCATGAGTTTCTAGTGGAGTTGGTAGAGCTCGCCATGACGGACTTCGATGCCATCCTGGGAATGGATTGGCTCTCAGCTAGTCACGCCAGCATCGACTGTTTTGCGAAGTCGGTGTCTTTCCACCTTCCGGGTCGGAGATCTTTCCAATTCGTGGGTGATCGTGACATAGCCCCTTTGGGGTTCGTGTCATCTATCCAGGCGTGGAGACTCCTTCAGGGAGGATGTGAGGGCTTTCTGGCGTATATTGCTAAGGAGGACGCACCACTGCGGGCAGATATCAGTCAGACTCCGATCGTGGCGGAATATCCAGAGGTTTTCTCTGATGATCTTCCGGGATTACCGCCGGATCGCGCGATCGAGTTTGAGATTAATCTAATTCCGGGGACCGAGCCGATTTTGAGAGCTCCGTACCGGATGGCCCCAGCATAGCTGAAGGTGCTCAAGGAGCAGCTGGAGGAGTTGCTCGAGAAGGGCTTCGCACGTCCGAGTGTTTCTCCGTGGGGAGCCCCTGTTTTGTTCGTTCGGAAGAAGGACGGTTCGCTGCGGCTTTGTATTGACTACAGGCAGCTGAACAAGCGGACCGTGAAGAACAAGTACCCCTTGCCACGGATTGATGATCTGTTTGACCAGCTCCAGGGAGCGCAGGTCTTTTCAAAGATCGATCTCCGTTCGGGCTACTATCAGCTGAAGATCCGGGTGTCAGATATTCCGAAGACGGCCTTTCGTACCCGTTATGGGCACTACCTTTATGGCGAGGAGTTTGAGCTCTTCACTGATCACAAGAGCTTGACTTACTTGCAGTCCCAGCCGGAACTCAACATGCGTCAGAGACGTTGGGCCGAGTTCCTGAAGGACTATGATTGTGACATCGCTTACCATCCGGGTAAGGCGAATGTTGTGGCCAATGCTCTCAGCAGGCAGCCCTTGGGCATGGCCTCCCACTTGGCTGTACGTCGTTGGAGGCTTCTGGAGGAGGCCGCTTGCTGGATCAGCGTTCGAGAGACACCTGCGGGTGGCTTTTTGGCCAGGCTAGTGGTGCAGCCCGTTCTTCTCGACGAGATCCGCACGGCTCAGGGGCAGGATCCTCACTTTCTAGTCCTCTCTGAAGGCGTCTCCCGGGGCGAGCGTCCTGACTACCAGATTCGTGAGGACGGAATCCTGCGGTTCAGAGGTCGAGTATGCATTCCTGACGACGCAGAGCTAAAGTAGAAGATCTTGGACGAGGCCCATCGTTCGAGGTACACAGTGCATCCTGGTGGCATGAAGATGTACCGGGGACTTTGTCGTGGCTATTGGTGGCACGAGAAGAAGGCGGATATTGGCCGTTTCGTTGCCCGTTGCTTAGTATGCCAGCAGGTGAAGTCGGAACATCAGCGTCCTGCGGGGAAGCTGCAGTCCATTGAGATTCCTCAGTGGAAGTGGGAGCAGATCACCATGGACTTCGTTTTGGGCTTGCCGAGGTCACGTTCGGGTCGCGATGCCATCTGGGTAATCGTCGACCGACTGACTAAGTCCGCTCATTTCCTCCCCATTCGACTCACCGATTCTCTGGACACCCTGGCGCAGTTGTTTGTCTCCGAGATTGTTCGTCCCCATGGCACTCCCGTCAGCATCATTTCTGATAGAGATGCGAGATTTACTTCAAGGTTCTGGCGTAGCCTTCAGCACGCCCTTGGTATGAACCTCCACTTCAGTACAGCGTTTCATCCGCAGACGGACGGCCAGTCGGAGAGGACGATTCAGACCCTGGAGGACATGCTGCGAGCTTGCGTTCTCGACTTTGGGGGCAGTTGGGAGAGGCATCTTCCGTTGGTGGAGTTTGCCTACAACAACAGCTACCACTCGAGTATCCGGATGGCACCATACGAAGCTCTCTATGGGCGTAGCTGCAGGTCCCCCTTGTGTTGGGACGAGGTCGGAGAGCGCCAGTTGGAGGGATCAGAGATCATCCACCAGACCTCAGAGATGGTCAAGACGATTCGTGAGCGTATCCGAGTCGCTCAGAGCCGTCAGAAGAGCTATGCCCATCGTCGTCGCCGTGAGCTCGCCTTCGACGTTGGTGACCATGTTTTCCTGAAGGTGTCCCCGGTGAAGGGCATCTTCCATTTCGGTGTGCGGGGCAAGCTGAGTCCGCGTTTCATTGGGCTGTTTCTCATCCTCGAGCGGGTTGGAGAGGTGGCCTATCGCGTAGCCCTGCCCCCACAGTTGGCTCAGGCCCATGACGTCTTCCATGTCTCGCAGCTGAGGCGTTACGTCCACGATCCTGCTCACGTTATCCCGTTCGAGCCGCTCGTCTTCGAGCCGGACTTGTCATTCGTGGAGCAGCCGATTGAGATCCTGGACCGCCGCGAGAAGAGGCTCCGCAGCAAGACCGTCCAGCGGGTCAAGGTGTGATGGCAGCACCGTTTTGGTGCCGAGGCCACTTGAGAGCGCGAGGACGCCATGCGTGGCGCATATCCGCATCTTTTTCCTTCCTAGATGTTTTTGTATTTATTTTGTGGACAAAATTTCCTAAGGGCGGAAGAATGTTATATATGTGTCACTTTTAGCCTTCTGGTCACCTTTGGGACATTTCTGGCTGTTTTTCAACTTTTTCTTTTTTCGATCGAACCAGCTAAAATTTTGGCTTTTTAGCTATCATCATGAGCTTGAGAAATCCGATTGAAAATCTAACTGCACATTATGTGTCCTGGTGCCATTTCAAACCACTCACAAAAATTTCATCGAATTCCGGTAACGTTCAGAATTTGGCAGTTCCGAATCGTATCTGGGTTTTGACCGAGTGGGAATGTCAAAGGGGGACTTGACCAAGTCAAAGAGGACTTTGACCAAGTCAAGTTTGACCATTGACTTGGTCAAATGGTTTTGTTTGTTTGTGTGGTTGGGTTGACTCAAAGTCAAACCTCACCAAAATTGTTTTTTTTCACTAAGTGTGTGAGTGTGTGTGTGTACCCAAAGTGGGCGTCCCCTTCATCTTCTCTCTTCATCTCTCTCTCTCACTCAAAAATCCATCTCTCCCTCTTGTGTTTTTCCCCCATTAAAGCTAGTAGAAGAAGAAGAAAGGGAAAACCCTAGAAGGGAAAAAGAGAGGTAAGGGTTGGATCTAACTTTACATGTTGTTTGTTTTGTTTTCCCCTTTCTTTGCCTCCCTCTCATGGGTTCCCCCACCCCTATTTTCAGCCATTTTTAGGGCTGAGAGTGGCTAAAGAGGTTGTGGTCTTGGTGGTGGCGATTTGGTGCGCGAAGGGCACCCGAGCTTCCCCCCTTGTTCTTCCTCTCTTTGGGTAAGTCCTTCTCCTCCCTATGCTTGTTTAGATGATGGATTAGGGTGTGTGTGAGTGGGTATGCATGGTATACATGGTTGTTAGGGGCTGTGGGAGGGCTGAGGAGGGGGTGGAAGGGGCTTGGGCGCGCGTGCGGAGTCATCCGCGCCCGTACGCGCAGACGCGCGGGTGTGCGCGCGGAGTGCTGCGCGGGTACGCGCTGGCTGGGCGTGCGGTGAGCGCGAGCGTGCGCGTCTGGGCACGCGGGTAGGGGTGCGGTAGTGCGCCTGGGGCGCAAGGGCGTGTGCAGGCGTGCGCATTCGTGCGTGCGCGTGGGGGGGGGGCATGCGTATGGCTGCCCGAGGGTTCGGGAGGGTGTCGGGGCACTCGGACTCGCGTGCGTACGCACGTGCTCGCATGCGTGCGGGTTCATATGCATGCTTGTCCGAGTATTGGGTATTTCTAGTAAATTTCTTATGTATTTGTGTAGTTTACTCACCATATTGAATGCCCATGTCTTGCAGATCTTGATGGACGGTCACCCGATGACCCGGGTTTCGGTGAGTGGGACAATCCAACCCAGTAGGGAGGCGTTCGATGCACGTAGGTGTGCATTGCCCTCCCCTGGGGCATCATAATTGCGTATTAACTTGTAATAAATGTGAAGCTATGCATGCATGATTAATATGATGTATCCATGCCACCTTAGACTTGTATGCTAGGGATACGCACCCATATATCATGTATAGAGGCCTATGCATGTCTAGACAGCATGCCCCGAACTATGTATGTTTCCCATCTAGTTTCATCTAATTAAATAAAAATGAGAGCATATAGTTACAAGCATGCCTTAGAGAATATTATAGTCTCGTTGTTATAATATATGTTATAATATATGTTTCCCCGCATCTTAGTTATGCGCCCTGGAGGAATTCTGGAGAATTCATGACATTATTAGCGTTACAAATCGATATCGACGGATCCAAGAGTATCGTATCCGTGTGAGTAGGCTGTCTTCTCCTTTTGGTTGGATCCGATGTAGGCACTCCCCGTCGTTGGCTGGCCTGACAGAGGGCTCCGGTCCATAGGTACCTCCAATGCGTCGGACAGTACTGATAGTGGGAGTATACCAACTGGAGGCTACGGAGTGTGGGAGAGGCTACCGGGTGGACCAGGGGTGGAGAGCGGTCTAGTATGCCCCAAGAGGCCCATGTCAACCCCAGGAAAGGGTGAGGGTGAGGGGGGGGGGGAGGTGGGTTGGCGATGAAACGACCCACTAGAATGTGTAGTTGCTCCCGTTTTAGGGACTGTAAATTATTTGAGGTTAATATGAATTGTGATGCATGGGTTGTGCTATTCACTGAGCGTGTGGCTCACCCCTCGCATATTACTTTTCTCCAGTTATATCTGAGTCGGATCTGAAGGAGGAGCTCCCCGAGGCACATCAGCAGTAGCGGAGCAGCGTCACGTTCTGCGAGTGAGAGGCCATCAGCATCCCCTTCTTGATTGTATGTATTGTTATCCGTGCTTGGGCACATGCTTCTATTTGGATGTCGTTGTGTATATTGGGTCTAACAGGACAGTTGATTATGTATCGGGTCTGTAATATGTCTTTGAATTACAGACACAGTCGTTTAAGCTTCCGCTATTTGTATATATTATGTCAGCTACCTTATTGTCTGTGTTGTCATTTTCGATGTTGTTTAGAGTATTTTATTGATCACCTGTATAGACTGCTGATATTATATATACTTGCCACGTATCGGGGACGGCCGCCCTGGGGCGTGACACTCTGTGGCAGTGATGATGAAGGTTTTCCAACTTGTGTTCTCAATAGTTTCCCAGAAGGGGCCCACAATATTGAGAGCGCATATGAAAAAAGGCCAAAGGGATGTCATGGAATGAAGCGATGAGGCAAGCACATGGATTTTGTAAGCATGGGTCTAACATTGGATGCAGTGCTTGACGAATTTATTGCAATCATCCTCCATTGTGGGCCAGTAATAGCCCATTCTCAATGCCTTCTTGGCCAACATTTGTTAATTCACATGCCCTCTGCACACTCTGGAGTGTGCCTCCATCACAATGGTGAAAGCTTCTTCGTCCTCCAGGCATCTCAACAGTTCCCCATTGAAAGATGTATGGAAAAGAATGTCACGCCCCAGGGCGGCTGTCCCCGAGACGTGGCAATAATAAAATATCAGCTATCAATACTTGAGGTCAATAAAGACTCCAATAATAACACACAAGGTGGCAAAGCAAAGATAATGATAACTGACTGAAAAGCGGAAGCATAATATATAAACAATGTCTGTAAATCAAAAACATTATTACAGACTTTAATACACAATCACTGTCCTGTGAGAGCTAAGTCTAGACCAAAGAAAATACAACCTGTGCCACATGCACGATTTACAATACATACAATGACTCTAGGACTGCTGACAGCCTCGCACTCGCCACCCGCCGGAAGAACGCTCCACGCCCATAAGACCATGCCACAATAAAGCTCCCGCTCCATGCCCAACACTACCCCTGAAAAGAAACAGTATGCGAGGGGTGAGCTACAAGCTCAGTGAGTGGCTGAAAACCAATCACCATACAACAATTCAATACATAAACAGTTTCCTTTCAAGGTAAACATGGGTGGAAACCCATGGATAACAGGGTCACGCGGCGGCGCGACCAACCTCACCCTCACCCTCTCTCCCGGAGGGAGACTCTTGGGACTTTTGGGAAGAGACCATACTGTTGGTCGAGGAGACCCGGGATTACTGGTCCACACAACACTACTGGATCACCAACCTCACCCTCACCCTCAGTCCCGGAGGGAGACTCTTGGGACTTTTGGGGAGAGACCATACCGTTGGTCGAGGAGACCCGGGATTACTGGTCTACGCAACACTACTCGATCATCTACATCGAGATAACTGCCCAACGATGTCTTTAAACATCGATATGAGACCGGACCCAACAACTACGGGAGCAGACGAACAACGAATGGGTCACGAGGCGACGTGTCTTCACCTCATCTCATCCTCACCCTCACTCCCGGAGGGAGACTCTTGGGACTTTTGGAAGAGATTAGACTGCTCTACACCCGGGTAGTCACTACTTGGTATACTCCCACGATCAGTACTCTTCCGAACGCCTTGGTGGTACCTACGGATGGAAGCCCTCTGTCAGGACAGCTTTTCCAACGCCGGGAAGTTCCTACATCGGATCCAACGAAGGGGAGAATGATTCCACGCTCGCAATATCATTCGTTAACCCTCTCCCAGATAGCCTCTACCTGGTACACTCCCACGATCAGTACGCTCCCTAACACATTGGTGGTACCTACGGATGGGAGCCCTCTGTCAGGACAGCTACAACCCGGCCCTCTTCAACATGGATTACTGGTCTACGCAACACTACTCGATCATCTACATCGAGATAACTGCCCAACGATGTCTTTAAACATCGATATGAGACCGGACCCAACAACTATGGGAACAGACGAACAACGAATGGGTCACGAGGCGACGTGTCTTCACCTCATCCTCACCCTCACTCCCGGAGGGAGACTCTTGGGACTTATGGAAGAGACTTAGACAGCTCTACACCCTTGGTCCACCGGTAGCCCTTTCCCCGGGTAGTCACTACCTGGTATACTCCCACGATCAGTACTCTTCCGAACGCCTCGGTGGTACCTACGGATGGAAGCCCTCTGTCAGGACAGCTTTTCCAACGCCGGGAAGTTCCTACATCGGATCAAACGAAGGGGAGAATGATTCCACGCTCGCAATATCATTCGTTAACCTTCTCCCAGATAGCCTCTACCTGGTACACTCCGACGATCAGTACGCTCCCGAACACATTGGTGGTACCTACGGATGGGATCCCTCTGTCAGGACAGCTACAACCCGGCCCTCTTCAACATGGACGACATTGGGAGTAAACATTCCATGTTCGCAAAGTGAACCGAATGGAAAAACAACTACTCTCGATAATCACTTGTCGAGATATCGAATACTACTGTACTCCCACACCGTTGCGTCGCTCGGACACAAGGGGGATGTCACGCCCCAACTACCGGCTTAACAATCCGATAAGATAATGAATTCTCCTGAATTGCAAACGAGTGCATTGCTCGGATGCACGGGGCGATTACATCGCTAGCGCTCTAACTAATAAGGTACAACCCGACAGCGGGTCATACCCACACCTATTCCAGATAGGCCTATCAGTTTTTAACATGCGCATATAAATATATCCAGGAGAATTTTATATCTAGCTATGTGCATGAACCATATGCACAATCATCTAATAATTATAGAGATACTTCCTAACATGGATTTACATCATAATAAATCATACAACATGCATACATTGTCATTAATCACATAAGCACACAAGGCCTAACTTAAACATGCATTGGATATCACCAACTTAAAAGAAAGGGTCAAGCGCGATCTCGCGCACTAACAGGTGCATGCCAATATTCCAAACGAACCTGAGTCGAGTAGGAAATCGCATCTACTTACTCAGTTCGTTCAGAGGGAGAGGGCGGGAGAGATCATCATCTCATGAAGCTGGTCATAGCTTTGCCCCATTAGCATGGGCGCAACAACTACACCACGCCCTCGAGTCTTATCACAAGGGAATATTAGGCAGGTGCCCATTATTATCCCAGACTTATTCATGCTGGATATTCCAATTAATATGGTGGGAGTATTATTACAATACTACCAAAGGCATGCCATATTCTATACATCCATACACATTACCAAAAATACATGCCCATACTAGAGGGGCTCATGCAACACAATCATTCATACATGAATACAATACATGTATATAAGCCTAGCATGCAAGATATCTACATATTATAGCTTAAGCATGGCCATACTACTTATCTACACAAGTAGTATAGCTAGGGGGCCCCATCGATGCGCGACACACAACTACGTGCGTTGAGCGCATCCCGAGGGGGGATTGGATCGAACCACTCACCGATACCCGGATCGCCGCGCGTCCGGTCTACGAGATCTGCAAAACACAACCAATGATCCATAATTAAATTATGGAACCTCCTATCACACATATAAGCCTACTTCATGAAGACCCTAACCCCTGATACTTCCATATTATCACCCAAGACACATGCAACCAACTCCTTGACACTCAACCAAGCAAAACTGCTAAACCTGCTGCAACCAGCCCTACTAATTGGTCTTCACAGCACCCAATACACTTCCACAAATTATGAAATAAATCATGCACATTCTATGATATGCTGGGATCATAATCCATGGAGACATTAAAACCTAATTGTTCCTCTACAAGCCCGAAACAAATCATTTCCCGAAGCAGGTCAATTCCTACGCGAATCTGGACAGGTCATGCAAAACTGGTTCTAACTTACACCACAGATATCATAATGACCCCAAATTTCATATATAACATCTAGACACATAGCTGATCAAATCATAAGAAGACATAATCCTAAAAATATACCTCTAAATACTAGATTCACTGAGATCTTTAAAAGACAGTGAGCTGCCTTACCGAAACAGGGGGAGGGAAATGGGGAGATGCGGGGTTATCGACACACCCACGACCACCTCAACCACCACCACCACTACCACCATCTCTTCAGCCTCTCCACCAGCCCTTCTTCGCAGAAAACAGGGGTGCAAGGGCATGAGAAGGGGATTGAGAGAAGAGAAACAACAACAACAACACATGCTCACCTTTTCTCACTCTTTCTTGAGCTTCTTCTTCATCCTTTCCTCCATTAACAACACACACACAACCAAAAAACAGAGAGGGAGAGGGAGACGAGAGTGAGAGGGAGTGAGAGGTTTCCACAAAAGGGGGGTTTTAAATGGAGATAAAGTGAGTTGGTGGGGGGGGGGGGGGGGGGGGACAAGACCAAATCGTCCCTGACCAAAAATTCTAGACGTGCTTCACTAGAACAGCCATAACTTCCACGATATAGCTCCGAATTGCACAATGCAAACTCCTTTGGAAAGCCAAGAAGATGTTCTACAACTGTCATGTTTATACCAAGATCAAATAATCCCTCCAGCTATTCCGAAATGAGAGCTAAACATTGAACAGGGCTGCTGCCAGAATTTTTCATCCCCGGGGTATACTTGGAAAAATACCCATAACTTTTACTACATGAATCCAGTTGATCCAATTCAACTTGTGTACGAAAGCTAACTCAAAACTGAGCATCTCATGATAAAATCATATTTAAACCTCTTCATCTTGAATTTTAACAAAATTAAATCCAAATACCAAATCGAAAATACATAACTTCTAGGAGAAAAATTATGTAGCCAAATTTTCAATCAGAGCGCTCCGACTCCTGCAGATGGCTAAAAGCCAAAATTTTAGCAACTCCGATAAAAAAATAAGGCTCCAAATGACAAAGGCATAACAAAGAATAACTCCTCTGAGACAATACTTCGTAGCCATCCTCTTGACGGATTTTCGATCATCACTCGTGGCATATTCTGGAAAAGAATCATTTTTGAGATAATTTTTTATGTCGAAAAACCATGGGTTCCCATCATCAGGCTCTTCTAATTCCACAGTAGAAACCTCTATGGCCTCGAGGACCTCATTCTTCTTCTCTTGTTCCATTAACAAGTCTTGAATTTTGCGATCTCGGAGCTCAATGGCTGGGGCTTCCAAGCTTTGGATGGTGACAGTCTCTGCTTTTTTGGATATTGGGAGGGTGAGTGATGATGATAGTGTGGCCAAGACGTCAGCAAGGATGTTGTCGGCTTTGTAGATACCCTAATTTTGACCGTCCAAAGAAAAGAAATTTACTTCAAGTAATATTGGAAACAACCACATTTGGACATGTAATAGAAAACTCCCTTAGAAACCAAAACTGGAAACCCTAAGAAGTCCACACTTAGAAAAATCTAAGACCTAGACATGGGCGGCTACTTGAGAGTAGCCACCCCATACCAGGCGACAAGTTTCAACTAGCCGCCCCCCAAACCGACCCCAAACCATCTTCCTGGATGGGAAATAAAGCAAGCATGATTGCGGCAGATTGTCCCTTCTAGCCGCCCCATCTTAGCCGGTTCATCCCTAGTAACCGACCCAAGCCACCACTTGTTAGAGATGAGACGTTTGACAGGTTATGATGGGGGCAGCTACCTGAGAGTAGCCGCCCCTCATTGGGCCGCTAAACACAACTAGCAGCCCCTAGCTTGGACACTGTCAGAGAACAAAGATCTAATGGAAGGTCAAATCAAGCACCTTATTATCCATTTTGATCTATTGTCCAGTGAACACTCCCCTACACCCCTTTTACTATAAATAGGGGGGTCTCTAAGCATTTATTCATAATCAATAACCCCCAATAACACACAACAACCCACATTCCTAATCATCAAGCCTATACCCACCCACACCACCATTTCAAAAACCCTTGAGAGAGAAAGTGAGAGAGAAACCCATTTCCTACACCAAATCACTCTCCAAATCCACTCTCCAAAGCCCAGGTTAAACCTAGCTTAACCTCTGCCAAAACCAATTCCAAACCCTGCCCAGGTTCTGCCCAAATTGAACCAGACACCAGGCGGCTACCCACAACTAGCCGCCCCCCACCGGCAGCTAAGTACAACTAGCCGGCCCTTCCCTAGCCCATCTCAGTCCCAATTCTCCTCTAGTCAGGTTCCCGAAGCAGAAAAGGATCCCTGTCTTCACCTCTGTGTACGGCATATCCGTGTCTCAGAGCGGAGACCCCATAAACTCCCCACAAAGGCGATCAAATCCACCCTCAACTTTTCCTGCTTTTTGAGAAAAGAAGGTGGCGATCACAACAACCCCTGAATCCTCCTGGGGACCCGTCGGCCGCCTCAGCTAGGAACGAACAACCAACCCACCACCCCTTTCGAGAGACCATCCGATCGAGCCTACCAAGGCACAGCTCTCCGGATCCGAGCCTCTGAAGAACCCCCACATGCACAACCACCAGAGGACCAAGGAGGGAGGAAGAGAGGGCGCCTTTCTTCCTTTTCCCGAAATCTGATACCGACAGCCTGGCGATCACGGTGGGACTTCCCTCGTGAAAGACAACAAAAGGTAATCCTCTTTTGCTTCCTCCTAATAACCTGACTAGAATGCCATCACCCCTCTAGGAAAGCTAGGATTTCTCACCCCTCAAGTCTGACCCTCTTCTACTTTGCATTACAACATTTTTTACTGCTTTAAGCCGTACACAGCTACGCACCCCTTTTCTTGCTTTAAGCGGCATACAGCTGCACACCTTTTTACTGCTTTAAGCCGCACGCAGTTGCGCACCCCTTTTACTGCTTTAAGCCGCACACAGATGCGCACCCCTTTTACTGCTTTAAGCTGCACACAGTTGCACACCCCTTTACTGCTCTAAGCCCACACAGCTGCGCACCCCTTTACCTCTTTACTTACTGCTTTAAGTCTGCATTCATTCACACCTAGGCTTTTCCATATTCACACATTGGAGGCTTACACCGAGGAGAAAATAGTAGAGGAGAAGGACAACCAGGGAGACCAAACCGCCCAATTCCTCAACCACCTAGAGGAGAGGATGGCTACCCTAGGTTACCAGTCGGTCGAGGACATGTTCAATGACCTCACCAACTATCACCAGGCCAAGACTTTGAAGCAGGAAACTCCTATTAAGACCCCCAAGGCTCGCCCCACCCCCAATACACTACCAACACCCGGCTTCTCAGTAAATCCGAGTCCAAGCCTTTTTTCCTTTGCCCCATCTTCCTCTGCGAATCCAATATTCTCAACCACTTCTGCCCCAAGCCCTTACCAGGCTACCTCCAACCCGGAACCACTAAAAAGCCCTCCCAGAAGAGAAACGTTGAATGAAACGATCCGGAGAATCCTCTCCAAGACTGGACCTTCTACCCCAAAACACATTTCTCTGCACAACCTGAGACAGATCTTGTCAGTTCACCTACCGAAGGGATTTAAATTCTTGAAATTTCCTCGGTACAACGGTTGTGGAGACCCAGACATTCATTTGACCGCCTTTTATCTAGACGCACGACCGTTTCTAGATAATCAACCTCTGCTAGTATTCCTCTTCCAAAAATCATTGGAAGGAGAAGCACTACAATGGTTCTCCACACTCCCTGTAGATCATTTGTCAAACTTCTCGACTGTAAGTGAGAAGTTTCTAGGACGCTACGGTTATTAGAGGATTAGGACCCCCTCTATTTCAGACCTAACCGTAGAAAGAATAAGGCCTAGGGAGGAATTTGAGCAGTACGTGTCCAGGTGGCGCACCCTCGTCCACCGAACTGGCCTGCATTGAACAGAATGTCAAGAAATTGGCATGATGTTGCAAAGCCTGAGTCCAGAGCTTCGTACGAGCCTTTCGTACGGAGACTGTACCACGTACCAGCTTCTCATTGACCGCCACAACAGGATTTCCTATTGTGCAGCCCCAGCAGTCCAAACCCAGTCCCCACCTATCAGCCATAAGGTTGGACAACCGACGAGAAAGGCGCACATCCCCACGGTAGAGGGGATCACACAAATTTTGGCACTCTACCTGAATGGAGCGCGAGTTCCAGATCAAGGACCAGCTCCGAGACAGTATACACTCGGTTCATCAGGATATGTGCCGCCTTGGCAAGCCAATCAAAATTTCATTCCTCGATCAGTACCCGCCCCCGTTCCGATACAACAAAACCCAATAGTCCAAAGTCCTCCAGTCTGGAGCCCCATAATTCAAAGCCAAGGCCAAACTAGGACTCCCCCTGCTTATTCCGCTCCCCCAAGAGCGCAAAACAAAACCCCTAGACGGCCGCCACAAAGCTCCTACAACGAAGTCTCCCCTCCAATCTCCTATGGCCCGAGACACATGGGAAAGAGGGACTCTTACCCACCCCTCCTAGAATCCTTAACGAGGATTTTTAGGGTAATGATGGACACCAATAGTATCTCCCTCCCTGCTGCTAGGCCCTCACTCCCCAGCCAGCACTGCACATTACTGTCAATACCATCAACAGCATGGTCACATCATAGAACAATGCATTGTCTTTCGGGACTTTGTTTATGATTTAAATGATGACAGGCGCCTTGATTGGGCCATGATCAAAGGCCATCTGAGCCAGGGCAATCCCCAAGCAAACGAGCCACTTGGCATATTCACTTACCCCATGCCAGATGACGACCAAGCCTCCATTTCTAGAGCCCACGCTGTCAACATGGTTAGGAGGGAGAGACATCCATCACCAAAGCCAAGTAGCTCAGAGAACGCTACCGACGACAGTTCATCCGAAGAGTCCGAGGAAGAAGGGCAGGACGAGCCTTTCCAGCTGAACCTTGACAACCACGACCTCACCATACTGTATGGCGAACTAGACAACCCAGGAGATGAAGAAGAGGACGAACCATTCGAAGAGGTTCCCGAAGGAGCGAGCAAAGGACCCGAAGAAGGGGAGTGTACTTCGGATGATCTGCATCCGGACGACAACGGGTCCTCGAAAAGCACTGATACAATAGACGGCCCCTGCCGTCCAATGACCATCTCCTTCACTGACAGAGACCTTCCTGATCGAAGGCTGCGAGTATATCCACTCCATGTTCACGGGTGACTCCAGGCCATCCCGCTAAACAACATCTTCATCTATCCACGATCAAGGATGAATATCATGACCTGTTCTACCTACCAAGAAATGCCTAGGCGAGGTCGCCCCTTTGTTCAACCAGTACACTCCACTATCCAGGCTTTTAACCATTCCGGAAAGACCATCTACAGTCCCAGGATATTCGAACTGGTCGTCGGTCCCTTGATTTGTGAGATGGAGTGCTTCGTAGCTGACATCGACCCAAGATACCCTCTGATGCTAGGGCGTCCATGGCTAGACGGCATCCAGGCCATCTGCTCCTTGAGACATCAATGTCTCCGACTACCATTCTTGGGTCACGTACTGACCATTTGGGGGGAAGCAAGCCTTCGATACGAGAATGAAGACATTTGGGTACTGCATAATATGTTCACATTCGCCGTACATCCAGGAGCCAAATCCGAAGATGACAGTCCGCCTAGATCACCCCACAACGGCTTATGTCAAGTCGAAGGACTAGTTGGGACCATGAATTCAGCTAACAACAACATGGGTCCCAACCCCATTGCTTTCCTACCCGACGAGGTCGCACCAACTGGAGTACGCTCGGCACCCCTCATGATAACTGCAAGCCTCGGAGGGAGATAATTCCGACACATCTTGGTGGACACCGGGGCAAAAACCAATGTCCTGACCTACTCAGCCTATAAGATCAAAAGCCGAACCTATAAGCTACAGCCGACAGACGAGTTCATCTTCGCTTTTGACAACACACGGAGAGGCGTCTGCGGATTAGTGACACTTCCTCTAAAAATTGGTCCAATCTCCACCATAGTCAATTGCAAGGTGATGGATATTAGGTCACTACATCCCCTAATTGTCGGAAGGACCTGGCTCGACGGTATCGAAGCTGTCTCGTCAACCCGGCACCAATGCCTCCGCTTCCCGTATCACGAAGAAGTGGTATCTGTCTGGGGTAGGGCACCCTTCAATGGAGCGCAAGTCCGCAACTGGACCATCTGCGCCATGCACATCAAGTGGGAGATGTACTCGTACGGGATGAAGAATTACTCGCTCGAAGATATTCTCGGTCAAGGGCGAAAACCCAAGAGAACAAGGGAAGAAGAAGGCGCTGAACTAGCAGAACCTCCACCAGAGATGAGTCGGCCCACAAAGGCTAGCCGACTCGAAGAAGTGGTTCAAATCCACAAGCCTAGGACTGATCCACCCAAGTAAGCCTTCACACTTCAACTCCTATAAATATTTGTTTCCTTGCTTTCCCAATACAAAAAAATAAAAAAAAAAATGCTAAATAGCATTCATTCCTCAACTCCTGTACATATTTGTTTACATGCTTTCAAAAAAAAAAAAAAAAACAAAACAAAAAAGATTTGTTTATCAGCTTATGCTTTCAACTCCTGTATATATTTGTTTCCATGCTTTCAAAAACAAAACAAAAAATCCAAAATAAAAAAAATGCTAAACAGCTTTCATTCCTCATTCATGCACATACTTGTTTACATGCTTTCCTAAAACAAAAAAAACCCACAAACCAAAACAAACAAAAAAAAGAAGAAGAAATTAAGAGCCACGGACCATGCCCAGGCCTACCAGAGGAGGGTGGCAAGGGCATTTGAAAAGAAAGTAATAGAGAGAAAATTTAAAATCGGGGAGCTTGTACTTATGCAAATCATGCCATCAAGGCAGCCCCACCCCAAAGGCAAGCTGCAACCCACATGGGAGGGACCCTATGTGATCACCCATGCCTATTCCGGGAATGCCTACCGCTTGGTGGACGCCGAAGGAGTCGAAGTTTCAGGTTCGTGGAATGCACTTTATCTAATGAAATTCCATGCATAGAAATTCTCGATACTTGAGAAATATTATTCTTCCTTCCTGTGATTTCCAGTGTTTAAACCTGTGATAGAATTGTAAGACTCTCAAAGATAACTTGTATTTTATTTAAACTCATATATATTCACCACTCATGCCACCTCCATCACACTAGTATGACTTAGGAACTGGTTTATCTGATAAAAGGAGAAATTGCCTAGCCTTTAGACTGAGACAATTTTATAAACCCAAAGCATCTCCCCTTATTCTCACCCCCACTTGTATTAACCCAAAGGCAAAATGAGGGATTACCCGGACCTGACATATGTCCCAAAACTGGCTCTGGCACTATATAAACACTTCTAGAGGGGAAGAAGAAAAGAACAGGGGAGAAAAGCAGAAAAGTCCACCCCCCCTTCAAAACAAAACAAAACAAAAGAAAGGCAATGAGAGGCCAAAGATCAAAACAACACCCAGACAATAGGTTAAACTCTCTTTTTTAGCAGGCATGAACGCCTTTATGCACATTATATGTTGAATGGAAGGCTATACAGGTACACATCCAAGCAAACGGATTGTACTCTCCACTAGAAATGCAGGTATACGCCTAGCGGGCTGTACTCTCCACCCAAATAAAGAAGTGGTGAAAAGAAGAAAGCCAGAGGGACCTAGGAAGTAAAGACATATGCTAGACGTGGATAATTCTAAAATATTGCCCCAAAGGAAGATATTACTCTTACCCCATTCACCCCCCCACCCTTTTATTTCTTGCTATGGGGTTGGAATTGAACTATGTCTACTCAAAAAGGCAAAATCTCAACCAAAGATAAACCTTTTTTTCCTATGTTTACAACAGCACACACTCACATGAGTTCATTTAAAACACTTGCCTATCTAAAGGAAGCTTGCTTGACTTAAATCTTGGTGCATTCATGGATTTCCCAGCATGTTTAGAATCAAATGATCAAGCATTCGAGAAACCATGAACTTGAGAAATTAACATCTGGAGCCAAAACCTTTCAAATACAATCCTGGTTTGGACATGAGTGACCACAAGGGCCCCTCTTCAGGGACTTGATGGCATCTTTTACTTTAGAAAGTTGGAAACATTGCCCTCTTACATGAAAAATCCTTTGAAAAACTAAACTACTCCCCTATGTCTTTTACACTTATGCATAAGGTTGTATTTTCCTTTTCCAAACGTTTAGGCATTCAATTCTTCCAAAATACCACAATTAACTCCCACCAAAAGAAAATTGCCCCTATTAGTTCCATTTCATACCCTTCCACACAACTTTGAGAAAGAAAAATTGCCCCACTCTCATACACATCTGAGAGTCTCTTTTATTCTCACAAAATTACACTCTGAGCCATCTAGGCTCCCTCCTTTTAATGCCGAGCATGGCTTCCTGCACTTTTTTTCCTTACTTACCTTAGATGGGTTGTAGCCCTTGACAATTCGAACAAGAAAGACTCGAAAGTCAGTGGAGGGGCACAATCCAGACAAATTTTACACTTGGTCCATGGAAAGAATGTTTTTACAAGTCTTGAAGGTTAAACAAACACTCACAAAGACTTTCAGCAGCAGCAGACAAATGACAGAATCAAAAAATTGTCCCAGGCCAGGGGCGGCTAAACCCGACTAGCCGCCTACCATCAGACGGCTAAAACCAATTAACCGCCTCCCTACAGGAAAATTCTACCAGTCCTAGGGTGGCTAAAGACAACTAGCCGCCCCGGGTAGCTAAAGACAACTAGCTGCCCCTCACCTGCTATCCCACCTGCCCCTGTCAGTCCAGCTTTAATCAACTCTTCAAACCCTTCAAGGCCTACTAGAAATATTTTTGTCCAAAACCTGTACACACACATTCCATACACATACACAATCCCTAAACCTGCATAAATACGAATCAAACAGCAACAAAAACCAAAACCGCATTCCAAACCAGGCATTCATACACAAAATTCATTCACCCACAACACCAAAACAATAGGAAACCATTCCACATATATCAAACCAAATCAGAGCCAATAAATACTCTTTTAAAACCAGAACTAAAACACCCATATCCTTATACATAAGATTATCAAAAGAGAAATTATGAGTTGTTCATAAAACAGAAAGGTAAACCTAAGTTCAACTAAAAGCAAATGATAAACGGGTAGCGACAGGTCCACCAAAAGTTCCAAATCCAAATGTCTTGAGCTATCCATCATCAAAACAATCACCTAAGCCAAAAGAAAAGAAGAAAAGCATGAATTCCTTGCATATATACATTTCTTCTACCGAAACCAAGACACAACAAAAATTATACCTCGGAGTATTTTCATCCCTGGAAGGCTGAGTAGGAGGAACGTCCTGACTCGGCTGAGAAGGAGGCGGTAGCTGAGGAGAAGACTGAACCTCTGGAGAGTCCGGAGCAGCAGGACTCTCTCGAACAGAAGAAGCCGCCCTCGCGTATATCCCACGACTCCGAGTCGCTGATGGGCGAGAAGCTCGATTGAAGGTAGCTCCGGTGGCCAAGGAAGTAGAGACAGAATGGTCAGGCTAGAGAGGGAGAAGGTCGAGATCCGCCTCCGTCATGGACACACCCCCGACCAGCTTCCCCCTCATGGTGGCCTCCCAAAGATGGACTTGCTGCATGTCCTAATCTCTTCTCTCCAACCTCTGACGAAGGCGGCCCTCCATGCTCCTGGATCAGTCCTAGGCCACCCTCAACCTCTCTTCCATCTCTCGTGCCCTCGCCTCCGAGACTTTGATAGCTTCTCGGTCTCTATCCCTAGCCGCTTGGAAAGAGCGGATCAGGTCTCCCATCAAACCACCAGGCATGCCAGTCAACGCCTCCTACTCCAACACTCTAGCTTTGAGGGAGTCCTGCTCACAACCCAGAATGGAGGACTCCTCCTCCTTCAGCACAATACAGGACCGCAGCTGGTCCATCTCCTCCTCTCTCAAGTCTCTCTCGGACCGCAACAGGTCCATCTCATCGTCGGCCCTCGCGGCCCTCTCCCTCGCTTGATCAAACTCCATCCGAGTAGCCAGGAGCTCACTGCGGTCCATGCCCAGCTCATTCATCAACTCGAGCTCTCGATCAAAGGCACTGGACAGAGGAGGAGCAGAGGAGGAAGAAGCACCGGCAGCTCTCGCTCTCGACAAAGCATCCACTTGAGCCTCAAGGACCCGCAACCCTTCTACTCGCCCGGCCTGTGCTTGGAGGTGCTTGTTGGCGGTCTCGAGCTTCTTCTCCAACTCATTCAGCTCAACCTACAAAAGAAGGCATCATTTAGAACACAAAGAGAAGAAGCAAGGAGAGAAAAGAGAAAGAGCTTTTCTTACATAGGCGTCCAGGATCTCCTCCTCCATGGTCTCGAGGATGTCAACATATTCCTGGGGGAACTAGGCCATATATTCCTTGCTGCCAACCACCTCGGGGCGACGCTCGACCAAAGTCCCCCTCTCAACCCATCCTCGCAAATACACAGCGTCATTCCTCGGGAGGTTCGTATCCCGCAGAATTCCAGCCACCAGGATTGGAGGACGCTTCGGCAGAGGATCCGGCACCCACTGATGGTACCCTAGCTGGCGGACTACCCGGCTGATCGCCTGAAAGACATTTATACCTGTGTCATTTGGAGCTTTTTTTTTTTTTATCAGAGTCGCTAAAATTTTTCCTTTTAGCCACCTACGGGAGTTGGCATACTCTGATTGAAAATTTAACTACATATTATGGGTCCTCGTACCGTTTTGTACTACCCATAAAAATTTCATCGAATTCCGGTAACATTTTAAAAAATATGCAGTTCCAAACCGTATCCGGGTTTTGAGAGTTCCTGGTTTGATGGGTCGAATAGTGTGAGATATTTTTGAGGATGTGGTAACCTTTGGTAACCTTACCACCCTTTGCTTAGTGGTGAAGCAACCTTTGGTTATTTTTGAGTGTTTAAGGTTGAGAATAGGCTTAAGTGCACCCCCCTTTTTCTCTCCTTCTCATCACCCCCCCCCCCAAAGTGAGGAAAAATATATATCTCTCTCTCTCTCACTCTCTCTCACTCATGTCTCCCTCTCCCTCTCTGTTTTTCTGTGTGTGTGTGTGTTGTTAATGAAGGAAAAGATGAAGAAGAAGCATAAGAAAGAGTGAGAAAGGGTGAGTATGTGTTGTTGTTGTTGTTTTCTCTTCTCTCTATCCCCTTCTCATGCCCCCTTTGCAACCCTGTTTTCTGCAATGAAGGGCTTGAGGAGATGCTGATGAGGTGGTGGTGGTGGTGGCTGAGGTGGTCGTGGGTGTGTCGAGAACCCCGCATCTCCCCATTTCCCTCCCCCTGTTTTGGTAAGGCAGCACTCTGTATTTTAAAGATCTCAGTGAATATAGTATTTAGAGGCACATTTTTAGGATTATGTATTCATATGATATGATCATCTATGTGTCAAGATGTTATATATGAAATTTGGGGTCAGTACGATATCTGTGTTGTAAGTTAGAACCTGTTTTGCATGGCCTGTCCAGATTCGCGTAGGAATTGATCTGTTTCAGGAAGTGATTTATTTCGGGCTTGTAGAGGCAAAATTAGGTTATAATGTCTTCATGGATTATGATCCCAGCATGTTCGAGAATGGGTATGATTTATTTCATAATTTTTGGATGTGTATTTGGTGCTGTGGAGATCAATTAGTTGGGTTGGTTGCAGCAGGTTTAGCAGTTTTGCTCAATTGTGTGTCAAGAAGTTGTTATGCAAGTTGTGGAAAGTATCAAGAGTTAGGGTCTTCATGAAGTAGGCTTATATGAGTGTCAGGAGGTTCCATATTTTAATTGTGGATCATTGGTTGTGTTTTGCAGATCTCGTAGACTGGACGCCCGGCGATCCGGGTATCGGTGAGTGGTTTGATCCAACCCTTCGGGAAGCATTGGATGCACGTAGTAGTGCGTCGCGCATCCGTTGGGCACCCTGACTATACTACTTAATTAGATAAGTAGTATGGTCATGTCAAACCCATAATATGCTAATTATTTGCATGCTAGGTTAGTATAGCTTGTATATTGTGTAGAACCCCCCTTTTCTACCATACACTTGCCTATGTATGTTCATGTGTGAACTATTATGTATGCATGCGCCCTTCATGTATGGGCATGTGTGATGTGGGTTTTCATGAATGTATAGAATAAGCATGCCTTAGGTAGTCCCTATGAGTAATATTACCATATTAATTGGAATATCCAACATGATTAAGTCTGGGTTAATAACGAGAACATGCCTAGTATTCCCTTGCAATAAGACTTGAGGACGTGGTGTAGTTGTTGTGCCCATGCGAATGGGGCAAAGCTATGACCAACTTCAAGAGATGATGAGCTCTCTCTCGCCCTCTCCCTCTACACGAACTGAGTAAGTAGATGTGATTTCCTACTCGACTCAGGTTCGTTTGGAATATCGGCATGCACCTGTTAGTGCGTGAGATCACGCTTGACCCTTCCCTTTTAAGTTGGTGATATCCAACGCATGCTTAAGTTATGCCTTGTGTGCTTATATGATTAATGGCCTTGTATGCATGTTTAAGTGGACCATACCTTGTATGCATGTTTTATGATTTGTTGTTTATGATGTAAATCCATGTTAGGGGATACCCTAATAGTCAATTATTAGATGATCGTGCATATGGTTCATGCACATAGCTATGATATGATTCTCCTGTTATATATATGCACATGTTAAAACTAATTAGTCCTATCTGAAATAGGCGTGGGTACGACCCGCTGTCGGGATGTACCTCATTAGTTAGTGCGCAAGCGATGTAATCGCCCCTGCATCCGTGTGATGCACTTGAATGGAATTCAGGAGAATTCATTTGTTGTATCGGTTTTGTTAAACCGGTAGCTTTGGCATTAAGTTTGGCCTACCCGTGCTAGGCGCGTATATGACCCGCCTGTTGGGTTATATGCCTTGGACTTATTTCTGCGTGAGAGCAGAGGCAACCCCTCGTGTCTGAGGCGATGCACTCATGTGGGAGTCCAAGAGTATTCGTTATAGTCGATACGTGATTATCGAGCGTAGTTGACTTTCCCATAGGGTTCGCTTTGCGAACATGGGCTACTTCCTTTCGACATCGTCGTGTGTCGAAACAGCCCAGCGTCAATGCTGTCTTGTTTGGGTGCCATGTCACGCCCCAGGGGGACCGTCCCCGGGACGCGGCAAGTGTATATATGATATCAGCAGTCTAAACAGGAGGTCAATAATATACCCTAAACAACATCAATAATAACAACACAGACAAAAGCAGGGCTGACATGATATATACATAAATAGCGGAAGCTAAAAGACTGAGTCTGTAATTCAAAGACACATTACAGACTCGATACACAATCAACTGTCCTGTGAGAGCCAATATATACAATGATATCCAAATATAATACAAACGTGTGCCCAAGCATAGAATACAATACATACAATAAAAAAGGGATGTTGATAGCTTCTAACACTCGCGGGAATGTGGCGCTGCTCCGCTACTCCTGAAGTCCCTCGGGGAGCTCCTCCTGCTGATCCGACTCAGATAACACTGGAGAAAAATATATGCGAGGGGTGAGCCACACGCTCAGTGAATAGCACAACCCACGCATCACAATTTATATTAACCACAATTAATTATTCGAAGCCTCAAAGTGGCAGGAACTACACAATCCCGTGGGTCGCAACATCGCCGACCCACCACACCCTCACCCTCACCCTCTAAAAGGGTGACATGGTCTATTGGGACTGACTAGGCTGTTAATCACCCTTGGTCCACCGATAGTCTCTCCTCCACTCCGTAGGCCACCTGGTTTACTCCCACAATTCAGCACAGTCCGAACCCAAATCAGGAGGTGCCTACTGATGGGAGACCTCTGTCAGGAAGGCCTGTCTAACGCTGGGGCAGTCTCTATACGGATCCAACGAAGGGAACATAAACAGCCTATCCAAACGTATACGATCCACTTGGATCCGCGGTATTCCTTAACTGGAAAAAGAAACCTTGGGAGGGCACCATGTGGTCTCGATATAGGATATCCCGACAACCAAACAAGGAACACGGAGTATCCTAGCCCGGGTCTCAACGCTGACTTCCCAAGGCCCCTTAATCCAGAGAAGGGAAACTACTAATGTCATGAATTCTTCAGAATTCCTCCAGGGCGCATAACCAAGATGCGGGGAACATATATAATAACTACCAGGTTATAACACTTACTAAGGCATGCAAAAATACCATAAGTTCGCATTTAATTTAATAAATTAAACTAATAGGACACATGCATAGGTCGAGGCTTTCCTAGCATGAAACATGGTGTCAGGATTCATGGCTCTTACACATATCCTAAGGGTGCAAGTCCCTAACATACAAGGTCTAGGGTGGCATGCATACTACATATTAATCATGCTTGCATAGATTACATATTATACCAGTTAACATTAAACTATGGTGCCCCAGGGGAGGACGGTATACCCCCAAGTGCATATAGCGCCTCCCTACTGGGTTGGATTGTCCCACTCACCAATACCCGGGTCGTCGCGTGACCGTCCGTCAAGATCTGCAAGATAGGGTATTGAACACGGTGAGTAAAATACACAAATACATACAAAAATACACTAAAAATACCCAACACTCGGACAAGCGTACATACGGCCCGCACGCACGCGAGTCCGAGCACCCCGACTCACTCCCGAACCCCCGGGTAGCCATACGTACGGCCACTGCCCCCGGCGCACAGCCGCGCCCCAGCCCATGCGCCCAGACGCACTGCCGAGCCCTCTGCCCGCACGCCGCCGCACAGCGCCCAGCGCGCAGCACCCGCACGCGTGCCCACGCGCACGCCCGGCACTGCGCCCAGCGCGCAGCACCCGCGCGCACGCCCGCGCGCACGCGCGCGTCCCCTGCCAGCTCGCCCGACAGCGCGCCTGCCTTGTTGGGCCTGTGTCATTTGGAGCGCTCTGTTTGAAGATTTGGGTACATAATTTTTTTTCTCTAAGTTATGTATTCCTGATTTGGTATTTGGATTTGATTTTGTTAAAATCCAAGATGAAGAGGTTTAATTATGATTTTATTATGAGATGTCCAGCTTTGAGTTAGCTTTCGCACAGAAGTGGAATTAGACCAACTGGATTCTTGTAGTAAAAGTTATGGGTATTTTTCCAAGTATACCCCGGGGATGGAAATTCTGGCAGCAGCCCTGTTACATGTTTATCTCTAATTTCGGATTATCTGGAGAGATTATCTGATCTTGCCATGAACATGAAAGTTGTAGATAATCTTCTTAGCTTTCCATCGGTCTTGGAATCAAGCAATTCGGAGCTGTATCGGGGAAGTTATGGCTGTTCCAGTGAAGCTTGCGCAGAATTTCTAGTCGGAGGGCGACTTAGTAATTCCCCCTTAAGATATTTTGATAAACATCTCTCTCTCTCTCTCTCTCTCGCTCCCAATGTTGTCTTCTGGTCCCTCCTTCTCTCTTTTCATTTGCCCCCCCCCCCCCCCCAAGTGTTTGATGAAAAGCCTCAAAGAGAAGGAGTTGGTGGTGGAGGAAGTGGTGGTGGTGGATCTTGGTGTTTGTGTGTTGTTTGTTGTTCTCCCCTCTATATCAAACTCTCTTTGCATGGATCTCCCCCCCATGATTTCGGCTGAGAGGAGGCTGAGGAGGCCGAGGTGGTGGTGGTGGTGGTGGTTGAGGTGGTCGCGGGTGCGTCGAGGGCCCCCGAACCTCCCCCTTTTGTTTCCCCTCCAAGGTGAGCTCCTCCCCTTCTTTTCTTGGTTTTCTTGGCTTAAGGGGTTGGTTGGGAAGTCATGCATGCTAGGTAGAGGTGTTTGGGGGTGTGTGATAGGTTGGGAGGGGTGAAAATGGGGTGAGCCCCCGAACCACCTCGCTCGGAAGGATGTCCGGTTCGAATGGTCCCCGTCTTGCGAGGAGAGCTTCCTGGAGTTTAAGCGAAGGCTCACCTCAGCGCCAGTTCTTACCTTCCGTCTAGGAGGGGTGGGTTCGCAGTTTACACTGAAGCATCGCCGTTGGGTGTGGTGATGCGGACGATCTGGATTGGGTGCGTTCTATTGCAGCTCAGTGGGCGATCGCTAGTGGACACGGTTCCATAGTGGCATCTGGAGTCGCTTCGATAAATCATTGTGTGTTGTAGCTACCCGGTTGAGGCCAGAGCCCTGTGAGGTGCTCCCAGATCCTATGCTTGTGGTGCGCCCATATGGCAGAGATAGCGGGCTTGGGAGGCTACCAGGTAGAGGCCACACCGGGAGAGTGCTACTAAATGATGACGAGAGCGTGGACTCCCCGTGATGAATCTGCCCATGGAGTGCAGGATGCCGGAGTTCCAATGGTTGTGATGAGCGGCCTATCTCTGGCGGCATGTAAGCACAGTTGTGGATACTGTCGCGTTTGCCCCACATTGGTCGCGAATAAAGAGACGCGATGCTAGCGTTCGTGATGGGACTCAACCGCCCTATCGAATAGATGACGTCGCATAGGCATTGTCGAGGTTCGACGACCCCCCTTATTGCGTGTCTGTGGATTAAGTGCGGTTGAGCGGCTTACCTAGCGTGTAACTGTTATCATGAGCGCCAGCCATGCTCGAGGAGCAGAATCTGAACTTAATTGTTCGTGGTGTTGTTTTGATCTCCCCATGAGGTAGAAGATCAATTACCTTTGCTGCGAATCGATGATCTATTTGACCAGCTCTGGGAGCGAGTGTCTGTTGTTAGATCGATCTTCGTACAAGGGTACCGCAAGTTGGAGATCCGAGAGTTGGACATCCCGCAGATGGCCTTTCGTGACCGTTCAGGCACTACGAGTTTTAAGTACTGCCGTCGGGGTTGACGAATGGGCCGGATGCCTTCGTGGATCTCAAAAGTTTTATTGGGCTTCCGAGGACTACTTTGAGGTAGTCTTCATTGCGATTGCTGTGGTGTGATGAAAAGGTGATGTGGGTGACCTTGTTTTCCCCAGGTTTGCATGCCGTCAGGCAAGTTCGATAATCATCATCGCGTTGGAACGCGTCAGTCCATCGAGATTCCTCAGTGGACGTGGGAGTGGGTTATCAGGGATTGTTGCAGACTCGCTAATGTCACGTTCGGGTCACGACGCCGTCTAGGTGATATTGACCGACTGACTAAGTCCGCGCTTCCCTCCCTATCCAACTAGTGGAGTCTCTGGACGCCTTGACGTGGGTTTTCACCTTCGCGATTGTTCGTCTTCATGGCACTCCAGTCGGCGCTATTTTCGGGTGAGACGCGAGGGTTACTTTGAGGTTGTGGCGCAGCTTTTGGCGCGAGCCTCCATTTAAGTATAGCGTTTCATCGCCGATGGACAGCCAGTCAAAGAGGACGATTCAGGCCTTGGAGGACATGCTATTTGCCTGCGTGCTCGATGATGAGGGCAGTTGGGTGAGGCACCACCCATTTGTTGGGGTATGCCTGCAAGCGACTGCCATTCGAGCACCCAGATGGATCTGTGAAAGGCACTCTACAGGCGCAGTTTCATACCTCCCTTGTGTTGGGACGGTTGTGGAGCGCCAGTTGGAGGGGCCATAAGTTAGTTGTTTGACCTTGCGGTGGCCCGGTTGGTTCGTGTGTACATCTGCACCTCCCAGAACTGACAGAAGGCTACGCAGGTCATCGTCGCCAGGGGCTTCCCTTTGGGTTTGGCGACCATATTTTCAAGAAGGTGTCCTGGTTTAGGGGCACCCTCTGTTTCGACGTTCGGGGCAAGCTGAGTTTGCTCTTTAATGGGACCATTTCTCGTCATTGAGTGGATTGGGGAGGTGGCTTATCATGTAGCCTTTCCCCCACAGCTGGTTCATGCCCACGACGTCGTCCTTGTCCCATGGCCGAGGCGTTATGTCCACGATCCTGCTCAGTCTTTCGGTTTGACCGCCTCATCCTCGAGGTGGATTTGTCGTTCGTGGAGCAGTGGATCGAGGTCAGGGACAAGCATGAGAAGAGGCTCCACGCTAAGACTGTTCCTTTGATTGCAGTGGGTTGGTAGCGCCAGTCCGGTGCGAAGACCACTTGGGAGCAAAGGTCTAAGCTTGATACTTTCGGTCTTCCCTTTTGGGTTTCCTTAAATTTCGAGGACTAAATTTCCTAAGGGGGGAAGAATGTTGGGTCTGTGTCATTTGGAGCGCTCTGTTTGAAGATTTGGGTACATAATTTTTTTTCTCTAAGTTATGTATTCCTGATTTGGTATTTGGATTTGATTTTGTTAAAATCCAAGATGAAGAGGTTTAATTATGATTTTATTATGAGATGTCCAGTTTTGAGTTAGCTTTCGTACAGAAGTGGAATTAGATCAACTGGATTCTTGTAGTAAAAGTTATGGGTATTTTTCCAAGTATACCCCGGGGATGGAAATTCTGGCAGCAGCCCTGTTCCATGTTTAGCTCTAATTTCGGATTAGCTGGAGAGATTATCTGATCTTTCCATGAACATGAAAGTTGTAGATAATCTTCTTAGCTTTCCATCGGTCTTGGAATCAAGCAATTCGGAGCTGTATCGGGGAAGTTATGGCTGTTCCAGTGAAGCTTGCGCAGAATTTCTAGTCGGAGGGCGACTTAGTAATTCCCCCTTAAGATATTTTGATAAATATCTCTCTCTCTCTCTCTCTCTCTCTCTCTCTCTCTCTCCCTCCCAATGTTGTCGACCAGCTTCTGGTCCCTCCTTCTCTCTTTTCATTTGCCCCCCCCCCCCCCCCAAGTGTTTGATGAAAAGCCTCAAAGAGAAGGAGTTGGTGGTGGAGGAAGTGGTGGTGGTGGATCTTGGTGTTTGTGTGTTGTTTGTTGTTCTCCCCTCTATATCAAGCTCTCTTTGCATGGATCTCCCCCCCCCCCCTGATTTCGGCTGAGAGGAGGCTGAGGAGGCCGAGGTGGTGGTGGTGGTGGTTGAGGTGGTCGCGGGTGCGTCGAGGGCCCCCGAACCTCCCCCTTTTGTTTCCCCTCCAAGGTGAGCTCCTCCCCTTCTTTTCTTGGTTTTCTTGGCTTAAGGGGTTGGTTGGGTGCGCGTTTGCGCGCGGGAGTGCGCCCGTGTGCAGGCGCGAGCGGGGGTGCGCGCGCGGGCGCGCGCGAGCGTGCGCGCGCATAGGCAGGGCGCCTATGCACTGCGCCTGGGTGCGGGACAGGGCGCTTGGGCATGCGCCTGGGCGCAGGGCTGGGGACCAGTGCGCGCGCGTGCGGGCGTGCGCGTGCTGGGGCGTGCGCGGGGTGCTGCGCGGGGGGCGCAGTGCGTGCGAGGGCGAGCTGGGCTGGACGGGCCGTATGTACGTTTGCCTGAGTGTTGTGTATTTTAAGAGTATTTTTGGTATATTTGTGTATTTACTCACCTGGTTGATTACCCTGTCTTGCAGATCTTGACGGACGGTCACGTGATGACCCGACTATCAGTGAGTGGGACAACCCAACCCAGTTGGGAGGCGCTATATGCACTTGGGCGTATACCGTCCTCCCCTGGGGCACCATAGTTAATATTAACTGATTAATATGTAATCTGTGCAAGCTTGATTAGTGTGTAGAATGCATGCCACCCTGGACTTTTATGTTAGGGACTTGCGCCCTTAGGATATGTCTAAGAGCCGTGCATCCGGTCACCTTGTTGTCATGCTAGGAAAGCCTCGACCTATGCATGCGTCCTATTAGTTTGATTTATTAAATTAAATGCAAACTTATGATATTTTTAGCATGCCTTGGGGAATATTAAGGGGGCCTTGCGAGGTCAACATTGAGACCCGGGCTAGGGTACTCCGTGTTCCTTGTTGGGTTGTCGGGATGTCCTATATCGGGACCTCAGGTTGCCCTCCCAAGGTTTCCTTTCCTCATAATTATCTTATATATTCCCCGCATCTTGGTTATGCGCGCTGGAGGAATTCTGAAGAATTCAAGACATTAGAGTTGTTGAGATGTGTTGTCGGTGGATCCGAGTGGATCATATGTGCATGGATAAGCTGTTCTGTTCCCTTCGTTGGATCCGTGTAGAGACTGCCTCAGCGTTAGAAAGGTCATCCCGTGAGAGGGCTCCCATCAGTAGGCACCTCCTGATTTGGGACGGACTGTGCTGAATGTGGGAGTGGCCAAGCGACCTACGGAGTGGAGGAGAGACTATCGATGGACCAAGGGTGACCAACAGCCTAGTCAGTCCCAATATCCTATGTCACCATATTGAGGGGTGAGGGTGAGGGTGTGGTGGGTCGGCCATGTAGCGACCCACTGGATTTGTGTATGGATGATTATCAGCCTTGTAAGTCCCAATATCCTATGTCACCTATTGAGGGGTGAGGGTGAGGGTGTGGTGGGTCGGCGATGTAGCGACCCGCCGGATTTGTGTAGTAATCAGTCCCAATATCCTATGTCACCTATTGAGGGGTGAGGGTGATAGTGTGGTGGGTCGGCGATGTAGCGACCCACTGGATTGTGTAGTCCCAATATCCTATGTCACCTATTGAGGGGTGAGGGTGAGGGTGTGGTGGGTCGGCGATGTAGCGACCCACTGGATTGTGGAGTTCTTGCCACTTTGAGGCTTGAATAATTAATTGTGGTTAATATGAATTGTGATGCATGGGTTGTGCTGTTCATTGAGCGTGTGGCTCACCCCTCGCATATATTATTCTCCAGTGCTATCTGAGTCGGATCAGGAGGAGGAGCTCCCCGAGAGACCTCAGCAGTAGCGGTGCAGCGCCACATTTCCGCGAGTGTTAGAGGCTATCAGCATCCCTTTCTGATTTGTATGTATTGTATTCTGTGCTTGGGCACATGTTTGTGTTATATTTGGATGTCATTATATATATTGTCTCTCACAGGACAGTTGATTGTGTATCGAGTCTGTGATATGTATTTGAGTTACAGATTCAGTCTTTTAGCTTCCGCTATTTGTGTATATATCATGTCAGCCCTTTTGTTGTCTGTGTTGAAATTGTTGATGTTGTTTAGGGTATTTTATTGATCTCCTTTATAGACTGCTGATATCATGTATACACTTGCCGCGTCCCGGGGACGGCCGCCCCGGGGCGTGACATGCTTGCCTGCCTGCCGCCTGCACCTGCCTGCCTGCGCGCGCCGCTGAGCCCGCATGCACCCGAGCCAACCCTAACACCTCCAACCGCCCCCAACAGCCCTCTCCAACTCCCCAACAGCCATGCACACCCAAAAACACCTCCTAAACATGCATCTAAACAAGAATGGAAGGAAAGGAAGCTCACCCAAAGGAGAGGAAGGGAAGGGAAGGAGATCGGGTGCTCTTCGCGCACCGAAACACCACCTCCAAGGCCACCACTACCAAGCCCTCTTCTCAGCCAAAGAGGGGCTGAAAATAGAGGTAAAAAGGGGCTATAAGACGGGGTCACACTTGAGGGAACTCGAATCCGAGACCATGGATGGATAGATCGGGACAATACCTACCTTTTCTCCTTCTAGGGTTTTTGATTTCAACCACCTTAGCTAGGTCATAAAGGGGATTTAAAGAGAGGGAGAGAGAGAGAGAGCTTGAGTTGAGAAGAAGATGAATAGGGGAGGTCCTATTTGTGGTCGTGGGATTTATTTATGCTCACACCCACACCACACACACTCACACCCACATAACTTAGCCCTAATTTGGTTTAGGCTAGGTTTAGGCTAGGTTTACGTGCACTTTGACTTGGGTCAACCCAACCACACTAGAAAACAAAGGAGTTGACAAAAATGGGCCCACATTTGACCAAGTCAAGTGTCCCAATGACTTCTCGCTCGGTCAAAACCCGGATACGCTTCAAAACTGTGAAATTCTGAAGATGAAATTTTCGTGAGTGGCTTGAATTGGCACCAGGACACATAATATGCAGTTAGATTTTCAATCGGAGTCCTCAAACTCAGGATGATAGCTAAAAGTCTAAAATTTTAGCGGTTCCGATCAAAAAACGAAAAAGCTGAAAAACTGCCAGAATGTTCCAATGGTTACCAGAAGGTAAAAAGTGACACATATCTAACATTCTTCCCCCCTTAGGAAATTTTGTCCTCAAAATAAATACAAGAACATCTAAGAAGGGAAAAGATGCGGATACGCGTCACGCATGGCGTCCTCGAGCTCCCAAGTGGCCTCGGCACCGGAACGGTGCTGCCATCGCACCTTCACCAACTGGACGGTCCTGGTGCGGAGCCTCTTCTCGCGGCGGTCCAGGATCTCGATCGGCTGCTCCTCGAATGACAAGTCCGGCTCGAAGACGAGCGGCTCGAAAGGGATGACGTGAGCAGGATCGTGGACATAACGCCTCAGCTGCGAGACATGGAAGACATCATGGGCCTGAGCCAACTGTGGGGGCAGAGCTATGCGATAGGCCACCTCCCCAACTCGCTCGAGGATGAGGAACGGCCCAATGAAACGCGGGCTTAGCTTGCCCCGCACACCGAAACGGAAGATGCCCTTCATCGGGGACACTTTCAGGAAGGCATGGTCACCAACCTCGAAGGCGAGCTCATGGCGACAATGATCGGCGTAGCTCTTCTGACGACTCTGAGCGACTCGGATACGCTCGCGAATCGCCTTGACCATCTCTGAGGTCTGGTGGATGATCTCTGGTCCCTCCAACTGGCGCTCTCCGACCTCGTCCCAACACAAGGGGGACCTGCAGCTGCGGCCATAGAGCGCCTCGTCCAAGATCTTCGGCTTCAGCTCTGCGTCGTCAGGAATGCATACTCGGCCTCTGAACCGCAGGATCCCGTCCTCTCGAATCTGGTAGTCCGGACGCTCGCCCTGGGTGACGCCTTCAGAGAGGACTAGAAAGTGAGGATCCTGCCCCCGAGCCGTGCGGATCTCATTGAGAAGAACGGGCTGCACTACTAGCCTGGCCAAAAAGCCACCCGCAGGAGTCTCTCGAACGCTGATCCAGCAAACGACCCCCTCTAGAAGCCTCCAACGACGTACAGCCCTGTGGGCGGCCATGCCTAAGGGCTGCCTGCTGAGAGCATTCGCCACGACATTTACCTTAGCAGGATGGTAAGCGATGTCACAATCATAGTCCTTCAAGAACTCGACCCAACGTCTCCGACGCATGTTGAGCTCCGCCTAGGACTGCAATTATGTCAAGCTCTTATGATTGGTAAAGAGCTCAAACTCCTCGCCATAGAGGTAATGCCTCCACATCTTCAGCGCAAAGATGATCGCTGCCATCTCAAGGTCGTGGGTGGGGTAATTCTGCTCAAGGGGCTTCAACTGATGCGACGCGTAGCCACAACCTTACCGTGCTGTATCAGGACGCAACCCACACCCAACCGCGATGCATCGAGTATACTGCGAACCCACCCCTCCCAGACGGAAGGGTAAGAACTGGCGCTGAGGTGAGCCTTCGCTTCAACTCCAGGAAGCTCTCCTCGCAAGACGGGGACCACTCGAACCGGACATCCTGCCGAGTGAGGCGGGTAAGAGGTACCATTATCTTCGAGAAACCCTCGACAAACCTCCTGCAATAACCCGCCAAGCCCAGGAAGCTCCGAATCTCTGTGGGGTTTGACGGTCGACGCCAATTCGACACGGCGAGCGTCTTGTCCGGGTCCATAGATATTCGCTCACTGGAAATCACGTGGCCCAGAAAGACCATACGCTCCAACCAAAACTCGCACTTAATCCACCACCAGTTTGATGCTTCCAAGGTATTCCTTGACTGGGAAAAGAAATGTTGGGAGGGCACCATGAGGTCCCGATATAAGATATCCCGACAACCAAACAAGGAACACGGAGTACCCTAGCCCGGGTCTCAACGCTGACCTCGCAAGGCCCCTTAATCCAGAAAAGGAACACTAGATGAAGACATCACCCTTAAAGAACACTACCAACTTTACTGGAAATCCATGCTCCGAAATCAAATAACACACAATCAGTTCCCCTTTTCAAGGAAAAACATGGGTAGAAACCCAATGATCACTGGGTCACGCGGCGACGCGACCAACCTCACCCCCACCCTCACTCCCGAAAGGAGTCTTTTGGGACTTATGGGGAGAGACTTAGACTGCTTTACACCCCTGGTCCACCGATAGCCTCTCCCTGCTCCGTAGCTCGCCTGGTATACTCCCACGATTCAGCACAGTCCGAAACCAAATCAGGAGGTGCATACTGATGGGAGCCCTCTGTCAGGATAGCCTGTCTAACGCCGGGGATGTACTACACGGATCCAACGAAGGGGATAACGATTCCATGTTCACAAAGCGAAACCCAATGGGAAACAACCACTACCGATACTCGCTCATTGCGATATCACACACATGCATAACAGCAACCAACACACTCGTATTAGAAAGGGGGCCCCACAGCCGAGGACTCTCCAGTAGCATCCTCACCTCTGGTAGGTCCGGGAACCTCCAAAGGTCGAGAGGGACCACGTCCACGCATTCTTCTGCGAGGAGGCATATCAACAACCCAAGAAAACCAGACACTAGGATCAGAATACTCATATAGGAATCCTAGGACTCATCTCTACGAAAATGACCATTGGCTCTGACAGGACCAGGCTCTGATACAAACTTTTGTCACGCCCCAGGGCGGCCGTCCCCGGGACGCGGCAAGTGTATATATGATATCAGCAGTCTAAACAAGAGGTCAATAATATACCCTAAACAACATCAACAATAACAACACAGACAAAAGCAGGGCTGACATGATATATACACAAATAGCGGAAGCTAAAAGACTAAGTCTGTAATTCAAAGATACATTACAGACTCGATACATAATCAACTGTCCTGTGAGAGCCAATATATACAACGACATCCAAATATAATACAAACGTGTGCCCAAGCACAAAATAAAATACATACAATCAAAAAGGGATGCTGATAGCCTCTAACACTCGCGGGAATGTGGCGCTGCTCCGCTACTGCTGAAGTCCCTCGGGGAGCTCCTCCTGCTGATCCGACTCAGATAACACTGGAGAAAAATATATGCGAGGGGTGAGCCACACGCTCAGTGAATAGCACAACCCACGCATCACAATTTATATTAACCACAATTAATTATTCGAAGCCTCAAAATGGCAGGAACTACACAATCCAGTGGGTCGCAACATCGCCGACCCACCACACCCTCACCCTCACCCTCTAAAAAGGTGACATAGTCTATTGGGACTGACTAGGCTGTTAATCACCCTTGGTCCACCGATAGTCTCTCCTCCACTCCGTAGGCCGCCTGGTCTACTCCCACAATTCAGCACAGTCCGAACCCAAATCAGGAGGTGCCTACTGATGGGAGCCCTCTGTCAGGAAGGCCTGTCTAACGCTGGGGCAGTCTCTATACGGATCCAACGAAGGGAACAGAAATAACCTATCCACACGTATACGATCCACTTGGATCCACGGTATTCCTTAACCGGAAAAAGAAACCTTGGGAGGGCACCATGAGGTCCCGATATAGGATATCCCGACAACCAAACAAGGAACACAGAGTACCCTAGCCCGGGTCTCAACGCTGACTTCGCAATGCCCCTTAATCCAGAGAAGGGAGACTCTACTAATGTCATGAATTCTTCAGAATTCTTCCAGGGCGCATAACCAAGATGCGGGAAACATATATAATAACTACTAGGTTATAATACTTACTAAGGCATGCAAAAATACCATAAGTTCGCATTTAATTTAATAAATTAAACTAATAGGACACATGCATAGGTCGAGGCTTTCCTAGCATGAAACATGGTGTCAGGATGCATGGCTCTTACACATATCCTAAGGGTGCAAGTCCCTAACATACAAGGTCTAGGGTGGCATGCATACTACATACTAATCATGCTTGCATAGATTACATATTATACCAGTTAATATTAAACTATGGTGCCCCAGGGGAGGACGGTATACGCCCAAGTGCATATAGCGCCTCCCTACTGGGTTGGATTGTCCCACTCACAAATACCCGAGTCGTCGCGTGACCGTCCGTCAAGATCTGCAAGACAGGGTATTCAACACGGTGAGTAAAATACACAAATACATACAAAAATACAATAAAAATACCCAACACTCGGACAAGCGTGCATACGGCCCGCACGCACGCGAGTCTGAGCACCCCGACTCACTCCCGAACCCCCAGGCAGCCATACGCACGGCCACCCGCCCCCGGCGCACAGACGCGCCCCAGCCCGCGCGCCCAGACACGCTGCCGAGCCCCCTGCCCGCATGCCCAGACACGCTGCCGAGCCCCCTGCCCGCACGCCCAGACATGCTGCGCGCTCGAGTGCACGCTCGCGCGCGCCCGAGCGCACTGCGCGTCCAGCCCCGGGTGCACCGCGCGCGCAGCGCCCCAGCGTAGCACATCGCGCGCACACCCGCACGCACTGCGCCCCCGCGCAGTGCCCCGCGTGCACTCCCGCTCGCCTCACCGCGCGCACAGCACGCACTACGCCTCTGCGCAGCGCTCCGCGCGCACGCCCCCACACGGCGCCCAGCGCGCAGCACCCGCACGCTTGCCCGCGCGCACGCCCGGCACTGCGCCCAGCGCGCAGCACCCACGCGCAAGCGCGCGTCCCCTGCCAGCTCGCTCGACAGCGCGCCTGCCTACCTGCCTGCCGCCTGCGCCTGCCTGCATGGGCGCGCCGCTGAGCCCGCATGCACCCGAGCCAACCCTAACACCTCCAATCGCCCCCAACAACCCTCTCCAACTCCCCAACAGCCATGCACACCCAAAAACACCTCCTAAACATGCATCTAAACAAGAATGGAAGGAAAGGAAGCTCACCCAAAGGAGAGGAAGGGAAGGGAAGGAGATCGGGTGCTCTTCGCGCACCGAAACACCACCTCCAAGGCCACCACTACCAAGCCCTCTTCTCAGCCAAAGAGGGGCTGAAAACAGAGGTAAAAAGGGGCTATAAGAGGGGGTCACACTTGAGGGAACTCGGATCCGAGACCATGGATGGATAGATCGAGACAATACCTACCTTTTCTCCTTCTAGGGTTTTTGATTTCAACCACCTTAGCTAGGTCATAAAGGGGATTTAAAGAAAGGGACAGAGAGAGAGCTTCAGTGGAGAAGAAGATGAATAGGGGAGGTCCTATTTGTGGTCGTGGGATTTATTTATGCTCACACCCACACCACACACACTCACACCCACTTAATTAGCCCTAATTTGGTTTAGGCTAGGTTTAGGTGCACTTTGACTTGGGTCAACCCAACAACACTAGGAAACAAAGGAGTTGACCAAGTCATGGGCCCACATTTGACCAAGTCAAGTCTCCCAATGACTTCTCGCTCGGTCAAAACCAGGATACGCTTCGGAACTGTGAAATTCTGAAACGTTACCGGAATTCGATGAAATTTTCGTGAGTGGCTTGAAATGGCACCAGGACACATAATATGCAGTTAGATTTTCAATCGAAGTCCTCAAACTCAGGATGATAGCTAAAAGTCCAAAATTTTAGCGGTTCCGATCGAAAAACGAAAAAGCTGAAAAACTGCCATAATGTTCCAATGGTTACCAGAAGTTGAAAAGTGACACATATCTAACATGCCACCACTTGTAGGTGCTACCGATGCATATCGCGGTACACATCTGGCTGATGTACCGATCGTGGAAGGCCGACGGGTAGAGGTTACGCGGGAGAGGGCTACCAGATGATATTGTGAGCGTGGAATCGTTCTCCCCTTCTTTGGATCCGCGTTGAAGCTACCCAACGTTAAAGCTGTCCTGACAGAGGGCTCTCACCTGTAGGTACTACTGATGCGTTCGGCAGATGTACTGATGATGGGAGTATACCAGGTAGAGGCTACTCGGGAGAGAGCTACCAGATGACGAAGGGTGTAGATCATAAGGATGATCCCAAAAGTCCCTAGGGTCACCCCTCCGGTGGGCTAGGGTGAGGATGAGTTGAAGTCACATCACCGCGTGACCCATTCGTGGATCGTCCGTTCCCATAGTTGTTGGGTCCGGTTATGTAACGATGTTCAAAGTTGGGCAGTTATCTCGATGTGGATAATCCAGTAGTGTTGTGTGGACCAGTAATTCCGCGTCTCTTTGACAAACGGTATGGTCTCTCCCTAAGAGTCCCAAGAGTCTCCCTCCGGGACTGAGGGTGAGGGTGAGGTTGGTCGCGCCGCCGCATGACCTTGTTATCCATTGGGTTTCTACCAATGTTCTTCCTTGGAAGGAAATTGCTTTAGTATTGAATTGTTGTAATAGTGTTTGGTTTCCAGCCACTCACTGAACTTGTAGCACACCCCTAGCATACTGTTTCTTTTTAGGGGCAGTGTTGGGCATGGAGCTGGAGCTTCCCTATGGCGTGGTCTTATGTGCGTGGAGCGTTCTGTCCAGCAGGTGGTGAGTGAGAGGCTGTCAGCAGTCCTAGAGTCATTTTATGTATTGTAAATCGTGCATGTGGCACATGTTGTATTTTATTTGGACTAGACTTGGCTCTCATAGGACAGTGATTGTGTATTTGAGTCTGTAATAATGTTTTTGGTTTACAGACATTGTTGATATCTTATGCTTCCTCTTTTTAGTCTGTTATCTTTTATCTTTGCCTTGCCACCTTGTGTGTTATTGTTGGAGTCTTTGTTGACCTCAGGTATTGATAGCCGATACTATATATATTGTCGTGTCACGGGGACGGCCGCCCTGGGGCGTGACAAAAGTTGGTATCAGAGCCTGGTCCTGCCAGAGCCTAAGTCTAGTAGTATAGATGATGAGTCGTAGGATTGTTATTCGAGTACTCTTGTTTTAGAAGTTTATCTTAGGTTGTTGACATGCCTTCTCGCATCCGTGGACGTGGACGTGGCCACCCCGGGACCCCCCCTTAAGTTATTGACTGGGTCGACTGAATAGGGCCAGTTGTTGGATTCCTTGTTGTGGGATTAAGGCTTGGGTAGGAGATTCCAGCCCAGTAGTATGATAGTGATGAATTGGTTGCAATTTCTAAGGTATGGATTGCGTCTCGATAATGGAGCTTCTTTCCCGTGCATCGGTATAGCTGGTAACCATGGAGTTCGCGTGCAGCGCTAGTTTCAAGTTTTGAGAATGTGGCGTATTGCTCATTAAGGGGTGATGTCTTCTTCCAGTCTTCCTACTCAGGATTAAGGGGCCTTGCAAGGTCATCGTTGAGACCCGGGCTAGGGTACTCTGTGTTCCTTGATTGGTTGTCGGGATATCCTATATCGGGACCTCATGGTGCCCTCCCAAGGGGTTCTTTTCCCAGTCAAGGAATACCTTTGAAGCATCTATTTGATGATTGATTTTTCCTTTCACTTGGAAGGTGCTGTAGCGAGTGGTGATGCGTACGATCGGGATTGGGTGCATCCTATTGTAGCTTGGTGGGCGATCGCTTGTGGACAGGGTTCCATAGTTGCATCTTGAGTCGCTTCGATATATCATTGTGCGTTGTAGCTGACCGGTTGAGGCCAGAGCCCTGAGAGGTGCTCCCCGATACTATGCTTGTTGATGCGCCCATATGGCAGAGATAGTGGGCTTGGGAGGCCACCGGGTAGAGGCCATGCTGGGAGAGTGCTACCGAATGATGTCGAGAGCATGGACTCCCCGTGATGAATCTGCCATTGGGTGCATGATGTTGGAGTTCCAATGGTTGTAGGTGGGTGACCTGTCGGTGGTGGGATGTGGAGCATAGTTCGCGATACTGTCGTGTTTTTCCCCCACATGGGTCGTAAACGAGGAGACGCGATGCTAGCGTTCATGATGGGACTCAACCGCCCTATCAGATAGATGACGTCGCATAGGCATTGTCGAGGTTTGACGACCCCTTATTGTGTGTCTTGTGGATTAAGTGCGGTTGAGCAGCTTACCAAGCATGTAAGTGTCATCATGAGCGCCAGCCATGCTCGAGGAGCAGAATCTGGACCTAATTGTTCGAGGTGTTGTTTTGATCTTCCCATAAGGGTTGAAGATCAGGTACCCCTTGTTGTGAATTGATGATCTATTTGACCAGCTCTGGGAGCGAGTGTCTTCTATTAGATCGATTTTCACACAAGGGTACCACAAGTTGGAGATCCGGGCGTTGGACATCCCGTAGATGGCCTTTCGTGACCGTTTCAGGCACTACGAGTTTTAAGTACTGCCGTCAAGGTTGACAAATGCGCCGGATGCCTTCAGGGATCTCATAAGTTTTATTGGGTCTCCGTGGACTACTCTGGGTAGTCTTCGTTCAAATTGCTAGTAGCGAGATGTGAAAGTGATGGGTAACTTTGTTTCACCGGGTTGGCATGCCCTCAGGCAAAGTTCGAGAATCATCATTGAGTGGAAAGCGTCAGTCCATCGAGATTCCTTAGTGGACGTGTGGGTTACCTTGGATTGTTGCGGGCTCGCTAAAGTCACGTTCGGGTCGTGACACCGTCTAGGTGATCAATGACCGACTGACTAAGTCCGCGCTTCCCTCCCTAATCCAACTGATTGAGTCTCTGGACACCTTGATGTGGGTTTCCACCTTCACGATTGTTCGTCTTCATGGCACTCCGGTCGACGCTATTTCCGGTTTAGACACGAGGGTTACTATGAGGTTATGGAAGAGCCTTGGCAAGCTTTGGCGCGACGATGTTTCACCGCCGACAGACAACCAGGCAAAGAGGATGATTTAGACCTTGGAGGACATGCTAAGTGCCTGCGTGCTCAACTGAGGGGTAGTTGGAGAGGCATCACCCATTTGGTGGGGTTTGCCTGCAAGACAACTGCCATTCGAGCATCCTGATGGTACTGTAAAAGGCACTCTACGAGCGCAGTTTTATACCTCCCTCATGTTGGGACGGTTGAGGAGCTCCAGTTGGAGGGGCCATAAGTTAGTTATTTGACCTTGCGGTGGCCAGGTTGGTTCGTGTGTGCATCTGCACCTCCCGGAACCGATAGAAGGGCTACGCAGGTCATCGTTGTTAGGAGCTTACCTTCGGGTTTGGAAACCATGTTTTTCCTGAGGGTGTCCTAGTTTAAAGGCATCCTCTGTTTCGACGTTCGGGGCAAGCTGAGTCGGCATTCATCGGACCGATTCACGTCCTTGAGTGGAGTGGGGAGGTGGCTTGTCATGTAGCCTTTCCCCCACAGCTGGCTCATGCCCTCAACGTCGTCCTTGTCTCATGGCTGAGGCGTTACGTCCACGATCCTGCTCATGTCATTTTGTTCGACCGCCTCATCCTCGAGCTGGATTTGTCGTTCGTGGAGCAGTGGATCGAGGTCAAAAACCAACGTGAGAAGAGGCTCCACGCTAAGACCGTTCCTTTGATTAGAGTGTGTCGGTAGCGCCAGTCTGGTGCATAGACCACTTGGAAGCAAAAGGTCTATGCGTGATACTTGCTACATTCGGTCTTCCCTTTGGGTTTCCTTAAATTTCGAGGACTAAATTTCCTAAGGGGGGGAGAATGTTATGCCTGTGTCATTTGGAGCCTTTTTTTTTTTCGATCAGAGTCGCTAAAATTTTAGCTTTTAGCCACCTACGAGAGTTGGAGTACTCTGATTGAAAATCTAGCAGCATATTATGTGTCCCCGTACCATTTTGTACTACCCACAAAAATTTCATCGTATTCCGGTAACGTTTTGAAAAATATGCAGTTCCGAACCATATCCGGGTTTTGAGAGTTCCTGGTTTGGTGGGTCGAATAGTGTGAGATATTTTTGAGGATGTGGTAACCTTTGGTAACCTTACCCCCCTTTGCTTATGGGTGAAGCAACCTTTGGTTATTTTTGAGTGTTTAAGGGTGAGAATAGGCTTAAGTGCACCCCCCTTTTCCTCTCCTTCTCATCACCCCCCCCCCAAAGTGAGGAAAAATATCTCTCTCTCTCTCACTCTCTCTCACTCACGTCTCCCTCTCCCTCTCTGTTTTTCTGTGTGTGTGTGTTGTTAATGAAGGAAAAGATGAAGAAGGAGCACAAGAAAGAGTGAGAAACGGTGAGTATGTGTTGTTGTTGTTGTTGTTGTTATTGTTGTTTCTCTTCTCTCTATCCCCTTCTCATGCCCTTTTTCACCCCTGTTTTTTGCCATGAAGGGCTTGAGGAGATGCTGATGAGGTGGGGATAGTGGTGGTGGTGATTGAGGTGGTCGTGGGTGTGTCGAGAACCCCGCATCTCGCGGTACACATCTGGCTAATGTACCGATCGTGGAAGACCAACAGGTAGAGGCTACGCGGGAGAGGGCTACCAGATGATATTGTGAGCGTGGAATCGTTCTCCCCTTCTTTGGATCCGCGTTGAAGCTACCCAACGTTAAAGCTGTCCTGATAGAGGGCTCCCACCTGTAGGTACTACCAATGCGTTCAGCAGATGTACTGATGATGGGAGTATACCAGGTAGAGGCTACCGGGGAGAGGGCTACCGGATGACGAAGGGTGTAGAGCATAAGGATGATCCCAAAAGTCCCTAGGGTCACCCCTCCGGGGGCTAGGGTGAGGATGAGTTGAAGTCACGTCACCGCGTGACGCATTCGTGGTTTGTCCGTTCCCATAGTTGTTGGGTCCGGTTATGTAACGATGTTCAAAGACATCGTTGGGCAGTTATCTCGATGTAGATAATCCAGTAGTGTTGTGTGGACTAGTAATTCCGCGTCTCTTCGAGTCCCAAGAGTCTCCCTCCGGGAGTGAGGGTGAGGTTGGTCGCGCCGCCGCGTGACCTTGTTATCCATTGGGTTTCTACCCATGTTCTTCCTTGAAAGGAAATTGCTTTAGTATTGAATTGTTGTAACAGTGTTTGGTTTCCAGCTACTCACTGAGCTTGTAGCTCACCCCTCGCATACTGTTTCTTTTCAGGGGTAGTGTTGGGCGTGGAGCTCGAGCTTCCTTATGGTGTGGTCTTATGTGCATGGAGTGTTCTGTCCGGCAGGTGACGTGTGAGAGGCTGTCAGCAGCCCTAGAGTCATTTTATGTATTGTAAATCGTGCATGTGGCACAAGTTGTATTTTATTTGGACTAGACTTGGCTCTCACAGGACAGTGATTGTGTATTCGAGTCTGTAATAATGTTTTTGGTTTACAGACATTGTTGATATCTTATGCTCCCGCTTTTTAGTCGGTTATCATTTATCTTTGCCTTGCAACCTTGTGTGTTGTTGTTGTTGGAGTCTTTGTTGACCTCAGGTATTTATAGCTGTTACTATATATATTGCCGCGTCTCAGGGACGACCGCCCTGGGGCGTGACAAAGACAACCTCATTGAAGAAGATCAGCTAGATGTCTCTCGACCATGCCTCCGGGGCCTCCTCTTCAGCATAGGGCCTCCAGGTCATCTACGAAGGATACCAAGGAATAAAGAAGAGAGGTTGGACAAAAGAAAATCAAGTACAAGCTAGAAATCCAGAAGATATATACCTCTTCTTCCTTCAAGACACGGAACGCCTCCCGAAACTGAGCGAGGCGACGCAAGCGAGAAGCCCCTGGAGGCGCCCATCTCATAGCCCAAGGGAGGGCACGGTCGAAGACCAGCTGGGTCGGACGAGTGATGGCGAAGTGCTCATTCCCAAAAATCTGCAGAAAGAAAGTCAAAACCAAATTCATGTGAAGTTAATGAACTTAAATCGAATCATTTCTCTCTTAACTAATTATACCTGCAGAAATGCTGTGAAACCACAGAGATTCTTGCCCCCAGCCCTCTTCACCTTCTTCGACAGCCCCACGAAGAGATGAGCCAGCATGGCCGCTCCCCAGGCAAAGCGTTCCGTGGCCTCAAGGTCCCTCATCAGCAGCAGAGAGTGAGAAGAGACCTTGTCGGAGGCCGTCGAGAAGAGGACCCGGCCGAAAAAATAGAGGAAGAACGCCCTGAATTCCCTCCGAGCCCTCTATGGGAATCTAGTGGCCTCCCTGGCCTGGATCATCAGCCTCCTCTCGAAACTGGCCGCAGCCTTGCCCTTCTGACGGTGCGTGAATGAACCGAGGCCGTACTGCCTCGAAAGCTGTCCGAGAGGGATCCGGTTCAGTGACCTCTCCCGCTCCACGTAATCCCAATCCCCGATCAACTCCCGGAAGAGCTCCCTGTAGTCAGGACTGGTGGCCGCTATCACCGCCTCACCCAAAGCTGGGAGACACGTGATCCACTGAACGTCCTCCAACGTCGGCATCACCGCACCCGTAGGGAGAATGAAGGCGCAGCTCTCTGGATCCCATCGCTTTGTCAACGCCTCCAGATAAGGACGATGGACATGGAATGACTCTATCAGAAAGAAGGAGCGCAAACCCGCTCCATCTACTAGGTTCCTCTCCTCCGGCCTTAGGGCGTCATACCATCTCTTGGTCCCATGCCACAAAGCTCGTATGCGATTCGGCAGCAGAAACAACAGAAGAAGAGGGGTTAGTCCGAAGACATCCGAAAGGTGAGAATCCCAAACAAAATTTTCATTCTAAACCATGCTTAGAGAATTAAATATACATATGCAAGCATGAAATATTTGAAACATGAATGCACCTCTTTTTACCCCATGAACACTCCCACCGTGGTCTATCTCTAAGAACAAATCAAAATTATTTAAAAGTTCACCATGCTTTAAGCATACTTTCTTCTTGTCATGTAAAGCATGCTTATAACACTCCCACCATAATCATGAACACATGCTTACATACCATCCTATAACTATCACTTCTAAAGGCATACTTATTTAAAGAAACAACAAAATTATTATCCTCTTTTACCATCTCTTGTATCAAAACAAAACACCCTATTTCTATAAATGAAGCATCATATAAAGCCATAAAGAAAAGCATGTTTATGAAATCCCACTGTGATCATTTTTTCATACACAAACAAGCATGCTTGTTAAAAGGACGCATATATATACTTCTTACACATCTCATGCCACCGAAACACATATATACATTTGTTTTTTTTTTACACTATACATATCACAAAGACATATATGTTAGACAAGGGGAAATAGAAGCATACCACGGCTCGTGTAGCCCCGGAAGCCTCCGCCTCGGCCTCGTTAGGATCGTCTCCCTCCTCGTCATCCCCCTCCTCATCATCCCTCTCCTCCTCGATCACGGCCTCCTCAGCCCCCTCCACACCAATACCCCCGGCCTCTGCGTCAACCCCAGCACCCATGGCCTCTTCGGCCTCAAGCCCAACACCCACACCCTCCTCCCCGCCTACGGCACCGGAGGCCAACACGTCATAGTCCTCCATAGCCCTCCTCACCCCTCCTCACCCCTCACTTGGGTCTCACCCTCACCTAGACACCCCTCATCCTCGCCGAAGACCTCGCCCAAGATATGGGCTTTCTCCTCACTAATACCCGCCACCCTCTCGGCTTTAACCTCTCTAACAACACCTTCGGCCGACCCCCCGACCTCCAAACCTGGACCCTCGGCCACCACTGATGGACCCCCATGCCTCCTCTTGTGGGTATACCCTATCACACCACCCCCTACCCCCAGGATAGCCCCTGAGGATGCACGCACACCTCCAGCCATGCCCACCAATGGCGTCTCCACCGTTTGGGTCGTCTCTCGCGCTACCCCCCTCTCCGCCCGTCGCTCTCCGACTAGCTGGACCCCGAGATAACCCTCCTCTACTCTCGAGAAGGCCTGAGGCGATTCATCATCAAAGCCGTCCTCTTCCCTTTCGTCATCTCTCCCAATTTCACAAGAAAAAGGAGAACCCAAAATATTTTTAGGGTTTTGAAATCAAGAAGAAAGAGATGATCAAAGGCGAATCAAAGACAAGAAAAACCAAGCTTTTCGGTTTCAAACGGAGAAGAAGAAGAAGAGAGGGATGTCACGCCCCAGGGCGGCCGTCCCCGGGACGCAGCAAGTGTATATATGATATCAGTAAACAGGAGTTCAATAATATACTCACACAACAGCTAAAATGACAACACAGGTAAAGCAGGGCTGACATGATATATACACCAAATGCGGAAGCTAAAAGACTGAATTTGTAATCAAAACATACTACAGACTCGATACATAATCATATGTCCTGTGAGAGCCAATATATCCACAATACATCTACATACAATCCATACTAGGTGCCCAAGCATAGAAATATATACATACAATGAAAGAGAAGGATGCTGATGGCCTCAAAACTCGAGGGACGTGGTGCTACTCCGCTACTGGTGTAGTCGCTCGGGAAGCTCCTCCTTCAGGTCTGCCTCGGTAATCACTGGGGAAAACAATTATGCGAGGGGTGAGCCACACGCTCAATGAATAGCACAACCCATGCATACAGTTTATATTAACCACATTTATCAAGTCAATAGCCTCAAAGTGGCATAAACAACACAAATCCGGGGGTTCGTTAATCGCCGAACCACCATACCCTCACCCTCACCCTCACCCCTCAATAGGTGACAAAGGATGTTGGGACTTAATAGGCTGATAATCATCCTTACACAATCCAGTGGGTCGTCGCATCGCCGGCCCACCATACCCTCACCCTCACCCCTCAATAGGTGACATAGGCTCTTGGGACTGACTAGGCTATTGGTCACCCTTGGTCCACCGATAGTCTCTCCCCACTCCGTAGGTCGTTTGGCCACTCCCACATTCGGCACAGTCCATCTACCAAATCAGGAGGTGCCTACTGATGGGAGCCCCTGCACGGGACAACCTTTTTAACGCTGAGGTAGTCTCTACACGGATCCAACGAAGGGAACAGAACAGCCTATCCATCACATATGATCCACTCGGATCCGCTGACAGCACATCTCTACTACTCTAATGTCTTGAATTCCTCAGAATTCCACCAGCGCGCATAACCAAGATGCGGGGAGTACATAAGGCAGAAAAGGAGGAAAAGAGACCTTGGGAGGGCAACCTGAGGTCCCGATGTAGGACATCCCGCCAACCAAACAAGGAACACGGAGTACCCTAACCCGGGTCTCAATGTTAACCTCGCAAGGCCCCCTTATATTCCCCAAGGCATACTAATAATATAACGAGCATGTATTTAATTTAATAAATCAAACTAATAGGACGCATGCATAGGTCGGTGCTTTCCTAGCATGATAACGAGGTGACAGGATGCACGGCTCATGCAAAAATCCTAAGGGTGCAAGTCCCTAACATACAAGTCTAGGGTGGCATGCATTCTACACATCAATCATGCTTACATGGATTACAATAAAACAGTTAATATTAACTATGTGCCCCAGGGGAGGACGGTACACGCCCAAATGCATGTAGCGCCTCCCAAACTGGGTTGGGTTGTCCCACTCACCGGAAGTCGGGTCGTCGCGCGACCGTCCGTCAAGATCTGCAAGACAGGGTATCAACTGGTGAGTAAAATCCACAATTATCACAAAAATACACAAGAATACACCAAAAGTACCCAACACTCGGGCAAACGTACATACGGCCCGTATGCACGCTAGCCCGAGCACCCCGGCTCACTCCCGCACTCCCGGCAACCACCCGCACGGCCACCCGTCCCCGGATGCACCGCCGCGCCTCAGCCCGCGCACCCAGGCGCACCGCCGGGCCCCTGCCCGCCGCCTGGACACGCCGCCCAACCTCCCGGGTGCACCGCGCGCCCACTGCGCTCCATCGCAGCAGCCCGCACGCACCTGCACGCCCTGCGCTGGCCCGCGAGCACACCGCACGCCCCGCGTGCACCTCCGCTGCCTCGCCGCGCTCCGCGCGCACCACCGGCTCACCCAGCACTCCACCGACTCCCGCCACGCGCGCACAGCGTGCCTGCGCCCCTGCGCAGCGCTCCGCGCGCACCATGCACGACGCCCTGCACGCATGCCCACTTGACCAGCACCCCCAGCACGCCCACGCCTGCGCCTAGCACGCGTGCCCTGATGGCCTCCAGCTCCCCCCGAGCGCACGCCCGCGCGCACGCACGCGCGCGCCCTGTCAGCTGCACCGCCTGCTGCGCCTGTGCTGCCTGTGCTGCTGCCCTGCCCGAGACAGCAACCCCCCTCTGCCCGAGCACCTCCACCACCAACCATCGGCCTCCGACCGCCCCCAACCACCTCCGACAGCCACCCACAGTCACCGACCACCACCCAACCTTAAAACCCCCTCCCTATCATACATCTAAGCCAAAAAGAAGAGGAAAAAGAGCTTACCAAGGGGAGGAAGGGATGTCCGGTTGCTCTCCGCGCACCGAAACGCTCCCCCAAAGGTCTCTACCACCAAGACCTACTCCCACCTCCGAAATGGCTCGGATCTGAGGAGAAGAGAGGGCGGATGGAAGGGCTAGGTAGGCCGGAATCCGGATATGAAAGCACCGGGGTGTAGATCGGGACCCGATCTACACTTTCTATGCTTTAGGTTTTTGGGTTTGAGGACTCTAAGGGGCTCAAATGGAGGTTTTTGAGAGAGGGAGAGAGAGAAAACAAAAGGTGGAAGATGATGAATAGTGCCAAGCAACTTTTAGATTTCATTATATAAGTCAAACCATGATTAATTAGGGCTAATCAAGATTAGGGCTTGATTAATTAGGTTTAAGTGGGGTTTGACTTGGGTCAACCCAACCACACAAAAAGACAAAAAGGTTTGACCAAGTCCTTGGGCCCACTTTGACCGAGTCAACTCTCCCAATGACTTCTCGCTCGGTCAAAACCCGGATACGCCCCGGAACTGTGAAATTTCAGGAACGTTACCGGAATTCGATGAAATTTTCATGAGTGGCTTAGAATGGCACCAGGACACATAATATGCAGTTAGATTTTCAATCGGAGTCCTCTAGCTCAGGACGATAGCTAACAGTCCAAAATTTTAGCGGTTCCGATCGAAAAATGAAAAAACTCAAAAACTGCCAAAATGCTCCAATGGTTACCAGCAGGCCAAAAAGTGACACATATATAACAAGGGAAGAGCAACCGTTTTTGAAAACGTGCGGGAGAGAGAGGGTCCTTTTTTCGATTATAAGGGACCCAGTCGGAGGGCAGCTACTTGAGAGTAACCCCCCCCCTATCCGACTGCTAAATACAATTAGCCGCCCCTCCCTACCGGCTAAACACCACTAGCCGCCCCCTGCCAGCTTCTCAAACACATTTATTTCCAAGTTTTCTAAAAACAAATAGCCATGTATTGGTTTATTTCCAAGTTTTGCTTGATCAAACACAACTTTCTTGAAGTTTTACCACAATTACCAGTACCATCCAATTCAAATTTCTTCAGTTCTGGTTCTTTTCCGAAATCTTTGTCTTTCGAATGATCCAATTCACCAAATCAAACACACTTTTTTCTTTCTGTCTATGATATCCCCTTGATTTGCGGAGCTACCAAAGCACGGGTATGGTAGGCACAAGGAAACTGACGCTGGGCTACTCCGTGCACGATGGCAAAGAACCCCGTCCGAGGGTTGGATCACTCTGCCACCTGGATCAGTCCGTAGATAACCATTCTAGTCAAAACTCAACCTCTGATGACCTAAATTACCTCCGTGAATGGTATTTGGTCATGCGTCCTAAACTTCTTGAAGGTTGGGCCGGCCAAAATAAGAGTCTCTTTCCTTATCATCGACCGAAGTCTTTTTTGTTTCACACAAAGTCTCCATCCAATCAGCGACAATTGTAGATACCCTAATTTTGACCAAAGAAAAGAAATTTACTTCAAGTAATGTTGGACACAACCACATTTGGACATCTAATAGAAAACTCCCTTAGAAACCAAAACTAGAAACCCTAAGAAGTCCACACTTAGAAAGATCTAAGACCTGGACATGGGCGGCTACTTGAGAGTAGCCGCCCCATACCAGGCGGAAAGTTTCAACTAGCCGCCCCCCAAACCAACCCCAAACCGCCTTCCTGGATGGGACATAAGCAAGCATGATTGTCGCAGATTGTCCCTTCTAGCCACCCCATCTTAGCCGGTTTATTCTTAGTAACCGACCCAAGCAACCGCTTGTCAGAGATGGGACATTTGGCAGGTTATGATGGGGGCGGCTACCTGAGAGTAGCCGCCCCTCAATGGGCAGCAAAACACAAATAGGGGGGTCTCTAAGCATTTATTCATAATCAATAACCATCAATAACACACAACAACCTACATTCTGAATCATCAAGCCTATACTGTCACGCCCCAGGGAGGCCGTCCCCGAGACGTGGCAATAATAAAATATCAGCTATCAATACCTGAGGTCAATAAGAACTCCAACAACAACACACCAGGTGGCAAAGCAAGGATAATGATAACTGACTGAAAAGCGGAAGCATAATATATAAACAATGTCTGTAAACCAAAAACATTATTACAGACTCGAATACACAATCACTATCCTGTGAGAGCCAAGTCTAGACCAAAGAAAATACAACCTGTGCCACATGCACGATTTACAATACATACAATGACTCTAGGACTGCTGACAACCTTGCACTCGCCACCCGCCGGAAGAACGCTCCACGCCCATAAGACCACGCCACAGGAAAGCTCCAGCCCCACGCCCAACACTGCCCCTGAAAAGAAACAGTATGCGAGGGGTGAGCTACAAGCTCAGTGAGTGGCTGGAAACCAATCACCATACAACAGTTCAATACATAAACAATTTCCTTTCAAGGTAAACATGGGTGGAAACCCATGGATAACAGGGTCACGCGGCGGCGCGACCAACCTCACCCTCACCCTCACTCCAGGAGGGAGACTCTTGGGACTTTTAGGGAGAGACCATACCGTTGGTCGAGGAGACCCGGGATTACTGGTCCATACAACACTACTGGATCACCGACCTCACCCTCACCCTCACTCCCGAAGGGAGACTCTTGGGACTTTTGGGGAGAGACCATACCGTTGGTCGAGGAGACCCGGGATTACTGGTCTACGCAACACTACTGGATCATCTACATCGAGATAACTGCCCAACGATGTCTTTGAACATCGATATGAGACCGGACCAAACAACTATGGGAACGGACGAACAACGAATGGGTCACGAGGCGATGTGTCTTCACCTCATCCTCACCCTCACTCCCGGAGGGAGACTCTTGGGACTTTTGGAAGAGACTTAGACTGCTCTACACCCTTGGTCCACCGGTAGCCCTTTTCCCGGGTAGTCACTACCTCGTATACTCCCACGATCAGTACGCTTCCGAACGCCTCGGTGGTACCTACGGATGGGAGCCCTCTGTCAGGACAGCTTTTCCAACGCCGGGAAGTTCCTACATCGGATCCAACGAAGGGGAGAACGATTCCACGCTCGCAATATCATTCGTTAACCCTCTCCCGGGGAGCCTCTACCTGGTACACTCCCACGATCAGTACGCTCCTGAACACATCGGTGGTACCTACGGATGGGAGCCCTCTGTCAGGACAGCTACAACCCGGCCCTCTTCAACACGGACGACATTGGGAGTAAACATTCCATGTTCGCAAAGCGAACCCAATGGAGAAACAACTACTCTCGATAATCACTTATCGAGATATCGAATACTATACTCCCACACTGTTGCGTCGCTCGGACACAGGGGGGTGTCACGCCCCAACTACCGGCTTAACAATCCGATAAGATAATGAATTCTCATGAATTCCAAACGAGTGCATCGCTCGGATGCACGGGGCGATTACATCGCTAGCGCTCTAACTAATAAGGTACAACCCGACAGCGGGTCATACCCACGCCTATCCCAGATAGGCCTATCAGTTTTTAACATGCGCATATAAATATATCCAGGAGAATTTTATATCTAGCTATGTGCATGAACCATATGCACAATCATCTAATAATTATAGGGACACTCCCTAACATGGATTTACATCATAATAAATCATACAACATGCATACATGGTCATTAATCACATAAGCACACAAGGCCTAACTTAAACATGCGTTGGATATCACCAACTTAAAAGAAAGGGTCAAGCGCGATCTCGCGCACTAACAGGTGCATGCCAATATTCCAAACGAACCTGAGTCGAGTAGGAAATCGCATCTACTTACTCAGTTCGTTCAGAGGGAGAGGGCGGGAGAGATCATCATCTCATGAAGCTGGTCATAGCTTTGCCTCATTAGCATGGGTGCAACAACTACACCACGCCCTCGAGTCTTATCGCAAGGGAATATTAGGCAGGTGCCCGTTATTAACCCAGACTTATTCATACTGGATATTCCAATTAATATGGTGGGAGTAGTATTACAATACTACCTAAGGCATGCCATATTCTATACATCCATACACATTAATACATGCCCATACTAGAGGGGCTCATGCAACACAATCATTCATACATGAATACAATACATGTATATAAGCCTAGCATGCAAGATATCTACATATTATAGCTTAAGCATGGCCATACTACTTATCTACACAAGTAGTATAGCTAGGGGGCCCCATCGATGCACGACGCGCGACTACGCGCGTCGAGCGCATCCCGAGGGGGGGAGGGATTGGATCGAACCACTCACCGATACCCGGATCGCCACGCGTCCGGTCTACAAGATCTGCGAAACACAACCAATGATCCATAATTAAATTATGGAACCTCCTATCACACATATAAGCTTACTTCATGAAGACCCTAACCCCTGATACTTCCATATTATCACCCAGGACACATGCAACCAACTCCTTGACACTCAACCAAGCAAAACTGCTAAACCTGCTGCAACCAGCCCTACTAATTGGTCTTCACAGCACCCAATACACTTCCAAAAATTATGCAATAAATCATGCACATTCTATGATATGCTGGGATCATAATCCATGAAGACATTAGAACCTAATTTTGCCTCTACAAGCCCGAAACAAATCATTTCCCGAAGCAGGTCAATTCCTACGCGAATCTGGACAGGTCATGCAAAACTGGTTCTAACTTACCCCACAGATATCATAATCACCCCAAATTTCATATATAACATCTAGACACATAGCTAATCAAATCATAAGCAGACATAATCCTAAAAATATGCCTCTAAATACTAGATTCACTGAGATCTTTAAGAGACAGTGAGCTGCCTTACCGAAACAGGGGGAGGGAAATGGGGAGATACGGGGTTATCGACACACCCACGACCATCTCAACCACCACCACTACTACCACCATCTCTTCAGCCTCTCCACCAGCCCTTCTTGGCTGAAAAACAGAGGAAAACATGAGGGGAGGCATGAGAGGGTTGGAGATGGAGAAGGGAAAGAAACAACAACACATACACACACACAAACTCACCCTAGCTAGATCATCCCTCCATACACTATTCATCTTCTCCTTCACCTTCTCCACACACAAAGAGAGGATAAAGAGACCAAGAGAGGGAGAGAAAGAGAGATCCACGAGTTGAGAGGGGAGAGAGACAGAGGGCAAAAAGGTCTTTTTCATGCCCAAATAGTGCCTAGGGGTGACCTTAAAGGGGGGGGTGAGGTTAGGGTTAGGCTCACCCACTCACATAACCAATAACCAAAGGTTTCTACACCCCTAAGCAAGGTGGGGGTAAGGTTACCAAGGGTCATCACATCCCTAAAATATCTCACACTATTCGCCCAACCAGGAACTCTCGAAAACCTGGATACGATTCGGAACTGCATTATTTTTCAAACGTTACCGGAATTCGATGAAATTTTTATGGGTAGTATTAAACGGTACCAGGACCAATAATAATATGCAGTCAGATTTCCAATCAGAGTACTCTAACTCCCGTAGGTGGCTAAAAGCCAAAATTTTAGCGGCTCCGATCAAAATATTAAAAAGGCCCTGAATGACCGAGAAGTGACCAAGGCTTAACCAAAATGGCTCCAAATGACACAGGCATAACATATACCCCCCACACCACCATTTCAAAAACCCTTGAGAGAGAAAGTGAGAGAGAAACCCATTTCCTACACCAAATCACTCTACAAATCCACTCTCCAAAACCCAGGTTAAACCTAGCTTAACCTCTGCCAAAACCAAATCCAAACCCTACCCTGGTTCTGCCCAAATTGAACCAGACACAAGGCGGCTACCCACAACTAGCCGCCCCCCACCAGGCGGTTAAGTACAACTAGCCGGCCCTTCCCTAGCCCACCTCAGTCCCAATTCTCCTCTAGTCAGGTTCCCGAAGCAAAAAAAGAATCCATGTCTTCACCTCTTTGTAGGGCATATCCGTGTCTCAGAGCGGATACCCCACAAACTCCCCACGAAGGCGATCAAATCCACCCTCAACTTTTCCTGCTTTTTGAGAAAAGCAGGTGGCGATCACAACAACCCCTGAATCCTCCCGAGGACCCGTCGGTCGCCTCAGCCAGGAACGAACAACCAACCCACCACCCCTTCCGAGAGACGATCCGATCGAGCCTGCCAAGGCGCAGCTCTCCAGATCCGAGCCTCCGAAGAACCCCCACACACGCACAACCACCGGAGGACAGAGGAGGGAGGAAGAGAGGGCGCCTTTCTTCCTTTTCCCGAAATCCGATGCCGATAGGCTTGCGGGGTGAAGATGTGTGCGACCTCCTGAAACTGATGTAGTGGGACAATGATCAATTCTTTGTAAGCCTTGAGCTTTGGATTCTTCTTCTGGCATTTCTTCAAAGATTGGGAAATCACTAAAAGTGAATCTCCAACAATCTTCAAATATCGAACTCCAAGTGCTTCATACTCTATAATATTTTTAGTACCACTGAAAGCAAGCTAAAAAGTGCGAGGGATGATGAACCCTTCTGGAGAAAATAAAGCCATTCCAATTCCTTATCCTTTTTGGTTGATTGCCCAATCAAAGTAGAGCGTCCAAGTCTTTCGGTCCTCCTCTTCGGTCAGTGCAAATAGCTCCTCATCAGAAAATTTGTCTTCATAGGCTCATAATTTGGTAACAGGAGATGGGCGAGATGGTCAACAATGACTTGTCCTTTGATGGACTTTTGAGTGACATAGGTGTCGATGTGGATTTTTTTACTATGGGCGTCGTGAATCCAGGTTCTTTCGAACTTGGTTCCGGTCCGTACGCGACATACTTAATCACCTTTCGAAGGATCGTCCAAGCTCGCTCGACAGCTCCAAAGGACGTGGTTGTGATTGCCACTTGCTTTTCCTCAAAAGCAAGAAAAGAGGATGTTCTTCTGTTAATCGCTTGTACCGGAAAATTGTGGATTCTCTTCACATTGACGCAGCCGGCCACGCAAAGCGGTGAAACTCAAGTACTTCGCACAAAATGATTAAGATCCGGTTAGAACAAAAGTGTAGTAAATTATTCTAAAATGAAAAGTAAAAAAGAAATTAAATATGAATACTAAAATGCACCGCGTTGGTTTGTTTGGGGAGGGGATTAGCAATGATTTTACTAACCCCTCCCCCAAAATATTTAACTCTTTAAAATGCAATGAAAAATGGGTTTGGATGATGACGCTATAACTAGATGATGTAAATGAAATAAATAAAAACAAAGCACTCCCTGTTTTTGTTATTCTGAGCTCCTACATTAACTTCTTCTATCTCTCTCTCACTCTCTCTCTTTTTGGATAAAATCCAAGAACCCCCCTCGCTCTCTGTATGTTAATCAATACACACCAAAGAAAATAAACTAAAAATAAAATAACACCAACTCTTTTTTTTAAATCCTCTCACACTTAGTCAACCTTTTTTTAAAAAACAGAATACCCGAACCTCTCTTCCTTTATTAAATAAACCCAAAACATCTACACACACTCTCCAAAAAAATAAAATAAATTAAAAATCCTCTGTAAAACAATAGAGTCAAACCGACAGCTCTACTAGAAGCCATTGCCAATCAGTTCCAGGAAATCAATTAAGCAGTGGATTTTAATGAATCAGAAAGTTGACAGGACTAGACTAAAAAGACAAGTAAAACCAATGCCTCTAACAAGAGCCGTCAGAAACCAAACCTAGAAAATTTAGAAAGTCAGTAAGGAGCAGTTGCCTTTTATGAGAAACAAGCAATAATAGTAGTAAACAAAATAAAGGAGCAATGGAACAGTAAATTAAACAAATAAAGAACAATGATAATCAAGTAGAACGGAAAATAACAAGTAAATGGAGGGTGCGGCTATCCCCACCAAGAATTTTCCTTAACCCACCATAAAAATAAAAATAAAAACCGATGTTTAGCTATTCCCACCAATCCAGGTCGACCGAACTTGGTTGCCATTTCGGGTTTCGGGCGACCGGACTTGGTCGTCATTTCAAGTTTTGGGCAATCGAACTTAGTCGCCATTTCATGTTTTGGGCGACCGAAATTGGTCAAACAAGATCCAGAATTATATCTACCTATTCTTTGTAAACAAATAAATCTTTGAGTTTATCCATCATATTCTACATTTATTCTTTTATCCAAACAACAGCTAAGGTACTAAAAAAATGTAAGTAGTTAAACTTTCAATTAATTTAAATTTTTATAGAAAAATATCTTATTAGACAAATATATATCATTTTTAAGATTATTTTGAATTTGTAGTTAACCAGATTCTTTGTTTGAAAACAAAAAAACATACCAGTTGATCCAAACACATTTTATATTTGGCTTTTGAAAATTTGCCCATTTTCATTATGTAAAAAAAATTGTTCTTATGTTCTACATTTAAGAATAATGATTGATTCTCCCTACATTACAACTCAGACTTGGAGTGGCATGAAGGATCCTAGGAGAATACACGTCATGGGATTAGGTTTCCAAGAAAAAAAATTATAAACTTTATCACAAACCCTGTTCGACCAAGTTCAGTCGTCCAAAAACTTAAATGGCAACCAAGTTAGGTCGCCCAAAATATGCAATGACAACTAAGTTCGGTTGCCCAAAACTTAAAGTGACGACCAAATTTGGTTGAACTGGTCAAATCGGTGGGAAGAGAAAAACAACATTGTTTTTTTCTTTTATTGGTGGTTTAAGGAAAATGCTTAGTGGGGATAGACGCGCCCGTAAATGGAGTTAGTAGTCCTTGGGAGAGAATATCCCAAACAAAAGGGAGTTCTCAAATGGTTTTAAGACCAACTGGCCGACGGCCCTAGTGTAGGTGTCACGCCCCACGGTGGACGTCCCCGAGACGTGGCAATAATGAAGTATCAGCTATCAATACCTGAGGTCAACAAAGACTCCAACAACAACACACAAGGTGGCAAAACAAAGATAATGATAACTGACTGAAAAGCGGAAGCATAAGATATCAACAATGTCTGTAAACCAAAAACATTATTACAGACTCGAATACACAATCACTGTCCTGTGAGAGCCAAGTTTAGTCCAAATAAAATACAACATGTGCCACATGTACGATTTCCAATACATAAAATGACTCTAGGACTGCTGACAGCCTCGCACTCACCACCCGCCGGAAGAACGCTCCACGCCCATAAGACAACGCCACAGGGAAAGCTCCAGCTCCACGCCCAACACTGCCCCTAAAAAGAAACAGTATGCGAGGGGTGAGCTACAAGCTCAGTGAGTGGCTGGAAACCAATCACCATACAACAGTTCAATACTAAAACAATTTCCTTTCAAGGAAAAACATGGGTAGAAACCCAATGGATAACAAGGTCACGCGGTGGCGCGACCAACCTCACCCTCACCCTCACTCCCAGAGGGAGACTCTTAGGACTTTTGGGGAGAAACAATACCGTTGGTCGAGGAGACCCGGGATTATTAGTCCACACAACACTACTGGATCACCAACCTCACCCTCACCCTCACTCCAGGAGGGAGACTCTTGGGACTTTTGGGGGGAGACCATACCGTTGGTCGAAGAGACCCGGAATTACTGGTCTACGCAACAGTATTGGATCATCTACATCGAGATAACTGCCCAACGATGTCTTTGAACATCGATACGAGACCGGACCCAACAACTATGGGAACGGACGAACAACGAATGGGTCACGCGGCGACGTGTCTTCACCCCATCCTCACCCTCACCCTTTAGAGGTGACATAGGACTTTTGGAGAGATTAGACTCCTCTACACCCTTGGTCCACCGGTAGCCCTTTCCCCGGGTAGCCTCTACCTGGTATACTCCCACGATCAGTACGCTTCCGAATGCATCGGTGGTACCTACGGATGGGAGCCCTCTGTCAGGACAGCTTTTCCAACGCCGGGAAGTTCCTACTGTTATATATGTGTCACTTTTAGCCTGCTGGTAACCGTTGGAGCGTTCTGGCAGTTTTTCAGTTTTTCCGATTTTCGATCAGAACCGCTTATTTCTGGACTGTTAGCTATCGTCCTGAGCTAGAGGACTCCGATTGGAAATCTAACTGCATATTTGGTGTCCTGATGCCATTTTAAGCCTCTCACGAAGATTTCATCGAATTCCGGTAACGTTCCCAAAATTTCGCAGTTCCGGGGCGTATCTGGGTTTTTAAGTGACTTGGTATAAATAGTGGGTGAGAAAATATCTTATGTCACTATTCATCATCCCTACCAATTCTCTCTCTCTCATCCCTCTCTTTTTTCTCCCATTTGAAGCCCTTAGAGCCCTCAAAGCTTAAAACCTAAAGCACAAGAAGTGTAGATCGGGTCCCGATCTACACCCTGGTGTCTTTAAATCCCGATTCCGGTGATCCTAGCCTCCCCATCCACCCTCTTTTCACCTCTGATCGGAGCCATTTCGGAGGCCAAGTGAGATCCGGGCGGTGGAAGCCCTTGGGGAAAGGTTTCGGCGTGCGGAGAGCGTCCGGACTTCCCTTCCTCCCTTGGTAAGCCCTATTTTCCCCTCTTATCTTGTTTAGATGGATGTTAGGAGGTGGGAAATGAGGTTGGGTGGTGGTCGGAGGCGGTGGGTGGCCGTCGGAGGTATGGGGTGGTGGTCGGAGGTCGTGGGTGGCCGGTGGTGGGGAGTGGGTGCTCGGGTAGGGGAGCTAGGCTGCTCGGGTAGGTGAGGTGGCTGTCCCGGGAGCGCTGGCAGCAGGCGCAACAGCGTAGGGCACCAGGTGGTCGGGCGTACGGGTGCGTGCACGCAGGCGTGCGCGCGGCGTGCGCGTGGCATGCGCGCGGCGTACGCTCGGGTGGTGCTGCAGGCGCTGGGCGTGCATGTCGAGCGGCAGGAGCTGGGCAAGCTGTGCGCGAGGTGCTGGGCGTGCGGGCGCTCGACTGGCGCTGGAGGCCAGCAGGGCTGGGCGTGCGCGCTGGGCAGGCTGGCATGGGTTAGCTCGGGTAGGCTGGGAGCAGTGCACAGATTTGCTAGGCGCGCGAGCGCGTGCGCGCAAGTGCGCACGCGGGCGTGCGCTCGGGGGGTGCAGGGAGATGCATGCGGGTAGGCTAGCTGGGCTGTGCGCGCTGGCAGGCCGGGCGAGTAGGCTGGGCGCGCAGGCGTGCAGGGCAAGGGCGCTCGGGCATCAGGCGGGTAGTGCCCTGGGCGTGCAGGCGAGCGGTGCTCGGGCCACTCGGCGACGCGCGCAGGCAGGCAACGCGGGCAGGCTGGCAGGCGCGCTGGGCGCGTGTTGCGCGTGCGTGTGCGGGGACGCTGGCTGAGGGTCCCGGGTGCTGGGCGCAGAGCGCTGGGCGCTGGGTCGCGGGTACCGGGTGCTGGGCGCTGGGCGCTGGGCACCGTTGTGGGGCGTCCGCACGGGGCGTTGGGCAGAGGCAGGCGTGCGCACGGTGTGGGAGCTGGTGGTGCGCGCGGAGTGCGCGCGGGGCGGAGTTGGCAATGCGCGCGTGGTGCGTGCGGGTAGAGGCAGGTGGTGCGCGCGGGGCGAGGCGCTGCGCGCGGGGCGTGCTGGGTGCTCGCGGCCCAGCGCGAGGCGTGCGGGGTGCGCGCGGGCGGCTGCGCTAGGGCGCAGGGGGGGCGCGGTGCACCCGGGAGGTTCGGTGGTGCGCGGGGTGTGTTGGCTGAGGCGCGGCGGTGCACCCGGGCGGTCGAGCGGCTGTGCGGGTGGTTGCCGGCCGTGCGGGTGGTAGCCGGAGTGCTCGGGTTATCGTGCGTGCGGGTCGTATGCACGTTTGCCCGAGTGTTAGGTGTTTAGTTGTGGGTTTTGTGTGTTTGGGGTTATTTTAGAGTATTTATGTATTGTTCTCACCATATTGAATGTATGTCTTGCAGATCTGGACGGACGGTCGCGCGACGACCCCGATCTCTGGTGAGTGGGACAATCCAACCCAGTAGAGAGGTGTTATACGCACTTGGGCGTATACTGACCTCTCCTGGGGCACCATGGATAGATATTGGCATGTGTAATATGTATATCATGCGAGCATGATTTAATTGTAGAATGCATGTTACCCTAGACTTTGCATGTTAGGGACTTGCACCCTTAGGATATGTGTATGAGCCATGCAGCATGTCCCCTGGTTCCATGTTAGGAAGCCCGACCGATGCATGTGCCCTACTAGTTTATTTATTAAATTAAATGCCAGTATTTGTTAAATTGCATGTTATAGTGAATATTATAGGGGAGGGGCCTTGCGAGGACAGCGGTGAGACCCGGGTTAGGGTACACCGTGTTCCTTGTTTGGTTGTCGGGGTGACCTATAACGGGAACTCACGCTGCCCTCCCGAGTTTCTTTCCCCAACGATATTCCACCCTGTTATAACCTCATGCATGTTCCCCGCATCGTAGTTATGCGCCCTGGTGGGTTCTGAGGAATTCAGAATAGTAGTGTTGTTATGATGTGTTGTCTGCGGATCCGAGTGGATCATATGCGATGGATAGGCTGTTCTGTCCCCTTCGTTGGATCCGGTAGAGACTGCCCCAGCGTTAGAAAGGTCATCCCTTCCAAGGGTTCCCATCAGTAGGCGCCTCCTGATTTGGTTTCGGACTGGGCCGAAGTTGTGGGTGAAAACCAAGCGGCCTACAGAGTGGAGGAGAGACTATTGGTGGACCAAGGGTGACCAACAGCCTAGTCAGTCCCAAGAGCCTATGTCACCCGTTGTAGGGTGAGGGTGAGGGTGTAGTGGGTTGGCGATGAGCGACCCGCTGGATTTGTCTATGGATGATTGTCAGTCCCAATATCCTATGTCACTCCTGTTGAGGGATGAGGGTGAGGGTGTAGTAGGTTGGCGATAGCGACCTACTGGATTGTGTTGATTAGTCCCAATATCCTTGGTCACCCATTGAGGGTGAGGGTGAGGGTGTAGTGGGTTGGCATTAGCGACCCACTAGTTGAGGAATTGTTGTTAATTGTGGCTATGGTAATGTGGTTTTGGATGTTAAGAATTATCTGGTTGTGGTAAATATTGTCTGTGATGCATGGGTTGTGCCGTTCACTGAGTGTGTGGCTCACCCCTCGCAGAATTTTTTCTTCAGTGTCATCTGAGTCGGATCTGAGGAGAGAGCTCCCCGAGGGACTTCATCAGTAGCGGAGTAGCGCCACGTCTCGCGAGTATCAGAGACTATCAACATCCCTTGTGCCAGTATGCATTATTTTCCGTGCTTGGGCACGCGTTTGGTTGTATTGGATGTCTTTGTATGTATATTGGCTCTCACAGGACATGTGATTATGTATGGATTCTGTAGTGTGTTTTGATTACAGATTCAGTCTTTAGTTATCCGCATTTGGTATATATATCATGTCAGCCCTGCTTTTGTTGTGTGTGTCATTCTCTGGTTGTGTGTGATATATATATTTGACCCTGTGTGTAGAGATTGATATTTTATATATACTTGCCGCGTCTCGGGGGGACCCGGGGGGTGACACACACATCATCCATCCAACGGGGGGGAACAATTTCATGCTCGCAATATCATTCGTTAGCTCCCTCCGGGTAGCCTCCTCCTGGTATACTCCCACGATCATACACTTTCCAAACGCATCAGTGGTGGTACCGGATGGAGGCCCTCTGTCAGGATAGCTTTTTTTCCGCCGGGAAGTTCCTACATCGATCCCAACGAAGGGGGGGAGAACGATTTCACGTTTGCAATATCATTCGTTAGCCCTCTCCCGGGTTGCCTCTACCTGGTATTGTTGTACCTGTGTCATTTGGAGTGCTCTGATTGAAAATTTGGCTACATTTTTTTTTTCTTCGAAGTTATGTATTTCCAATTTGGTATTTGGATTTTTTTTTGTTAAAATCCAAGATGAAGAGGTTTAAATATGATTTTATTATGAGATGTCCAGTTTTGAGTTAGCTTTCGTACAAAAGTGGAATCAGATCAACTGGATTCATGTAGTAAAAGTTATGGGTATTTTTCTAAGTATACCCCGGGGATGAGAAATTCTGGCAGCAGCCCTGTTCTATGTTTAGCTCTTTTTTTGGAATAGTTGGAGGGATTATCTGATCTTGGTATAAACATGAAAGTTGTAGATAATATTCTTGGCTTTCCAACGGACTTTGAATTGTACAATGCGGAGCTATATTGAGGAAGTTATGGTTGTTCTAGTGAAGCATGCTCAGAATTTCTAGTCAAGTATGAATTGGTTTTTTTGTACCCCTCTTTAGATATTTATTTGTGCCCAAAATATCTTCTCTCTCTCTCTCTCCCTCCCCCCCCCCCCGTCAACATTCAAAGCTCTCTCTCTCTCTCTCTCTCCCCCCCAAGTGTTGTTTGTGTTTCCCCCCCAGAGAGAGAAGAAGAAGAAGAAGAAGAAAGAAGAGGGTTTGTTCATGTGTTGTTGTTGTTGATCCTCTCTCAAGCTCCCTTTTTTTGATCCTCCCCCCCCCCCATTTTTTTCCAAGAAGGGGGAGGGGGGGGGGAGGGAGGAGGTGGTGGTGTGGTGGGTGGTGGTGGTTGAGGTGGACGCGGGTGCATCGCCCCCCCCCTCCCCCCCCCCTTTCCCCCCCCCTCCAAAGGTGAGCTCTTCTTTTTCTTTTCTTTTTTTTTCCATGGCTTAAGGTCTGTTGGGATGGGGAGGGTCATCATGCATAGTAGGTAGAGTTAGAGTGCATGTGAGGGGGGGAGGAGGGTTAAAATAGGGTTAGGGTTGGCTGCGCGCGCGTTGTTGGCTGCTGTCTGCGCACTGCGCCCAGGCCGCCGGCACTGTCGGCTGCGCAGCGCGCCGCCGGCCGCGCGCGCGCGCGCGGCGGGTGTGTGCGGAGTGGTCGCGCTGCGCGGCGGGCGCTGGGGTGAGGGGGGCGCGCTAGGCGCGCGCGCGCGCAGCAGGGCAGTGCACCGCGGCGCGGCCTAGCCAGTGCGCGCGCGCGCGTGCGTGCGTGTACGTGCGTGGCGTGCTGGGGCATGCGCGAGGTTGCGGGCGCGGCGCGCGGCTGTGCTGTGCCGCGCGCGCGCGCGTGCGTGTGTGCAGGCGTGCGTGCTGGGGGGGGGGGTGCGTGCGTGCGTGCGTGCGCTTGCACGTGCGGGGGGGGGGGCGTGTGGCTGCCCGAGGGTTCGGGTAGGTGGGGGGGCACTCGGACTGGCGTGCGTACGTGCGTGCGTGCATGCGTGCGAGTCCGTATGCATGCTTGTCCGAGTATTGGGTATTTCTAGTAAATTTCATATATATTTGTGATGTTACTCACCAAATTCGATGCCCTTACCCTGCAGATCTCGTTGGATGGGATGCGTGAGGTCCCGGGTATGGTGAGTGGTTCGATTCCAATCCCCCCCCCCTCTCTAGGGATGCGCTCGACGCGCATAGACGCGCGTCGCGCATCGATGGGGCCCCCTAGCTATAATATGTAGATACCATATTAATGCATGTTTGCTATGATATAACCATGCCTTGTGAGACATTGTATGCTAGGGATATAGATCCATGTATCGTGTATAGAGGCCAATACATGCCTAGACACCATGTCCCATGCTTGAAAAGCATTGATCTATGCATGTTTCCCATTTAGTTAAATTTATTTAAATCAAATGGGATTATGTTGGTATAAGAATACGTTAGAGAATATTATAACCTTGGTATTATAATATATGTTTCCCCGTATCTTAGTTATGCGCCCTGGAGGAATTCTTGGGAATTCATGACATTAGTAGTGTTAGAAAGCGTTGTCGACGGATCCAAGAGGATCGTATTGTCACGCCCCAGGGCGGCCGTCACCGGGACGCGGGAATGGTATATATGATATCAGCAGTCTATACAAGAGGTCAATAATATACTCAAAACAATATCAACAATGACAACACAGACGACAAAGAGGCTGACATGATATATACACAAATAGCGGAAGCTAAAAGACTGAGTCTGTAATTCAAAGACATATTACAGACTCGATACATAATCAACTGTCCTGTGAGAGCCAATATATACACGACATCCAAATATAATACAAACGCGTGCTCAAGCACGGAATACAATACATACAAACAAAGGGGGATGCTGAATGGCCTCTCACCCGAAGAACGTGACGCTGCTCCGCTACTGCTGATGTGCCTCGGGGAGCTCCTCCTGCGGATCCGACTCAGATATCACTGGAGAAAAATATATGTGAGGGGTGAGCCACACGCTCAGTGAATAGCACAACCCATGCATCACAATTCATATTAACCTCAAATCATTCATGGCCTCTAAGTGGCAACAACTACACAAACCAGTGGGTTGCTCATCGCCAACCCACTACACCCTCACCCTCACCCTCAAACTGGTGACATGGTCTTTTGGGACTTACTAGGCTGTTAATCACCCTCGGTCCACCGATAGCCTCTCCTCCACACCGTAGCTCGCCTGGTCTACTCCCACGATTCAGCACAATTCGAAACCAAATCAGGAGGTGCCTACTGATGGGAGCCCTCTGTCAGGACGGCCTGTCTAACGCTGAGAAGTCCCTACACGGATCCAACGAAGGGAAGAGAAACAGCCTACTCACACGGATACGATCCACTTGGATCCGCCGACACCCATCTCAACTCTACAAATGTCATGAATTCTTCAGAATTCCTCCAGGGCGCATAACTAAGATGCGGGGAAGCATATATTATAACCACAAGGTTATAATATTCTCTAAGGCATGCTAATTACAAAACTCGCATTTGATTTAAATAAATTAAACTAAATGGGACGCATGCGTAGGTCGAGGCTTCCCTAGCATGAAAACATGGTATCAGGATGCTTGGGCCTTTGCACATATCATAAGGGTGCATATCCCTAACATGCAAGGCCTAGGGTGGCATGGATACTACATAATAATCATGCATGCATAGTTTACAATTAATACTATCTAATATGCAATTATGGTGCCCCAGGGGAGGGCAATGCACGCCTACGTGCATCGAACGCCCCCCAAATGGGTTGGATTGTCCCACTCACAATATCCGGGTCGTAGCCTGACCGCCCGTCAAGATCTGCAAGACATGGGAAACCAAAATGGTGAGTAAAATACATAAATACATACTAAATACATACAAAAATACGCTAGAAATACCCAACACTCGGACAAGCATGCATACGGACCCGTACGCACGCGAGTCCGAGTGCCCCGACACACTCTCGCACCCCCAGGCAGCCATGCGCACGGCCACCCGCACGCGCACGCACGGGGGCGCACGCACGCACGCAGACCCGCGCCCCAGCCCGCGCGCCCAGGCACTGCCGCGCCTCTGCCCGCACGCCCAGACATGCCGCATGCTCGTGCGCACGCCCGCGCGTGCCCGCGCGCATTGCGCGTCCTGCCCCGGGTGCACCCGCTTGCACTGCGCCCCAGCGCAGCACCTCGCGTGCACACCCGCACGCACTGTGCCCCAGCGCAGTACCCCAGCGCGCACCCCACGCGCACGCTCTCTCGCCCCGCGCGCACTGCGCCCCCTGCGCAGCACCCGCACGCACGCCCGCGCGCACGCGCCAGCTCGCCCGACTGCGCGCTTGCCTTGCCTGCGCGCACAGGCCCGCGCGCACGCGCAGCGATGATCCCGCACGCGCTCCCGAGCCACTCCACCACCCCCACAGCCCCCAACAGCCCCCCCCCCCTCCAACACCCCAACCACCATGCATGCCATGCATACCCAAAAACACATCCTAATCAAGCATCTAGACGAGGAAAGGAAGGAAAGAAAGCTCGCCCAAGGAGAGGAAGGGAAGGGGAGGAAATCGGGTGCTCTTCTCGCACCGATTCGCCACCTCCAAGACCACCACCATCAAGCCTTCTTCTCAGCCAAAGAAGGGCTGAAAACAGGGGAGAAAAGGGGCTAAGATAGGAGGAAAAACAAGGGGAAATGGAGATCCAAGACCATAGAAAGATAGATCGGGTCCTCACCTATCTTTTCTCCTTCAATGGCTTCTTCTTTTGAACACTCTAACTAGGTCAAATGGGGGATTTAAAGAGAGGGTGGTGAGAGCTTTTGAGAGAGCTTGAGAGAGAAGATGATGAATAGGGAGGGGGAACTATTCTTGGGCGTGGACCTCCTTAAGTCACCACACACACACCACACACACACTGACACACTCACCACTCACTTACACTTAGAATTAAATTAGGTTAAGCTAGGTTTAGGTGAGCTTTGACCATTGTCAACCCAACCACACAAAAAACCAAAACTAATTGACCAAGTCAAGGGTCAACTTTGACCAAGTCAAGTCTCCCAATGACTTTTCGCTTGGTCAAAACCCGGATACGATTCGGAACTGCAAAATTCTGAAACGTTACCGGAATTCGATGAAATTTTCGTGAGTGGATTGAAATGGCACCAGGACACATAATATGCAGTTAGATTTTCAATCGGAGCTCTCAAACTCAGGGTGATAGCCAAAAGTTTGAAATTTTAGCGGTTCCGATCGAAAAACGAAAAAGTTGAAAAACTGCTAGAATGCTCCAATGGTGACCAGAAGGTAAAAAGTGACCCATATATAACACGTATCGTGTGAGTAGGCTGTTTTCTCCCCTTCGTTGGATCCGAGTAGGGACTCCCCGGCGTTGGAAAGCTGTCCTGACAGAGGGCTCCCATCTGTAGGTACCTCCGATGCGTCAGACGGTGCTGATCGTGGGAGTATACCAGGTAGAGGCTATGGAGTGAGGGAGAAGCTACTGGTGGACCAAGGGTGGAGAGCAATCTAGTATGTCCCAAAAGGCCCATGGCACCCCTAAAGGGTGAGGGTGGGCTGGGTCGGCGATGTTACGACCCACTAGCTTGTACAGTTACTCCCGTTTAGGGACTTTAATTATTTTAGGGTTAATATGAGTTGTGTTGCATAGATTGTTGTTTATGCCCGTGTTTTGATATCTCGATAAGTGATTATCGAGAGTAGTTGTTTCTCATTGGGTTCGCTTTGCGAACATGGGATCGCTCTCCCCTTCGTTGGATCCAAGTAGGGACTCCCCGGCATTGAAAAGCTGTCCTAACAGAGGGCTCCCATCTATAGGTACCTCCGATGCGTCGGACGGTGCTGATTGTGGGAGTATACCGGTAGAGGCTACGGAGTGAGGGAGAGGCTACCGATGGACCAAGGGTGTAGAGCGGTGAGTTGAAGAGGCCGAGTGTAGCTGTCCTGACAGAGGGCTCCCATCCGTAGGTACCACCGATGCATTCGGGAGAGTACTGATCGTGGGAGTATACCAGGTAGAGGCTACCCGAGAGAGGGTTAATGAATGATATTGGTGAGGGTGAGGATGAGGCGAAGACACATCGCCGCGTGACCCATTCGTTGTTCGACCGTTCCCATAGTTGTTGGGTCCGGTCTCGTAATCGATGTTCAAGGAAATCGTTGGGCAGTTATCTAGATGTAGATGATCCAGTAGTGTTGTGTAGACCAGTAATTCCGGGTCTCTTCGACTGACGGTATGGTCTCTCCCCAAAAGTCCCAAGAGTCTCTCACAGGATAGTGATTGTGTATTCGAGTCTGTAATAATGCTTTTGATTTACAGACATTGTTTATATATTATGCTTTCGCTTTTCAGTCAGTTATCATTATCTTGCTTTGCCGCCTTGTGTATTGTTGTTGGAGTCTTTATTGACCTCAGGTATTGATAGCTGATATTCCTTACTGCCACGTCTCGGGGACGGCCGCCCTGTGGCGTGACAGGTATACTCCCACGATCAGTATGCTTCCGAATGCATAGGTGGTACCTGCGTGTCACGCCCCGGGCGTCCCCGGAACGCGGCAAGTGTATATATGATTTCAGTCTAACAGGAGTTCAATAATATACTCACACAACAGCTAAAATGACAACACAGACAAAAGCAGGGCTGACATGATATATACACAAATAGCGGAAGCTAAAAGACTGAATCTGTAATCCAAAAACATATTACAGACTCGATACATAATCAACTGTCCTGTGAGAGCCAATATAGACGAAGACATCCAAATAATATACAAACGCGTGCCCAAGCACGGAATATAACACATACAAATCAAAAGGGATGCTGATAGCCTCTGATACCCGCGGGACGTGGCGCTACTCCGCTACTAATGAAGTCCCTCGGGGAGATCCTCCTCCAGATCCGACTCAGATGACACTGGGGAAAAATATTATGCGAGGGGTGAGCCACACGCTCAGTGAACAGCACAACCCATGCATCACAGATATATTAACCACCAGAGTTTATTAACCACAATCCCATTATACAAGCCACAAAATGGCAAGAACTATACAATCCAGTGGGTCACTACTGCCAACCCACTACACCCTCACCCTCACCCCTCAATAGGTGACAAAGGATATTGGGACTTACAATCCAGTGGGTCGCCACATCGCTGACCCACCACACCCTCACCCTCACCCCTCAATATGGTGACATAGGATATTGGGACTGACTAGGCTGATGGTCACCCTTGGTCCACCGATAGTCTCTCCCCACTCCGTAGGCCGAACACCCCCACATTCAGCATAGTCCGTCCCAAATCAGGAGGTGCCTACTGATGGGAGCCCCTGCCCGGGACAGCCTTTCCAACGTCGGGGTAGTCTCTACACGGATCCAACGAAGGGAACAGATCAGCCTATCCATCGCATATGATCCACTCGGATCCGCAGACAACACATCACAACAACTCTAATGTCATGAATTCTTCAGAATTCCACCAGGGCGCATAACCAAGATGCGGGGAACATATATATACTAATTATTAACAAGAGGTATAATAATAATTATTAACAAGAGTTATAATATTATTGGGAAAAGAAACCTTGGAAGGGCAGCGTGAGGTCCCGATATAGGACATCCCGACAACCAAACAAGGAACACGGAGTACCCTAGCCCGGGTCTCAATGTTGACCTCGCAAGGCCCCTCCCTATAATATTATACAAGGCATGCTAGCAATCAATTATATAAATTAAACTAGTAGGACGCATGCATAGGCCGAGGCTTCCTAGCATGAGAACAAGGCAACAGGATGCACGGCTCTTACACATATCCTAAGGGTGCAAGTCCCTAACATACAAAGTCTAGGGTAGCATGCATACTACATTTTTATCATGATTGCATGGATTACACATTACAACAAGTTAATATAAACCCATGGTGCCCCAGGGGAGGACGGTACACGCCCAAGTGCATATAACGCCTCCCTACTAGGTTGGATTGTCCATCTCACTGATAGTCGGGTCGTCGCGCGACCGTCCGTTAAGTCTGCAAAATAGGGTAATCAATTCGGTGAGTAAAATACCCAAATAAATCCAAAAATAAAATAAAATACACAACACTCGGACAAGTGTACATACGGCCTGTACGCACGCGAGCCCGAGCACTCCGACTCACTCCCGAACCCCTGGGCAGCCGCACGCACGGCCACCCGACCCAGGCGCACTGCCGCGCCCCAACCCGCCCGCCCAGTCGCACGGCCGAGCCCAGCCCGCACGCCCGGACACCCCGCCGAGCCTCCCGGGTGCACCGCGCGCCCACTGCGCCCCAGCGCAGCAACCCGCGCGCACAATGCCTCGCCCCGCGCGCACCCCGCACGCACCACCCGCTCGCATCACCCACTCGCACCACCCGCTCGCACCACCCGCTCGACCAGCCCTGGGTGCACCCGCGCGCACTGCGCCCCAGCGCAGCGCCCCGCACGTGCACCCGCCCGCACTGCGCCCCAGCGCAGCGCCCGCACACCTGCCTGCTAGCACCGACTGCTCGCCCTACGCGCACTACGCCCCCTACACACCACCCGCTCGTCCACGCGCCCCTGCGCAGCGCTCCGCGCGCACGCCGCGCACTGCGCCCAGCGCGCCTGACCGCACGCGCCCAGCGAGCCCGTCAGCACGCGCCCAGCGCGCCTGCCCGCAGCTCGCCCGCATGCGCCTGCCTGCCTGCGCGCGCCGCTGCCCGCATGTGCCCGAACCGAGCACTGTCAGCCTGCGCGCTGCCAGCCTGCCCCAGCACTGCCTGCCTGCGTGCACAGCCTACCCGAGACAGCCCTTCCACCACCCCGACGGCCACCAACGGCCTCCAACCGCCTCCCACCGCCACCAACGGCCACCCTCCACCACCCACAGCCACCCCAACTCAAAAGCATCCTCCTAACAAGCATCTAAGCAAGAAAAGGAAGGAAAGAAGGCTTACCCAAGGAAGGAAGGGAAGGAAGGGAAGTTCAGTTGCTCTCCGCGCACCGAAACACTTCTTCAAGGACCACCACCACCGAGCTCTTCCTCAGCCCTCGAAATGGTTGAAAACAGAGGAGAAAGGAGGGCGTGAGAAGGGGCTAAACACACCGGAACTCGAATCTGAGACCACCGGTGGATAGATCGGGAGGAGATCTAACCTTTCTCTTCTTTGGGTTTTAGGTTTTGACCCCCTGAACTAGGTCAAATGGTGGTTTTAAAGAGGGAGAAAGAGAGAAATTTTGGAGACAACGATGAATAGGGGGGGTTTTTGTCTTGGTCGAGGGATTTATCTATACTCACACCCACACCTCACACACTCACACCCCCTAATTAGATTAGCCCTAATAAGGTTTAGGCTAGGTTTAGGTGATCTAAGTACACTTTGACCCTAGTCAACCCAACCAAACTAAAATCCAAAACCTTTTGACCAAGTCAAAAGTTAACCTTGACCAAGTCAAGTCTCCCAATGACTTCTTGCCCGGTCAAAACCCGTATACGCTTCGGAACTGTAAAATTCTGAAACGTTACCGGAATTTGATGAAATTTTCGTGAGTGGCTTGGAATGTCACCAGGACACATAATATGCAGTTAGATTCTCGATCAGAGTCCTCAATCTCAGGGCGATAGCTAACAGCCCAAAATTTTAGCGGTTCCGATCGAAAAATGAAAAAACCGAAAAACTGCCAGAATGTCCCAACGGTTACCAGAAGGTTAAAAGTGACACATATATAACACTGTGGATAGGAGCCCTCTGTCAGGATAGCTTCAACCTGGCCCGCTTCAACACGGACGACATTGGGAGGAAACACTCCATGTTCGCAAAGCGAACCCAATGGAAAAACAACTACTATCGATAATCACATATCGATGATATCGAATACTATTGTACTCCCACACGGTTGCGTCGCTCGGACACAAGGGGGGGTTGCCTCTGTTCTCACGCAGAAATAATCCCAAGGCACATAACCCAACAGGCGGTTCATATACACGCCTAGCACGGGTAAGCCTAGCTTAATGCCACAACTACCGGCTTAACAAAACCGATAAGATAATGAATTCTCCTGAATTCCAAACGAGTGCATCGCTCGGATGCACGGGGCGATTACATCGCTAGCGCTCTAACTAATAAGGTACAACCCGACAACGGGTAATACCCACGCCTATTTCAGATAGGCCTAATCAGTTTTAACATGCGCATATATATATCTAGGAGAATTATATCTAGTTATGTACATGAACTACATGCACGATAACCTATCAAATAATTATAGGGATACTCCCTAACATGGATTTACATCATAATAAATCATACAACATGCATACATGGCCATTAATCACATAAGCACACAAGGCCTAACTTAAGCATGCGTTGGATATCGCCAACTTAAAAGGGAAGGGTCAAGCGCGGTCTCGCGCACTAATAGGTGAATGCCAATATACCAAATGAACTCGAGTCGAGTAGGAAATCGCCTCTACTTACTCAGTTCGTGCAGAGGGAGAGGGTGAGAGAGATCATCATCTCATGAAGTTGGTCATAGCTTTGCCCCATTAGCATGGGTGCAACAACTACACCACGCCCTCGAGTCTTATCGCAAGGGAATATTAGGCAGGTGCCCGTTATTAACCCAGACTTAATCATGCTGGATATTCCAATTAATATGGTGGGAGTAGTATTACAATACTACCTAAGGCATGCCATATTCTATACATCCATACACATTACAGAAATACATGCCCATACTAGAGGGGCGCATGCAACACAATCATTCATACATGGATACAATACATGCAATATAAGCCTAGCATGCAAGATATCTAACATATTATAGTTTAAGCATGGCCATACTACTTATCTACACAAGTAGTATAGCTAGGGTGCCCCATTGATGCGCGACGCACGACTACGCGCGTCGAGCGCATCTCGAGGGGGGGGATTGGATCAAACCACTCACCGCAACCCGGGACCTCGCGCATCCCATCCGACGAGATCTGCAAGGTAAGGGCATCAAATTTGGTGAGTAACATCATAATATAACACTTAGAAATTACTAGAAATACCAAAGACTTAGACATGCACGCATACGGGCTCGCACGCATGCGAGCACGCACGTACGCACGCATGCCCGAGTGCCTCAGCAGCTACCCGAGCCCCTGGGTAGCCCCGCGCATGCCCCAGCATGCGTGAGCACGCGCACGCACGCGCACACGCGCGCACTGGCACCCTGCCGCATGCCCAGGTGTGCCCAGACAACCTGCCCCGCGCGCGCGCGCGCTCTTGCGCGCACGACCCGCGCGCACCGCGTGCGCTGCCAGCGTCCGCACGAACCTGCACGCTCGCTACGCGCCTGCCTGCGCCTGCCAGCGCCCCTTTGCGCGTGCGACCGCGCGCGCGCTCAGCACTCCCCAACCTTTTTTAACCCCTCCCCCACACTTCTCACTCACCCTAAACCAACTACCTAGCATGCATGACTTCCCAACAACCCCTAAGCCATGAAAAACCAAAGAAAAGAAGGGGAAGAGCTCACCTAGGGAGGGGGAATGAAAGGGGGAGATTCGGGGGCCCTCAATGCACCCGCGACCACCTCGACCACCACCACCACTACCACCACCTCCACAGCCCTCCTCAGCCTTCTTTGGCTTGCTCTTCCTCCTTCACCTTCCCCTTCCTTTGCTTCTTCCTCCTCCTTCTCCACACATACAAAGAGAAGAAAAAGACCAAGAGAGGGAGAGAAAGAGAGATCCACGAGTTGGGAGAGAGGGGGAGAGAGAGAGGGCAAAAAGGTCATTTCCATGCCCAAATAGTGTTTTGGGGTGACCATAAGGGGGTGGTGAGGTTAGGGTTAGGCTCACCCTCACTCAACCACTTATTTTTGCTTTATTGGGAAGTGTACGGAGAAGCACCACACACTCGAAAATATCTCACCCACCGAAACCCAGTAACGGCCAAACCCGGATGCAATTCGGAACTGCATATTTTTCAAAACGTTACCAGAATTTGATGAAATTTTTATGGGTAGTGCTAAACGGTACCAGGACCCATAATATGCAGTTAGATTTCCAATCATAGTACTCTAACTCCCGCAGGTGGCTAAAAGCCAAAATTTTAGCGACTCCGATCGAAAAGGAAAAAGGTCTTGAATGACCCAGATGTGACCAAGGCTTAACTGAAATGGCTCCAAATGACACATGCATAACATTCTCCGCCACTTAGGAAATTTAGTCCTCGAAATTTAAGGAAACCCAAAGGGAAGACCAAATGTAGCAAGTATCACGCATAGACCTTTTGCTTCCAAGTGGTCTATGCACAAGACTGGCGCTACCGACACACTGTAATCAAAGAAACGGTCTTAACGTTGAGCCACTTCTCATGCTGGTCCTTCACCACGATCCACAGCTCCACAAATGACAAATCCAACTCGAGGATGAGGCGGTAGAACAAATGAGATTTGCAGGATCGTGAACAAAACGCCACAGCCATGAAACAAGGATGACGTCGTAGGCATGAGCCAGCTGTGGGGGAAAGGCTACACGACAAGCCACCTCCCCAATCCACTCAATGACAAGAAACGGTCCGATGAAGGGCCAACTCAGCTTGCCCCGAACGTCAAAACATAGGATGCCCTTAAAATGGGAAACCTTCACGAAAACATGGTCGCCAAACCCGAAGGTAGGCTCCTGGCGACGATAACCTGTGTAGCCCTTCTGTTGATTCTGGGAGGTGTGGATGCACACATGAACCAACCTGGCCACTACAAGGTCAAATAAATAACTTGTGGCCCCTCTTACTGGCGCTCCTCAACAGTCCCAACACAAGGGAGGTATAAAACTGCGCCTGTAGAGTGCCCTTCACAGTACCATTAGGATGCTCGAATGGCAATCGTCTTGCAGGCATACCCCAACAAATGGGTGGTGCCTCACCCAACTGCCCTTATCATCGAGCACGCAGGCACTTAGCATGTCCTCCAAGGTCTGAATCGTCTTCTTTGTCTGGCTGTCCATCAGCGATGAAACGCTATACTTAAATAGAGGCTCGTGACAAAGCCTGCCAAGGCTGCGCCACAACCTCAAAGTAACCCTCGCGTCTCAACCTGAAATAGCGCCGACCGGAGTGCCATTAAGACGAACAATCGCGAAGGTGGAAACCCATGTCAAGGTGTCCAGAGACTCAATCAGTCGGATTAGGGAGGGAAGCGCGGACTTAGTCACTCGGTCAATGATCACCTAGACAGCGTCACGACTCGAACGTGACTTTAGCGAGTCCGCAACAATCCCTGATAACCCACTCCCACATCCACTGAGGAATCTCCATGCACTAACGCTTTCCACTCAATGATGATTCTCAAACTTTGCCTGAGGGCATGCCAACCTGGGGAAACAAGGTCACCCATATCGCCTTTTCATCGCACCACTAGCAATCTCAATGAAGACTACCCCAAAGTAGTCCATGGAAGCCTAATAAAACTTTTGAGATCCATGAAGGCATCCGGCGCATTCGTCAACCCTGATAGCAGTACTTAAAACTCGTAGTGCCCAAAACGGTCACGAAGGGCCATCTACGGGATGTCCAATTCCCGGATCTCTAACTTATGGTACCCTTGTGCGAAGATCGATCTAACAGTAGACACTCGCTCCCAGAGCTGGTCAAACAGATCATCGATTCACAGCATAGAGTACCTGATCTTCAACCCTTACAGGAAGATCAAAACAACACCACGAACATTTAAGTCTAGATTCTGCTCCTCGAGCATGGCTGGCACTCATGATGACACTTACACGCTTAGTAAGCCGCTCAACCGCACTTAATCCACAAGACACGCAATAAGGCGGATCTCCGAACCTCGACAATGCCTACGCGACGTCATCTATCTGATAAGGCGGTTGAGTCCCATCACGAACGCTAGCATCGCGTCTCCTCGTCAGGGCGGCCGTCCCCGAGACGTGGCAATAATGAAATATCAGCTATCAATACCTGAGGTCAACAAAAACTCCAACAACAACACACAAGGTGGCAAAGCAAAGATAATGATAACTGACTGAAAAACGGAAGCATAAGATATCAACAATGTTTGTAAACCAAAAACATTATTACAGACTCGAATACACAATCACTATCCTGTGAGAGCCAAGTCTAGACTAAATAAAATACAACCTGTGTCACATGCACAATTTACAATACATAAAATGACTCTAGGACTGCTGACAGCCTCACACTCACCACCCGTCAGAAGAACGCTCCACGCCCATAAGACCATGCCACAGGGAAGCTCCAGCTCCACGCCCAACACTGCCCTTGAAAAGAAACAGTATGCGAGGGGTGAGCTACAAGCTCAGTGAGTGGCTAGAAACCAATCACCAATACAACAGTTCAATACCAAAGCAATTTCCTTTCAAGGAAAACATGGGTGGAAACCCAATGGATAACAAGGTCACGCGGCGGCGCGACCAACCTCACCCTCACCCTCACTCCCGGAGGAAGACTCTTGGGACTTTTGGGGAGAGACCATACTGTTGGTCGAAGAGACGCGGAATTACTGGTCCACACAACACTACTGGATCACCAACCTCACCCTCACCCTCACTCCCGGAGGGAGACTCTGGGGACTCTTGGGGAGAGACCATACCGTTGGTCGAAGAGACGCGGAATTACTGGTCCACACAACACTACTGGATCATCAATCCCCGAGATAACTGCCCAATGATGTCTTTGAACATCGGTACGCAACCGGACCCAACAACTATGGGAATGGACGAACAACGAATGGGTCACGTGGCGACGTGTCTTCACCTCATCCTCACCCTCACCCTCACCCTTTAGAGGTGACATAGGACTTTTGGAAGAGACTTAGACTGCTGTACACCCTTGGTCCACTGGTAGCCCTTTCCCCACGTAGACTCTACCTGGTATACTCCCACGATCAATACGCTTCTGAACGCATCGGTGGTACCTACGGATGGGAGCCCTCTGTCAGGACAGCTTTTCCAACGCCGGGGAGTTCCTACATTGGATCCAACGAAGGGGAGAACGATCCCACGCTCACAATATCATTCGTTAGCCTTGTGCCGGGTAGCCTCTACCTGGTACATCTTGCCGCATGCATCGATAGTACCTATAGGTGGGGGCCCTCTATCAGGATAGCTACAACCTGGGCCGCTTCAACACGGATGACATTGGGAGGAAACACTCCATGTTCGCAAAGCAAACCCAATGGAAAAATAACTACTCTCGATAATCACATATCGATGATATCGAATACTATTGTACTCTCACACGATTGCGTCGCTCGGACACAAGGGGGATACCTCTGCTCTCACGTAGAAATAATCCCAAGGCACATAACCCAACAGGCGGTTCATATACTCGCTTAGCACGGGTAGGCCTAGCTTAATGCCACAACTACCGGCTTAACAAAACCGATAAGATAATGAATTCTCCTGAATTCCAAATGAGTGCATCACTCGGATGCACGGGGGAATTACATCGCTAGCGCTCTAACTAATAAGGTACAACCCGACAACGGGTCATACCCACGCCTATTTCAGATAGGCCTATCAGTTTTAACATGCGCATATATATATATATCCAGGAGAATCATATCATAACTATGTGCATGAACCATATGCACAATCATCTAATAATTGACCATAAGGGTGACCCCTAACATGGATTTACATCATAAACAACAAATCATACAACATGCATACATGGTATGGCCCACTTAAACATGCATACGTGGCCATTAATCATATAAGCACACAAGGCATAACTTAAGCATGCGTTGGATATCAGATATCACCAACTTAAAAGAAAGGGTCAAGCGCGATCTCGGGCACTAACAGGTGCATGCCAATATTCCAAACGAACCTGAGTCGAGTAGGAAATCGCATCTACTTACTCAGTTCGTGCAGAGGGAGAGGGCGAGAGAGATCATCATCTCAAGAAGTTGGTCATAGCTTTGCCCCATTAGCATGGGCGCAACAACTACACCACGCCCTCAAGTCTTATCGCAAGGTAATATTTGGCAGATGCCCGTTATTAACCAAGACTTAATCATGCTAGATATTCCAATTAATATAGTGGGAGTAGTATTACAATACTACCTCAGGCATGCCATATTCTATACATCCATGCACATTACAGAAATACATGTCCATACTAGAGGGCGCATGCAACACAATCATTCATACATGGATACAATACATGCAATATAAGCCTAGCATGCAAGATATCTAACATATTATAGTTTAAGCATGGCCATACTACTTATCTACACAAGTAGTATAGCTAGGATGCCCCATCGATGCACGACGCACGACTACACGCATCAAGCGCATCTTGAGAGGGGGGGGGATTGGATGTTGTGCCTGTGTCATTTGGAGCGCTCTGATTGAAAATTGGTTACATAATTTTTCCCTAGAAGTTATGTATTCCCGATTTGGTATTTGGATTTGATTTTGTTAAAATCCAAGATGAAGAGGTTTAAATATGATTTTATTATGAGATGTCCAGTTTTGAGTTAGCTTTCGTGCAAAAGTGGAATCAGATCAACTGGATTCATGTAGTAAAAGTTATGGGTATTTTTCCAAGTATACCCCGGGGATGGAAATTCTGGCAGCAGCCCTGTTCTATGTTTAGCTTTAATTTCGGAATAGCTGGAGAGATTATTTGATCTTGGCATAAACATGAAAGTTGTAGATAATCTTCTTGGCTTTCCAACGGACTTGGAATTGTGCAATTCAGAGCTATATCGAGGAAGTTATGGCTGTTCCAGTGAAGCATGCGCAGAATTTCTAAGTCAGGGATGAAACGGCCATTTCCATCCCTCTTTAGATATTTATGTGTGCATCCAAAATATCTTCTCTCTCTCTCTCTCCCTCTCACTTCCACGCCCATCATCTTGGCCCTCTGTTCTCTCTTTTCAAAGCCCCCCTAGGTGTTTGTTTTATTTCCCCAAAGAGAAGGAGATGGTGGAGGAGGAAGTGATGGTGAGTTTTTGGGTTGTGGTTGTTGATCTTCTCTTCTCTCAAGCTCCCCCTCATGATCCTTCCCCCCTGATTTGCAGCCAAAGGAGGCTAAGGAGGGCTGTGGAGATGGTGGTAGTTGTTATATATGTGTCACTTTTAGCCTGCTGGTAACCGTTAGAGCGTTCTGGTAGTTTTTCATTTTTTTTTTCGGTTTTCGATTGGAACCGCTAATTTTTGGACTGTTAGCTATCGTCCTAAGTTGGAGGACTCCGATTGGAAATCTAACTGCATATTTGGTGTCCTGGTGCCATTTTTGGCCTCTCACGAAAATTTCATCGAATTCCGGTAACGTTTCTGAAATTTCACAGTTCCGTGGCGTATCCGGATATTTTAAGTGACTTGCTATATAAGGGAAATCTAAAATCTGATTGGCACTATTCATCATCCCTACCAAAAAGCTTTCTCTCTCCCCTTCTCCATTTTTCAAGCTTTTGAGCCCCTTAGAGACCTTAAACCCTAAAACCTAAAGCATAGGAAGTGTAGATCGGGTCCCGATCTACACCCCGGTGCTTTCAAATCCGGATTCCGGTGAGTTTTGCCCCTCCATCCCCCCTCTCTTCTTCCCTGATTTGGGCCATTTCGAAGGCCGAGAGAGATCCGGGCGTTGGAAGCCTTTTGGGAAAGGTTTCGGTGCGCGGAGAGCTACTGGACATCCCTTCCTCCCCTTGGTAAGCCCTTTTTCCTCTCTTTCCTTCCATAGATGTATGTTAGGGGGGTGGATTTGGGGTTGGGTGGTGGTCGGCGGCGGTGGGTGGCCGTCAGAGGGCTGTTGGTGGCAGTTGGAGGCGGTTGGGGGCCGTCGGAGTGGTGGTTGGCTGTCTCGAGCGGGCTGGCAGGCTGTCCCGGGCAGGCTGGCAGGCAGGCAGTGCAGCAGGCGGAGCAGATGGCAGGGTGCGCGCGCGCGTGCGCGCCGATGGAGCTGGGCGCTGGGCGCTAGGCGCTGGGTGCTGGCGGGCGCAGTTGGGCGCACAGTCGCGCGCGGGTGCGCGCGGAGTGGTCGCGCAGGTGCGCGCGGGTGCTGGCGCGAGCGGAGGTGTGCGCGGGAGTGCACGCGGGTGCGCGCGGGCGCGCGTGGGCGTGCGCGCGGGCGTGCGCGCGTGCGGCAGGGCACCTGGGCACTGTGCCTGGGTGCGGGGCAGGGCGCCTGGGCATGCGCCTGGGCGCGGAGCTGGGGACCAGTGCGTGCGCGTGCTGGGGCGTGCGTGCAGTGCGCGCGGGGGCGCGCTGGGATGGATGCGCGGTGCGCGCGGGCGCGCGCGAGGGTGCGCTTGCGTGCGGCAGTGCGTCGGGGCGCGCGGGCAGGCGCGCGGCAGTGCGCCGATGGTGCCGGGGTGTGTGCGTGCGTGCGGATGCGGGTGGCTATGCGTGCGGCTGCCCGGGGGGTTCGGGAGTGAGTTGGGGTGCTCGTACTCGCGTGCGTACAGGCCGTATGTACGCTTGTCGAGTGTTGGGTATTTTAGTGTATTTTTGGGGTATTTGTGTATTTTACTCACCAAGTTGATTACCCTATCTTGCAGATTTTGACGGACGGTCGCGCGACAACCCTATCTCCGGTGAGTGGGACGACCCAACCCAGTCTGGGAGGCGTTACATGCACTTGGGCGTGTACCGCCCTCCCCTGGGGCACCATAGTAAATATTAACCTATTTAATATGAAAAGCTATGAAAGCATGATAATCTGTAGTATGCATGCCACCCTAGATTTGTATGCTAGGGACTTATACCCTTAGGACCCGTATAAGAGCCATGCACCCTGTTATCATGTTTCCATGCTAGGAAAGCCCCGACCGATGCATGTTCCCATTTAGTTTATTTATTTAAATAAAATGCGAGCATGTGATTATTAGCCTGTTTTAGCGAATATCATAGGGGAGGGGCCTCGCGAGGACAGCGGTGAGACCCGGGCTAGGGTACTCCGTGTTCCTTGTTTGGTTGTCGGCATGTCCTATATCGGGACCTCACGCTGCCCTCCCAAGGATTCTTTCCCCGTTAATATTCCAACCTTGTTATAACTATTATGCATGTTCCCCGCATCTTGGTTATGCGCCCTGGAGGAATTCTGAGGAATTCAGGACATTAGAGTTGTTATGATGTGTTGTCTGCGGATCCGAGTGGATCAAATGCGATGGATAGGCTGTTCTGTTCCCTTCGTTGGATCCGTGTAGAGACTACCCCGGCGTTGGAAAGGTCGTCCCGTGCAGGGGCTCCCATCAGTAGGCGCCTCCTGATTTGGTAGAAGGACTGCGCTGAATGTGGGAGTGGCCAAACGACCTACGGAGTGGGGAGAGATTATCGATAGACCAAGGGTGACCAACAGCCTAGTCAGTCCCAAGAGCCTAGGTCACCTATTGAGGGTGAGGGTGAGGGTATGGTGGGCCGGCGATGTGGCGACCCACTGGATTGTAAGTCCCAATATCCTTGGTCACCCAGTGAGGGTGAGGGTGAGGGTGTAGCGGGTGGCGGTAGCGGCCCGCTGGTTTTGTGTAGTTAGTCCCAATATCCTTGGTCACCCATTGAGGGTGAGGGTGAGGGTGTAGTAGGTTGGCGGTAGCGACCCACTGGTTTGTGGAGTTGTTGCCATTTTGTGGCTTGAGTAATGTGATTGTGGATTAATAATATCTGGTTGTGGTTAATATAAGCTGTGATGCATGGGTTGTGCTGTTCACTGAGCGTGTGGCTCACCCCTCGCATAATATTTTTCTCCAGTGTCATTTGAGTTGGATCTGGAGGAGGAGCTCCCCGAGGGACTTCATCAGTAGCGGAGTAGCGCCACGTCCCGCGAGTATCAGAGGCTATCAGCATTCCTTTTGCTTGTATGTATTATATTCCGTGCTTGGGCACGTGTTTGTGTATTATTGGGATGTCTTGGTATATATATTGGCTCTCACAGGACATATGATTATGTATCGAGTCTGTAGTATGTTTTGATTACAGATTCAGCCTTTTTAGCTTCCGCATTTGGTGTATATATTATGTCAGCCCTGCTTTTATCTGTGTTGTCATTTTAGCTGTTGTGTGAGTATGTTATTGAACTCCTGTTTACTGATATCATATATACACTTGCCGCGTCCCGGGGTCGGCCGGCCCTGGGGCGTGACAGTAGTGGTGGTGGTGGTTGAGGTGGTCGCGGGTGCGTCGAGGGCCTCCGAACCTCCCCCTTTCGTTTCACCTCCCAAGGTGAGCCTTTCCCCTTCTTTTCTTGATTTTTATGGCTTAGGGTTGGTTGGGAGGGTCATGCATGTTGGGTAGATGTGTTAGGGTGTGTGTGAGGGGTTGGGAAGGGTTAAAATGGGGTTAGGGTTGGCTGGGCGCGCATCGGGAGTTGTCTGCGAGCGTGCGCACGCAGGCGCGCGCAGGAGGGCGCTGGCAGGCGCAGTAGGGCGCGCAGACGCGCGCGGGTGCGTGCGCGCGAGCGCGCGGGGTGGTCGCGCGGGTGCGTGCCAGTGCTAGCGCGAGTGGGAGTGCGCGCGGGCGCGAGCGGGAGTGCGCGTTGTTGGGGGCCAGTGCGTGTGCGTGCGTGCGCGTGCTGGGGCACGCGGGCTGGACGCGCAGTGCGCGTAGGCGCGCGGCAGTGCGCCGAGGGTGCTGGGGTTCGTGCGTGCATGCGCATTCGTGCGTGCGCGTGCGGGGGGCCATGCGTGTGGCTGCCCTAGGGTTCAGGTAGGTGTCGGGGCGCTCAGACTCGCGTGCATATGTGCGTGCTCGCATGCGTGCGAGTCCGTATTCATGCTTGTCCGAGTATTTGGGTTTCTAATGTTTTCTATGTGTAAATTGTGTTTTAACTCACCATATTGGATGCCCCTACCTTGCAGATCTCGTCGGATAAGATGCGCGAGGTCCCGGGTTGTAAGGTGAGTGGATCGATTCCAATCCCCCCCCCCCCCTCTCTATGGATGCGCTCGACCCGCATAGACGTGCGTCGCGCATCGATGGGGCCCCCTATCTATAGTATGAAAAAAACTATGCAATGCATGATTTATATGATGTAACCTTGCCATATTAGACCTTGTATGCTAGGGATATGCACTCATATATCATGTATAGAGGCCCATACATGCCTAGACACCATGTCCCTTGATTGGAAACCTAAGAAGATTATCTACAACTTTCATGTTTATGACAAGATCAAATAATCCGTCTAGCTAATCGGAAATTAGAGCTAAACGTAGAACAGGGATGCTGCCAGAATTTCCATCCCCGGGGTATACTTGGAAAAATACCCATAACTTTTACTACATGAATCCAGTTAATCTAATTCCACTTTTGTACGAAATCTAACTGAAAACTGGACATCTCATAATAAAATCATATTTAAACCTCTTCATCTTGGATTTTAACAAAATCAAATCCAAATACTAAATCGGAAATACATAACTTCTAGGGAAAAATTATGTAACCAATTTTCAATCAGAGCACTCCACCAAATGACACAGGCACAACATTGGATCAAACCACTCACCATACTCGGGACCTCACGCATCCCATCCGACGAGATCTGCAAGGTAAGGGCATCAAATTTGGTGAGTAACAACACATTATAACACTTAGAAATTACTAGAAATACCAAAGACTTAGACATGCACGCATACGGGCTCGCACGCATGCCCAAGTGCCCCAACACCTACCCGAGCCCCTGGGCAGCCCCACGCACGCGCGCCAAGACGCATGCCAAGACGCACTGCCCCGCGCGCACCGCGCACGCTACCAGCACCCGCGCGCACCAGCTCTGCTCGCGCGCACACACCCGCGCCCGCCTACGCTTGCCAGCGCCCCTCTGCGCGCACGCGCGCGGACAGACCTGCGCGCGCGCCTAGCACCCTTTTTAACCCCTTTAACCCCTCCCCCACACTTCTCACTCACCCTAAACCAATTACCTAACATGCATGACTTCCCAACAACCCCTAAGCCATGAAAAACCAAGAGAAGAAGGGGAAGAGCTCACCTGGGGGGGGGGGGGAATGAAAGGGGGAGATTCGGGGGCCCTCGATGCACCCTCAACCACCTCAACCACCTCAACCACCACCACCACTACCACCACCTCCACAGCCCTCCTCAGCCTTCTTTGGCTGCAAAACAGGGGGGGGGGGAAGACATGAGAGGGAGCTTGAGAGAGGAGAAACCAACAACAACAACAAAGGCACCCACACACACACACCTTTCTCTTCCTCCTTCACCTTCTCCTTCATTTGCTTCTTCCTCCTCCTTCTCCACACACACAAAGAGGGGAAAAAGAGACCAAGAGAGGGAGAGAAAGAGTGATCCACGAGTTGGGAGAGAGGGGGAGAGAGAGAGAGGGCAAAATGGTCATTTCCATGCCCAAATAGTGTTTTGGGGTGACCATAAGGGGGTGGTGAGGTTAAGGTTAGGCTCACCCTCACTCAACCACTTATTTTTCTTTATTGGGAAGCGTGCGGAGAAGCACCACACAATCGAAAATATCTCACCCACCAAAACCCAGTAACGGCCAAACCTGGATGTGATTCGGAACAACATATTTTTCAAAACGTTACCGGAATTCGATGAAATTTTTATGGGTAGTACTAAATGGTACCAGGACCCATAATCTGCAGTTAGATTTCCAATCAGAGTACTCTAACTCCCGTAGGTGACTAGAAGCCCAAATTTTAGCGACTCCGATTGAAAAAGAAAAAGGCACTGAATGACCCAGATGTGACCAAGCCATGGTCACATCTGGGTCATTCATGGCCTTTTTCTTTTTCGATCGGAGTCGCTAAAATTTTAGCTTTTAGCCACCTACGGGAGTTAGAGTACTCTGATTGAAAATCTAACTGCATATTATGGGTCCTGGTACTGTTTCGTACTACCCATAAAATTTTTATCGAATTCCGATAACGTTTTGAAAAATATACAGTTCTGAACCGTATCCGGGTTTTGAGAGTTCCTGGTTGGTCGAATAGTGTGAGATATTTTGGGGATGTGGTGACCCTTGGTAACCTTACCCCCACCTTGCTTGGGAAGAAGAAACCATTGGTTATTTGATATGTGAGTGGGTGAGCCTAACCCTAACCTCACCCCCCTTAAGGTCACCCCTAGGCACTATTTGGGCATGAAAATGACTTTTTTGCCCTCTCTCTCTCTCCCACTCTCCCATTTCGTGGAACACCTTCTCTCTCTCTCTTGGTCTCTTTTTTTCCCTCTTTGTGTGTGGAGAAGGAGGAGGAAGAAGCAATTGAAGGAAAAGATGAAGAAGAAGCACAAGAAAGAGTGAGAAAGGGTGAGTATGTGTTGTTGTTGTTGTTGTTGTTTCTCTTCTCTCTATCCCCTTCTCATGCCCCTTTGCACCCCTGTTTTCTGCCATGAAGGGCTTGAGGAGATGCTGATGAGGTGGTGGTAGTGGTGGTGGTGGTGGTGGTTGAGGTGGTCGTGGGTGTGTCGAGAACCCCACATCTCCCCATTTCCCTCCCCCTGTTTTGGTAAGGCAGCACCCTTTATTTTAAAGATCTCAGTGAATCTAGTATTTAGAGACACATTTTTAGGATTATGTCTTCATATGATATGATCATCTATGTGTCTAGTTGTTATATATGAAATTTGGGGTCATTATGATATCTGTGGTGTAAGTTAGAACCAGTTTTGCATGGCCTATCCAGATTCGCGTAGGAATTGACCTGCTTCTGGAAATAATTTGTTTCGGGCTTGTAGAGGCAAAATTAGTTCTAATGTCTTCATGGATTATGATCCCAGCATATCAGAGAATGTGCATGATTTATTTCATAATTTGTGGAAGTGTATTGGGTGCTGTGGAGACCAATTAGTAGGGCTGGTTGCAGCAGGTTTGGCAGTTTTGCTTGGTTGAGTGTCAAGGAGTTGTTTGCATGTGTCTTGGGTGATAATATGGAAGTATCAGGGGTTAGGGCCTTCATGAAGTAGGCTTATATGTGTGATAGGAGGTTCCATATTTTAATTGTGGATCATTAGTTGTGTTTTACAGATCTCGTAGACCAGATGCGCGACGATCCGGGTATCTGTGAGTGGTTTGATCCAACCCCCCCCCCCCCTCGAGATGCGCTCGACGCGTGTAGTCGTGCGTCGCGCATCGATGGGGCATCCTAGCTATACTACTTGTGTAGATAAGTAGTATGGCCATGCTTAAACTAAATATGCTAGATATCTTGCATGCTAGGGTTATATTGCATGTATTGTATCCATGTATGAATGATTGTGTTGCATGCGCCCCTCTAGTATGGGCATGTATTTTTGTAGTGTATATGGATGTATAGAATATGGCATGCCTTAGGTAGTATTGTAATACTACTCCGACCATATTAATTGGAATATCTAGCATGATTAAGTCTGGGTTAATAACGGGCACCTGCCTAATATTCCCTTGCGATAAGACTCGAGGGCGTGGTGTAGTTGTTGCGCCCATGCTAATGGGGCAAAGCTATGACCAGCTTTATGAGATGATGATCTCTCTCGCCCTCTCCCTCTGCACGAACTGAGTAAGTAGATGCGATTTCCTACTCGACTCAGGTTCGTTTGGAATATTGGCATGCACCTGTTAGTGCGCGAGATCGCGCTTGACCCTTTCTTTTAAGTTGGTGATATCCAACGCATGCTTAAGTGTAACGCCCCACATTTACCTAACCGTTTATCGGACGGTAAATGAGTCGCTACTAAACTTAATCCAAATATAAGATTAAGTGTAACGCCCCACATCTTTCCAGCTCTTTTTTTTTTATAACAATATAATAAAACAGATGATAATAAATATAAATAATATCCAATGTTTTTAAATCACCAATGGTCTTACAAAATATCAGAGTTTTGCGGAAACAAGATACTAAAAGGAAATACACAATAAACCACCCCTGTGGGAGCCATCTAAACTGAACAAACCCAAATAGTCGATCGTGACTATAATTCACATTTGAACCACTACTTCGAAGATATTCATGAAAGATGCGAAAAGCCCAAACTTCAATTTGATCCTCGAAATATGCGATACCTGGTTATGAAACAACCAGCCCATATCGAAAAGGGTGAGCAATTAACTCAGTGAATAAGCCCATTGACAAATTACTTCACGTGACAGTTATATATAAAAATAAGTTATATAAAATTCAGAATTTCTTTTAATAAATCTTTTATTTTATTAAATCGATTTAAAATCATGAACTTAAAAAAAAACATTTTAATGCAAGCACATGGCCCAATCCTTGGCCCACACAAGAAAAAGCATGAGAGTTAAATGATACAATCATATATATATATAAAATAAAGTTATATTAAAAACAAGAATTTCCTTTAATAAATCAATATAAATTCATGAGCTTAAAAAAATATATATTTTAAAGCAATCATGTGGCCCAATCCTTGGCCCACGTTGTAGAAATCATGAGGTTTAAATGATATGACCGGGTCGGGTTCTCAATCGGAAGAACCGTTTCCCCAAAATAGGTGTGCCAAGCCCCAAGCGACTAAATCGCTCAAAAAGCTCCCTCGAGGAGACGTCGGATCTAGAAGACGCTGATGGGTCGCCGCTGCCATCACTACGAGAACACCAGCACAGGATGCCCCGGTTGCTGCAAACTCCAAACAAAGGAATCCGCCGCTACAAGGAATGCTTTACCACACCCCTCACCGATCTTGGGACTCTTCGAGTCCTAGACCTTCCTCCCCAAAGGCGAAATACAACGGGGGGATTTATTCCTGAAATATGCTATGATGTGCATCTTAATAAAATCACCTAGGACTAGGTTGTCTCCACTAGTCCTAAATTTTTCCAAAAATATCAAAAATGATAATCCTTAATCCAAATATTATTTCAAAAACATAAGCATTAGAAAATGTATTACATTAATTCTTGAAACATGAATAGCATAATACATGCTATTTTAAATGACATAATGAATGAATTAAATCATGCAATTTTATTTAATAAAAATGCAATTTGACCAATATGAAAAAAATATCCAAATCATGCAAATTTATCACAATAAATATCATTGGCATATGAAATTCAGCGTTATAGAGCAAAAGCTCACATGAAATAAATCGATAAGCCCACTCACCTCGAATGGACCCTAGGTCCGGAGAATGAAGCCCGCAACAAAATTTACAACCTAGATGAACCAAATAAATTATTAATTAAAACCTATAATTCAAGCCTAGACCTAATTTCTCTAATCATAATCAATAGGTATAAATCTTTATACCCAATGATCTAAATTTATCTCATATAAATCATACAAAAGAAAATATAATAGAACCTAAGAAGAAGAATAAAAACCTATTTACCATCTAACCAAACACTAAAAGACAAAACCAGAAAAGATAAAACACAGAAAAAGACAATATCCAGAAAATTCAAAATAATAATAAAATAACAAAATTGATATAATAACATTAAAACATACATTTTTCTCTATAAAAATAAACTATTAATTAGTAAAAGTTGAAAGCAAATAAAACTTATCATCTTATGGATTTGTATAAATCATAAAACTAGTATGATAAATTAAAAACTCATAGTTTAATAATCTAAACACATATCTATTCTTTAAAATAAATGATAAATCAAAACCCTAAGTTTATGAAGACTCAAAAATCCAAATACCTAACATAGATCTAATAATAATAAATTATAGATCAAAACCCTTGTTTTTTTATTTATAAAATCATAAAAATCTAACAACATGAACGTATATATATCAAAACTCTAATTTGATCAAAAACTAAAAATCCCATAACATAAAAATATATTTAACCATGAAAATAAATCAAAACCCTAATTTTATTTAAAAAAAAGAAGACTTAATAACCTAAACATAAATCTAATATCACTAATAAATAACAATAATTTAAAAGAAAATCAATAGCCAAGAAGAGTACCTCTCTCTCTCTCTCTCTCTCTCTCTCTGCCGAATAGAATACACAGCCGCACACATATTTTTTTTTCTTTCACCCCAACATATATAATTAGATATCTAAACCTAACAAAATTACAAACTGGCCCTGGATTGTTTTGGATTTACAAATAGGTCCCTATATGAATTACAGATAAGTCATTGCATCTTATTACAAGAAATTCATAATTCAAAGCTAAGTCCCTGAAAATAAATAATAATGAAATCTCAAAACTTAATCTTTTGAGCTCTAAAATTTTATAAAATTGTAACCATTTAAAACCTTGAAAATCTTCGAAAGAAAATATATACAATTTTTAAAATGAACAAATAGTATTTAAAATTGCAAACTAAAATGGGCCTTTAAGTAGGCCTGTCAACGGGTCGGGTCCAGACCCGGACCCGACCCGACCCGGACCCGATTACACGTGTAATATACCCGACCCGATTCGGACCCGACCCGAGTTGGACCCGACCCGGCGGACCCGAACAAACAAACGGGTCGGGTCCGGGTCCACCCCGCCCCGACCCGTTGGACCCGTTGGACCCGACTGTTTTTTTTAATATATGTTCATATATTATAAGACCATTAGTATTAGTTGATATATAATTTTATTTCTTACTTAACTTATTTTTGTATCTACAAGTTCATAAATCATAATCATAACAAGCCTATAAATCGGTTTGTTTTGGACAATTAACTTATTAGCATTTGAATTTGTATGATTAATTAGTTTGTTGCATGATTTATGTTTATTATTTAGGTTAATATGTTAATGTTTATTGTTTTGAATGTTGTTTAGGTTAATATTGTTTTGAATGTTGTTTAGGTTAGTTATGTTTATTATTTAGGTTAATATGTTTTTTACGTTAGTGATTATTGTTTTGGATGTTGTTTAATAATTCATTTACTTCTTTTGAATCGTATAAAATTATATTCAAACATAGTCTCATTAACAATAATGTTTTATTACAAAAAATTTTAAATAGAATGATAAGACAAACAAATACATGAGCTCTTCTTTTTTTTTTTTTTTTTTACCCAACCATCCGGGTCGGGTCGGACCCGGACCCGACCCGGGTCCGACGGGTCCGGGTCCGGGTCCACATTTCTCCGGACCCGCCGGGTCCTGGGTTGGACCCGGACCCGCCGGGTCTTGTCACGGGTCGGGTCCGGGTCCACCCCGACCCGACCCGGACCCGACCCGTTGACAGGCCTACCTATAAGGATACACTAAATGGGCCAAAACTTAAAAACACACAAAATACACTAATTTTAATTCAAATATCCTATTTATATATTTAAATCAAATATATAAATAAGAGAAAATGCACAGGTGTTACATACTTCCCCCCTTTAGGAATTTAGTCCTCTAAATTATTAGGGGGGTGGATTTGGGGTTGGGTGGTGGTCGGCGGCGGTGGGTGGCCGTCGGGGGCTGTGGGTGGTGGTTGGAGGCGGTTGGAGGCCGTTGGGGGCCGTCGGAGTGGTGGTTGGCTGTCTCGGGCGGGCTGGCAGGCTGTCCCGGGCAGGCTGGCAGGCAGGCAGTGCAGCAAGCGGAGCAGATGGCAGGGTGCGCTCGGGCGTGCGCGCCGATGGAGCTGGGCGCTGGGTGCGGGAGCTGGGCGCTGGGTGCGGGAGCTGGGCGCTGGGTGCGGGTGCTGGGCGCTTGGCGCTGGCAGGCGCAGTTGGGTGCGCAGTCGCGCGCGAGTGCGTGCGCGCGGGTGCGCGGGTGCGCGTGGAGTGGTCACGCAGGTGCGCGCGGGTGCTGGCGCGAGCAGGGGTGTGCGCGGGAGTGCGTGCGGGTGCGCGCGGGCGCGCGCGGGAGTGCGCGCGCGCGGCAGGGCACCTGGGCACTGTGCCTGGGTGCGGGGCAGGGTGCCTGGGAATGCGCCTGGGCGCGGAGCTGGGGACCAGTGCGTGCACGTGCTGGGGCGTGCGTGCAGTGCGCGCGGGGGCGCGCTGGGCTGGACGCGCGGTGCGCGCAGGCGCGCGCGAGGGTGCTCGTGCATGCGGCAGTGCGTCGGGGCGCGCGGGCAGGCGCGCGGCAGTGCGCCGATGGTGCCGGGGTGTGTGCGGGCGTGCGCATTCGTGCGTGCGGATGCGGGTGGCCGTGCGTGCGGCTGCCCGGGGGGTTCGGGAGTGAGTTGGGGTGCTCGGACTCGTGTGCGTACAGGCCGTATGTACGCTTGTCTGAGTGTTGGGTATTTTAGTGTATTTTTGTGTATTTTTAGTGTATTTTTGGGGTATTTGTGTATTTTACTCACCAAGTTGATTACCCAATCTTGCAGATCTTGACGGACGGTCGCGCGACAACCCTATCTCCGGTGAGTGGGACGACCCAACCCAGTCTGGGAGGCGTTACATGCACTTGGGCGTGTACCGCCCTCCCCTGGGGCACCATAGTAAATATTAACCTATTTAATATGAAAAGCTATGAAAGCATGATAATCTGTAGTATGCATGCCACCCTAGATTTGTATGCTAGGGACTTATACCCTTAGGACCCGTATAAGAGCCATGCACCCTGTTATCATGTTTCCATGCTAGGAAAGCCCCGACCGATGCATGTTCCCATTTAGTTTATTTATTTAAATAAAATGCGAGCATGTGATTATTAGCCTGTTTTAGCGAATATCATAGGGGAGGGACCTCGCGATGACAGCGGTGAGACCCGGGCTAGGGTACTCCGTGTTCCTTGTTTGGTTGTCTGGATGTCCTATATCGGGACCTCATGCTGCCCTCCCAAGGATTCTTTCCCCGTTAATATTCCAACCTTGTTATAACTATTATGCATGTTCCCCGCATCTTGGTTATGCGCCCTGGAGGAATTCTGAGGAATTCAGGACATTAGAGTTGGTAGGATGTGTTGTCTGTGGATCCGAGTGGATCATATGCGATGGATAAGCTGTTCTGTTCCCTTCGTTGGATCCGTGTAGAGACTACCCCGGCGTTGGAAAGGTCGTCCCGTGCAGGGGCTCCCATCAGTAGGCGCCTCCTGATTTGGTAGAAGGACTGTGCTGAATGTGGGAGTGGCCAAACGACCTACGGAGTGGGGAGAGACTATCGGTGGACCAAGGGTGACCAACAGCCTAGTCAGTCCCAAGAGCCTAGGTCACCTATTGAGGGTGAGGGTGAGGGTATGGTGGGCCGGCGATGTGGCGACCCACTGGATTGTAAGTCCCAATATCCTTGGTCACCCAGTGTGAGGGTGAGGGTGTAGTGGGTGGCGGTAGCGGCCCGTTGGTTTTGTGTATTTAGTCCCTATATCCTTGGTCACCCATTGAGAGGTGAGGGTGTGGGTGTAGTGGGTTGGCGGTAGCGACCCACTGGATTGCGGAGTTGTTGCCATTTTGTGGCTTGAGTAATGTGATTGTGGATTAAATTATATCTGGTTGTGGTTAATATAAGCTGTGATGCATGGGTTGTGCTGTTCACTGAGCGTGTGGCTCACCCCTCGCATAATATTTTTCTCCAGTGTCATCTGAGTCGGATCTGGAGGAGGAGCTCCTCGAGGGATTTCATCAGTAGCGGAGTAGCGCCACGTCCCGCGAGTATCAGAGGCTATCAGCATCCCTTGTGCTTGTATGTATTATATTCCGTGCTTGGGCACGTGTTTGTGTATTATTGGGATGTCTTGGTATATATATTGGCTCTCACAGGACATATGATTATGTATCGAGTCTGTAGTATGTTTGATTACAGATTCAGTCTTTTTAGCTTCCGCATTTGGTGTATATATTATGTCAGCCCTGCTTTTATCTGTGTTGTCATTTGAGTTGTTGTGTGAGTATGTTATTGAACTCTTGTTACTGATATCATATATACACCTGCCGCGTCCCGGGGGTCGGCCGGCCCTGGGGCGTGACAAAAGTTGGTATCAGAGCCTGGTCCTGTCAGAGCCAATGGTCTTCTTTTCGTAGAGATGAGTCCTAGGATTTCTATATGTGTATTCTGATCCTAGTGTCTGGTTTTCTTAGGTTGCTGATATGCCTCCTCGCGGAGGACGGCGCGGACATGGTCCCTCTCGACCTTTGGAGGTTTCCGGACCTACTAGAGGCGAGGATGCTACTGGAGAGTCCACGGCTGTGAGGCCAGGATCGGCACAGGAGCCTCCCGCATGGGAACGTGCGTTCGCTCGGATAGCGGATTTAGTGGAGACTCAGACCAGGGCACTGGAGGCCCAGACCAGAGTGTTGATAAAGCAGGCGCGGGAGATCCAGGAGCTGAGGGCGGCCCGTGATGCAGTTCCACAGGTCCCCTTGGTGGCAGATCCGCCTGTGGTACCCGAAGTACCCCCAATTCCCGTGGCGATTCCAGCGGTGAGAGTTCAGGAGAAGATGCCCCTACCTTGCAGATCTCGTCAGATAAGATGCCCCTACCTTGCAGATCTCGTCGGATAAGATGCCCCCAATTGTGTTGTAACTCACCATATTGGATGCCCCTACCTTGCAGATCTCGTCGGATAAGATGCGCGAGGTCCCGGGTTGTAAGGTGAGTGGATCGATTCCAATCCCCCCCCCCTCTCTAGGGATGCGCTCGACCCACATAGACGCGCGTCTCGCATTGATGGGGCCCCCTATCTATAGTATGAAAAAAACTATGCAATGCATGATTTATATGATGTAACCATGCCATATTAGACCTTCTATGCTAGGGATATGCACTCATATATCATGTATAGAGGCCCATACATGCCTAGACACCATGTCCCTTGATTGGAAAGCCAAGAAGATTATCTACAACTTTCATGTTTATGCCAAGATCAAATAATCCCTCCAGCTATTCCGAAATTAGAGCTAAACATAGAACAGGGCTGCTGCCAGAATTTCCATCCCCGGGGTATACTTTGAAAAATACCCATAACTTTTACTACATGAATCCAGTTGATCTGATTCCACTTTTGTACGAAAGCTAACTCAAAACTGGACATCTCATAATAAAATCATATTTAAACCTCTTCATCTTGGATTTTAACAAAATCAAATCCAAATACTAAATCAGGAATACATAACTTCTAGGGAAAAATTATGTAACCAATTTTCAATCAGAGCACTCCACCAAATGACACAGGCACAACATTGGATCAAACCACTCACCATACTCGGGACCTCACGCATCCCATCCGACGAGATCTGCAAGATAAGGGCATCAAATTTGGTGAGTAACAACACATTATAACACTTAGAATTTAACTAAAAATACCAAAGACTTAGACATGCACGCATACGGGCTCGCACGCATGCCCGAGTGCCCCAACACCTACCCGAGCCCCTGGGCAGCCCCACGCACGCGCGCCAAGACGCATGCCCAGACGCACTGCCCCGCACGCGCGCACGCTCGCGCGCGCACATTCTGCCCACACCGCGCGCGCTACCAGCACCTGCGCGCACCAGCTCTGCTCGCGCGCACACGCCTGCGCCCGCCTGCGCCTGCCAGCACCCCTCTGCGCGCACGCGCGCGGACAGATCCGCGGGCGCGCCCAGCACCCTTTTTAACCCCTTTAACCCCTCCCCCACACTTCACACTCACCCTAAACCAATTACCTAACATGCATGACTTCCCAACAACCCCTAAGCCATGAAAAACCAAGAAAAGAAGGGGAAGAGCTCACCTGGGGTGGGGGGGGGGGAATGAAAGGGGGAGATTTGGGGGCCCTCGATGCACCATCAACAACCTCAACCACCACCACCACTACCACCACCTCCACAGCCCTCCTCAGCTTTCTTTGGCTGCAAAACAGGGGGGGGGGGAAGACATGAGAGGGAGCTTGAGAGAGGAGAAACCAACAACAACAACAAAGGCACCCACACACACACACCTTTCTCTTCCTCCTTCACCTCCTCCTTCATTTGCTTCTTCCTCCTCCTTCTCCACACACACAAAGAGGGGAAAAAGAGACCATGAGAGGGAGAGAAAGAGTGATCCACGAGTTGGGAGAGAGGGGGAGAGAGAGAGAGGGCAAAATGGTCATTTCCATGCCCAAATAGTGTTTTGGGGTGACCATAAGGGGGTGGTGAGGTTAGGGTTAGGCTCACCCTCACTCAACCACTTATTTTTGCTTTATTGGGAAGCGTGCGGAGAAGCACCACACACTCGAAAATATCTCACCCCCCGAAACCCAGTAACGGCCAAACCCGGATGTGATTCGGAACTGCATATTTTTCAAAACGTTACCAAAATTTGATGAAATTTTTATGGGTAGTACTAAACGGTACCAGGACCCATAATATGCAGTTAGATTTTCAATCAGAGTACTCTAACTCCCGCAGGTGGCTAAAAGCTAAAATTTTAGCGACTCCGATCGAAAAAGAAAAAGGCCCTGAATGACCTAGATGTGACCAAGTCCTGGTACTGTTTTATACTACTCATAAAAATTTTATCGAATTCCGGTAACGTTTTGAAAAATATGCAGTTCTGAACCGTATCCGGGTTTTGAGAGTTCCTGGTTGGTCGAATAGTGTGAGATATTTTGGGGATGTGGTGACCCTTGGTAACCTTACCCCCACCTTGCTTGGGGATGAAGAAACCATTGGTTATTTGATATGTGAGTGGGTGAGCCTAACCCTAACCTCACCCCCCCTTAAGGTCACCCCTAGGCACTATTTGGGCATGAAAATGACTTTTTTGCCCTCTCTCTCTCTCTCCCTCTCTCCCATTTCGTGGAACACCTTCTCTCCCTCTCTTGGTCTCTTTTTTCTCCTCTTTGTGTGTGAAGAAGGAGGAGGAAGAAGCAATTGAAGGAAAAGATGAAGAAGAAGCACAAGAAAGAGTGAGAAAGGGTGAGTATGTGTTGTTGTTGTTGTTGTTGTTTCTCTTCTCTCTATCCCCTTCTCATGCCCCTTTGCACCCCTATTTTCTGCCATGAAGGGCTTGAGGAGATGCTGATGAGGTGGTGGTGGTGGTGGTGGTGGTGGTGGTTGAGGTGGTTGTGGGTGTGTCGAGAACCCCGCATCTCCCCATTTCCCTCCCCCTGTTTTGGTAAGGCAGCACTCTGTATTTTAAAGATCTCAGTGAATCTAGTATTTAGAGACACATTTTTAGGATTATGTCTGCATATGATATGATCATCTATGTGTCTAGTTGTTATATATGAAATTTGGGGTCATTATGATATCTGTGGTGTAAGTTAGAACCAGTTTTGCATGGCCTGTCCAGATTCGCATAGGAATTGACCTGCTTCTGGAAATAATTTGTTTCGGGCTTGTAGAGGCAAAATTAGGTTCTAATGTCTTCATGGATTATGATCCCAGCATATTAGAGAATGTGCATGATTTATTTCATAATTTGTGGAAGTGTATTGGGTGCTGTGGAGACCAATTAGTAGGGCTGGTTGCAGCAGGTTTGGCAGTTTTGCTTGGTTGAGTGTCAAGGAGTTGTTTGCATGTGTCTTGGGTGATAATATGGAAGTATCAGGGGTTAGGGCCTTCATGAAGTAGGCTTATATGTGTGATAGGAGGTTCCATATTTTAATTGTGGATCATTGGTTGTGTTTTGCAGATCTCGTAGACCAGACGCGCGATGATCCGGGTATCTGTGAGTGGTTTGATCCAATCCCCCCCCCTCGAGATGCGCTCGACGCGTGTAGTCGTGCGTCGCGCATCGATGGGGCATCCTAGCTATACTACTTGTGTAGATAAGTAGTATGGCCATGCTTAAACTAAATATGCTAGATATCTTGCATGCTAGGCTTATATTGCATGTATTGTATCCATGTATGAATGATTGTGTTGCATGCGCCCCTCTAGTATGGGCATGTATTTTTGTAGTGTATATGGATGTATCGAATATGGCATGCCTTAGGTAGTATTGTAATACTACTCCAACCATACTGATTGGAATATCTAACATGATTAAGTCTGGGTTAATAACGGGCACCTGCCTAATATTCCCTTGCGATAAGACTCGAGGGCGTGGTGTAGTTGTTGCGCCCATGCTAATGGGGCAAAGCTATGACCAGCTTTATGAGATGATGATCTCTCTCGCCCTCTCCCTCTGCACGAACTGAGTAAGTAGATGCGATTTCCTACTCGACTCAGGTTCGTTTGGAATATTGGCATGCACCTGTTAGTGCGCGAGATCGCGCTTGACCCTTTCTTTTAAGTTGGTGATATCCAACGCATGCTTAAGTTATGCCTTGTGTGCTTATATGATTAATGGCCACGTATGCATGTTTAAGTGGGCCATACCATGTATGCATGTTGTATGATTTGTTGTTTATGATGTAAATCCATGTTAGGGGTCACCCTTATAGTCAATTATTAGATGATTGTGCATATGGTTCATGCACATAGCTAGATATAATTCTCCTGGATATATTTATATGCACATGTTAAAAACTGATAGGCCTATCTGAAATAGGCGTGGGTATGACCCGCTGTCGGGTTGTACCTTATTAGTTAGAGCGCTAGCAATGTAATCGCTCCATGCATCCGAGCGATGCCCTCGTTTGGAATTCAGGAGAATTCATTATCATATCGGTTTTGTTAGGCCGATAGTTGGGGCATTAAGCTAGGCCTACCCATGCTAGGCGTGTATATGAACCGCCTGTTGGGTTATGTGCCTTGGGAATTTTTCTGCGTGAGAGCAAAGGCAACCCCCTTGTGTCCGAGTGACGCAACCGTGTGGGAGTACATTAAAGTTCGCTATCATCGATATGTGATTATCGAGAGTAGTTGTATTTCCATTGGGTTCGCTTTGCGAACATGGAGTGTTTCCTCCCAATGTCGTCCGTGTTGATGCGGCCCAGGTTGTAGCAGTCCTGACAGAGGGCCCCCACATGTAGGTACTATCGATGCATGCGGCAAGATGTATTGATCGTGGGGGTATACCAGGTAGAGGCTACCCGGGAGAGGGCAAACGAATGATATTGCGAGGGTGGAATCGTTCTCCCCTTCGTTGGATCCGATGTAGGAACTTCCCGGCGTTGGAAAAGCTGTCCTGACAGAGGGCTCCTATCCGTAGGTACCACCGAGGCGTTCGAAAGTGTACTGATCATGGGAGTATACCAGGTAGTGACTACCCGGGGAATGGGCTACCAGTGGACCAAGGGTGTAGAGGAGTCTAAACTCTCCAAAATTCCTATGTCACCTGTCAAGGTGAGGGTGAGGATGAGGTGAAGACACGTCACCGCGTGACCCCTTCATGGTTCGTCCGTTCCTATAGTTGTTGGGTCCGGTTGCGTATCGATGCTCAAAGACATCGTTGGGCAGTTATCTCGATGTAGATGATCCAGTAGTGTTGTGTAGACCAGTAATTCCGGGTCTCGTCGACCAACGGTATGGTCTCTCCCCAAGAGACCCAAGAGTCTCCCTCCGGGAGTGAGGGCGAGGGTGAGGTTGGTGATTCAATAGTGTTGTGTAGACCAGTAATTCCGCGTCTCTTCGACCAACGGTATGGTCTCTCCCCAAAAGTCCCAAGAGTCTTCCTCCGGGAGTGAGGGTGAGGGTGAGGTTGGTTGCGCCGCCGCGTGACCCTGTTATCCATGGGTTTCCACCCATGTTTTCCTTGAAAGGAAATTGCTTTAGTATTGAACTGTTGTATGGTGATTGGTTTCCAGCCACTCACTGAGCTTGTAGCTCACCCCTCGCATACTATTTCTTTTCAGGGCAGTGTTAGGCGTGGAGCTGGAGCTTTCCTGTGGCGTGGTCTTATGGGCGTGGAGCGTTCTTCCGGCGGGTGGCGAGTGCGAGGCTGTCAGCAGTCCTAGAGTCATTTTATGTATTGTAAATCGTGCATGTGGCACAGGTTGTATTTTATTTGGTCTAGACTTGGCTCTCACAGGACAGTGATTGTGTATTCGAGTCTGTAATAATATTTTTGGTTTACAGACATTGTTTATATATTATGCTTCCGCTTTTTAATCAGTTATCATTATCCTTGCTTTGCCACCTTGTGTGTTGTTGTTGGAGTCTTTATTGACCTCAGGTATTGATAGCTGATATTTCATTATTGCCACGTCTCGGGGACGGCCGCCCTGGGGCGTGACATGCACAAGTTGTCAATTTTTGAATTCATGATCCTCGTTCTGTGAGCTTTCCAACGCCGCTGACAGATCGAGAATCGGAGGTGTATTGCTCAAGTTATTATCCAATCTTGTGGGAGGTGTTTGATTGTCCATGTAGGGGAATTCTTTCTGCTTCTTCTAGGGCCAAATCGCCTTGATCTTGGATTGTTTGTTTTTGTCTAGTCTTGGGTGATTATTTTTTAGAGGATATGTGGCTCAAGCTTGCATAAATCAGATATTACAAGTGATAAGTATTACATTATTTTGATTGGTCAAAAATGGGGTATCTACAATAGGTGATGTCAAACTCATTCAGTTGGACAACCATTGACTCGAATCGTTCTAATTTATGGATCACGTGGATACGTTCTTCAATGTCATCGATAATCCGAGTAGGGATTTGAAATTGTGAAGCTTTGCTGGACTTATGAGTCGGTTGAGACATCTTCGCCTTAGGGGGTCGATCAAGCTATGCAGCTCCTCTAGAAGGCTGGAGTTGAAAGGGAAGGATGCCAATCTACAGGAGCCTCCTCTTTTGTATAAAATAGGGGAACCTAATATCTTAGGTTGTTCTAAGTTCTCCATTTTTTTTGTAAGAACTAAAGAAAACAAAGTTTATGCACAGGATATGGTAGGAATAAATCAAACTGAAAGCAAGGAATAAGTTAAAGATAATTTTGTTTAAGCAAGAATTAAAGCAGGCAAAGTTTATGCACAGAACATGGTAGGAACTAAATGAAGATGATGCATAAGGTAGTGCACTTTATCGGAATGATGCTCCTTTTGATTGAGAGAATAAGATCATCCTGTCGCAGAAGATGTGGCTCAAGTCTATTCCGGTTCAATCCTTCCTTCAGACATCCTAACCTCTGGATGCACCCGTATTGCATGAAGGGTGCATCTCATCAGCTGAATCGGGCTCCTTGACATAGTACATTGGCAGTTCATATGAATCGCGAGACAGTTGTGTTGGGTCTCATGTAATAACTGACTAAGAGAATCAGTTAGAGAGTCAATGTATTCCTCTGGGAGATTGTGGAAAGAGGGCTCAGTTTGATGAGCAGAGGCTGACAAGTCTGATGTTGGTTGCTGTTTCACGGTGCTTTGAACAAAATGCTTCTCAAGGTTCCAAGTTGCAGGAGTATGAAGAAGACCCTAACTGTGAAGGTTATGGGAGGCGAGTGCACCGATACCCATGTTGGTCTGCCATAGGGTTGCCTGGATGATGTTGGTGTTGCTCTGATTATATCTTCCCAAGCCTTCACCTCGTCGGTGACCCATTTTCTCCATAGTGTGCCAACCTGGGTCGTGATGAATCAGACGTTGCATCTCTTTCTTTTTCAAGGTGTTGACTTGTGCTGTCCCGATACGCCCCCAATCGGATGGAAATTCTGATATGTACATTACCGGATGTTTCCCCTCTCTTCTTAGAGGAGTCTTCATCACCACAGCTTCCTCTTCTTTCTCAGCTTCGTAATGAACGCTTCTGGCCGCATCCCCATCAATCTTGATGATTTGTTCTGCTACAAGAAATTTGAGGCACTGATGGAGTGGTGAGGAAACACCTTGAATCGTTGCGAGCCATTTTTGCCCAAGGATCAGGTTGTAGTCAGAATCCATTTCCATAAGATAGGCTTCGAATTTGGTCTTCAGGGGGCCTATTTGCATACTGAACGTCTGAAAGCCCACAATCGGTCGGGCGGTTCAATCATATGCAAAGATGTGGGTGTATGACTCTTGCAAAGAGGTGATGTCCCCGTTGAACTGCTAGAATGTTCGGAGGGACATGAGATTGACCAGCTTTTTCTCCACCAGGGCAGTGACACAAAGAGCGGAGATATTGGCTAGAGGGACACTGATGACTTCATCAAGTTAGAAAGATATTGCAAGGTTTGCTCCTCTAGATGTTAGTGCTGTTGGGATGTTGAGGGCGAAAATGTGGCGGTCTACTTTTATCTTCTCCAAGAATTCCTTCAGCGCGTTCTAATGGTGTTCTGATGCTTCTATGAGCTCCAAGATCAAGATTTTGGTAGGGATTTGTGCAACTGCTCCAAGAGATAGATTCTGTCACCCACTCCTTCTACGCTGATTTCTGTAGTGGCTAGTGGAGGAATTTGGGTGGGCATGTTGTTGAAGATTCGCCCGGTCCTTGTGGAGTGATTGTGAATTGCTATGTCAGGAACATGGTGCCCAAAGAATGAGGGTGGTCGGATCGGGCTGAGGCTGGTGGTCCCAGCAGGGCGAACAGGTGACGGCCTTATGGGACTCCTTGGGAGAATGCGGATGGTGCCTCCAAGTCTAATATGGGGCAGGGGATTGTTATGTTGCTCGTACCCATGATTTTTTGATGTGGTGTTAAATTCACTGATGCGGCATTCACCTACCTTCACCGGAAATGTGCTTCTCCCTATACTGAGATAATTTCCCCATTTCTCAAGAAACGCAAACACTGATGTCTTGTGGAGGAGACGCCTTCAATATCATCAAGCCAGGTTCTTCTGAGGATAACTGGATTGGGTGCTTCAACATTCAAGACTTCGAGTCGGCCGAACTGCAAACTTGCCCCACCTTTACAACAAAAGTAATTCTCCCTCGAGAGGGTCACTGGGAATTGTCGTATCCCCAAAGAAGTGTTTCGGATGGCCTAAGCTTGGGGAGCCCTTGTCACAGTTTTCGATACAAAGAGTAAGCATGAGGTTTGTCCTGATGCCCGTGTCAACAAGGACATTATGAATGAATTTTCTTTTAATGGTGGCTTCAATTTCAAGAGGGGGGGGAGCGAATTCCAAGTTCTGCCACTTTGTCTGGTGAAAACATGATGGGGGAGGTCTTGGCAGGTATGTGGCCAAGTCTCCTTATCGCGATGAATCCCCAACTGTGAAACTAGGGGTCTCGCACTCTTCCTCTTCGGATGCTTCATCTTCCATCTCTTCTTCTGTTTCATCCCATGGGTCAGCCGCTAGTGTGCTTATGCTCCAATTGAGTATTCTTCGTGCCCCTTTAAAGCGTGCCTCTCCCCAAGCTGAAATGATTTTTCCAACATACGGAAATCAAACACATTGGTGGTGCGTTGAAGAGATGGCTCCCACGCTGTTGAGCCATGGCCTCCCCAGAATGATGGAATGGGGTGATTCAACCTGCATAATCTAACAGTTTACAGTGGAGAAATCCGGCCCTACTGCAAGTGGAAAAGAAACTATACCCTATGCAACTTGCTTCGAGTTGTTATATCCGTATAGAGATATATCTGAGGCTTGGGAAGCGCTTTCCAAATTTGCTGGTATACAGAAAGAGTCATGATATTTGTGTCTACCACGGTATCGATCAAGACATTTCTGAAAATTCTTCCTCCAAGGCACACCTTGATCTCAAGGGGAGAGGTACGCAAGCTTGGCTCGGTGAGCTCATGGGAATAAAATGTGATGGGAGGAGAACTGGCCGAATCAAAATAATCGGTGTCTTCCAATGTGAAGGTGACAGGGGGTTCGAATTCTGGGAGGTCGCTTTCTTCTGCCTCTTCGACTGTGGCTTCTTCCTTCACCTCCTTTCCTGAGATGACGATCAACGTATTGATGCTCCAATTTATGTCACGTGGTTGCCTTCTAAGGAACGACTCCCCCCCCCCCCAATGGTAACTGCACTTCCCCAAAGTGGTAAACGCAAAATGGCTAGTCGAGGGGTCTGCTCCAACACTATTTAGTCATTCCCTATCAAGAACTATGTTCCAAATTTCTGGTCCAAGCTCCACTACTCTGCAATGGATCTGCGTGTGCAGAGGTCCTACCCTCATTGAGAAAGTGACCACTCCTCGAACGAGCCGCCTAGTTCCATCATATGCAAACACGAATTCATCGGACGGCTCAAGCTCGAACCCATCGTATCGATATGACAAAGACGTGCTATATGACATCACATTAAATTCTACTCCCGTGTCAATATAGACCTGGTTGAAGTATAATCCTACGATCATCACTTTGATGCGAAGAGAACGAGCGCACATGTCTGGTGGAGCAAGCTATTCTTCCAAGAAGGTGATGGGGGGCTTCCAGGATTGTGCACAACATCGGCTTCAAAATCTAGGATCGTACTGACCATTGTTGAAGTGGCAGCCAATCCTGCTCATGAAATTCATCTTCTGGCAGATCATACTCCTTCCTCTAGGAGCATTTCTTCCTCGGGCTCTTTTTCTATAGTTTCCTCTTATTCCGGCTCTTCCTCTTCTTCCAGTTCTTCTTCCTCAAGCTCTTCTTCTGGTTACCCTTCCTCTTCTTCTTTCTCTTATGGTTCTAGCTCTTCTTCCATAGGCTCTCCTTCTTCTTCCAGTTCTTCCTCCAGCTCCTCTTTCATAGGCTCTTCTTCTTCTTCTGACTCATCTGGCTGGGGAGTCTAAGACGGGGTCACTGGGTCGGCCCATGAATGTGTTGATGAATGGACTGGTCTGAAAGCTCTGAGTTGACTAAAATGACAATGATAGTGTGTGATGAAGTGGATAGTTGGGTATAAGACATGAGTTTAACATGAATACCAAGGGGTGTGGGGGATGCAGAGGATTGTGCTGGGTGGGTTGGCGAGACCTGGTGATGATACCTTGCAACATTGCCCAATCGATGCGATCTTGTTCGTGCAAATAATAAACAAAATCTCAGAACGTGTAGCAACCACGGATGTCATGACCATGCATCCGGTGGTATGGACAATAATGCAAGGTATTAGCACCAAGGGGGAGGGTCTCTCAAGAGGCAAGGTGATACTATTTGTTTCCATCAATGCCATAAAAATGTTTGGCAATGACTCTAACAAAGATGGGTAAGTATCCCGTGTGCCCACTTTTCAAGCCATATAGGAAGTGGGTGGCGGGACGGTGGAGTATTGGTTTTGGGGAACTGGCCGAGAAAAAACATGTGAAGAGTTAGATATCTAAGTCCTGTGAGTGGGGTACTGTTGATAAGGTTTGTCTTGGTTTTGATGATGGATTGGGGATGAAGAGACTGATGACTGGTGTGTCAGATGGTACACTAGTACCTGTCGAGGGAAATACTCTTGGGATTGGGTAGCCGATCGTGGTGGTATGTACCCTTAACTTCTGGATGCGTTTGGCCTTTGTTGCAACCCTTAACTAGGGACTTTTTGTGCCGAGTGGGTAGAATGCTGAGATTTGTGGGGTAACCCCTTCTACCATAGGGGATGGGTTTGGGTTCTTTTTGAAGGAGACAGGACGGGAACTGGCGTTAGGGGCCAAGGTTTGAGTACCGGCACAACGCTGAATGCGGTTGTGGCAATCGATTAGCATCTCATACGAGGAGCAATTACCGTAGCACAAGATCATTTGCAACTCCGAATTGAGATTCTGTAACATCATGTCCATCTCCTGGCTTTTGGTCAACTACAACCCCGTCCGGTGGACCAGCATGCACTATCGTGCAACAAAGGACTCGAATTCTTCGTGTGGTCTCATCTTTTCTACCGTAAGATCCGAGAGGGACGGAACACGCATCCTTCAATATCCATAACACCGAAGAAAGTTTTCACTAACCATGGAGAAATCATGCAAGCATTCGGCTGACAGTGTTGCGTGCCACTGGACAGCTTCTCCCTCGAGAGATTTTTTGAAGAGGAAAATCAAGGGTGGCTTGTCAACTAGGAGTGGGCCCCAATCCATTTAAAAGGCAGTAAGGTGGGCATCAGGGTCTCCCCAACCATTGTACCTATAGTACTTGGGAATCTTAAGGTCAGACGGGAGAGCAATGGGGGGAATATGTCGCCAGTTGGATTGGTGGGAGCTTTGAAGCAAGGGTAAGTTAAGTTCCAATACTATCCGGCGGGCAATATCATCCAAAGTTTCAATCGGTTGTGGATGAGGATGATTTCTACACTTCGGTAGAGGAAGAGGAGGTTGCTGGAGAGTGATGGGATTTGGATTTCGGGGGCAAGGTGTAGTCGATTGAGATTATCAAAAGCATTCATCATTTCATCAATCGAACGGTAGCCCATGCCTTCCATTCTTTCCTCAATATTTCTCAAAGTAGGTCTTTTAGAGGTCCCTGTTGTTTCAGGGTAATGTATAGTTTGTCCATAGGGCAAGCCAGCATTGAAAAATATCTGATTTTCATAGAAATCGTATCCCATCTCTACTCTCGAGCTCTCAAGACCGTTAATGGGGTCCATGTGTGTCACGCCCCAGGCGTCCCCGAGACGTGGCAAAATTAATATATATCAGCTATCAATACCTGAGGTCAATAAGGACACCAACAACAATACACAAGGCGGCAAAGCAAGATAATGATAACTGACTGAAAAGCGGAAGCATAATATATAACAATGTCTGTAAATCAAAAACATTATTACAGACCGAATACACAATCAATGTCCTGTGGAAGCCAAGTCTAGACCAAAGAAAATACAACCTGTGCCACACATGTTATATATGTGTCACTTTTATCCTTCTAGTCACCATTGGAGCATTCTGACAGTTTTTCAACTTTTTCGTTTTCGATCGAACCGCTAAAATTTTGGACTTTAGCTATCATCCTGAGCTTGAGGACTCCAATTGAAAATCTAACTGCATATTATGTGTCCCGGTGCCATTTCAAGCCACTCACGAAAATTTCATTGAATTCCGGTAACGTTCAGAATTTCGCAGTTCCGAATCGTATCCAGGTTTTGACCAAGCGAAAAGTCATTGGGAGACTTGACTTGGTCAATGTTGACCCTTGACTTGGTCAATTGGTTTTGTTTGGTAGTGTGGTTGGGTTGACTAGGGTCAAAGCTCACATAAACCTAACTAAACCTAGCTAAACCTAATTAAGTGAGTGTGAGTGGTATGTGTGTGTGTGTGTGGCTTTCAGTGAGGTCCACGCCCACACTTGTGCCCCCCTATTCATCTTCTTCTCCACCTCTCTCAAGCTCTCTCATCTACTCTTTAAATCCACTATTTGATCTAGCTAGGGTGCTCAAAAGAAGAAACCCTAGAAGGAGAAAAGTTTGGTAATGACCCGATCTATCTTCCTATGGTCTTGGATCTTCATTCCCCCTTATGTAACCTCCTCTCTTACCTCCTTTTCTCCTCTGTTTTCATCCCCTCTTTGGCTGAGAAGAGGGCTTGGTGGTGGTGGTCTTGGTGGTGGCGAATCGGTGCGCGAAGAGCACCCGAATTCCTCCCCTTTCCCTTCCTCTCTTTGGGTGAGCTTTCTTTCCTTCCTTTTCTTGTGTAGATGCTTGATTAGGATGTGTTTTTGGGTATGCGTAGCATGCATGGTGGTTGGAGTGTTGGAGGGGGGGGGCTATTGGGGGCTGTGGGGGTGGTGGAGTGGCTCGGGTGCGCGTGCGCGCGGGCCTGTGCGCGCAGGCAAGCGCAGGCAAGGCAGGCGCGCAGCGGGGCGAGCTGGCCCGTGCGCGCGGGCGTGCGTGCGGGTGCTGCGCAGGGGGCGCAGTACGCGCGGGGTGCGCGCGGGGGTACTGCACTGGGGCGCAGTGCGTGCGGGTGTGCACGCGAGGTGCTGCGCTGGGGCGCAGTGCGCGCGGGTCCACCCGGGGCAGGACGCGCGATGCGCGCGGGCACTTGCGGGCGTGCGCGCGAGCGTGCGGCGTGTCTGGGCGTGCGGGCAGAGGCGCGGCAGCGCGCCTGGGCTCGCGGGCTGGGGCGCGGGTGTGCGTGCGCGTGCGGGTGGCCGTGCGCATGGCTGCCCGGGGGTGCGAGAGTGTGTCAGGGCACTTAGACTCGCGTGCGTATGGGCCGTATGCATGCTTGTCCGAGTGTTGGGTATTTCTAGCCTATTTTGTATGTATTTAGTATGTATTTGTGTATTTTACTCACCATTTTTGTTTCCCATGTCTTGCAGATCTTGACGGACGGTCACGCGACGACCCGGATATTGTGAGTGGGACAATCCAACCCAGTAGGGAGGCGTTCTCTACACTTAGGAGTGTATTGCCCTCCCCTGGGGCACCATAGTTGCATATTAACTTGTATTAAGTGTAACTATGTATGCATGATTATTATATAGTATCCATGCCACCCTAGACCCTGTATGTTAGGGATACTTGCCCTTTATGATATGTATAAAGGCCCCAGCATCCTCATACTATGTTTTCATGCTAGGAAAGCCTCGACCTACGCATGTGTCCCATTTAGTTTAATTTATTTAAATCAAATGCGAGTTATTGGTAATTAGAGAATATTATAACCTTGTGGTTATAATATACGCTTCCCCACATCTTAGTTATGCGCCTAGCGGAATTCTTGCGAATTCATGACATTGTTTAGCGTTACCATCGGTGTCGACGGATCCATGAGGATCATATCCGTGTGAGTAGGCTGTCTTCTCCTTATGGTTGGGATCCGAGGTAGGAACTCCCCGGCGTTAGCTGGCCTGATAGAGGGCTCCCATCTGTAGGTGCCTCCGATGCGTTCGGACTGTGCTGATCGTGGGAGTATACCAGGTTGAGACTACGAGGGTGGGAGAGGCTACCCGGTGGGGCCAGGGGTGGAGAGCGGTCTAGTCTACCCCGAGAGGGCATGTCACCCCTCGGAAAGGGTGAGGGTGAGGGGGAGGGAAAGTGGGTTGGCGATGTAGCGACCCACTGGATTGTGTAGTTACTGCCACTTAGAGGCTATAATTATTTGTGGTTAATATGAATTGCAATGCATGGGTTGTGCTATTCACTGAGCGTGTGGCTCACCCCTCGCATATATTTTTCTCCAGTGTCATCTGAGTCGGATCTGAAGGAGGAGCTCCCCGAGGTACATCAGCTGTAGCAGAGCAGCGCCGCGTTCTGCGTGTGAGAGGCCATTCAGCATCCCCCTTTTTATTGTATGTATTGTATTTCGTGCTTGGGCATTCGTTTGTATTATATTTGGATGTCGTTATATATATTGGCTCTCACAGGACAGTTGATTTTATATCGAGTCTGTAATATGTTTTTGAATTGCAGATTCAGTCTTTTAGCTTCCGCTATTTGTGTATATATCATGTCAGCCTCATTGTTGTCTGTGTTGTCATTTTTGATGTCGTTTAGAGTATATTATTGACCTCTTGTATAGACTGCTGATATCATATATATACCATTTGCCGCGTCCCGGGGACGGCCGCCCTGGGGCGTGACACTACACCCCTGGTCCACCCGGTAGCCTCTCCCACCCTCGTGGCCTCCGCCTAGTCCTCTGACAGGTATAGCCAACGCCGGGGAGTTCCTACATCGGATCCAACGAAGGGGAGAACGATTCCACGCTCGCGATATCATTCGTTAGCCCTCTTCCGGGTAGCCTCTACCTGGTATACTCCCACGATCGGTACTCCTCCGACTGCATCGGTGGTACCTACGGATGGGAGCCCTCTGTCAGGACAGCTACAACCCGGCCTCTTCAACTCGGACAACCTTGGGAGTGAACATTCCATGTTCGCAAAGCGAACCCCATGGAAACAACTACCACTCTGGAGGAGAAGAATATGCGAGGGGGGGTGTGCCACACACTCAGTGAATGGCACAAACTATGCAACGCAACACCTATTAACCTTAAAATAATTACAGTCACTAAACGGGAGTAACTGTACAAGCTAGTGGGTCGTAACATCGCCGACCCACCCCACCCTCACCCTCACCCTTTAGGGGGTGACATGGGCCTTTTGGGACTGACTAGACTGCTATTCACCCTTGGTCCACCGGTAGCCTCTCCCCGCTCCGTAGCTTACCTGGTATACTCCCACGATCAGCACAGTCTGATGCATCGGAGGTACCTACAGATGGGAGCCCTTTGTCAGGACAGCCTGTCTAACGCCGGGGATGTCACTACACGGATCCAACGAAGGGAAGAGAACAGCCTACCCACACGCATGCGATCCTCTTGGATCCATCGACAACGCTTCCTAACATTTCTAATGTCATGAATTCTCAAGAATTCCTCCAGGGCGCATAACTAAGATGCGGGGAAACATATATTATAACAACAAGGTTATAATATTTTCTAAGGCATGCTTACAACAATATAATCACATAATCCCATCTTGATTTAAATAAATTAAACTAAATGGGAACATGCATAGGTCAAGGCTTTCCTAGCATGAAACATGGTGTCAGGATGCATTTCCCTAGCATACAAGGTCTAATGTGGCATGGTTATATCATAGCAAAACATGCATAGATCAAGGCTTTTAAGTACAGGACATGGTGTCCAGGCATGTACGGGCCTCTATACATGATGTATGGGGTGCATATCCCTAGCATACTAGTCTAGGGTGGCATGGGTACATCATATTAATCAATATAAGGGTGCATATCCCTAGCATACGAGTCTAGGGTGGCATGCATAGTATTTGCATATTATAGCTAGGGGGCCCCATCGATGCGCGACGCGCGTTTATGCTGGTCGAGCGCATCCCTAGAGAGTGGGGGGGGGGTGCGGGTTGGAATAGAATCACTCACCTTACAACCCGGGACCTCGCGCATCCCATCCGACGAGATCTGCAAGGTAGGGGCATCGAATTTGGTGAGTAACAACACAATTTACACATAGAAATCATTAGAAATACCCAATACTCGGACAAGCATGCATACGGGCTCGCACGCATGCGAGCACGCACGTATGCACGCGAGTCCGAGTGCCCGACACCTACCCGAACCCTCGGGCAGCCACACGCATGGCCCCCCGCACGCGCACGCACGCACGCACCCCAGCACCCTCGGCGCACTGCCGCGCGCCTGCCCGCGCGCACTGCGCGTCCAGCCCAGCGTGTACCCGCGCGCACTGCGCTCCCCGCGCAGCACCCTGCTCGCACGCCCCAGCACGCGCACGCACGCGCGCGGGCGCACTGGTCCCCAGCCCCGAGCCCAGGCGCATGCCCAGGCGCACTGCCCCCTGCACATGCACGCTCGCGCGCGCCGCGCGCACCCCCGCTCGTGCCAGCGCCCGCGCGCACCCGCGCGACCACTCCGTGCACACCCGCGCACTCGCTTGCACGCGCCCGCGCGCGTCTGCCCGCCCACCAGCGCCTGCCAGCACCCGCCTGCGCGGGCCCGAAACGCGCGTCCAGCCAACCCTTACCCCTTTTTAACCCTTCCCAACCCCTCACACACACCCTAACACATCTACCCAACATGCATGACCCTCCCAACCAACCCTAAGCCATAAAAATCAAGAAAAAAGGGGAAAGGCTCACCTTTGGAGGGGAAATTAAAGGGGGAGGCTTGGGGTCCCTCGATGCACCCGCGACCACCTCAACCGCCACCACCACTACCACCACCTCCTCAGCCTCCTTCATGGCTGAAAATCAGGGGGGGAAGGACAAGATATGAGAGCTTGAGAGGGGAGGATCAACAACACCACACATGCACAACCTTCTCTTCTTCCTTCACCTCCTCCTTCTCATTAAAACATTTAAACAAACACCTAGGGTGCTTGAGAGAGAGGAAGAGAGGGCCCAAGAAAAATGGGCGTGGAAGTGAGAGGGAGAGAGAGAGAGAGAGAGAGAAGATATTTATCACACAAATATCTAAAGAGGGAATGAAAAGACCTAGTCGCCCTTTGACCAGAATTTCTGCGCATGCTTCACTGGAACAGCCATAACTTCCTCAATATAGCTCCGAATTGCACAATTCCAAGTCCGTTGGAAAGCCAAGAAGCTTATCTACAACTTTCATGTTCATGCCAAGATCAAATAATCTCTTCAGCTATTCCGAAATTAGAGCTAAACATAGAGCAGGGCTGCTGCCAGAATTTCCCTCCCCGGGGTATACTTGGAAAAATACCCATAACTTTTACTACAAGAATCCAGTTGATCTAATTCCACTTCTGTATGAAAGCTAACTCAAAACTGGACATCTCATAATAAAATCATATTTAAACCTCTTCATCTTGGATTTTAACAAAATCAAATCCAAATACTAAATTGGAAATACATAACTTCTACGAAAAATATTATGTACCCAAATCTTCAATCAGAGTGCTCTAAATGACACAGGCACAACAATGTGTTTGTGTGTTAAGTGGCAATGCAAGTAATAACTCAAAAGATAATCACAACTAAGTACTCTCAACTGATATCTAGATTTTGCAAGCAATTATGGTAAGAAGACAGAAACCAATGGTTCAAGATTGAAGGAGCCATCGCAATTTTTTTTGAAGAGAACAACAACTAACAATTTTGGTAAAAGAAAACAAAGAAAAAAAATTTATATTATATTATTTTTTTGACAAATCAAAAATTAACGGCTCACAATAGGGCCATTGAAAAAAAATTTAGCAAGTACAAAGATTACTCTAAGGGCCCGTTTGGATAGAGGCATAAGCTATTCTGGGGTTTATACATATTCAAGGAATTGTTGATTTTATCAATGAAATAAGTGATTTTCTGTTTGGTTGTGTTTTTAGTTATTCTCGTCGGGAAACACAATAATAAAGGTTGAGTGTTTGGTTGATGAAGAATAAAATGTGAATAAGGTGTAAAAAGTTGATTTGATATGTGGGCCCCATTGATGTATAAGAGATAATGACAGATGATTTGACATGAAAAGAAAAAAAAACTGTGGGACCCACTTATGATTGTTGTTAGAATAGGATAATTCCATGAGTAAGGGGGAATTACTATACCTCTATATTCTTTGTTGTTCCGGCATCCAAATACTACCTTAATCCCCTCACTGAAACACCTTTTTCCCCTATTCTATGTCTATTCCCACCTATTCCTCCCTTAATCCTCTACCCAAATGCCCCCTAACCGTTTAGAAAGATTAACCTGGTGGTGAATTTCTTCATAAAACCACCGTGATTGCCAGATTATTAATGTGGATTTTTGACGACGAGAGGTCATAATCCGGTTCTTTCAGACTTGTTTTAGTCCGTACATGACGTACCGAATCACTATCTGAAGGATTGTCCAAGGTTGCTCGACTGCTCCCAAGGATGTCAGTGTGATTGCCACTTACTTTTTCTTAAATGCAAGAAAAGAAATTGATCGCCTCACAGGGAATTTTGGATTCTCTTCTCAAGGATCACAGCCAGCCGTGCCTTAATGTGAGATGAAGTTCAGTTAGTCCTGAAAAACCCTGAGAGGAAGAAAACAATAGCGAGTTTGATAGGTTTATGAAAATCAATATTAAGACTAGACAAATAGAACCAAGAGCCAGAGATTTGCAGAGAAAGGACCAGTGGATTTTCTAAACAAAGAAAGGAAAATAGTGAGTGATAAGTTAAAACAAAAGATATGAAAACTGAAGCTAGATGACCCACACAAATTGACGGCTCCAGTGAGAGCCATCGCTTTAGGAAAGGAGGATTTAGACAAAAAGTTAATCAAAACAAAAAAATTCAACAAGCCAGTGAGTTGTTAAACCTTTAAGCGAAAGATTAAAAGAAATCCAGAGGAGAAAAAATGTGAAATGGAGAAGTCAAATCGATGGCTATGGTAAGAGCCGTCACTCAAGTGAGTTAGAGAGCAAGGAAAACTGATTCAAAATGTCTTTTGCCACGCTGGTCTTCTGATGAAAATAAATCAACGGCTCAACTGTAAGCCATCAGGAGGGATCACAAGAAAACAACATAAAACAACTTGAAAATGTGATTGTGCTAACTTTTGATAAAAATAAAAAAAGCAATGGCTCAACTGTCAGCCGTCCATTTGCAGATCTCAAACAAAATAGCGAAGAAAACAACTTTAAAACACGACAGAGGAATGCAAGTTTAGATGAACAAAACCGACGGCTCTCCCCAGAGCTGTCGCTTAATAAACTTTGGGAAACCAGTAAAAGCAACAAGAACAAAATCTTGATAACAACCAAGCAGTAAATAAAGTAGGATAGAAAAAGTAAGAACTTAAATAAATGCGTAATGAAACAAAAGAAACACAATGAAAAAAGGTTATTAGTCCTTGTGGTCAACCCAAACTTGATGAAATTACCAAAAGGGGGGGGGGTTCCAAATGGTCCCTAGACCAACTGGCCGACATCCCTGGTATAGTTTGTTCAGGTGAATCTCATTTCCAAGTGAATAGATTTAGTTTAATCCAAGAAGACACAACCAATTCTCACAAAGAGCTTAAACTTAGCCTTATATTGATTAATAGACTTAAATATTATAGATTACAAGATCTTTTGAAGTAGTGGGGGAAAACCTTCTAATGAAACCCTAGAAGTGAAGAAAGAAAAAAAGAGAAGAGGAGCTAGAGATATGGGTAAATGAGAGGATGAAAATGGCGATTCTTTTCTCTAAGTGCACTCTCTTTCTCTGGTTTCTGGTGGTGGGAAGGCTAGATCCAAAAATTAACAGGGTTTCTTCTCTTTCTTGCCAATCTGTCCCCCTTCTTCTTCAACCAATGCCTCTTTTATAGGGTTCTTCAATCAATCATGTTTAGACAACACATAGGGGTATCATTGTAGCTTTCTCATTGTTCAAGTGCTGGTGGAAGTGACTGATTGGAGCTGTAGTTGAGGGAGTGCCACTGCTAGTTTGGCCAACTTTTTGATCTTGATAGGCCAATGGCTCTGAAGGGAGCCGTCAAAAATATTAGGACAGAATTTTGTATGAGTCTAGATCGACGACTCGCCTCGCAGCCGTCTGTCACGCCCTAGGGCGGCCGACCCCGAGACGTGGCAATATATATAATATCAGCTATCAATACCTGAGGTCAACAAGGACTCCAACAACAACACACAAGGTGGCAAGGCAAAGATAAATGATAGCTAACTGAAAAGCGGAAGCATAAAATATCAACAATGTCTGTAAACCAAAAACATTATTACATACTCGAATACACAATCATTGTCCTGTGAGAGCCAAGTCTAGTCTAAATAAAATACAACCAGTGCAACACGCACTATTACAAATACAAGACTCTAGGACTGCTGATAGCCTTGCACTCACCATTCGCCAGATGGGACGCTCCCACGCACGCAAGACCACGCCACAGGGAACCTCTAGCTCCACACCCAACACCGCCCTTGTAGAAGAAACAGTACGCGAGGGGTGAGCTACAAGCTCAGTGAGTGGCAAGAAGCCAAGCACCATAACAACAATTCAATACTAAGGCAATTTCCTTTCAAGGAAACATGGGTGGGAATCCAATGGATAACAAGGTCATGTGGCGACGTGACCAACCTCACTGTCGCGCTCACTCCCAAAGAGAGGCTCTTGGGACACTCGGGGAGGAACAACTATTAAGCATAACACATGATGCTACTAGATAACAAAATACAATGAGTCCATCCGCTACGAGGTAGAGATATACTTCAATACCTCACGCGTTAGAAGTATCATACCAGAGTATACTCGATAGGTATAAGAGTTACGTGACGACGTGACTCAACTTACCCTCACCCTCACCCCCGCAGGGGTGATCCTAGAGACTTTTGGGATAAAACTGCTTGCTCTACACCCTTCATCATCCAGTAACCCTCTCCCGAGTAGCCTCTACCTGGTATACCCCCATGATCAGTACATCTTGCCGCATGCATCGATAGTACCTACAGGTGGGGGCCCTCTGTCAGGACAGCTACAACGCTGGGCAGCATCGACACAGATTCGATGAAGGGGAGAACGATTCCACGCTCGCAATATCATTCGTTAGCCCTCTCCCAGGTAGCCTCTACCTGGTATACTCCCATGATCAATACATCTTGCCGCATGCATCGATAGTACCTACAGGTGGGGGCCCTCTGTCAGGACAGCTACAACCCGGGCCGCTTCAACACGGACGATATTGGGAGAAAACACTCCATGTTCACAAAGTGAACCCAATGGAAAAATAACTACTCTCGGTAATCACCTACCGATGCTATCGAATACACATGAACTCCCACACATATGCGTTGCTCGGATGCAGGGAGTTACCTCGGCTCTCCCACCGAAAATAAGCCCAAGGCATAACCCAACCCAATGGGCGGTTAATACACGCGCCTAGCATGGGTAAGCCTAGCTTAAATACCATAACCACCAGTTTGAAACACCGGTATTACATCGAATTCTCCTGAATTCCAACAAGTGCATCTCACGGATGCGGGGTGGCGAATACATTGCTTACGTTCTAACTAAGGTACAACCCGACAATGGGTCATACCCACGCCTAGCACAGGTAGGCACGATTAGTCTAACATGCACAATTATAATTGGAGAATTCTATCGCAGTTATATATATGGTCCACCTAACATGAATACACATCATAAACAACATATCATGCAACATGCATACTAAGCATGACCTGGCAACACATGCATACAAGAAAATTAATCATGCAAGCACGCAATATATAATCTAACATGCGTTGGATATCACCAACTTAAAAGGGAAGGGTTAAGTGTTATCTCGCGCACCAACAGGCGCATGCCAGCATTCCCAAGCGAACCTAAGTCAAGCAGGAATCACATCTACTTACTCAGTTCACGCAAAGAGAGAGGGCGAGAGAGAGAGACAAAGCCTCATCATCTCATGAAGGTCATAGCTTTTCCCCCAACAAGATTGGCACAACAACTACACCACGCCCTCAAATCTTTATAACAAGGGAAAATTAGGCATGTACCCGAATATTAACCCAAGCTTGATTATGCTAGATATAATTAATATAAGGGTAGTATTACAAGACTACCTAAGGTATGCCATATTCTATACATCCATACACCACACATAAAGAAAGCCCAAACCAGAGGGGCGCATGTAACACAATCATTCTCAAATGAATACCATACATAAGCAAGTACATGGTAGAATAGGGGGTTCTACGCAATATACAATCTACACAGTCCTAGCATGCAATATCTAACATAATATGGGTGCCAAGATGCACCATGGATGCGCGATACACGACTACGTGCATCGAACGCTTCCCGAAGGGTTGGATCGAACCACTCACAAACATTCAAATCACCGCGCATCCGGTTACGAGATCTGCAAGACACAACACAAATCCAATATGAACCACGTGCTCAAATCCAATATGAAGCTTCCTGACACATATGTAAGCCTACTTCATGGAGAAACCAACTCTTAATATTGCCTATAACATGCATAAATAACTCATTGACACAGCCATGTAAAACTGGTGCATCTGCAACAAACAGCCTTACTCTTTGAGCTCCACAGCATCAAATACACATCCACAAATTATGAAATAAATCACACACATTCTCGGACATGTTGGGATCATAATCCGTGAAGACATCATAACCTAACTTAGCCTCTACATGCCTGAAATAAAATGTTTCCAGAAACTGATCAAATCCTACGCGAGTCTGGACAGGCCATGCAAAACAGGTCATAACTTACAACACAGATATCATTTTGACACCAACTTTCATATATATCATCTAGACACATGGGGGATCATATCCCATGATCACACAATCCAGAGAATATGCCTCTAAATACTAGTTCCATAAAGATCTTCACAAGACAGAAATCTGTCTTACTACAACACAAAGCCACCACCATCCAAGCATAAACACAAACACCTCATGTGCAGCAATTACACATAATAATACTCCCCCAACAGCACCCACACATGCATGCCCTCAACAACATTCTAGCAAACATAAAAGAAGGGGAAGAAGATTACCAAGAGAGGGGGAGGAGAAGGGAAGGTGTGGGGGGCTCACAATCACACCACACACACACCACCACCACTTCACCACCATCACCACCATCTCCTTCACTTCTTCACAGCACACCTTCTTCATGGCTGAAACACAAAGAGAGGAGGGTGCAAGAGAGAGGGTATGAGCTAGAGGAAGAGAAAGAGAGGAGAACAACCTCATACACACACAAACTCACCTTCACCTTTTCTACTTCTCCTCCTCTTCTTCTCCTCTTCAGATTTCTCTGATGGACCCCCAAAATACCAGCAGAAATACCCTTCCCACCCCATGCCCTAAATACACCATTGATTTGGCGGGGGCGAAATGACCAAGCTATCCCTGACTAAAAAATTATGGACAGGCTTCACTAGAACAACCATAACTTCCACAATATAGCCTTGAATTGCACAATTCAAAATCCTTTGGAAAGCCAAGAAGATTATCTACAGCTTTCAGGTTTATGCCAAGATCAAATAACCCCTCCAGCTGTTCCTAAATATGAGCTAAACATCAAACAAGGGTTGCTGCCAGGATTTTCTCATCCCCATGGTATAATTGGAAAAATACCCATAACTTTTGCTACATGAATCCAGTTGATCTAATTCCACTTTTACATGAAAGCTAACTCAAAAATGAACATCCCATAATAAAATCATATTTAAACTACTTCATCTTCGATATTAACAAAATTAAATCCGAATATCAATCAAAACTGCATATTTTTCATAATGTTACTGGAATTCGAATGAAATTTTTATGGGGAGCACTAAACGTTACTAGGACCCATAATATGCAGTTAGATTTTCAATTAGATAACTCCAACTATAATATATGTGTCACTTTTAGCCTATTGGTTATATTTGGGCCATTTCTGGCCATTTTCTTTTTCGATCGGAGTCGCTAAAATTTTAGACTTTTAGCTATCTGCGTGAGTTCGAGTACTCCAATTGAAAATCTAACTGCATATTATGGGTCCTGGTACCATTTTGTATCACCCATAAAAATTTCATCGAATTCCGGTAACGTTTTAAAAATTATGCAGTTCCGAACTGTATTCGGGTTTTGGTCGTTACTGGTTTCGTTGGAGGCATAGTGTTGGGATATTTTGGTGCATATGATCACCCTAGGTAACCTCACCCCCCCACTTGCTGAATGGTTAAGAAACCATTGGTTATTTTAAGTGTTAGATGGTGGTTTTAAGCTTAAAGTCACCCCCCTTATTATCCATTGCTCTCAACCACCCCCCCCCCCCCCCAGTGAGAACTTTGTGAGCCCTCTCTCTTTCTCCCTCTCACTCTCATCTCTCCCTCTCTGCCCCCCGTGTGTTGTGTGTGTGTGTGTGTTGAAGAAGAAAAGAAGGAGAAGAAGGGGCACAAGGTGTGTATATGTGTTGTTGCTGTTGGTTCTTTCTCTCCTTCTCTTCTCTCTAGCTCCCCCCCCCCCCCCCACCTCATGCCCTTGGGCCTTTGCCCTATTTTTTTTTCCAGCCAAGAAGAAGAGGAGGAGCTTGAGAGGCTGTGGTTGTGGTGGTGGTGGTGGTGGTTGTGGTAGCCGTGGGTGCACACAAGGGCCCCCAACCTTCCCTTTCCCTTTCCCCTCACTTGGTAAGCTCTCCCCCCCTTCTTTGCCTGGTTTTATGGTAGTAGGGGCTGTTGAGGATAGCATGCATGCTAGGTTTAGGGGTTTGGGTGAGTGAGAAGTGTAGGTGAGAGGGTTAAAGGGGTCTGGGCAAGCGTGCGGCTCTGTCCGCGCGCGTGCGCGTACGGCGCGAAGGCGCGCGTACGGCGGGCGCTCGGGGAGTCCGCGCGCGTGTGGCAGTGCGTCTGGGCACGCGGCTGGGCGCACGGCAGGGTGCCATTGGGCGCGGGGGCACGTGCATGCGTGCATGCATGTGCGTACGTGTGCGGGGCCACGCGTGTGGCAGCCCGAGGGCTCGGGTGGGTGCTGAGGCACTCGGGCATGTGCACGTACGTGCGTACTTGCATGCGTGCGGGCCCGTATGCGTGCATGTCTATGCCTTAGGCATTTCTAGTTAATTTTAAGTACTTTTATGTAGTTATACTCACCTTGTGGATGCCCTTGTCTTGCAGATGTTGGCAAGCGGTCACGCGACGACCCGGGTTGCGGTGAGTGGGTTCATCCAACTTAGTTGGGAGGCGTTCAATGCACGTTGACGTGCATTGCCCTCCTGTGGGGCACCATAGCTACATATTAATTTGTCTGAAAAAATATATATGTTAATGCCTATCTTGCTATGATGCACCCATGCCATGTTAGACATCGTATACTTGAGTTATAAATCAATGTATCATGTATAGGAGCCCATGCATGCCTAGACACCATGTCCCATGTTAGCATAGCCTTGATCCAAACATGTTCCCACCTAGTTTAATTTAATTAAACCGAAATGAGGATGTATAAGTATAAGCATGCCTTAAATGATATTATGACCTTATGGTTATACTTATTTAGATGCTTCCTTGATTAAATTCCATGAATAATTATTGTACGTGTTATATATTTAATATATGCTTATATGAAACCATGGACCTTGCCTAATGAGATTAGGCATGTGTATGTGTCACACCCCGGGGCGGCTGTCCCCGAGACGCGGCAATATATAAAGTATCAGCTATCAATACCTGAGGTCAACAAAGATGTCACGCCCCAGGGCGGCCGTCCCCGAGACGTGGCAATAATAAAATATCAGCTATCAATACCTGAAGTCAATAAAGACTCCAACAACAACACACAAGGTGGCAAAGCAAGGATAATGATAACTGACTGAAAAGCGGAAGCATAATATATAAACAATGTCTGTAAACCAAAAACATTATACAGACTCGAATACACAATCACTGTCCTGTGAGAGCCAAGTCTAGACCAAAGAAAATACAACATGTGCCACATGCACGATTTACAATACATACAATGACTCTAGGACTACTGACAGCCTCGCACTCGCCACCCGCCGGAAGAACGCTCCACGCCCATAAGACCACGCCACAAGAAAGCTCCAGCTCCACGCCCAACACTGCCCCTGAAAAGAAACAGTATGCGAGGGGTGAGCTACAAGCTCAGTGAGTGGCTGGAAACCAATCACCATACAACAGTTCAATACATAAACAATTTCCTTTCAAGGTAAACATGGGTAGAAACCCATGGATAACAGGGTCACGCGGCGGCGCGACCAACCTCACCCTAACCCTCACTCCTGGAGCGAGACTCTTGGGATTTTTGGGGAGAGACCATACCGTTGGTCGAGGAGACCCGGGATTACTGGTCCACACAACACTACTGGATCACCAACCTCACCCTCACCCTCACCCTCACTCCCGGAGGGAGACTCTTGGGACTTTTGGGGAGAGACCATACCGTTGGTCGAGGAGACCCGGGATTACTGGTCTACGCAACACTACTGGATCATCTACATCGAGATAACTGCCCAACGATGTCTTTAAACATCGATACGAGACCGGACCCAACAACTATGGGAACGGACGAACAACGAATGGGTCACGAGGCGACGTGTCTTCACCTCATCCTCACCCTCACTCCCGGAGGGAGACTCTTGGGACTTTTGGAAGAGACTTAGACTGCTCTACACCCTTGGTCCACCGGTAGCCCTTTCCCCGGGTAGCCTCTACCTGGTATACTCCCATGGTTAGTACATTCCCGAATGCATCGGTAGTACCTACAGATGGGAGCCCTCTATCAGGACAGCTTTTCCCAACTCGAGAAGTTCCTACATCGAATCCGACGAAGGGGAGAACGATTCCACGCTCGCAATATCATTCGTTAGCCCTCTCCCGGGTAGCCTTTACCTGGTACACTCCCACGATCAGTACGCTCCCGAACACATCGGTGGTACCTACGGATGGGAGTCCTCTGTCAGGACAGCTACAACCCGGGCCTCTTCAACATAGACGACATTGGGAATAAACATTCCATGTTCGCAAAGCGAACCCAATGGAAAAACACTACACTCGATAATCACATATCGATGATAGCGAACACTATTGTACTCCCACACGGTTGCGTCGCTCGGACACAGGGGGGGTGTCACGCCCCAACTACTTGCTTAACAATCCGATAAGATAATGAATTCTCCTGAATTCCAAACGAGTGCATCGCTCGGATGCACGGGGCGATTACATCGCTAGCGCTCTAACTAATAAGGTACAACCTGACAGCGGGTCATACCCACTCCTATCCCAGATAGGCCTGATTAATTTTAACATGCGCATATATTTTATAGGAGAATTTAATCTTAACTATGTGCATGAACCATATGCACAATCATCTAATAATTATAGTGACACTCCCTAACATGGATTACATCATAATAATTTATACAACATGCATACATGGTCATTAATCACATAAACATACAAAATATATGTCACGCCCCAGGGCGGCCGTCCCCGAGACGCGGCAAGTGTATACATGATATCAGCAGTCTATATAGGAGATCAATAATATACTCTAAACAACAACTAAAATGACAACACAGACGAAAGCAAGGCTGACATGATATATACACAGATAGCGGAAGCTAAAAGACTGAGTCTGTAATTCAAAAACATACTACAGACTCGATACATAATCAACTGTCCTGTGAGAGCCAATATACACACATACGTCCAAATAATATACAAACGAGTGCCCAAGCACGGAAATATATACATATAATCAAAAGAAAGGATGCTAATGGCCTCTAATACTCGCGGGACGTGGCGCTGCTCCGCTACTGATGAAGTCGCTCGGGAAGCTCCTCCTTCAGATCTGACTCGGTGATAACTGGAGAAAAATTATGCGAGGGGTGAGCCACACGCTCAGTGAATAGCACAACCCATGCATCACAATTTATATTAACCACAATTAAATCAAAGCCTCAAAGTGGCAAGAACTACACAATCCAGTGGGTCGCTACATCGCCGACCCACCACACCCTCACCCTCACCCCTCAATAGGTGACATAGGATATTGGGACTGACTAGGCTGTTAATCACCCTTGGTCCACCGATAGTCTCTCCTCCACTCCGTAGCCGCTTGGCCTACTCCCAAACTTCAGCACAGTCCGAATCCAAAATCAGGAGGTACCTACTGATGGGAGCCCTTTTACGGGACGGCCTTTCTAACGCTGGGGCAGTCTCTATACGGATCCAACGAAGGGAACAGAAACAGCCTATCCATACGCATACGATCCACTCGGATCCGCCGACACCGATCTCAACTTATAAATGTCATAAATTCTTCAGAATTCCTCCAGGGTGCATAACTAAGATGCGGGCAGACATATATTATAATATTATCGGGAAAAGAAACCTTGGGAGGCACCATGAGGTCCCGACATAGGATATCCCGACAACCAAACAAGGAACACGGAGTACCGTAGTCCGGGTCTCAATGTTGACCTCGCAAGGCCCCTTAATATTCCCCAAGGCATGCTAAAATACCATAAGTTTGCATTTAATTGAATAAATTAAACTAGTAGGACACATGCATAGGTCAAGGCTTCCTAGCATGAGAACAGGGTGACAGGATGCATGGCTCTTACACATATCCTAAGGGTGCAAGTCCCTAACATACAAAGTTTAGGGTAGCATGCATACTACATATTAATCATGCTTGCATCGATTACATATTAAACAGGTTAATGTCAAACTACGGTTCCCCAGGGGAGGACGGTATACGCCCAAGTGCATATAGCGCCTCCCTACTGGGTTGGATTGTACCACTCACCAATAACCGGGTCGTCACGCGACCGTTTGTCAAGATCTGCAAGACAGGGTTATCAACTCGGTGAGTAAAATACACAATTATATACAAAAATACACTAAAATACCCAACACTCGGACAAGCGTACATACGGCCTGTACGCACGCGAGTCCGAGCACCCCGACTCACTCCCGAACCCCCGGGCAACCGTATGAACGGCCACCCGACCCAGACGCACAGCCGCGCCCCAGCCCGCGCGCCCAGACGCACTGCCGATCCCCTGTCCGCATGCCCGGACCGCTGCCGAGCCTCTCGGGTGCGCCGCGCGCTCACTGCTCCCCAGCGCAGCAACTCGTGCGCACACCCGCACGCCCTGCGCCCCAGCGCAACACCCTGCGCGCACCACCAGCTCGCCTCCCCGCCCGCGCACAGCACGCCCTGCGCCTCTGCGCAGCGCTCCCCGCGCACGGCCCCCTGCGCGCAGCACCCGCAGCGCCCTGCACGCACAGCACGCACTGCCCTCTACGCAGCGCCCAGCGCGCAGCACCCGCACACTCCCGCTCCACCCGCGCGCACGCCCGCGCGCATGCCTGTGCCCACGCGCGCGTGCCCTGCCAGCCTGCCCGACAGCGCCCTGCCCTGCGCCTGCAAGCCCGCCTGCCGGCGCTGCCAGTCTACCCGGGACAACCCTACCACCTCCCCGACGGCCACCAACAGCCACCAACAGCCATACATACCCAAAAACACCCTCCTAACATGCATCTAAACAAGAAAAGGAAGGAAAGAAACCTCACCCAAGGAAGGAAAGGAAGGAAGGGAAGATCGGTTGCTCTTCGCGCACCGAAACACCGCCTCCAAGACCACCACCACCGAGATCTCCTTCAGCCCTAAAAACAGATGAAAACACAGGAGAAAAGGGGGCATGAGAAGGGGTCACACATGTGGGAACTCGAATCCGAGATCACCGGAAGATAGATCGGGACAAAACCTAACCTTTCTCTTCTTAGGGTTTTTGGTTTCAACCACCTTAGCTAGGTCATAAATGAGGATTTAAAGAGAGGGAGAGAGAGAAATTTTTGGAGAAGATGATGAATAGTGGGGGATATGTTGTCGTGGGATTTGTTTATACTCACACCCACACCACACACACTCACACCCTCAATTAGTGAAAAAAAGATTAGGTTAAGCTAGGATTAGGGAGGTTTAAGTGCACTTTGACTTGGGTCAACCCATCCACACTAGAAAACAAAGGGGGTTGACCAAGTCATGGGCCCACATTTGACCAAGTCAAGTCTCCCAATGACTTCTAGCTCGGTCAAAACCCGGCTACACTTCGGAACTGCAAAATTCTAAAACGTTACCGGAATTCGATGAAATTTTTGTGAGTGGCTTGAAATGGCACCAGGACACATAATATGCAGTTAGATTTTCAATCGGAGCCCTCAAACTCAGAATGATAGCTAACAATCCAAAATTTTAGCGGTTCCGATTGAAAAACGAAAAAAAACTGAAAGACTGCCAGAATGTTCCAATGGTTACCAGAAGGCTAAAAAGTGACACATATATAACAATATACACTAACATGCGTTGGATATCGCCAACTTAAAAGAAAGGGGCAAGCGCGATCTCGCGCACTAACAGGTGCATGCCAATATTCCAAACGAACCTGAGTCGAGTAGGAAATCGCATCTACTTACTCAGTTCGTTCAGAGGGAGAGGGCGGGGGAGATCATCATCTCATGAAGCTGGTCATAGCTTTGCCCCATTAGCATGGGCGCAACAACTACACCACGCCCTCGAGTCTTATCGCAAGGGAATATTAGGCGGTTGCCCGTTATTAACCCAGACTTATTCATGTTCGATATTCCAATTAATATGGTGGGAATAGTATTACAATACTACCTAACGCATGCCATATTCTATACATCCATACACATTACACAAATACATGCCCATACTAGAGGAGCTCATGCAACACAATCATTCATACATGAATACAATACATGTATATAAGCCTAGCATGCAAGATATCTACATATTATAGCTTAAACATGGCCATACTACTTATCTACACAAGTAGTATAGCTAGGGGGCCCCATCGATGCACGACGCGCGTCTACGCGCGTCGAGCGCATCCCGAGAGGGGGGGGGAGTGTTATATATGTGTCACTTTTAACCTGCTGGTAACCGTTGGACTGTTCTGGCAGTTTTTCATTTTTTTCGGTTTTCGATCGGAACCGCTAATTTTTGGACTGTTAGCTATCGTCCTAAGTTAGAGGACTCTGATTGGAAATCTAACTGCATATTTGGTGTCCTGGTGCCGTTTTAAGCCTCTCACGAAAATTTTATCGAATTCCGGTAACGTTTCTGAAATTTCACAGTTTCGGGGCGTATCTGGGTTTTTAAGTGACCCGGCTATATAAGGTGGGTGAGAAAATATCTTGGGCACTATTCATCATCCCTACCATTTGGATTTTCTCTCTCCCCTCTCTCCTTTTCTCACTTTTGAGCCCCCTAGACCCCTCAAACCCAAAAACCTAAAGCATAGGAAGTGTAGATCGGGTCCCGATCTACACCCCGGTGTTTTCAAATCCCGATTCCGGCGAGATTAGCCCCTCCGTCCCCCCTCTCTTCTCCTCTGTTTTGGGCTGTTTCGAAGGCAGAGTGAGATCTGGGCGTAGGAAGCCCTTGGGGAAAGGTTTCGGTGCGCGGAGAGCATTCGGACTTTCCTTCTTCACCTCGGTAAGCCCTCTTTCCCCTCTTTTCTTGCATAGGTGCTTGTTAGGAGGTCGGATTTGAGGTTGGGAGGCGGTCGGTGGCGGTGGGTGGCCGTCGTGGTGGTCGGAGGCCTTGGGGTGGTCGGTGTTGGTGGTAGAGGAGCTCGGGTAGGGAGTTAGGCAGTCCGAGCAGAGTGTTGGGCAGTCCCGGGTGTGTTAGCAGCAGGCGCACCAGGTGGGCGCACCAGGTGCCGGGCGCGCATGCGCGTGCGCGCAGGCGTGCGCGCGGGTGGTGATGCTGGCGTGGTGGGCGTGGTGGGCGAGCAGGGGTGCTGAGCGCTGGGCACCGCAGGCGGGCGTGCGCCCAGCGTGCGCTCGGGGCAAGCAGGCAGGTTGGGCGCGCAGGCGTGCTGGGTAGGTGGTGCTCGGGCATCAGGCGGACAGTGCTCGGGTGGGTAGGCGAACAGGGCTCGGGCCACTCGGCGACGCGCGCAGGCAGACAGCGCGGGCAGCAGCGCGCGCAGGCTGGCAGGCACGCTGGGTGCGTGCTGCGCGGGCGTGCGCGTGGGCGCTGGGTGAGGGTCCCGGGTGCTGGGCGCTGAGCACCAGGCGCTGGGCCGCGGGTACCGGGTGCTGGGGGTGATGGCCGAGGGCAGTGCGTGTAGGGAGGTCGTGCAGGGTGCGCGTGGGGTGCGCGCGGGGGCTCGGCGAAGCAGTGGTGGTGTGCGCGGGGTGTGCGCGGGCCGAGACGCTGCGCGCGGGGCGTGCGGGGTGCTCGCGGGCCAGCGCGAGGCGTGAGGGGTGTGCGCGGGCGGCTGCGCTGGGGCGCAGGGGGCGCGCGGTGCACCGGGGAGGTTCGGCGGCGCGTCCAGGCGGCGGGCAGGCGCCCGGCAGTGCGCGGGGTGCGTGGGCTGAGGCGCGGCGGTGCACCCGGGCGGTCGGGTGGCCGTGCGGGTGGTTGCCGACCGTGCGGGTGGTTGCCGGGGTGCTCGAGCTAGCGTGCGTGCGGGTCGTATGCACGTTTGCCCGAGTGTTGGGTGTTTGTTTGTGGGTTTTGTGAATTATGATGTCTTTGGTAGTAGTTGTGGATTTTAACTCACCATATAAATGTCTGTCTTGCAGATCCTGACGGGCGGTCGCGCGACGACCCGAACTTTGGTGAGTGGGATAATCCAACCCAGTAGAGAGGCGTCATACGCATTTGGGCGTATACCGACCTCTCCTGGGGCACCATGGATGTATATTAACCGGCAATAATATGTAATCCATGCTTGCTTGATTTAAATGTAGAATGCATGCTACCCTAGTCCTTGTATGTTAGGGACTTGCACCCATAGGATAGGTGTAAGAGCCATGCACCATGCCCCCTGTTTTCATGCTAGGAAACCTCGGCCTATGCATGCGTCCTACTAGTTTATTTATTAAATTAAATCCTAGTGTATGATAATTCGCATGCCTTAGATAATATTATAGGGAGGAGCCTTGCGAGGTCAACATTGAGACCCGTGTTAGGGTACTCCGTGTTCCTTGTTTGGTTGTCGGGATGTCCTGTATCGGGACCTCATGCTGCCCTCCCAAGGTTTCTAGTCCCATTAATATTATAAGTAATGTTATATAACTGGTATGATTATTAGCATATTTAGTGAATATTATAGGGGAGGGGCCTTGCGAGGACAGCGGTGAGACCCGGGTTAGGGTACTCCGTGTTCCTTGTTTGGTTGTCGGGGTATCCTATATCGGGAACTCACGCCGCCCTCCCGAGTTCTTTCCCCCAATGATATTACAACCTTGCTTTTATTGTACGTGTTCCCCGCATCTTGGTTATGCGCCCTGGAGGAACTCTGAAGAGTTCATGACATTAGAGTTGTAGAGATGTGTTGTCGGCGGATCCAAGTGGATCATATGCGTATGGATAAGCTGTTCTGTCCCCTTCGTTGGATCCGGTAGAGGCTGCCCCAGCGTTAGAAAGGCCGTCCCTTCCAAGGGTTCCCATCAGTAGGCGCCTCCCGATATTTGTGACGGACTGTGCTGAAGTTGTGGGTGAGGGCTCCCATCAGTAGGCGCCTCCCGATATTTGTGACGGACTGTGCTGAAGTTGTGGGGGTGATAGCCCAGCGGCTACGGAGTGGAGGAGAGACTATCGGTGGACCAAGGGTGACCAACAGCCTAGTCAGTCCCAAAATCCTATGTCACCCGCGGTAGGGTGAGGGTGAGGGTGTAGTGGGTTGGCGATGAGTGACCTACTAGATTTGTGATTGGATTATTATCAGTCCCAATAGCCTATGTCACCCATTGATGGGTGAGGGTGAGGGTGTGGTGGTTCGACGATGTACGAACCACTGGATTATGTTGTTATGCCACTTAGAGGATGGATAAATAATTGAATTGTGGTCAATATTGTCTGTGATGCATGGGTTGTGCTGTTCACTGAGCGTGTGGCTCACCCCTCGCATATGTTTTCCCCAGTTGCCACTGAGCCTGAGCTGGAGCCGGAGCAGCAGTTGGAGCTTTCCGAGGGATTCCTTCAGTAGCGGAGCAGCGCCACGTTCTGTGAGTGCCAGAGACTATCAGCATCCCTTCTTGACTGTATGTATTTTATTTTCGTGCTTGGCACGCGTCTGTATATATTCAGTTGTATTGGTGTATATTGGCTCTCACAGGACAGATGATTGAGTATCGAGTCTGTAGTATGTTAATTTACAGATTTAGTCTTTTGCTTCCGCATTTGGTGTATATATCATGTCAGCCTCTTTGTTGTCTGTGTGTCATTCTGGTTGTTTGTGTGTGATATATTATTGACCTCCTGTATAGATTCTGATATTATATATACACTTGCCACGTCTCGGGGACGGCCGCCCTGGGGCGTGACAGGATCAAACCACTCACCGATACCCGGATCACCGCGCGTCCGGTCTACGAGATTTGCAAAACACAACCAATGATCCATAATTAAATTATGGAACCTCCTATCACACATATAAGCTTACTTCATGAAAACCCTAACCTCTGATACTTCCATATTATCACCCAAGACACATGCAACCAACTCCTTGACACTCAACCAAGCAAAACTGCTAAACCTGCTGCAACCAGCCCTACTAATTGGTCTTCACAGCACCTAATGCACTTCTAAATATTATGAAATAAATCATGCACATTCTATGATATTCTGGGATCATAATCCATGAAGACATTAGAACCTAATTTTGCCTCTACAAGCCCGAAACAAATCATTTCCCGAAGCAGGTCAATTCCTACGCGAATCTGGACAGGTCATGTAAAACTGGTTCTAACTTACACCACAGATATCATAATGACCCCAAATTTCATATATAACATCTAGACACATAGCTGATCAAATCATAAGAAGACATAATCCTAAACATATGCCTCTAAATACTAGATTCACTGAAATCGTTGAAAGATAGTGTGCTGCCTTACCAAAACAGGGGAAGGGAAATGGGGAGATGCGGGGTTCTCGACACACCCACGACCACCTCTACCACCACCACCACTACCACCACCTCATCAGCCACTCCACCAGCCTTCCTTGGCTGAAAACAGGGGGGGGGGGGGGGGAAGGCATGAGAAGGAGCTAATGAGAAGAGAAACAACAACAACAACTACAACACCCAAAGCTTGCACACACATACCTTTCTCTTTTCCTTTTAATGTTTCTTCTTCTCCTTCTTGTTCTTCCTCTTCTCTTTTTTTAAACACACAAAACAAAGAAACCAGGGAGTGGAGAGAGTGAGAGGGAGAGGAGGAGAAGGGGACGCCTACACCAATCACACACACACTCACACACACCATTTATTAGTGAAAAAGGGGTTTGGTGAGACTTGACTTAGTCAACCCAACCAAGCAAAAAAAAAAACCCATTGACCTAGTCAATGGTCTTGTTTGACTTGGTCCAAGTCCACTTTGACTTGGTCAAAGTCACTCTTTGACAATCCAGTGACGACCAAACCCGGATACGATTCGGAACTGCAAAATTTTCTAAAACGTTACCGGAATTCGATGAAATTTTTATGGGTAGTACTAAACGGTCCACGCACATAAGACCACGCCACAGGGAAGCTCCAGCTCCACGCCCAACACTGCCCCTGAAAAGAAACAGTATGCAAGGGGTGAGCTACAAGCTCAGTGAGTGGCTGGAAACTAATCACCATTACAACAGTTCAATGTTAAGGCAATTTCCTTTCGAGGAAAACATGGGTGGAAACCCAATAGATAACAAGGTCACGCGGCGGCGCGACCAACCTCACCCTCACCCTCACTCCCGGAGGAAGACTCTTGGGACTTTTGGGGAGAGACCATACCGTTGGTCGAAGAGATGCGGAATTACTGGTCTACACAACACTACTGGATCACCAACCTCACCCTCACCCTCACTCCCGGAGGGAGACTCTTGGGACTTTTGGGGAGAGACCATACCGTTGGTCAAAGAGACGCGGAATTACTGGTCTACACAACACTACTGGATCATCTACGTCGAGATAATTGCCCAACGATGTCTTTGAACATCGATGCGCAACCAGACCCAACAACTATGGGAACGGACGAACAACGAATGGGTCATGCAGTGACGTGTCTTCACCTCATCCTCAACCTCACCCTTTAGAAGTGACATAGGACTTTTGGAGAGATTAGACTGCTCTACACCCTTGGTCCACCGGTAGCCCTTTCCCCGGTTAGCCTCTACCTGGTATACTCCCACGATCAGTACGTTGCCAAACGCATCGGTAGTACCTACGGATGGGAGCCCTCTATCAGGATAGCATTTCTAACGCTGGGGAGTTCCTACACCGATCCAACGAAGGGGAGAACGATTTCACGCTCGTAATATCATTCGTTAGCCCTCACCCGGTTAGCCTCTACCTGGTATACCCCCATGATCAGTACATCTTGCCGCATGCATCGATAGTACATACAGGTGGGGGCCCTCTGTCAGGACAGCCACAACCCTGGCCGCTTCAACACGGACGACATTAGGAGTAAACACTCTATGTTCGCAAAGCGAACCCAATGGAAAAACCACTACTCTCGATAATCGCCTAACTTAATGCCAAAGCTACCGGTTTAACAAAACCGATACAACAAATGAATTCTCCTGAATTCCATTCAAGTGCATCACACAGATGCAGGGGCAATTACATCGCTCGCACACTAACTAATGAGGTACATCCCAACGACGGGTCGTACCCACGCCTATTTCAGATAGGCCTAATTAGTTTTAACATGTGCATATATATAACAGGAGAATCATATCATAGCTATGTGCATGAACCATATGCACGATCATCTAACAATTGACTATAAGGGTAACCCCTAACATGGATTTACATCATAAACAACAATCATACGACATGCATACAAAATATGGCCCACTTAAACATGCATACATGGCCATTAATCATATAAGCACACAAGGCATAACTTAAGCATGCGTTGGATATCACCAACTTAAAAGGGAAGGGTCAAGCGTGATCTCGCGCACTAACAAGTGCATGCCAATATTCTCAAACGAACATGAGTTAAGTAGAAAATCGCATCTACTTACTCAGTTCGTGCAGAGGGAGAGGGTGAGAGAGAGATCATCATCTCTTGAAGTTGGTCATAGCTTTGCCCCATTAGCATGGGCGCAACAACTACACCACGCCCTCGAGTCTTATCGCAAGGGAATATTAGGCATGTGCTCGTTATTAACTCAGACTTAATCATGCTGGATATTCCAATTAATATGGTGGGAGTAGTATTACAATACTACCTAAGGCATGCCCTATTCTATACATCCATACATATTACAGAAATACATGCCCATACTAGAGGGGCGCATGCGATACAGTCATTCATACATGGGTACAATACATGTAATATAAGCCTAGCATGCAAGATATCTAACATATTATAGTTTAAGCATGGCCATACTACTTATCTACACAAGTAGTATAGCTAGGGTGCCCCATCGATGCGCGACGCATGACTACGCGCGTCGAGCGCATCTCGAGGGGTTGGATCAAACCACTCACCATAACCCGGGACCTCGCGCATCCCATCCGACGAGATCTGCAAGGTAAGGGCATCAGAATGGAGAGTATAATCATATTAAAACACTTAGAATTTACTAGAAATACCAAAGACTTAGACATGCACGCATACGGGCTCGCACGCATGCTAGCACGCACGTACACACGCATGCTCGAGTGCCCCAGCACCCACCCGAGCCCCTGGGCAGCCCCGCGTGTGACCCTGCACGCGCGCGCACTGGCGCCCTGCCGCATGCCCAGGCACGCCCAGACTCGCTGCCCCGCGCGTGCCTGCGCTCACGATCCGCGCGTGCTTCCAGCGCCTGCGCGAACCTGCGCGCTAGCTCCGCGCGCACCCGCGCCCGCAAGTGCCTGCCTGCGCCCGCCAGCACCCCTCGCGCGCACGCGCGCAAACAGACCCGCACGCGCGCCCAGCACTCTTTAACCCCTCCCCAACCCCTCACACACACTCTAACCCATTCATCTACCATGCATGACCTCCCTAACACCTAACCATGCATAAAAACCCAAATAAAGAAGAGGGAAAACTCACCAAAGAGAGGGGGAAGGGAAGGGGGAGATGTAGGGGCTCGCAAGCGCCTTGACCACCTCGACCACCACCACCACTACCACCACCTCCATCCTTGGGTGCTCTTCTTGATGGCTGAAACCAGGGGGGATCATGAGAGGGAGCATGAGAAAGCTAGAAGATCAACAACAACAACAACTACTTGCACACACAAACACCAACCTTTCTTGCACTTCCTTCTTCACCTTCTCCTTCAATTGCTTCTTCCTCCTCCTTCTTCACACACAAAGAGGGGAAAAAGAGACCAAGAGAGGGAGAGAAAGAGTTCCACGAAATGGGAGAGAGGGGGAGAGAGAGAGAGGGCAAAAATGTCATTTTCATGCCCAAATAGTGTCTAGGGGTGACCATAAGGGGGTGGTGAGGTTAGGGTTAGGCTCACCCTCACTCAACCACTCATTTTTTCTTTATTGGGAAGCGTGCGGAGAAGCACCACACACTCAAAAATATCTCACCCACCGAAACCCAGTAACGGCCAAACCCGGATGCGATTCGGAACTGTATATTTTTCAAAACGTTACTGGAATTCGATGAAATTTTTATGGGTAGTACAAAACGGTACCAGGACTCATAATATGCAGTTAGATTTTCAATCAGAGTACTCCAACTCCCGCAGGTGGTTAAAAGCTAAAATTTTAGCGACTCCGATCGAAAAAGAAAAAGGCCCTGAATGACCCAGATGTGACCAAGGCTTAACCGAAATGGCTCCAAATGACACAGGCATAACAGTATGACCTTTGATGGGGTCATACCATGGCATTGCTACAAATGATATGTCTTCCCCGCATCTGAGTTATGCGCCTAGAGGAATTAATGAGAATTCGTTACCCCTTTTCGATGTCTAAATGACCGATGACGATGAATCCATGAGGATCATATTCAAGAGTGTCGAGTGTTCTCCCCTTCGTCAACTCTATGTTGAAGCTACCCGGCTTATAGCTCTCCTGCGAGGTGCTCCCAGACACTACTCATGACGCCTGTTGGTGCGCCCATATGGTAGAGGTAACGGTCATGAGAGGCCACCAGGTAGAGGCTACCCGGGATAGGGGTACCGGATGACGAACGGTGAAGAGCAGTCAACTTTCTCCCAATAGTCCTATGTCACCCGGTGAGGGTGAGGGTGAGGGTGAGGGTGTGGTGGGCTCGGGTTGTTACACGACCCACATACTTATGTAGTTGCTTCCATCTGTTGGGACCATAATTCCTTCGAATGTTAATATGAGTTGTGTTGCATGAATTGTACCATTCACTGAGCGTGTGGCTCACCCCTCGCATTTGTTTTCCTCTAGTTGGCGTTGAGCTAGATCTAAAAGTGGAGCTCCCTTAGGCGTAGTACCAGAGGCAGTGCAGCGTCTATGTTTTTGGGTCTTGCAAGCGAGAGGCCATCAACATCCCCCTTTTTTCTTGTATGTATTGATACCCGTGCTTGTGCACAGTAGTATGTGTGTGGATGTCATTTGTTATATGTATTTGCTCTCACAAGATAGTTGATTATGTAAATCTGGTCTGTAATATGTTTTGGATTACAGACTTAGTCGTTTAGCTTCCGCTATATGTATATATTTATATTATGTCAGCTTTCACTTGAAATTGCGTTGTTGCCTTGGATGTTGTGTAGAGTCTTTATTGACCTCATTTTAGATAGCTGATATTATATATTTGCCACGTCTCGGGGACGGCCGCCTTGGGGCGTGACAAAAGTTGGTATCAGAGCCTGGTCCTGTGAGAGCCAAGTGTTGTCTTAGAGATGAGTCCTAGGATTTCTATATGAGTATTCTGATCCTAGTGTCTGTTTCTTAGGTTGCTGATATGCCTCCTTGCAGACGGATACATGGACGCGGTCTCCCTCAAGCCCTGGAGGCTCCGAACCTGCCGGTGGTGAGGTGTCAGCTAGAGAGTCCTTGGCTGTTGGGCCACGACCTACGCAGGAGCCTCCTGCTTGGGAGCGTGCTTTCGCTCATATGGCAGATCTTCTAGAGACTCAGACCAGCGCACTGGAGGCCCAGACTAGAGCATTGGCTGAGCAGGCACGAGAGATCTAGGAGCTGCGGGTGGCCCGTGAGGTGGTCCCGTAGGTACTTTTTGTAGTAGATCCACCAGTGGTTCCAGAGGTGCCCCCTGTACCGGTGGGGATTCCTATGGAGGGAGTCCAGGGACCCTTGGAGAGGGAGGAGGAGCTCGAGGCTGCGGCGCGTGTGCATCAGGCCGGCCTCACTGCCTTTTTGAAGCTTCACCCTCCTGAGTTCCATGGTTTGTCGGCTAACCCCCTTGCCCCCGAGCGTTGGCTGATGGAGATAGACAAGATCTTCTCCACCATGCACTGCACCGACCGCCAGCGTGTCTCGTTGGCCACGTTCATGTTGAAGGGTAACGCCGCCGACTGGTGGGCTACCCGATCTGTGGACATCCCCGAGGGTGTGGGGCGACTTCTATGGACTGGGTTTCAGAGTTACTTCTTGGCGGAGTATTTCCCATTCTCGACACTTCAGACAGTGATGCAAAAGTTTGAGCAGCTGACTTAGGGCGCCATGTCAGTGGCAGATTACTCTGCATGTTTCACGAGGCTTTCTCGGTTCTCCCCCGCCTTGGTCATGGATGAGGAGACGCGATGCCGTCGGTTTGAGATGGGACTCAACAGCACCATCTAGGTGCATGTCACCTCTTAGGCGTTCTCGAGGTACATAGACCTGGTGTCACGGGCACGGACTTTCGAGCGAGACCTTGGAGTTCCCTCAGTGGTTTAGACCTTCTGCGGATCAGGGACCCCCCAGGAGCCAGGACCAGAGACGTCGCAAGAGCAAGCGGCCCCGCTTTGATCGACCAGTGGCTGCCGCTACTCCAGTTGAGGTGGTGCCAGTTCGTGAACCTGCACCCATTGCTGCCGTTCTGATCCAGGCTAGACGACCGGAGATGAGGTGTTGTTTCCACTGCCAGCGAGTCGAACATCTAGCAAGGCTTGCCCTTATGCTGACCGACCTCCTGTGCCTCGACAGTAGCCATTGCAGCAGCAGCCGCAGCGTCAATAGCAGTAGCCACCGGGTGGCCTTGTTGACCAGAGGAGGCAACCAGCTTAGCCTGCGAGGCGTGCCCTTGCTCCTCAGCCGCAGCTTGTTCAGGGGCATGTTGCAGCACTTACTACCAAGGAGGTGCAGGTTTCAGGTAACGTTGTCCAAGGTATTGTTCTGATCTCCCAGCTTCCTGCATATGTGCTATTTGATTCCGAAGCCACTTACTCATTCATGTCTCCTGTTTTCACGAGACGGATGGGTGCGGTGTCAGCCCTCTTGATGCTATGCTGGAGATATCATTACCGGTCGAAGACCGTATTCTCCTCCGCTCGGTTTATCGTGGGTATTCCGTGGTGGTCGAGGAGCACGAGTTTCTGGTGGAGTTGGTCGAGCTCGCCATGACGGACTTCGACGCCATCCTGGGGATGGATTGGCTCTCGGCTAGTCATGCTAGCATCGACTGTTTTGCAAAGTGGTGTCCTTCCGCATCCCTGGTCGAGGGTCTTTCCAGTTCGTGGGCGATCGGGACATAGCTCATTTGGGGTTCATGTTGTCCATCCAAGCGTGGAGACTCCTTCAGAGCGGTTGTGAGGGTTTTCTGGCATGCATCACTGATGAGGATGCACCATTGCGGGCAAATATCAGTCAGACTCCAGTCATGGTAGAATATCCAGGGGTTTTTCCCGATGATCTTCCGGGTCTACCACCGGATTGCGCGATCGTGTTTGAGATAAATCTAATTCTGGGGACCGAGCCAATTTCGAGGGCTCCGTACCGGATGGCCCTAGCGGAGCTGAAGGTGCTCAAGGAGCAGCTGGAGGAGTTACTCGAGAAGGGGTTCGCACGTCCAAGTGTCTCACCGTGGGGAGCCCCTGTGCTATTTGTTCTGAAGAAGGACGGTTCGCTGCGTCTTTGTATTGATTACAGGCAGCTGAACAAGTGGACCTTGAAGAACAAGTACCCCTTCCGTCGATTAATGATCTGTTTGACCAACTCCAGGGAGCGCGTGTCTTTTCAAAGATCAATCTCCGTTCGGGCTACTATCAGCTAAAGATCCAGGAGTCGGATATTCTGAAGACGGCCTTTCGTACCCGTTACGGGCACTACGAGTTCCGTGTACTGCAGTTTGGGTTGACGAATGTGCCAGCTACTTTCATGGATCTGATGAACCGGGTGTTTCGACCATTCCTCGACTCCTTTGTGGTAGTCTTCATCGATGACATCCTGGTGTACTCGAGGAGTTTTGAGGAGCACGCCAGCCATCTTCGCACTATCTCCGAGACTTTGGCTCGATATCAGCTGTTCACCAAGTTCAGTAAGTGCGAGTTCTGGTTGGAGCATGTGGCCTTCCTTGGCCATGTGATTTTCGGTGAGGGCATATCTGTGGACCCGGATAAGATGCTCGCCATGTCGAATTGGCAGCGACCGTCGAACCCCACTGAAATTTGGAGGTTCTTGGGTTTGACGGGTTATTATCGGAGATTTGTTGAGGGTTTCTCAAAGATAGCCGTTCCATTTGACTTGTCTCATGCGGAAGGATGTCTGGTTTGAGTGGTCCCAATCTTGCGAGGAAAGCTTCTTGGAGTTGAAGCGAAGACTCACCTCAGCGCCGGTTCTTACCATTCCGTCTGGGAGTGCTGGATTCGCAGTCTACTCTGATGCATCGCGGCTGGGTTTGGGTTGCGTCCTGATGCAGAATGGTAAGGTTGTGGCTTACGCGTCGCGTCAGTTGAAGCCCCATGAGCAGAATTACCCCACCCACGACTTGGAGTTAGCAGCGATCATCTTTGCGCTGAAGATATGGAGGCACTACCTCTATAGCGAGGAGTTCGAGCTCTTCACGGATCACAAGAGCCTGACTTATTTACAGTCCCAGCCGGAGCTCAACATGTGTCAGTGACGTTTGGTCGAGTTCCTGAAGGACTATGACTGTGACATCTCTTACCATCCAGGTAAGGTGAATGTCGTGGCCGATGCCCTCAGCAGGCAACCCTTCGGCATGGCCACCCATTTGGTTGTACGTTGTTGGAGGCGTCTGGAGGAGGCCGCCTGCTGGATCAGCGTTCGGGAGACGCCTGCTGGTGGCTTTTTGGCCAGACTAGTGGTGCAGCCCATTCTCCTTGACGAGATTCGCACGGCAGAGAGTTGGGATCCTCACTTTCTGGTCCTTTTTGAAGGCGTTGCCAGGGGCGAGCAACAGGATTACCAGATTCGCGAGGACGGAATTTTGCGGTTCAGAGGCCGGGTATGTATTCCTGACGACGCAGAGCTGAAGCAAAAGATCTTGGACGAGGCCCATTGTTCGAGGTACACAGTGCATCCTGGTGGCACGAAAATGTACAAGGGCCTTTGTCGTGGCTATTGGTGGCGCGGGAAGAAGGTAGATGTGGGCCATTTCGTTTCCCTTTGCTTGGTGTGCCAGCAGGTGAAGTCAAAGCACCAGCGTCCTGCGGGGAAGCTGCAGTCCATTGGGATTCCTCAGTGGAAGTGGGAGCAGATCACCATGGACTTCATTTTGGGTTTGCCGAGATCACATTCGGGTCGCGATGCCATCTGGGTTATCGTCGATCGATTGACTAAGTCCGCTCATTTCCTCCCCATCCGACTCACCGATTCTCTGGACACCCTGGCACAGTTGTTTGTCTCCAAGATTGTTCGTCTCCATGGCACTCCAGTCAGCATCATTTCTGATTGAGACGCGAGGTTTACTTCGAGGTTTTGGCGCAGCCTCCAGCACGCCCTTGGTACGAACCTCAACTTCAATACAGCGTTTCATCTACAGACGGACGCCCAGTCAGAGAGGACGATATATGTTATGCCTGTGTCATTTGGAGCCATTTCGGTTAAGCCTTGGTCACTTCTGGGTCATTCAGGGCCTTTTTAATTTTTCGATCGGAGCCGCTAAAATTTTGGCTTTTAGCCACCTGCGGGAGTTAGAGTACTCTGATTGGAAATCTGACCGCATATTATGGGTCCTGGTACCGTTTAGTACTACCCATAAAAATTTCATCGAATTCCGGTAACGTTTGGAAAAATATGCAGTTCCGAATCGTATCCGGGTTTTTGAGAGTTCCTGGTTTGATTAGTCAAATAGTGTGAGATATTTTGGTGAATGTGGTGACCTTGGGTAACCTTACCCCCCTTTGCTTAATGATGAAGCAACCATTTGGCTATTTGAAGTGTTAGTGGGTGAGTTTAGGTTAGGTTCACCCCCTCATTTTTCCATTACACTCACCCCCCCAAGAGTGGAAAAATCTCTCTCTCTCTCCCTCTCCCACTCCCTACATGGACTCCTCTTGGGCTCTCTTTCTCTCTTTCACACACATCCCCCATGTGTTTGTGTTAATGCCTCAAAGAGAAGAGAAGGAGAAGGTGAAGGAGGAAGAGCAAGGTTTGTGTAGGTGTTGTTGTTGTTGATCCTCCTCTCTCTAGCTCCCTTTACATGTCTTTCCCTCCTCTATTTTTCAGCCAAGAAGGGCTGGTGAGAGGCTGAAGAGGAGGCGTGGTGGTGGTGGTGGTTGAGGTGGCCATGGGCGCGTCGAGAGCCCCGCATCTCCCCCTTTCCCTTTCCCTCTTTCGGTAAGTCCTCTTCCCCTTCTTTTTGATTTTTTAGGGCTGTTGGGATGGTTGGGGAAGTCATGCATGCTAGGTAGATGGGTTAGAGTGTGTGTGAGGGGTTGGGGAGGGTTAAAAAGGGGTTAAGGATGGCTGGGCGCGCGCAGGGGCCTGTCTGCGCGCGTGCGCGGAGCGGGCGCACGGGTGCGCGTGGACGCTGGCAGGGAGCGGGGTGCGCGCGAGTGCGCGCGGGTGCGCGCGAGCGCTTGGGCATGTGTCCGGGCAGGCGGCTGGGTGTCAGTGCGCGCGTGCGGCTGGGTGCCAGTGCGCGTGCTGGGGCATGCGTGGGGCTGGCCAGGGGCTCGGGTAGGTGCTGGGGCACTTTGGCATGCGTGCGTACGCGTGTGCTCGCATGCGTGCAAGCCCGTATGCGTGCATGTCTAAGTCTTTGATAATTCTAGTGATTTCTAAGTGTTAAATTGTGATGTTACTCACCAAATTTGATGCCCTTACCTTGCAGATCTCATCGGATGGGATGCGCGAGGTCCTGGGTTACAGTGAGTTGTTCGATACAATCCCCCCCCCCCCTCTCGGGATGCGCTCGACGCGCATAGTCGCGCGTCGCGCATCGATGGGACCCCCTAGCTATACTACTTTTGTAGATAAGTAGTATGGCCATGCTTAAGCTATAATATATAGATATCTTGCATGCTAGGCTTATATACATGTATTGTATTCATGTCTGAATGATTGTGTTACATGAGCCCCTCTAGTATGGGCATGTATTTTTGGTAATGGGTATGGATGTATAGAATATGGCATGCCTTAGGTAGTATTGTAATACTACTCCCACCATATTAATTGGAATATCCAGCATGATTAAGTCTGGGTTAATAACGGGCACCTGCCTAATATTCCCTTGCGATAAGACTCGAGGGCGTGGTGTAGTTGTTACGCCCATGCTAATGGGGCAAAGCTATGACAAGCTTCATCTGATGATGATCTCTCTCGCCCTCTCCCTCTGAACGAACTGAGTAAGTAGATGCGATTTCCTACTCGACTCAAGTTCGTTTGGAATATTGGCATGCACCTGTTAGTGCGCGAGATCGCGTTTGACCCTTTCTTTTAAGTTGGCGATATCCAACGCATGTTTAAGTTAGGCCTTGTGTGCTTATGTGATTAATGACCATGTATGCATGTTGTATGATTTATTATGATGTAAATCCATGTTAGGGAGTGTCCCTATAATTATTAGATGATTGTGCATATGGTTCATGCACATAGCTAGATATAATTCTGCTGGATATATTTATATGCGCATGTTAAAAACTGATAGGCCTATCTCAAATAGGCGTGGGTATGACCCGCTGTCGGGTTGTACCTTATTAGTTAGAGCGCTAGCGATGTAATCGCCCCGTGCATCCGAGCGATGCACTCGTTTGGAATTCAGGAGAATTCATTATCTTATCGGTTTTGTTAAGCCGGTAGTGGGGCATTAGGCTAGGCCTACCGTGCTAGGCGTGTATATGAACCGCCTGTTGGGTTATGTGCCTTGGGATTATTTCTGCGTGAGAGCAGAGGCAACCCCCTTGTGTCCAAGCGACGCAACCGTGTGGGAGTACAATAGTGTTCGCTCTCTTCGATATGTGATTATCGAGAGTAGTTGATTTCCATGGGTTCGCTTTGCGAACATGGAATGTTTACTCCCAATGTCGTCCGTGTTGAAGAGGCCCGGGTTGTAGCTGTCCTGACAGAGGGCTCCCATCCGTAGGTACCAGCGATGCGTTCGGGGGCGTACTGATCGTGAGAGTGTATCAGGTAGAGCCTACCCGGGAGAGGGCTAATGAATGATATTGCGAGCGTGGAATCGTTCTCCCCTTCGTTGGATCCGATGTAGGAACTTCCCGGCGTTGGAAAAGCTGTCCTGACAGAGGGCTCCCATCCGTAGGTACCACCGAGGCGTTCGGAAGCGTACTGATCGTGGGAGTATACCAGGTAGTGACTACCCGGGGAAAGGGCTACCGGTGGACCAAGGGTGTAGAGCAGTCTAAGTCTCTTCCAAAAGTCCCAAGAGTCTCCCTCCGGGAGTGAGGGTGAGGATGAGGTGAAGACACGTCGCCGCGTGACCCATTGGTTGTCGATTTCCAAAGTGTTGGGTCCGGTTGCGTATCAATGTTCAAAGACATTGTTGGGCAGTTATCCCGATGAAGATGATCCAGTAGCGTTGTGTAGACCACTAATTCCGTGTCTCCTCAACCAACGGTATGGTCTCTCCCCAAGAGACCCAAGAGTCTCCCTCAGGGAGTGAGGGTGAGGGTGAGGTTGGTCGCGCCGCCGCGTGACCCTGTTATCCATGGGTTTCTACCCATGTTTTTCCTTGAAAGGAAATTGTTTTAGTATTGAACTGTTGTTTGGTGATTGGTTTCCAGCCACTCACTGAGCTTGTAGCTCACCCCTCGCATACTGTTTCTTTTCAGGGGCAGTGTTGGGTGTGGAGTTGGAGCTTCCCTGTGGCGTGGTCTTATGGGCGTGGAGCGTTCTTCTGACGGGTGGCGAGTGCGAGACTGTCAGCAGTCCTAGAGTCATTTTATGTATTGTAAATCGTGCATGTGGCACAGGTTGTATTTTATTTGGCCTAGACTTGGCTCTCATGGGACAGTGATTCTGTATTCGAGTCTGTAATAATGTTTTTGGTTTACAGACATTGTTTATATATTATGCTTCCGCTTTTCAGTCAGTTATCATTATCCTTGCTTTGCCACCTTGTGTGTTGTTGTTGGAGTCTTTATTGACCTCAGGTATTGATAGCTGATATTTCATTATTGCCACGTCTCGGGGACGGCCGCCCTGGGGCGTGACAATATAGATCCTGGAGGACATGTTGCGTGCCTGCATTCTCGACTTTGGGGGCAGTTGGGAGAGGCATCTCCCATTGGTGGAGTTTTCCTACAACAACAGCTACCACTCAAGTATTTAGATGGCACCGTATGAGGCACTCTACGGCCGCAGCTAGAGATCTCCCTTATGTTGGGACGAGGTCGGAGAGCTCCAATTGGAGGGACCAGAGATCGTTCGTCGGACCTCAGAGAAGGTTAAGTCGATTCGTGAGCGTATCCGCACCGCTCAGAGCCGTCAGAAGAGCTACGCCAATCATCGTTGCTGTGAGCTCGCCTTCGAGGTTGGTTTTTATATATGTGTCACTTTTTAGCTTGCTGGTAACCATTGGAGCATTTTGGCAGTTTTTGAGTTTTTTTCGTTTTTCGATCGGAACCGCAAAATTTTGGACTGTTAGCTATCGTCCTGTGTTTGAGGACTCCGATTGAAAATCTAACTGCATATTATGTGTCCTGGTGCCATTCTAAGCCACTCACGAAAATTTCATCGAATTCCGGTACGTTTCAGAATTTCACAGTTCCGGGGCGTATCCGGGTTTTGACCGGGCAAGAAGTCATTGGGAGAGTTGACTCGGTCAAAGTGGGCTCATGACTTGGTCAACCCTTTTTGTTTTTTTGTGTGGTTGGGTTGACCCAAGTCAAATCCCACTTAAAACCCACTTAACCTAATTAAGCTTGCTTAACCCTAATCTAAGTGAGTTGACTATTTAAGTGAGTAGCAAATTTGCACCCGACTATTCATCTTCTTCCCCAACTCATTTTCTCTCTCCCCCTCTCTCCTTTTCTTGGTTTTGAGCCACCTAGGGTTCTTGAAACTCAAAACTCAAAACATAGAAAGGTTAGATCCGGTCCCGATCTATCCCCCGGTGTTCTCGGATTCGAGTTCCGACAAGTTTGGCCCCCTCTAACCCCTTCTATTCTCCCCTGTTTTCAGCCCTTTTTGAGGTAGGAAGAGGTCTTGGTGGTGGAGATCCTTGGGGAGGCGTTTTGGTGCACGAAGAGCCTCCAGTTCCCTTCCTTTCCTCTCCTTTCCTTGGGTAAGGGTTCTTTCCTTCTTTTTCATGTTTAGATGCATGTTAGGAGGGTGGGGTTGAGTGTGGAGGGCGGCTGGTGGCTATCGGTGGTGGTTGGGGGCGGTCGGAGGCCACTGGTGGCCGGTGGGTGGTGGAGAGGTGCTCGGGCAGGGTGGTTGTCTACGCTGGGCAGGATGGCAGCACAGGCGCAGCAGGCAGCGCAGCAGGCATGCAGTGGCAGGGCGCGCTGGGCGCCAAGCATGCTGTGCGTGCTGGGCGCCAGGCGTGCTGGGCGTGCTGGGCACTGGGCGTGCTTGGCGCTGGGCGTGCTGGGGGTGCTGGTCAAGCGGGTGATGCCCGTGGTGGTGCGCGCGGAGTGCGCGCGGGGCGAGGCGCTGGGCGCGGGGCGTGCGGTGTGCGCGCGGGCTGCTGCGCTGGGGCGCAGCGAGCGCGCGGTGCACCCGGGGAGCTCGGCGGCGTGTCCTAGCGTGCGGGCAGGGGCTCGACAGGGCGCCTGATGCACGGGCTGGGGCGCGGCGGTGCATCCGGGGGTGGGTGGCCGTGCGGGTGGTTGCCGGGGGTGCGGGAGTGTGCCGGGGTGCTCGGGCTAGCGTGCGTACGGGCCGTATGCACGTTTGCCCGAGTGTGGGGTATTTATTTGTGTATTTTTGGTATATTTGTGGATTTTACTCACCAAGTTGATACCCTGTCTTGCAGATCTTGACGGACGGTCGCGCGACGACCCGACTTTCGGTGAGTGGGACAATCCAACCCAGTTGGGAGGCGCTATATGCACTTGGGCGTATACCGTCCTCCCCTGGGGCACCATAGATTAATATTAACCTGTTTAATATGTAATCCATGCAAGCATGATTGATATGTAGTATGCATGTTACCCTAGACTGAGTATGTTAGGGACTTGCACCCTTAGGTTGTGTAAGAGCCATGCACCTTGTCACCTTGTTATCATTCTAGGAAAGCCTCGGCCTTTGTATGCTCCTATTAGTTTAATTTGTTAAATTAAATGCAACTGGTAATATTATTGCATGCCTTAGGGAATATTAAGGGGCCTTGCGAGGTCAACATTGAGACCCGGGCTAGGGTGCTCCGTGTTCCTTGTTTGGTTGTCGGGATGTCCTATATCGGGACCTCATGGTGTCCTCCCAAGGTTTCTTTTCCCGTCTATATTAATGCATGTTCCCCGCATCTTGGTTATGCGCCCTGGAGGAATTCTGATGAATTCAAGACACTAGAGTTGTAGAGATGTGTAGTCAGCGGATCCGAGTGGATCATATGCGTGTGGGTAGGCTGTTTCTCTTCCCTTCGTTGGATCCGTGTAGGAACTCCTCAGCGTTAGACAGGCTATCCTGACAGAGGGCTCCCATCAGTAGGCACCTCCTGATCTTGGACTCGGACTGTGCTGAATGTGGGAGTAGACCAGGCAAGCTACGGTGTGGAGGAGAGGCTATCGGTGGACCAAGGGTGATTAACAGCCTAGTCAGTCCCAATATCCTATGTCACCCATTGAGGGGTGAGGGTGAGGGTGTATGGATGTGTATGGATGTGTATGGATGATTATAAGTCCCAATATCCTATGTCACCTGTTGAGGGGTGAGGGTGAGGGTGTATGGATGTGTATGGATGTGTATGGATGATTTTAAGTCCCAATATCCTATGTCACCTATTTGAGGGGTGAGGGTGAGGGTATGGTGGTTCAGCGATGTACGAACCACTGGATTTATGTTGTTTGTGCCACTTTGAGGCTGGTTACTGATTAATTGTGGTTAATATAAACTGTGATGCATGGGTTGTGCTGTTCACTGAGCGTGTGGCTCACCCCTCGCATAATATTTTTCCAGTGATTACTGAGGAGGACTTGAAGGAGGAGCTCCCTGAGCGACTGCACCAGTAGCGGAGTAGCGCTACGTCCCGCGAGTTTCTGAGGCCATCAGCATCCTTCTTTGTTATTGTATGTATATATTTCTGTGCTTGGGCACCCAGTTTGGATTATATTTGGATGTATGTGTGTATATTGGCTCTCACAGGACATTTGATTTGTATCGAGTCTGTAGTATGTTTTTGGATTACAGACTCAGTCTTTTAGCTTCCGCTATCTGTGTATATATTATGTCAGCCTTGCTTTCATCTGTGTTGTTGTCATTTTAGTTGTTGTTTAGAGTGATTTATTGATTCCCTGTTTAGACTGCTGATATCTTGTATACACTTGCCGCAACCCGGGGACGGCCGCCCTGGTGACCATGTTTTCTTGAAGGTGTCCCCGTCGAAGGGCATCTTCCGTTTCGGTGTGCGGAGCAAGTTGAGTCCGAGTTTCATTGGCCCGTTTCTCATCCTTGAGCGGATTGGAGAGGTGGCCTATCGCATAGCCTTGCCCCCATAGTTGGCTCATGCCCATGACGTCTTCCACGTCTCTCAGCTGAGGCGGTACATCCACGATCCTACTCACGTCATTCCGTTCGAGCCGCTCATCTTCGAGCCAGACTTGTTGTTCGTTGAGCAGCCGGTCGAGATCCTGGACCAACGCGAGAAGGGGCTCCGCACCAAGACCATCCAGTTGGTTATGGTGCGATGGCAGCAACGTTCTGGTGCCGAGGCCACCTGGGAACGCGAGGACGCCATGCGTGATGCATATCCACATCTGTTCCCTTCCTTGATGTTTTTCGTTTTAAATTTTGTGGAAAAAAAATTCTAAGGGGGGAAGAATGTTATATATGTGTCACTTTTAGCCTATTGGTTATATTTGGTCCATTTCTGGCCATTTTCTTTTTTCGATTGGAGTCGCTAAAATTTTAGACTTTCAGCTATTTGCGTGAGTTCTAGTACTCCAATTGAAAATCTAGCCGCATATTATGAGTCCTAGTACCATTTTGTATCACCCATAAAAATTTCATCGAATTCCTGTAACATTTTAAAAAAATATGCAGTTCTGAACCGTATCCGGGTTTTGGTCGTTACTGGTTTTGTTGGAGGCATAATGTTAAGATATTTTGGTGAGTATGATTACCCTAGGTAACATCACCCCTCTCTTTCTTAATGGTTAAGAAACCATTGGTTATTTTGAGTGTTAGATGGTGGTTTTAAGCTTAAAGTCACCCCCCTTATTTTCCATCGCTCTCAACCCCCCACCCCCCCAAAGTGAGAACTTCGTGAGCCCTCTCTTTCTCCCTCTCTGCCCCCCCTGTGTTGTGTGTGTGTGTGTGTTGAAGAAGAAAAGAAGGAGAAGAAGGGGCACAAGGTGTGTATATGTGTTGTTGTTGTTGTTGTTGTTGGTTCTCTCTCTTTCTCTTCTCTTTAGCTCTCCCCCCCCCCCTCCCCCTCATGCCCTTGGGCCTTTGCCCTGTTTTTTTTTTCAGCCAGGAAGAAGAGGAGAAGCTTGAGAGGCTGTGGTAGTGGTTGTGGTAGCCGTGGGTGCACACGAGGGCCCCAAACCTTCCCTTTCCCTTTCCCCTCACTTGGTAAGCTCTCCCCCCCTTCTTTGCTTGGTTTTATGGTAGTAGGGGCTGTTGAGGATAGCATGCATGCTAGGTTTAGGGGTTTGGGTGAGTGAGGAGTGTAGGTGAGAGGGTTAAAGGGGTCTGGGCACGCGTGCGGCTCTGTCCGCCCGCGTGCGCATGCAGGCGGGCGTGCTCGTACGCGTTGGCGTGCGCGTGGGAGGGGGTAGTCAAGTGCACAGTGCGTCCCATGTTAGCATAGCCTTGATCCATACATGTTCCCACCTAGTTTAATTTAATTAAACCGAAATTGTCACGCCCCAGGGCGGCCGTCCCCGGGACGCGGCAAGTGTATATATGATATTAGCAGTCTAAATAGGAGGTCAATAATATACCCTAAACAACATCAACAATAACAACACAGACAAAAGCAGGGCTGACATGATATATACACAAATAGCGGAAGCTAAAAGACTGAGTCTGTAATTCAAAGACACATTACAGACTCGATACATAATCAACTGTCCTGTGAGAGCCAATATATACAACGACATCCAAATATAATACAAACGTGTGCCCAAGCAAAGAATACAACACATACAATAAAAAAAGGGATGCTGATAGCCTCTAACACTCGCGGGACGTGGTGCTACTCCGCTACTGATGAAGTCCCTCTGGGAGCTCCTCCTTCAAATCCAACTCAGATAACTGGAGAAAAAAAAATGCGAGGGGGTGAGCCACACGCTCAGTGAATAGCACAACCCATGCATCACAATTCATATTAACCACAAGATTATTCAAGCCTCAAAGTGGCAACAACTACACAAACCAGTGGGTCGCTCATCGCCAACCCACTACACCCTCACCCTCACCCTCACACTGGTGACATGGGCTTTTGGGACTGACTATGCTGTTAATCACCCTTGGTCCACCGATAGCCTCTCCCCGCTCCGTAGCTTACCTGGTATAGGATAGCCTGTCCAACGTCGGGGCTGTACTACACGGATCCAACGAAGGGGATAACGATTCCACGCTCGCGACATCATTCAATAACTCTCTCCCGGGTAGCCTCTACCTGGCCACACACTCAGTGAATGACACAAACTATACAAACCAGTGGGTCGCTCATCGCCAACCAACTACACCCTCACCCTCAAACTGGTGACATGGGCTTTTGGGACTGACTAAGCTGTTAATCACCCTTTGTCCACCGATAGTCTCTCCTCCACTCCGTAGTCCGCCTGGTCTACTCCTACTTTCAGCACAGTCCGTCATCAAATCAGGAGGTGCCTACTGATGGGAGCCCTCTGTCAGGACGGCCTGTCTAACGCTAGGGCAGTCTCTATACGGATCCAACGAAGGGAACAGAAACAGCCTATCCACACGTATACGATCCACTTGGATCCGCGGTATTCCTTAACTGGAAAAAGAAACCTTGGGAGGGCACCCTGAGGTCCCAATATAGGATATCCCGACAACCAAACAAGGAACACGGAGTACCATAGCCCGGGTCTCAACGCTGACTTCGCAAGGCCCCTTAATCCAGAGAAGGGAGATTCTACTAATGTCATGAATTCTTCAGAATTCCTCCAGGGCGCATAACCAAGATGCGGGGAGACACATATTATAATAACGAGGTTATAAGATTATCAGGAAAAGAAACCTTGGGAGGGCAGCGTGAGGTCCCGATATAGGATATCCCGACAACCAAACAAGGAACACGGAGTACCCTAGCCCGGGTCTCAACGCTGACCCCGCAAGGCCCCTTTTTATACAATATTTTCTAAGGCATGCTAATAATCATAAGTTCGCATTTAATTTAATAAATTAAACTAATAGGACACATGCATAGGTCGAGGCTTTCCTAGCATGAAAACATGCAGTCAGGATGCATGGCTCTTACACATATCCTAAGGGTGCAAGTCCCTAACATACAAGGTCTAGGGTGGCATGCATACTACATATTAATCATGCTTGCATAGATTACATATTAAACAAGTTAATATTAAACTATGGTGCCCCAGGGGAGGACGGTATACGCCCAAGTGCATATAGCGCCTCCCTACTGGGTTGGATTGTCCCACTCACCAATACCCAGGTCGTCGCGTGAGCGTCCGTCAAGATATGCAAGACAAGGTATTAAACATGGTGAGTAAAATACACAATACATACAAAAAAAAAATGATTAGAAATACCTCATACTTGGACAAGCATGCATACGGGCTCGCACGCATGCGAGCACGCACATACGCGCGCGAGTCTGAGTGCCCCGACACCTACCCGAACACTTGGGCAGCCATACGCATGGCCCCCCGCACGCGCACGCACGAATGCGCACGCACGCACACACCCCGGCACCATCGGCGCACTGCCGCGCGCCTGCCCGCGCGCCCAGACGCGCTGCCGCACGCACGCGCACGCTCGCGCGCGCCCTCGCGCACCGCGCGTCCAGCCCAGCGCGCCCCCGCAAGCACTGCGCCCCACCCCCCCCCCCCCCCCCACGCAGCACCCCGCGCACGCCCCAGCACGCGCACGCACGTGCACGCGCGCGCACTGGTCCCCAGCCCCGCGTCCAGGCGCACTGCCCAGGCGCCCTGCCTCGCGCCCAGGCGCATGCCCAGGCGCCCTGCCCGCGCGCACTCTCGCACACACCCCCGCTCGCACCCCCGCTCGCCCCTGCACCCGCGCGCACTCCCGCGCGCACCCGCGCGCACGCGCCCGCGCACGTCTGCGCGCCGCCAGCGCTCGCCTGCGTCCGCCTGCGAGCGCGCCTAAGCGCGCATGCGCGCAGACGACGCCCAGCACGCGCCCAGCCCATTCTAACCACATTTTCACCCACCCCAACCCCTCACACACACCCTAACACATCTACCCAACATGCATGACCTTCCCAACATCCCCTTAAGCCAAAAATATGAAGAAAAGGAGGGGAGGAGCTCACCTTGGAGGGGGAACAAAAGGGGGAGGTTTGGGGGCCCTCGACGCACCTGCGACCACCTCAACCACCACCACCGCCTCTAGCCTCTCCTCAGCCTCCTCTTCAGCAGCAAAACAGGGGGGGGGGGAAATCATGAAAAAGGGGACTTGAGAGAGAGGGGAACATCAACAACAACAAAACCTAGCCAAGATCCACCACCACTTCCTCCACCACCCTCTCCTTCTCATTGAAACATAAACCCAAACACATGGTGGGGGAAATGAAAAGAGAAAGAGAGACCAGAATTCTGGTCGGAAGTGAGAGGGGAAGGGAGGGAGAGGAAGAAAGATATTTATCAAAATATCTTAAGGAGAAATTACCTAGTCGCCCTTCGACTAGAAATTCTGCGCAAGCTTCACTGGAACAGCCATAACTTCCTCGATACAGCTTCGAATTGCTCAATTCCAAGACCGATGGAAAGCTAAGAAGATTATCTACAACTTTCATGCTTATGGAAAGATCAGATAATCCTTCCAGCTATTCCGAAATTAGAGCTAAACATTGAGCAGGGCTGCTGCCAGAATTTCCATCCCCGGGGTATACTTGGAAAAATACCCATAACTTTTACTACAAGAATCCAGTTGATATAATTCCACTTCTGTGCAAAAGCTAACTCAAAACTGGACATCTCATAATAAAATCATAATTAAACCTCATCATCTTGGATTTTAACAAAATCAAATCCAAATACCAAATTGGGAATACATAACTTAGGGAAAAAAATTATGTACCCAAATTTTTTAAACAAAGCGCTCCAAATGACACAGGCACAACAGAAATGAGGATGTATAAGTATAAGCATGCCTTAAATGATATTATAACCTTATGGTTATACATATTTAGATGCTCTCTTTTAATAAATTCCATGAATAATTATTGTACGTGTTTTATATTTAATATATGCTTATATGAAACCATGGACCTTGCCTAATGAGATTAGGCATGTGTATGACCTCTGATGGGGTCATACCATGGCATTGACACTACGAATGTTATGTTTTCCCCGCATCTGAGTTATGCGCCGTGGAGGGAATTAATGAGAATTCATTACCCCTTTTCGATGTCTAAATGACCGATGATGATGGATCCATGAGAATCATATTTGCGAGTGTCGAGTATTCTCCCCTTCGTCAGCTCTGTGTATAAGCTACCCGGCTTATAGCTGTCCTGCGAGGTGCTCTCAAACACTACTCGTGACGCCTGTTGGTGCGCCCATATGGCAGAGGTAACGGTCATGAGAGGCCACCAGGTAGAGGCTACCCGGGAGAGGGCTACCGGATGACGAACGGTGAAGAGCAGTTGACTTTCTCCCAATAGTCCTATGTCACCCAGTGAGGGTGATGGTGAGGGCGAGGGTGTGGTGGGCTCAGGTTGTTACACGACCCACCAGCTTATGTAGTTGCTTCCATCTGTTGGGACCATAAATCCTTCGAATGTTAATATGAGTTGTGTTGCATGAATTGTACCATTCACTGAGCGTGTGGCTCACCCCTTGCATTTGTTTTCTTCTAGTTGGCGTTGAGCCGGATCTAAAGGAGGAGCTCCCTTAGGCGCAGTACCAGAGGCAGTGCAGCGTCTGTGTTTTGGGTCTTGCGAGCGAGAGGCCATCAGCATCCCCCTTTTTCCTTTTATGTATTGATACCCGTGCTTGTGCACAGTAGTTTGTGTATGGATGTCATTTGTTATATGTATTGGATCTCACAAGACAGTTGATTATGTAAATCTGGTCTGTAATATGTTTTGGATTATAGACTTAGTCGTTTAGCTTCCGCTATATGTATATATTTATATTACGTCAGCTTTCACTTGAAATTGCGTTGTTGTCTTGGATGTTGTGTAGAGTCTTTATTGACCTCATTTTAGATAGCTGATATTTTATATTTGCCACGTCTCGGGGACGGCTGCATTGGTGCCTGACACCAACTCCCACAGGTAGCTAAAACTAAAATTTTAGCGACTCTGATCAAAAAATAAGGTTCCAAATGACACAGGCCTAACACTGTCGCCTATTCCGACGGCTCTAACTAGAGCCGTCGATTATGGGGTTCCTCATTCTAGCTTGTTTCTTCATGTTCTTCTCGAGGCTTGATTTTAATCGTCTGACTGTATTTTTCACTCTTCCAATGCATTCGAGGAAATCATCTTTGGCCGTAAACCTGTAGAAGAGAAATAGTATTAGTGATATGTGTTATGTTATCCTAATTGGTCAAAAATGGGGTATCTACAGGTATGTAATATCATCATGGTTTTGGATAACTTTACAAGAAATAATATGCAACGAGTTATATCATGGACTGTAGAATTGTGAAGACCATCAAACATCTAATATCTGCATCTAAATATGTAACAACAATTTTAAAAGTAGCTAAATAACTTCACAAATATAGGTAATCAGTGATTTGTATATAGGTACGTAAATGCATCCAAAAGACTGTTACATCCAGGCAATGAGTAAATTATAGAGTTGTTCTGCATAATTACAAATAGGCACACATTACATCAATCAAAATAATTAGATGCTTTCATATACATCACTTCACAAAAGAGAGATCTTGTTTTCATGTTGTTCTAGACTTCTATATTTACTATTGGATATTTGAACTCATATGATGTGCATTACATATAAAATAATAAATGTTAAGACCTGCATGTTGAAGTGAATTTCTTCTTCACTTGCATTGAAGACAGGACATCATTATATTGCTTTTCATTACAACCATAGCAGTGTTAAAATCAAAGCTTAGCCTCTAAGATGTAGTCCGCATTTCATTATCTATGGACTACAATTATTAAAAGTATTGTTTACTATTTATGTAGATGCAAAGGTTTGAAGCTTGAGTTTCAGTAAATGGTATGGGATCATCTTTAATATCTTGTGATAACATGAAATAATCACAAAGTATCATATATGAGAACAAATATGATGAGCACAATTAATTTACATACCACCAAATAATACCATCAAACAATACTCAGAAACCTTTTTTTATCAAACAATGTTATATGATCTATTGTAAGGCTATTACTGTCACGCCCCAGGGCCGGCCGACCCCGGGACGCGGCAAGTGTATATATGATATCAGTAACAGGAGTTCAATAATATACTCACACAACAGCTAAAATGACAACAAAGACAACAAAAGCAGGGCTGGCATGATATATACACCAATAGCGGAAGTTAAAAGACTGAATCTGTAATCCAAAACATATTACAGACTCGATACATAATCAACTGTCCTGTGAGAGCCAATATATACAAAGACATCCAAATACAATACAAACGCGTGCCCAAGCACGGAATATAATACATACAAGCAAAAGGGATGCTGATAGCCTCTGATACTCGTGGGACGTGGCGCTACTCCGCTACTGATGAAGTCCCTCGGGGAGCTCTTCCTCCAGATCCGACTTAGATGACACTGGAGAAAATATTATGCGAGGGGTGAGCCACACGCTCAGTGAACAGCACAACCCATGCATCACAATATATATTAACCACCAGATCTTATTAATCCACAATCTCATTATTAAAAGCCACAAAATGGCAACAGCTATACAGGCCAGTGGGTCGCTATCGCCAACCCACTACACCCTCACCCTCACCCCTCAATAGGTGACATAGGATATTGGGACTTATTAGCCTGATAATCATCCATACACAATCATACACCCTCACCCTCACCCCTCAATAGGTGACATAGGATATTGGGACTAACAATCCAGTGGGTCGCTACATCGCCAACCCACTACACCCTCACCCTCACCCCTCAATAGGTGACATAGGATATTGGGACTAACTAGGCTGATGGTCGCCCTTGGTCCACCGATAGTCTCTCCCCACTCCGTAGGCTGTTTGGCCACCCCCACATTCAGCACAGTCCGTCCCAAATCAGGAGGTGCCTACTGATGGGAGCCCCTGCACGGGACAGCCTTTCCAACGCCGGGGTAGTCCCTAAAGGATCCAACGAAGGGAACAGATCAGCCTATCCATCGCATATGATCCACTCGGATCCGCTGACAAACACATCTCAACAACTCTAATGTCATGAATTCCTCAGAATTCCTCCAGGGCGCATAACCAGGATGCGGGGAAACAAATATTATAAAATAAGAGGTTGGAATATTACCGGGGGAAAGAACCTTGGGAGGGCAGCGTGAGATCCCGATATAGGACATCCCGACAACCAAACAAGGAACACAGAGTACCCTAGTCCGGGTCTCACCGCTGTCCTCGCGAGGCCCCTCCCCTATAATATTCACTAAGACATGCCAACAATCACATGCTCGCATTTGATATATACAAATTAAACTAAATGGGAACATGCATAAGTCAAGGTTCTCCTAGTAGGGAAACATGATAATAGGATGCATGGTTCTTATACGGGTCCTAAGGGTACAAGTCCCCAGCATACAAAGTCTAGGTGACATGCATACTACACATTATCATGCTTACATAGTTTTCATATTACACAAGTTAACATTAATTATGGTGCCCCAGGGGAGGACGGTACACGCCCAAGTGCATGTAACGCCTCCCTACTGGGTTGGATTGTCCCACTCACCGGTAGTCGGGTCGTCGCGCGACCGTCCGTCAAGATCTGCAAAATAGGGTAATCAATTCGGTGAGTCAAATCCACAAATAAATCCAAAAAATACCTAAAAATACACAACACTCGGACAAGCGTACATACGGCCTGTACGCACGCGAGCCCAAGCACCCAACTCATTCCCGAGCCCCCCGGGCAGCCACACGCACGACCACCCACCCCGGGCGCACAGCCGAGCCCCGGCCCGCGCCCCCAGACGCCCTGCCGAGCCCAGCCCGCACGCCCGGACACCCTGCCGAGACCTCCCGGTGCACCGCGCGCTCACTGCGCCCCAGCGCAGCAACCCGAGCGCACACCCACACACCCTGCGCGCCATCGCCTCGCTCCGCGCGCACCCCGCGCGTACCACCGGCTCGACCAGCCCCGGGTGCACCCGCGCGCACTGCCCCAGCGCAGTGCCCCGCACGTGCGCCCGCACACCTGCCCGCTCACACTCCCCGCTCGCACCCTACTCGCCTCGCACGCACCGTGCCCTCCGCGCAGCACCCGCACACCACCGCTCACCATGCCCGCGCACAGCATGCCCTGCGCCCCTGCGCAGCGCTCCTCGTGCTCTCTGCCCGCACGGCGCCCAGCGCCCGCGACTAGCCTCTGCACCCAGCGCCCGCGACCAGCACCCAGCATCCGCGACCAGCCTCTGCGCCCAGCGCCCACACGCACACCCGGCAACACGCGCCCAACGCGCCTGGCAGCACGCGCCCAGCGCGCCTGCCAGCCTGCCCGCGCTGCTCGCCCGCGCGCACTGCCAAGGAGCCCGAGCACTGCCCGCTAGCCAGCCCGAGCACCGCCTGCCTGCTGCCCGAGCCCACCCGGGACAGCTCTCCTATCTGCCCGACGGCCACCCATGGCCTCCCACGGCCACCAACCGCCGCCGACAGCCACCCACTGCCACCAACAGCCATCCTCACTCAAAACAACCCCCTAACATACATCTAACAAGAAAAGGAAGGAAAGAGAGCTTACCCTTGGAGAGGAAAGGAAGGGAAGGGAATCGGGAGCTCTTCGGGCACCGAAATACCTCCACAAGGACCACCACCACCTAGATCTCCTCCTAGCCAAAGAAGGGCTGAAATCTGAGGAGAAAAGAGGGTGTGAGAAGGGGCTAAACACCTCGGAACTCGAATCCAAGACCACCGGTGGATAGATCGGGAGCTCACCTTACCTTTCTCTTCTTTGGGTTTTGAGATCCAAGCCCTCTAACTAGCTCTAAATCAAGAAAAAGAGAGAGGGGAGAGAGAAAATCAAGTGGGGAAGATGATGAATAGTGGGGAGCAACTTTTTAGATCTCATTATATAAGTCAACCCCACTTAAATTAGGGTTAACTAGGATTAGGAGAGGATTAGGTGAACTTAAGTGGGTTTTGACTTGGGTCAACTCAACCACAAATAAAAACAAAAGGGGTTGACCAAGTCTATGGGCCCACTTTGACCAAGTCAACTCTCCCAATGACTTCTCGCTCGGTCAAAACCCGGATACGCCCCGGAACTGTGAAATTCTGAAACGTTACCGGAATTCAACGAAATTTTCGTGAGCGGCTTGGAATGGCACCAGGGCACATAATATGCAGTTACATTTTCAATCGGAGCCCTCAATCTCAAGGCGATAGCTAACAGCCCAAAATTTTAACGGTTCCGATCAAAACGAAAAAACCTGAAAAACTGCCAGAATGTCCCAACGGTTACCAGAAGGTTAAAAGTGACACATATATAACATTCTTCCCCCCTTAGGAAATTTTGTCCTCAAAATAATGCAAAAACATCTAGGAAGGGAAGAGATGCGGATACGCGTCACGCAAGGCATCCTCGAGCTCTCAAGGAGCCTCGGCACCGAAACGGTGCAGCCATCGCACGTTGACCAACTGGACGGTCTTGGTGCGGAGCCCTTTCTCGCGGCGGTCCATGATCTCAATTGGCTGCTCCACGAATGACAAGCCCGGCTCGAAGACGAGCGGCTCGAACGGGATGACGTGAGCAGGATCATGGACGCAACACACACCCAACCGCGATGCCTTGGAGCAACCTGCGAACCCACCCCTCCTAGACGGAAGGGTAAGAACTGGCGCTGAGGTGAGCCTTCGCTTAAACTCCAGGAAGCTCTCCTCGCAAGACGGGGACCGTTCGAACCGGACATCCTTCAAAGCGAGGCGGTTAGGAGGTACAGCTATCCTCGAGAAACCCTCGACAGACCTCCCGCAATAACCCGCCAGGCCCAGGAAGCTCCGAATCTCTCCAGGGTTCGACGGTCGACGCCAATTTGACACGGCGAGCAACTTGACCGGGTCCACAAATATGCCCTTGCAGGAAATCACGTGGCCCAGAAGACCATCCGCTCCAACCAAAACTCGCACTAATCCACCACCCGCTGATGCTTCCAGGGTATTCCTTGACTGGGAAAAGAAACCTCGGGAGAGCAGCATGAGGTCCCGATATAGGATACCCCGACAACCAAACAAGGAACACGAAGTACCCTAGCCCGGGTCTCAACGCTGACCTCACACGGCCCCTTAAACCAGAAAAGGAACACTTGAGGAAGACATCACTCTTAATGAGCAATACACCACATCCTCAACACTTTACACTGGCACCGCACGCGAACCCATGGTTACCAGCGATACCGATACACGGGGAAGAAGCTCCAACCAAAACTTGCACTTGTTCCACCATCAGTGTGATGCTTCTAAGGTATTCCTTGACCGGGAAAAGAAACCCTGGGAGGGCACCATGAGATCCCGATATAGGATATCCCGACAACCAAACAAGGAACACGGAGTACCCTAGCCCGGGTCTCAACGCTGTCCTCGCAAAGCCCCTTAATCCAGAAGGAACACTAGAAGAAGGCATCACCCTTAAAGAACACCACCAACCGCACTGGATCATCTATATCTAGACAATCACCCACCGATATCCTTCAACATCCATCACGAGACCGGACCCAACATCTATGGGAAACGGTCGAACAACGAATGGGTCACGAGGCGACGCGTCTTCGCCTCATCCACACCCTCACTCCTGAAAGGAGACATTTTGGGACTTTGGGAGAGACTTAGACTGCTCTACACCCCTGGTCCACCGGTAGCCTCTCCTCCACACCGTAGGCCGCCTGGTCCGCTCCCACAATTCAGCACAGTCCGAACCCAAATCAGGAGGTGCCTACTGATGGGAGCCCTCTGTCAGGAAGGCCTCTCTAACGCTGAGGAGTCCCTACACGGATCCAACGAAGGGGAGAACGATTCCACGCTCGCGACATCATTCATTAATCTTCTTCCGGGTAACCCCTACCTGGCATACTCCCATGATCAGTACCCCTACGACTGCATCGGTGGTACCTACGGATGGGAGCCTTCTGCCAGGACGGCTACAACCCGGCCTCCACAACTCAAACAACCACTTCCGATACCCGCTCACCGTGATATCACACACTTTCATATCAGCAACCAACACGCTCACCAGGGCCTTTAATGCTCTCGCCTGCTTCTCCAATACTCTGGTTTGGGCCTCCAGTGCCTTGGTCTGAGTCTCCACCAAATCCGCTATCGAGCGAACGCACGTTTCCATGCGGGAGGCTCCAGCGCCGATCCTAACCTCACAGCCGTGCACTCTCCAGTAGCATCCTCGCCTCTAATAAGTCCGGAAACCTCCAAAGGTCGAGAGGGACCTAGTCCGCGCCGTCCTCCACGAGGAGGCATATCAGTAATCCTAAGAAAACCAGACTCTAGGATCACAATACTCATCTAGAAATCCTAGGACTCATCTCTACGAAAAAGAAGACCATTGGCTCTGACAGGACCAGGCTCTGATACCAAATTTTTGTCACGCCCCAGGGCCGGCCGACCCCGGGACGCGGCAAGTGTATATATGATATCAGTAACAGGAGTTCAATAATATACTCACACAACAGCTAAAATGACAACAAAGACAACAAAAGCAGGGCTGACATGATATATACACCAATAGCGGAAGCTAAAAGACTGAATCTGTAATCCAAAACATATTACAGACTCGATACATAATCAACTGTCCTGTGAGAGCCAATATATACAAAGACATCCAAATACAATACAAACGCGTGCCCAAGCACGGAATATAATACATACAAGCAAAAGGGATGCTGATAGCCTCTGATACTCGCGGGACGTGGCGCTACTCCGCTACTGATGAAGTCCCTCGGGGAGCTCTTCCTCCAGATCCGACTCAGATGACACTGGAGAAAATATTATGCGAGGGGTGAGCCACACGCTCAGTGAACAGCACAACCCATGCATCACAATATATATTAACCACCAGATCTTATTAATCCACAATCTCATTATTAAAAGCCACAAAATGGCAACAGCTATACAGGCCAGTGGGTCGCTATCGCCAACCCACTACACCCTCACCCTCACCCTCACCCCTCAATAGGTGACATAGGATATTGGGACTTATTAGCCTGATAATCATCCATACACAATCATACACCCTCACCCCTCAATAGGTGACATAGGATATTGGGACTAACAATCCAGTGGGTCGCTACATCGCCAACCCACCACACCCTCACCCTCACCCCTCAATAGGTGACATAGGATATTGGGACTGACTAGGCTGATGGTCGCCCTTGGTCCACCGATAGTCTCTCCCCACTCCGTAGGCTGTTTGGCCACTCCCACATTCAGCACAGTCCGTCCCAAATCAGGAGGTGCCTACTGATGGGAGCCCCTGCACGGGACAGCCTTTCCAACGCCGGGGTAGTCCCTAAAGGATCCAACGAAGGGAACAGATCAGCCTATCCATCGCATATGATCCACTCGGATCCGCTGACAAACACATCTCAACAACTCTAATGTCATGAATTCCTCAGAATTCCTCCAGGGCGGATAACCAGGATGCGGGGAAACAGATATTATAAAATAAGAGGTTGGAATATTACCGGGGGAAAGAACCTTGGGAGGGCAGCGTGAGATCCCGATATAGGACATCCCGACAACCAAACAAGGAACACGGAGTACCCTAGTCCGGGTCTCACCGCTGTCCTCGCGAGGCCCCTCCCCTATAATATTCAGTAAGACATGCCAACAATCACATGCTCGCATTTGATATATACAAATTAAACTAAATGGGAACATGCATAAGTCAAGGTTCTCCTAGTAGGGAAACATGATAATAGGATGCATGGTTCTTATACGGGTCCTAAGGGTACAAGTCCCTAGCATACAAAGTCTAGGGTGGCATGCATACTACACATTATCATGCTTACATAGTTTTCATATTACACAAGTTAACATTAATTATGGTGCCCCAGGGGAGGACGGTACACGCCCAAGTGCATGTAACGCCTCCCTACTGGGTTGGATTGTCCCACTCACCGGTAGTCGGGTCGTCGCGCGACCGTCCGTCAAGATCTGCAAAATAGGGTAATCAATTCGGTGAGTCAAATCCACAAATAAATCCAAAAAATACCTAAAAATACACAACACTCGGACAAGCGTACATACGGCCTGTACGCACGCGAGCCAGAGCACCCCAAGTCATTCCCGAACCCCCTCGGGCAGCCGCACGCACGACCACCCGCCCCGGGCGCACAGCCGATCCCCGGCCCGCGCCCCCAGACGCCCTGCCGAGCCCAGCCCACACGCCCGGACACCCTGCCGAGACCTCCCGGGTGCACCGCGCGCTCACTGCGCCCCAGCGCAGCAACCCGCGCGCACACCCGCACACCCTGCGCGCCATCGCCTCGCTCCGCGCGCACCCCGCGCGTACCACCGGCTCGACCAGCCCCGGGTGCACCCGCGCGCACTGCGCCCCAGCGCAGCGCCCCGCACGTGCACCATCCCGCACTGCGCCCCAGCGCAGCGCCCGCACACCTGCCCGCTCACACTCCCCGCTCGCACCCTACTCGCCCCGCGCGCACCGCGCCCTCTGCGCAGCACCCGCACACCACCAGCTCACCACTCCGCGCGCACAGCTTGCCCTGCGCCCCTGCGCAGCGCTCCGCGCGCTCTCTGCCCGCACGGCGCCCAACGCCCAGCGCCCGCGCCCGGCGCCCAGCATCCGCGACCAGCCTCTGCGCCCATCGCCCGCGACCAGCCTCTGCGCCCAGCGCCCGCGACCAGCACCCAGCATCCGCGACCAGCCTCTGCGCCCAGCGCCCACGCGCACACCCGGCAAAACGCGCCCAACGCGCCTGGCAACACGCGCCCAGCGCGCCTGCCCGCGCTGCTCGCCCGCACGCACTGTCGAGGAGCCCGAGCACTGCCCGCCTGCCAGCCCGAGCACCGCCTGCCTGTTGCCCGAGCCCACCCGGGATTGCTCTCCTATCTGCCCGACGGCCACCCATGGCCTCCCACGGCCACCAACCGCCGCCGACAGCCTCCCACTGCCACCAACAGCCATCCCCACTCAAAAACAACCCCCTAACAAGCATCTAAGCAAGAAAAGGAAGGAAAGAGAGCTTACCCTTGGAGTGGAAAGGAAGGGAAGGGAATCGGGAGCTCTTCGGGCACCGAAATACCTCCACAAGGACCACCACCACCTAGATCTCCTTCTAGCCAAAGAAGGGCTGAAATCTGAGGAGAAAAGAGGGTGTGAGGAGGGGCTAAACACACCGGAATTCGAATCCGAAACCACCGGTGGATATATCGGGAGCTCACCTTACCTTTCTCTTCTTTGGGTTTTGAGATCCAAGCCCTCTAACTAGCTCTAAATCAAGAAAAAGAGAGAGGGGGAGAGAGAAAACAAGTGGGGAAGATGATGAATAGTGGGGAGCAACTTTTTAGATCTCATTATATAAGTCAACCCCACTTAAATTAGGGTTAACTAGGATTAGGAGAGGATTAGGTGAACTTAAGTGGGTTTTGACTTGGGTCAACCCAACCACAAATAAAAACAAAAGGGGTTGACCAAGTCTATGGGCCCACTTTGACCAAGTCAACTCTCCCAATGACTTCTCGCTCGGTCAAAACCCGGATACTCCCCGGAACTGCGAAATTCTGAAACGTTACCGGAATTCAACGAAATTTTCGTGAGCGGCTTGGAATGGCACCAGGACACATAATGTGCAGTTACATTTTCAATCGGAGCCCTCAATCTCAGGGCGATAGCTAACAGCCCGAAATTTTAGCGGTTCCGATCAAAACGAAAAAACCCGAAAAACTACTAGAATGTCCCAACGGTTACCAGAAGGTTAAAAGTGACACATATATAACAATTACCAAAAGGATATTCAGTGTGTTCAATAATTATGCATGATCACTCACTAAAATATTCAATGTGATCATGCATGCATGTAATAAAGCTTCTTATACTTGATGAAATGGTAATGTTTAATTATCAGTCTCATGTTTTTATGTTTGTCATTTTTTTTGTTGATCTTAGAAATGAAGTTGGCACACTCATTCTATTTTGAAACATTTTTTTGGACAAGCAAGTAAATTTTCAAGTCTCGCCAACACTATAGTTTTCCAAACAATTAGACATGTTATAAAAACATTCAAATCATTGCTCATTTCCCCTGTTTCCTATCTCAATTAATAGGATGCCCAAATATGCATGCATGTAAAAAAAACAATAAAAATGAGAGCTTAGCAATTCAACAAAATCAAGAAACTAAAACCCATTAACACAATATTACATAAATTTCACCCCTTCAAAAGAAAAAAAAGATTCATTTAAAAAAAAAGACTCTAACTAATCAAATCAAACAACAAATGAAAATAAAAACACTAACCAATTAGATAATGAAAGTTTTTCAAGAAATACTTGCGCTGAATGGATGGGTGACGGGGTTTAATTTCTTGCCGGGAGAGGTGATGGAGTTGCGACGGGGACATGGATCAAGGGGCTTCAAGTGTGAAATCTGAGGAGGAAGAACAGTAAGAAGGAGTTTCACTTACAACGGGGAAGTGGATCAAGGGGTTTCACTTGTGAAATCTGAGGAAGAAAGTGAAATCTGAGAGAGGATGAGGAAGAAGGAGATGAGAGAGTTTGGAAAATCAAAACTCTGATTTGATTTTTGGGTCTTCGAAAGGAGGGAGAAGGAGATGAGAGAGAGGGAAAATCAGTGTTTTAAATGTTGGAACCGATGAACCTCAACACCCGGTTTCACTTTAATTTTTTTTGTTTCACCACACAGCCACACAATTGAAATCAACGGCCGAGATCGATTCGAGCACTGAAGGACCATTCTCACACCCACTACACCTAATCAAATCCATATATATAATATAATATATATATATATATATATATATATATATGGTAGACATTCCAGTGCATTCTCCCGCCGATTCAGATATATATATATAGAGCGCTGATACACGCAGTCCTTTTTGCAACCCGTTTTGCAGCCCTATATGCTATGATAACGTAGTATATACTACACTATCATAGTGTGTGAGTCCTATCATAGTATATGGTCCAATTTTCTTTTTTCATTTTTTTATCATAAAAAAAAAATACACTAATGTATCTTAGTATATGTTTCATTTCATACAACAGCATGCACTTCAAAGGATGAGTGTATGATTTAAAAAAAAAAGGAAAAACAAGATGGACTGCAATTGAGGTTGCAATGGGGCTGCGTGTATCTTTTTCCATATATATATATATATAACACTCGTCCAAAGATAAATTTTGTCGATAGATTAAATTTTGGATCACTAGTTATACTCCAACCACATTAATTAGCATACTTAATTCGGATGAGGTGTTATAAAAAATTAACAAAATCGTGAAGTCTATACACATTAACTAATGACCGGTTACTTCTGTGGTCGTAGCACATCTCAAATGAGATTCCGAACAAGGCTTCCTATAAATAGAAAGACAAAATACAATTACATCCTGAGGAGTGAATGGACAACTCATTTTGGATTTATCACGTGTACTGACACTAAACATTCACAGAACGACGCACCAACATATAGAGAGAGAGAGTCAACTCAACCTCAGAAAAAAAAAAACACACTTAATTCAACCTTGCTTCTTCACTTAAGCATAACTTCTCTCCCCTCCAAATACACACTTCCACACGCTACTGGAAATGGCAAAATCATGGTCACACCAACAGTACGGACAACCTCGCAGTACTTTAAACTTTGATGAGGCTAATCACTCACTGTCGTGTTCACTTCTGTTATATATATATATATATATATATATATATTAACACACATTTCTGAAAAACATAAAATAAATAAACTTGAAGTGGTATGAGTGACATAACCTTTCTGAGCTTCATGTGACTCTGTTTGGGTGTAGAAGAGATGAGACATTGATGACTCTAAAGAAAAGCTTTCACGAAAGGTGATGGAGACAGGTCTCACAATGAAAGACAAACAAAGACGCGCGCGCGGAGTGGTCTCTCTCTATCTCATGCATGCATGCTGGTCTTTCAAGAACTTGGCGGTTGTCCATCGAATCTCTGGCACGTATGCATGTGTGGATACCTGTTTTGTGTTCTAGACTGACTTGCTTTAATTTAAGTGATTAAAGAGTCCATGGTAGATGATTTTTGAGACCTCTTCATATATTTAGTTATTCATATATTTGTTTTGTTTATGGGTTGTTTGGATAGAGGGTTTGTAGTGGAATATATTGGAATAAGGTAAAAAAAAGTTTGGATTAATGAAATACACTGATATTTGGATGTCAGTATAAACTGAAATTAGGGGGTATACCAATTCCACCTCCTTTGGCATTAGGCTATTCTAGATAATAGGATAAATGGATCTTATTGTTAAATCAACTGTTATCACCTCTTATAAATCATGGGATCCACATGTCAAATACCTTATATAAATCTTTATTCACACCTTATTCGTACTTTATCCACAACTTATTCATAGTCAACCAAACAATAAAAACTTCATCATTTCATTTTTTAACTAAAACAATTAAAAGCACAATGAAATAAATAAAATTATTTATTTCACTAAGATAATAATTTATCCTTAGAACAGACATAAATCTTATAATAATTTATGTATACGTATATTAAAACAGCACGTTTTAAAAATCTTGAAATCAGGAAACAAAAAAAAATGACGGATTGTTTGGCGCGATTTAAAAATTGTTGACTCAACGTTAGAAGTGGAAAATGACAGAATACGTTCTGACTGGCATCAGAAGGCTTTCCATAAATAGGATGACCAGGATGAACCTCCCCTTACAGGATCAATGGATGGATTGAATTCAAAATATTCACATGGAGCTGACACCAAGCACCACATCCACACATCACAGTAAACCAGTACAAATTTCAAAACTACTGTTTCGTTTTTTACATTTAACTTCCTAAATATTCCTTTGTTGAAAAAACTTGACTTTTGACTATTTTTTTTATTAAAAATGAGTTTTGGTTCCACTAATTAATTTTAGTGAAAATTCATTGGATTGTGTTCCTTTCATCGAGGAGATGAACGTAATATATTTATATTCTCAAAACCAATTTTGGGTGAATGAGAAAATTGGATCCAAGGTTCTCCTAATAACATGATAAAAGTAATTGGTGGTTGGGGAAGAAAAAGCTATAGTCTCATATCGGTTAAAAAGAAAAAGTATTGAGGATTTATAAGATAGGCTCCTTATACTCTAGTGAATTGCTTTTGGTAGACACTCTATGGTGGACCTTTCCATGCGGGGTGGTGCCACGCGCATCGCGCGCATGTATTGGGTGTTTTAGAAGCGCACTTCACGTGAGCTGGAGCTTTTTGGACTTTTTGTTGAATCGAATGGTGGAGATCGCTTTGATTAGATGAAATATGGACCGTCGATCGAATGAATCCTTAGAGACAATGAGGGCCGTCGGTTCGACGGTTACGATCTGATCGTTGTCTTTTTAGAGAAGGGGTGCCTCATACTCTGTTTCAGTGACAAATTGAACAAATGAAAAGGCTCCTTCAATAGCCTATACAACTAACTTTTCCCTATATATATAGCACTCCAGACTCTGCATTAGGAACTATCTGATTAAGAATTCGAGTCTTCTTGCATTCAAGTTTACATACAATCCAGTCTTTCAGTGTCTTATAAAAGAGAGAGTGTTACAAATAGAGTTGGTTCGCTAGTCCTCTGGTTTGAAGTGCTTCTATCAAAGGATGTTCCACCGTTGTATCCTGGGAGACATTCACCACCATCTGTGAGCACCTGTGCAGGGCGAATTACGTCTTAAGGACATAGAGTCCAACTCTAGCCTCGGTCTTCCTCTCCATCAGAACAGACTCTCCAATTCAGTACGCGTTGTGTTTCTTCCCTGTTTTATAGAAAAAACTTCATACTACTTATTATAATTTTTAACATCCTTTACATCGTTACATTTCCCGCCGTTTGTGGTGGAAAATTAACAGAGAATAAGGGTGAATATTGAATAATAATCCTTATTTACTGTTTGTTTTTTCCTAATAAATTCTAATAGTTATATCTAGATAAATTAGGATAAAGTCTGATAATTATTCTAAGAAAAGACTGAAATTGCCTATCACAGCTTATATATGCAAAGAATTAAAATATACTTCTTTGTCATTTTAAAAAATTTATCTCGCTTAAACAGTTTCACACATTCCACAAACTACTACATCTATCAAATCAGTCACACATTTCTCACACTTATTTAATGACATAGTTGCCATTTAAAAAGATAAATTTTTATCTATCCCTTATCTACTAGTTATCATCACTATATCCAAGGTGAACCAAACAACAAAAAAATCACTTTTATATTTCCCAATAAAAATAACAAAAAAAGCAACCAAACAAATATTTACTTATTCAGCATGGATTGTTATCTATTCTGATATAGATATCAGAGGCGAATAAACTTGTCACACCCCACGTGGACCCTTCTAGTCTATAAAATATATATTTTTTAAATTCTTGATATTATCTATGTTTTGTGAAGAACACAAAACATGTTACAATGATTATCATCAATATTTTTGGAGGGACAAAAAATGACGAATTGAGTTCGTGTCACACGATCCGTCCGCTCCGCTTCCGCTGACGGGTATCGCTTGGTTGCCTACGATCCTCCTCCTCGAGCGTTATCAGAAACAGGGTATGGGGTGACTTGCAAAAGACCCTCCAACGCTCAAGTTAGCCAATGTTGAACAAAGGATCTAATGAAAAAATATTTCTCACATACCTCTATAGAAAGAATTTGTAACAACTGTGACTTTTAGGCCGTAATTAAACTGCTTTTGTGGTGTGTCTAATATTCCAAATTTTTATAATTTGGCATGGTTAGAATCCTTGTTTTGTTGGTTTTCCAACACCTTTTACGAATCATGAATCAGATAAGTATCGATCAAGTTATAGCCGTTTCTATGCCTTATGCATAGCTGGCCTAGGAAAAAATAAAACTGTCTAGAGGTGGCCACTTGAAAGTAGCCATCTCTCCCCTGACGGCTCATTTTAAGTAGTTGTCGGGCACCTACGCGCAGAAGTGCAGAAAATTAGGGATTTGATAGAACTGCCAAATATTTGATTATTTTCTTCGGGGGCAAGTTTATGCACGTGTTTTCCCCTATAAATAATCAACTTTAGATGCCCTAGGACCTCATCTGAAAACCTAATTTGAATCCTTTCTCTCTCTTATTTTATCAAACCCTAAAAGGAGTCTTTTGGGTGATTTTGAAAGGAAGTCCTTTGTGGATCAAGGTAGGTCCCTTGTACTTAGTTTTTTTTTTATGATATTAAGGTTTTAGTTGCTGTTAATCACCAATGATGGGTTCATCCCGAGATGATTTGGATTCTTGTGTGTTTTTGGGTTTTTCCTTCATCATTATTTCATGATTTTATGTAATATTGATTGATTTTGGATCTTGATATTATGTTAATTCATTGACGACCTTTTTAAGATGTTTTTTTTTTCAAGATTTACATGTTGTTTTAGAATAATTATACATAGATCATGGTTAAGGTTATTATTTTTAAGGTAGAAAGCATGTTTAGGGTTTCTAATGTCTTGTTTTGAGTACCACCTTGCATGAACCCGAACCTCATATGTTTCATCGCTGTTTTGATGAGTTTTATCATAGATCCTTGTTATTTATTTGTATACATATTAGATCGGTGGTTTTCAAGATTTTTTGGATGGATTAGGTGTTATGCCTGTGTCATTTGGAGCGCTCTGATTGAAAATAAGCTACATAATTTTTCTCCTAGAAGTTATGTTTTTCCGATTTGGTATTTGGATTTAATTTTGTTAAAATCCAAGATGAAGAGGTTTAAATATGATTTTATCATGAGATGCTCAGTTTTGAGTTAGCTTTCGTACAAAAGTAGAATTAGATCAACTGGATTCATGTAGTAAAAGTTATGGGTCATTCAGGGCCTTTTAATTTTTTCGATCGGAGTCACTAAAATTTTGGCTTTTATCCACCTGCGGAAGTTAGAGTACTCTGATTGAAAATCTAACTGCATATTATGGGTCCTGGTACCGTTTAGTACTACCCATAAAAATTTCATCGAATTCCGGTAACGTTTGGAAAAATATGCAGTTCTGAATCGCATCCGGGTTTGGATGTTACCGGATAGTGGGTGACTTTTCTCACCTACCCACTTTTGTGGCATTAAATACCCACTCACCCCTCTCTCTCTCACTCCCACGTCAACATTCTTTGGGTTTCTCTTTCTCTCTTTTCACTCCCCCCATGTGTATGTGTAAATTCCTCAAAGAGAAGAGAAGGAGAACAAGAAGCATGTAGTGCATGAAGAGCTCCCAAGGATGGAAGTGGCGGTAGTAGTGGTGGTGGTCGAGGTGGTCAAGGCCCATGCGAGCCCTACATCTCCCCCTCCCCTTCCCCCTCTCTCTTTGGTGAGTTTCCCTCTTGCTTATTTAGGTTTTTATGCATGGTTAGGTGTTAGGGAGTCATGCAAGGTAGATGAATGAGTTAGGGTGTGTGTGGAGGGGTTAAAAATGGCTGGGTGCGGCAGGGGTCTGTCCGCACGCGTGCGCGCGCAGGCGCGAGCGCAGAGGGGCGCTGGCAGGCGCAGGCAGGTGCGCAGGCAGGCGGGTGCGCGAGTGCGCACAGAGAGGGCGCGTGGGTGCGCGTGGGCGCTGGCAGCGCGAGCATAGCGTGCGCGCGAGCGTGTGCACGCGCGGGGCAGTGGGTCTGGGCGTGCGCCTGGGCATGCTGCAGGGTGCCAGTGCGCGCGCGCGTGCGTGCGCATGCTGGGGCATGCGTGGGGCTGCCCAGGGTCTCGGGTAGGTGCTGGGGCACTCGGGCATGCGTGCGTACGCGCGTGCTTGCATGCGTGCGAGCCCGTATGCGTGCATGTCTAAGTCTTTGGTATTTCTAATGATTTCTAAGTGTTAAATTGTGATGTTACTCACCCAGTTTGATGCCCTTACCTTGCAGATCTCGTCAGATGGGATGCGCGAGGTCCCGGGTAATGGTGAGTGGTTCGATCCAATCCCCCCCCCCCTCTCGGGATGCGCTCGACGCGCGTAGACGCGCGTCGCGCATCGATGGGGCCCCCTAGCTATACTACTTGTGCAGATAAGTAATATGGCCATGCATAAGCTGTAATATGTAGATATCTTGCATGCTAGGCTTATATACATGTATTGTATTCATGTATGAATGATTGTGTTGCATGAGCCCCTCTAGTATGGGCATGTATGTTGTAAATGTGTATGGATGTATAGAAAATGGCATGTCTTAGGTGGTATTGTAATACTATTCCCACCATATTAATGGGAATATACAGTATGATTAAGTCTGGGTTAATAACGGGCACCTGCCTAATATTCCCTTGCGATAAGACTCGAGGGCGTGGTGTAGCTGTTGCGCCCATGCTAATCATGAGATGATGATCTCTCTCGCCGTCTCCCTCTGAACGAACTGAGTAAGTAGATGGGATTTCCTACTCGACTCAGGTTCGTTTGGAATATTGGCATGCACCTGTTAGTGCGCGAGATCGCGCTTGCCCCTTTCTTGTAAGTTGGTGATATCAAACGGATGTTAGAGTATATTTTGTATGTTTATGTGATTAAGGACCATGTATGCATGTTGTATGAATTATTATGATGTAATCCATGTTAGGGAGTGTCCCTATAATTATTAGATGATTGTGCATATGGTTCATGCACATAACTAAGATTAAATTCTCCTATAAAATATATGTGCATGTTAAAACTAATTAGGCCTATCTGAAATAGGCATGGGTATGACCCGCTGTCGGGTTGCACCTTATTAGTTAGAGCGCTAGCGATGTAATCACCCCATGCATCCGAGCGATGCACTCGTTTGGAATTCAGGAGAATTCATTATCTTAACGGTTTGTTAAGCCGGTAGTTGGGGCGTGTCACCCCTTTGTGTCTGAGCGACGCAACCGCGTGGGAGTACAATAGTGTTCGCTATCATCGATATGTGATTATCGAGTGTAGTATTTTTCCATTGGGTTCGCTTTGCGAACATGGAATGTTTACTCCCAATGTCGTCTGTGTTGAAGAAGCCCGGGATGTAGCTGTCCTGACAGAGGACTTCCATCCGTAGGTACCACCGATGCGTTCGGGAGCGTACTGATCGTGGGAGTGTACCAGGTAGAGGCTATTCGGGAGAGGGCTAACGAATTATATTGCGAGCGTGGAATCGTTCTCCCCTTCGTTGGATCTGATGTAGGAACTTCTCGGGTTGGGAAAAGCTGTCCTGACAGAGGGCTCCCATCTGTAGGTACTACCGATGCATTCGGGAACGTACTGACCATGGGAGTATACAAGGTAGAGGCTACCTGGGGAAAGGGCTACCGGTGGACCAGGGTGTTGAGCAGTCTAAGTCTCTTCCAAAAGTCCCAAGAGTCTCCCTCCGGGAGTGAGGGTGAGGATGAGGTGAAGACACGTCGCCTCGTTACCCATTCTTTGTTCGTCTGTTCCCATAGTTGTTGGGTCCAGTCTCATATCGATGTTTAAAGACATCGTTGGGCAGTTATCTAGAAGTAGATGATCCAGTAGTGTTGCGTAGACCAGTAATCCCGGGTTTCCTCGACCAACGGTATGGTCTCTCCCCAAAAGTCCCAAGAGTCTCCCTCCGGGGGTGAGGGTGAGGGTGAGGTTAGTCGCGCCGCCGCGTGACCCAGTTATCCATGGGTTTCCACCCATGTTTACCTTGAAAGGGAATTGTTAATGTATTGAACTTTTGTATGGTGATTGGTTTCCAGCCACTCACTGAGCTTGTAGCTCACCCCTCGCATATTGTTTCTTTTCAGGGGCAGTGTTGGGCGTGGAGCTGGAGCTTTCCTGTGGCGTGGTCTTATGGGCGTGGAGCGTTCTTCCAGCGGGCGGCGAGTGCGAGGCTGTCAGCAGTTCTAGAGTAATTGTATATATTGTAAATCGTGCATGTGGCACAGGTTGTATTTTCTTTGGTCTAGACTTGGCTCTCACAGGACAGTGATTGTGTATTTGAGTCTGTAATAATTTTTTTGGTTTGCAGACATTGTTTATATATTATGCTTCCTCTTTTCAGTCAGTTATCATTATCCTTGCTTTTCCACCTTGTGTGTTGTTGTTGGAGTCTTTATTTAACCTCAGGTATTGATAGCTGACATTTTATTGTTGCCACGTCTCGGGGACGGCCGCCCTGGGGCGTGACATTAGGTAAGCTTTTGATGTACAATTCATGGCTTTGCATGGATCTAGGGTTAGGAAGACATAATCTTCGTATTGGATTATTATATCATGGATCTTGCTATCGTTATGATGTTTTTTGGTTTACGTATTCAGATTTCAAGATTTATGGTTCGAGATTTGGTTCATTTAAATCGATATTGAATAGAAATCAAGCCTAGCTCTACACAAACTCCACATGCATGATAGAAACATGTCTTAGGACACATTACCATCATTTAATCTACTATTATATAATATGGTAATACTACCTTGAGGTATGAAAGTATATGGTGTTAATATCACCATTTTTCAAATTTGTTTTATAGAGATTTCATCGTTTTTTGATATTTTGATTTATCATCGAATCGATTATTTAGGGGATCAAACATAAATGTTTTCAACATGTTTTTATCTGTATTTCTTTATGAGAGAGAGTAGGCATGGGTTTATGAATGTTGGGTGGGAAGTCGGGGTCATTAGGGGTATATTTGTTGTTTTGGGTCTGTCGGGGGGTGGCTACTTGAAAGTAGCCATCGGAGACCAGGCGGCTAGGTTTGAGTAACCGTCGGAAGCCTGGCAGCTAAATTTGAGTAGCCGGCTGAGCTAGTCTTTTGGGTGATCTCTGATTTTATTAATCATTATGTTCCGTTTCTAATTTTGTTCATTGGTATGAATACCTTCAGGAGCAATAGACTCTCGTTAGCTTTCTTGTTAGTCCGGTAGTCTTGCGTAGGACCGGAGGTGAGTGGATGTCTCTATTTGTTTTGAAACCATAGTATATGTATACTTATTGGCATCATAAATATTTTCTGATATGGAAATCTATTGTATATGAGACATATGAGCATGTCTATCATATAGGCTGATATTTTTACTTATGTATTACAGGTGTTGAATTTATGGAATTTATGAAACTGTTGCATGCATTATATTTGGAAAAAAAAAATAAGTGGTTTGATCATGCATGCATGATATAGCCTGGGTGGCACAGCCTAGGTGGCTCAGTCTAGGTGACTGCGGTTCAAAACGAACCCAAGTCTAGGTGACTAGGTCTAGGTGACACGATTTCCAAAGTGAAATCCTTGGGGCTAGGTGCCTTGGAAGACGGGCATGTGTGTCCGTTGCATTCATACGCATCATATGGTTGAGAAGATTCTTCATGAGATTTGCATCTTTCAAAAGAGAATTTTCTATTATGCTATTATATATTTGGAATAACGTTTCAAGACTTATTGTTATGAAGTTGTTTCTTATGTCATCTTTATAAACTCCTGTTTCAAGTATATTATTAATGGGACACCAGTGTCCATTCACTGAGCGCGTGGTAGCTCATCCCTCTCTATTTCCCAACCTTTCAGAATAGCGGTTGACGGTCGTCATTTCCGTTAAGGCGTGGAGGTCGAAGTTCGCGTTATCTATTTCCGTTGCATCGTAGGTGTTTGAAATAAGCCTTTTCTTTGGCATGTAGTTTCCTTAGTCCTTCCAGCAAAAACAGAGGGTTATTATGTTTAAAATTTTTATGTGGTTATTTCATCCGCGTTTAGGGTGGATTATGTTTAGATCCTGGCTATGCTTTACGATTGGAATGATTGAATAAAATGTTAGCTGTTTTGTTTAAAGAAAAAAAAATGTTTTCAGTAAGAAGCTCTGTTTATTTATTGTGGATTCATGGTAGCGAACCAAATTCAACGCTTCAAAATGGAGTAATGAATTCGGGGCGTCACAGAATTAGCCCCCATTTATAGTATTCAGATAGAACCCTAGATCCTCTGTGGATCCACCTCTCATCGGACGGATGGGAGGGATAACAGATTTTAGGGAATCAGTTATGTGTTATTCCAGAGATTTGTACGATCTACTGATATTATCCCTTTATAAAGACACATGATTTGTTGGAATATTGTGAATCAATTGATGATTAATTCTACATCTGGGATATATTATTGTTGAGGAGGATATTTTCCCCCTTCAGTTAGATTTGTAAATTTCCTGAGAAAAAGAACTCAAGCAATATGATTTCTTGTAGCTATGCTTCAATTCTCTCAACGACTGTATAGGAAATAACACAAATGAAGCTCAATGATTGTGCTTGACTCAATGGATAACTTTTTTGACCTTGCTTGACTGTGCCCTTAGAGTGCTGAGCGCGCGACCTCTTTATAGGCTGCCTACGTACCCCTTGAGGATCAAGTCACACGTAGTTCCTTAAATGCCCTTGTAACCGCCCTGCCACTAAGCGTTTAGTGGGCCTTTTTCAAGGAAAACGTCCCCGATATTTATGTTCCACGCCGGTCCTTAACTACCCACGTTCTATTGGTAATGGGCCTTAAATGCTACCTTGGTAGTTACAGGCGTTAGTGGTCTTCTAACCGTTTCTTCCTCTTGCTCGGGGTCTTGATGTGCTCGCCCGTACGCTTCACATCATGCCTTTGAGGAGTAAGGTCAACCGACCAGACCTCATGTCTGATCGTGCCTTAGACTACTCGCCTTCGAGGAGTAAGGTCGACCGACCAGACCTCATGTATGGTCGTGCCTTAGACTACTCGCCTTCGGGTGCCCAACCGCCCAACTAGACACTGGATCTAGTCATGTCAGCACATCTGAGAGAGTCATCATGACCGAGGATTGGAACTCGGATTTGCGGGTCCCACGGTAGGCCCACGTTCGTCCTGGTGTGACACATTACCTCTTGAGGTGACACGTGTCATGGTGAGGATTTTTACCTCCAAAGATGCCCTCTCTTCTGCTCTTTTGGCTTGTCGGGAGAGCAGGAGATCATGATAAATCACCTCGCCCCCATTCCTCTTTGGGGGCAAAGATTTGGTCGTCTGCCTTCTCAGGATTCTCTGACCCGCCCAAGATTTGATAGCGGATTTGCTTTGTCAGCCTTAATGGAACGTGGCCTCTAAATGGCGTCTGGGAAATCCAAACGTCAGCATCCCTTCGGATTCTGTGAATCCCCTTTTTATTGGCATTAATGATTACTCCTCGATACTTGCAGCGAGTAAGTGCGGCTGTCTTCTCGAGGCCCCGCTTCAATGGATATTAAAAAGGGGGGTGAGAGGGAGGAGCCCCTCATCCCATCTCACGCCTTCCTTCATTATCATGGAGGAAACTGCCACTGCTCCACCCGTCCACAGAGAGTTGGGCCTCTCGTCTTACTTCGTGATTGACGAGTTGGCCGAAGATGAGGCCCCCACCCTTTATCTTGATTCCGTTCTCCTCCATCCCAGCTACTTCACAGATGGGGGTCTTTCTCTCCCTCTACCACGCTTGGTAGCAAAGTTTCCTGATTTCTTTGGCCTCCATCCCATCCTGGTCATTCCCAACGTATACCGCGTCTTGATGTGCGTGGTCGCGTTGGGGAAGAAGACAAGAGTTGAGCTAGACCTGACTGAGGTCTATTAGATCTATCAAGTCAAGGCTTCATCCTCCAGGCGGTCCCCGCCCTTCTACATCTCTCATCGGGCCAGAGCTGGTCCTCGGCATGGCTCGGGGCGACATCCACGGTTGGGAGAGTCGCCGGATTCGGGTCCGGGGTTCCTGGATGCCAGACGGTTGGTATTCATCCCATCACCATTTGTGTCACCCCCGGAGGCCGATGGTGGATGCCCCCAGGCCGGAGATCGAGGAGGTGAAGATGGGCGACATCTCTCGGGTGATGGACTATCCAGACTGATCGTGGTGGTAGCTCCTTGAATTGGAGGAACCGCAAGGTGCTCCACCCGTTGCAACTTTTCTTGTTGGTGTGGTCGAGTCAGAGGGTGGCTCTAGTCTTGTTCCTCCTACCACCGCCCTGCACAACGGGACTAGGCGGCGCTCCTCGAGGCTCCTCTGGCTGGGTTTTGGATCAAATTCTATTGCCCTGTCGGTGGACTTAACCTTGTCACCTCCGCATTCTATTCCACCATCTCCATCACCGGCAGTTCGATCATCTTCCTCTTCTTCTTCTTTTTCTTCGTCGTCTGTTCCTCTTGAGGAAACTGTTCCTCCCACCCGTGACACGGATGCTGTTGCCCCGCCGGCGGTGCCCCCAATGACTTGGGGTGTTGGGGTTGATGGTGCTCCTATTCCTGAAGACCGTCTTCAGAGTGTCCTCCTCCCCTCTGGCGGCCCATCAAGGAATTTGCAAGCCTCCGTTCATGCCGCCTCCTTCTCCATAACTCATCAGTTGCGGTCGCTCCGTGAAGCTTGCGAGGGGGATGAAGAAAATCGCCTTCTGGACTTCATCAGCGGCTACCACTTGGGCTATGCTGACCACTCAAGTGGTTTTCGAGAGATGAGCAACGAAGAATTACCCGGATTGCATCAAGCTGTGAGGGAGAGGAGACTTCGTAGGAAGGGACGAGTAGAAGACCGAGCAGAGGGTTGAAACCTTTTTTTTTTTTGTAACCTTTATCCAATCAATGAATAAAAAATTACTTTCTCTGCTCAACCTTGATCGACTTCTGTCTACTCACGTGCTTTGACTATTACATCTCCTCGCTGTACAATTATATTGGTGAGTCGCAGTGTCCTAAAAACTTGTCGCATCCACGATCATCCTCGAATGGGATCCTAGAACAGGATTCACGAACCAGGTTCACGAACAGGATTTCTCTAGTCATGCCCACCTGTTCGTAGGGGTTTTCTCGTCGTTCTGTCTCTTCTTCATGCCACGTGGAAAATTCGTGACATTAAATTCACCATGTATGCTGCACGTTTATCGAAACTGGCGCCTCGTTTCTCTCGCCAGCTGTCCCTCCATATCTGCAAAAGATTTTGGCGACAAATCTTCCATGATTTCGATTTTCGCGCTTCAGTCGTGATTGCGGGAATTTTTTGAGGGAAGGCCACTTTATAAGTTCTGATCACTCGACGAGAAGAGGAGAGAGAGTTCAAAAATCAAATCCCCTACTCGTTATCAAACTTCACCTCTTCTCGAATTCCTTCTCTAGCCGCCATGTTGATGGATATTGCTCAGAAGCTAAGGTGCTCCCTGTCGATTCCCGAATCAATCCTCATCACACCTACTCCTTTCAAATCCATATATGATCTTAAAGGCAGCAGCTCTGAGAAGCTCTTCATGTATCCTTCTCAGATGCTGAGGAGATCCCTTTCTTTTCCTCTCCCTGAGCTGTCAGGGACTTCATGCGCCGATTCAATTTTCACTCGACGCAATGCTCCCATAATCTGTTACGGGTGCTGATGTGTGTTGTCACGATCAACCGCAAGCTGCAGCTTCAACTTGGGGTGGACGACATCCACCATCTGTACAATTTGAGAAAGTCAGAGCACTCCTACTATCTTCGGGCGAGGCCTGGCGCGGTCCCTCTCGTGGAAAAGCATCCTTCATCCGACAGCGGATGGAGGGATGAATATCTTGTGCAATTGACCGGTCCGTGGGCACTTCCTGCACTACTTCGGGTGATTCGCCGTGGGTGCCATGTCGCCTTCGCCAGGCGAAATTGGGTGAGCACGAAATCACCGGATCTTATACACCTTATCTACCCCTTTCCTTCTCTCTTTAGCCAATGGGCCCCCTTATGCTTCCTGTAGATGATTCGAAGCGCGCGCCCCCAGACCCATTGGTGGTAAAGCTGGATCAAATTGCAAGGGCTCAAAAGATGGAGGAAAAGGATTTTCATAAAATCCTTAACCTCCCCATATCCAGGGCTGCCGGCTCTTCTTCGAAGGTAGCCGGCTCGTCTTTGGAAGTTGACGCATCTTCTGCCCTCGCCGAAGCATCGTCTCCTGCTATCCCCAAGGAAGCGGGCGAGAAGTTAGCCACTCCCAAGGTTGGGTCAGCTTCGAAGAAGAGATCTAGGCTACCCCTTCCTTCAAAGCGGCGGAACAAGGTTGCTCGCTCTGTCACGCCCCAGGGCGGCCGTCCCCGAGACGTGGCAATATATATAGTATCAGCTATCAAGTACAAGAGGTCAACAATGACTCCAATAAATAACACACAAGCTGGCAAAGCAATGATAACTGATAACTCAACTGAAAAGGCGGAAGCATAAAATATCAATAAGTCTGTAAACCAAAAATATCATTACAAACTTGAAAATACAATCAATGTCCTGTGAGAGCCAAGTCAAGTCCAAATAAAATACACTCTATGCCACATGCACGATTTACAATACATAAATAATGACTCTAGGACTGTTGACAACCTCGCACTCGCCACCCGCCGGACAGAACGCTCCACGCACATAAGACCATGCCACAGGGAAGCTCCTCTCCCGGGTAGCCTCTACCTGGTATACTCCCATGATCAGTACATCTGCCGAACGCATCGGTAGTATCTACAGGTGGGAGCCCTCTGTCAGGACAGCTTTAACGTCGGGTAGCTTCAACGCGGATCCGAAGAAGGGGAGAACGATTCCACGCTCACAAAAATCATCTGGTAGCCCTCTCCCGCGTAGCCTCTACCTGTCGGCCTTCCACGATCGGTACATCAGCCAGATGCGTACCGTGATACGCATCAGTAGCACTTACAAGTGGTGGCACCCAAACAGGACAGCTTCGACACTGGGGTGTTCGACGCACGACGATGTCGGGAGGAAGCATCCCACGTTCGACCCTATGGAAAAGTCAACTACGCTCGATAATCACATATCGATGATAACGAATACTCTTGCACTCCCACACGAGTGCATCGCTCAGACGCGAGGGGTTACCACTGCTCTCACGCAGAAATAAGCCCAAGGCATATAACCCAACATGTGGTTCATATACGCGCCTAGCACGGGTAGGCCTAACTTAATGCCAAAGCTACCTGTTTAACAAAACTGATAGAACAAATGAATTCTCCTGAAGTACATTCAAGTGCATCACACGGATGCAAGGGTGATTACATCGCTCACGCACTTACTAATGAGGTACATCCTGACAGCGGGTCGTACCCATGCCTATTTCAGATAGGCCTAATTAGTTTTAACATGTGCATATATATAACAGGAGAATCATACCATAGCTATGTGCATGAACCATATGCACAATCATCTAATAATTGACTATAAAGGTAATTCCTAACATGGATTTACATCATAAACAACAAATCATACAACATGCATGCATGGTATGGCCCACTTAAACATGCATACGTGGCCATTAATCATATAAGTACACAAGGCATAACTTAAGCATGCGTTGGATATCACCAACTTAAAAGGGAAGGGTCAAGCGCGATCTCGCGCACTAACAGGTGCATGCCAATATTCCAAACGAACCTGAGTCGAGTAGAAAATCGCATCTACTTACTCAGTTCGTGCAGAGGGAGAGGGCGAGAGAGAGATCATCATCTCTTGAAGTTGGTCATAGCTTTGCCCCATTAGCATGGGCGCAACAACTACACCACGCCCTCGAGTCTTATCGCAAGGGAATATTAGGCAGGTGCCCGTTATTAACCCAGACTTAATCATGCTAGATATTCCAATTAATATGGTGGGAGTAGTATTACAATACTACCTAAGGCATGCCCTATTCTATACATCCATACACATCCGACGAGATCTGCAAGGTAAGAGCATCAAATTTAGTGAGTAACATCACATTATAACACTTAGAAATTACTAGACATGCCAAAGACATAGACATGCATGCATACGGGCTCGCACGCATGCAAGCACGCGCGTATGCACGCATGCCCGAGTGCCCCAGCACCTACCCGAGGCCCTGGGCCGCCCCGCGCGTGCCCCTGCACGAGCGCGCACGCGTCCCCAAGCCTGCTGGCGCCCTGTCGCACGCCCAGATGCGCGCCCAAACTCTCTGCCCTCGCGCGCGCACGCCCGCACTCACTTGCGCACACGGCCCGCGATCACCGCCAGCCTGCCAATGGGGCGCACCCGTACGCGCCCTCCTACGCGCCCAACTGCACTCGTCTGCGCCCCTCTGTGCGCGCGCCTGCGCCCGCACGAGCGCGGACAGACCCACGCGCGCGCCCAGCCACCCAACACCCCTCCCCAACCCTCCTCACACACCCTAACTCATCTACCTAGCATGCAAGACCTCCCCAACCATCCCAACAGCCATTAAAATTTAGAAAAGAAGGGGAAAAGGACTTACCAAAAGAGGGGAAGGGAAAGAGGGAGATGCGGGGATCTCGACGCACCCACGACCACCTCAACCACCACCACCACCACAACACCTCCTCTTAAGCCTCTCCACCAGCCCTTCTTGGCTGAAAAACAGAAAAAAGAAGGGGCACAAAAGGGAGCTAGAGAGAGGAGAATCAACAACAACAACAACAAAGGCACCCACACACACACACACCTTGCTCTTCCTCCTTCACCTTCTCCTTCTTTTACTTCTTCCTCCTTCTCCACACACAAAGAGGGGAAAAAGAGACCAAGAGAGGGAGAGAAAGAGAGATCCATGAATTAGGAGAGAGGGGGAGAGAGAGAGAGGGCAAAAAGGTCATTTTCATGCCCAAATAGTGTCTAGAGGTGACCATAAGGGGGTGGTGAGCTTAGGGTTAGGTTCACCCTCACTCAACCACACATTTTTGCTTTATTGGGAAGCATGCGGAGAAGCACCACACACTCAAAAATATCTCACCCCCAAAACCCAATAACGACCAAACCCGGATGCGATTCGGAACTGCATATTTTTCAAAATGTTACCGAAATTCGATGAAATTTTTATGGGTAGTACAAAATGGTATCAGGACCCATAATATGCAGTTAGATTTCCAATCAGAGTATTCCAACTCTCGCAGGTAGCTAAAAGCTAAAATTTTAGCGACTCCGATCGAAAAAGAAAAAGGCCCTGAATGACCCAGATGTGACCAAGGCTTAACCGAAATGGCCCCAAATGACACAGGCATAACACGCTTGGCTTCAGAGTCTGAACGGGTGGACCCCGAGGACCAAGTCAACGCCCTGCTGGACGTATCTCGGGTTCCCTTAGGGGACGACTCGCCTTCGAGCTCCGTTGGCGCGGCTGCTGCTGAGCCTGTCGTGTCTTCTGATGAAGAGGAACGCCCATCTAGCTCTGTAATCATTCGTGCATCAGAGACGGTGGATGTACCCTCCTCTCCAGAAATTGAGGTGGTTATGGATCACACCTCCCATCTACCAGCCGCTGCCTTCAGAGTTTTGATTGGAGCAACCCATGCTGAGCCCTCCCTTGCCAAGTAGGTAGTGATCGTTGCTTCTTGGATTTCCGCTCTTGGGGTTACCCCAGCTGCAACGAAAGGTTCAGTGTCAGGGATCGTTGCCTCGTCGGAGGTGCCCCCAGTTTTGGCAGGAATGCCCATAGTCGCTTCGACTGTGGAAGAGATGCCCATAGTCGCTTCGGCTGTGGTTGATCCTTCAAGCCCCTCTCGCTCGGATGCACCCTTCATTCTGACGTCTGAGGCTCCCTCTTCTGCTATTGTGGGCACTGAAGTTCCTCGCTCGATTCCTACGGAAACCCCCTCAGTCCCTGCTCCTGCGGCTACGACCGACACTTCCTCCGGAGGTCCTCTAGCGGATCAGGCAAGCAAAGAGTTAGCTTGCACACAGCTCAGGGGCTACCTTCTTGAGGGCGACTTGAATTGTGCTCGCCAGGCTACGACTGAAGCGCTTTTCACCCGGCTTGGCTGGAGTTTTTACAAAGTAAGTGTTTGGCTCCTATCTTTGAAGTTTTTTTTTTATTCAAGGTTTCAACCCCTTGCTTTTCAGAATTCTGTCATCTGGCAGGTGCTCAACGAGCAAAGCCTGGATGCGATGAGGTCTGAAGACCTCCTAAAGTCGGCCCAGGAGCTTGCTCATCGTGGAGAAGCACAGCTTAAGTCGGCTGAGGAACTAACTGTGATCGCAAAGCGAGTGCGTCTTGCTACGGAACTTGCTGAATCCTCTGCTCATCGGGACTTGTCTGCCGCTCAAGTTCGGGCCATCGCTGTTGAAGATCATGTGAGAGAGCTCCTCGAGACATTCGATCAGGCTTCCTTTTCCTTGAGGGCGCACAACCCAAAAACGCGAGTCGAGGCCCTGATGCGTGATTCGCAAGAGCAGCAAGTCAAGCTCTGTGAACTTCGAACCGACTGTGCTGTCGCTTACGAGTACGGTCTATCGAAGGGTCAAGCAGTAGCCTTCACAACTATGAGGGACCAGATGAGGGAACTTTCATATTCCTTGACGACTTGTGCCGAGAAGAACTACAATTGTGGATATCGTCAAGGTTATGAAGACAGATCCAGCAACGTCTCTCCTCATATCGCCGCTGATCCTCCTTTTGTTCGTGATTTCTGGCCCTGATGACGGGTCTTAGACCTAGACATTTTGTAAAATAAACAATGTTTTCATAAACGACTTGTCTTTTACATGTCTGCTTGCTTTTGCATGATCTGAATGTTTGGAGTGCTTATTGTCGTGATAATAGAGTTTTGCGCCCACTCGATGGACTAACTCTGACTTATCCCGTCATCACGACCTCCGTAGGGCCGGGGCCCCTAGAATGGCAGGGGAAGGTTATCCCTTTTTTCGTCCTCGTCGTGCGAGTGCGTCTTGTGCGTTCCTTCAACTCCTGCTTGCGGATTTTGTAGACAGAGTGCATAGGACGAGAGGGAGGTACCCTTTCAAAATTAAGTCCTGGGACTAATCCTGCCCGTCCTTTCCTAGCGACCTCCAAGGGTTGGTCATAGAGCCTGGGCTCTATGTGACCGTGTGAGCATAGGGGGGAGCTTGTATTTCCGAACGACCTCATCGTTTGAGTGTAACCTATGTTTCTCACTTTTGCAAACCTTTTACTCGAGTGCTTATCAATGGATGGGGTGTCCCCCGCGCGACCTCCGTGGAGTGCTATACGCGCAACCTCCTTGGTGTGCTATATTTGAAACCAAGTTCATGCGCGACCTCGAATGGGCTCTCAGTCACATGAAATATTTCATACGAGAAAAAAAATTTATTTAAGAAGAAATACTTTTTCAAATGCATTACATTGCGAGGTCTTATGAGTGCCTCTCCATTCATTCGTTCCACATAATAAGCTCCTTTGGGCCCAGTCTGATGACCTTGTACGGGCCTTCCCAACTGGGTCCGAGCTTACCATCTGATCTTTTTCAACATTCGGGGAATACCTCTTGAAGGACCAGGTCCCCTACTCGGAAGCTTCGTGGTGAAACCCTCTTGCTGTAGCTTCGTGCGATCTGGTTCCGGTAGTTCACCATCCTGATGGAAGCTGTTTCCCTCCGCTCGTCCCTCAAGTCCAGATCAGACGCGAGATTTTCTTTCTTGATCCGTGGTTCAAAGTTCTCGGTCCAAAATGTCGGGATCCCAAGCTCTATGGAGATTACAGCCTCGACGCCAAAAGCTGAGGAAAAGGGAGTCTCCCTGTGGCCCTTCACACCGTGGTGCGGTACGCCCATAATACCGAGGGAAGCTCGTCCACCCAGTTGCCTTTGGCCGCGTTGAGCCGTTTCTTGATCCCGTCCAGGATGGTACGATTGGTGATTTTTGCCTGACCATTTCCTTCAGGGTAGCGCGGAGAGGAGAAAAGGTGCTTTATGCCTAACTCCTCGCAGAACTCCCTCATGGTGGCATTATCGAATTGTGTCCCATTGTCAGAGATTATGGTGTTCGGCACTCCGAATCGACACACGATCTCCTTCCAAAGGAAACTTCGTACTTCGATGTCGCGGATTCTGGCCAGGGCCACAGCCTCCACCCACTTGGTGAAATAATCAGTGGCGACCAGGAGGAATCGCTTCTGGGATGGCGCCAAGGGCATGGGCCCGACTATATCGAACCCCCATTGAGCGAATGGCCAGGGACTTGACAGTGTATTCAAATCCCCAGCTGGTCGGTGAATCAGGGGACCGAATCATTGGCACTTGTCGCATTTCCTCACCAGGTTGAGTGAGTCTTTTGCAAGGGTTGGCCACAAATATCCGGCTGTCAACGCGCGTCTCGCCAAGGACCTCGAGGCCGTATGGCTTCCACACACCCCCGAATGCATTTCTTCCAATACTTCTTTAGCTTCTTCGGGATTAACACACCTGAGGAGAGGGCCTTGAAAGCTTTGCTTATATAGTACGCCCTGATCAGAGATCAAGAACCGAGCGGATCGGCTCTTGATTTTCTTGACCTCTTCTTTATCTGTTGGGAGGAAGTCGTCTTTCAAGTAAGATAGAATAGGGTCCATCTAGGTTGGTTCTCGGGTTGTTGACTCCACTGCCATAACCTGTTAGGGATGGGTGATGCTTGGCCCCCTCAAGAACTTGACCTAAATCTCCCGGGATGGTTCTCCCTCCAGCGCACTTGCTAGATTTGCTAGAGCGTCAGCATGAGTATTCTGCTCGTGATCGATTGCGTGGATTTCCCACTCACCGATTCGTTCAAGCAAAGTACGGGTGTAGCCATGATAAGCCGCCATTCGATCATCCTTCGTCTGATATTATCCAGTGCTCTAACAGACCACGAGCAGGGAATCGCTGTAGATCACCAATTTATGGACGGCGAGATCTATGGTGAATTCCAAGCCCGTGATGAGCGCCTCATACTCGGCTTCGTTGTTAAAAGTGTTGAATCCTAATTTGATTGCGTGTTCAAACAGGAAACCGTCTTCATTGCGTAGGATCATCCCTGCTCCCGCCCCTTTTCAGTTGGATGCCCCATCGACATGGAGTGTCCAGGAAATTGGCCTGCAGTCGGAGATTAAGCAGACCTGCTGCTGGGTAGGTGTAAGGTGGGCGATGATGTCTGTGACGACCTGCCCTTTGATTGCACTCTTGGGCTGATAGTGGATATCAAAAGATGATAGCTCCACCGCCCATTTGAGTAATCATCCTGTGACATCAGCCTTTCGCAATACAGCTTTGAGAGGTGAGTCAGTGATGACATGGATCGTATGGGCATGGAAGTAATGGCGCAGTTTTCGGGCGAAAACGAGCAAGGCAATTGCAAGCTTCTCGATGCGGGAATACCTGGTCTCCGCCCTGCTGAGCGCCTTACTTGCATAGTAGATTTCCCTCTGCCCCCGGTCGATATCCTTCAATAGCGCGGAGCTAACAGCGTGCTTAGAGGCTGCAATGTAGAGGAGCAAAATGTCTCCTAAGGAAGGACATACCAGAAGTGGCGGCGTGCTGAGGTACTTTTTTATTTCTTCAATTGCCCTCTGACACTCTGGCATCCACTCGAATCTCTGAGCCTTCCGCAGCAACTGGAAGAATGGCTGGCATCGATCAGTGGCCCTAGAGATGAATCGATTGAGAGTGGCCAACCTCCCCGCCAGCTTCTGTACCTCCTTTTTGTTCCGTGGGGGCTCCATCTCCAATATTGCTTTGATTTAGTCAGGGTTGGCTTCGATTCCTCACTACATCATTAGGTACCCTAAAAACTTGCCCGAGGTGACTCCGAAGGAGCATTTCGTCCCATTTAGTTTGAGGCGGTACTTACACAACACAGCGAAGACTTCTTCCATGTGGGCCAAGTGGTCAACTCGGCGCTCACTTTTTACCATCATGTCGTCTATGTAGACTTCAAAAGTCTTACCGATCTGACGTTGGAAGATTTTCGTCACCAACCTCTGATAAGTGGCCCCTGCGTTCTTTAACCCAAACGGCACCACTTTATAGCAATAAATGCCCGTAGGGGTTATGAATGTTGTCCTCTCCTGGTCGGGCTCGTGCATTGGGATCTGGTGGTAGCCTGAATAAGCATCCATAAAACTCATTAGGTCATTATCCGATGAGGAGTCCACTAGTTGGTTGATCTTCGGAAGTGGGAAGCTGTCCTTCGGACATGCGTTGTTTAGGTCGGTGAAGTCCACGCAAACCTGCCACTTTTTGTTCTTCTTTGGCACCACCATGGTGTTGGCTAGCCACTCGGGGTGTCGCACTTCACTTATGAACCCTGCGGCCAGGAGTTTATTCACCTCGTCCCGCACTGCCTCGGCGTGTGTGGTGGCCATTTGTCGCTGCTTCTGTCAGACTAGACGGATGATCGGCGAGATGGACAGCCGATGGCTTGCCACCTCAGGATCAATTCCCGGCATGTCTTGAGGCTTCCAGGCGAAGATGCCCCTGTTCTCAACGAGGAGGTCGAGTATCGCCTTTCTCTCTTCTACGGAGAGTAAACTCCCGACGAGAAAGTATTTCTCGAGGTCAAAGGGGTCTATCAGGACCTTCTCGAGGTCTTCAAGGACCCTGTCTTCGGGACCAGGTCAGCGCTCATCGGCCTTGACTCGGTCCTGCAGTAATTGCTACCTTTTTGGATGAATTTCTCCATCCTCAGGCTGCTCCTCAAAGTTTGGTAGGGCCGACTTCCCTGCCATCGCCACCATGTAGCACCGTTTCGTGGCAACTTGGTCTCCTCGAATTTCCATTATCCCCTCAGCCGTGGGAAAACGGAGCCGTTGATGGTACGTAGATGGAATCGCCTTCATCGCCGCAAGCTAGGTGCGTCCGATGATGGCGTTGTATGGAGATGGGAGGTCCATGATAGTGAACTCCATCATAGTGGTCTGATTCCCTGCTTGAACCGGCAGTGTGATTCGTCCAGTGGGGACGACTCGTGCTCCGTTGAATGTGACCAGAGGGTCCTTCGTGGGAGTGAGGTCAGCAGCCTTTAACCTCATCCGAAGAAAGGGTTTCATGAAGAGGATGTCGGCCGAGCTTCCTGTATCAACGAGAATTCTCTTAACGTCGAAATTAGAGATGCGCAGGGTGATTACTAGGCCGTCCGAGTGTGGGGTTTGGACTCCTTCCAGGTTGGCATCAGAGAAAGTGATGGCTCCTTCATCACCGCTTCTTTGTCTTTTTACGATCAGTTTCGGCTCCTGGTCAATCTGCATCATTTCAAAGGAGACCTGCATCTTCCTCGAATCTCGACGGGCACTTTTTGGTGAGACGTAATGCAGTACGCCTCCAAAAATGACGTCAATGACCCTTGCCGATGTATTAAGGTCAATGTTCGTCACATGCCGCTCACCGGAAGCTGGGGCCTTCTCGATAGGAACATATTCCTTCAAGTGTCCCTTTTGGAACTTGGTCTCCAAGAAGCCCCGGAGGATACGGCATTGGTCGGTAGTATGGCCCATGCTCTTGTGGTAGTCACAGCGGAGAGTTTGGTCCTGCTTTGATTCGTCGCTCCTCATAGGTGCGGGCCATCGGAACCACGGCTTCCCGTGGATTTTAGATAGGATTTCTGACAGAGGGATCTTGAAGAACATCCCCCATCCTTCTGTACCTCGTTTGTTGAGGCACCAAGCCTCTTGCCCTTCTCGCCCCGCTGGTCCTTATGCGGCTCATGCGGACGTTTTACTGCTGGTGACGGGGTGGCAATCGTTGGTGGAGACTGGGACGCAGCCATCGCCTGCTTAAGGGTCCTCGATTCTTCTTCCACCTTGGCGTACTTTTCAGCACGCCCCATCAAATCACGCAAGTCGGACGGGGTACGCTTGATAAGCGACTCCTTGAGGCCGTTTCCGGATGGCAGGCCGTTCTGGAAAGCCATTATTGCAGTGTCCTCGTTGCAGTCTTCCACTTCAAATTTAAGGATGCGGAAGCGATCGACAAACTGTCGAATCGTCTCTCCTGACAGCATTTGGATCTTCATGAGATCGTCGAGGTCCTTCTTCCTCCGCGGACTACAGATGAAGTGCTCGGCGAACATAGTGCTGAGCTCCTTGAAATTTCTGATTGTCGCAGGGGGAAGGAGGTGGAACCATGTCAAAGCGGCCCCTTCCAAGCTGGAAGGGAAGAGGCGGCACATAAGCCCATCATAGAGCTCATACAATGCCATCGAATGTCGGAACGCCAAGATATGATCATAGGGATCCGTCGTGCCATTGTACAGCTTGAATTTGGGCTGGACGAACTTCCGGGGAAGTCGTTCTCTGAGAATCTCTGTGCAAAACGGGGAGGCAAATCCCCGTATTGCGTGCTCCACCATCTCGTGATTCGGAATGCGTCGCACCTCATAGCGCAAGGCATAACGCGGCTGCGCGACTGCTCCCCCAGCTCGATGGCGGGTGGGGAATCATACTGATGCCCCTTCCGAAACCTCACGTAAGGCCGATCGCCCCTAGTGTGTTTGCCTCCGAGAGGCCTCCCGTCCCACAGAGCGTTCTCCATGAGGTGAGCGCCCGCGCCTTTTTCCTTCGTGGAGCCGTCGACCCACTCGAGGGGTGCGAAAACACCGACGAGACCGCTGCCTCTGATTAGAGGAAGAGGTACTTCCTTCCGAACCTTCAGCGTTGATGGTCAAGGGGTTGGGCCGTACATGAGGTGCCGGCCGGATTTCTTCCTGGACTGGCTATTGTCGATCCACGTTCATATAGAACTATTGCATCGAGGCTTTGATCATCTGCTGCATTGACTCTTGTGGACGGGTAAATAGAGTTTCTTGCGTGGACTCCATTACCCATCTGAGGCCCTGGATCTGACTAACCAAGGTTTCCGGCGAGCCGTCGGCGGCATCGGATGGGAGGACGTTTTGTTCCTGTCGCCCTCCTACATTGGTGTCACTCGGACCTGACATTCCGGACACTGGCTTTTTGTTTTAGTATCCCACAGATGGCGCCAAAATGAGGAGGATATTTCTCCCTTCAGTTAGATTTGTAAATTTCCTGGGAAAAAGAACTCAAGCAATATGAATTCTTGTAGCTATGCTTCAATTCTCTCAACGACTGTATAGGAAATAACACAAATGAAGCTCAATGATTGTGCTTGACTCAATGAATAACTTTTTTGACCTTGCTTGACTGTGCCCTTAGAGTGTTGAGCGCGCGACCTCTTTATAGGCTGCCTACGTACCCCTTGGGGATCAAGTCACACGTAGTTCCTTAAATGCCCTTGTAACCGCCCTGCCACTAAGCGTTTAGTGGGCCTTTTTCAAGGAAAACGTCCCCGGTATTTATGTTCCACGTCGGTCCTTAACTACCCACGTTCTATTGGTAATGGGCCTTAAATGCTACATTGGTAGTTACAGGCGTTAGTGGTCTTCTGACCGTTTCTTCCTCTTGCTCGGGGTCTCTTGATGTGCTCGCCCGTACGCTTCACATCATGCCTTTGAGGAGTAAGGTCAACCGACCAGACCTCATGTCTGATCGTGCCTTAGACTACTCGCCTTCGAGGAGTAAGGTCGACCGACCAGACCTCATGTCTGGTCGTGCCTTAGACTACTCGCCTTCGAGGAGTAAGGTCGACCGACCAGACCTCATGTCTGGTCGTGCCTTAGACTACTCGCCTTCGAGGAGTAAGGTCGACCGACCAGGCCTCATGTCTGGTCGTGTCTTAGACTACTCGTCTTCGGGTGCCCAACCGCCCAACTAGACACTGGATCTAGTCGTGTCAGCACATCTGGGAGAGTCATCATGATTAAGGATTGGAATTCGGATTTGCGGGTCCCACGGTAGGCCCACGTTTGTCCTGGTGTGACACATTACCCCTTGAGGTGACACGTGTCGTGGTGAGGATTTTTACCTCCAAAATTGTGATCTCAGATAATCAATTATTTGATAGCTCTAAATTTAATATATCTGTGTAGATTTAGATAATCAACAATTGATGATCTTTAATTTAAAAATTGAATCATGAAAATACGGATTTGGATTGATGCTCGGTCATCGACTATATAGGGGCTCACAGGCCAGATCCACATATGGCGGGTCATCCGGGTTGTGGGTCCTCGCTAATCAGGTCGTGGGCCGTCGATACGTGGAGCATAGTTCGTAGGCCTAATTCTTTTGCCCTACAATTATGCTAAAAGATTTTAACTTGTATTTGTCTAGCTCACATGGGATAATAAATTTCAATCACTTTATTTGTATAATAATTATCATTAAATATTATGCTTTTTTTTTCTTTTTTTTTTTGAGTAAGGTAGTAATTTGTTATCTGATTTAATTGTTTAATATCGAATTACAAATTCTGAATGGAAAGTGGGGGATAGGAGATAGATAAAAAAAATAGAGAAAAGAAAAAACAGACACGAGGACAACTCCCGGGTAGAAGAGAATTCTAGCCCGAGGGAGTTTCGCCAGTTCCCCTCACGCATCGTGAGCCAACAGGCGACCGTTGCGGAGCAAGACCTCCAGTGCTAATGCAATGCATCATCCCTATTCTTGCAGGTTAGTCAGAAACATGTCCCACATGTTCTCGCGATATGGCATTGTCCCTTAGAAAATTACCTCGTTGCGCGTTCTCCATTTCGCCCACGCCCCTGTTGGGACGATGAGCTGCAAGTTGGGGTTCGAATTGTCTGTGTTGTCCACAAGGAAAACTCATTGTGACCCATCTACTGGTGAGCTACGGAGGTGGCCGAACATGCCACCACTAATAGATTCATGCAACTTACGCAATGAAATTTGTGCTGCATGCACCACATAATGGTGATGTGCTGCCTACGTGGCATTGCACTAGGGGGGGTCGCAAGGAGTTTTGTCAAAGATGATCCCATCCCATATTGTGTGCTACATAACATTTTTTATACATGGTAGTTGCAGGCAATGGTGACCACACCCCTGTAATTCTTTGAAAAAAATACTAATAAATTAACAATTGAAAAATAATGACAAAAGTTTTTTTCTTTTAAAAAAGTACAAGATCAGATAAGTGAGGTCTAAATTATAATAACAAAAGTTTCTTTAATCTATATGAATTTTTTTTTTTTTACCCAAATCAAAGTTAAAATGATATAACAAATTGATTTAAATTGTACTTTTTGTGAATGATACAGTTGATTGTTATGGATGTTTTTGTTAAAAACTAATTTTATATTAATGATATAATTCATATTTATGAAGTTTTTATTTTGTACTTTGAGAAATTTTCTTTAACAACCCCCCACCCCCTAAAGAAAAATCTTGGTCTGTCCAATTCTAGGTAGAAATCTCCTCTACCTTGCATGTTTTTATTTGGCCCTCTATCTTTGTCTATGTTTTTCAGTCCTTTTTTATTTTTCTTCAGTTTTTGTACTTGCTGCTTAATCTTTGTTAGTTCAATGAATATATTATTGGGATAACAATAGCCTATCGTTTCCTCAAAAAGAAAAAAGAAAATCTTGGTCCGTCACTGATTGCACCACTGGTTACAGAGAAAATATCATCCAATGAAGTTGGGGAACGAGTATACTGAAGATGAATGCTATATATTCACAACCCTCTAAATCACGATGATGAGTAAAACAACATAACAAGGAACTTTTCACCATTTGTTGTATCATATAACGCAAACTTATAGTCCATGTTTGGTTAGAGAATAAGCTTATAAATTGAAATTAGTCAGAATAATTTCATTATGGTTGTTTTGATAACTGAAATAAATGAGAATCTGTATGTCAGAATTAACTAGTATAAAGTGGTATATGTATTCCATCCACCCATTAGAATTAAATTATTCCAGGTTATTCAAACTAAAAGAATATGTAGGCCCACTATCAAATCAACTGTCATCGCCTCTTATAAATCAACTGTCATCATTTTTTTATCTTTTATAAATCTTTATCCGTACTTTATTCATATTTTATCAAACAACAAAAACTTTATTATTACGTTTCCCAATAAAAATAATTCAAAACACAATAAAAAACAAAATCATTTTATTTTTATTTATACTAGAATAGTCATAAATTTCATAATAATTAAATTCTTGGACCAAACATGGGCTATAAGGTGTTCATGAGGGTTAGTTTTTTCGGATAAAATCTTGGGTTTGCTAGCTCCACGGTCTGTCCTGGCACTAGGCGACCAAGGCGGTGGTTGCCTGAGATCTCATATGCAAAGAGCCCCAAAATCTCCCAAAAACACATTTATTTTCCTATTTGTTGGAATTTTTATTTTAATTTTGAATTATTTATTTTATATTTTAGAACTTATCCACCTCTTTTTTTATCTCTTCTTCTTATCTAGTATTCGCCTATTTTATTGGGAATTTATCTTCTTTATTTGTTATTTATATGGACGAATCTTGATTGTTTCTTGTTTATTTTGTTTTTATGTTTTTTTTTTTCAAACACATGTATTATTTTTATGTTTTGTGTTATTTTTTAAAACATTTTTTTAGTTGTGGTCAAATATGTAAAAGAATTAAAAAATAAATTTAAAGTAACTATTTTAAATGAAAAAAATTCCGACTTATTAAATTTAAAGTAACTACTTCAAATAAATAAAAAAATTTGACGCATATGTATTTATGTACAGGAAAATGTTAACTCAACCCTGTTTCCAACCTTCAAATAAATAAATTTGATTTTTTTATAAGTAATATATTTCATATAATTAAATATGTATTTTAGTAAAAAAAAATGTTGATTAATTTTTTTACATTTATTAAAATTGAATCTAATATTTAATTTAAAATGAGGCTATATACACTTTTAATTAAATCATATATCTTATTAGATTAAATGTTTATTATTATTTTAAAAAAATTAAAACATGTAGTACTTAGTACCGGTTGAATATATTCAAAAGAACTTTTTTTTTATATTATTGGTAACTTTTTTTTTTTAGTCAAATCTTCTATTATCAATAAGACATAAGATTTAAACATAAGTTCTTTCACTGAACATGTGATATTTCTCTCTTTCTATCAAATAGAGGTTCGATATTCTATATAATTAACTGTTCCTAACATTTTTCATGTTTTTTTTTTTTTCTAGAATGGTACCTCTCATATTTGATCCTTGAAGACTGTAATTCCATGTTAATTAGCTCCGGGTCTCTCAGATCAAATAATCAGCCCAGCAATGGGGCCTTTTAAACTGTAAAGAAGACATGTATCTCGACAAGACCGATCACTGTCTCTCTTTTAAGCACTACTTGATTTCAATGAACCACGTATTTTAATATAATATTTTTGCATGAAAGGAGGGTTAAACACACAAACACCAAGTACAACGGGACCCTCCTCTGCAGTACTTTCATAACTCTTTGAAGCTGTATATACACACCTATATGTGAATAAAAAGGACAAGAGAACATCACAAATGTGGTAAAAAAACTGAAAGACCTTATTTATATTTGCGACTGGAACACTCAACGTATCAACTCAACGAGATGGAAATGGAGATGGAGATGGTTTAGTGAAGTCTGTCTTTAAATAAAAGGTCACTTACGAGAAAGAAAGAAAAACCCTGATGAGAAGGTACTCTGATGAGAAGGTTTTGTCTCTTTCAGTCTCTCTCTTTCTGTCTGAGTTTGATCTGGTGGACTCATCTTTTGATGCGCCTGTGGGGTGTGTGTGTGTGTGTGCACTCCCACAGAGATGAAAAGTACCAGATTCACTGCCCCCACTTGGGTCTTTCTTTTTTTATTTTCCACTTTTAATCTCTCTGCATCAGACAGTAAGTCTATGTGGCGCAAGACAACATCAACATCTCAGCCACCTATCCTTCCATACTAGTTTCTGACAAAATATCTGATGCTATATCTGATGCTTCAAGAGATGGATGCAAACATCACATGCCCACTTCATTTAATTACACATGTAGAGACAGAAGAAGAATGTTTGACTTATCCCGAAGATATAATTATTATCCCTTTTATCAACCTTAAACTATATAAATATGAGTGCGGTTATAAGCAAAAATGTTTTTTTTAATCTCAATTTTATTTTTATATGGGTTGATAAAAACTTATTAAAGTATATATTAATTTTAATGAAATATATGTTTTAGTAAAAAAATTTATATTTTTCATAAAAGGGTAAAGACATGTCTGTTCTCACAAACATGAATAATCATATGTAAGTCGTCGTTAAAGTTGGGGTAGACTTACCAGTCCTTAAAAACTTACAGAAATTCATATACATCCATGATATCAATAGAGGTCAACTCTAACCCAACCAATTCTAATTAATAAGATCGGCCCTGAGTAGAGGCCACCATGACAACTGTTTAGGGCCCCCTCCCTAAATAGAGCCCGAAATGTGAGATATTTTGTTTTTTTTTTTTTATATATTAAGCATTTTGATATAATTTTTTTTTATTTAAACATATCTACTCATCTACTTCATTTTATCTTTTTAATTTTTTGATATCTTATCCATATTTTTTATTTCTATATCATAGGATTTATTTATCTGTTTATAAAAAATAATTTTTTTAACAACAAATCCCTTGATTTAGAGGGTTTTTATTCTTTTTTTGAAGAAGAAAAAAAGAATTTTCCTCTTTGAACACGGTTTAGTTTTCCAATTTTTTGTTACTTTATTTCTATATTTTTTCATTCCTAAATAGGGCCCGGTTAAGTTTTTTAAGTTTGTTATTTTTTTATTTTTTATTTTTTATTAGACATTTTTATTTTAACTTTGTAGAAAACAATTTTTTATTAATGTAAATGAATTGAGGCCCCCATTTTATAGGATGGCCTAAGGCCCCATCTAAATTCACTAATATCGGGGCTGGCCCTGTTAGTTAACCTTAACTTACACAATGAAATGACTAAAATACCCTCGATCAATTTTTTTACACTTTTCAAACAATATCACTATGAGAATGAAGAAATATGAAAGTTTTACATGGGTAATTTGGTCTTTACAAGGACTAATTTATCTTTACAATTATTTATGGAAACTATAAAGTTTACATAATGACATAGTGATGAAATATTATATAAATATTCCCACAAATCTAGATTGAAGTTTAACCCAATAATGATAATTAGATTTTTGTAAGTTTTTCAAGACTTGTACATCCATCACAACTTTATAATGATTTATATAGAATTGCCCATATTTATAAGAAGGTAGATGCCTTTAACCATTTCCATAAATGCATTCATACAATTCATTAGAGTATATGTTTCATTTTTTTTTTATAAAAACATGTATCTTATTAGATGATGTATACTATTTTAAAAACAGTGATGTTCTCGAAGCCCCAAATTATAAGTCCCACTTACAAGCCCCATCTTATTGGATGACTTTGTTGACTTTTGAAAAAAATGTGAAATGACAAAATACGGATCTGCCCTTTATTAAAAATCAATCCCATTAACCAAATCCCTCACTTTTCTCGATTTAGTTATTATTCTTCCACATAAATCTTGGTAACACTAAAATTTACCCATTTTGATATTTGAATTTCAATTCTTACCCAAATTGTAATTCAATTTCTATTTCAGTTACAACAAAATTTATCTAAAATACAAAAAAACTTACATAAATTGTTTTTCATCAAAATCTTTCAAACGGCCAACATTTTTATTTCAAACTTATATTCTTATTATACACATTAGTATTTTTTTTAGAATGTTATTAACTAAATATTAAAATATTCGGGTATTTATTATGTTCAAATTAAAATAAAAAGGGATATTTAATTTTAAGTCCCTGTAAACATGTCTATTTAGGGATTGGTCCCTCACTTCTTCATATTTCTTTTTTAGTCCCCATATTCAACCGCCTATTTGGTTTTTAGTCCCTCCGTCAAACGTCCGTCCATACACCGTTAATTTGTGAAATGTGATTTTATTTTTAAGTCCCTATAAACTATATATTTAGTGATCAGTCCCTTCAAACTATATTATTTAGTGATCAGTCCATGTAAAATATGAAGAAGAAAGGGACTAATCAGTAAATAACATAGTTTACAAGGACTTAAAAATAAATCACATTTCACAAATTAACGTTGTATGGACGGACGTTTGACGGAGGGACTAAAAACCAAATAGGCGGTTGAATATGAAGACTAAAAAAGAATATGAAGAAGTGAGTGACCGATCCCTAAATATGCATGTTTATAGGGACTCAAAAATAAAAATCCCAAATAAAAAACACGTATAGTTACCATATGAAGCAGTCACATTTTATATTAATAGTTACATTTTAACAATTAATTATTGATTCCAGATTCATCATGGCACACACATACAACAATGGAAACATCTCATTTCATGAAAAAAAGATTCATTTTTTAAAAACACCTCACACATTTGTTTTCTGTATAGCTTACAATATAGAATGTAACATATTTATTTTTTCATTTCCTAACTGTAACATTTGTAAAGTGTAACACACAATCGAAGAGATGATCTTTTTTTAAATTGTGCATGAAATGTAAAAAATTTAGGTAAATGTTATTATTATGTTACATTTATGTAAATGTAACAAAAAGTATAAAATGTAAGAAATTTAGGTAAATGTTATTGTTATGTTACATTTATGTAAATGTAACATTGTTATGTAAATGTATCAGTAATTGGCTCACAATGTAACATGCGTAACATAAAAAAAACTGACATTCAGATATAAAACAAGATTGATCATAAAAAAATTAATTTCAAATTCAGATATAACTGAAATTCCAACCAGATCAAATCACGAAAAAAAACTTTTAAATATCAAATGAAAACCAATAAGCAAATAAAACTCGATTGTAGATCTAAAAACATAATAAACGTTAAACCTTATCCGATAGACATTGAGACGAAATCCAAAAAAAAAAAGAAAAGAATTTGTGACTTCAAATTCCCTCGAAGTAGAAATTCAGATATGCTATTAAGTATTCTTCATAGAAAATTCAGTTCTGAAAAAAAGAAAAATAGTAATTAATGTTGCACGTTTTAGAGGATTGGTTATCAATTAACACCAAAAAAGGTATAATATGAATTCTTTTTTTGCCACCACATGGGTCATGCGATAGATAAGTTGGGGCTTTAAAAATAGGATTAAATCCATATAACCCCCTATAAACACCCTGACTATTCTTAAAATCTATATAACCCCCTGAAAACACCTAATAAATCCAAATAACCACCTGAATAAAATTTAGGTTTACAAATGATAAATATTTTATTAATATTATGTTTAGTTAAACCTGGTAGAAAACACAGTATACTAAAAAAATCTTACAATGTGTTAAAAATACAAAAATATTATATAAATAGTGATTTTACCCTTCTGGATAGAGTTTTATAATATATTTGGAGAGGGTAAAATTGTCATTTTTTAAGGATTTTTCGCATTTTTAACACATTGTAATGATTTTTTAAGTATATTGTGTTTTCAGTCAAGTTAACCAAACAAAATTTTGATAAAATATTCATCATCTATTAACGAAATTTTCATTGAGGGGGTTATTTGGATTTTAAGAAAATTAAAGGGTTAAATGGATTATAATCACATTTCAGGGGGTTGTATGGATATATCCCTAAAAAAAAAATTTTTTTTTTTAAATTTAAAAAACATGTAGACTGGATTTACTGTTGAAAAATACGGTAGAAGTAACATTATCATGTAAATATTCGTCACTTGATTTTTGAATCTAGCATTCACAGTATTTATATACGATAAAATGACGTCTATGGGTATGAGCGTTTTATATGGGTTCGGAGTCTCTGTGGAGCCTCCACAGAGAAAGTCTGTGGAGCTCCCGTGGATGGGCGACGCGTGGAGGCTCTCGTGGATGGGCGACGCGTGGAGGGTTGATCACGTGATCTCACGTGGACGACTTGCCAAGCCTCGTTGACGACTTCCCCATCTCTCTGTGGAGTCTCCTCTCCCATCGAACGTGGAAACCCTCGCCAATCTCCGAAGCCGATCGCCGATCGATCTCCCTCACCGAAGCCCCGGCGTCAACGAAGCCTCGCCGATCTCCCTCACCGAAGCCCCGCCGCACCCTCGCCGATCTCCGGTGGTCCTACAGCCACCTCGTGTCTCCCTCACCGAAGCCCCGCCGCACCCTCGCCGATCTCCCGTGGTCCTACAGCCACCTCGTGAGTTTCTCATTTATTTTTTTTTTTGTAATTTGAATGTAGTTCTGTCTTGATTGTTTAGGTTCTGATATGGATTTCTGTGGTTTTCATTTGATTATTTGAATGTGTTTGTTTCATATATGGATTTGAGTAGATTTGATTTGTTATTTGAATGGATTTGTTTCAGATATGGGGTTTGAGTGGATTTGATTATGTTATCTGAATTGGTTAGTTTCAGATATGGGTTTGAGTGGATTTCATTTCCAACACTTCAAAATCCTACTGTTTTTTTTTCTATCTACAGTAGGATCATCTTCTGTTATTTTTTCAGATAAACAAAAGTGTTTAATGGTTTTTAGTTGAGTGGTTCTCATTTGGACATATTTTTCATTTTTATGATCTTTATTCAACTCACACTGTCTGAAATTGGATGTGCGAATGGCAGATATTTTTCAGCAATATATTTGTGAAATATTGGCTGAACACTCTGATATCATGTCTCTAGAAGTCAGAGTACCAAACTACTAGTATTTCCTGATGTGCACATGATTATGTTAGTTGCATTCATCATTACCATTACAGATGATGTTGATCATGGTTGAAAGACTTCAAATATTTTAGATAAATTTGTCTGCTTGCTTTAGTAAATGATTTCTGATTTTTCTTTTACTATGAATTCTGTTGGCTCTCATGTCATTCTTTATCCCTATAAATTGATGAGATTGCAAAGCACGACGATGAGAGGGCTTAAATATTGCACATTGATATTGTATTGTAGTATTCTTCAAGTGCGTACCCACAGGCTATATAGATCTGCATAATACTATTGATTGATATGCTGGGTATAGATCATGTAGCATGGGAGTTTTAGTGGACTCTATTTGAATGTCAAGAAATTCTTAAAACCATGATAAGTTGCTTGTGATCCATACATATTTAGTCATCTTGTGTTGTTGTCTTGTGAATCCTTTCCTTCCAGTATTTCCAATCTTCATCACATAGGGTTTTTTTTTTCTAACAGCACCATCTTCTGCTTCATGTTATAATCCTACTGTTCCAAGTTAAAAGCATTGTGCTCTATCACTTGCAATCAAAGACTTCCATTTTCTCTTTTGAGGCTTCCAAGCAACTATGTCAGAAAGTGTAAGTGTTTACCTTTTGTATACCAAGTTTTGATGGAATGTATGAATGAATGAATTTTCTTAGCTAATTTTTTACAACAGGTCAATAGCCTACGTAATTCAAATGTTAGGCCACTTCCCGCGCATATTCGGCCACGTGAATGTCGTTGTAAGAAAGGCGAATGTCCGATTTATACTTCTCGTCAAGAACATAGTAAAGGTCAAAGATTTTATTGTTGTCCTTTTAACAGGGTGAGTTAATTGATTTCAATTATTTTCAAGTTTTTCATTACTAATGAGTGAGATCTAATACACATTCTTTTTTTGTTTGTCATTTTTTCCTATGTAGACTTCTCAAGACTGTCGATTTTTTGAATGGATCGATGACACGGATGATCCAATTGTTGAATTGAAGTTTCAACTAGAAAACCATGAAGAGACCATGAAAAAGTATTTGAAGATGATGAACAATAGGCTGATAGTGATTATGTGGTGCTTAATTGGTCTCTTGGTTATTCAATGTATCAAAGCAATATGTTAGAGACGAATGCATTTTCAATGATGTTTATGTTGTTGTTGGATGTTCAAATAGCTATGTTCAATCCATGAAAATTGTCGTTATTTGGTGAATTGTTGTTATTTGGTGAAAAATTTTGTTGGATGTTCAATTAGCTATGTTTGTGGCTTTGAATCCCAAAGATGTTATGGCCTATGATCAAGTTTGGAATCAGTTGTAGGTGGACCTTTGTACTGAATAAGAAGAAGAACAATTTGAAGAATTTGCATGAAAGTAATGAGAAGATATGACAAAGTAGGTATTTTATATCAGTGTGTTGTCTAAAACTTGTGAGGGCATGCCTGGATTACTAGCATCTATTCACACAATTCTGTATGGAGAAAGTTTATCTTATCTTCTTTAAATTCTTGTGAATACAGAATGACTCAGAAATGCTTATTGTCTAAATATCTTATGGGCCACGTGCGTAAGTTTGGAATCAGTTGTACTGTAAGTGGCCTTCTGTATCGAATAAAAGCCAATTTAAAGAATTTGCCTGGAAGTAATGAGAAAAAGGATGTGAAGGATTAAGTTCATATCAGTATATGGTTTAAAATAATTTATTAGGAAGTGACTGGATTACTGGCAGGGTGGAGAAAGTTTTTTCTCATACTCTTTTAGTCCTGATGGTTGGAGAATCACACAAAATGCTTTTTGTCAAGTACTTCGGTAATAAAACCTCTTTAGAGGCATATTTATTCAACTCTAAATTGCCTCTTCAGCTTGAAGAAGTTTTTAGAGTGTATTGTTATGGCTTCCAATATAACACTGTTTTAAGAAAAGCCAAAGATATTGTTTTGCAACTAATATAACCTCTACTCCATGTGGATTTATTGTAGATTTGAAGCAACTAGACTTTTGTGCTCTCTTTTGAATTTTCCTCTCTTAATATTATGCTGCTCTGAAGATGCTTAAAACCCTTATAATGAGCCAGATATCATCTCCGAGAAGCTTAGAACCTTACGCATAGCATCTTTTCCTGGGATACCTGTTGATGTTTTGATTTATAAAATGTGTTCTCATCCTAGATATTTATTTCCTTTGTCCTTCCGTCAATTATATTTTGTAATCTCTTTGTCCTATAAAACCTTCTTCATGAAGAAATACTAAAGATACAAAGTCTTGAAGTGCTAAGCATAAAATATTGGGATTGCTGACCAAATATTGTCGGGAAAATGACCTTGGGTTTGTGGTTTTTAATATTGCTTTTGTGTCCCTGGCATGCATCTTTTCCTATGAAGGTTGTTTTTTTCATCTTTTAAGTCTGTTAGGTTTGGTTCAGTAAGCTCTAGTTGATTATGTTATCGGTTATGATCTGGGGTCCACCAAAGTAGTTGCAAAATGCATCTGAGCTCACCAGCAGATTCCCTAAAAATGCTGTGTCAGATGCTCTTACAAAACAACCACCATGTTCAGCTGCTGCGAGCAACTGTTGCTGGATGGACAAGCACATGAACTAATCTTTTTCTTTTTTTAATACTTTAATCATAAAAAACAGCCAACAAGTTCTTCAATTTTCATCATGGTTCCATGCCACAGATCACATGGGAATACAAAAAGGAGAAACACAACACAAGAATAATAGATGCTCACAATGACTACTCCAAGAAAAACCAGAGGAGATCATCAATCCATACTACATAAAATAAGTACACATGACTAATGTCTCAATAATATTACTTATATAAGGTAACCAAAGATTTTAAAACGGGCAAATAAGATGGGGAGAAAAAAGAAAAGAAACGAAATCCCACACAAGAAACAACAAACAAAACACAGTTCCTCAAACCAGATAATCAATCCCCTACTCAACCAGCAAATATAGAGAGAACAATACAAGAGAACCGTAGAAGCACTTTCTGTGAACAATGGATGGTCCGGACTCATCATACTCTCCCTTCGATATCCACATCTGCAAAAGCACACTCAGTGAGACTCCACATTTTCTTCGCTAGTGTTTACTAAAAACTAAGGAAAAAGTGCAATGAATTGAAATGAAGATGGGTCTAAAAAAGCACCTGAGATTTGTTCAAGCATTGTGAAAAGATGGGTCTAAAAAATAAATTCACCAGGTAAGAATCACCTTCAAAAACATACAATTCATTGGATTATACACCTTCAAAAAAAAAAATGAAATCAAATGAAGTATACACCTTAAAATAAAAAATCTAATTGTGTATCTATTGAACACTGCTTTATAAAATGAGTGGTCATACAAGGTCAAGTCTTGGTCTAGGTGATCCCTAATGCAATCAAAACTGAAGATTTCATTCAAAATGTGAATCTGATAGAAAAAATGAAAGCCAATCCTTTATATTCACGAAGAGACATCCAAAGCTAACATCATTAGAAATGCACATTTCAAATACCAAACAATATAATAGAAATGCATTTTTTCAAACATAACACAACAAGTGCATCATTTAGTTTTGAACACTTAAATATCAAGTAGAACTTCAAAGTATTCAACACTTACATTTGCTTGAGTTTTTACTACCCTGAGTGCCAATAATATTAATCTGTGCTCCTCCATTCTTCAGAAAAATTTGACGCTTGACTCATTTGAGTAGGATAAAAAAGGGATTCTTGCGCCTACATATATGAATGTACATATTAATGACCATTTGGAAAAGTAAAAAAATATTTAAAATGTATTTTACATACGAATATACCTGAAGCAATTGAGTCATTGAACTCATTCCTTGACTACTATTGTAGTTCCCAACCGTTGGCGCAAAGGGTTGAGGGCTCTCAATGGCATTGTGGGACGCATGTTGAGTTTGAGAGCTTTGACCTCGTGATCTCTTCTCCAACACACCGATCCATCTTTTTTGAGGCTTCCCTCCCACAGTCTTCTTTCCTCTTCTTTTGAAGCCTTTAGCAGCCTCGACATTCGAAATGCTATCCACCTCATCTTGCACATTATCATCTTGACAATTTTGAGATGATTTTCTCAAATCTTCCTCAACCTCCTTCATTAAATCATTTGTGCGGCGTTTAAGTAGGTCTGTTGAATGGTGTGTTTCAGCTCCCTTGGATGCCACTTGAATGAGACCATGACTTAATTCTTAAAAACGCCTTCCCAATTCAGAAATAGGGTCAACCTGTAATGAAGATGAATACATAACTTTACAATAAAATCATACAATCAACTCATAACATTTTTCAATCAATATAATAAACACATATCAACCTGTATTGAAGAAGAACAAATATCATGCACCACACCAGATTTTGCATCTCTTGTCCACCTCTTCAAGATATATTGTGGTGGAAGAAATTTGATGTTTCTGTGATCAAGAACTTTTAGAACATGGCAACATTGGATACCCATAAATTCAAATTTTTTGCAGCTACAGGTAACCATTTCAGTAGCTGAATCAAATAAAATGGTTCTTTCATTGCCACGGTCTCTGTGAACTTTGTACTCTATCACATTCCCCATCTCCCCATGAAAGTAGATAGAACAATTAAGAGATTTTCCATATTCTGCTTGAAACAATTCAAGGATCTCTGGTGTATAAACATTTGCAACACATGACACCATCAAAGTGTGATATGGAATTACCGGTACAGTATTCGTCATCTTGAAATCAACACTCAATTCACTTTCACGCCGGTCATCCATAACCCTATCAAAATGCTGAAAGAAACGTAGCGGATCATGCTTTGAGTTCAAGTAGCGCCTCAGAAGAGCATTGAAGCTTTCACTACGTTGTGTACTCTTCATGTCTCCGCAAAATGTGTCTCTCCCATACACTAGAGCCCATTTCTCCCTTTCAGCAAAAGTTTGTTGTAGCCATTTATTGTCCTGAAGATTGTAATTTTCAAGCATGTTATTCCAAGCAGCTAGGAACTCCTCCTCCGTCTCGTACCCAAATATACAAGCATAGAAGGAACTTCTGAAACCTTCAATGGCATAAAGATGTCCAATATGCTTTGTTGCATTTTGGGTCAAGTGCCACACACATAGCCGATGACGAGTCTCTGGTAGAACAACTGAAATTGCTTTGGCCATCGCCGCTGACTGATCTGTTAGAATAGTCTTAGGATGTCTCCCAGACATTGCTTGAAGAAAAGTTTCAAACAACCAAATAAATGAGTCAGCTGTCTCATCATAAAGTAATGCACCACCAAAAATAATTGTTTGCCGATGATTATTCACCCCAACGAATGGTGCAAATGGTCTTCCATGATTATTTGTACGATAGGTCGTGTCGAAGCAAATTACATCACCATAATGTGCATAATCGACGATAGACCTAGCATCGGCCCAAAACACATTTGTTATTTGTTCATCGGCATCAAGTTGCATTGAGTGAAAGAAAGACGAATTTTGCTTTTGCTTATTCTTGAAATACTGAATAAGAGCACCCGCAATTCCATTCTCCATTCTTGTTTCCCTTTTGGTGCGCAGGTAAGACTTCACATCATTCAAAATAAAACCAAGATTCCTTCTCCCTCCAACTTGTCCACTCATCAAATCCATAACTGCTTTTGGTGCTAATCCTGAACCATCTATGATATCAACCTGAGCAGCTTGAGCTTTTCCAATTTTTCTATGTGACCTCAAATTATGGCGCAAGGGGGTTGATACAAGATCATGATTATGGTTTTGTTCAAATTTAGTGACATGATAAGCACCAGAAGACTGATAAGAGATAATCATATGTGCCTCACATCCTGTTCTTGTATCGGGTTGTGGGTGCAAGACTTTTCGCTTATCAACCCCTTTCCTCCCTTCTTTAGAACAACAAAATTTTCTCTTTCTCACTATGCCATTGGACTTGAATGCATCACTTCTTCAGGTGCTAAATCAAATTGATCTTGCATATGCATTGTAGAATTGATGGGCACTATCTTCAGAATCAAATGCCATACCAACTTCAGGTATACCATTATAGCTACATTCACCCACAATCTCATTGTCTCCTTCCATAACAACTCAGTGTTCACCTATAAGAAGAAAACATAATTTAGAACATTTAACAAGACAACTGGAAGGAAAGGATTCACAAGACAACAACACAAGATGACTAAATATGTATGGATCACAAGCAACTTATCATGGTTTTAAGAATTTCTTGACATTCAAATAGAGTCCACTAAAACTCCCATGCTACATGATCTATACCCAGCATATCAATCAATAGTATTATGCAGATCTATATAGCCTGTGGGTACGCACTTGAAGAATACTACAATACAATATCAATGTGCAATATTTAAGCCCTCTCATCGTCGTGCTTTGCAATCTGATCAATTTATAGGGATAAAGAATGACATGAGAGCCAACAGAATTCATAGTAAAAGAAAAATCAGAAATCATTTACTAAAGCAAGCAGACAAATTTATCCAAAATATTTGAAGTCTTTCAACCATGATCAACATCATCTGTAATGGTAATGATGAATGCAACTAACATAATCATGTGCACATCAGGAAATACTAGTAGTTTGGTACTCTGACTTCTAGAGACATGATATCAGAGTGTTCAGCCAATATTTCACAAATATATTGCTGAAAAATATCTGCCATTCGCACATCCAATTTCAGACAGTGTGAGTTGAATAAAGATCATAAAAATGAAAAATATGTCCAAATGAGAACCACTCAACTAAAAACCATTAAACACTTCTGTTTATCTGAAAAAATAACAGAACATGATCCTACTGTAGATAGAAAAAAAAAACAGTAGGATTTTGAAGTGTTGGAAATGAAATCCACTCAAACCCATATCTGAAACTAACCAATTCAGATAACATAATCAAATCCACTCAAACCCCATATCTGAAACAAATCCATTCAAATAACAAATCAAATCTACTCAAATCCATATATGAAACAAACACATTCAAATAATCAAATGAAAACCACAGAAATCCATATCAGAACCTAAACAATCAAGACAGAACTACATTCAAATTACAAAAAAAAAAATTAAATGAGAAACTCACGAGGTGGCTGTAGGACCACGGGAGATCGGCGAGGGTGCGGCGGGGCTTCGGTGAGGGAGATCGGCGAGGCTTCGTTGACGCCGGGGCTTCGGTGAGGGAGATCGGCGATCGGGGCTTCGGTGAGGGAGATCGGCGAGGCTTCGTTGACGCCGGGGCTTCGGTGAGGGAGATCGATCGGCGATCGGCTTCGGAGGTTGGCGAGGGTTTCCACGTTTGATGGGAGAGGAGACTCCACAGAGAGAGTTCGAAGTCGTCAACGAGGCTTGGCAAGTCGTCCACGTGAGATCACGTGATCAACCCTCCACGCGTCGCCCATCCACGAGAGTCTCCACGCGTCGCCCATCCGCGGGAGCTCCACAGACCTGAATAAAATTTAGGTTTACAAATGATAAATATTTTATTAATATTATGTTTAGTTAAACCTGGTAGAAAACACAGTATACTAAAAAAATCTTACAATGTGTTAAAAATACAAAAATATTATATAAATAGTGATTTTACCCTTCTGGATAGAGTTTTATAATATATTTGGAGAGGGTAAAATTGTCATTTTTTAAGGATTTTTCGCATTTTTAACACATTGTAATGATTTTTTAAGTATATTGTGTTTTCAGTCAAGTTAACCAAACAAAATTTTGATAAAATATTCATTGAGGGGGTTATTTGGATTTTAAGAAAATTAAAGGGTTAAATGGATTATAATCACATTTCAGGGGGTTGTATGGATATATCCCTAAAAAAAAAATTTTTTTTTTTAAATTTAAAAAACATGTAGACTGGATTTACTGTTGAAAAATACGGTAGAAGTAACATTATCATGTAAATATTCGTCACTTGATTTTTGAATCTAGCATTCACAGTATTTATATACGATAAAATGACGTCTATGGGTATGAGCGTTTTATATGGGCATGAGCGTTTATAGTACTGCTGTTTTAACTCACCCACTTTCAGCTCTATATATACCGACCCAGTGTAAAAAACAAAAACCCCCACCAAAATCATCACTTCTAATAAATCATGGACTCCCTAACAAACCCAACCCTCCCCTTCTCCATCACCACCGCCACAACCACCAACAAAAGAAAAACCACCACTCCACCACCACCAGCATCATCCGGACCCATAATGGATACCCGGATATGGAGCCGGATCCCTCACCGGCTCCTTGACCGGATCCTAGCCTTCCTCCCACCGTGGGCCTTCCACCGCTTCCGCTGCGTGTGCAAGCGCTTCTACTCCCTCCTCTTCTCCGACTCCTTCCTCCGCCTCCACCTCCTCCTCTCCCCCTCCCTCCCCTGCTTCCTCTTCTTCCCCACCACAGCCAGGCCCACCACACCCGGCCCATCCAACCCACGGCCCATCACCCACGCCTACCTCCTCGACCCATCCGGAACCTGGCACCGCGTCCCCCTCCGCGTCCCCATGGGCCTCACCCCCTCCGCCGCCTCCAACGGCATCATCTCATGGGCCTCCGACACCGCCGGCCCAAAACTCGTCCTCCTCCACAACCCGATGTCTGGACTCTCGGCCCACCTCCCCCTCCCCCAGACCCACCGCCTCTGCCCCTCCGTCGGCCTCGTCGCCTCCGATTCCTCCCTCCACGTCATCATCGCCGGGGACGACCTCATCTCCCCCTTCGCCGTCAAGAACCTCACCGCCGAGACGTTCAGCGTCACTGGTTATGGGCCCCCACCCTCTTGGTGGGCCCCCACGAGCCCACTACCAAGGCTCTGCAGCCTGGACGTGGCGGGAAGGATGGTCTTCCACTGCGGGAGGTACTACTGCATGAGTTTTAGCCCGTACAGCGTTATCTCGTACGACCCCTGTTTGGACGCGTGGATAAAGATTGACCCCCCCATGCGGAGGTTCCTGCGGTCGCCGTGTGTCGTGGGTTGCAACGGGCGGCTGGTGCTGGTGGCGGCGGTGGAGAAGAGCAAGCTGAACGTGCCGATGAGCGTGCGTTTGTGGGGGCTGCAGTCGTGCGGGCGTAACTGGGTGGAGCTTGAGCGGATGCCGCAGGTGGTGCATGATGATTTCGTGGTGGCGGAGGGGGGCCGTGGGTTCGACTGCGTCGGGAGTGGGGACCGATTGGCGATGGTTGTACGAGGTGGGTCGATGGAGGTTATGGTGTTTGATTTTGAGAGGAAGGAGTGGAGGTGGGCGCCGCCTTGTCCGTTGAAGGAGGAGGGGATGATGGGTGGGGGGCTCAGTGGGTTCGGGTATGAGCCCAGGTTGGCTACGCCGGCGATTGGGTTGCTTGACTCCGGCTCGGTCTCGTTTCAGGAGGTTTGAGTCAGTGGGCTTTTAGCACGGTTTGTTGTAGATGCTTGTTTTTTTTTTTTTTTTATCAGTTGGTTGGTTGATGGGGGTTCATGTGTTTTTGTATCATAAGTTTTATTGAATTGGCTGTCAGAACTCATCCTTTTAAAAAATGAAGTCCTAAAATTATGACCGTCGGTTATTTGAAAAAAAATAAAATAAAGATATTTGAGTTCTTGTAAACATCCACAAATTTATATAAGTTCTTATAAACTTGGAGTCGGACATACATGTTTTTTAAACTGTTATGTTGTGTTAATTTGATCCATAAATTAACTTTTTATCCAATTTGACGATATATTCTCATAATATTCTATTTGTGTGAAATTAAACACTCATATAAATAACTGAAAAAATAGAAAAAAAACATATATATCCTTTTAAATGACTATCTTGCCCTTGATCAAACTCATTTTTACTTTTTTTTCTTTTGCGGATTTTGACCTTATTGTTATGTACTACTCCATTATTATTATTTTTTTGCTCATATTTCAAACAATTATAATTATGAAGATGATTTTTTATGTATTATATTTATTATACTATAGATATTATTTAGATTTTTTATTTTATATTTTGATGAGGTGATTACACAAGTTAAAAAGCTCATATTAATCACCATGTTGTGTATTGTGGATGATATAATAATAAAATCACGCCTATTACGGATTTTAACCATAATTGGTTAAAAAATGATTTAACAGTAAGGATGTATTAGACATTTTCTGTGTTTTTAAGGATATAATTGTCATGTCTTAAGTTTACAAGAACTTATATGGATTTATAGATGTTTATAGAGACTCAAACGCCTTTAACAAAAACAAAAAAACTATCTGTGTCTTAAGAAAACGCACAATCCAGTTTATAGTTATGCTCATAGTCCCATGTACTCAAGTCTATGTCCAACGATGTACCAACAACTCATATAAGATCCTTGTCTAAGGAGATATAAATTCAGTTAGATGAGATTTTCACCTCTTTTTATGAATGAGTTAATACAATTTATTAGAGTATTAGGTATATATTAACTGTAGGAAGAGTTGTAAACTGGATTGTATCCATGTTTCACATTGTATTTGAAAAATAAATTTATATGGTATTTAAATATCCAAAATATTTTTGCAGATATCAAAGTATTTCCTTTCAGATATATTTGAAATAATATTTGAAATAGATATTTATTATGTGTTGTTTTAAACTCAATTATATAAATATTATTATTTTTAAATTTTAAATAATATTTACATCTTTCTGTTAAAAGAAACGAAAAGTCCAAGAATCATGATTAACGTTTAATTTTTATGTTTACACCATTTCTCATCCATAAAATGTTAAACTATCACATTACTTCGATTAGTGTCTATTTTTAGACGTCAATTATAAGAAAAATATTTAAATATTTTCATAATCCAAGAACAATCCAAATTCAAATAAAAATTTAAGAACGATCCATATCAACCATATCAATTCCATTCCATTACAATTTAGGAGCATACAATACTATGAGACACATTATCTATTATATATGTAGCTCTATCAACAATCATAACATCACCAATGCAATATATAAAATCTCTACGCAATATAAGCTCTACAATATCAATATATAGTCTACTACAAAAATAAATAAATAAAAAGACATCAATTAGTTCATATGAATATGTAAAATATATTTTATAATAAATATATTTTATAAACTAAGTTATATACTTAAAAATCATCACGCACTATAGTTCATATGAATATTTACTTTATATTTTGTAAAAAAATATATTTTATAAACTAACTATATACTTAAAAAATACTTCTGATGCAAACAGAACTGCAAAAGTTGCGAGGTTAACTGCATTTTCTTTGTCTAAAATTAGCGTCTGAAGCCTCTTTTTTAACTTTCTTGATTTCTTCTTTTTCATACAGTTGAAAGTTAGAATTCAAATATTCCAAACCCAGCCAAAGCAGGCAGTCAAAAAAGAGAGCCAAAAAGAGCAAAACTTTATCTTTCGCACACAGGTGGAGCCAAAACAAAAGAGGAGATCCAAATGTATCTTTTCTTTTCTGTGTCAAAAAGAAGAAGGTACAAACGGGATGCTTTGGATCTCACAGCAACCCCAGACTGCAAACAATACACTGACTACTGTAATAGCGACAGTTAAATGTAGCAGAAAATAAAAAAGACAAAACATATGGGTCTTCACATAAAAATGAGTCTACATTATTCACTTCAGAAAGATGAACTATTTGGACTTATTAAATAAGCGGTGACGCTATTTTTCTGGATCAACATGCCATAGGGCAGCTCTATCCTCACCATGCAAGTTGTTGTCCCCCCAACCTAAAAAAATATAAAACACAAATTCTATTTGGTTTTGAAATCCATTAACCCCACCTTCTCTCCCTGTTATATATGTGTCACTTCTAGCCTTTTGATCACTTTTGGAACATTTCTGACAGTTTTTCAACTTTTTCTTTTTCGATCGGAACCGCTAAAATTTTGGACTTTTAGCTATCTGCATGAGTTCGAGAACTCCGATTGAAAATCTAACTGCACATTATGTGTCCTGATGCCATTTCGAACCACTCACGAAAATTTTATCGAATTCCGGTAACATTTCAAAATTTGGTAGTTCCAAATCGTATCCGGGTTTTGACCGAGTGGGAATGTCAAAGGGGGGACTTGACCAAGTCAAATTTGACCATTGACTTGGTCAAATCCTTTTCTTTTTTTTTGTGTGGTTGGGTTGACTCAAAGTCAAGCCCACCAAACCCTAATGTTCTAAGTGTGTGAGTGTGTGTGTGTCACTAGTGTTGGGCGCCCACCTTTTCTTCCCCATCTCTCTCTCTCTCACACACAATCCATCACTCCCTCTTCTTTCTTTTGGCCATTGGAGGTAGTTGAAGAAGAAGAAGAAGAAAACCCTAGAAGGGAAAAAGAGAGGTATGTGTGTGATCTACCTTTTTATGGTTTTTGTTTTGATTTCCCTTTCTCTACCTCCCTCTCATGGCTTCCCCCACCTCTGTTTTCAGCCATTTTTAGGCCTTGAGAGTGGCTGAGGTGGTGGTGGTCTTGGTGGTGGCGGTTGTGGTGGTTTGGTGCGCAAAGGGCACCCGAGCTTCCCCCCTTGTTCTTCCTCTCCTTGGGTAAGTCTTCCTCCTCCCCTAGCTTGTTTAGATGATTGATTAGGGTGTTTAAATGGTTATGCTGCTTCGCATAGGTGGTAGGGGGTGTGGGTGGGCAGAGGAGGGGGTGGGAAGGGGCTCGGGCGCGCGCAGACGCGTGCGCAGACAGGCGCTGGCGCACGCAGACGGGCGTGCTGGCGGGAGCGCGCGCGTACCGGCAGACGCGCGGGCATGCGCTCGGGGTACTGCGCGGGCAGGGGCGCGGCAGTGCGCTAGGGGCGCAGGGGCTCGTGCGTGCGTGCGTGCGCATTCGTGCGTGCACGTGTGGGGGGCCATGCGTATGGCTGCCCGAGGGTTCGGGAGGGTGTCGGGGCACTCGGACTCGCGTGCGTACGTGCGCGCTCGCATGCGTGCGAGTCCGTATGCATGCTTGTCCGAGTATTGGGTATTTCTAGTAAATTTCTTATGTATTTGTGTAGTTTACTCACCATATTGAATGCCCATGTCTTGCAGATCTTGACGGACGGTCACGCAACGACCTGGATTTCGATGAGTGGGTCAATCTAACCCAGGAGGGAGGCGTTCGATGCACGTAGGCGTGCATTGCCTTCCCTTGGGGCACCATAATTGTATATTAACTAGTGATAAATGAAAAACTATGCAATGCATGATTAATATGATGTAACCATGCCACTTTAGACCTTGTATGCTAGGGATATGCATCTTTATATCATGTATAGAGGCCCATACATGCCTAGACACCATGTCCCTTGATTGGAAAGCCCCGATCTATGCATGTTTCCTATTTAGTTTAATTTAATTAAATCAAATAAGAACATCTTGTTATAAGCATGCCTTAGAGAATATTATAACCTTGTTGTTATAATATGTTTCCCCGCATCTTAGTTATGCGCCCTGGAGGAATTCTTGAGAATTCATGACATTAGTAGTGTTACAAATCGTTGTCGACGGATCCAAGAGGATCGTATCCGTGTGAGTAGGCTGTCTTCTCCTTTTGGTTGGATCCGAGTAGGGACTCCCCGGCGTTGGAAAGCTGACCTGACAGAGGGCTCCCATCTGTAGGTACCTCCGATGCGTCGGACAGTGCTGATCGTGGGAGTATACCAGGTAGAGGCTACGGAGTGTGGGAGAGGCTACCGGGTGGACCAGGGGTGGAGAGCGGTCTAGTCTGCCCCAAGAGGCCCATGTCACCCCCTTAAAGGGTGAGGGTGGGGTGGGTCGGCGATGTTACGACCCACTAACTTGTGTAGTTACTCCCGTTTAGGGACTATAATTATTTAAGGTTAATATGAGTTGTGTTGCATAGATTGTGCCATTCACTGAGCGTGTGGCTCACCCCTCGCATATTCTTTTCCTCCAGTTGTATCTGAGTCGGATCTGAAGGAGGAGCTCCCCGAGGCACCACAGCAGTAGCGGAGCAGCGTCACGTTTTGGGTTCTGCGAGTGAGAGGCCATCAGCATCCCCTTCTTGATTGTATGTATTGTTATCCGTGCTTGGGCACACACTTGTATTTGGATGTCATTGTATATTGGCTCTCACAGGACAGTTGATTATGTATTCGGGTCTGTAATATGTCTTTGAATTACATACTCAGTCGTTTAAGCTTCCGCTATATATATTATGTCAGCTACATTATTGTCTGTGTTGTCATTTTCGATGTTGTTTAGAGTATTTTATTGATCTCCTGTATAGACTGCTGATATTATATATATTTGCCACGTATCGGGGACGGCCGCCCTGGGGCGTGACAAAAGTTGGTATCAGAGCCTGGTCCTGTCAGAGCCAATTGTTTTCTTAGAGATGAGTCCTAGGATTTCTATATGAGTATTCTGATCCTAGTGTCTGTTTTCTTAGGTTGCTGATATGCCTCCTCGCAGAGGAACGCGTGGACGTGATCCCCCTCTGCCCTTGGAGGTTTCCAGACCTACCAGAGGCGAGGAGTCTACTGGAGGGTCCTCGGCTATGGGGCCAGGACCGGCGCAGGAGCCTCCTGCATGGGAGCGTGCTTACGCTCGTATAGTAGATCTAGTGGAGACTCAGACTAGGGCACTGGCGGCCCAGACTAGGGCGTTAGCTGAGCAGGCACGAGAGATCCAGGAGCTGCGGGCGGCCCGCGAGGCGATTCCACAGGTCCCCTTGGTGGCAGATCCACCGGTGGTGCCCGACGTACCCCCTGTCCCAGTGGGGATTCCGGTAGTGGGAGTTCAGGATCCCCTGGAGAGGGAGGTGGAGCTAGAGGCTGCAGCACGAGTGCATCAGAGCGGCCTCACTGCCTTTCTGAAGCTCCACCCTCCCGAGTTCCATGGCCAGACGGCGGACCCCCTTGCCCCTGAGCGTTGGTTGATGGAGGTAGACAAGATCTTCTCGACCATGCACTGCACCGACGCCAGCGTGTCTCACTGGCCACCTTCATGTTGAAGGGTAGCGCCGCCGACTGGTGGGCTACCCGATCGGTGGACATCCCCGAGGGAGTGGAGCGACTTCTATGGGCTGGATTCCGGAGATACTTTCTGGAGGAGTACTTCCCATTTTTGACACGCCAGATCGTGATGCGAGAGTTCGAGCAGCTGACGCAGGGCTCCATGTCAGTCGCTGACTACTCCACACGTTTCACGAGGCTTTCCCGGTTCGCCCCCGCCTTGGTGATGGATGAGGAGACGCGATGCCGTCGTTTTGAGATGGGTCTCATTAGCACCATCCGGGTGCATGTCACCTCACAGGCGTTCACGAGGCACTTGGACTTGGTGTCTCGTGCGAAGACAGTCGAGCGAGACCTTGGGGTCCCTTTGGGGGTTCCAACCCCTTCTGCAGACCAGAGGCCCCCAGGAGCCAGGACCAGGGACATCGCAAGAAGAAGCGGTCCCGCTTTGATCAGTCAGCGACAGCCGCTACTCCAGTCGATGTGATACCAGCAAGAGGTCCAGCACCCATTGTGGCAGTACCAGTCCAGGCCAGGCAATCGGAGATGCGGCGCTGTTACCATTGCCAGCACGTCGGGTATATTTTATATAATTGCCCTGATGCTGGCCGACCCCGTGTGCTACACCCGCAGCAGCAGCTACAGCACCAGCAGCCACGCCAACAGCAGCAGCCACAGCGTCAGCAGCAGCAGCCACAGGGTGGCCGAGTTGACCAGAGGAGGCAGCCAGTGCAGCCTGCGAGGCGTGCCCCTGCTCCTCAGCCGCAGTTTGTTCAGGGTCGAGTTGCAGCACTTTCAGCCGAGGAGGCGCAGGCTTCGGGTAGCGTGGTCCGAGGTATTGTTTTGATCTCCCAGCTTCCGGAGCCACGCACTCATTCGTGTCTCCCGTTTTTGCGAGACGGATGGGCGTGGTGTCCGCCCCTCTTGATGTTATGCTGGAGATATCATTGCCCGTCGGAGATCGTATTCTCCTCCGTTCTGTTTACCGAGGGTGTACCGGTTGACGATTGCGGAGCATGAGTTTCCAGTAGAGTTGGTAGAGCTCGCCATGACGGACTTCGATGCCATCCTGGGAATGGATTGGCTCTCAGCTAGTCACGCCAGCATCGACTGTTTTGCGAAGTCGGTGTCTTTCCACCTTCCGGGTCAGAGATCTTTCCAGTTCGTGGGCGATCGTGACATAGCCCCTTTGGGGTTCGTGTCATCCATCCAGGCGTGGAGACTCCTTCAGGGAGGATGTGAGGGCTTTCTGGCGTATATTGCTGAGGAGGATGCACCACTGCGGGCAGATATCAGTCAGACTCCGGTCGTGGCAGAATATCCAGAGGTTTTCCCCGATGATCTTCCGGGATTACCGCCGGATCGCGCGATCGAGTTTGAGATTAATCTAATTCCGGGGACCGAGCCGATTTCGAGAGCTCCGTACCGGATGGCCCCAGCAGAGCTGAAGGTGCTCAAGGAGCAGTTGGAGGAGTTGCTCGAGAAGGGCTTCGCACGTCCGAGTGTTTCTCCGTGGGGAGCCCCTGTTTTGTTCGTTCGGAAGAAGGACGGTTCGCTGCGTCTTTGTATTGATTACAGGCAGCTGAACAAGCGGACCGTGAAGAACAAGTACCCCTTGCCACGGATTGACGATCTGTTTGACCAGCTCCAGGGAGCGCGTGTCTTTTCTAAGATCGATCTCCGTTCGGGCTACTATCAGCTGAAGATCCGGGAGTCAGATATTCTGAAGACGGCCTTTCGTACCCGTTATGGGCACTACGAGTTCCGAGTACTGCCGTTTGGGTTGACGAATGCGCCGGCAGCCTTCATGGATCTGATGAACCGGGTGTTTCGGCCCTTCCTCGACTCCTTCGTAGTAGTCTTCATCGATGATATTCTGGTGTACTCGAGGAGTCTTGAGGAGCACGCTGACCATCTCCGCACTGTCTTGGAGACTTTGGCCCGACATCAGTTGTTCGCCAAGTTCAGTAAGTGCGAGTTTTGGTTGGAGCGTATGGCCACATGATATCCGGCGAGGGCATATCTGTGGACCCGGACAAGACGCTCGCCGTGTCGAATTGGCGTCGACCGTCGAACCCCACAGAGATTCGGAGCTTCCTGGGTTTGGCGGGTTATTATCGGAGGTTTGTCGAGGGTTTCTCGAAGATAGCTGTTCCTCTGACCCGCCTCACTCGGAAGGATGTCCGGTTCGAGTGGTCCCCATCTTGCGAGGAGAGCTTCCTGGAGTTGAAGCGAAGGCTCACCTCAGCGCCAGTTCTTACCATTCCGTCTGGGAGTGGTGGATTCGCAGTCTACTCCGATGCATCGCGGCTGGGTGTGGGTTGCGTCCTGATGCAGTACGGTAAGGTTGTGGCTTACGCGTCGCGTCAGTTGAAGCCCCATGAGCAGAATTACCCCACCCACGATAGAGTTAGCAGCGATCATCTTTGCGCTGAAGATGTGGAGGCACTACCTCTATGGCGAGGAGTTCGAGCTCTTCACTGATCACAAGAGCTTGACTTACTTGCAGTCCCAGCCGGAGCTCAACATGCGTCAGAGACGTTGGGTCGAGTTCCTGAAGGACTATGATTGTGACATCGCTTACCATCCGGGTAAGGCGAATGTCGTGGCCGATGCTCTCAGCAGGCAGCCCTTGGGCATGGCCGCCCACTTGGCTGTACGTCGTTGGAGGCTTCTGGAGGAGGCCGCTTGCTGGATCAGCGTTCGAGAGACACCTGCGGGTGGCTTTTTGGCCAGGCTAGTGGTGCAGCCCGTTCTTCTCGACGAGATCCGCACGGCTCAGGGGCAGGATCCTCACTTTCTAGTCCTCTCTGAAGGCGTCGCCCGGGGCGAGCGTCCGGACTACCAGATTCGCGAGGACGGAATCCTGCGGTTCAGAGGTCGAGTATGCATTCCTGACGACGCAGAGTTGAAGCAGAAGATCTTGGACGAGGCCCATCGTTCGAGGTACACAGTGCATCCTGGTGGCACGAAGATGTACAGGGGCCTTCGTCGTGGCTACTGGTGGCGCGGGATGAAGGCGGATATTGGCCGTTTCGTTGCCCGTTGCTTGGTATGCCAGCAGGTGAAGTCGGAACATCAGCGTCCTGCGGGGAAGCTGCAGTCCATTGAGATTCCTCAGTGGAAGTGGGAGCAGATCACCATGGACTTCGTTTCGGGCTTGCCGAGGTCACGTTCGGGTCGCGATGCCATCTGGGTAATCGTCGACCGACTGACTAAGTCCGCTCATTTCCTCCCCATTCGACTCACCGATTCTCTGGACACCCTGGCGCAGTTGTTTGTCTCCGAGATTGTTCGTCTCCATGGCACTCCCGTCAGCATCATTTCTGATAGAGACGCGAGATTTACTTCGAGGTTCTGGCGTAGCCTTCAGCACGCCCTTGGTACGAACCTCCACTTCAGTACAGCGTTTCATCCGCAGACGGACGGCCAGTCGGAGAGGACGATTCAGACCCTGGAGGACATGCTGCGAGCTTGCGTTCTCGACTTTGGGGGCAGTTGGGAGAGGCATCTTCCGTTGGTGGAGTTTGCCTACAACAACAGCTACCACTCGAGTATCCGGATGGCACCATATGAAGCGCTCTATGGCCGCAGCTGCAGGTCCCCCTTGTGTTGGGACGAGGTCGGAGAGCGCCAGTTGGAGGGACCAGAGATCATCCACCAGACCTCAGAGATGGTCAAGACGATTCGTGAGCGTATCCGAGTCGTCCAGAGCCGTCAGAAGAGCTACGCCGATCGTCGTCGCCGTGAGCTCGCCTTCGAGGTTGGTGACCATGTTTTCCTGAAGGTGTCCCCGATGAAGGGCATCTTCCGTTTCGGTGTGCGGGGCAAGCTGAGTCCGCGTTTCATTGGGCCGTTCTTCATCCTCGAGCGGGTTGGAGAGGTGGCCTATCGCATAGCCCTGCCCCCACAGTTGGCTCAGGCCCATGACGTCTTCCATGTCTCGCAGCTGAGGCGTTACGTCCACGATCCTGCTCACGTTATTCCGTTCGAGCCGCTCGTCTTCGAGCCGGACTTGTCATTCGTGGAGCAGCCGATCGAGATCCTGGACCGACGCGAGAAGAGGCTCCGCACCAAGACCGTCCAGCTGGTTAAGGTGCGATGGCAGCACCGTTCTGGTGCCGAGGCCACTTGGGAGCGCGAGGACGCCATGCGTGGCGCATATCCGCATCTTTTCCCTTCCTAGATGTTTTTGTATTATTTTGTGGACAAAATTTCCTAAGGGGGGAAGAATGTTATACATGTATCACTTCTAGCCTTTTGGTCACCTTTGGGACATTTCTGGCAGTTTTTCAACTTTTTCTTTTTCGATCGGAACCGCTAAAATTTTAGACTTTTAGCTATCTGCATGAGCTCGAGAACTCCGATTGAAAATCTAACTGCACATTATGTGTCCTGGTGCCATTTCGAACCACTCACGAAAATTTCATCGAATTCCGGTAACGTTTCAGAATTTGGCAGTTCCAATCGTATCCGGGTTTTGACCGAGTGGGAATGTCAAAGGGGGACTTGACCAAGTCAAAGAAGACTTGGACCAAGTCAAATTTGACCATTGACTTGGTTAAATTCATTTGTTTTTTGTGTGGTTGGGTTGACTCAAAGTCAAGCCCACCAAACCCTAATGTTCTAAGTGTGTGAATGTGTGTGTGTGTCTGTCACTAGTGTTGGGCGCCCACCTTTTCTTCCCCATCTCTCTCTCTCTCTCACACAATCCATCACTCCCTCTTCTTTCTTTAGGCCATTGGAGGTAGTAGAAGAAGAAGAAGAAGAAAACCCTAGAAGGGAAAAAGAAAGGTATGTGTGTGATCTACCTTTGTATGGTTTTTGTTTTGATTTCCCTTTCTCTACCTCCCTCTCATGGTTTCCCCTCCCCCCTGTTTCAGCCATTTTCAGGGCTTGAGAGTGGCTGAGGTGGTGGTGGTCTTGGTGGTGGCGGTTGTGGTGGTTTGGTGCGCAAAGGGCACCCGAGCTTTCCCCCTTGTTCTTCCTCTCCTTGGGTAAGTCTTCCTCCTCCCCTAGCTTGTTTAGATGATTGATTAGGGTGTTTAAATGGTTATGCATGCTTTGCATAGGTGGTAGGGGGTGTGGGTGGGCTGAGGAGGGGTGGAAGGGGCTCGGGCAGGCGCGCGTGCGCGCGCGTCTGCGAGCGCAGGCGCTGGCTAGCAGACGGGCGTGCTGGCGGGTGCGCGCGCGTACGCGCAGACGCGCGGGCGTGCTGGGGTGTTGCGCGGGGATGGGCGCGCGGTGCGCACGGGCGCGCGCGAGTGTGCGCCCGCGCGCGGCAGCACGTCTGGGCGCGCGGGCAGGGGCGCAGGGGCGCGTGCGTGCGTGCGTGTGCATTCGTGCGTGCGCGTGCGGGGGGCCATGCGTATGGCTGCCCGATGGTTCGGGAGTGTGTCGGGGCACTCGGACTCACGTGCGTACGTGAGCGCTCGCATGCGTGCGAGTCCGTATTTATGCTTGTCCGAGTATTGGGTATTTCTAGTAAATTTCTTATGTATTTGTGTAGTTTACTCACCATATTGAATGCCCTTGTCTTGCAGATTTTGACGGACGGTCACGCAACGACCCGGGTTTCGGTGAGTGGGTCAATCTAACCCAGGAAGGAGGCGTTCGATGCACGTAGGCGTGCATTGCCCTCCCCTGGGGCACCATAATTGTATATTAACTAGTGATAAATGAAAAACTATGCAATGCATGATTAATATGATGTAAGCATGCCACTTTAGACCTTGTATGCTAGGGATATGCACCCTTATATCATGTATAGAGGCCCATACATGCCTAGACACCATGTCCCTTGATTGGAAAGCCCCGATCTATGCATGTTTCCCATTTAGTTTAATTTAATTAAATCAAATGAGAACATCTTGTTATAAGCATGCCTTAGAGAATATTATAACCTTGTTGTTATAATATGTTTTCCCGCATCTTAGTTATGCGCCCTGGAGGAATTCTTGAGAATTCATGACACGAGTAGTGTTACAAATCGTTGTTGACGGATCCAAGAGGATCGTATCCGTGTGAGTAGGCTGTCTTCTCCTTTTGGTTGGATCCGAGTAGGGACTCCCCGGCGTTGGAAAGCTGACCTGACAGAGGGCTTCCATCTGTAGGTACCTCCGATGCGTCGGACAGTGCTGATCGTGGGAGTATACCAGGTAGAGGCTACGTAGTGTGGGAGAGGCTACCGGGTGGACCAGGGGTGGAGAGCGGTCTAGTCTGCCCCAAGAGGCCCATGTCGCCCCCTTAAAAGGTGAGGGTGGGGTGGGTCGGCGATGTTACGACCCTCTAACTTGTGTAGTTACTCCCGTTTAGGGACTATAATTATTTAAGGTTAATATGAGTTGTGTTGCATAGATTGTGCCATTCACTGAGCGTGTGGCTCACCCCTCGCATATTCTTTTCCTCCAGTTATATCTGAGTCGGATTTGAAGGAGGAGCTCCCCGAGGCACCACAGCAGTAGCGGAGCAGCGTCACGTTTTGGGTTCTGCGAGTGAGAGGCCATCAGCATCCCATTTTTTATTGTATGTATTGTTATCCGTGCTTGGGCACACACTTGTATTTGGATGTCATTGTTTATATTGGCTCTCACAGGACAGTTGATTATGTATTCGGGTCTGTAATATGTCTTTGAATTACAGACTCAGTCGTTTAAGCTTCCGCTATATGTATATATATTATGTCAGCTACATTATTGTCTGTGTTGTCATTTTCGATGTTGTTTAGAGTATTTTATTGATCTCCTGTATAGACTGCTGATATTATATATATTTGCCACATATCGGGGACGGCCGCCCTGGGGCATGACACTCCCCACCAGCCAAAAAACTTAGAAAGGCCATCCCCACCACCTGAACCAAAATGAAAACAATTGATCTCCCTACGTTTTCAAAGGCGTGTTCTGGAAGTCATTCGACAGCCCTAAAGTCGAACATATGTATTAGAGGACGACAACAGGTCAGTCGAGCTGGAGAGTCACGGGCGACAGTAGACCCGTCGAACAGAATAATAGGTAGCTTGTGGTCTGAAAGTCATTCGACAACCCTGAAGTCAAACATATGTATTGGCAAACGACAACAGGTCAGTTGACCTGGGGGGTCACGGGCAACAGGAGACCCGTCGAACAAACCAACAGGCAGCCTGTGTCCAGAAAGTCGTTCGACAACTCTGAGGTTGAACATGCATACTAGAGGAAGACAACAAGTCATCTCTGGCGACGGAAGACCCGTCGAACTTTTACAATGTAGTAATCTATGTTTTAACTATGAAGTCACATAATCATATTGATGAACAAAATAAAATACTTTCAATTTGTGGGTCTCAAAGGCATGACCAATGACAACACTCGACAATCTAAAGTAGCGATTAATAGTTCCTATTACAAAGATGAACATAATGATAAGAACGAAACAAATACACAAGCTAAGAGACAAATTAAAACCTATGCTCTTACAACGTGATATATATAACTATCACATTTTTTATGATGATTGGATCCTCACATACACAAGTTAAGAGACAAATTAAAACCTATGCTTACAACGTGATATACAAAACTATAACAAATAATTGTAAACAATCAATACATTCTATAAGAGTACACAATAGGAGAACAAGGTGAGACAACATGTGATTGGTAAATTCAAGTCTTTTAGGAGCACCAATTCCATTATCATGTTAATCTTCTATCAAAGTTGATTAATTATTAAGATAAATCAAAATTAAGTATTCTAAGAGTAATGACATATGGATATGATGATATAATCATTCTAAGTGATGGCAATTGAAATGCTTTTATCAAGAACAATGATTCCCCATCTTAGACATGAATTATCACTCTATGCATTCACTCTATCAAATTAAGTAACCCTATGGTTTTCATTAACAATAAAATGCAAGAGTTGTCAACAAAATATATATATATATTCATTTTCAATATTGAACACTAAATACAATCCAGTCCAATACAAAAATAACCCTAACTTTCTATAGAAACCATAGTTTTCTATCTCGAACCATAATTTTTTTTAATAACCAATCTTTCAATCTATATATATATATATATATATATATATATATATATATATATATATTCATACATAGGTTCTTTGAAAAACATTAACCTCACCAATCCATTCGACAGTCTCCCTGTCGAGCGTTATAGAAAACAATCGACATTGTCCTTGTCAACCCATGTTTAAAAACTTTGACAGTCGTTTTGCGGACAGATTTTAAAAACATTCGACAGTGGATATGTCGATCTGGGATATGTATATCGACACTGAGTCTGTCAAACGGAAACATAAAAAATGAAATACATCACATTTATTTCTCTATCACCTCCTATCCCTTCAATACAAACACTGTGTCGAGAAATTAGCCAAAACAATTAATTAATTGTGTAGATGAACAAAGAGAACCGAAAATGTTATGCCTGTGTCATTTGGAGTCTTATTTTTTTCGATCGGAGTTGCTAAAATTTTAGCTTTTAGCCACCTACGGGAGTTGGAGTACTCTGATTGAAAATCTAACTGCATATTATGGGTCCTGGTACCGTTTTGTACTATCTATAAAATTTTCATCGAATTCTGGTAACGTTTTAAAAAATATGCAGTTCTGAACCGTATCCGGGTTTTGAGAGTTCCTGGTTTGGTGGGTGGAATAGAGTCAAGATATTTTGGTGAATGTGGTGACCTCTGGTAATCTCACCCCCCCTTTGCTTAGTGGTGAAGCAACCTTTGGTTATTTTGAGTGTTAGAGGGTGAGAATAGGCTTAAGTGCAACCCCCCCTTTTTCTCTCCTTCTTATCACCCCCCCAAAGTGAGAAAAAGCTCTCACTCTCTCTCACTCTCGTCTCTCCCTCTCCCTCTCTGTTTTTGAGTGTGTGTGTGTGTGTTGTTAATGAAGGAAAAGATGAAGAAGAAGCACAAGAAAGAGTGAGAAAGGGTGAGTATGTAATGTTGTTGTTTCTCTTCTCTCTATCCCCTTCTCATGCCCCCTTTGCACCCCTGTTTTCTGCCATGAAGGGCTTGAGGAGATGCTGATGAGGTGGTGGTAGTGGTGGTGGTGGTTGAGGTGGTCGGGGGTGTGTCGAGAACCTTGCATCTCCCCATTTCCCTCCCCCTGTTTTGGTAAGGCAGCACTCTGTATTTTAAAGATCTCAGTGAATCTAGTATTTAGAGGCACATTTTTAGGATTATGTATTCATATGATATGATCATCTATGTGTCTAGTTGTCATATATGAAATTTGGGATCATTATGATATATGTGGTGTAAGTTAGAACCTGTTTTGAATGGCCTGTCCAGATTCACGTAGGAATTGACCTGCTTCTGGGAATAATTTATTTCGAGCTTTTAGAGGCAAAATTAGGTTCTAATGACCATGAATTATGATCCCCGTATATCAGAGAATGTGTATGATTTATTTCATAATTTTTGGATGTGTATTTGGTGCTGTGGAGATCAAATAGTAGGGTTGGTTGCAGCAGGTTTGGCAGTTCTGCTCGATTTTGTGTCAAGGAGTTGTTTGCATGTGTCTTGTGTGATAATATGGAAGTATCAGGAGTTAGGGTCTTCATGAAGTAGGCTTATATGTGTGTTAGGAGGTTCCATATTTTAATTGTGGATCATTGGTTGTGTTTTGCAGATCTCGTAGACCGGACGCACGGCGATCCGGGTATCGGTGAGTGGTTCGATCCAACCTTTCAGGAAGCGTTTGATGCACGTAGTTGTGCGTCACGCATCCGTTGTGCACCCTGACTATACTACTTATTTAGATAATAGTATGGTCATGTCTAACCCATAATATGCTAGGTATTTGCATGCTAGGTTAGTATAGCTCGTATATTGGGTAGAACCCCCCCCCCTATTTCTACTATATACTTGCCTATGTATCATATTCATGTGTGAATTATTATTTTGCATGCGCCCTTCGTGCATGGGCATGCGTGATGTATGTTAATATGAATGTATAGAATATGCATGCCTCACGCCCAGGGCGGCCGTCCCCGAGACGTGGCAATATATTAAGTATCAGCTATCAATTTCAAGAGGTCAACAATGACTCCAATAAATAACACATAAGCTGGGAAAACAATGATACCTGATAACTTTGTTGAAAAGCGGAAGCATAAAAATATCAATAAGTCTGTAAACCAAAAATATCATTACAGACTCGAATACACAATCAATATCCTGTGAGAGCCAAGTTTAGTCCAAATAAAATACAACTTGTGCGACATGCACGATTTATAATACATAAAATGACTCTAGGACTGCTAACAACCTCGCACTCGCCACCCGCCGGACAGGACGTTCCACTCACATAAGACCACGCCACCGGGAAGCTCCAGTTCCACTCCCAACACTGCCCCTAAAAAGAAACAGTATGTGAGGGGTGTGCTACAAGCTCAGTGAGTGGATGGAAATCAATCACCATTTCAACAGTTCAATGTTAAGGCAATTTCCTTTCAAGGAAAACATGGGTGGAAACCCAATAGATAACAAGGTCACACGGCGGCGCGACCAACCTCACCCTCACCCTCACTCCCAGAGGGAGACTCTTGGGACTCTTGGGGAGAGACCATACCATTGGTCGAAGAGACGCAGAATTACTGGTCTACACAACACTACTAGATCATCTACATAGAGATAACTGCCCAACGATGTCCTTGAACATAGATACGTAACCGGACCCAACAACTATGGGAACGGACGAAAACGAATGGGTCACGCGACGACGTGACTTCACCTCATCCTCATCCTCACCCTCACCCCTAAGGGTGACACAGGACTGTTGGAAGAAAACTTTTTGTTCTACACCCTTCGTCATCTGGTAGCCCTCTCCCGAGTAGCCTCTACCTGGTATACTCCCATGATTAGTACATCTGCCAAACGCATCGGTAGTACCTACAGGTGGGAGCCCTCTATCAGGACAGCTTTAACGTCGAGTAGCTTCAACGCAGATCTGAAGAAGGGGAGAACGATTCCACGCTCGCAATATCATTCGGTAGCCCTCTCCCGCGTAACCTCTACCTATCGGCCTTCCACGATCGGTACATCAGCCAGATGTGTTCCGCGATATGCATCGGTAGCACCTACATGTGGTGGCACCCAAACAGGACAGCTTCGATGCTGGGGTGTTTCGACGCGTGACGATGTCGGGAGGAAGCACCCCACGTCGCAAAGCGAACCCTATGGGCTACGCTCAATAATCACATATCGATGATATCGAATACTCTTGTATTCCTACACGGGTGTGTCGCTCAGACACAAGGGGTTACCTCTGCTCTCATGCAGAAATAAGCCCAAGGCACATAACCCAACAGGCGGTTCATACACACGCCTAGCACGGGTGGGCCTAGCTTAATGCCATTACTACCGGCTTAACGAAACCGATAAGATAATGAATTCTCATGAATTCCAATCGAGTGCATCGCTCAGATGCACGGGGGTGATTACATCGCTAGCGCTCTAACTAATAAGGTATAACCCGACAACGGGTCATACCCACGCCTATTTCAGATAGGCCTAATCAGTTTTAACATGCGCAGAAATATCCAGGAGAATTATATCTTAGTTATGTACATGAACTACATGCACGATAGCACCTGCGTCTGTGCCAGGCGTGCCCTGCGTCTTTGCCCAGCGCGTCCTGCGGCGTGCCTAGCGCGTCCTGTGGCGTGCCCTGCGTCTATGCCCAGCGCGCCCTGCGCCTGTGCCCAGCGCGTCCTGCGACGTTCCCTGCGACTGTGCCCAGCGCGCCCAGCGACTGTGCCCAGTGCGTCCTGCGACGTTCCCTGCGCCTGTGCCCAACGCGCCTTGCCCTGCCTGTGCAACCCGAGTGCTGCCCCGCGTGTGTGTGCCTCCCTCTGCATGCGTGCTGCCCCACTTGCCCTGCTCGCGTGCTGCCTCGTGATGCGCAATGACCCGGGTTGCGGTGAGTGGTTTGATCCAACCCCCCCCCTCGGGATGCGCTCGACGCACGTAGTCGCGCGTCGCACATCGATGGGGCCCCCTAGCTATACTACTTGTGTAGATAAGTAGTATGGCCATGCTTAAACTATAAAATGTTAGATATCTTGCATGTTAGGCTTATATGGCATGTATTGTATCCATGTATGTATGATTGTATTGCATGCGCCCCTCTAGTATGGGCATGTATTTCTGTAATGTGTATAGATGTATAGAATATGGCATGCCTTAGGTAGTATTGTAATACTACTCCCACCATACTAATTGGAATATCCAGCATGATTAAGTCTGGGTTAATAACGGGCACCTGCCTAATATTCCCTTGCGATAAGACTCGAGGGCGTGGTGTAGTTGTTGCGCCCATGCTAATGGGGCAAAGCTATGACCAGCTTCATGAGATGATGATCTCTCTCGCCCTCTCCCTCTGAACGAACTGAGTAAGTAGATGCGATTTCCTACTCGACTCAGGTTCGTTTGGAATATTGGCATGCACATGTTAGTGTGCGAGATCGCGCTTGACCCTTTCTTTTAAGTTGGTGATATCCAACGCATGCTTAAGTTATGCCTTGTGTGCTTATATGATTAATGGTCACGTATGCATGTTTAAGTGGGCCATACCATGTTATATATGTGTCACTTTTATCCTTCTGGTCACCGTTGGAGCATTCTGGCAGTTTTTCAACTTTTTCTTTTTTCGATCGGAACTGCTAAAATTCTGGACTTTTAGCTATCATCCTGAGCTTGAGGACTCCGATTGAAAATCTAACTGTATATTATGTGTTCTGGTGCCATTTCAAGCCACTCACAAAAATTTCATCGAATTCCTGTAATGTTTCAGAATTTCACAGTTCTGAACCGTATCCGGGTTTTGACCAAACGAAAAGTCATTGGGAGACTTGACTTGGTCAATGTTGACCCTTGACTTGGTCAATTGGGTTTGTTTTCTAGTGTGGTTGGGTTGACTAGGGTCAAAGTGCACCTAAACCTAGCTTAACCTAATTTTTCCTCAAGTGTAAGTGGTGAGTGTGTGAGGTGTGTGTGTGGGGTGACTTAAGGTCCACGCCCAAGCATAGTGTTTCCCCCCTATTCATCATCTTCTCTCTCAAGCTCTCTCTCTCCCTCTCTTTAAATCCCCTTTATGATCTAGCTAGGGTGCTTGAAAAGAAAAGCCATAGAAGGAGAAAAGGAAGGTATGGACCCGATCTATCTTTCCATGGTCTCGGATCTCCATTCCCCTTTGTTTTTCCTCCTCTCTTAGCCCTTTTTCTCCTCTGTTTTCAGCCCCTCTTTGGCTGAGAAGAGGCCTTGGTTGTGGTGGCTTTGATGGTGGCAAATCGGTGCGCGAAGAGCACCCGAAGATCTCCCCTTTGCCTTCCTCTCTTTGGGTGAGCTTTCTTTCCTTCCTTTTCTTGTGTAGATGCTTGATTAGGATGTGTTTTTGGGTATGCATGGCATGCATGGTGGTTGGGGTGTTGGGGGGGGGGGGGCTGTTGGTGTCACGCCCCAGGCGTCCCCGAGACGTGGCAATAATAATATGTAATATCAGCTATCAATACCTGAGGTCAATAAGGACACCAACAACAATACACAAGGCGGCAAAGCAAGATAAAGATAACTGACTGAAAAGCGGAAGCATAATATATACAATGTCTGTAAATCAAAAACATTATTACAGACCCGAATACACAATCAATGTCCTATGGAAGCCAAGCCTAGACCAAAGAAAATACAACCTGTGCCACACGCACGATTTACAAAGCATAAAATGACTCTAGGAATGTTGACAGCCTCGCACTCGCCACCCGCCGGAAGAACGCTCCAACGCCCATAAGACCACGCCACAGGAAAGCTCCGGCTCCACGCCCAACACTGCCCCTGAAAAGAAACAGTATGCGAGGGGTGAGCTACAAGCTCAGTGAGTGGCTGGAAACCAATCACCATCTACAGGTCAATACATAAATCAGCTCCCTTTTTCAAGGAAAAACATGGGTAGAAACCCAATGATCACTAGGTCACGCGGCGGCGCGACCAACCTCACCCCCACCCTCACTCCCGAAAGGAGTCTCTTGGGACTTATGGGGAGAGACCATACCGTCGGTCGAAGAGACTCGGATTTACTGGTCCAGAGACCATGCCGTCGGTCGAAGAGACCCGGACTTACTGGTCTACTCAACACTAAAGATCATCTACCTCTAGATAAACGCCCAACGATGTCCCTCAACATCGATCACAGGACCCAACCCAACATCTATGGGAACGGTCGAACAACGAATGGGTCACGATGGACGCGTCTTCGCCTCATCCACACCCTCACTCCTGAAAGGAGACATCTCAGAACTTTGGGAGAGACTTAGACTGCTCTACACCCCTGGTCCACCGGTAGCCTCTCCCTGGCCTCCAAAGTCGGGGAGTTCCTACATCGGATCCAACGAAGGGGAGAGCGATTCCACGCTCGCGACATCATTCGCTAACCCTCTTCCGGGTAGCCTCTACCTGGCCACACACTCAGTGAATGGCACCAAACTATGCATCACAATCATATGAACCTCAAAACAATCATAGCCTCAAAGTGGCAATGACTACACAACCCAGTGGGTCGCTACATCGCCGACCACCACACCCTCACCCTCACCCCTCAATATGGTGACATAGGATATTAGGACTGACTAGGCTGTTAATCATCCTTGAACTACACAAATCCAGTGGGTCGCTACATCGCCGACCCACCACACCCTCACCCTCACCCCTCAATAGGTGACATAGGATATTGGGACTGACTAGGCTGTTGGTCACCCTTGGTCCACCGATAGTCTCTCCTCCACTCCGTAGGCCGCTTGGCCACTCCCACATTCAGCACAGTCTGTCCCAAATCAGGAGGTGCCTACTGATGGGAGCCCTCTCACGGGACGGCCTTTCTAACGCTGGGGCAGTCTCTACACGGATCCAACGAAGGGAACAAAACAGCCTATCCATACGCATATGATCCACTCGGATCCGCCGACAACACATCTCAACAACTCTAATGTCTTGAATTCTTCAGAATTCCTCCAGGGCGCATAACCAAGATGCAGGGAATATATAAGATAATAATGAGGAAAAGAAACCTTGGGAGGGCAACCTGAGGTCCCGATATAGGACATCCCGACAACCAAACAAGGAACACGGAGTACCCTAGCCCGGGTCTCAATGTTGACCTCACAAGGCCCCTTAATATTCCCCAAGGCATACTAATAGACATACGCCCGCATTTAATTTAATAAATCAAACTAGTAGGACACATGCATAGGTCGAGGCTTCCTAGCATGAGAACAGGGTGACAGGATGCATGGCTCTTACACATATCTTAAGGGTGCAAGTCCCTAACATACAAAGTCTAGGGTAGCATGCATACTACATATTAATCATGCTCGCATGGTATCTACATATTTTAGTTTAAGCATGGTTATACTACTTGTTTACACAAGTAGTATAGCTAAGATACCCCATCGATGCGCGACGCGCGTCTACGCGGGTGGAGCGCATCCCTAGAGAGGGGGGGGGGTTGGAATCAAACCACTCACCTTACGACCCGGGACCTCGCGCATCCCATACGACGAGATCTGCAAGGTAGGGGCATCGAACTGGTGAGAAACAACACAATTTATACATAGAAAATGCTTAGAAATACCCAAAACTCGGATAAGCATGCATACGGGCTCGCACGCATGCGAGCACGCGCGTACGCACGCGAGTTCGAGTGCCCCGACACTTACCCGAACCCTCGAGAAGCCATACGCATGGCCCCCCGCACGCGCACGCACCAATGCGCATGCGCGCACACACCCCGGCACCATCGGCGCACTGTCGCGCGCCTGCCCGCGCGCCCCGACGCGCTGCCGCACGCACGCGCACGCTCGCGCGCGCCCACACGCACCGTGCGGCCAGCCCGCGCCCCACGCGCAGCACCCCGCGCACGCCCCAGCACGCGCACGCACGCACGCGCACGCACGCGCGCGCACTGGTCCCCAGCTCCGCGCCCAGGCGCATGCCCAGGCACCCTGCCCCGCACCCAGGCGCATGCCCAGGCACCCTGCCCCGCACCCAGGCCCCCTGCCCACACGCGCCCTCGCGCACCCGCGCGCACCCCTGCTCACACCCCCGCTCGCACCTGCACCAGCGCGCACACCCGCGCGTGTCTGCGCGCCCTCCAGGGCCTGCCAACACCCGCCTGCGCGCGCACGCGCGCAGACTGCGCCCAGCGCGCGCCCAGCCATTCTAATCCCTTTTTCACCCATCCCAACCCCTCACACACACCCCAACCCAACTACCTAGCATGCATGACCTCCCAACCAACCCCTTAAGCCAAGAAAATCAAGAAAAGAAGGGGAGGAGCTCACCTTGGAGGTGGAACAAAAGGGAGAGGTTCGGAGGCACTCGACGCACCCGCGACCACCTCAACCGCCACCACCACTACCACCACCCCTCAGCCTCCTCCTCAGCCTCCTCTTCAGCCGAAAATCAGGGGGGGAAGATCCATGCAAAGAGAGCTTGAGAGAAGGGAAGACAAGCAACAACAACACATAGACAACCCTCACCAACACCTCCTCCACCACCCTCTCTTTGGGGAAATTCAACAAACACTTGGTGGGTGTGTTTGCAAGAGAAAAGGAGTGGCAAGAAAAGCTACTCGTGGGATTTGGGAGGGGAGAGAGAGAGGAGAAGATATTTATCAAAATATCTTAAGGGGAAAAGACTTAGTCGCCCTTTGACTAGAAATTCTGCGCAAGCTTCACTGGAACAGCCATAACTTCCCTGATACAGCTCCGAATTGCTCAATTCCAAGACCGATGGAAAGCTAAGAAGATTATCTACAACTTTCATGTTTATGCCATGATCAAATAATCTGTCCAGCTATTCCGAAATTAGAGCTAAACATCGAGCAGGGCTGCTGCCAGAATTTCCATGCCCGGGGTATACTTGGAAAAATACCCATAACTTTTACTACAGGAATCCAGTTGATCTAATTCCACTCTTGTGTGAAAGCTAACTCAAAACTGGACATCTCATAATAGAATCTTAATTAAACCTCTTCATCTTGGATTTTAACAAAATCAAATCCAAATACCAAATCAGGAATACATAACTTAGAAAAAAAAAATTATGTACCCAAATCTTCAAACAGAGCGCTCCAAATGACACAGACACAACAGTTGGAGGCTGTGGGGGTGGTGGAGTGGCTCGGGTGCGCGTACGGGATCATCCCTGCGCGTGCGCGCGGGCCTGTGCGCGCAGGCAAGCGTAGGCAAGGCTGGGCGCAGTCAGGCGAGCTGGTGTCGGGCGCGTGCTGTCGGGCGCGTTCTGTCGGGGGCTCTGGGGCGTGCGCGAGGTGCTGCGCAGGGGGCGCAGTGCGTGCGGGGAGGCGTGCGCGCGAGGTACTGCGCTGGGGCGCAGAGTGTGCGGGTGTGCGCGCGAGGTGCTGCGCTGGGGCGCAGTGCGCGCGGGTGCACCCGGGGATGGACGGCGTGCGCACGAGCGTGCGGTGTGTCTGGGCGTGCGGGCTGAGGCGAGGCAGCGTGTCTGGGCGTGCCGGCTGGGGCGCGACAGTGCGCCCGGGGCACGGGTGTGCGTGCGCACCCGTGCGTGTGCGTGCGGGTGGCCGTGCGCATGGCTGTAGGGGGGTGCGGGAGTGAGTAGGGGCACTCGGGCTCGCTTGCGTGCGGGCCGTATGTGCGCTTGTCCGAGTGTTGGGTATTTTTAGGGTATTTTTTATATGTATTTGTGTATTTTACTCACCGTGTTGAATGCCCTGTCTTGCAGATCTTGACGGACGGTCACGCGATGACCCGGGTATTGGTGAGTGGGACAATCCAACCCAGTTGGGAGGCGTTCGATGCACATAGGCGTGCATTGCCCTCCCCTGGGACACCATAATTGCATATTACATAGTATTAATTGTAAGCTATGCATGCATGATCATTATGTAGTATCCATGCCACCCTAGGCCTTGCATGTTAGGGATATGCACCCTTATGATATGTGTAAAGGCCCAAGCATCCTGATACCATGTTTTCATGCTAGGTAAGCCTCGACCTACGCATGTGTCCCATTTAGTTTAATTTATTTAAATCAAATGCGAGTTATTGGTAATTAGCATGCTTAGAGAATATTATAACCTTGTGGTTATAATATATGCTTCCCCGCATCTTAGTTATGCGCCCTGGAGGAATTCTGAAGAATTCATGACATTTGTAGAGTTGAGATCGGTGTCGGCGGATCCAAGTGGATCGTATCCGTGTGGGTAGGCTGTTTCTCTTCCCTTCGTTGGATCCCTGTAGGGACTTCTCAGCGTTAGACAGGCCGTCCTGACAAAGGGCTCCCATCAGTAGGCACCTCCTGATTTGGTTTCGGACTGTGCTGAATCGTGGGAGTAGACCAAGCGAGCTATGGTGTGGAGGAGAGGCTATCGGTGGACCAAGGGTGATTAACAGGCTAGTCAGTCCCAAAAGACCATGTCACCAGTTTGAGGGTGAGGTTGAGGGTGTAGTGGGTTGGCGATGAGCGACCCACTGGTTTGTGTAGTTGTTGCCACTTAGAGGCTATGAATGATTTGAGGTTAATATGAATTGTGATGCATGGGTTGTGCTATTCACTGAGCGTGTGGCTCACCCCTCGCATATATTTTTTCTCCAGTGATATCTGAGTCGGATCAGCAGGAGGAGCTCCCCGAGGCACGTCAGCAGTAGCGGAGCAGCGTCACGTTCTTCGTGTGAGAGGCCATTCAGTATCCCCCCCTTTTGCTTGTATATATTGTATTCCGTGTTTGAGCACGCGTTTGTATTATATTTGGATGTCGTGTATATATTGGCTCTCACAGGACAATTGATTATGTATCGAGTCTGTAATATGTCTTTGAATTACAGATTCAGTCTTTTAGCTTCCGCTATTTGTGTATATATCATGTCAGCCTCTTTGTTGTCTGTGTTGTCATTGTTGACATTGTTTGAGTATATTATTGACCTCTTGTATAGACTGCTGATATCATATATACCCTTGCCGCGTCCCGGGGACGGCCGCCCTGGGGTGTGACATACCATGTATGCACGTTGTATGATTTGTTGTTTATGATGTAAATCCATGTTAGGGGTAACCCTTATGGTCAATTATTAGATGATTGTGCATATGGTTCATGCACATAGCTAGATATAATTCTCCTGGATATATATATATGCGCATATTAAAACTGATAGGCCTATCTGAAATAGGCGTGGGTATGACCCATTGTCGGGTCGTACCTTATTAGTTAAAGCGCTAAGGATGTAATCGCCCCGTGCATCCGAGCGATGCACTCGTTTGGAATTCAGGAGAATTCATTATCTTATCGGTTTTGTTAAGCCGGTAGTTGTGGCATTAAGCTAGGCCTACCCGTGCGAGGCGTGTATATGAACCGCCTGTTTGGTTATGTGCCTTGAGATTATTTCTGCGTGAGAGCAGAGGCAACCCCCCTTGTGTCCGAGCGACGCAACCGTGTGGGAGTACAATAGTGTTCGATATCATCGATATGTGATTATCGAGAGTAGTCGTTTTTCTATTGGGTTTGCTTTGCGAACATGGAGTTTTCCTCCCAATGTCGTCCGTGTTGAAGCGGGCTGGGTTAAAGCTGTCCTGATAGAGGGCTCCCATTCGTAGGTACCACCGATGCGTTCGGAAGCGTACTGATCGTGGGAGTGTACAAGGTAGAGGCTACCCGGGAGAGGCTTAATGAATGATATTGCGAGCGTGAAATCGTTCTCCCCTTCGTTGGATCCGATGTAGGAACTCCCCGGCGTTGGAAAAGCTGTCCTGACAGAGGGCTCCCATCCGTAGGTACCACCGATGCGTTCGGAAGCGTACTGATCGTGGCAGTATACCAGGTAGAGGCTACGCGGGGGAAAGGGCTACCGGTGGACCAAGGGTGTAGAGCAGTCTAAGTCTCTTCCAAAAGTCCTATGTCACCTCTAAAGGGTGAGGGTGAGGATGAGGTGAAGACACATCGCCGCGTGACCCATTCGTTGTTTGTCCGTTCCCATAGTTGTTGAGTCCGGTTGTGTATCGATGTTCAAAGACATCGTTGGGCAGTTATCTCGGGGATTGATGATCCAGTAGTGTTGTGCAGACCTGTAATTCCGGGTCTCTTCGACCAACGGTATGGTCTCTCCCCAAGAGTCCCAAGAGTCTCCCTCTGGGAGTGAGGGTGAGGCTGAGGTTGGTGATCCAGTAGTGTTGTGTGCACCAGTAATTCTGCGTCTCTTCGACCAACGGTATGGTTGTCACGCCCCAGGGCGGCCGTCCCCGGGACGCGGCAAGTGTATATGTCATATCAGAAACCTACACAGGAGGTCAAATATATATATTCTAAACCACAAATAAAATGACAACACAGATCAAACAGGGCTGACATAATATATACACAATATGCGGAAGCAAAAGACTGAATCTACAAATAAACATACTACAGACTCGATACTCAATCATATGTCCTGTGAGAGCCAATATACACAAATACAACTGAATATATACACACGTGCTCAGCACGGAAATACAATACATACAGCCAAGGAAAGGGATGCTGATAGCCTCTGGTACTCGCGGACGTAGCGCTGCTCCGCTACTGAAGAAATCCCTCGGAAAGCTCCAACTGCTGCTCCGGCTCCAGCTCAGGCTCAGTGGCAACTGGGGAAAAACATATGCGAGGGGTGAGCCACACGCTCAGTGAACGGCACAACCCATGCATCACAGACAATATTGACCACAACATATTAATCCATTCTAATCCACAATTTTCCATAATCCAGATCATACCCTCACCCTTACCCCTCAACAAGGGACTCAGGATATTGGGACTTACAATCATTCACAAACAAAACCAGCGGGTCGCTCATCGCCAACCCACTTCACCCTCACCCTCACCTTTCCAAAGGTGACATAGGATTTTGGGACTGATAATCATCCATTCACATATCCAGTAGGTCGCTCATCGCCAACCCACTACACCCTCACCCTCACCCTACCACGGGTGACATAGGATTTTGGGACTGACTAGGCTGTTGGTCACCCTTGGTCCACCGATAGTCTCTCCCTCCACTCCGTAGGCCGCCTGGTCTACTCCCACATTCAGCACAGTCCGTCACCAAATCAGGAGGTGCCTACTGATGGGAGCCCTCTGTCAGGAAGGCCCTGTCTAACGTTGGGGGTAGTCTCTACCGGATCCAACGCAGGGGGACAGAACAGCCTATCCATACGCATATGATCCACTCGGATCCGCCGACTACACGTCTCAACAATTCTAATGTCATGAACTCTTCAGAGTTCCTCCAGGGCGCATATCCAAGATGCGGGGAAATAAGTACAATCAAAAGCAATGTTGTAATATCATTAGGGGAAAGAAACTCGGGAGGGCGGCGTGAGTTCCCAATACAGGATACCCCGACAACCAAACAAGGAACACGGAGTACCCTAACACGGGTCTCACCGCTGTCCTCGCAAGGCCCCTCCCCTATAATATTCACTACACATGCTAATAATCATACCAAACATACAACTCTACCGTTCTGAATTCCTCAGAACCCACCAGGGCGCATAACTACGATGCGGGGAACATGCATTGGGTTATAACAGGGGTTCCCATTATAGGACACCCCGACAACCAAACAAGGAACACGGTGTACCCTAACCCGGGTCTCACCGCTGTCCTCGCAAGGCCCCTCCCCTATAATATTCACTATAACATGCAATTTAACAAGTACTAGCATTTAATTTAATAAATAAACTAGTAGGGTGTCATGCATCGGTCGGGCTTCCTAACATGGAACCAGGGGACATGCTGCATGGCTCATACACATATCCTAAGGGTGCAAGTCCCTAACATGCAAAGTCTAGGGTAGCATGCATTCTACACATGAATCATACAAGCATGGATTACATATTATTGCAGGTTAATATAATCCACGGTGCCCCAGGAGAGGTCGGTATACGCCCGAGTGCGTATAACACCTCTCTACTGGGTTGGATTGTCCCACTCACCAGAACTCGGGTCGACGCGCGACCGTCCGTCGAGATCTGCAAGACAGTGTATTAACTGGCGCCCCCGCGCACAGCGCCTCGCCCCGCGCGCACCCCGCGCGCACCTCCGCCACCTTGCCGCACCTCGCGCGCACCTCGCACGCACCTCGCACACCTTGCCGCACCCACGCGCGCCCGCCCGCGCGCACCTGACCTGCGCGCCGCCTGGGCTGCTGATGCTGCTGCTGACTGGCCCGGATGACCTGCCACTGCCCGAGCGCCACCACCGCCCCTCCCTTGACCACCGACCACCTCCGACCACCTCCGACCACCCTTCGACGACCCCCACTGCCGCCGACCACCCCCAAACACAAAACCCACCTCCCTAGCATACATCTATGCAAGAAAAAGAGGGAAAGGAGGCTTACCGAGGGGAAGGGAAGGCGTTCGGTAGCTCTTCGCGCGCCGAAACCTTCCTCAAAGGCTCTCCCACGCCCCGATCTATCACGGCCCTCAATTTGGCTCGAAACAGAGGAGAGAGAGAGGAGGTCGGGGAGGCTAGGATCGTCGGAACTCGGATTTGAAGACACCGGAGCGTAGATCGGGACCCGATCTACACTTCCCGTGCTTTAGGTTTTTGGTTTTGAGGGGCGGAAGAAAAATGGAGGAGAGGAGAGAGAGAGTCCAAGGTCGGGGATGATGAATAGTGATTTCAAATTTTTAGATTCCATTTATGTAATGTGCGACTTAAAAACTTGGATACGCCCCGGAACTACGAAATTTTTGTAAACGATGCCGGAATTCGAATGGTTACCAGCAAGCCAAAAGTGACACATATATAACAATGGTCTCTCCCCAAAAGTCCCAAGAGTCTTCCTCCGGGAGTGAGGGTGAGGGTGAGGTTGGTCGCGCCGTCGCGTGACCTTGTTATCCATTGGGTTTCTACCCATGTTTTCCTTGAGAGGAAATTGTTTTAGTATTGAACTATTGTATGGTGATTGGTTTCCAACCACTCACTGAGCTTGTAGCTCACCCCTCGCATACTGTTTCTTTTCAGGGGCAGTGTTGGGCGTGGAGCTGGAGCTTCCCCGTGGCGTGGTCTTATGGGCGTGGAGCGTTCTTCCGGCGGGTGGCGAGTGCGAGGCTATCAGTAGTCCTAGAGTCATTTTATGTATTGTAAATCGTGCATGTGGCACATGTTGTATTTTATTTGGACTAGACTTGGCTCTCACAGGACAGTGATTGGGTATTCGAGTCTGTAATAATGTTATTTGTTTACAGACATTGTTGATATCTTATGCTTCCGCTTTTCAGTAAGTTATCATTATCTTTGCTTTGCCACCTTGTGTGTTGTTGATGGAGTCTTTGTTGACCTCAGGTATTAATAGCTGATATTTCATTATTGCCACGTCTCGGGGATGGCCGCCCTGGGGCGTGACATCTTCTATGGGTTGTTCCCCCCTATTTATAGAGGAATTTGAATGATGTTAGGGTTTCTGACTCACTCTTTCCCATCGGACGGACGAAAATTTATCAGTCATCAGTGAGGGGACAATAGATATGATTGTAGGATTTGGTCAATTATAAGTTGACATGTATATCCATATTTAGTTGGGATTTGGTGGATATGGTCATCGATGACTTGATTTAATGATAAATACCATCATTGATTGAATTGGGGTGCACACCCCTCATAAATGGATAGTGTACAAAAGATCCATTTATAATCGAATCATGTGCACACCCCATTTTTTATGCCGACAATGTTTGTGTCGCGGGGTTCAAAAAACTGAACCTGTAGCATCTGGATCCTACATGACACTATAAGTGTCGATATTTGGTATTTATGTCAATAGTGATTGTGTCACGGGGTTCTAAAAACAAAACACGTAGCATCTAGATCCTTCGCAACACTATCAGTGTCGATATTTGGTATTTATGTCGATATTCCTTATGTCGCGGGGTTTAGAAAACTTAACATGTAGCATCTGGAACCTTACCGACACTATCAGTCTCGATATTTGGTATTTATGGCGACAATGCTTGTGTTGTAGGGTTCAAAAAACTAAATCCATAGCATCTGAAACCTACGCGACAATAGCAGTGTCGATATTTTGTATTTATGTGGACAATTCTTGTGTCGCGGGGATCACAGAACTGAACCCATAGCATCTTTAACATGTTTGACATTAGTAGTGTCGTTGTATAGGGTAATCAACAACATCACCTATGTCGAATGTGATTATTTAAGAGACTTGAGTGTGTTAAGAAGAATAAAAAACAAAGGGATGCAATCTATTCAACCACCAAATATCCACCACAACCCATTTATTCTGCTTCAACCTCACTTGATAAAAAAATGAATATGTCCTTGCATTTGTGAAGTAAAAATGCTATGTATCTGGGTGTGCCGATAGGGTCTTTGTTGATGAAAATGTTATATATCGACAGTGTCACTGTTAACGTAAATACCAAATATCGACACTGATAGTATCAATACCTTCAAAAATAAATTTCTGGGTGTAATGGCATAATAATTGTCGACATAGTAAACTTATCTCGACAGTTTCAGTGTCATCGGGGTTGTCTGAATGTTTATTCCATTTTTTTGTGACCGTCGACAATAGAAGTGTCGACATATGTGATATGTCTTGACACTGTCAGTGTCATTACTAGCAGCAGGAGTTCATTTTTCAATTTTCTAAGTGGTTCAAACATTTAAACATTCCAAAATAACTCATTCGAGCATTCAAGCATTGAAACATAGAAACAGAATTACATTAAACAATATTAAACCCTCAAAACATTCAAACATTCAATCACTGATCTAGTAAACATTCAAACTTCTTAAGATTGAGAAGCCAGATGTTATTGCCTTCAAATTATTATACAAAAACAGAACTTCTTCCCTGTGCTCTTCCTCTTGTGGCAATGTCTTTAGATTGAGGTCGAAGACATTCTTTTGGAGCCATACTACATCATTTCCAATGAATGAAGGTTTAAAACACACAATGGAAAAAAATTATGAACTTTTATATTGTATGAATAACTCATAGTTTGTTAAATCAGTTTAAAAGTATACAAACGCTAACCATGATTTCTAACCATGAATAAAAACAAACAAAAATTGGCAGATTGTATAACTTCAAAAAAAAAAAATCTACATTCATAATGTATGAATAACTCATAATTGGTTAAATCATTCTCAAATGATTCAACCATCAACCATGAATGCTACACATGAATCAAGCCCTACAAAATTCCAACCAACACAATGAGATCATTTAAATAAATAGAATCTAAGCTTAAATGTGAAAGTTAAACATTAACCGTGCCTTAAACAAAATTTTAAACATGAATCAAATCCTAAACAACAATCACTCTTCTCATCACAAGCCCCCCAACAAAAACACAATGTAGACTCAAATTAAAATAATAACCTAATACAAACTGAACTATCCACCATCAACCCTCATTTTAAACACTTTAAGAAATTCAATTATTATAAATAACACATACATGCCCCCATTTATTTTCCCACAACATTACAACCAACACAATGAGTCAAACAGAAGCAATGCTTAAAATATATAACCTTCTTATAACACACATTCTCCTAATCTCCAATGCCCTTTCCCTGAACTCCTCCATCCTCGACCTAGAATCCGTATTCCATCATTTCCACAAATAATCTTTCAAACCCACATTCAAGGTACTCTGTTTTTGATGATCCACTTCATAAATTCTTTTGGGTTTGTCGTTTCAGGGGGTTAGAAGAGTCTCACCGGGAACCCTATCGACGATTACTGAAGGTGCGACCCAAACTGGACTAACGACTGCCAACGCCTCACCGACTGCGGTATCAGGTTTGGCTGAGGCGCCCTTGGCGAAAAGGTCGTCCGCGTCTACGTCGTCACCGACTTCTCCGACCAGGACACCGTCAACCCCACCCCGTGCACCCTCTGAGAGAGAGGGAGGGAGGGAGGGAGGGAGAGAGAGAGGGGTAGGGTTTTACTGTTTTCAAATATCGGGTGTGTCTAGAAACCCAATGTCTTGTTTAAAAAGGAGTGTTTAAAGAATGTGATTAATTTTGGTTAGGTGTGCAAAAATAGCTGTGCACCTGAAAATGAGGGGTGCAATTAGAGGCACCCTTGCTGTAGTCGGTCGGGTATGGGCCTTCGGACCGAGTTTGTTCGGGCTAGAATTGGACAGGCCGTTGTTGTGTCGGGCCGGATCCGATGGGACCCGCGATCCGGCCCACTTTAGATAGATTAAAAATTTGGCGCCCACAATATATATCTTTCAAAATAATTGTGGATCTACGCATTATTATATATATAATAAACAATAATAAAAATAACTGATTGCAATTCAAGTAAATCCATCATTCATCATATATATGAGATAATATCAATATTTCATGCATATGCCCAATAAAAAAAAAAAACCTCACAATGGATTCGTGTATGGTTATGCATGACAAACAACGCTTGAAAAAATCAATCTTTCAAAAAAAAAATCAAAACCCTAAAAAAAAGAATCATTCAAAAACCCTCATCAGGGATCCCCTGGAAACCAAAAAACACCCAACGACAACAATAACAGAACAATGAATGTCTCACCCCTCAAAAACAAACTAAAAACAAAAAAGAGCCTTAACCTGGAAACCCAAAAATAAACAAATCAAAAGAAAACTGAATATGAAGCCCTACAGAAGGAAAAAAAAATTTGTTAAAAACAATGTGAGAGGGATGGTCCACTCTCTGCCCCTATCATCAAAAAAAAAAAAAAAAAAGAGTGATAAATAGATAAATTATAAAAAAATTGGAACAAATATGAAAAACATGAGATAACTAAACATTCATAGAAAAACAAAAATAATTTATCATAAAAAAAGAACAAAAAAGAACAGAGTTTTGTTAAAAAAAAAAAAAAGAATAAAGAGAGAAGTTGTTCATTATACTGGAATGAAAGTCCATAAGAATCCCACTCATTTGGGTGGGATTTTGAAATGACTATTTCCTTCGTATTTCTCTCTCTAAAGTCCATGAAAGTCCACAAAAGTCCATCACTATAAAAGTCTTCACAAATCCTATTGAAATTGAATAACATAGGACAATATGCCTATGATAAGAAGTCTAATCGAATAGCACTTGACATTTTGTCCACGAATTAATGTCTCAATTGAATAACACTGGACATTTTGTCTATGAATTAATGTCTCATTCGAATAACATTGGACTTTTTGTCTATGAATTAATGTCTCAATTGAATAATGCTAGACTTTTTATCTACGAATTAATGTCCTGATTGAATAACTTAGGATTTAGAAATACATGAACATGGACTTTTTGTCCATGAAAATCCAAATTGACTAATGTGCGCCCCCCCCCCCCATTTTTTTGAAAAAAAAAGGTAAATGTTCTACCGCGGTTTCTATTAGAAGTGTCGCAGTACATGTCTGAACTAAGAGTAAAACAATGATACATCGAAGTAAATAAAAAGTGAACAACATAGAGGGAGGGGGATGAGAGAGCTGAAAAAAATGGGGTCTAGGCCGAAGAGGTCTCTACCCGATTCTGAAGACAAGGTCTCTCTATCACCCGATACGCAAGAGACCCCCCTGGAAGCTCCCACCAATCCAAGGCCCCACGCGTTTAGAAGTCCCATGAACTCCTCCCAAACATTTTTCAAATACACCAACTAGCCTTTGAAGATTACGGCGTTGCATGTGCGCCACACTGTCCACAATGCCGTCAGGACAACTATCATGGCCACCTTGCCTCCTGTGCCCCCTCCCATATGATGCTTGAGCTTTGAGCCTGCGGCCCATAAACCCTCCATTGAAGAGAAGTGATTATCGAAACCCGCCTCGACAGCCAAATGGTCCCAAAGCTACAGCGAGAAACTACACAAACATAGGAGGTGTTCAGCAGTCTCAGAGGACACACGTAACAGACTCATCTGGCCTCCATTTGGCCCGGTATACCTTTGTAAGTAATCGCTCTTGGCGGACCAACCACACAAAGCCCTTGATCATCAATGGGGCCTTCAATTTCCAAAGGGTATAGTCTTCCTGAGCAGAGCCGTTACAGGGGGGGTTTCCCTCGTCCACCAATCATAGGTTACTCTAACAGAGAAGTCTCGGTCTGCCTGAGGAGCCCAAGTCTACCAATCCACCCAACCCGATCGAAGCCGCATCCAGTGGAGTCGGGCAATTAATGTTCCCATCTCCGAACATTCCGCTGTCGTGGTTGTGCTACCGCAAGGTACCTCCCAGAGCCCCGTAGCCAACTGCCAGAAGCTGGAGACCACACCTTCCTTCCTTGTTGTGCCATTGAATGCCATCAAAAAACTCACCATCAGCGACTACGCCCCGAACTAGACGTCGCTTCAGAAGTTAACCACCCCTCCATCACCTGTGATCCAAGCCACGGATTCCGCGAGCTGAAGGCTGAGGCCTAGTAATCCCATGGTCAACTGGGTCATTCACCTTGAGGGGGGTGGAAAGCCTACTGGCCACCGAGCTCTGCGTCCATAGCGCTCCTATAGAAGCTTTCGCCATACAACATCCTTGTTTTCCCCCCATCTCCATTTCCATTTGGATAGGAGGGCCTTATTCATGGCTTCCAAGTCGAGGATGCCCAAACCATCAAGCTTCCGTCGCTGGCAGACGATATTCCATTTAATCAAGTGTGGGTAGTGGATCTCTGGATCAGCCCAGTTCCAGAGGAAGCTATGCCAAATTGTATCGATCATTTGCCCCACACCCTTTGACATTCGAAAGAGCGATAAATAAATGACCACATGATATAAAGTAATATGTCCGCCAAAGGTCAGGTGCTGTCATTTTCACCCAAGGTACCGCATTAACCCCCCCTTTGTTCAAAATTTTCACCGATCATTTTAAAAACCAGAAAGAGAAAAGAAAAATACGTGAACATATAAAAAAAATCAAGGAATCAAATATGATAAAAGAAAAGAATAGGAAAGAAAAGTTGAGAACACCACCCACCAAAGGGGGTGACGATAACAACAGCATCCGACGTTGAGAACACCGACGCCACTCTCAATTTCAACCTCTCCTCGACGATAAAACCCCATCCCCAACATCAACCACAAAAATCCTCCTTTCCCCCCCCCTCAAAAATCAAAACCTCTCTCTCTCTCCTCTCATATTCACTCACTCACTCTCGTCCCCTTCAACAATGGCGTCCGCGGCTTCCATCACCTCCCCCCCCCTCCTCCAACCCCCCTCTTCCACCTCCTCCGCCACCACCCGTCTCTCCTCCCCCTCCTCCCTCCGCCTCTCCTCCTCCCTCCGCCCACCCCTCCGCCGCCTCGCCTTCTCCGCCGCCGACTCCCTCATCTCCCTCCACGTCTCCGCTAGGACCCGCTCCGCCGGAGCCTCCGGGAGGGGCCCGCGCGGGGTGGTTTCCATGGCGAAGAAGAGCGTGGGGGATCTGAAGGAGGAGGATTTGAAGGGTAAGAAGGTCTTTGTCAGGGCGGATTTGAATGTGCCGCTCGATGGGGAGCAGAACATCACGGATGATACGAGGATCAGAGCGGCCGTGCCGTCGATCAAGTATTTGATCAACAACGGGGCGAAAGTTATCCTTTCGAGCCACCTGGTGAGAACAGATTTTGATTTTGATTTTGATGGGTGGTTTGAGATCTGTTTTTGCGTGTTTGAATTGGACTGGTGTGGTTTAGTGAAAAAGATGGACTAACTGAGCATTCTCTGCTTTGATGTGGGTTTGGCTGAAGTTGAAATACGACTTCAGTCTCTCAATTGGCCTTGTATGATTCAGGGAAAAGATGGAAATGAATGATTTTTTTTTTTAAATTGTTTTACTTTAAATTGAAAGGTAAATTTCAGTTGTTTTTCGAATTTTTTGGGGAAGATAATTCCAAATGTTTTTTTTTCAACCCCTTATTTTTTTAGGTCCATGGACATTTTTAGCATATACCAAAACTCTCCTAAGTTAACGATTACATTTTTGGTATGTCCTTCCGTCTCTTACCCTATTAAATATCCTGTGTAAATTGTTAGACATTTTGTGTACATTGTTAACTCGTACACTGTTATCAATCCCCTATACATTGCTATGTCAACACTATACATTGTTGTGTATCCTATGTACGCCAATAAATTTTGTACATTGTTAATCATCCCCTTTACATTTATTAACTAACCTGCACATACAGAAGGCGTAGGATGGAAGGACTTGGAAAAAATATAACGCAGCGTGAAACTGATAAAAAGATCCAACCAGCGTTGAGATCTCATAAGCTCCTTGAATCCACAAGGAAGAAAGCCCCAAAATAGAGGAAATTCGAAATATTATTGATAAAAAACTGTCAACCCTAGATTACAAGTCTGTTATTTATACTAATTAAATAAAATTAAAAAAATTACTAAAAATAGTAAAATTTGAAAACTAATTTTTCTGATTCTATGAGATCCTCAATGATCATCGGAATTGATAGAAATCAATTCCGATCTGTTATGATTGAGATATCACAAATCTAAAACTTACTAAAAATAGTAAAATCGCTAATTTAAAGGCCTAAACGAATTAATTTTTGAAAAATAAGAATTGTTAGTTGTATAACAACTAACCCAGAAGATCTCTTCGATATATTTCACCATGTAAAATTTTGTGCGATTCCGAGATCGTGACCATTGATTTGTAATTTATCTGATGGACCTCTTTTGGTGCTCCCATCTGCATAATCTGTCCTACATCAGACTCCTCTTCTTCAAAAGAACTCGTCCTCGAGTTCTTCCGCTCTTCAATTGATGTTTCTTTGTATTTCACCTTTGGCAAGAGAAGAGATATTTTCTTGACTTCAAATTTCTTCTCAATAAAACCGATCATGTAGAAGATTGAATGCCCCTCGATTTGTAGCCCAAATTTCTTCACCACAGTAGTAGCCGCAAAGTCTTCATCGTTATCAATGTTGATGATGGCATCCAAAACACTTTTGTTGATGGTGCATATATTTTGCAACACGAGCTTCTGTAGGGGCTCTTCCATCTTGGGGGTCACCGCTATAGACTGTGGAAACAACTCCTCTTGTTCTCCTCCAATGACATCTTCAGAATCACCAGAGAAAACAACATCCTCTGCTTCTTTATTGCTCATGTCCTCATCGATCTCTGGTTCAACGATGAAGTTGACCCGCTCTCCTTCTTCTTCTGCGAACTCTGCGCCATCATATATATCATCAACTTCTTGTTCAGCTAAAACTTCGCTCTCTTGTTGATTTTGATTTGAGCAAAGTTCTGGTTCATTCGAACCTCCGTACTTCTCTGATGATGGTAGATCATAAGGGTTGGCCCTCGAATCATCCCCATCTTTTGGAGGACTTGCTCTTATCACCTCTTGCGCCTTTGATATCTCCGATCGTGATTTCACCCTTACGGTTTGACGACAATTTCGATACAATTGGGGTAAATATCGTTCATAATTTCGTGGTAGAAATTGATCCATGAGGAGTTGTTTCATCCTCCTCCACGTATGAACAAGTGTTCTTCCTCGTTGTTGTCGGGTTCTCTGAAGTTGGTCCCACCAAGCAGCGGCATCACTTTTTAATCGAAAAGCCACCAATTTGACCATCTTCTCCTCTGGAACCTCCATCATATCAAAGAATCTCTCGACCTCTGAGATCCAATCAAGGAAGTCTTCGATCTGCATATTACCATTGAAATATGGAAGAACCGCCTTCAATCGGTAATCATTGTATTTCATGCGCCGCCTCCCCGGCTGATATCTATGAAGTCCATCACCTTCATCCTCCGAGTCTTCCTCATCATCAGGTTGATAACGAGTGGGACGTCGAACGATGTTCTGAGCAATAGGTCGGCCTTGGGCAACTCCCTCGGCGCATCTCCTATCACCTTCAGGATGCCTGTTATTGGCGTTGAGGTTCAGGCCAGCAATCATCGTGCGGATCTCTCGCATCTGATCGCGTTGTTCCTCGATCGCCTTCCGCACATCCTCCAATCCACGACCAGCGTCATTAGATTGGTTGTCTCCCCCTCCGTTATTTGCCATCACAACAAGGCAAATCCTCGCTCTGATACCACCTAACGCAGCGAAAAACTGATAAAAAGATCCAACCAGCGTTGAGATCTCATAAGCTCCTTGAATCCACAAGGAAGAAAGCCCCAAAATAGAGGAAATTCGAAATATTATTGATAAAAAACTGTCAACCCTAGATTACAAGTCTGTTATTTATACTAATTAAAAAAAATTAAAAAAATTACTAAAAATAGTAAAATTCGAAAACTAATTTTTCTGATTCTATGAGATCCTCAATGATCATCGGAATTGATAGAAATCAATTCCGATCTGTTATGATTGAGATATCACAAATCTAAAACTTATTAAAAATAGTAAAATTGCTAATTTAAAGGCCCAAACGAATTAATTTTTAAAAAATAAGAATTGTTAGTTGTATAACAACTAACCCAGAAGATCTCTTCGATATATTTCACCATGTAAAATTTTGTGCGATTCCGAGATCGTGACCATTGATTTGTAATTTATCTGATGGACCTCTTTTGGTGCTCCCATCTGCATAATCTGTCCTACATCAAAATACCACTAACTTGAGGGTGTTTTGATATGTTAAAAAAAGTTGAGAGACCCAACAAGTATTGAATTAAAAAAAATATTTAAATTAATTCCCCTTTTTCTTTTTCTGATTCGAATTTGGTATTTTATGTTTGGTTTTTCCCCTTATTGGTTGATGTTTGCTTAACTGATGTGTTATATTTCAATTGATGTCATTAGACATTTAGTCGCGATATATCTTTCTCTGTTGCATGACTATATAAAGTTTGTCATCATTTGTTAGTTATTAAGCTTTCTGAAATGTTTTCTTAGCTCATCTTCTGGTAGATGTCTTGTCTACTTTGTGGGAGTCGGGTTTTGAGGCTTTGCTTTGTTTTCCTTTATTTTCTACATTTATGTAACTTTAATATGGGCTTTTGCCTTTTCTTTAATTAAAAGGTGATCGCCTACCATTACAGTAAAAAAAAAATCATTTTGTTAGTTTACTGATATTTATCACTTAATTTAAGAAGTTGGGCTTGGATGTCTGATATATGATTGATGATTGTTTGACTTCCATTTGCTCAGTCGAATAGTGCAAGAATAAAAGAAGAGCATAAAATATTATAGAACTAACTTTAATCCATCAGCAAACAAGGATTTGAAAACAGAAAAATCATAATTAGGACATTTATTGGTCCTCTCGATTTAGCTTATCTTCTATATTCCTATGCTTCCTCAATTGCTATCATTTCAGTACTTGTCCCTACTCCCTATTCTTGCCACACATCTATCTTCGTCTCCCACGTCTCAGCCTTGAGGCACACCTACCTCTGCAACACTGTTTCAGTTCCGCGGCTTCCGCCCAACCATTATTCATGTTGGTATCAAACTAATCATGATCTAGAATTACAGAAATTAATATTCTGACTAGGAAACCTAGCATTATGCGCACAATCACCCACATACCTCATGCATGGGTAAAAGCCCGAGGAGATTCAAACTCAGGGCCTATGGGGAGTAAACCCATGACCCTAGCAAAATAGCCATCCCTGTGTGGGTTGCCTACAGAAATTATTGATGTTATTGCAATATTATAACATTATCGTTTTGTGTTGTTGGTTTTCCATCTTCAATCAGATTTGAATCATTGTGATGAATTTTATTGCCTATCTTGTCTCAAAAATAGAGTTGGCAAAAATCATTGCTTTCGGGTGTCATCTTCTTTCAAAGCACTCAATGGTGTCTTATTGATTAGTTTCCCACTCAACTTTGGCTCCTTAGAATTTATATTGGTTCTACCAGTAATCCAATAATTAAGGTCTGGAAGACTATTATATCTCAAATTTCCTAACGTGAAACACAATATGCATTGAGAGATTTTCATCAAGTGTATCAGCAGTTTCAACAGTTGCAATGACATTGAAGCCCTGTTATGCCTTTTTTTGTCTTTTTTTTTTTTGAGAATAATTTAGGAGCTATTTATTATAATGAAGATGACCCTGAACAAAGGGTAAAGAGAGTGAGTATTTGGGAAGGGATCTCCTTACTAAGATAAATCCCGATGTCTCACCTCGCAAACCAAAGTAATCCATAATAGATGGAAGAGTGTCCTCTCTCAAAATCATAGTAACCTAATCTCTAACGCCATGTTTGGATAGGATCATAAAGGTGGTATAGCATGGTATAAGGTGGTATAAGTGTTTTTTGTGTGTTTGGTTCGCTTGAATAACATGGAATATGGAACCCAAATTAAAGTCGAATTGACTGGTATCTGGATTCCGACCTCCCCATGGAATACCATTTACATCTCTATTTAAAGCATCTGCATTAATGGGCGCCACATGTCCCATCCGACTTTTTGCCATGCCCCTGCCATAGTGCGGTGAGAGTTCACACTATTCATTGGCTTTGACAAAAAAAAAAAAATTTCAAACAAAGAGAGGCGCTTGAAAAAAATTACATACAATGTGAATGTTTTAATCAATCTTTCATTTCATGGTTTGTTGCACCTTTGTTTAAAACCATTCCGGAGGCTGGTGATTTGGCGGTGTAGTATACTGTTATGAATTAAGAATTTGTTTAAAAGCATGCAACATGTTAGATAGTGAAAATATGACTGTCACACAAACTACACATGCAAATGGGATTTCCATATTCAAAGATGGCCCAGATGTCTCACAAGACTTCTTAATGTTGAAAGTCCATTGGAATACAAATGCTACTCATTTGGGGGTATAAATGTCATTTGAAAAAATATAACTCATCACCCACACTTTATTCACATTTTATTTACATTTTATTCTTACTGAACCAAATACTCCAATTTTTATTATTACGTTTCCCAGTGAGAATAACTGAAAACACAACAAAATAGAAAATCACTTATTTCATTAATAAGGTTATCTATTTCTGAAATATGTATAAACCTCATAATAGCTTATGTCTCTATCCAAACGGCCCCTAAGGTTCAAAGAGGTTGCCACCGAGTGTTTTCCAAGTAATTCAGTTATAGAGAGGAACTCATATCTGTTTCGACAAGTAATTCGATTGCATGTATTTTCTCCCTCTTATATGACTTGAAATTCCCACCAAAATTTTGGGCTCTTTGTACAAGCGATCCATTTAATTCAAAATTCCACCCTACCTTCCCTTGTCAACCTCCTTACCTCTCGCACATTATGGAAACTTGGAAACCTTACAAATCATTAAGGATTTGAACTTTTGTGATTTATATATACTTTGTTGTTGTTTAAAGGGGCCCTTGTTTTATTGCAACAATATTAAGAACAAAGGCATGCCTAGGAGCCAAGATACACTAGATAATGATGTGGCAGTGGCCTATTTAATAGTATAGGCCAAGAAGTGAGAACATTCTTCAACATGTTTGCCAACTTTTTTTTCTTGGGATTTCTGTTATTGTTCTTTCATATATTCTGAGTTTCCATACATGCATCTTCAGAGGTTTTTCTTCATGTCAACTGAGATATCAACTTGACTGGGATGAGCGTAATCATGCTTGCTTTTGTATTATGCCGTAAACCTGAATAAAGTGCCTTCATATCCATATTTTATATCTCATCTTTTTCTTTTTCTTGTCCTTTTATTTTATAGGGGCGACCAAAGGGAGTTACTCCAAAGTTCAGCTTGAGTCCTCTCGTCCCTAGGCTGTCCGAGCTGCTTGGTATTCAGGTATGCTTTTGAATCCTTCATGTGGTGCTCACTCATGCAATTGATTTGCACAGCAGAATGAGTAATTTTTTCTGTATCTGTGTCACACAGGTTGTAAAAGCTGATGACTGCATCGGTCCGGAAGTGGAGAAGTCGGTTGCCTCTCTTCAAGATGGCAGTGTTCTTCTACTTGAGAATGTGAGGTTTTACCCAGAGGAAGAGAAGAACGACCCAGAGTTTGCAAAGAAGCTTGCTTCGCTAGCTGACGTCTACGTGAATGATGCTTTTGGCACTGCACATAGAGCCCATGCATCGACTGAGGGGGTTACAAAATATCTGAAGCCATCAGTTGCCGGCTTCCTTCTCCAGAAGGTGGGATTGTAGATGCTTAAGGTTGATTTTTAGGGCTAGATTGGTAATCATTCTCATTCTCCTTCTATTGAAGCACCTAGGTAAACGACATTTGGAATCCTTTATTTTTATGTCCATTCCTGGGCGGTCCAGGCAAAATTCTATTGATTTTGCCTTCCCACGGATTGATTCCTGAACGATGAAGAATTCTCCTTCTTGACTAGAGTTATCAAACTGACCCTTCACGATTTTATAATGCTAAAAGGCATACCAATTCTTTTTGTTGCTCTCATAGTCTCATGTTTCAGGAACTTGACTATCTTGTTGGAGCTGTCTCAGAACCCAAGCGACCCTTTGCTGCCATTGTGGGTGGGTCCAAGGTGTCATCCAAGATTGGAGTCATTGAATCACTTTTGGAAAAATGTGACATCCTTCTTCTTGGTGGAGGAATGATCTTTACATTCTACAAGGCTCAAGGCCTGTCAGTAGGTTCATCTCTGGTGGAGGAAGACAAGCTCGAACTTGCAACTTCCCTTCTTGCCAAGGCCAAGGCCAAAGGGGTGTCACTTCTATTGCCCACTGACGTCATCATTGCTGACAAATTTGCTCCTGATGCAAACAGCAAGGTTTGTTCTTCCGTAATTATAAAAACACAAGCAATCTATGGACATAATGGATGCCTGCCCCTATTTCGGTTGCACATACAATACTCTCTCTGACATGCACGCACACACACACGCATACGCACATGTGTGTAATTTTTTAGTACTCTGTAGAAAGATGACTTTCACAAATAGACATGCACCAAAAGTTCTATGCCACTGGAACAATAAAATCGGTGCAGACAACTTGATTTAAAATTGGTATAGTCACAAGTCATTTGACCTCACCCATGCACTGAGACGAACTGACACATATTACTCTGCATGAGAGACTTAATTTTGTTATAAAATAGTAAATCTTAGATGCTTGGGATATGGAAAATCATGTCTATGTTTTCAATAATGTTAAACATAATGGAACTCCTCTCATTACCTATTTTCTTCCCCATGACTTTAATTCTTGAATCCTTTTATAGGTTGTACCTGCATCTGCTATCCCTGATGGCTGGATGGGGCTTGACATAGGACCCGATTCTGTGAAGACATTCAACGATGCACTGGACACAACCAAGACCGTTATTTGGAACGGTCCCATGGGAGTGTTTGAGTTCGACAAGTTTGCAGTTGGAACAGAGGTATGATACATATCTTTGAATTCATTACGGGAACATTTTTTTCTTCTGCAGTCCCACTGTTAATGAAACTTCTTTTATCTAAAATATGCAGGCGATTGCAAAAAAGTTGGCTGAGCTTAGCGGAAAGGGAACGACAACCATCATCGGTGGTGGTGATTCGGTGGCAGCCGTAGAGAAGGTCGGTGTTGCCGATGTCATGAGCCACATCTCAACTGGAGGTGGTGCGAGCCTGGAGTTGTTGGAAGGGAAGGAGCTCCCGGGGGTCAACGCTCTGGACGAGGCCGTTCCTGTTGCTGTTTCATAGAGTCTGTCCAATTTCTTGTACTGTTTTTTTCAAGTGAAAGAAAGTATAATTATTTCGGGATGCTACAGTTTGGTTGTTTTTTGAATTCAGAAAATCAGTTCTAATAAGAGTATTCTTCCCCTCTATCTGGCTGTTTGAAATCAATCATCACATTGGAACTCAAAACTCAAAATATTTCAAGATTGATGTCTCTAATGTGTCAGTTCAATGGAAATGTTACACAGTCCGTTCATGTTTTTTGTTTAAATATTATATATATATATATATATAGAGAGAGAGAGAGAGAGAGAGAGAGATGATTGGGTGAGGCGAAGTGGCAAATGCGGATTCGATGGGAGCCCTCCGATTTGGTGGACTTAGATCTCACGGTGGAAATCAATTCACTAAAAAAAATGAGTTCGGTTGCAACCGGTTTCCATCAAAAAAAAAAAAAAAAAAAAAAAAAAATTCATCTCTCTCCCCTCTCTCACAAAACCCATCGAAATTTGTTTTTCACCAAAACCCATCTCACTCCCTGTCGCTCTCACAAAACCCATCTCCCTTGACCCCCCCCCCCTTGGCCAGTCTTCGAAACCCCCCCCCCCCCCCCCCCTGAGGGATTTTTCTTCTTCTCTTGAGGTACTACCCCTCTCTCAAAATTTTTATTTTAAAAACTTTATTGATATTTTGGTTTCTATTTCATGAATGAAAGTTCCTGTGTTCTTCGGGTCTTTCTGTTTGCAGACTCGCGATCTCTATAGGTATTGGTTTTTTTTTTCTTCATATTTTTATATGTTCTTTGGGTTTTGAAATATTGGATGTTAAAAGGGTTTAATCTTTTTTTTTTTTTTCAGATTTATACATGTATGTTTTAAAATCTAGGGTTTTGTATGCATGTTTTTTCCTGTTTTCAGATTTGTTTCAAATTTAGAGTTTTGTCATCTTTCTTTTAAGGATAATGTGCATCCAGTCCCATTTTCAGTCTAAATTCCAGTCTATATGTGTTTCAAATTTTTTAAAAATAGTATACCTCATCTAATGAGGTACATGCTTTTATAAAAAATGAACCATATACTCCAATGAATTGCATGGATGCATTTATAAAAAAAATGTAAAAATATTTTTCAAAGCATGCATTGTTAATGTGAGCATATGCGCCGATAGAAATCTATCGACGCATATAAGGCTGGAATTGGGGCTGGAAATGGATCTGTGTGTAACAGTACCCTTCTTTTAAATATAGGATTTTCACATGTTTTGTGTATTTTTTCAAATTCAGATTTTTTATGTATATGTATGTGTTGTCATATTCCAGCCATAATGTCAAGTGCATATAATGGGGTTGATGAAACAATTGAGTGCATTGAAAAATTACATGATGATGGTAGTGGAGATTGGATTCCAAATGTTGATGATAAATATAAACTAGTAATAGGGATGTCTTTTTTTATTCCATTGAGGCAGAAAAAAATTATATGAGTTATGCCAAAATTGCAGGCTTTTGTTTTTGAAAATCATCTACAAAATATCATAATATTGAAGGGTCAAGAAACTTTATATGCGTGATTTTATTTTTTCAAAAGAAGAATTTAAGAACTCATCCACTAGCAAAAGTAATCCAAAACATACCAGATGACACACAAGACTAGGATGCAAGGTTAAAATATCCTTCATGAAAGATGATTAAAGATGGAAGGTGCACACTCTTGTAGAAGGTCATGCCCATGTATTGTGTACTCCTAGAAAAACTCACCTCTTATGATCACATAGAGAAGTAACAAATGTTTAAAAATCTTTGATTGACACATTTAGATGATCAAATGTGCGCGTTGCACAAACCATTTTCATTATGGGTTCCAATTCAGGAGGATATGGAGGGATGTTCGAAACTATTTGGCCATAGTCGAGATAAATTGAAAGATTATAATGCAGGTTGTTTTTGGGCTAACGGTGATGCAAGAAAGGCATATGCTCATTTTGGGAATGTAGTTGTGTTTGACACAACTTACAGCACAAACAAATATTCTTTAATATGTGCATCTTTTATTGGGGTCAATCATCATTTTCAGTCCATTAATTTTGGATGTGTTTTGTTAAAGGATGAAAAGATTGACTCTTTTTAGTGGCTTTTTGAAAAATGGCAGGAAGCAATGGGTTGTGGTCCACCAAAAGCTCTCATCACATATCAAAATGCTGCTATAGGGGCTACAGTTGTACATGTGTTCCCCGACGTGTGTCACAAATTTTGCATTTGGCACATAGTGAAGAAGTTAACGGACAAAATCAGCCCAGTTGCTTATAGAAGTGAATTTTTAGAACCATTCAAAGAATATGCATATGGGTCAGAAACGTCATATGCGTTTGAGGCAAAGTGGTGGGATTTGATAAGTAAATTTAAGTTGGAACATAATGAATGGTTGACAACATTATATAATATTCGTGAAAAGTGGATTTCATTGTTCTTTAAAAACAAATTCATGACAGGGATGAGGAGCAGTCAATGAAGTAAAGCTCATAATTCTATTTTTGACAAGTACTACAACAAAACACACATTCTGATATGTCGGTAGTGGAATTTGGGTGGGGGAATTTCTCCCAGAAGCATGGTTCTGATCCGCTTCGTAGCTGGTCAGATCATTGCTCAGAGATCTTTGTTGAGTCACCCGACAGCTCCTCAGGAAGACAGAGTTTGGGTGTGATCGCCATCTGCTTTCTCAAAAAGTAGAAAACGTTGGTGTTATTGTTGATCGCCTCGCTGGGGGAAATTGGGTGGGTTCTCCTCTCTAAGCTACAGCCGGCTGCACATAGAGGAGAAGACGGGGAATCCTTTCTGCTATGTAAGAATTTGAAGAAGGGGCTACAGAAAAAGTGGGAGAGCGCTAGTTTTTACTACTTAGCCGCCTAGATCCGACGGCTGGTTTTGACTAGCCGCTTGGTACCTGGTTTTCTGGTTTTCTAAATTTGGGCAAACCAAAGTATGAAAGTGATTTGGCTTGGCCAGGGCTAAATATAGGTTAATCAGAGGTTTAGAGAGGGTTTATAGAGAGTGGAATTTGGTTGAAAACTGGTTTTCCTTCTCTCTCAAATAAGGCTCTCTCTCTCTCTCTCTCTCTCTCTCCAAAGTGGGGGAGTGGGTGTGACTTGATTGTGTGTATTGGTGATAAATTGCAGTTGTGGATGTTTTGAAAAAGATTTTGAACCCCCCTATTTATAGTAAAAATGATGCAAAGGAGTTTACCTCTGGACAATAGATCAAATTGGATAATAAGGTTGTTGATAAGACCCCCCCCCCCTTTAGATCTTTGTGTTCTAAAACTTGGTCCAAGTAGGAGCCGGCTACTTGAATTTAGCCATCGAGCTTGAGCGGCTGGGTTTAACAACCCGCCTTGCATCATGACCTACCATACGTCTCATATCTGACAAGTGGTGGAATGAGCCGGTTAATGTGATTGAGCCATCAAAGAAGAGTGGCTAAACTGAACAATCCACCTCAATGATCAACATTAATTGCCAACTTTATATCCCATCTCTAGGAAGCAGTTTGGGAAAGGGTTGTTGATTTTAGTTGTCGGGGAGAGACAACTACTTTAGAGTAGCCACCTGGATTCCGGCTTCTTGATTTTTCTAAGTGTTTGGCTAGGTCTTCTTTCTTCTTTTCTCCATCTAATTTCCCTAGGATGGTCTTCTATATGGTCCAAAACTGTTTTATTTTTAAATGCTACTTGAAGTAATTTTCTTTCTTTTGGACAGTCAAAATTAAGGTATCTACATGCTCGAGTTTATTCACCTATTTGACAGGGCCTTAGAGCAACAAAGGTACAATGAGCTAGTGGCTGATCATGGGACACTTAATAAAACCCCAGACATAATCATCAATTTTCCTATTGAGTTGCAAATGGCCAAAATATACACTCATAAGCTTTTTCACATGTTTTAGAAAGAAGTTTTATCTTCTATGCAGTGTGGTTCAATGTTGAAGCATTCAAAAGGTCAGGGGTAGGTCTATATTGTTAAAAAGGTAGGGGATTCAACCAAAGTTCATGAGGTTTTTTATAATCCCCCAAATCATGAGATTGCTTGTTCATGTAAAAAATTTGAAAATGAAGACATCCCATGCTCACATATTATGGTTATGTTGAGAAACAACTTTATTGATTGCCTGCCTGAAAATCTCATTTTTGAAAGATGGACTACCACAGCCAAAGCGAAGTCAGTATATGATGATGATGGAGTGGAGCTTCAAGTGCATGCAGCTTCAAGTAAATGGAAAGGCAGAAAGAATCGCCTGATTGCTCGTGGCTTTACTGAATGCTTGCATGATGCTCCTAAAGAAGTGTATGATGCTGTAGAAGAGATGTTAGATGATTTACAGAAGATGAAGGTCTCGTATAATGCATGTGGTAGTAATGCTCCATTACAATCTAGAAGCACGTCAATCCCTTCAAGCGTCAATGTCTATCCACCACATATATCAAAAATGAAAGGAAGTGGAAAAAGATTGAAAGGGGGGAAGAAATAGTGATGGAAAACATGGGAAAGAAGAGAACTTGTATAGTGTGTGGTAAAAAGGAAAAGCATAATGCGCATACTTGTCCTAAACTAAAAGAAATGTAAGTTTTTGTAATCCTTCCTATGAAAAAATAGTTTATATGAAGTGTTTTGTTTTTTTACTAATATATGATTGTGATGCTTTATTTCAGTTCCTCACAAAATAGTGAAGATGATCCACAAGCATTTTGATGTTGGTATAATGGTGCATCTCTATTTTAGTAGTATGTGGTTTGAAGGTGATCCACAAGCTTATTACATTCTCATGCTTTCTTTAATGTCATGTGTGCGGAACTGATTATAGGAGGTTGAAACTGATTCCACACAGTTTTTTCTCACTTGCTGGAGGATCAAGCCTGGGAGAGCAGATGTTCTGTGTGGTCTTTTGTTTAAAATGCAGCTACTGAATGCTGTTGAATGTTCTAGTATTTAGAAACTTTAAAGACTGCTGCTACTTGTGTTTTAAATGGAACTTGTTTGGAATATATTGGTGATTGGTCTCACCAACTTTATGTGTTTTATGATAAATTTCATTTTTCTATATCTATCGACTTCAGTACTTGAGTCCCCCTTGAAGGGATTCATGGTTGATCACATGAGAGTGATCTTTTTTAACACCTATATTGGTGATTGGTCACCAACTTTGTGTGATTTAAGATGAAATTCATTTTTGTATATCTGTTGATTTGAGTTGTCTTTTCATTTCTTTCTTTTGTTGGGCTGTTAAACTTGCTTCTATGTTTATTAGTTATGCTTGTCAAAATTTGATATCATTGTTTATGATAGAACTTTTTTTTGCTTATTGACACTGACTCTAGGATATATTGTACAAGTTAAACTATTGCCGCTATTGCTGCTTCAATGCAATGCAACCCACTCATGCTATATGGTTTAAAATACTGCTGCTCTTTTAATGAGTTGCAGTCTGAAACCCAGTCAGGCTATATGGTTTAAAATGCTACTGTTGATGTTGTGTAATACATTCATTATAGGCATTTAAGTGCATAGTGTGTTTTATTTTATCATTTCCCTGTGTATGCATGATTGATACAGGTCGTAGTTATGAGAGTTTCAATCCATTTGATCCTCTTTAATGATAAATGTATGTGTAGTTGTCCAGCAATTGGTGCTCGGTGGGTCTTGGTGGTGATGAAAATGAAAGCTTCAAAAAGACTTGTAAATCAGCTTTGTCTTCAAACAGGCTTTGTTAAATTTTTTTATGGACACCATGCTTACACATTGCAATACCCAATCAAGATACTAGAGGTTTTGTGCGACATAGCTGTCGGTATGTAAAATTGGGGGTTCCGTGAACTTGGTCCTGGTCTGTCTCACGACTTGTTATATATGTGTCATTTTTAGCCTTAGTAATTTATGTGGGTCCATTTTTACCATTTCTTTTTCAATCGGAGTCGTTAAAATTTTAGACTTTTAGCTATCTGCGTGAGTTTGAGTACCCCGATTGAATATATATAACTGCATATTATAGGTCCTGGTACCATTTAGTACTGCTCATAAAAATTTCATCGAATTCCGATACCGTTTTAAAAATTATGCAGTTCCGAATTGTATCCGGGTTTTGGACGTTACTGGTTTGGTGGGTGGTATAGTGTCAAGATATTTTGGTGAATGTGGTGTTTTAGACTTTTAGCTATCTGCGTGAGTTTGAGTACCCCGATTGAATATATATAACTGCATATTATAGGTCCTGGTACCATTTAGTACTGCTCATAAAAATTTCATCGAATTCCGATACCGTTTTAAAAATTATGCAGTTCCGAATTGTATCCGGGTTTTGGACGTTACTGGTTTGGTGGGTGGTATAGTGTCAAGATATTTTGGTGAATGTGGTGACCTTTGGTAAACTCACCTCCCCCTTGCTTAATAATTAAGAAACCTTTGGTTATTTTTTAGTGTTAGAGGGTGAGATTAGATTATGTTTACCTCCCTCTTTTTCCATTGCACTCACCCCCCCCCCCCCCAAAAAAAAGAAAACTTTTGGAGCACTCTCTCACTCTCTCGTCTTCCTCTCTCTCTCTTCCACTCCCCTTTTTGTTTGGAAAAATAAGAATACGAAGAACAAGAAGGTGAAGGAGCACAAAAAGGTGTGTGTGTGTGTGTTGTTGTTGTTGTTGTTGATTCTCTCTCTTTCTCTTCTCTCTAGCTCCCTCTCATGCCCCCCTTTATCCCCTGTTTTCAGCCATAAAAGGGAGTGAAGAAGCTTGAGAGGTTGTGGTGGTGGTGGTTGAGGTAGCTATGGGTGCACCCGAGGGCCCCCGAATCTCCCCTTCCTTTCCCCTCTTTTGGTAAGCTTTCCTGCTCCCTTATCTTTGATTTTTCTGGTTTTTGGGGCTGTTAGGGAGGTCATGTATGCTAGGTGGTTGGTTAGGGTGTGTGAGGAGGGTTAGGGAGAGATTAGGGGTGACTGGGCGCGTAGGTGGGTGAGTGCGCGTGCGCGTGGGGGGTAGGTAGGCGCGCAGTACGCGCGGGTGGTGCGCGCGGGCGTGCGCACGTGTGCAGGGCCACGCGCGAGCTGCCCGAGGGCTCAAGTAGGTGCTGGGGCACTTGGAAATGCGAGCGTACGTGCGTGCTCGCATGCGTGCGAGCCCGTATGGATGCATGTCTAAGTCCTTGGCATTTCTAGTTAAATTTTAAGTGTTTTAATGTGATTTTACTCACCAATTTGGATGCCCTTGTCTTGCAGATCTTGGCGATCGATTATGGAACGACCCGGGTTGCAATGAGTGGGTTAATCCAACCTAGTTGGGAGGCGTTCGATGCACGTTGGCGTGCATTGCCCTCCCCTGAGGCACCATAACTGCATATTAACTTGTTTGCATATACATGTTATTTCCTGTCTTGCTAGGTTGCACCCATGCCATGTTAGACATTATATGCTAGGGCTATACATCCATCTATCATGTATGGGGGCCATAATTACCTAGATACCATGTCATATGTTAGCATAATCAAGATTCATGCATGTTCCCATCTAGCTTAATCCTAAATTAACCTATATGAGGATACATAAGTGTAAGCTTGCGTTAGATAATATTGTAACCTTGATGCCATATTTATTTAATGCCTCCATGATTAATTCCTTGTTTAATGATTATGCATATTGTATTCATGTATGTTGTATCTCCTATATATGCTAATAATTAAGCCATGAACCTTGTCTAATGAGTTTAAGCAAGTGTATGACCTCCTATGGGGTCATACCATGGCATTGTCACTACGAATAATATGTCTTCCCTACATCTGAGTTATGCGCCCTGGAGGGAATTCATGAGAATTCGTTACCTTATCGGTGTCTACGGCGGATCCATGAGGATCGTTTCTGCGAGTGTCGAGTGCTCTCCCCTTCATCGGCTCCGTGTTGAAGCTGCCCAGCGTTGTAGCTGTCCTGTGGGGTGCTCCCAAGTATTACTCATGACGTCTGTTAGTGCGCCTATATGGTAGAGGTAATGGTAATGGGAGGCTACTAGGTAGAGGCTACCTGAGAGAGGGCTACCGGATGACGAACGGTGTGGAACAGTCGAGTTTCTCCCGATAGTCCTATGTCACCCTGTGAGGGTGAGGGTGATGGTGTGGTGGGCTCAGGTTGATACACGACCCACCACCTTAAGTAGTTGCTTCAATCTATTGGGACCATAATTGGTTGAAAAGATTAATATGAGTTGTGTTGCATGGATTGTACCATTCACTGAGCGTGTGGCTCACCCCTCGCATTTGTTTTCCTCCAGTTGGCGTCGAGTCGGATCCGAAGGAGGATCTCCCTTAGGTGCAGTACTAGCAACAGTGCAACATCCGTGTTTTGGATCTTGCGAGTGAGAGGCCATCAACCCTCCCCCCCTTCACTTGTATGTATTTAATACTCGTGTTTGTGCACAGTATATGTATGTTGATGTCTGTTAGTTTTAATGGCTCTCACAGAACAATTGATTATGTAATCTGGTCTGTAATATATTTTGGATTACAGACTTAGTTGTTTAGCTTCTGTTTTATGCATATATATTATGACAGCTATCGTTTGATTAATTGCATGTTGCCTTGGTTGTTGTGTAGAGTATTTATTGATCTCGTTATTGATAGCTGATATTATATATTTGCCATGTCTCGGGGGCGGCCGCCCTGGGGTGTGACACGACTGATCAGATCACCACTCAGAGAGTCGTTTCTGACCCACCCGACAACTTCTAAGAAAGACGGGGTTGTTGTGATCGTCACCCCTTTCTCAAAAAGCAGGAAAAGTTGGTGTTTGCTGTTGATTGCCTCGCAGGGAAATTGGGTGGGTTCTCCTCTTTGACCTACAGCCAACCGTACACAGAGGTGAAAACGGAGAATCCTTTTTGCTAGATAAGAACTTCAAAAAGGGGCTGCTGACACGTGCGAGGGAGGGTAAACCAGCTACTTGAACCTAGCCATCTGGGTCCGACGGCTGGTTTGGACTAGCCGCCTGGTACCCGGTTCTTGGTTTTCTGGATTTGGGTAGAATCTAGGTAGAGAAGTGTTTTGGCTTGGCTAGGGTGGTGGGGTAATGATCAAGTGAGTGTAGTAGTGGAATTGAAGGATGCTTGATGTTGGTGGATTCTTCTTCTATATTTGGGCAGCACCTAGGTAGGAATTTGAATTTTTTTGGCTAGGGCTAAGAGAGGTTTAAAACAATGGTTATAGTAGAGGTTTATGGAGAGTGGAATTTGGTGGGGAATGGCTTTCCTTCTCTCTCAACTAAGGCTCTCTCTCTCTCTCTCTTTCTCTCTAACACACACTTTGGAAATGAAATTGTCCACATCTTCTTTCTCACCCCCACCCGTCCTTTTATAGTAGAAAGGGATGCATAGGATTATTCCTTGGACAATAGCATGGGTTGGATAAGAGGGTGAGGCTAAGTAACCATGATTGTAAAAAGACGCACTCAATGGTCTATTGGGTAATAGCATGGGTTGAACAAGAGGGTGAGAATAAATAACATCACAACTAAGTAAAGTTGCTTTATGCTTTATGGATGTATCCAGGTGAGAGCCGGCTAACTTAATTCAGCCGTTCGGGTAGAGCTGGCTTGTTTTAATTACCACCCAGGTATGATGACCGGCCAAATGTCTAATATCTGACAAGCGGTTGCTTGAGGCGGTTATTAAGGTTAAACCGTTAGAGAAGGGGCGGCCAATTAGAACAAACCGCCGCAATCATCAGCATTGAATGCTGCTTTATGTCCTATCTAAGGGAAGCGGTTGGGGGTGGTTTAAGGGGCGGTTTGTTGGTTCTAGCAATCGGAGGATGGGCTGCTACTTTGGAGTAGCCGACCTATTTCTGGCCATTAAATTTTCTAAGTGTTGGGCCAGGTTTTCATTCTCATTTTCACCTCTAGTTTCCTAAAGTAGTTTTCTCTTTGATCCAAAAGTGGTCATTTAAAAATGTTACTTGAAGTAAATTTCTTTTCTTTGGACAGTCAAAATTGGGGTATCTACAATTGCCCCTCATTGGACGGAGCGCGAAGCGAGAAAACTTTGATCGATGATAAGGAGAAATTTTGACCTGCCCAACCTTCAAGAAGTCTTGATCTCATGATCAATATCATTCAGGGAGTTGATTTAGATCATTAGAGGTTGGGTTTAACTATAATAGTTTACCAAAAGAGTGATCCAGTGGGGGAGTTATAGATACCCAAATTTTGACAGTCCAAAGAAATGAAAATACTTCAAGTAATATTTAGAAATGACCACATTTGAAAATCTAAATAGAAAACATCTTTAAAGGGAACCCTGGTCACAAACACTTAAGAAAAATTAAAAGGTTAGAAACCGGGCGGCTAGTTGAAAGTAGCCACCCCTCACAGGGCCGCTAGAATAGACTAGCCGTCCCTTAAACCACCCCCAACCGCTTCCCTTGGATGGGACATAAAGCAGCATTTAATGCTGATGATTATGGCGGTTTGTTCCTTTTAGCCGCCCTTTCTCTGACGGTTCAACCTTAGTAACCTGCTCTGACAATTGCGGCGGTTCCTTTTAGCCGCCCCTTCTCTAACGGTTTAATCATCAACATTTAATGCTGATGATTGCGGCGGTTTGTTCCTTTTACCCCCCTCTTCTCTGACGGTTCAACCTTAGTAACCGCCCCTTCTCTGACGGTTCAACCTTAGTAACCTTCTCTGATGATTGCTTTATGTTCCTTTTAGCCGCCCCTTCTCAAGCCACCGCTTGTCAGAGATGAGACGTTTGACATGTCATCATGGGGGGCGGCATCTCTAAATTAGCCGCCCAACAACTGGCCAACCCTCATCTGGACAGTGTCAGAAGAACAAAGATCTAATGGGAGGTCAAATCAACCACCAGATTATCCAATTTGACCTATTGTCCAGTGGACACTCCCCTGCCCCTTTTTTACTATAAATAGGGGGCATCCAACTCTTCTTCTAATCATCAACCAAGCTCAAAATCCACTAGTTCATTCTCATTTAACCACCACTCAAGCATCCCTTCCTCCACACTACTACTTTAAAACCCTTGAGAGAGAAAGAGAGAGAGAAACCCATTACCAAACCGAATTTGTTATATTTGTGTCACTTTTAGCCTGCTGGTAACCGTTAGAGCGTCCTGGCAGTTTTAAAAATTTTTAGGGTTTTTGGTCGGAACCGCATAATTTCAGATTGTTAGCTATCGTCTGAGTTAGAGGACTCCGATTGGAAATCTGACTGCATATTTGGTGTCCTGGCGCCATTTTAGACCTCTCACGAAAATTTCATTGAATTCCGGCATCGTCTCCAAAAATTTCGCAGTTCCAGGGCGTATCCGGGTTTTTAAGTCGCGCGCTATATAAAAGAAATCAAAAATCACCCCTACACTATTCATCATCCCTCCCGACGTGATTTCCCCTCTCCCCTTCTCCGTTTTTCTTCCGTTTGAGCCCCCTCCCCTCAAAATCGAAAACCCAAAGCACGGGAAGTGTAGATCAGGTCCCGATCTACACTCCGGTGTCTTCAAATCCGAATTCCGACGATCCTAGCCCCCCTGACCTCCTCTCTCTCTCCTCTGTTTCGACCCAAATCGAGGGCCGTGATAGATCGGGGCGTGGGAAAGCCCTTGAGGAAGGTTTCAGCGCGCGGAGAGCTACCGAACGTCTTCCCCTCCCCTCGGTAAGCCTCCTTTCCCTCCTTTTCTTGCATAGATGAATGCTAGGAAGGTGGATTGGGTGTTTGGGGGTGGTCGGCGGCAGTGGAGGTGGTCGGAGGGCGGTCGGAAGTGGTTGGAGGGTGGTCGGTGGTCAAGGGAGAGGTGGTTGGAGGCGCTCGGCAGGCTGGGGCCCTGTCTCGGACGCAAGCAGCAGCAGCAGCAGCCCAGGCGACGCCAGGTCGAGTGCGCGCGGGCAGGCGCGCATGCGTGCGCGGGCGCGCGTACGCGCGGCGTGCGCGCGAGGGCACGCGGGCCTGGTGCAGGGTGCTGGCCGGTGCTGGGCGAGCAGTGGCCGGTGCTGGGCGAGCAGAGGCCGATGCTGGGCGAGCTGGGCGGCTGATGCGCGTGGAGTGGGTCGCGCGGGTGCGCGGATGGCGTGCGCGAGGCCGTGGCGTGCGCGAGGCCGTGGCTGAGGGTGCGGATGGCGTGCGCGAGGCCGTGGCTGAGGGTGCGGATGGCGTGCGCGAGGCCGTGGCTGAGGGTGCGGATGGCGTGCGCGGAGGCGGCGGCGAGGCCGTGGCGGTGCGCGGAGGCCGCGGCGAGGCCGTGGCGGTGCGCGGAGGGCGCGGTGAGGCCGCGGTGGTGCGCGCGAAGCGCGGCGAGGTGCGGCGAGGTGGCGCGAGGTGCGCGCGAGGCGAGGCTCTGCGTGTGGGGGGCGCGCGGGGTGCTCGCATGCCGGCGCGGGGTGCGCGCGGAGCCCGGAGGTGGTGCGGCGGCGTGTCCAAGCGGCGGGCAGGGGCCGGCGGAGCGCGGGACGCGCGGGCCGAAGCGCGGCGGTGCACCCGGGCGGTCGGGAGGCCGTGCGGGTGGTTGCCGAGGCCGTGCGGGTGGTTGCCGAGGCCGCGGGTAGTTGTTGGGGAGGTGTTGGATGCTTGTTGTGGGTTTGGGGTGTTTATTTATGTATTTAATGATAATTGTGGATTAATACTTACCAAATAATACCTGTCTTGCAGATCTCGACAGACGGTCGCGCGACGACCCCGATCACTGGTGAGTGGGACAATCCAACCCAGTAGAGAGGTGTTATACGCACTTGGGCGTATACCGACCTCTCCTGGGGCGACATGGATAAATATTAACTGGCAATAATATGTAATCCATGCTTGTGTGAATTATATGTAGAATGCATGCTACCCTAGTCCTTGTATGTTAGGGACTTGCCCCTTAGGATATGCATATGAGCCATGCAGCATGTCCCCTGTTTACATGCTAGGAAACCCGGTCTATGCATGCGTCCTACTAGTTTATTTATTAAATTAAATGCTGGTATCTGTTAGATCGCATGCCTTAGGATAATATTATAGGGAGGAGCCTTGCGAGGTCAACGCTGAGACCCGTGTTAGGGTACTCCGTGTTCCTTGTTTGGTTGTCGGGATGTCCTGTATCGGGACCTCAGGCTGCCCTCCCAAGGTTCTAGTCCCAATAATATTATAAGTTATGTTGTATGATTGGTATGATTATTAGCATGAGTAGTGAATATTATAGGGGAGGGACCTTGCGAGGACAGCGGTGAGACCCGTGTTAGGGTACTCCGTGTTCCTTGTTTGGTTGTCGGGGTACCCTGTATCGGGAACTCACGCCGCCCTCCCGAGTTTCTTTCCCCCAGTGATATTCCAACACTGCTTTTGATTGTACTGTTTCCCCGCATCGTGGAGATGCATCCGGTTGAATTCAGAGGAATTCATGACATTTGAGTTGTAGAGATGTATTATCGGCGGATCCGAGTGGATCATATGCGTATGGATAGGCTGTTCTGTTCCCTGCGTTGGATCCGGTAGAGGCTACCCCCAGCGTTAGACAGGGCCTTCCTGACAGAGGGCTCCCATTAGTAGGCACCTCCTGATTTGGTTTCGGACTGTGCTGAATGTGGGAGTAGACCAGGCGGCCTACGGAGTGGAGGGAGAGCTATCGGTGGACCAAGGGTGACCAACAGCCTAGTCAGTCCCAAAATCCTATGTCACCCATGGATGGGTGAGGGTGAGGGTGTAGTGGGTTGGCGATGAGCGACCTACTGGATTTGTGAATAGATGATTATCAGTCCCAAAATCCTATGTCACCCATGGATGGGTGAGGGTGAGGGTGTGGTGGTTCGGCGAAGTACGAACCACTGGTTTATGTTGTTATGTATTGATGGCTGGATAAAATAATGGAATATTGGTAAATATTGTCTGTGATGCGTGGGTTGTGCTGTTCACTGAGCGTGTGGCTCACCCCTCGCACATGTTTTTCCCCAGTTCACTGAGCCTGAGCTGGAGCCGGAGCAGCAGTTGGAGCTTTCCGAGGGATTTCTTCAGTAGCGGAGCAGCGCTACGTCCGCGAGTACCAGAGGCTATCAGCATCCCTTTCCTTGGCTGTATGTATTTTATTTCCGTGCTTGGCACGTGTTGGTATATGTTCAGTTGTATATTGTGTATATTGGCTCTCACAGGACGTATGATTGTGTATCGAGTCTGTAGAATGTTTATTCACAGATTCAGTCTTTTGCTTCCGCTATATTGTATATATATTATGTCAGCCCTATTTGATATGTGTCATTTTATTTGTGGTTTAGAGTATATATTTGACCTCCTGTGTAGGTTTCTGATATTATATATACATTTGCCGCGTCCCGGGGTTGGCCGCCCTGGGGCGTGACAAAAGTTGGTATCAGAGCCTGGTCCTGTCAGAGCCAATAGTCTTCCTTTCGTAGAGATGAGTCCTAGGATTTCGATGTGAGTATTCTGATCCTAGTGTCTGGTTTTCTTAGGGTGCTGATATGCCTCCTCGCAGAGGACGGCGCGGACGAGGTCCCTCTCGGTCTTTGGAGGTTTCCGGACCTACCAGAGACGAGGATGCTACCGGAGAGCCCTTGACGCAGGAGCCTCCTGCTTGGGAGCGTGCTTTCGCTCGGTTGGCTGATTTGGTGGAGACACAGACGCGGATGATTGCAGAGCAGGCTAGGGAGATTCAGGAGCTGAGGGCGACCCGCGAGGCAGTTCCGCCGGTCCCCTTGGTGGTAGATCCGCCTGTGGTACCCGATGTACCCCCAGTTCCTGTGGCAGTTCCGGCAGTTGGAGTTGAGGATCCCCTGCAGAGGGAGGAGGAGCTAGAGGCGGCAGCGCGGGTGCAGCAGAGCGGCCTCAACGCCTTTCTGAAGCTCCATCCTCCCGAGTTTCATGGGCAGTCGGCAGATCCTCTTGCGCCAGAGCGTTGGTTGAGGGAGGTGGATGTGATCTTCGCGGCCATGCTTTGCACCGATCGCCAGCGAGTCTCCCTGGCCACCTTTATGCTGAAGGGTGACGCCGCCGACTGGTGGGCTACCCGAGTGGTGGACATTCCAGAGGGAGTGGAGCGGCTTTCATGGGCGGGATTCCGGAGGTACTTCTTGGATGAGTACTTCCCGTTCTCGACGCGACAGCTAGTGGAGCGGGAGTTTGAGCAGCTGACTCCGGGCACTATGTCCGTCGCTGACTACTCTACGCGCTTCACGAGGCTCTCCAGATTTGCTCCGGCCTTGGTGATGGATGAGGAGACGAGGTGCCGTCGTTTTGAGCTGGGTCTCAGCAGCGCTATCCGGGTGCACGTCACTGCCCAGCTTTCACGAGGTACTCCGACTTGGTCTCGGGCGAAGACCGTCGAGAGAGACCTCGGGATTCAAGTGCGGGCTCCGACCCCTTCTTCAGATCAGGGTCCTTCCGGGAGTCGGGACCAGGGGCAGCGCAAGAGGAAGAGGCCCCGCTTCGAGCAGTCAGCGGCTGCCTCTCCTCCAGCAGATGCGGTGCCAGTATGGGATCCGGCGCCCATTGCAGCAGTGCCCATCCAGTCCTGGCAGCCGGAGAAGCGGCGCTGTTTTCATTGTCAGCGCATCGGGCATATCAGATACAATTGCCCAGATGCTGACCGACCCCGAGTGCCACCTCAGCAGCCGCCGTTCTTGCAGCAGCAGCTTCCGCGCCAGCAGCAGCAGCAGCCTCAGCGCCAGCAGCAGCCAGTGCAGCCGGCGAGGCGTGCCCTGTTCCTCAGCCGCGGTTGGTTCAAGGCAGAGTTGCAGCGCTTACGGCCGAGGAGGCGCAGCCTTCGGGTGTCATGGTTCGAGGTATCATCTTGTGTTCCCAGCTTTCTAGTATAAGGATAGTGTGTGTGTGTAATTGGTGGTTATTATGCAAGTGTGTGGGGTATCTGGATGAGTGAGTGTCAAGAGCGGTTGTTTGGGTTAAGGAAGCCGGGTTATAGCCGTCCTGGCAGTGAGTTCCCATCAGTAGGTACCGCCGATGCAGTCGGAGGGGTACTGAATTTGGGAGTATGCTAGGTAGGGGCTACCCGGTAAGAGATTATTGAATGGTGTCGCGAGCGTGGAATCGCTCTCCCCTTAGTTGGATCCGCGTAGTACAGCCCCGGCGTTAGACAGGCTCCCGGTCAGAGGACCAGGCGAGCTACGGAGCGGGGAGAGGCTAGCGGTGGACCAGGGGTAGAGAGCAGTCTAAGTCTCTCCCAAAGTCCCAAAATGTCTCCTTTCGGGAGTGAGGGTGTGGATGAGGCGAAGGCGGGTCGCTCGTAACCCAATTTCTGTTGGACCGTTCCCAATGATGTTGGGTCGGTCTTGCAAAGGATGTTGAATGACATCGTTGGGTGATCATCTAGATGTAGATGATCCGGAGGAGTTAATGGTGTTCTTTTAAATGATGTCTTCTTCCAGTGTTCCTTTCTGGATTAAGGGGCCTTGTGAGGTCGGCGTTGGAACCCGGGCTAGGGTACTTCGTGTTCCTTGTTTGGTTGTCGGGGTATCCTATATCGGGATTCCATGGTGCCCTCCCGAGGTTTCTTTTCCCAGGTAAGGGATGCCATGGAAGCATCAGATAGATGAGAGATCAAGTGCGAGTTTGGTTAGAGGTTAAGGCCTTTTGGGCTGGGTGATTTCTGGTGAAGGCATATCTGTGGACCCGGGTAAGACGCTCGTCGCGTCGATTGGCGCCGACCGTCGAACCCCGCAAGGATTCGGAGCTTCCCGAGTTGGAGGGTTATTGCAGGAAGCTTGACGAGGGACTCTCGAAGATAGCTGTTCCTCTTAACCGCCTTACTCGGAAGGATGTCCGGTTCGAGTGGTCCCCTTCTTGCGAGGAGAGCTTCCTGGAGTTTACTCCGAGGCTCACCTCAGCGCCAATTCTTACCTCTCCGTCTTGGAGTGGTGGGTTCGCAGTTGGGTAAAGGTGTCCGTGATCCTGCTCACGTCATTCCGTTCGGGCCGCTCGTCTCTGAGCCGGACAGTCATTCGTGGAGCAGTCGATTGTGATCATGGACCGCCGTGTGAGGAGGCTCTGCACCAAGACCGTCCAGTTGGTCGAGGTGCGATGGCAGCACCGTTCCGGTGTTAAGGACACTTAGGAGCTCAAGGGATGCCAGGTGTGACGCATCTTTTCCCCTCCTAGATGTTTTTGCATATTTTGAGGACAAAATTTCCTAAGGGGGGAAGAATGTTATATTTGTGTCACTTTTAACCTGCTGGTAACCGTTAGAGCGTCCTTGCAGTTTTAAAATTTTTAGGGTTTTTCGATCGGAACCGCATAATTTCAAACTGTTAGCTATCGTCTGAGCTAGAGGACTCCGATTGGAAATCTGACTGCATATTTGGTGTCCTGGCGCCATTTTAGACCTCTCACGAAAATTTCATCGAATTCTGGCATCGTTTGCAAAAATTTCCAGTTCCGGGGCGTATCCGGGTTTTTAAGTCGCGCTATATAAAAGAAATCAAAAATCACCCTACACTATTCATCATCCCTCCCGACGTGATTTCTCTCTCTCCCCTCTCCGTTTTTCTTCCGTTTGAGCCCCCTCCACCCCTCAAAATCGAAAACCCAAAGCACGGGAAGTGTAGATCGGGTCCCGATCTACACTCCGGTGTCTTCAAATCCGAATTCCGACGATCCTAGCCTCCCCGACCTCCTCTCTCTCTCCTCTGTTTCGACCCAAATCGAGGGCCGTGATAGATCGGGGCGTGGAAGCCTTTGAGAAAGGTTTCGGCGCACGAAGAGCTACCGAACACCTTTCCCTCGCCTCGGTAAGCCTCCTTTCCCTCTTTTCTTGCATAGATGTATGCTAGGAGGTGGATTGGGTGTTTGGGGGTGGTCGGCGGCAGTGGGGTGTCGGAGGGTGGTCGGAGTGGTTGGAGGTGGTCGGTGGTCAAGGGAGAGGTGGTTGGAGGCGCTCGGCAGGCTGGGGCTGTCTCGGACGCAAGCAGCAGCAGCAGCAGCCCAGGCGGCGCCAGGTCGGGTGCGCGCGGGCAGGCGCGCGTGCGTGCGCGGGCGCGCGTACGCGCGGCGTGCGCGCGAGGGCACGCGGGCCTGGTGCAGGGTGCTGGCCGGTGCTGGGCGAGCAGTGGCCGGTGCTGGGCGAGCAGAGGCCGATGCTGGGCGAGCTGGGCGGCTGATGCGCGTGGAGTGGGTCGCGCGGGTGCGCGGATGGCGTGCGCGAGGCCGTGGCGTGCGCGAGGCCGTGGCTGAGGGTGCGGATGGCGTGCGCGAGGCCGTGGCTGAGGGTGCGGATGGCGTGCCGCGGTGGTGCGCGCGAAGCGCGGCGAGGTGCGGCGAGGTGGCGCGAGGCGAGGCTCTGCGCGTGGGGGGCGCGCGGGGTGCTCGCATGCCGGCGCGGGGTGCGCGCGGAGCCCGGAGGTGGTGCGGCGGCGTGTCCAAGCGGCGGGCAGGGGCCGGCGGAGCGCGGGACGCGCGGGCCGAAGCGCGGCGGTGCACCCGGGCGGTCGGGAGGCCGTGCGGGGGGTTGCCGAGGCCGTGCGGGTGGTTGCCGAGGCCGCGGGTAGTTGTTGGGGAGGTGTTGGATGCTTGTTGTGGGTTTGGGGTGTTTATTTATGTATTTAATGATAATTGTGGATTAATACTTACCAAATAATACCTGTCTTGCAGATCTCGACAGACGGTCGCGCGTTGACCCCGATCACTGGTGAGTGGGACAATCCAACCCAGTCGAGAGGTGTTATACGCACTTGGGGCGTATACCGACCTCTCCTGGGGCGACATGGATAAATATTACCTATAATAATATGTAATCCATGCTTGTATGAATTATGTGTAGAATGCATGCTTCCCTAGTCTTTGCATGTTAGGGACTTGCACCCTTAGGATATGCGTATGAGCCATGCAGCATGTCCCCTGTTTACATGCTAGGAAACCCGGCCTATGCATGCGTCCTACTAGTTTTATTTATTAAATTAAATGCTGGTATCTGTTAGATCGCATGCCTTAGGATAATATTATAGGGAGGAGCCTTGCGAGGTCAACGCTGAGACCCGTGTTAGGGTACTCCGTGTTCCTTGTTTGGTTGTCGGGATGTCCTGTATCGGGACCTCAGGCTGCCCTCCCAAGGTTTCTAGTCCCAATAATATTATAAGTAATGTTGTATGATTAGTATGATTATTAGCATGAGTAGTGAATATTATAGGGGAGGGACCTTGCGAGGACAGCGGTGAGACCCGTGTTAGGGTACTCCGTGTTCCTTGTTTGGTTGTCGGGGTACCCTGTATCGGGAACTCACGCCGCCCTCCCGAGTTTCTTTCCCCCAGTGATATTCCAACACTGCTTTTGATTGTACTGTTTCCCCGCATCGTGGAGATGCATCCGGTTGAATTCAGAGGAATTCATGACATTTGAGTTGTAGAGATGTATTATCGGCGGATCCGAGTGGATCATATGCGTATGGATAGGCTGTTCTGTTCCCTGCGTTGGATCCGGTAGAGGCTACCCCCAACGTTAGACAGGGCCTTCCTGACAGAGGGCTCCCATTAGTAGGCACCTCCTGATTTGGTTTCGGACTGTGCTGAATGTGGGAGTAGACCAGGCGGCCTACGGAGTGGAGGGAGAGCTATCGGTGGACCAAGGGTGACCAACAGCCTAGTCAGTCCCAAAATCCTATGTCACCCATGGATGGGTGAGGGTGAGGGTGTAGTGGGTTGGCGATGAGCGACCTACTGGATTTGTGAATAGATGATTATCAGTCCCAAAATCCTATGTCACCCATGGATGGGTGAGGGTGAGGGTGTGGTGGTTCGGCGAAGTACGAACCACTGGTTTATGTTGTTATGTATTGATGGCTGGATAAAATAATGGAATATTGGTAAATATTGTCTGTGATGCATGGGTTGTGCTGTTCACTGAGCGTGCGGCTCACCCCTCGCATTTGTTTTTCCCCAGTTGCCACTGAGCCTGAGCTGGAGCCGGAGCAGCAGTTGGAGCTTTCCGAGGGATTTCTTCAGTAGCGGAGCAGCGCTACGTCCGCGAGTACCAGAGGCTATCAGCATCCCTTATCTCAGTTGTATGTATTGTATTTCCGTGCTTGGCACGTGTTGGTATATGTTCAGTTGTATATTGTGTATATTGGCTCTCACAGGACGTATGATTGTGTATCGAGTCTGTAGAATGTTTATTCACAGATTCAGTCTTTTGCTTCCGCTATATTGTATATATATTATGTCTGCCCTATTTGATATGTGTTGCCATTTTATTTGTGGTTTAGAGTATATGCATTTGACCTCCTGTGTAGGTTTCTGATATGATATATATACATTTGCCGCGTCCCGGGGTTGGCCGCCCTGGGGCGTGACAAAAGTTGGTATCAGAGCCTGGTCCTGTCAGAGCCAATGGTCTTCTTTCGTAGAGATGAGTCCTAGGATTTTGATGTGAGTATTCTGATCCTAGTGTCTGGTTTTCTTAGGGTGCTGATATGCCTCCTCGCAGAGGACGGCGAGGACGAGGTCCCTCTCGGTCTTTGGAGGTTTCTGGACCTACCAGAGACGAGGATGCTACCGGAGAGCCCTTGACGCAGGAGCCTCCTGCTTGGGAGCGTGCTTTCGCTCGGTTGGCTGATTTGGTGGAGACACAGACGCGGATGATTGCAGAGCAGGCTAGGGAGATTCAGGAGCTGAGGGCGACCCGCGAGGCAGTTCCGCAGGTCCCCTTGGCGGCAGATCCGCCTGTGGTACCTGATGTACCCCCAGTTCCTGTGGCAGTTCCGGCAGTTGGAGTTGAGGATCCCCTGCAGAGGGAGGAGGAGCTAGAGGCGGCAGCGCGGGTGCAGCAGAGCGGCCTCAACGCCTTTCTGAAGCTCCATCCTCCCGAGTTTCATGGGCAGTCGGCAGATCCCCTTGCGCCAGAGCGTTGGTTGAGGGAGGTGGATGTGATCTTCGCGGCCATGCTTTGCACCGATCGCCAGCGAGTCGCTCTGGCCACCTTTATGTTGAAGGGTGACGCCGCCGACTGGTGGGCTACCCGAGTGGTGGACATTCCAGAGGGAGTGGAGCGGCTCACATGGGCGGGTTTCCGGAGGTACTTCTTGGATGAGTACTTCCCGTTCTCGGCGCGGCAGCTAGTGGACATAGTGCCCTGAGTCAGCTGCTCAAACTCCTGCATCACCATCTGTCTCGTCGAGAAGGGGAAATACTCCTCCAAGAAATATCTCCTGAATCCCGCCCACGTGAGCTGCTCCAATCCCTCTGGAATGTCAACTGATCTAGTAGCCCACCACTCGGCGGCGCTACCCTTCAGCATAAAAGCGGCCAGGGAGACTCGCTGGCGGTCTGTGCAAAGCATCGTCGAGAAGATGGTATTAACCTCCATCAACCACCTCTCTGGAGCAAGGGGGTCCTCCGTCTGACCCCGGAACTCGGGAGGATGGAGCTTCAAAAAGCCTGAGAGGCCACTCTGCTGCACTCTCGCTGCAGCCTCTAGCCCTGCCTCCCTCTCCTGAGGATCCTGAACTCTGACCGCCAGAATAGCCATAGGGACTGGGGGCACATCGGGAACCGCAGGTGGATCCGCCACCAGAGGAACCTGCGGAACTGCCTCGCGGGCCGCCCGCAGCTCATGTATCTCCCGTGCCTGATCTGCCAACACCCTCGTCTGGGTCTCTACCAAATCTTCTAGCCGCGCAAACGCGCGCTCCCAGGCAGCAGGCTCCTGCGCTGATCCTGGCCTCACGCTTGAGGACTCACCAATAGCATCCTCGACTCTGGCAGGTCCGGAGACCTCCAAGGGTTGAGAGGGACCACGTCCGCGCCGTCCTCTGCGAGGAGGCATATCAGCAACCTAAGAAAACCAGACACTAGGATCAGAATACGCATATAGAAATCATAGGACTCATCTCTATGAAAAAGAAGACATTTGGCTCTGACAGGACCAGGTTCTGATACCAACTTTTGTCACGCCCCAGGGCGGCCGTCACCGTGACGCGGCAAGTGTATATATGATATCAGTAAACAGGAAAGCAATAACATACTCACACAACAACTAAAATGACAACACAGATAAAGCAGGGCTGACATAATATATACACCAAATGCGGAAGCTAAAAAGACTGAATCTGTAATCAAAATATACTACAGACTCGATACATAATCATATGTCTTGTGGGAGCCAACATGTCCATATATATACACAAATAAAATCCATACAACATCCAACTAGGTGCCTAAGCACAGAGATATATACATACAACTGAGAGAAGGGTGCTGATGGCCTCAAAACTCGAGGGACGTGGCGCTACTCCGCTACTGGTGTAGTCGCTCGAGACGCTCCTCCGCCAAGTCCTCCTCAGTGCTCACTGAAAAAGATTTGATGCGAGGGGTGACCCACACGCTCAGTGAATAGCACAACCCATGCATACAGTCATATTAACCACATTCAAATCAAGTCATAAGCCCCAAAGCGGCATAAACAACACAAATCCGGGGGTTCGTCACATCGCCGAATCGCCATACCCTCACCCTCACCCTCACCCTCACCCTCAATAGGTGACCTAGGATGTTGGGACTTAATGGGCGGATAATCATCCATACACAATCCTGTGGGTCGTCGCATCGCCGGCCCACCATACCCTCACCCTCACCTCTCAACAGGTGACCTAGGCTCTTGGGACTGACTAGGCTGTTGGTCACCCTCGGTCCACCGATAGTCTCTCCCCACTCCGTAGGTCGTTTGGCCACTCCCACGTTCGGCGCAGTCCTTCTACCAGATCAGGAGGCGCCTACTGATGGAAGCCCCTGCACGGGACAACCTTTCCAACGCCGGGGTAGTCTCTACACGGATCCAACGGAGGAAACAGAACAGCCTATCCATCGCATATGATCCACTCGGATCCGCTGACAGCACATCTCTACAACTCTAATGTCTTGAATTCCTCAGAATTCCACCAGCGCGCATAACCAGGATGCGGGGAAATAAATAAGACATAAAAAGGGGAAAAGAGACCTTGGGAGGGTAACCTGAGGTCCCGATGTAGGACATCCGACAACCAAACAAGGAACACGGAGTACCCTAACCTGGGTCTCAATGTTAACCTCGCAAGGCCCCCTTATATTCCCAAGGCATGCTATCAATATTAAAGCTTGCATTTAATTAAATAAATCAAACTAATAGGACGCATGCACAGGTCGGGCTTTCCTAGCATGATAACGGGGTGACATGATACACGGCTCATGCACAAATCCTAAGGGTGTAAGTCCCTAACATACAAGTCTAGGGTGACATGCATTCTACACACACACATCATGCTTACATGGATTTCAAAACAACAGTTAATACTAACTATGTGCCCCAGGGGAGGACGGTACACGCTCCAAGGCATGTAGCGCCTCCCAAACTGGGTTGGGTTGTCCCACTCACCGGAAGTCGGGTCGACGCGCGACCGTCCGTCGAGATCTGCAAGACAGGATATCAACTGGTGAGTATAAATCCACAAACACAACAAGAACGCTTAAAATACACAAAACCCACAACCAAACACCCAACACTCGGACAAACGTGCATACGACCCGCACGCACGCTAGCCCGAGCACTCCGGCAACCACCCGCATGGCCACCCGACCGCTCGGGTGCACCGCCGCACCTCAGCCCACGCACCCCGCGCCCCGCCGGGCCCCCTGCCCGCCACCTGAACACGCCGCCGCACCACCCGGGGCACCGCGCGTCCACCGCGCCAAGCCGCAGCAGCCCGCGCGCGCCCCGCACGCCTCGTGCCGGCCCGCGAGCACCCCGCACGCCCCCTGCGCGCACCCCGCGCGCACCTCCGCCACCTCGCCGCGCCCCGCGCGCACCACAGCCGCCTCGCCGCGCCCACAGCCGCCTCGCCGTGCCCCACGCGCGCACCTTGCACGCCCTCCCGCGGGCACTGCCCTCGGCCATCACCCCCAGCACCCGCACGCCCAGCACCGCCAACCCGTCCAGCGCGCCCAGCACGCACTCCGCGCGCATCGCCGCTCGCATCCCTCCCCACACCAGCCGCTCGACCAGCCCCTGCACGCACAGCTCGCCACCAGCTCCTCGCGCACAGCTGCTCGACCAGCACCTCGCGCACAGCACCGAGCACACCCAGCACGACCAGCACGCACGCCCGCGCGCACGCCCGCGCGCCCAGCCTGCGCGCTGCCTGCTGCTGCCGCTGCTGCCTGCTGCCCGGAACAGACCCCCATTGCCCGAGTACCTCCTCCCCCACCCAATGGCCTCCGACGGCCTCCGACCGCCCCCAACCACCTCCGACGACCTCCCACAGCCGCCGACCACCTCCCAAACACAAAAACCCCCTCCTATCAAGCATCTAAGCATGAAAAAGAGGGAAAGAAAGCTTACCAAGGGGGAGGAAGAGGTGACCGGGTGCTCTCCGCGCACCGAAACCTTTCTCAAAGGCCCTCCTACGCCCCGATCTATCTCGGCCTTCGAAACGGCCCAAAACAAAGGAGAAAGAGGGGAGGACGGAGAGGCTAGACTCGCCGGAATCGGAATTTGAAGGCACCGGGGTGTATATCGGGACCCGTTCTACACTTCTTAGGTTTTAGGTTTTTGGTTTTGAGGGGTCTAAGGCCTTCAAAAGGGAGAAAAATGAGAGAGAGGAGAGAGGGAATGATTGGTAGGGATGATGAATAGTGCCCCTCTAAATTAGATCCCACCTTTATATAGTGAGCGACTTAAAAACCCAGATACGCCCCGGAACTGTGAAATTTCAGAAACGTTGCCGGAATTCGATGAAATTTTCATGAGTGGCTTAAAATGGTGCCAGGACACATAATATGCAGTTAGATTTTCAATCGGACTCCTCTAGCTCAGGACGACAGCTAACAGTCCAAAATTATGCGGTTCCGATCGAAAAATGCAAAAATTTTAAAAACTGCTAAAATGCTCCAATGGTTACCAACAGGCCAAAAAGTGACACATATATAACAAAAAGAGACCTTGGGAGGGCAACCTAAGGTCCCGATATAGGACATCCCGCCAATCAAACAAGGAACACGGAGTACCCTAGCCCGGGTCTCAATGTTTACCTCGCAAGGCCCCCTTATATTCCCCCAAGGCATGCTAAAATATCTTAAGTTTGCATTTAATTAAATAAATCAAACTAATAGGACGCATGCATAGGTCGGGGCTTTCCTAGCATGATTACAAGGTGACAGGATGCACGGCTCTTACACATATCCTAAGGGTGCAAGTCCCTAACATACAAGTCTAGGGTGGCATGCATTCTACACACTAATCATGCTTGCATGGATTACATATATCAAGTCAATATTAACTATGTGCCCCAGGGGAGGACGGTACACGCCCAAGTGCATGTAGCGCCTCCCAACTGGGTTGGGTTGTCCCACTCACCGGTAACCGGGTCGTCGCGCGATCGTCCGTCAAGATCTGCAAGATAGGGTAATCAACCCAGTGAGTAAAATACACAAATACCACAAAATACTAAAAAATACACAAATAAATACCCAACACTCGGGCAAACGTGCATACGGCCCGTACGCACGTTAGCCCGAGCACTCCGACTCACTCCCGAACCCTCGGCAACCACCCGCACGGCCACCCACCTACAGATGCACCGCCACGCCTTAGCCCGCGCACCCAGGCGCACCGCGGGGCCCCTGCCCCCACGCCTGGACCTGCCGCCGAGCCACCTGGGTGCACCGCGCGCCCACTGCGCCCCATCGCAGCAGCCCGTGCGCACACCGCACGCCCCGCGCACCCAGTGCCTCGCCCCGCGCGCACTCCGCGTGCACCTCCGCTGCCCTCTCCTCGCTCCGCGCGCACCACCAGCTCGCCTAGCACTCCATCGACTCACCGCGCGCGCACAGCGCGCCTGCACCTCTGCGCAGCGCTCCGCGCGCACGCCCCCGCACGGTGCCCTGCACGCAGCGCCCCATCGCCCACGACCAGCGCCCAGCACACCCGCGCCCAGCGCCCAGCACCCGCGCCCAACACACGCCCCCAGCACGCCCTCCAGCTCCACCCGAGCGCACGCCCGCGCGCACGCCCGGTCGCACGCACGCGCGCGCCCTGTCAGCTGCTCCGCCTGCTGCGCTTGTGCTGCCTGTGCTGCCATCCTGCCGGGGACAGACAACCACCCTGCCCGAGCCACCCCACCTCCTCTCTCCGGCCACCCATGGCCTCCAACAGCCACCAATCACCCCCCACAGCCACCAACACCCAAACCCACCTTCCTAACAAGCATCTAAGCAAGAAAAGGAAGGAAAGAGAGCTTACCAAAGGAAGGAGAGGGAAGGAAGGGAACCGGAAGCTCTTCATGCACCGAAACGCCTCCCCAAAGCCTTCCACCACCAAGATCTCCTCCTAGCCAAGAAAGGGCCAAAATCTGAGGAGAAGAGAGGGGGTAAGAGGGGGCTAAACACCTCGGAATTCGAATCCGAAACTACCGGTAGATAGATCGGGACCGGATCTAACCTTTCTATGTTTTGAGTTTTAAGGTTCAAGCACCCTAGGTGGCTCAAATCTAAGAAAAAGAGAGAGGGGGAGAGAGAAATCTATTTTGAGAAGATGATGAATAGTGAAGGGCACTTTTTAGATCCCACTTAAATAAGTCAACACACTTAAGTTAGTGTTAACCTTGTGTTAAGGCTTGATTAATTAGGTTAAGTGTGTCTTAAGTGGGATTTGACTTGGGTCAACCCAACCACAAAAAAACAAAAAGGGTTGACCAAGTCATGGGCCCACTTTGACCGAGTCAACTCTCCCAATGACTTCTCGCTCGGTCAAAACCCGGATACGCAGCGGAACTGTGAAATTCTGAAACGTACCAGAATTCGATGAAATTTTCGTGAGTGGCTTAAAATGGCACCAGGACACATAATATGCAGTTAGATTTTCAATCAGAGTCCTCAAACATAGGACGATAGCTAACAGTCCAAAATTTTGCGGTTCCGATCGAAAAACGAAAAAACTAAAAAAAAAAACTGCCAAAATGCTCCAATGGTTACCAGCAGGCAAAAAGTGACACATATATAACACCCGGAGGATGACTCTTGGGACTTTTGGGGAGAGACCATACCGTTGGTCGAAGAGACACGGAATTACTGGTCTACACAACACTACTGGATCATCTACATCGAGATAACTACTCAACAATGTCTTTGAACATCGACACGTAATTGAACCCAACAACTATGGGAACGGACGAAAAACGAATGGGTCACGTGGCGATGTGACTTTACTTCATCCTCACCCTCACCCCTAAGGGTGACACAGGACTGTTGGAAGAAAATCTTTTGTTCTACACCCTTCGTCATCCGGTAGCCCTCTCCTGAGTAGCCTCTACCTGGTATACTCCAATGATCAGTACATCTACGAACGCACCGGTAGTACCTACAGGTGGGAGTCCTCTGTCAGGACAGCTTTAACGTCGGGTAGCTTCAACGCGGATCCGAAGAAGGGGAGAACGATTCCAAGCTTGCAAAGATCATCCGGTAGCACTCTCCCGCGTAGCCTCTACCTGTCGGCCTTCCACGATCAGTACATCAGCTAGATGAGTACCGCGATATGCATCAGTAGCACCTACAAGTGGTGGCACCTAAACAGGATAGCTTCGACGCTGGGGTGTTCGACGCACGACGGTGTCGGGAGGAAGCACCCCACGTTCGCAAAGCGAACCCTATGGGAAAGTCAACTACGCTCGATAATCACATATCAATGATAACTAATACTCTTGGTGTCACGCCCCAGGCGTCCCCGAGACGTGGCAATAATAATAGTAATATCAGCTATCAATACCTGAGGTCAATAAGGACACCAACAACAATACACAAGGCTGCAAAGCAAGATAATGATAACTGTCTGAAAAGCGGAAGCATAATATATAACAATGTCTGTAAATCAAAAACATTATTACAGACCCGAATACACAATCAATGTCCTGTGGAAGCCAAGTCTAGACCAAAAAAAAAATACAACCTGTGCCACATGCACGATTTACAAAGCATAAAATGACTCTAGGAATGCTGACAGCCTCGCACACGCCACCGGCCGGCAGAACGCTCCACGCCCATAAGACCATGCCACAGGAAGCTCCAGCTCCACGCCCAACACTGCCCCTGAAAAGAAATAGTATGCGAGGGGTGAGCTACAAGCTCAGTGAGTGGCTGGAAACCAATCACCATTCTACAGATCAATACAATAATCAGTTCCCTTTTTAAAGGAAAAACATGGGTAGAAACCCAAGGATAACAGGGTCACGCGGCGGCGCGACCAACCTCACCCCCACCCTCACTCCCGAAGGGAGTCTTTTGGGACTTATGGGGAGAGACCATACCGGTCGAAGAGACCCAGATTTACTGGTCTAGGGACCATGCCGCCGGAGGGACCATGCCGTCGGTCGAAGAGACCCGGATTTACTAGTCCAGGGACCATGCCGTCGGTCGAAGAGACCCGGATTTACTGGTCCAGAGACCATGCCGTCGGTCGAAGAGACCCGGACTTACTGGTCTACTCAACACTACTGGATCATCTACATCTAGATAATCGCCCATCGATGTCCTTCAACATCCATCACGAGACCGGACCCAACATCTATGGGAACGGTCGAACAACGAATGGGTCACGAGGCGACGCGTCTTCGCCTCATCCACACCCTCACTCCCGAAAGGAGACATTTTGGGACTTTGGGAGAGACTTAGACTGCTCTACACCCCTGGTCCACCGGTAGCCTCTCCCCGCTCCGTAGCTTACCTGGTCTACTCCCACGATTCAGCACAGTCCGAAACCAAATCAGGAGGTGCCTACTGATGGGAGCCCTCTGTCAGGATAGCCTGTCTAACGCCGGGGATGTACTACACGGATCAACGAAGGGGAGAACAATTCCCACGCCCGCGACATCATTCAATAACCCTCTCTCGGGTAGTATCTACAACCCGATCTCCTCAACTTACCACTCTCGATACTCGCTCACCGAGATATCACACACATGCATAACAGCAACCAACACACTCATATTAACCTCAAAGTAGTCATAGTCCCTAAACGGGAGTAACTACACACTCAGTGGGTCGTTACATCGCCGACCCACCACACCTCACCCTCACCCTCGAAGGGGTGACATGGTCTTTTGGGACTGACTAGGCTGTTAATCACCCTCGGTCCACCGATAGTCCCTCCTCCACTCCGTAGCTCGCCTGGTCTACTCCCACGATTCAGCACAGTCCGAAACCAAATCAGGAGGTGCCTACTGATGGGAACCCTCTGTCAGGACGGCCTGTCTAACGCTGAGGAGTCCCTACACGGATCCAACGAAGGGGAGAAAACAGCCTACCCACACGGATATGATCCTCTTGGATCCGTCGACAACGCTTCCTAACATTTCTAATGTCATGAATTCACAAGAATTCCTCCAGGGCGCATAACCAAGATGCGGGGAGACATATATTATAACAACAGGGTTATAATATTCTCTAAGGCATGCTTGCAACTATATACTCACATAATCCCCTACGATGCGGGGAGATATATATCATAACCACAAGGTTACAATATTCTCTAAGGCATGCTCACATTTTGATTTAATTAGATTAAACTAGATGGGAACATGCATAGCCCGGGGCTTGGTGTCTAAGCATGCATAGGCCACCATACATGATATAAGGGTGCACATTCCTAGCATACAAAGCCTAAGGTGGCATGGATACAACATAATGATCATGCATAGCATAGATTCAAGGCTTTTAAGTACAGGACATGATGTCCAGGCATGTACGGGCGTCTATACATGATACATGGATGTATATCCCTAGCATGCAAAACATCTACAAATTAGTTAGGGGGCCCCATCGATGCGCGACGCGCTTCTACGCAGGTCGAGCGCATCCCTAGAGAGAGGGGGGGGGGATTGGAATCAAACCACTCACCTTACGATCCGGGACCTCGCGCATCCCATCCAATGAGATTTGCAAGGTAGGGCATCCAACTGGTGAGAAACAACACAATTTACACATAGAAAACATTAGAAATACCCAATACTCGGACAAGCATGCATACGGACTCGCACGCATGCCAGCACGTACGTACGCACGCGAGTCCGAGTGCCCCGACACCTACCCGAACCCTTGGGCAGCCACACGCATGGCCCCCCGCACACGCACGCACGCACCCCAGCACCCTCGGCGCACTGCCGCGCGCCTGCCCGCGCGCCCAGACTCGCTGCCGCACGCGCGCCTCTGCGCGCACTGCACATCCAGCCCGCGCCCTCGCGTAGCACCCCGCGCATGCCCCAGCACACGCACGCACGCGCACTTGTTCCCAGCCCCGCGCCCAGGCACATGCCCAGGTGCCCTCCTCGCCCGCGCGCACGCTCGTGCGCACGCCCGCGCGCGCTCCCACTCACACCCCCGCCTGCGCCTGCACCCGCGCGCACCCGCGCGCACTCCCGCACGCACCCGCGCACCCACGCGCACGCGCCCACGCGCGTCTGCTCGCCCGCCAGCGCCCGCCTGCGCGCGCCTGAGCGCGCGTCTGCCCATCCTAACCTCTTTTTAACCCTTCCCAACCCCTCACACACACCCTAACCCATCTACCTAGCATGCATGACTTTCCCACAACCCCTTAAGCCCTAAAAACCAAGAAAATAAGGGGGAGGAGTTCACCTTTGAGGGGGAACAAAAGGGGGAGGTTCGGGGGCCCTCGACGCACCCGCGACCACCTCAACCGCCACCACCACCACCCCTCAGCCTCCTCCTCAGTCTCCTCTTCAGCTGAAAATCAGGGGGGGAAATCCATGCAAAGAGAGCTTGAAAGAAAGGGGAACATCAACAACAACAAAACCTACACAAAGATTCACTTGCACCTCCTCCTCCACCATCTCTTCTCTTTGTGTCATTTAATCAAACCCAAGGGGGGGGGGGTGTGTTTGCAAGAGAGAAAGAGAGACAAATGAGGTTGTCGTGGGATTTTGGGAGGGGAGAGAGAGAGGAGAAGATATTTTATCAAAATATCTTAAGGAGGAATGACTAAGTTGCCCTTTGACTAGAAACTCTGCGCAAGCTTCACGGGAACAGCCATTACTTCCTCGATATAGCTCCGAATTGCAAATTTCCAAGACCGTTGGAAATCTAAGAAGATTATCTACAACTTTCATGTTTATGCCAAGATCAAATAATCTCTCCAGCTATTCCGAAATTAGAGCTAAACATCGAGCAGGGCTGCTGCCAGAATTTCCATCCCTGGGGTATACTTGGAAAAATACCCATAACTTTTACTACAAGAATCCAGTTGATCTAATTCCACTTCTGTGCGAAAGCTAACTCAAAACTAGACATCTCATAATAAAATCATATTTAAATCTCTTCATCTTGGATTTTAACAAAATCAAATCCAAATACCAAAACAGGAATACATAACTTAGAAGAAAAAAAATTATGTACCCTAATTTTTCAAACAGAGCGCTCCAAATGACACAGGCACAACACTTGGACTCCCACACGAGTGCATCGCTCAGACGCGAGGGGTTACCTCTGATCTCACGCAGAAATAAGCCCAAGGCATATGACCCAACAAGCGGTTCATATACGCGCCTACACGGGTAGGCCTAACTTAATGCCAAAGCTACCAATAATAAGCATACAAGCGTGCAAGCATATAAGCATACCTCATACAAGCATATAAGTATACAAGGTATACCCTAAAATGCGTTGGATATCACCAACTTAAATGGGAAGGGTCAAGCGCGATCTCGCGCACTAACAGGTGCATGCCAATTGAACCTGAGTCGAGTAGAAAATCGCATCTACTTACTCAGTTCGTACAAAGGGAGAGGGCGAGAGAGAGCTCATCATCTCTTGAAGTTGGTCATAGCTTTGCCCCATTATCATGGGCGCAAAACTACACCACGCCCTTGAGTCTTATCGCAAGGGAATATTAGGCATGTGCCCGTTATTAACCCAGACTTAATCATGCTGGATATTCCAATTAATATGGTAGCATTTCTCATTGGGACTACCTAAGGCATGCCATATTCTATACATTCATAAAAACACATCACACATGCCCATACATGAAAGGCGCAAGCATACATAATAATTCACACATGATTATGATACATGGGCAAGTATATGGTAGAAAAGGGGGTTCTATGCAATATACGAGCTATACAATCCTAGCATGCAAATATCAAGCATATTTAGGGTGCAAAGAAGCCCCATGGATGCGCGATGCACGACTACGTGCATCGAGCGCATCCCAAAGGGTTGGATCGAACCACTCACCGCAACCCGGGTCATCGCGCATCACGAGGCAGCACGCGAGCAGGGCAAGCGGGGCAGCACGCATGCAGGGGGAGGCACGCACACGCGGGGCAGCATGCACAGGCAGGGTAAGGCGCACTGGGCACAGTCGCTGGGAACGTCGCAGGATGCACTGGGCAAAGTCGCTGGGCGCGCTGGGCACAGTCGCATGGAATGTCGCAGGACGCACTGGGCATAAGCGTAGGACGCGCTGGGCACAGACGCGGGGCACGCCACAGAGCACAGACGCAGGTGCTGGCAGGGCAGCAGGCAGGGCATGCTGGGCACGCTGAGCACAGCCGCTGGGCATGGGTGCTGGTGCTGGCAGGGCAGCAGACAGAGCATGCTGGCCACAGGCAGGAAACACAGGGCAGCTTTCACACGGGCACGCCGACACCCCTACACCCAAACAACCAAGGACACACAAACCAAAACACAAACACTTAGCATGCACCACCTCCCAACACACCCAAATGTGCTGAAAAACCAGAAAAAAGAAGAGGGAAAGCTTACCAAGAGAAGGGGAAAGGGAAGGGGGAGGTGTGGGAGCTCGCAAGCACGCCCATGACCACCTCGACCACCACCACCACTACCACCACTTCAGCCTTCATTCCTCTTCTTCTTGCTGAACTAGAGGGGAGGGTGGATCCATGGATAACATTGGGGGGGGGGGGGGGAGCAATAGGAGGAGGAGAGGGAAGAGACAACAACAATGGCACACACCTTCTCTTCTTTGCTCTTCCAAGCACTTCTTCATCATCTTCCCCTTCTAAAACTCTACCAAACACACTCAAGAGGGCTGGACCAAAGAGAGTGAGAGAGGAGACATTTGGGGGGGAGGACATTATATAGCCAAAGTGGGGTTCAAAGGACAAAATCGTCCATGACCCGAAATTCTGTACATGCTTCACTCGAACAGTCATAACTTCCTCAATATAGCTCCGATTTGCACAATTCAAAATCCACTGGAAAGCTAAGAAGATTATCTACAACTTTCATGGCTGTGCTCAGATTAAATAACCCCTCCAGATATTTCAAAATGTGAGCTAAACATCGAACAGGGCTGCTGCCAGGATTTTCTCATCCCCGGGGTATACTTGGAAAAATACCCATAACTTTTACTACATGAATCCAGTTGATCTAATTTCACTTTTGTATGAAAGCTAACTCAAAACTGAGCATCTCATGATAAAATCATATTTAAACCTCTTCATCTTCGATATTAACAAAATTAAATCCGAATACCAATCAGAATGCATAACTTCTACAAAGATGTCAGAATGTGACACGGATTTACAAGTAGGCCAATGCCAATACTAGGAGAACAATTATACAGACAGATTTTCAATCAGAGTATTCCAAATCCTGAAGGTAGCTAAAAACCAAAATTTTAGCGACTCCGATCGAAAAAGAAAAAGTCCCTAAATGACCCAGATGTGACCAAGGTTTAACCAAAATGGCTCCAAATGACACAGGCATAACATTCTCCCCCCCCCTTAGGAAATTAGTCCTCAAAATTTAAGGAAACCATGAGGGAAGACCGAATATAGCAAGTATCGTGCATAGACCTTTTGCTCCCAAGTGGTCTATGCACCAGACTGGCGCTACCAACACACTCTAATCAAAGGAACAGTCTTAGCGTGGAGCCTCTTCTCATGTTGGTCCTTGACCTTGATCCACTGCTCCACGAACGACATATCCAGCTCGAGGATGAGGCAGTCGAACGAAATGACTGAGCAGGATCGTGGACATAACGCCTTAGCCATGAGACAAAGACGACGTCGAGGGCATGAGCCAGCTGTGGGGGAAAGGCTAGATGACGCCTTAGCCACCTGTAAGGGTGAGGGTGAGGATGAGGTGAAGACACGTCGCCGCGTGACCCATTCGTGGTTCGTCCGTTCCCATAGTTGTTGGGTCCGGTTGCGTATCGATGTTCAAAGACATCGTTGGGCAGTTATCTCGATGTAGATGATCCAGTAGTGTTGTGTAGACTAGTAATTCCAGGTCTCGTCGACCAACGGTATGGTCTCTCCCCAAGAGACCCAAGAGTCTCCCTCTGGGAGTGAGGGTGAGGGTGAGGTTGGTAATTCAGTAGTGTTGTGTAGACTAGTAATTCCGCGTCTCTTCGACCAATGGTATGGTCTCTCCCCAAAAGTCCCAAGAGTCTTCCTCCGGGAGTGAGGGTGAGGGTGAGGTTGGTCACGCCGCCGCGTGACCTTGTTATCCATTGGGTTTCTACCCATGTTTTTCCTTGAAAGGAAATTGTTGTAGTATTGAACTGTTGTATGGTGATTGGTTTCTAGCCACTCACTGAGCTTGTAGCTCACCCCTCGCATACTGTTTCTTTTCAGGGGCAGTGTTGGGCGTGGAGCTAGAGCTTCCTTATGGCATGGTCTTATGGGCGTGGAGCGTTCTTCCGGCGGGTGGCGAGTGCGAGGCTGTCAGTAGTCCTAGAGTCATTTTATGTATTGTAAATCGTGCATGTGGCACAGGTTGTATTTTATTTGGACTAGACTTGGCTCTCACAGGATAGTGATTGTGTATTCGAGTCTGTAATAATGTTTTTTGTTTACAGACATTGTTGATATCTTATGCTTCTGCTTTTCAGTCAGTTATCATTATCTTTGCTTTGCCACCTTGTGTGTTGTTGTTGGAGCCTTTGTTGACCTCAGGTATTGATAGCTGATATTTCATTATTGCCACGTCTCGGGGATGGCCGCCCTGGGGCGTGACAAAGGCTGCGCCACAACCTCAAAGTAACCCTCGCGTCTCAACCGAAAATAGTGCCGACCGGAGTGCCTTGAAGACAAACAATCGCGAAGGTGGAAACCCACGTCAAGGCGTCCAGAGACTCAATCAGTCAGATTAGGGAGGGAAGCGCGGACTTAGTCAGTCGGTCAATGATCACCTAGACGGCGTCGTGACCCGAACGTGACATTAGCGAGTCCTCAACAATCCCTGATAACCCACTCCCACGTCCACTGAGGAATCTCGATGGACTGACGCTTTCCAACGCGATGATGATTCTTGAACTTTGCCTGAGGGCATGCCATCCTGGGGAAACAAGGTCACCCATATCGCCTTTTCATCGCGCCACTAGCAATCTCAATGAAGACTACCTCAAAGTAGTCCACGGAGGCCCAATAAAACTTTTGAGATCCACGAAGGCATCCGGCGCATTCGTCAACCCCGACAGCAGTACTTAAAACTCGTAGTGCCCGAAACGGTCACGAAAGGCCATCAACGGAATGCATGACTCCCGGATCTCCAACTTGGGGTACCCTTGTGCGAAGATCAATCTAACAGAAGACACTCGCTCCCAGAGCTGGTCAAATAGATCATCAATTCACAGCAAGGGGTACCTGATCTTCAACCCTTACGGGAAGATCAAAACAACACCTCAAACAATTAAGTCCAGATTCTGCTCCTCGAGCATGGCTGGCGCTCATGATGACACTTACATGCTTGGTAATCCGCTCAACCGCACTTAATCCACAAGACACGCAATAAGGGGTCGTCGAACCTCGACAATGCCTATGCGACGTCATCTATCTGATAGGGCGGTTGAGTCCCATCACGAACGCTAGCATCGCGTCTCCTCGTTTACGACCCATGTGGGGGCAAAACGCGACAGTATCGTGAACTGTGCTCCACATGCCACCACCGACAGGTCGCCCAACTACAACCATTGGAACTCCAGCATCATGCACTCAATGGGCAGATTCATCATGGGGAGTCCACGCTCTCGACATCATCCGGTAGCACTCTCCCAGCGTGGCCTCTACCTTGTGGCCTCCCAAGCCCACTATCTCTGCCATATGGGCGTACCAACAAGCATAGTATCTGGGAGCACCTCACAGGGCTCTGGCCTCAACCGGGCAGCTACAACGCACAATGATATATCGAAGCGACTCCAGATGCCACTATGGAACCCTGTCCACAAGCGATCGCCCACCAAGCTGTAATAGGACGCACCCAATCCCGATCGTACGCATCACCACTCGCTATAGCACCTTCCAAGTGAGAGTCAATCATCACGTAGATGCTTCAAAGGTATTCCTTGACTGGGAAAAGAACCCTTGGGAGGGCACCATGAGGTCCCGATATAGGATATCCCGACAACCAAACAAGGAACACGGAGTACCCTAGCCCAGGTCTCAACGATGACCCCGCAAGGCCCCTTAATCCTGAGTAGGAAGACTGGAAGAAGACATCACCCCTTAATGAGCAATATGCCACATCCTCAAAACTTGAAACTGGCGCTGCACGCGAACTCCATGGTTACCAGCAATACCGATGCACGGGAAAGAAGCTCCATTATCGAGACGCAATCCATACTATAGAATTTGCAATCAATTCATCACTATCATACTACTAGGCTGGAATCTCCTACCCAAGCCTTAATCCCACAACAAGGGATCCAACAACTGACCCTATTCAGTCGACCCAGTCGACAACTTAAGGGTGGGTCCAGGGGTGGCCATGTCCACGTCCACGGATGCGAGGAGGCATGTCAGCAACCTAAGATAAACTTCTAAAACCAGAGTACTCGGATGACAATCCTATGACTCATCATCTATACGACTAGACTTAGGCTCTGACAGGACCAGGCTCTGATACCAACTTTTGTCACGCCCCAAGGCGGCCGTCCCTGAAATGTGGCAATATATATAGTATCAGCTATCAAGTACAAGAGGTCAACAATGACTCCAATAAATAACACACAAGCTGGCAAAGCAATGATAACTGATAACTCAACTAAAAAGGCGGAAGCATAAAATATCAATAAGTCTAAAAACCAAAAATATCATTACAGACTTGAATATACAATCAATGTCCTGTGAGAGCCAAGTCTAGTCCAAATAAAATACACCCTGTGCCACATGCACGATTTACAATACATAAAATGACTCTAGGACTGCTGACAGCCTCGCACTCGCCACCCGCCGGACAGAACGCTCCACGCACATAAGACCACGCCACAGGGAAGCTCCAGCTCCACGCCCAACACTGCCCTTGAAAAGAAACAGTATGCGAGGGGTGAGCTACAAGCTCAGTGAGTGGCTGGAAACCAATCATCAATACAACAGTTCAATGTTAAGGTAATTTCCTTTTAAGGAAAACATGGGTGGAAACCCAATGGATAACAAGGTCACGTGGCGGTGCGACCAACCTCACCCTCACCCTCACTCCTGGAGGATGACTCTTGGGACTTTTGGGGAGAGACCATACCGTTGGTCGAAGAGACGCGGAATTACTGGTCTACACAACACTACTGGATCATCTACATCGAGATAACTGCCCAACAATGTCTCTGAACATCGACACGTAACCGGACCCAACAACTATGGGAACGGACGAAAAACGAATGGGTCACGTGGCGACGTGACTTCACTTCATCCTCACCCTCACCCCTAAGGGTGACACAAGACTGTTGGAAGAAAACCTTTTGTTCTACACCCTTCGTCATCCGGTAGCCCTCTCCCGAGTAGCCTCTACCTGGTATACTCCCATGATCAGTACATCTACCGAACGCATCGGTAGTACCTACAGGTGGGAGCCCTCTGTCAGGACAGCTTTAACGTCGGGTAGCTTCAACGCGGATCCGAAGAAGGGGAGAATGGTTCCAAGCTCACAAAAATCATCCGGTAGCCCTCTCCCGCGTAGCCTCTACCTGTCGGCCTTCCACGATCAGTACATCAGCTAGATGCGTACCGCGATATGCATCAGTAGCACCTACAAGTGGTGGCACCCAAACAGGACAGCTTCGACGCTGGGGTGTTCGACGCACGACGATGTCGGGAGGAAGCACCCCACGTTCGCAAAGCGAACCCTATGGGAAAGTCAACTACGCTCGATAATCACATATCGATGATAACGAATACTCTTGGACTCCCACACGAGTGCATCGCTCAGACGCGAGGGGTTACCTCTGCTCTCACGCAGAAATAAGCCCAAGGCATATGACCCAACAAGCGGTTCATATACGCGCCTAGCACGGGTAGGCCTAACTTAATGCCAAAGCTACCGGTTTAACAAAACTGATACAACAAATGAATTCTCCTGAATTCCATTCAAGTGCATCACACGGATGCAAGGGCGATTACATCGCTCGCGCCCTAACTAATGAGGTACATCCCGACAGCGGGTCGTACCCATTCCTATTTCAGATAGACCTAATTAGTTTTAACATGCACATATATTTTATAGGAGAATTAAATCTTAGTTATGTGCATGAACCATATGCACGATCACATATCAATTAATCATAGGGATACTCCCTAACATGGATAGAAAGCATAAACAATATACATATACAACATGCATATCATGCATGGCTAAATAATAAGCATATAAGCATACCTCATACAAGCATATAAGTATACAAGGTATACCCTAAAATGCGTTGGATATCACCAACTTAAATGGGAAGGGTCAAGCGCGATCTCGCGCACTAACATGTGCATGCCAATATTCCAAACAAACCTGAGTTGAGTAGGAAATCGTATCTCCTTACTTAGTTCATACAAAGGGAGAAGGCGGAGAGAGCTCATCATCTCTTGAAGTTGGTCATAGCTTTGCCCCATTATCATGGGCGCAAAACTACACCACGCCCTCGAGTCTTATCGCAAGGGAATATTAGGCATGTGCCCGTTATTAACCCAGACTTAATCATGCTGGATATTCCAATTAATATGTAGCATTTCTCATAGGGACTACCTAAGGCATGCCATATTCTATACATTCATAAAAACACATCACACATGCCCATACATGAAGGGCGCAACCATACATAATACTTCACACATGATTATGATACATGGGCAAGTATATGGTAGAAAAGGGGGTTCTACGCAATATACGAGCTATACAATCCTAGCATGCAAATATCTAGCATATTTAGGGTGCAAAGAAGCCCCATGGATGCGCGATGCACGACTACGTGCATCGAGCGCATCCCAAAGGGTTGGATTGAACCACTCACTACAACCTGGGTCGTCGCGCATCGCGAGACAGCACGCGAGCAGGGCAAGCGGGACAGCACGCATGCAGGGGGAGGCACGCACACGCGGGGCAGCACTCGGGATGCACAGGCAGGGCAAGGCGCGCTGGGCACAATCACAGGGAACGTCGCAGGACGCACTGGGCACAGTCGCAGGGAACGTCGCAGGACGCACTGGGTACAGGCGTAGGATGCGCTGGGCACGGACGCAGGGCACGCTGCACGGCACAGACGCAGGTGCTGGCAGGGCAGCAGGCAGGGCATGCTGGGTACAGCCGCTGGGCTTGCTGGGCACAGCCGTTGGGCATGAGTGCTGGTGCTGGCAGGGCAGCAGACAGAGCATGCTGGGCACAGGCAGCACACACAGGGCAGCAGACACACGGGCACGCCGACACCCCTACACCCAAGCAACCAAGCACACACAAACCAAAACACAAACACTTAGCATGCACCACCTCCCAACACACCCAATGAGCTGAAAACCAGAAAAAAGAAGAGGGGAAAGCTTACCAAGAGAAGGGGAATGGGATGGGGGAGGTGTGGGAGCTCGCAAGCACGCCCATGACCACTTCAGCCTTCATTCCTCTTCTTCTTGCTGAACCAGAGGGGAGGGGGGATCCATGGATAACATGGGGGGGGGGAGCAATAGGAGGAGGAGAGGGAAGAGACAACAACAATGGCACACACCTTCTCTTCTTTGCTCTTCCAAGCACTTCTTCATCATCTTCCCCTTCTAAAACTCTACCAAACACACTCAAGAGGGCTGGACCAAAGAGAGTGAGAGAGGAGACATTTGGGGGGGGGGGGGGGGGGGGGAGGACATTATATAGCCAAAGTGGGGTTCAAAGGACAAAATCGTCCATGACCCAAAATTCTGTACATGCTTCACTAGAACAGCAATAACTTCCTCAATATAGCTCCGAATTGCACAATTCAAAATCCACTGGAAAGCCAAGAAGATTATCTACAACTTTCATGTTTATGCTCAGATTAAATAACCCCTCCAGCTATTTCAAAATGTGAGCTAAACATCGAACAGGGCTGCTGCCAGAATTTTCTCATCCCCGGGGTATACTTGGAAAATACCCATAACTTTTACTACATGAATCCAGTTGATCCAATTCTACTTTTGTATGAAAGCTAACTCAAAACTGAGCATCTCATGATAAAATCATATTTAAACCTCTTCATCTTCGATATTAACAAAATTAAATCCGAATACCAATCGGAATGCATAACTTCTACAAAGATGTCAGAATGCGACGCGAATTTACAGGTAGGCCAATGCCAATACCAGGAGAACAATTATGCAGACAGATTTTCAATCAGAGTACTCCAAATCCTAAAGGTAGCTAAAAACCAAAATTTTAGCAACTCCGATCGAAAAAGAAAAAGGCCCTAAATGACCCAGATGTGACCAAGGTTTAACCGAAATGGCTCCAAATGACACAGGCATAACATCCTGGGAGAGGTGGGGGGCCGTCGCCAATGAGGGCGGACCCGGGTTGACGGGTTAGTTGTTCTGGGTTAGTCTGCGGGGATACGTTGGTGGCTGTAGATGGAGGTGCAGCAGATCTCTTTTTTGTGTTCCCCGGCCCAGTGCGCCTTTTTGGTAGCCCCCTCATATCATGCGCTATGTATTTTGTTTTGTTTTGCTTCGCCTTATACTGGTCTTGTTGCTACGACATTTATATAAAATTCAGGGAAGCATCGTCTACCTATGCCTCAAAAAATAAATTGCACATTGAGTGCCCCAACTCACTGAGGTCGGGATGACTTGTATATGAATTTGATACGTAGTTTTGATGTAAAGTTTGAATGTTTAACTTCAAAATATATAAATAAATAAAAGAATAATTTTAATCATAGTCCTTTGTCCGGTCTCATTTCTAATTTCAACCCGTTGTATTTTTCTTAAATAATAGACCTAAAGTAATGAGGTAATTGATTTTATAAAATATGGAAGTATATACTCAATGAATTGTATGAACTCATTTATAGAAAATGTAAATTTTTTATAAGGAATTAAGTATAAGCCGATATTCGTTGAACAAGGATGCCTCGTCCTCCTTCGAATAAGAACGAATATTGATGAGTTAATGCAACACACCTGGCCACTGCCCCTGAAGAATTCCTCAAACATGTCCAGAATGTCCGCACACACCACATCCCAAAAGATTTGGTAGAAGCATAAACCGAACCCATCGGGCCCCGGGACCTTGTCCCCCTCAACATTGAACAACGCCCGCTTAATTTCCTCTTCCGAAAATGGGACATCCAGTGTTGGGAAGGCCTCAGGTGGGATGTGACGCAATCGGTCATCCTCCCAGTCAAGACGCAACCTCTGCCGATGGGCAAACGCTTGTTTGAAATGGGAGACGACCCTTGACCGCATCTGAATCAAATCTTCGACGTGCTCCCCTTCAAACTCCAAGCCCCATATGCAATTGACCCTCGTCCGCATGGACGCGGTCTCGTGAAAGAAATGAGTGTTGTTGTCGCAGAGTTTCAACCACAGAGCCTTAGATTTTTCGTCTTCACTCCCGCTCATCCACCGGCAACAAATCAACTAGGCGTGTCTTACTCATCTTTCTATCAGCATGGCCATCGTCCAAGAGTAAACCGAGTTCTTCCGCTATCCCTACTGTCAAACTTCTCGATACACCTCTGCTTGAGGGCCTATCAACCCACCGCAACCTCCCTGCCCCATGTTTTTAGCGTACCTGTAGGGGCTAAACATCAGGCCCACAAAATATGTTCCACGTACCGGTGTCCCGTAACCCGATTAACAAGGGCCCACGACCTGGATGGCCCACCACGGGTGGATCCGGTCCGTCGATCCCTCAATACCCAATGACCGAGCATCAACTCAAGTCAGTATTTTTATAATTTAATTTTGAATTAAAGATCATCAACTGTTGATTCTCTATATCTCCACAAATATATTGAAATCTAGAGCTATCATTTAATTGATTCTCTAAGATCACAACAAAGTATCTTAGATTTAAAATAAATCATCAATTGATTCACAAAATCCCAATAAATTATGTGTATTTAGCAAGAGATAATGGTAACAGATTCTGCAAATCCCTAATATAACACATAACCAATTCCTTGGAAAAGGGATCTCCTCCCATCCATCTAATGGAAGAAGAATCCACCATTGATTCTATGGCATCCATGATAGTACTATAAAATAGGGAACCAGTTCTCTCTACCGAGGTAGGTGAAATTCTTTTTTTCAACAACCCTAAATTGTGCACTTGACTTACTTGAGTGTCAGAGGGTCTTCCGTAGGTCACCCCCAACCCTGTTTCCGACGATGCTCAAGGTGGAGAATCGCCGGCGACAAAGCGGAAGCCGTCGGGAGAAGCGGAGCGAACGGATCCTGACGACCCGAACCCAGACTATCATTTTGACCCAATTTTGACCGTCCAAAGAGAAGAAAATTACTTCAAGTAATATTTTAGAATGACCACATTTGGACTTTAAAAGAAAACATCTTTAGAAGGAGACAAGAAAGAAAACCTGGCCTAACACTTGGAAAATTTAAAACACCAAAAATTGTCACCCCCCAGGGCGGCCGTCCCCGAGATGTGGCAATATAAATAATATCAGTTATTAATATCTGAAGTCAACAAAGACTCCATCAACAACATATAAGGTGGCAAGGCAAAGATAAATGATAGCTAAATGAAAAGCGGAAGCATAAAATACTAACTATGTCTGTAAACTAAAATATTATTACAGACCCGAATACACAATCACTGTCCTGTGAGAGCCAAGTCTAGTCCAAATAAAATACAACCAGTGCAACATGCACGATTAACAATACATCAATGACACTAGTACTACTGACAGCCTCGCACTCGCCAACCACCAGACGGGACGCTCCACGCACGCAAGACCACGCCACAGGGAAGCTCTAGCTCTACGCCCAACATCGCCCATGTGAAAGAAACAGTACGCGAGGGGTGAGCTACAAGCTCAGTGAGTGGCAAAAAGCCAAGCACCTACACAACAATTCAACACTAAGGCAAATTCCTTCCAAGGAAAAATATGGGTGAAAACCTAATGGATAGCAAGGTCATGCGGCGGTGCAACCAACCTCACCCTCACTCCCGGAGAAAGGCTCTTGGGACTCTTGGGGAGAGACCATACCGTTTGTCAAAGAGACACATATTATTGGTCCACACAACACTACTGGATTATCTACATCGAGATAACTACCCAACAAGTCTAATAGCTACGAGGTAGAGATACACTGCGGTACCTCAAGCGTTAGACATAACATAGTACAACAAGTCCTTCCGCTATGAGGTAGGGATACACTACGATTCCTCAAGCGTTAGGCGTAATATACCTAGAGTATACTCGACGGGTATAAGAGTCACGTAACCACGTGACTCCCAACTCATCCTCACCCTAGCCCCCGAAGGGGTGACCCTAGGGACTTTTGGGATAAATCATTTTGTTCTACACCCTTCATCAGCCGGTAACCCTCTCCTGAGTTGCCTCTACCTGGTATACTCCCATGATCAGTACATCTACCAAACGCATCAATAGTACCTACAGGTGGGAGCTCTCTGTTAGGACAACTTCAACGCCGGGCAACTTCAACACGGACGATATTTGGAGGAAAGATTCCTTGTTTGCAATGCGAACCCAATGGAAACACGACTACTCTCGATAATCGCCTACCGATGCTAACGAATACACCTGAACTCCCACACGGATGCGTCGCTCAGGCGTAGGGAGTTACCTTGGCTCTCGTACCAAAAATAAGCCCAAGGCATGACCAGATAGGCGGTTCACACACGCGCCTAGTACGGGTAAGCCTAGCTTAAACATCATAACCACCGGTTTGAAGCACCGGTACAACAACGAATTCCCCTAAATTCTAGTCAAGTGCATCACACAGATGCAGGGTGGAGATTATATCGCTTGCGCTTTAATTAATAAGGTACAACTCGACAACGGGTCACACCCACTCCTATCGTAGATGGGCCCAATTAGTCCGACATGCACGTTAACATAATAATTGACTTTAGGGGTTTTCTTAACATGAATACACATCATAAACAACATATCATGCAACATACATACAAAGCATGGCCTAACTACACATGCATACAAGGGCATTAATCATGCAAACACACAAAGTACAACCTAACATGCGTTGGATATCACCAACTTAAAAGGGAAGGGTTAAGCGCGATCTCGCGCATCAACAGGCACATGCCAATAATCCCAAGCAAACCTAAGTCAAGTAGGAACCACATCTACTTACTCAGTTCACGCAAAAAGGGAGGGTGAAAGAGAGGGAAGGCCTCATCATCTACGGAAGCTATGGCTTTGTCCCAACAAGATGGGTGCAACAACTATACCACGCCCTCAAGTCTTATGACCAGGGAATATTAAGTATACACTAGGTTATTAACCCAGGCTTAAATTATGCTAGATATTTCAAATATAGGGGTGTAGTATTACAAGACTACCTAAGGCATGCCATATTCTAGACATCTATATAATTACAAAGAGATACATGCCCATACAAGCAAGGCGCATGCAAACATGGTAGAATACAATACATAGGCAAGTACAAGGTAGAATAGGGGGGTTCTACACAATATACGAGCTATACACTCCTAGCATGCAATATCTAACATATTAGGGGTGCCAAGATGCCTCATGGATGCGCTATGCACGACTACGTGCATTGAGTGCTTCACGAAGGGTTGGATTGAACCACTCACCTAACGACCCATTCATCGCGAGTTCCGTCAATGAAAGCTGCAAAACACAACCAATGATTCTCGCGAGTTACGTCAACGAAAGCTGCAAAACACAATCAAGCAAAATTGGTATATCTATTGCGACTAGCCCTAAATGTTGATCTCCACAGCACCAAATACACATCCAATAATTCTGAAATAAATTATACACATTATCAGACATGTTGGGATCATAATCCGAGCAGACATCATAACCTGATTTAGCTTCTATGTTCCCAAAATAAAATATTTTAAGAAACTGGTCAGTTCCCACGCGAATCTGGACAGTCCATGCAAAACAGGTTCTAACTTACAACACAAATATCATAATGACACCACATTTCATATATAATATCTAGACACATAGATGATCATATTACATGTGGACACAAGTCTCAAAATATTCCTCTAGATACCAAATTCACAAGAATCTTTACAAGCCAGAAATCTGCCTTACCTCTCTAAGCACCACCCAAGCCTCCCAACACTATCATCACTTATTCCTCAACCCAACCACTGCTGGTCCATACAAAGGAGAGCAAAACAGAGAGGGAGGAAGGGTTAGTAAGGGTGAGCAACATAACACAAGCATACACAAGTCACCCCACATACATAAACAATCCTCTCACCAAGCATCCATATTTGCTCCAACTCCAACTTATCCTTCTACTTCTTCTTCTTCTTCTTCTCCAAATCAATGACCAAAACCCTAGAACAAAATGAATGTAACCTCCCCCCCAAATAAGAATCCAAATCAACAAACTAAAACAAACCACAAAGGGAAATCAGAGGATTAAATGATCTCACCAAAACTCTCTTCAATCTCCTCTCCTCTTCTTCTCTTCCATTTTTGTTTTGTTCCAGATCTGTTGCTGGAGTCCCAGCAAAACCCCCTTTTAACTCCATTGAAAGGTGTTGAGAGGAAGGCAAAATGACAATCACGCCCCTGACTTAAAATTCTGGACATCCATTGGTAAAACAGTCATAACTTCTACAATCTAGCTTCGAATTGTGCAATGCAACATCCATTGGAAAGCCAAAAAGATTATCTACACATTTCGTACTTATGCCCAGATCAAATAACCCCTCCAGCTATTCCAAAATGTGAGCTAAACATCGAACTGGGCTGCTGCCAGACTTTTCTAATCCCCATGGTATAATGGAAAAATACCCATAACTTTTGCTACATGAATCCATATGATCCAATTCCACTTTTGTATGAAAGCTAACTCAAAACTAAACATCCCATGATAAAATCAGATATAAACTACTTCATATTGGGCATTAACAAAATTAAATCTGAATACCAATTGAACTGCATAATTTCTAGAAAGACGTCAGAATACGATGAAAATTTATAGGTAGGTCAATGCAGTACCAGAAGAACAAATATGCAGTCAGATTTTCAATTAGAGTACTCCAACTCCCGCAGGTAGCTAAAAGCTAAAATTTTAGCGACTCCGATTGAAAAATAATGCTCCAAATGACACAGGCATAATAGAAATAGGGCGGCTACTTCAAAGTAATCGGCCCCTCTCCAATGGCTAAATATAAGTAGCCGCCCACCAACTGCTACCCAGAGATAGGACATAAAGTTAACATTTAATGCTGATGATTGCGGCGGTTTCTTACGTTTAGCCGCCCCTTCTCTAACGGCTTACTACTAGTAACCGCCCCAGGCCACTGCCTGTCAAAGATTGGACATTTGGCAAGTCATCATACCGGCAGATCCTTGAAAGCAGCCACCCCTCCTTGGATGGCTAGAACCAACTAGCCGCCATTCACCTGGACAATGTCAGAAACTCAAAAATCTAATAGGGGTCAAATCAACCACCCTATTTGTTATATATGTGTCACTTTTTGGCCTGTTGGTAACCATTGGAGCATTTTAGCAGTTTTTAAAATTTTTGCATTTTTCGATCGGAACCGCATAATTTTGAACTGTTAGCTATTGTCCTGAGCTAGAGGACTCCGATTGAAAATCTAACTGCATATTATGTGTCCTGGTGCCATTTTAAGCCACTCATGAAAATTTCATCGAATTCCAGCAACGTTTCCGAAATTTCACAGTTCCGGGGCGTATCTGGGTTTTTAAGTCACTCACTATATATGTGTGGGATCTAATTTCGAAAACACTGTTCATCATCCCTACCAACCTTCCCCTCTCTCCTCTTTCTCATTTTTCTTCCATTTGAAGGCCTTAGACCTCTCAAAACCCAAAACCCAAAACCTAAGAAGTGTAGATCCCGATCTACACCCCGGTGCCTTCAAATCCCGTTTCCGGCGATCCTAGCCTCCCCATCCTCCCTCCTTTCTCCTCTGTTTTGGGCCGTTTCGAAGGCCGAGCGAGATCCGGGTGTTGGAAGGCTTTGGGGAAGGGTTTCAGTGCGCGGAGAGCACCCGGACACCCCTTCCTCACCCTTGGTAAGCTTTCTTTCCCTCTTTTTCATGCTTAGATGCTTGATAGGAGGGGGTTTTTGAGTTTGGGAGGTGGTCGGCGGCTGAGGGAGGCCGTCGGGGTGGTTGGGGGCGGTCGGAGGCCGTCGGAGGCCATTGGGTGGTGGTGGGGGGTACTCGGGCAGTGGGGGGCTCTGTTCCGGGCACCGGCAGCAGCAGCAGCAGCGCAGGCGGCGCGCAGGCTGGGCGCGCGCGGGCGTGCGCGCGGGAGTGCGCTCAGGGGAGCTGGTGGCCAGCGAGCGGGCGTGCAGGGCGTGCGTGCTGGTCGTGCAGGGCGTGCATGCTGGTCGTGCAGGGCGTGAGTGCTGGTCGCGCAGGTCTGTGTGCGAGGAGCTTTCGCGCGGATCTGGTGCGGGGAGATGTGCGAGCCGGCGATTCGCGCGGAGGGCGGTGCTGGGCGTGAGGGTGCTGGGGGTGATGGCCGGGGGCACGGCGAGGCAGTGGTGGCGCGCGCGGGGAGCGGCGAGGCGGCTGTGGTGCGCGCGGGGCACGGCGAGGTGGCGGAGGTGCGCGCGAGGTGCGCGCGGGGTGAGGCGCTGCGCGCGGGGCCGTGCGATGCTAAAAAAGGTGGGAGTGGGGGGGGGGGGCTACTAGGTCTTAGCTACCTAGGTCGAGGCGGCTGGTTTGGGCTAGTCGCCTGGTACCTGGTTCTTAGTTTTAGAAATTTGGCAGAACCTGGGTAAGAATTGGTTTAGGCTTTGGTTAGGGTTAAACTAAGTTTAACCAGGGGTTTAGAGAGGGTTTATGGAGAGTGGATTTTGGTGGGAAATAGGTTTCATTCTCCCTCAAAGGTTTCAAGTGGTGTATGTCAGTATCGTTTTTTGGAAAAGGTTCCCCCCAGGGCGTCGGGCACGACGTGCGGGTGGGCCTCCGGAAAGGGATGTTTCGTTCTGGGTTTTTTGGGGTCCCGGTTGCGTGTGTTGGGGTTCTTCGGAGGTTTGGATCCGGCGCGTGCCTTAGTAGGCTCGATCGGATCGTCTCTCGGAAGGGTGGTGGGGGTTTTGGTTTCCTGGCTGAGGCGGCTGACAGGTCCTCAGGAGGGTTCAGGGGTGGTTGTGGTCGCCACCTGCTTTCTCAAAAAGCAGGAAAAGTTGGGTCAGATTTGATTGCCTTCGTGGGGGAGTTTGTGGGGTATCCACTTTTGAGACACGGGCATGTCGTACATAGAGGTGAAAACGGGGATCCTCTTCTGCTTCGGGAACTTGGCTAAAGGAGGTTTTGGGAATTTAGGGTGTAGGTGAGGGTCGGCTAGTGGAAATTAGCCACCTGGTAGGGGACGGCTAGTTGTGGGTAGCCGCCTGGTGTCTGGCTCAATTTGGGCAGAGCCTGGGTAGGAAGTGGGTTAGGTTTTGGAAAGGGCTAAACTAGGTTTAACCTGGGTTTTGGAGAGTGGATTTGGAAAGTGGTCTGGTGTAGGAAATGAGCTTCCCTCTCTCTTTCTAGAGGTTCAAGTGGGGGAGGGTTTGTCAGTGTAGGTATGGCTTAGGAAGGAATGGGTGATTTTATGAGTGATTGATGATATATGGATATGAATTGTTGATGATATGTTTGGGAATGCCCCCAATTTATAGTAAAAAAGGGGCAGGGGAGTGTCCACTGGTTAATAGATCAAAATGGGTAATAAGGTGCTTGATTTGATCTTCCCTTAGATCTTTGTGGCCTGACAGTGTCTAGGTGAGGGGCGGCTAGTTCCTTCCTCTCCTCCTTCGGTCCTCCGGTGGTGGTTTGTGCGCGTGTGTGGGGGTTTATCGGAGGCTCAGATCCAGAAGACTGCACCTTGGTAGGCTGGGTCGGATCGTCTCTCGGAAGGGATGGGTGGTTTGGTTGTTTGTTCCTAGCTGAGGCGGCTAACGGGTCCTCAGGAGAATTCAGGGGTTGTTGTGATTGCCACCTGCTTTTCTCAAAAAGCAAGAAAAGTTTATGGTAGATTTGATCGCCTTCGTGGGGGCGTTTGTGGGGTCTCCGCTCTGAGACATGGATATACCGTACACAGAGGTTAAGACAAGGATCCTTTTCTACTTCGGGAACCTGACTATGTTATATATGTGTCACTTTTAGCCTTCTGGTAACCATTGGAGCATTCTGGCAGTTTTTGAGTTTTTTTCGTTTTTCGATCGGAACCGCTAAAATTTTGGACTGTTAGCTATCATCCTGAGTTTGAGGACTCCGATTGAAAATCTAACTGCATATTATGTGTCCTGGTGCCATTCCAAGCCACTCACGAAAATTTCATCGAATTCCGGTAACGTTTCAGAATTTCACAGTTCTGGGGCGTATCCGGGTTTTGACCGAGCGAGAAGTCATTGGGAGAGTTGACTTGGTCAACCCCTTTTGTTTTTTTGTGTGGTTGGGTTGACCCAAGTCAAAACACACTTAAAGCCTCACTAATCCTCTCTTAACCCTAATTAAACCTAGTTAGCCTAATCTAAGTGTGGGGATTATATATAAGTGAAGCTAAAATATCTTCCTCCACTATTCATCATCTTCCCCAATTGATTTTCTCTCTCTCCCTCTCTTTAAAACCTTCTTTTGACCTAGTTCTTGAGGTTGAAACCAAAAACCCAAAGAAGAGAAAGGTTAGATCTTGTCCCGATCTATCTTCCGGTGGTCTCGGATTCGAGTTCCCACATGTTTGACCCCTTCTAACGCCCTCTTTTCTCCTCTGATTTCAGCCATCTTGAGGGCTGAGGGAGATCGTGGTGGTGGTGGTCCTTGAAGAGGTGTTTCGGTGCGCGGAGAGCAACCGATCTTCCCTTCCTTCCTTTCCTTCCTAGGGTAAGGTTTCTTTCCTTCTTTTCTTGCTTAGATGCATGTTAGGAGGATGTTTTTGAGTATGGGTGGCTGTTGGTGGCGGTGGGTGGCCATTGGTGGCAGGTGAGAGGTGGTAGGGTGGCTCGGGCAGGATGGCAGGCCAGGCAGCACAGGCAGGCGGGCTGGTAGGTAGGGCGGGCAGAGCAGGCTGGCAGGGCGCGCAGGCGTGCGCGTGGGTGGAGCAGGTGCGGGTGCTGCGCGCTGGGCGCGTGCGCGGGCGTACGCGCGGGGCGCTGCGCAGAGGCGCAGTGCGGGCGTGCGCAGGGGACCGCGTGCGGATGCTGCGCGCAGGGCGCCTTGCGGGGGCGTGCGCGCGGAGCGCTGCGCAGAGGCGCAGGCGTGCTGTGCGCGCGGTGAGGCGAGCTGGTGGTGCGCGCGGGGTGCGCGCGGGGTGAGGTGCTGGGGCGTTGGGCGTGCGGGTGTGCGCGCGAGTCGCTCGCTGGGGTGCAGTGAGCGCGCGGTGCACCCGGGGGGACTCGGCAGGGTGTCCGGGCATGCGGGCTGGGCTCGGCAGTGCGTCTGGGCGCGCGGGCCGGGGCTCGACTGTGCGTCCGGGGCGGGTGGCCGTGCGTACGGCTGCCCGGGGGTTCGGGATTGAGTTGGGGTGCTCGGGCTCGCGTGCGTACGGGCCGTATGTACGTTTGCCCGAGTGTTGTGTATTTTTAGTGTATTTTTGGTGTATTTGTGTATTTTACTCACCAAGTTGATTAGCCTGTCTTGCAGATCTTGACGGACGGTCGCGCGACGACCCGGTTATCGGTGTGTGGGACAATCCAACCCAGTTGGGATGCACTATACGCACTTGGGCGTATACCGTCCTCCCCTGGGGCACCATAGTTAGTATTAACTTGGTAATTTGTAATCTATGTAAGCATGATTAGTGTGTAGAATGCATGCCACCCTAGACTTGTATGTTAGGGACTTGCACCCTTAGGATATGTGTAAGAGCCGTGCATCCTGTCACCTTGTTATCATGCTAGGAAAGCCTCGACCTATGCATGCGTCCTATTAGTTTAATTTATTAAATTAAATGCGAGCATATGTCTATTAGTATGCCTTGGGGAATATTAAGGGGGCCTTGCGAGGTTAACATTGAGACCCGGGCTAGGGTACTCCGTGTTCCTTGTTTGGTTGTCGGGATGTCCTATATCAGGACCTCAGGTTGCCCTCCCAAGGTTTCTTTTCCTCATTATATCAATATATATTCCCCGCATCTTGGTTAGCGCCTGGAGGAATTCTGAAGAATTCATGACATTAGAGTTGTTGAGATGTGTTGTTGGCGGATCCGAGTGGATCATATGCGTATGGATAGGCTGTTCTGTTCCCTTCGTTGGATCCGTGTAGAGACTGCCCCAGCGTTAGAAAGGCCGTCCCGTGAGAGGGCTCCCATCAGTAGGCACCTCCTGATTTGGGACGGACTGTGCTGAATGTGGGAGTGGCCAAGCGGCCTACGGAGTGGAGGAGAGACTATCGGTGGACCAAGGGTGACCAACAGCCTAGTCTGTCCCAATATCCTATGTCACCTATTGAGGGGTGAGGGTGAGGGTGTGGTGGGTCGGCGATGTAGCGACCCACTGGATTGTGTAAGGATGATTATCAGCCTAATAAGTCCCAATATCCTATGTCACCTATTGAGGGTGAGGGTGAGGGTGTGGTGGTTCGGCGATGTAACGACCCACCGAATTTGTGTAGTTCCTGCCACTTTGAGGCTTGTGATTTGATAAATTGTGGTTAATATAATTGTGATGCATGGTTGTGCTATTCACTGAGCGTGTGACTCACCCTCGCATAATATTTTTTCTCCAGTGATTACGGAGGCGGACTTGAAGGAGGTGCTCCCTGAGAGACTGCACCAGTAGCGGAGTAGCGCCACGTTCCGCAAGTTTTAGAGGCCATCAGCATCCTTCTTGATTGTATGTATATATTTCCGTGCTTGGCACCCAGTTTGGATTGTATTGGGATGTTTGTGTGTATATTGGCTCTCACAGGACATTTGATTATGTATCGAGTCTGTAGTATGTTTTTGGATTACAGACTCAGTCTTTTAGCTTCCGCTATCTGTGTATATATCATGTCAGCCTTGCTTTCATCTGTGTTGTCATTATAATTGTTGTTTAGAGAGTTTTATTGATCTCCTGTATAGACTGCTGATATCATGTATACACTTGCCGCGTCCCGGGGACGGCCGCCCTGGGGCGTGACAGACTAAAGGAGAATTGGGATTGAAGTGGGCTAGGGAAGGGCCGGCTAGTTGAGTTTAGCCGCCTGGTGGGGGGCAGCCAGTTGTGGTTAGCCACCTGGTGTCTGATTCAATTTGGGCAGAACCTGGGTAGGGTTTGGGTTTGGTTTTTGGCAGAGGTTTAAACTGGGTTTAACCTGGGTTTTGGAGAGTGGATTTGGAGAGTGATTTGGTGTAGGAAATGGGTTTCTCTCACTTTTCTCTCAAGGGTTTGAAGTGGTGGTGTGGCTTGATGGTTGGGAATGTGGGTGGTTGGGGGTTATTGATGGGTATTGAATGTGAATTGATTATTGATATGAATTAGTTGCCCCCCCTATTTATAGTAAAAAAGGGGTATAGGAATGTCCACTGGACAATAGATCAAAATGGGTAATAAGGTGCTTGATTTGACCTCCCATTAGATCTTTGTTCTCTAACAGTGTCCAGGCGAGGGGCGGCTAATGGTATTTAGCCGCCTAGTGAGGGGCGGCTACTCTCAGGTAGCCGCCCCCATCATAACCTGCCATACGTCCCATCTCTGACAAGCGGTGGCTTGGGTCGGTTACTAAGGATGAACCGGCTAAGATGGGGCGGCTAGAAGGGACAATCCGCCGCAATCATGCTTGCTTTATGTCCCATCCAGGAAGGCGGTTTGGGGTCGGTCAGGGGGGCGGCTAGTTGGAACTAGCCGCCTGGTATGGGGCGGCTACTCTCAAGTAGCCGCCCCTGTCCAGGCTCTTAGATTTTTCTAAGTGTTGGACTTAGGGTTTCTGGTGAGGGAGTCTTCTATTTAGATGTCCAAATGAGGTTGTCTTCCAATATTACTTGAAGTAAATTTCCTTTCTTTGGACAATCAAAATTAGGATATCTACAATTGTCCCTCATCGGACGGAGTCTTTGTGTGAAACAGAAAGACTTCGATCGATGATATGGAAAGAGACCCTTATTTTGGCCGGCCCAACCTTCAAGAAGTTTAGGACACATGACCAAATACCATTCAGGGAGGTAATTTAGGTCATCAGAGGCTGGGTTTTGACTAGAATGGTTATCTAAGGAGTGATCCAGGTGGGAGAGTGAGTAAAAGTAAGGAAGCGAGTGATCCAACCCTCGGACGGGGTTCTTAGCCATCGTGCACGGAGCAGCCCAGCGTCAGTTTCCTTGTGCCTACCGTACCCGTGCTTGGGTAGCTCAGCAAATCAAGGGGATATCGCAGACAAAAAGTAAAATAAAGTGTGTTTGATTTGGTGAATTGGATCATTCAAAAGACAAAGATTACGAAAAAGAACGAGATCTGAAGAAATTTGAACTGAACGGTACTGGAAATTGTGGTAAAACTTCAAGAGAGTTGTGTTTGATCAAGTAAAACTTGGAAATAAACCAATACATGGCTGTTTGTTTTTAGAAAACTTGGAAATAAGTGTGTTTGAGAAGCTGGCAGGGTGGGCGGCATGTTGAAATTAGCCGGCAGGTAGGGGGCGGCTAGACGCGACTAGCCGCTGGTCGTCTGGGCCCCTTATTATTGAGAAAGGGACCCTCTCTCTTCCCACGTTTTTTTTCAAAACGGTTCTTCTTCCCTCTCTTCTTCTTCTTCTCTGTTTGAAACCGAAAAACCTTGATTTCCTTGACTTTGATTAGCCCTAGATCACTCCTTTCTTCTTGATTTCGAAGCCCTAGATTCCCTTGGGGCTTTCTTTTTCGTGAAATCGGGAGAGATGACGAAGGGAAGAGGACAGCTTCGATGATGAAGCGCCTCAGGTCTTTCCGAGAGCAGAGGGGGGCTGTCTCAGGGTCCAGCTCGTCGGAGAGCGACGGGTTGGAGAGGAGGGTCGCAGAGGAGGCGACCCAAACGGCGGAAACACCGTTGGTGGCCATGGGTGGAGGTGTGGGTGCATCCTCGGGGGCTGTCCCAGGGGCAGGGGGTTGTGTGATTGGTTATACACGCAAGAGGAGGCGTGGCGACAAATCGGCGGTGGCCGAGGGAGCGGGTTTGGAGGCCGGAGATCGGCCGAGAGTGCGGTTGAGGGGGTGGGGACTGAGGGAGTTAGTGAGGAAGTGAGGGCGTCTTTGGACGCTATAGTGGGGATGTTAGAGAGGGAGGCTGGAGAGGCCAGGGCTGAGGAGGAGAGGAGGGCTTTGGGGGACTTTGAGGCTTTAGCCTCCAAAGTGGTGGGCGCGGAGGAGGGCGAGGGTGTAGGGACTGAGGCTACGGGGGCTGTGGGTGTGGACACAGGGGCCATGGGGGCCGGTGCTGAGGTCGAGGCCGAGGAGGAGGGGGATGAGGAGGGAGAGGATGACGGGATGGACGATCCCAATGAGACCGAGGCGGAGGCTTCCAGGGCTACACGAGCTGTGGTATGTCCTGATTTCTCTTTGTCTAGTCATATATTTTATATTCATACCTTGAATTTATGTGTGTGCATGCTTATGAGTGTGTGGTGTACATGTTCGTGAATTTCTAGGAGGAGGGGTCATGCATGTAGTAGGGATAATGCAATGTCATAGTATAATAACATGCTTGCATAGTGGGTTCTAGTGTAAGAGATGGTGGTGGGATTGTATGGGCATGTGAGTTTGAGGGGAGTGATAATTTTTTTTTTTGAAATAGATATGCTTTAATGTGATAGTGGCATAGAAGGCAAGTAAGCATGTGTCCATGATCATGGTGGGAGTGTTATAAGCATGCTTTATATGACAAGAAGAAAGTGTGTTTATGTAGTTTTTAAGCATGGTGAATTTTGATTCGTAGATAGACCACGGTGGGAGTGTTTATGGGGAAAAAAGAGGTGTATTCATGTTTCAAATATTTCATGCTTGCATATGTATATTTAATTCTCTAAGCATGGTTTAGAATGAAAATTTCGTTTAGGATTCTCACCTTTCGGACGTCTTCGGACTAACCCCTCTTCTTCTGTTTGTTTCAGCGGCCGAACCGTATGCGAGCCCTCTAGCATGGGACGAAGCGGTGGTATGATGCCCTGAGGCCGGAGGAGAGGAACCTGGTGGATGAAGCGAGCTTTCATTCCTTTTTTCTGATTGAGCCATTCCATGTCCACCGCTCTTATCTTGAGGCGTTGGCGGAGAGGTGGGATCCGGAGAGCTGCACATTCATCCTCCCCACTGGTGCGGTGATGTCGACGTTGGAGGACGTTCAGCGGATCACGGGCCTCCCAGTCTTGGGTGAGGCGGTGATAGTGGCTACCAGTCCAGACTACAGGGCGCTCTTCCAGGAGTTGATCAGGGATTGGGAGTACGTGGAGCGTGAGAGGACGTTGAACCGGATCCCTCTAGGACAACTTTCGAGGCAGTACGGCCTCGGTTCATTCACGCGCCGTTAGAAGGGCGAGGCCGTGGCCAGTTTTGAGAGGAGGAGGATGATGATCGAGGCTAGGGAGGCCACTACATGCCCACAGAGGGCTCGGAGGGAGTTGAGGGTGTTCTTCCTCTATTTTTTCTGTTATATATGTGTCACTTTTATCCTTCTGGTCACCATTGGAGCATTCTGGCAGTTTTACAACTTTTTCATTTTTCGATCGGAACCGCTAAAATTTTAGACTTTTAGCTATCATCCTGAGTTTGAGGACTCCGATTGAAAATCTAACTGCATATTATGTGTCCTGGTGCCATTTCAAGCCACTCACGAAAATTTCATCGAATTCTGGTAACGTTTCAGAATTTCACAGTTTCGAAGCGTATCCGGGTTTTGACCGAGCGAAAAGTCATTGGGAGACTTGACTTGGTCAAAGTTGACCCTTGACTTGGTCAATGGGTTTTGGTTTTTAGTGTGGTTGGGTTGACTAGGGTCAAATCTCACCTAAACCTAACTTAAACCTAGTTTAAACTAATTAATTTCTAAGTTAAGTGGGTGGTGAGTGTGTGAGTGAGTGTGTGAGGTGTGTGTGTGCTTTAAGTGAGGTCCACGCCCATGTATAGTTGCACTCCCCCTATTCATCTTCTTCTCCACCAAAAGCTCTCTCTCATCTCTCTTTTTCCACCATATGACCTAGTAGAGGTGGTTAAAATCAAAAACCCTAGAAGGAGAAAAGATAGGTGAGGACCCGATCTATCTTCCTATGGTCTCGGATTCGAGTTCCCTCATGTGTGACCCCCCTCTCATAGCCTCTTTTCTCCCCTGTTTTCAGCCCTTCCTTGGCTGAGTGGAGATCTTGGTGGTGGTGGTCTTGGAGGTGGCAAATCGGTGCGCGAAGACCACCCGTTTTTCCTCCCCTTCCCTTCCTCTCCTTGGGTGAGTTTCTTTCCTTCCTTTTCTTGTTTAGATGCATGTTAGGAGGTGTTTTTGGTTATGCATGGCTGTTGGGTGGTTGGAGGGGGCTGTTGGGGGCGGTTGAGGGTGTTAGGGTTGGCTCGGGTGCATGCGGGCTCACCGGCGCGCGTGCGCGCGAGCCTGCGCGCGCAGGCAGGCAGGCAGGCAGGCGAGCTGCAGTCAGGCGCACTGGGCGCGTGCTGTCGGGCTCGCTGGGCGCGTGCGGTCGGGCGAGCGGGCGTGCGCGGGGTGCTGCGCTGGGGCGCAATGCGTGCGGGTGTGCGCGCAGGGCGCTGCGCTGGGGCGCAGTGCGCGCGGGTGCATCCGGGGCTGGACGCGAGGTGCGCGCGGGCGCGAGCGTGCGTGTGCCCGAGCGTGCAGCGTGTCTGGGCGCGTGGGCTGGGGCGCGGCAGCGTGCCTTGGCGCGCGGGCAGGGGCGCTGCAGTGCGCCCGGGGCGAGGGTGTGCGTGCGTGCGTGCGCACCCGTGCGTGCGCGTGCGGGTGGCCGTGCGTATGGCTGCCGGGGGTTCGGGAGTGAGTCGGGGCACTCGGGCTCGCGTGCGTGCGGGCCGTATGCACGCTTGTCCGAGTGTTGGGTAGTTTTAGCGTATTTTTGTATGTATTGTGTATTTTACTCACTGTGTTGATTACCCTGTCTTGCAGATCTTGACGGACGGTCACGCGACGACCCGGGTATTGGTGAGTGGGACAACCCAACCCAGTTGGGAGGCGTATATGCTCTTAGGCGTGTACCGTTCTCCCCTGGGGCACCATAGTTTAATATTAACTTGTATAATATGTAATCTCTGAAGGCATGATTGTTATGTAGTATGCATGCCACCCTAGACCTTGTATGTTAGGGACTTACACCCTTAGGATATGTGTAAGAGCCATGCATCCTGATACCATATTTTCATGCTAGGAAGCCTCGACCTATGCATGTGTCCCATTTAGTTTAATTTATTTTAAATCAAATGTGAGTTATTGGTAATGAGCATGCTTAGTGAATCTTATAACCATGAGGTTATAATACAGGCTTCCCCGCATCGTAGTTATGCGCCCTGGAGAAATTCGCGGGAATCATAACATTTAAATTGTTAGGAAGATGTTGTCGGCGGATCCGATTGGATCGTATGCGTGTGGGTAGGCTGTTTCTGTTCCCTTCGTTTGATCCGTATAGAGACTGCCCCAGCGTTAGACAGGCCGTCCTGACAGAGGGCTCCCATCAGTAGGTACCTCCTGATTTGGTTTCGGGTTGTGCTGAATTGTGGGAGTAGACCAGGCGGGCTACAAAGTGGAGGAGAGACTATCGGTAGACCAAGGGTGATTAACAGCCTAGTCAGTCCCAATAGACCATGTCACCTATTGGAGGGTGAGGGTGAGGGTGTGGTGGGTCGGCGATGTTGCGACCCACTGGATTGTGTAGTTCCTGCCACTTTGAGGCTTTGAATTATTTGTGATTAATATGAATTGTGATGCCTGGGTTGTGCTATTCACTGAGCGTGTGGCTCACCCCTCGCATATTTTTTTTTCTCCAGTTATCACTGAGTCGGATCTGAAGGAGGAGCTCCCCAAGGGACTTCAGCAGTAGCGGAACAGCGCCACGTTCCGCGAGTGTTAGAGGCTATCAGCATCCCTTTTTGATTGTATGTATTATATTTTCGTGCTTGGGCACCCGTTTGTATTATATTGGATGTCATTGTATATATTGGCTCTCACAGGACAGTTGATTATGTATCGAGTCTGTAATGTGTCTTTGAATTACAGACTCAGTCTTTTAGCTTCCGCTATTTGTGTATATATCATGTCAGCCTTGCTTTTGTCTGTGTTGTCATTTTGATGTTGTTTAGAGTATGTTATTGACCCCCTGTATAGACTGCTGATATCATATATACCATTGCCGCGTCCCGGGGACGGCCGCCCTGGGGCGTGACATCTTCGACCGGGTCCTCTTCTCGACGGCCTCCGACAAGGTCTCCTCTCACTCTCTACTGCTGATGAGGGACCTAGAGGCCATGGGATGCTTTGCCTGGGGAACGGCCATGCTGGCCCACCTCTTTGTTGAGTTGTCGAAGAAGGTGAAGAGAGCCGAGGGAAAGAATCTCAACGGCTTCGCAGCGTTTCTACATGTATAATTTAGTGAAGATAGGAATGATTTGATTTAAGTTTATTAACTTCACCATACTTTGGTTTTGACTTTCTTTCTGTAGATTTTCAGGTATGAGCACTTCGCCATTGCACGTCCGACCCAGCTGGTCTTTGACCATGCCCTCCCTTGGGCTATGAGATGGGCGCCTCCAGGGGCTTCTCGCCTGCGTTGCCTCGCTCAGTTCTGGGAGGCTTTCCGTGCTTCGAAGGAATCTTTCTCTTTTCTCTTTCTCTTTTCTCTACTTGCTTCTTGCTTCTTCTCTTTGTGTTCTAAATGATGCCTTCTTTTGTAGGTTGAGCTGAATGAGTTGGAGAAGAAGCTTGAGACCGCCAATGAGCACCTCCAAGCACGGGCCGGGCAAGTAGAAGGGTTGCGGGTGCAGAGGCGACGCTTGCAGTACCAGGTTCGAGTCCTTGAGGCTCAGGTTGATGCTCTATCGAGAGCGAGAGCCGATGGCGCTTCTTCCTCCTCTGCTCCTCCTCCGTCCAGTGCCACCGATTGAGAGTTCGAGTTGGTGAACAAGCTGGGCATGGTCCGTAGCGAGCTCCTGGATACTCGGATGGAGCTTGATCAGGAGAGGGAGAGGGCTGCAAGGGTCGAGGACAAGGTGGACCAGTTGCGGTCCGAGAGAGCCTTGTGTTGTGCCTGTGTCATTTGGAGCACTCTGATTGAAAATTTGGCTACATAATTCTTTTCCTCGAAGTTATGTATTTCCAATTTGGTATTTGGATTTGATTTTGTTAAAATCCAAGATGAAGAGGTTTAAATATGATTTTATTATGAGATGTCCAGTTTTGAGTTAGCTTTCGTATAGAATGAAATTAGATCAACTGGATTCTTGTAGTAAAAATTATGGGTATTTTCCAAGTATACCCGGGGAGGGAAATTCTGGCAGCAGCCATGTTCTATGTTTAGCTCTAATTTCGGAATAGCTGGAGAGATTATTTGATCTTGGCATAAACATGAAAGTTGTAGAAAATATTCTTAGCTTTCCAACGGAATTGGAATTGTGCAATTTGGAGCTATATCGAGGAAGTTATGGCTGTTCTAGTGAAGCTTGTACAGAATTTCAAGTCAAAGGATGATTTGGTCATTTCCATCTCTCTTTAGATATTTATGTGCAACAAAAATATCTTCTTCTCTCTCTCTCTCTCCCTCACTTCCACGCCCATTTTCTTGCCTCTCTTCCCCTCTCTCAAGCCCCCCCTAGGTGTTTGTTTTAATTCCCCAAAGAGAAGGAGATGGTGAAGGAAGAAATGGTGAGGGTTTGTTCATGTGTTATTGTTTGTTGTTTGTCCTCCTCTCTCAAGCTCCCTTTTCTTGATCCTTCCCCCCTGATTTGCAACCAAGAAGGAGGCTGAGGAGAGGCTGAAGGCTGTGGTGTTGGGGGTGGCGGTTGAGGTGGTCGCGGGTGCGTCGAGGGCCCCCGAACCTCCCCCTTTCATTTCCCCTCCAAAGGTGAGCCTTTCCCCTTCTTTTCTTGATTTTTATAGCTTAGGGTTGGTTGGGAGGGTCATGCATGTTGGGTAGATGTGTTAGGGTGTGTGTGAGGGGTTGGGAAGGGTTAAAATGGGGTTAGGGTTGGCTGGGCGCGCATCGGGAGTCGTCTGCGCGCGTGCACGTGCAAGCGGGCGCGTAGACGCGCGCGGGTGCGTGCGCGCGAGCGCACAGGTGCGCGCGGAGTGGTCGCGCGGGTGCGCGGGGGTGCTGGCGCGAGCGGGGGTGCGCGCGGGAGTGCGCGAGCGTGCGCGCGCGCGGTGCAGTGCGCCTGGGCATGCGCCTGGGAGCGGGGCTGGGGGCCAGTGCGCGCGCGTGCGTGCGTGCGTGCGCGTGCGTGCGCGTGATGGGAGCGCGGGCTGGACGCACAGTGCGCCGAGGGTGCTGGGGTGCGTGCGTGCGTGCGCATTCGTGCGTGCGCGTGCGGGGGGGCATGTGTGTGGCTGCCCGAGGGTTCGGGTAGGTGTCGGGGCACTCGGACTCGCGTGCGTACGTGCGTGCTCGCATGCGTGCGAGTCCGTATGCATGCTTGTCCGAGTATTTGGGTATTTCTAATGATTTCTATGTGTAAATTGTGTTGTTACTCACCAAATTGGATGCCCCTACCTTGCAGATCTCGTCGGATGGGATGCGTGAGGTCCCGGGTTGTAAGGTGAGTGGTTCGATTCCAATCCCCCCCCCCCCCCCCTCTCTAGGGATGCGCTCGACCCGCATAGACGCGCGTCACGCATCGATGGGGCCCCCTAGCTATAGTATAAAAAACTATGCAATGCATGATTTATATGATGTAACCATGCCATATTAGACCTTCTATGCTAGGGATATGCATCCATATACATGTATAGAGGCCCATACATGCCTAGACACCATGTCCCTTGATTGGAAAGCCCCTATCTATGCATGTTTCCCATTTAGTTTAATTTATTTAAATCAAATGTGAACATATTGTTATAAGCATGCCTTAGAGAATATTATAACCTTGTTGTTATAATATATGTTTCCCCGCATCTTAGTTATGCGCCCTGGAGGAATTCTTGAGAATTCATGACATTAGTAGTGTTACAAATCGTTGTCGACGGATCCAAGAGGATCGTATCCGTGCGAGTAGGCTGTCTTCTCCTTTTGGTTGGATCCGATGTAGGGACTCCCCGGCGTTGGAAAGCTGACCTGACAGAGGGCTCCCATCTGTAGGTACCTCTGATGCGTCGGACAGTGCTGATCGTGGGAGTATACCAGGTAGAGGCTACAGAGTGTGGGAGAGGCTACCAGGTGGACCAGGGGTGGAGAGCGGTCTAGTCTGAAAAGGCCCATGTCACCCCCTTAAAGGGTGAGGATGGGGCGGGTCGGCGGTGTTACGACCCACTAACTTGTGTAGTTACTCCCGTACAGGGACTATGACTATTTTAAGGTTAATATGAGTGTGTTAAATAGATTGTTGTTATGCCTGTGTTTTGATATCTCGATAAGTGAGTATCGAGAGTAGTTGTTTTCCATTGGGTTCGCTTTGCGAACATGGGATCGTTCTCCCCTTCGTTGGATCCGATGTAGGAACTTCTCGGGTTTAGTTGTCCTGACAGAGGGCTCCCATCCGTAGGTACCACCGATGCATTCGGAAGAGTATTGATCGTGGGAGTATACCAGGTAGAGGCTACCCGGGGAAAGGGCTACTGGCGGACCAAGGGTGTAGAGCGGTGAGTTGAGGAGATCGGGTTGTAGATACTACCCGGGAGAGGGTTAACGAATGATGTTACGGGTGTGGGAATCGTTCTCCCTTCGTTGGGTGTAGAGCAATCTAAATCTCTTCCAAAAGTCCCAAGAGTCTCCCTCCAGGAGTGAGGGTAAGGATGAGGTGAAGAATATCGCCGCGTGACCCATTCGTTGTTCAACCGTTCCCATAGTTGTTGGGTCCGGTCTTGAATCGATGTTCAAGGACATCGTTGGGCGATTATCTAGATGTAGATGATCCAGTAGTGTTGTGTAGACCAGTAAATCCGGGTCTCTTCGACCGACTGTATGGTCTCTCCCCAAAACCCCAAAAGACTCCCTCCGGGAGTGAGGGTGGGGGTGAGGATGGTCGCGCCGCCGCGTGCCCCAGTTATCCATGGGTTTCCACCCATGTTTTCCTTTAAAGAAAATTGATTATGTATTGAACTGTAGTATGGTGATTGGTTTCCAACCACTCACTGAGCTTGTAGCTCACCCCTCGCATACTGTTTCTTTTCAGGGGCAGTTTTGGGCTTGGAGCTTGTAACACCTGTGCATTTTCTCTTATTTATATATTTGATTTAAATATATAAATAGGATATTTGAATTAAAATTAGTGTATTTTGTGTGTTTTTAAGTTTTGGCTCATTTAGTGTATTCTTATGGGCCCATTTTAGTTTGAAATTTTAAATACTATTTGTTAATTTTAAAAATTGTATATATTTTCTTTCAAAGATTTTCAAGATTTTAAATGGTTACAATTTTATAAAATTTTAGAGCTCAAAAGATTAAGTTTTGAGATTTCATTGTTATTGATTTTCAGGGACCTAGTTTTTGAATCTTGAATTTTTATATTATAGACTGCAGGGACCTATTTGTAAATCAGAAAAATTCAAAGGCCATTGTATAATGTTTCCACGCCTCCTTAATGATTTTCTAATCAATGTTTTTCACGCCTAAAATATGTATATCTTACATAATTGTGTTGCAATTGATATTGTATATTTGATTTGATTTGTTTTATTACATATATGATATAATAAATATAAAATTTATGATTTCCTTAGTTGTCATTTCTTATTTTGGTTATTCATATATTCTTTTTTTTTGTGCATATCCTTTCAAATCTTTCTAATAACCACTTTTTAAATTTAAATTGAAATCAAATGAGAATATTAGATTAGATAAATATGTATATATGAGAGAGAGAGGGAGAGAGAGAGAGATGTGAGGTGCCGAAGAGTTTGGGAGAGAGAGAGAGAGAGCGGAGAGAGAAAGGAGTTAGAGAGAAAAAAAAAGGTATTTAATATATTTTTTCTTTTTACCTTTTGATTTTCCTATTATTTATTAGATCCATGCTTAGGTATTTGGATTTTTGAGCTTTTAATAAAAAATAGGGTTTTGATTTATTAATTATTTTAAGAATTAAATATTTTTTTTATGTTATGGGATTTTGTGTTTTTATCAAATTAGAGTTTTGATATACATATGTTCATATTGTTAGATTCTTATATTTTTATAAAACAGGGTTTTGATCTATTATTTATTATTATTAGATCTAAGTTAGATTATTAAAATTGAATTTTCTTTAATAAAGCTAGGTTTATGATTTATACAAATCCATAAGATGATAAGTTTTATTTGTTTTCAACTTTTACTAATTAATAGTTTATTTTTATAGAGAAAAATGTATGTTTTCATGTTATTATATCAATTTTCGTTATTTTATTATTATTTTGAATTTTCTGGATATTGTCTTTTTCTGTGTTTTATCTTTTCTGGTTTTGTCTTTTAGTGTTTGGTTAGATGGTAAATAGGTTTTTATTCTTCTTCTTAGGTTCTATTATATTTTCTTTTGTATGATTTATATGAGATAAATTTAGCTCATTGGGTATAAAGATTTATACCTATTGATTATGATTAGAGAAATTAGGTCTAGGCTTGAATTATAGGTTTTAATTAATAATTTATTTGGTTCATCTAGGTTGTAAATTTTGTTGCGGGCTTCATTCTCCGGACCTAGGGTCCATTCGAGGTGAGTGGGCTTATCGATTTATTTCGTGTGAGCTTTTGCTCTATAACGTTGAATTTCATATGCCAATGATATTTATTGTGATAAATTTGCATGATTTGGATATTTTTTTCATATTGGTCAAATTGCATTTTTATTAAATAAAATTGCATGATTTAATTCATTCATTATGTCATTTAAAATAGCATGTATTATGCTATTCATGTTTCAAGAATTAATGTAATACATTTTCTAATGCTTATGTTTTTGAAATAATATTTGGATTAAGGATTATCATTTTTGATATTTTTGGAAAAATTTAGGACTAGTGGAGACAACCTAGTCCTAGGTGATTTTATTAAGATGCACATCATAGCATATTTCAGGAATAAATCCCCCCGTTGTATTTCGCCTTTGGGGAGGAAGGTCTAGGACTCGAAGAGTCCCAAGATCGGTGAGGGGTGTGGTAAAGCATTCCTTGTAGCGGCGGATTCCTTTGTTTGGAGTTTGCAGCAACCGGGGCATCCTGTGCTGGTGTTCTCGTAGTGATGGCAGCGGCGACCCATCAGCGTCTTCTAGATCCGACGTCTCCTCGAGGGAGCTTTTTGAGCGATTTAGTCGCTTGGGGCTTGGCACACCTATTTTGGGGAAACGGTTCTTCCGATTGAGAACCCGACCCGGTCATATCATTTAAACCTCATGATTTCTACAACGTGGGCCAAGGATTGGGCCACATGATTGCTTTAAAATATATATTTTTTTAAGCTCATGAATTTATATTGATTTATTAAAGGAAATTCTTGTTTTTAATATAACTTTATGTTATGTATATATATGATTGTATCATTTAACTCTCATGCTTTTTCTTGTGTGGGCCAAGGATTGGGCCATGTGCTTGCATTAAAATGTTTTTTTTTAAGTTCATGATTTTAAATCGATTTAATAAAAGATTTATTAAAAGAAATTCTGAATTTTATATAACTTATTTTTATATATAACTGTCACGTGAAGTAATTTGTCAATGGGCTTATTCACTGAGTTAATTGCTCACCCTTTTCGATATGGGCTGGTTGTTTCATAACCAGGTATCGCATATTTCGAGGATCAAATTGAAGTTTGGGCTTTTCGCATCTTTCATGAATATCTTCGGAGTGGTTCAAATGTGAATTATAGTCACGATCGACTATTTGGGTTTGTTCAGTTTAGATGGCTCCCACAGGGGTGGTTTATTGTGTATTTCCTTTTAGTATCTTGTTTCCGCAAAACTCTGATATTTTGTAAGACCATTGGTGATTTAAAACCATTGAAAATTATTTATTTTATTATCATCAGTTTTATTATAATAACATCATTTAAAAAAAAAAAGAGTGCAAATTTTGGTCTTGTATTTGGATTAAATGTAGTAGCAACTCATTTACCGTCTAATAAGTGGTTAGGTAAATGTGGGGCGTTACAGAGCTGGAGCTTTCCTGTGGCGTGGTCTTATGGGCGTGCAGCGTTCTGTTGGCGGGTGGCGAGTGCGAGGCTGTCAGCATTCCTAGAGTCATGTATGTTTTGTAATTCATGCATGAGGCACAGGTTGTATTTTCTTTGGTCTAGACTTGGCTCTCACAGGACAGTGATTGTATATTCGAGTCTGTAATAATGTTTTTGATTTACAGACACTGTTCATATATTATGCTTCCACTTTTCATGTCAGTTATCATTATCTTGCTTTGCCGCCTTGTGTATTGTTGTGGAGTCTTATTGACCTCAGGTATTCATAGCTGATATTTATTAATTTTACCACGTCTCGGGGGCGCCTTGTCACGCCCCAGGCGTCCCCGAGACGTGGCAAAATAATATCAATATCAACTATCAATACCTGAGGTCAATAAGGACACCAACAACAATACACAAGGCTGCAAAGCAAGATAATGATAACTGACTGAAAAGCGGAAGCATAATATATAACAATGTCTGTAAATCAAAAACATTATTACAGTCCCGAATACACAATCAATGTCCTGTGGAAGCCAAGTCTAGACCAAAGAAAATACAACCTGTGCCACATGCACGATTTACAAAGCATAAATGACTCTAGGAATGCTGACAGCCTCGCACACGCCACCCGCCGACAGAACGCTCCACGCCCATAAGACCACGCCACAGGAAGCTCCAGCTCCACGCCCAACACTGCCCTTGAAAAGAAATAGTATGCGAGGGGTGAGCTACAAGCTCAGTGAGTGGCTGGAAACCAATCACCATCTACAGATCAATACATAATCAGTTCCCTTTTCCAAGGAAAAACATGGGTAGAAACCCAAGGATCACAGGGTCACGCGGCGGCGCGACCAACCTCACCCCCACCCTCACTCCCGAAGGGAGTCTTTTGGGACTTATGGGGAGAGACCATACCGTCGGTCGAAGAGACCCGGATTTACTGGTCTAGGGACCATGCCGTCGGTCGAGGAGACCCGGACTTACTGGTCCAGGTACCATGCCGTCGGTCGAAGAGACCCGGATTTACTGGTCCACTCAACACTACTGGATCATCTACATCTAGATGATCGCCCAACGATGTCCTTCAACATCGATCACGAGACCGGACCCAACATCTATGGAACGGTCGAACAACGAATGGGTCACGAGGCGACGCGTCTTTGCCTCATCCACACCCTCACTCCTGAAAGGAGACATTTTGGGACTTTGGGAGAGACTTAGACTGCTCTACACCCCTAGTCCACTGGGAGCCTCTCCCCTCTCCGTAGCTTATCTGGTCTACTCCCACGATTCAGCACAGTCCGAAACCAAATCAGGAGGTGTCTACTGATGGGAGCCCTCTGTCAGGACGGCCTGTCTAACTCCGGGGATGTCACTACATCGGATCCAAATGAAGGGGGAGAACGATCCCCTGTTCGCAAAGCGAAACCCCATGGAAAACAACCACTACCTGTCACGCCCCAGGGCGGCCGTCCCCGGGACGCGGCAAGTGTATATATAATATCAGAATCTACACAGGAGGTCAATAATATATCATACACAAACAACCAGAATGACACACAGATAACAAAGGGGCTGACATGATATATACACCAAATGCGGAAGCAAAAGACTGAATCTGTAAATAAGCATACTATAGACTCGATACTCAATCATCTGTCCTGTGAGAGCCAATATACACCAATACAACAGAATATATACAAACATGTGCCAAGCACAAAAATACAATACATACAGTCAAGAAGGGATGCTGATAGTCTCTGGCACTCGCGGAACGTGGCGCTACTCCGCTACTGAAGGAATCCCTCGGAAAGCTCCAACTGCTGCTCCGGCTCCAGCTCAGGCTCAGTGGCAACTGGGAAAACATATGCGACGGGTGAGCCACACGCTCAGTGAACAGCACAACCCATGCATCACAGACAATATTGACCACAATGCAATTATTTATCCAACCTCTAAGTGGCATAACAACATAATCCAGTGGTTCGTACATCGCCGAACCACCACACCCTCACCCTCACCCATCAATGGGTGACATAGGCTATTGGGACTGATAATCATCCAATCACAAATCCAGTAGGTCGCTCATCGCCAACCCACTACACCCTCACCCTCACCCTACCACGGGTGACATAGGATTTTGGGACTGACTAGGCTGTTGGTCACCCTGGTCCACTGATAGTCTCTCCTCCACTCCGTAGGCCGCTTGGTCTCCACCCACAACTTCAGCACAGTCCGTCACAATCATCGGGAGGCACCTACTGATGTGGGTCCTCCGAAGGACGGCCTTTCTAACGCTGGGGCAGCCTCTACCAGATCCAACGAACAGAACAGAACAGCCTATCCATACGCATATGATCCACTCGGATCCGCCGACAACACATCTCTACAACTCAAATGTCATGAACTCTTCAGAGTTCCTCCAGGGCGCATAACCAAGATGCGGGGAACATGTACAATAAAAGCAAGATTGTAATATCATTGGGGGAAAGAACTCGGGAGGGCGGCGTGAGTTCCCGATATAGGATACCCCGACAACCAAACAAGGAACACGGAGTACCCTAACCCGGGTCTCACCGCTGTCCTCGCAAGGCCCCTCCCCTATAATATTCACTAACATGCTAATAATCATACCAATCATACAACATTTCATATAATATTATTGGGACTAGAAACCTTGGGAGGGCAGCATGAGGTCCCGATACAGGACATCCCGACAACCAAACAAGGAACACGGAGTACCCTAACACGGGTCTCAATGTTGACCTCGCAAGGCTCCTCCCTATAATATTATCTAAGGCATGCGATTTAACATACACTAGCATTTAATTTAATAAATAAACTAGTAAGACGCATGCATAGGCCGAGGTTTCCTAACATGAAAATAGGGGACATGGTGCATGGCTCATACCCATATCCTAAGGGTGCAAGTCCCTAACATGCAAAGTCTAGGGTAGCATGCATTCTACATTTAAATCATGCAAGCATGGATTACATATTACTGCAGGTTAATATACATCCATGGTGCCCCAGGAGAGGTCGGTATCCGCCCAAATGCGTATAAGGCCTCTCTACTGGGTTGGATTGTCCCACTCACCGGTATCTGGGTCGTCGCGCGACCGTCCGTCCAGATCTGCAAGACAGACATTCAATATGGTGAGAACAATACATAAATACTCTAAAATACCCAAACATACAAAACCCACAACTAAACACCTAACACTCGGGCAAACGTGCATACGACCCGCACGCACGCTAGCCCGAGTACCCCCGGCAACCACCCGCACGGCCGGCAACCACCCGCACGGCCGCCCGACAGCCCGGGTGCACCGCCGCACCTCAGCCAACACCCCGCGCACCACCGGGCCCCCGCCCACCGCCTGGACGCGCCGCCGAACCTCCCGGGTGCACCGCGCCCCAGCGCAGCCACCCGCGCACACCCCGCACGCCTCACGCTGGGCCGCGAGCACCCCGCACGCCCCGCGCTTAGCGCCTCGCCCCGCACGCACCCCGCGCGCACCACCTCGCCCCGCGCGCACCCCGCGCACACCACCAGCCTCTACCCTCCTCCCCGCGCGCATACTCCACTGCGGTGCCCAGCGCCCAGCGCCCCTGCGCCCAGCGCTCAGCACCCTCGCCCAGCACACCCGGTATCCGCGACCAGCTCCCAGCGCTCAGCGCCCAGCACCCAGGACCCTCACCCAGCGCCCACGCGCACGCACGCGCAACACGCGCCCAGCGCGCCTGCCAGCATGCCCACACTGCTGCCCGCGTTGCCTGCCTGCACGCGTCGCCGAGTGGCCCGAGCACCGTTCGCCTGCACGCCCGGCACTGCTGGCCTGATGCCCGAGCACCTCCTGCCCTGCTCGCCTGCGCGCCCAGACTGCTAGCCCGGCCTGCCCGCGCACACAGCCCACAGCCTGCCTACCCGCATGCCTCCCCCTGCACCCCCCGAGCGCACGCCCGCCCTGCTCCTCGCGCATAGCTCGCCAGCACCAGCCGCTCCAATAGCCCTCCCGGGTGTACCCGCGCGCAACACGCCCAGCGCCCGCACGCCCAGCACCCGCACGCCCAGCTCGACCAGCACGCGCGCCCAGCCTGCTGCGCTGCTGTGCTGCTGCCGGTGCTACCTGCTGCCCGAGACCACCCCCCACCCTTACCCGAGCACCTCTACCACCACCCACCGACCTCCGACCACCTCCACAGCCCTCCGACGGCCACCCACAGCCGCCGACCTCCACCCAACCCCAAAACCCACCTCCTAACATCCATCTAAACAAGAAAAGAGGGGAAATAGGGCTTACCAAGGGGAGCAAGGGAAGTCCGGACGCTCCCCGCGCGCCGAAACCTTTCCCCAAAGGCTTCCACCGCCCGGATCTACTCCCCCCTCCGAAATGGGCCAAAACAGAGGAGAAGAGAGGGTGGACGGAGGGGCTAATCTCGCCGGATTCGGGATTTGAAACCACCGGGGTGTAGATCGGGACCCGATCTACACTTCCTAGGTTTTAGGTTTTTGGGTTTAAGGGCTCTAGGGGGCTCAAAAGTGAGAAAAGGAGAGAGGGTAGAGAGAAAACCAAATGGTAGGGATGATGAATAGTGGTCAACCAAAAATTAGATTCCATTTATATAGCGAGCGACTTAAAAACCCAGATACGCCCCGGAACTGCAAAATTTTGTGAACGTTACCGGAATTCAACGAAATTTTCGTGAGAGGCCTAAAATGGCACCAGGACACCAAATATGCAGTTAGATTTCCAATCAGAGTCCTCTAGCTCAGGACGATAGCTAACAGTCCAAAAATTAGCGGTACCGATCGAAAACCGAAAAAAACGAAAAACTACCAGAACGCTCCAACGGTTACCAGCAGGTTAAAAGTGACACATATATAACACTACCGATACTCGCTCATCACGATATCACACACATGCATAACAGCAACCAATACACATATTAATCTCAAAGTAGTCATAGTCCCTAAACAGGAGTAACTACACAAGCTAGTGGGTCGTTACATTGCCGACCCACCACACCCTCACCCTAACCCTCAAGCTGGGGACATGGTCTTTTGGGACTGACTAGGCTGTTATTCACCCTTGGTCCACTGATAGCCTCTCCTCCACACCGTAGCTCGCCTGGTCTACTCCCACGATTCAGAACAGTCCGAAACAAAATCAGGAGGTACCTACTGATGGGAGCCCTCTGTCAGGACGGCCTGTCTAACGCTGAGGAGTCCCTACACGGATCCAACGAAGGGAAGAGAAACAGCCTACCCACACGGATACGATCCAGTTGGATCCGCCGACACCGATCTCAACTCTACAAATGTCATGAATTCTTCAGAATTCCTCCAGGGCACATAAATAAGATGCGGGGAGACATATATTATAACCACAAGGTTATAATATTCTCTAAGGCATGCTTGCAACTAAATGCTCACATAATCCCCTAAGATGCGGGGAGACATATATCATAACCACAAGGTTACAATACTCACTAAGGCATGCTCACATTCTGATTTAATTAGATTAAACTAGATGGGAACATGCATAGCTCGGGGCTTGGTATCTAAGCATGCATAGGCCGCTATACATGATATAAGGGTGCATATCCCTAGCATACAAAGTCTAAGGTGGCATGGATACATCATAGCAAAACATGCATAGATCAAGGCTCTTAAGTACAGGACATGGTGTCCAGGCATGTACGGGCCTCTATACATGATGTATGGGTGTATATCCCTAGCATACAAAGTCTAAGGTGGCATGGATACATCATAATAATTAGGCATGCATAGGTGGCTACATAATTTAGCTAGGTCTATGCGGGTGTATATCCCTAGCACGTCTATGCGGGTCGAGCGCATCCCTAGAGAGGGGGGGGATTGGAATCGAACCACTCACCTTACGACCCGGGACCTCGCGCATCCCATCCGACGAGATCTGCAAGGTAGGGGCATCCAACTGGTGAGAAACAATCCAATTTACACATAGAAATCATTAGAAATACCCCATACTCGGACAAGCATGCATATGGGCTCGCACACATGCGAGCACGCACGTGAGTCTGAGTGCCCCGACACCTACCCAAACCCTCGAGCAGCCACACGCATGGCCCCCCGCACACGCACACACGAATGCTCACGCACGCACACACCCCAGCACCATCGGCGCACTGCCACGCGCTAGCCTGCGCACCCAGATGCGCTGCCGCAAGCACGCGCACGCTCACGCACTGCACGCCCACCTCCCGCCCTCGCGCAGCACCCCGCGCACGCCCCAGCACGCGCACGCACGCGCACGCATGCAAGCGCGCGCACTGGCCCCCAGCCCCGCGCCCAGGCACATGCCCAAGCGCCCTACCCGCGCGCGCGCACGCTCGCCGCACGCCCGCGCACACTCCCGTGCCCACCCCCGCTCGCACCCCCGCTCGCAGCTGCACCCGCGCACGTCTGCGCGCCCGACTGGGCCTGCCAGGGCCCGCCTGCGAGCGCGCCGCGCGCGCGCAGACTGCGCCCAGCGCGCGCCCAGCCCATCCCAACCTAATTTTAACCCTTCCCAACCCCTCACACACACCCTAACACATCTACCCAACATGCATGACCTTCCCACAACCCCTTAAGCCAAGAAAATCAAGAAAAGAAGGGGAGGAGCTCACCTTGGAGGGGGAACAAAAGGGGGAGGTTCGGGGGCCCTCGACGCACCCGCGACCACCTCAACCGCCACCACCACTACCACCACCCTCGGCCTCTCCTCAGCCTCCATGGCTGCAAACAGTGGGGGGGGGTAAGATCATGAGGGGAGCTTGATAGAGAGGAGAAGACAACAACACAACAACACTTACACAAAGATCCACCACCACTTCCTCCTCCACCTTCTCCTTCTCATTGAAACAAAAACACAAACACATGGTGGGGGCTTGAATGAGAGGAAGAGAGACCAGATGTGCTGGTCGACGTGGGGGTGAGAGGGGAAGAGAGAGAGAGGAGATATTTATCACAAATATCTTAAGGGGGAATTACTAAGTCGCCCTTCGACTAGAAATTCTGCGCAAGCTTCACTGGAACAGCCATAACTTCCACGATGCAGCTCCGAATTGCTCAATTTTAAGACCGATGGAAAGCTAAGAAGATTATCTACAACTTTCATGTTTATGCCAAGATCAGATAATCCTTTCAGCTATTCCGAAATTAGAGCTAAACATCGAGCAGGGCTGCTGCCAGAATTTCCATCCCCGGGGTATACTTGGAAAAATACCCATAACTTTTACTACAAGAATCCAGTTGATCTAATTCCACTTCTGTGCGAAAGCTAACTCAAAACTGGACATCTCATAGTAAACTCATATTTAAACCTCTTCATCTTGGATTTTAACAAAATCAAATCCAAACACCAAATCAGGAATACATAACTTAGAAAAAAAATTATGTAGCCCAAATTTTCAAACAGAGCGCTCCAAATGACACAGGCACAACATTCTTCCCCCCTTAGGAAATTTAGTCCTCGAAATTTAAGGAAACCCAAAAGGGAAGACGGAAGTATCATGCATAGACCTTTTGCTCCCAAGTGGTCTTTGCACCGGACTGGCGCTACCGACACACTGCAATCAAAGGAACGGTCTTAGCGTGGAGCCTCTTCTCATGCTTGTCCTTGACCTCGATCCACTGCTCCACGAACGACAAATCCAGCTCGAGAATGAGGCGGTCGAACAGAATGACATGAGCAGGATCGTGGACATAACGCCTTGGCCATGAGACAAGGACGACGTCGTGGGCATGAGCCAGCTGTGGGGAAAGGCTACATGATAAGCCACCTCCCCAATCCACTCAATGACGAGAAATGGTCCCATTAAAGAGCAAACTCAGCTTACCCGAACATCGAAACAGAGGGTGCCCCTTAACCCGGACACCTTCTTGAAAATATGGTCGCCAAACCCAAAGGTAAGCCCCTGGCGACAATGACCTAGGTAGCCCCTCTGTCGGTTCTGGGAGGTGCAGATGTACACACGAACCAACCTGGCCACCGCAAGGTCAAACAATTAACTTATGGCCCCTCCAACTGGCGCTCCTCAACCATCCCAACACAAGGGAGGTATAAAACTGCGCCTGTAGAGTGCCTTTCACAGATTCATCTGGGTGCTCGAATGGCAGTCGTCTTGCAGGCATACCCCAACAAATGGGTGGTGCCTCACCCAACTGCCCTCATCATCGAGCACGCAGGCACTTAGCATGTCCTCCAAGGTCTGAATCGTCCTCTTTGCCTGGCTGTCCATCGGCGATGAAACGCTATACTTAAATGGAGGCTCGCGCCAAAGGCTGCGCCACAACCTCAAAGTAACCCTCACGTCTCAACCAAAAATAGCGCCGACTGGAGTGCCATGAAGACGAACAATCGCGAAGGTGAAAACCCACGTCAAGGCGTCCAGAGACTCAATCAGTTGGGTAGGGAGGGAAACGCGGACTTCGTCAGTCGGTCAATGATCACCTAGACGGCGTCGTGACCCGAACGTGACATTAGCGAGTCTGCAACAATCCCTGATAACCCACTCCCACGTCCACTGAGGAATCTCGATGGACTGACGCTTTCCACTCAATGATGATTCTCGAACTTTGCCTGAGGGCATGCCAACCTGGGGAAACAAGGTCACCCACATCACCTTTTTCATCACACCACAGCAAACTCAATGAAGACTACCCCAAAGTAGTCCACGGAACCCAATAAAACTTCTAGATCCACGAAGGCATCCGGCGCATTCGTCAACCCCGACGGCAGTACTTAAAACTTGTAGTGCCTTAACGGTCACGAAAGGCCATCTACGGGATGTCCAACTCTCGGATCTCAACTTGTGGTACCCTTGTGCGAAGATCGATCTAACAGCAGACACTCGCTCCCAGAGCTGGTCAAATAGATCATCGATCTGCACCAGAGGTAATTGATCTTCAACCTCCACGGGGAGATCAAAACAACACCACGAACAATTAAGTCCAAATCCTGCTCCTCGAGCATGGCTGGCGCTCACGATGACACTTACACACTGGGTAAGCCGCTCAACCGCAGTTAATCCACAAGACACGCAATAAGAGGTCATTGAACCTCGACAATGCCTATGCGACGTCATCTAACTGATAGGGCGGTTGAGTCCCATCACGAACGCTAGCATCGCGTCTCCTTATTCGCGACCAATGTGGGGCAAAACGTGACAGTATCCACAACTGTGCTTCACATGCCGCCAGAGATAGGTCGCTCATCTACAACCATTGGAACTCCAGCATCCTGCACTCTATGGGCAGATTCATCACGGGGAGTCCACGCTCTCGACATCATTTAGCAGCACTCTCCCAGTGTGGCCTCTACCTGGTAGCCTCCCAAGCCTACTATCTCTGCCATATGGGCGTACCAACAAGCATAGCATCTGGGAGCACCTCACAGGGCTCTGGCCTCAACCGGGCACCTACAACACACAATGATATATCGAAGCGACTCCAGATGCCACTATGGAACCCTGTCCACTAGCGATCGCCCACTGAGCTGCAATAGGACGCACCCAATCCCGATCGTACGCATCACCACTCGCTACAGCACCTTCCAAGTGAGAGGGAAAAATCCACCATCAATTTGATGCTTCTAAGGTAGTCCTTGACAGGGAAAAGAAACCTTGACAGGGCACCATGAGGTCCCGATATAGGATATCCCGACAACCAAACAAGGAACACGGAGTACCCTAGCCCGGGTCTCAACGCTGACCCTGCAAGGCCCCTTATCCAGAGTAGGAAGTCTAGAAGAAGACATCATCCCTTAATGAGCAATACGCCACATCCTCAACACTTTACACTGGCGCCGCACGCGAACTCCATGGTTACTAGCGATACCGATACACGGGGAAGAAGCTCCATTATCGAGACGCGATCCATACCTTAGAATTGCAACTAATTCATCATTATCACACTACTGGGCTGGAATCTCCTACCCAAACCTTAATCCCGCACAAGAGATCTAACAACTGACCCTAACCAGTCGACCCAGTCGACAACTTAAGGGTGGGTCCAGGGGTCACGTCCACGTCAACGGATGCGAGGAGGCATGTCAGCAACCTAAGATAACTTCTAACACAAGAGTACTCGGATGACAATCCTACGACTCATCATCTATACGACTAGACTTAGGCTCTGATAGGACCAGGCTCTGATACCACCTTTATTGTCACGCCCCAGGCGTCCCCGAGACGTGGCAATAATAAAATTAATATCAGCTATCAATACCTGAGGTCAATAAGGACACCAACAACAATACACAAGGCAGCAAAGCAAGATAATGATAACTGACTGAAAAGCGGAAGCATAATATATAACAATGTCTGTAAATCAAAAACATTATTACAGACCCGAATACAAAATCAATGTCCTGTGGAAGCCAAGTCTAGACCAAAGAAAAATACAACATGTGCCACATGCACGATTTACAAAGCATAAAATGACTCTAGGAATGCTAACAGCCTCGCACACTCCACCTGCCTGCAGAACGCTCCACGCCCATAAGACCACGCCACAGGAAGCTCCAGCTCCACGCCCAACACTGCCCCTGAAAAGAAACAGTATGCGAGGGGTGAGCTACAAGCTCAGTGAGTGGCTGGAAACCAATCACCATCTACAGATCAATACATAATCAGTTCCCTTTTCCAAGGAAAAACATGGGTAGAAACCCAAGGATCACAGGGTCACGCGGCGGCGCGACCAACCTCACCCCCACCCTCACTCCCGAAGGGAGTCTTTTGGGACTTATGGGGAGAGACCATACCATCAGTCGAAGAGACCCGGATTTACTGGGCTAGGGACCATGCCGTCGGTCGAAGAGACCCGGATTTACTAGTCCAGGGACCATGCCGTCGGTCGAAGAGACCCGGATTTACTGGTCCACTCAACACTACTAGATCATCTACATCTAGACAATCGCCCAACGATGTCCTTCAACATCGATCACGAGACCGGACCCAACAACTATGGGAATGGTCGAACAACGAATGGGTCACGAGGCGACGCGTCTTTGCCTCATCCACACCCTCACTCCTGAAAGGAGACATTTTGGGACTTTGGGAGAGACTTAGACTGCTCCTCACCCCTGGTCCACCGGTAGCCTCTCCCCGCTCCGTAGCTCGCCTGGTCTACTCCCACGATTCAGCACAGTCCGAAACCAAATCAGGAGGTGCCTACTGATGGGAGCCCTCTGTCAGGATAGCCTGTCTAACGCCGGGGATGTCACTACACGGATCCAACGAAGGGGGAGAACGATCCCATGTTCGCAAAGCGAAACCCCATGGAAAACAACCACTACCGATACTCGCTCATCACATATCACACACATGCATAACAGCAACCAATACACTCATATTAATCTCAAAGTAGTCATAGTCCCAAAACGGGAGTAACTACACAAGCTAGTGGGTCGTTACATCGCCAACCCACCCCACCCTCACCCTCACCCTCAAACTACTGACATGGTCTTTTGGGACTGACTAGGCTGTTAATCACCCTTGGTCCACCGATAGCCTCTCCTCCACACCGTAGCTCGCTTGGTCTACTCCCACGATTCAGCACAGTTCGAAACCAAATCAGGAGGTACCTACTGATGGGAGCCCTCTGTCAGGACGGCCTGTCTAACGTTGAGGAGTCCCTACCCGGATCCAACGAAGGGAACAGAAACAGCCTACCCACACGGATATGATCCACTTGGATCCGCCGACACCGATCTCAACTCTACAAATGACATGAATTCTTCAGAATTCCACCAAGGCGCATAACTAAGATGCGGGGAAAGCATATATTATAACAACTGGGTTATAATATTCTCTAAGGCATGCTTGCAACTAAATGCTCACATAATCCCCTAAGATGCGGGGAGACATATATCATAACCACAAGGTTACAATACTCACTAAGGCATGCTCACATTCTGATTTAATTAGATTAAACTAGATGGGAACATGCATAGCTCGGGGCTTGGTATCTAAGCATGCATAGGCCGCTATACATGATATAAGGGTGCATATCCCTAGCATACAAAGTCTAAGGTGGCATGGATACATCATAGCAAAGCATGCATAGATCAAGGCTCTTAAGTACAGGACATGGTGTCCAGGCACGTACGGGCCTCTATACACGATGTATGGGTGTATATCCCTAGCATGCAAGGTCTAAGGTGGCATGGATACATCATAATAATCAGGCATGCACAGGTGGCTACATAATTTAGCTAGGGGCCCCCATCGATGCGCGACGCGCGTCTATGCGGGTCGAGCGCATTTCTAGAGAGGGGGGGGGGATTGGAATCGAACCACTCACCTTACGACCCGGGACCTCGTGCATCTCATCCGACGAGATCTGCAAGGTAGGGGCATCGAACTGGTGAGAAACAACACAATTTATATACAGAAATAATTAGAAATACCACATACTCGGACAAACATGCATACAGGCTCGCACGCATGCGAGCACGCACGCGAGTCCGAGTGCTCCGACACCTACCCGAACCATTGGGCAGCCACACGCATGGCCCCCCGCACGCGCACGCACGCATGCGTACGCACGCACGCACCCCAGCACCATCGGCGCACTACCGCGCGCCAGCCTGCGCTCCCAGACGCGCTGCCGCACACACGCACACTGCCGCACGCACGCACGCGCGCGCACAGGCCCCAAGCCCCGCGCCCAGGCACATGCCCAGGGGCCCTGCCTGCGCGCGTGCACGCTCGCGCGCACGCCCACGCGCGCCCGCGCGCACACATGCGCACTCCCGTGCCCACGTCCGCTCGCACCCCTGCTCGCGCTTGCACCCGCGCGCGCACCCGCGCACCCACGCGCACGCGTCCGCACGCGTCCGCGCGCCCGACTGGTCCTGTGCTCCTGCGCGCGCACGCCCGCAGACTGCGCCCAGCGCGCGCCCAGCCCATCCCAAACTAATTTTAACCCTTCCCAACCCCTCACACACACCCTGACACATCTACCCAACATGCATGACCTTCCCACAACCCTTAAGCCAAGAAAATCAAGAAAAGAAGGGGAGGAGCTCACCTTGGAGGGGGAACAAAAGAGGGAGGTTCGGGGGCCCTCGACGCACCCGCGACCACCTCAACCGCCACCACCACTACCACCACCCCTCGGCCTCTCCTCAGCCCTCTATGGCTGCAAACAAGGGGGGGGGGAAGGATCATGAGGGGAGCTTGAGAGAGAGGAGACAAACAATACAACAACACCTACACCAAGATTCACCACCACTTCCTCCTCCACCTTCTCCTTCTCATTGGGACAAAAACACAAACACATGGTGGGGGCTTGTGTGGGAGGGAGAGCCAAAAATGCTGGTCGACGTGGGGGTGAGAGGGGAAGAGAGAGGGAGGAGATATTTATCAAAAATATCTTAAGGGGGAATTACTAAGTCGCCCTTCGACTAGAAATTCTGTGCAAGCTTCACTGGAACTGCCATAACTTCCCCGATACAGCTCCGAATTGCTCAATTCCAAGACCAATGGAAAGCTAAGAAGATTATCTACAACTTTCATGTTTATGGAAAGATCAGATAATCATTCCAGCTATTTCGAAATTAGAGTTAAACATCGAGAAGGGCTGCTGCCAGAATTTCCATCCCCGGGGTATACTTGGAAAAATACCCATAACTTTTACTACAAGAATCCAGTTGATCTAATTCCACTTTGCAAAAGCTAACTCAAAACTGGACATCTCATAGTAAACTCATATTTAAACCTCTTCATCTTGGATTTTAACAAAATCAAATCGAAACACCAAATCAGGAATACATAACTTAGAAAAAAAATTATGTAGCCTAATTTTTCAAACAGAGCGCTCCAAATGACACAGGCACAACATTCTTCCCCCCTTAGGAAATTTAGTCCTCGAAATTTAAGGAAACCCAAAAGGGAAGACCGGAAGTATCATGTGAGTGTGTGCTATTGTAAACATAGAAAAAGGTCTATCTTTGGTTGAGATCTTGCCTTTTCAAGTAGACATGGTTTAATTCCAACTCCATAGCAAGAAATAAAAGGGTGGGGGGGATAAGAGTAATATATCTTCTTTTGGGGCACCATTTTAGAATTGTCCCAGTCTGGCATATGTCCTTACTTCCTAGGTCCCTCTGGCTTTCTTCTTTTTACCACTTCATTATTTGGGTGGAGAGTACAACCTGCCAGGCGTGTACCCGTATTTCGAGTGGAGAGTACAATCCGTTTGCTTGGATGTGTACTAGTATAGCCTTTTGTTCAGCATATACTGTGCGTAAAGGCGTTCATGCCTGCTAAAGTAGAGAGTTTAACCCGTTGTCATGGTGTTTTGATCTTTGGCCTCTCATTGCCTTTTGTTTTGTTTTGATTTTATTTTGAGGGGGGGGGGGGGCTTTTCTGTATTTTACCCCTATTCTTTTCTGTTTCCCCTCTAGAAGTATACAGTGCTAGAGCCAGTTTTGGGACAAATGCCAGGTCCGGGTAATTCCTCATTTTGTCTTTGGGTTGATATGAGTGGGAGCGAAAATTCAGGGGAGATGCTTTGGGTTTATAAAATTGTCCCAATCTACAAGGTAGGCAATTTCTCCTTTTATCAGATAAACCAGTTCCTAAGTTATACTGGTGTGATGGAGGTGGCATGAGTGGTGGATGTCACGCCCAAGGCGTCCCCGAGACGTGGCAAAATTAATATAATATCAGTTATCAATACCTGAGGTCAATAAGGACACCAACAACAATACACAAGCGGCAAAGCAAGATAATGATAACTAACTGAAAAGCGGAAGCATAATATATAACAATGTCTGTAACTCAAAAACATTATAACAGACCCGAATACACAATCAATGTCCTGTGAAAGCCAAGTCTAGACCAAAGAAAATACAACCTGTGCCACATGCACGATTTACAAAGCATAAAATGACTCTAGGAATGTTGACAGCCTCGCACACGCCACCCGCCGACAGAACGCTCCACGCCCATAAGACCATGCCACAGGAAGCTCCAGCTCCACGCCCAACACTGCCCCTGAAAAGAAACAGTATGCGAGGGGTGAGCTACAAGCTCAGTGAGTGGCTGGAAACCAATCACCATTCTACAGTTCAATACATAACCAATTTCCTTTCAAGGAAAACATGGGTGGAAACCCATGGATAACTGGGTCACGCGGCGGCGCGACCAACCTCACCCCCACCCTCACTCCCGGAGGGAGTCTTTTGGGACTTATGGGGAGAGACCATACCGTCGGTCGAAGAGACCTGGATTTACTGGTCAAGAGACCATGCCGTCGGTCGAAGAGACCCGGATTTACTGGTCTAGAGACCATGCCGTCGGTCGAAGAGACCCGGATTTACTGGTCAAGAGACCATACCATCGGTTGAAAAGACCCGGATTTACTGGTCTACACAACACTACTGGATCATCTACATCTAGATAATCGCCCAACGATGTCTTTCAACATCAATCACGAGACCGGACCCAATAACTATGGAAACGGTCGAACAACGAATGGGTCACGAGGCGACGTGTCTTCGCCTCATCCACACCCTCACTCCTGAAAGGAGACATCTTGGGACTTTGGGAGAGACTTAGACTGCTCTACACCCCTGGTCCACCGGTAGCCTCTCCCACCCTCATGGCCTCCGCCTAGTCCTCTGACAGGTATAGCCAACACCGTGGAGTTCCTACATCGGATCCAACGAAGGGGAGAACGATTCCCACGCCCGTAACATCATTCGTTAATCCTCTCCCGGGTAGTATCTACAACCCGATCTCCTCAACTCACCGCTCTACTCCCTTGGTCCGCCAGTAGCCTCTCCCACCCTCGTGGCCTCCGCCTAGTCCTCTGACAGGTATAGCCAACGCCGGGGAGTTCCTACATCGGATCCAACGAAGGGGAGAACGATCCCATGTTCGCAAAGCGAAACCCAAAGGAAAACAACCACTCTCGATACTCGCTTATCGAGATATCACACACATGCATAACAACAACCAACACACTCATAAAAACCTTAAAGTAGTCATAGTCCCTAAACGGGAGTAACTACACAAGCTAGTGGGTCGTAACATCACCGACCCACCCCACCCTCACCCTCACCCTTTAGGGGGTGACATGGGCCTTTTGGGACTGACTAGACTGCTATTCACCCTTGGTCCACCGGGAGCACGACCCCGCTCCGTAGCTTACCTGGTATACTCCCACGATCAGCACTGTCTGAACACATCGGAGGTACCTATAGATGGGAGCCCTCTGTCAGGATAGCCTGTCTAACGCCGGGGAGTCCCTACACGGATCCGACGAAGGGAAGAGAACAGTCTACTCTCACGATGTGATCCTCTTGGATCCGTCGACAACGCTTCCTAACATTTCTAATGTCATGAATTCTCAAGAATTCCTCCAGGGCGCATAACTAAGATGCGGGGAAACATATATTATAACAACAAGGTTATAATATTCTCTAATGCATGCTTACAACAATATAATCACATAATCCCATCTTGATTTAAATAAATTAAACTAAATGGGGACATGCATAAGTCGAGGCTTTTCAATTAAGGGACAAGGTGACTAAACATGCATAGGCCGCTATACATGATATAAGGGTGCGTATCCCTAGCATACAAAGTCTAAGGTGGCATGGATATATCATATTAATCATGCATGCATAGCTTTTACATATTATAGCTAGGGGGCCCCATCGATGCGCAACGCGCGTCTATGCGGGTCGAGCGCATCCCTAGAGAGGGGGGGGGGATTGGAATCAAACCACTCACCTTACAACCCGGGACCTCGCGCATCCCATCCGACGAGATCTGCAAGGTAGGGGCATCCAATTTGGTGAGTAACAACACAATTTACACATAGAAATTATTAGAAATACCCAATACTCGGACAAGCATGCATACGGGCTCGCACGCATGCGAGCACGCACGTACGCACGCGAGTCTGAGTGCCCCGACACCTACCCGAACCCTCGGGCAGCCACACACATGGCCCCCCGCACGAGCACGCGCACGCACGAATGCGCACGCACGCACGCACCCCAGCACCATCGGCGCACTGCCGCGCGCCTGCCCGCGCTCCCAGACGCGCTGCCACACGCGCGCGCACCCTCGCGCGCGCCAGCGCGCACTGCGCGTCCAGCCCACGTGCCCTCGCGCAGCACTCCGCGCACGCCCCAGCACGCGCACGCACGCGCGCGCGCGCACTGGTCCCAGCCCCGCGCCCAGGCGCATGCCCAGGCGCACTGCTCCGCGTGCGCCCGCGCGCACTCGCGCGCACGCTCGCTCGCGCCATCACCCGCGCGCACTCGCGCAGACGACCCGAAACGCCGCCCAGCCAACCCTTACCCTTTTTTAACCCTCCCCAACCCCTAACACACACCCTAACCCATATGCATAGCATGCAAGACTTCCCCAACAGCCCCTTAAGCCATGAAAACCAAGAAAAGAAGAGGAAGGGCTCACCTTGGGAGGGGAAAGAAAGGGGGAGGTTCGGGGGCCCTCGATGCACCCGCGACCACCTCAACCGCCACCACCAACACCACCACCCTCAGCCCTCCTCAACCTCCTCCAATGGCTGCAAATCAGGGGGGGGGGATCATGGGAGGGAGCTTGAGAGAAGGGAAGAAACAACAACAACAACACACCTAGACATAGCTTCATTTCTTCCTTCACTTCCTCCTTCTCTTCTTCTGTTTGAGACAATAAATCAAACACTTGGTGTTGTGCCTGTGTCATTTGGAGCGCTCTGTTTGAAAATTTGGGTACATAATTTTTTTCCTAGAAGTTATGTATTCCCATTTTGGTGTTTGGATTTGATTTTGTTAAAACCCAAGATGATGAGGTTTAAAAAGGAGTTTACTATGAGATGTCCAGTTTTGAGTTAGATTTCGTACAGAAGTGGAATTAGATCAACTGGATTCTTGTAGTAAAGTTATGGGTATTTTTCCAAGTATACCCCGGGGATGGAAATTATGGCAGCAGCCCTGCTCGATGTTTAGCTCTAATTTCGGAATAGCTGGAGAGATTATTTGATCTTGCCATGAACATGAAAGTTGTAGATAATCTTCTTAGCTTTCCATCGGTATTAGAATTGAGGAATTCGGAGCTATATCAAGTAAGTTTTGGCTGTTCCAGTGAAGCATGCGCAGAATTTCTAGTCAAATGACGACTTAGTCATTCCCTCTTAGATATTTGTGATAAAAATCTCCTCTCTCTCTCTTCCCCTCTCACTCCCACGGCAAGCTTTTCTTTTCTCTCTTTCTCTCTTTCAAACACACCCCCCATGTGTTTGTTTTAAATCCCCAATGAGAAGGGAAGGTGGAGGTGCTAGTGCAAGTGAGCCTTTGTCCTTATGTTGTTGTTGTTGTTTGTTCCCCTCTCTCTCAAGCTCCCTTTCTCAGGATCTCTCCCCCCCCCCCCCACTGATTGCAGCCATGGAGGGCTGAGGAGGCCGAAGAGGTGGTGGTGGTGGTGGTGGTGGCGGTTGAGGTGGTCGCGGGTGCGTCGAGGGCCCCCGAACCTCCCCCTTTTTTGTTCCCCCTCCAAGGTGAGCTCCTCCCCTTCTTTTCTTGGTTTTTATGGCTTAAGGGATTGTGGGAAAGTCATGCATGCTAGGTAGATGGGTTAGGGTGTGTGTGGGGGGTTGGGGAGGGTTAAAAAGAGGTTAGGGCGAAGTGGGCGCGCGTTGGGGGCGGTTTGCGCGCGTGCGCGCGAGCGCAGGCGCGCGCTGGCAGGCCCAGTCGGGGGCGCAGACGCGCGCGGGTAAGCGGGTGCGCGCGGGAGTGCGCGCGAGTGCGCAGAGCAGGCGCCTTGGCATGCGCCTGGGCACGGAGCAGGGGACCAGTGCGCGCGCGTGCGTGCGCGTGCTGGGGTGTGCGCGGGGTGCTGCGCGAGGGCACGGGCTGGACTTGCAGTGCGCGCGGACGCGCGCGAGCGTGCGCGTGTGTGCGGCAACGCGTCTGGGCGCGGGGGCAGGCGCGCGGCAGTGCGCCGATGGTGCTGGGGTGCGTGCGTGCGTGCGTATGCGTGCGTGGGCGTGCGGGGGACCATGCGTGTGGCTGCCCGAGGGTTCGGGTAGGTGTCGGGGCACTTGGACTCGCGTGCGTACATGCGTGCTCGCATGCGTGCGAGCCCGTAGGCATGCTTGTCCGAGTATGGGGTATTTCTAATGATTTCTTTGTGTAAATTGTGTTGTTTCTCACAAGTTCGATGCCCCTACCTTGCAGATCTTGTCAGATGGGATGCGCGAGGTCCTGGGTCATAAGGTGAGTGGTTTGATTCCAATCCCCCCCCCCCCTCTCTATGGATGCGTTCGACCCACGTAGACGCACGTCGCGCATCGATGGGCCCCCTCACTAATATGTAGATATTTTGCATACTAGGGATATACATCCATGTATCGTGTATAGAGGCCCGTACATGCCTGGACACCATGTCCTGTACTTAAAAGCCTTGATCTATGCATGATCAATATGATGTATCCATGCCACCTTAGACTTTGTATGCTAGGGATATGCACCCTTATATCATGTATAGCGGCCTATGCATGCCTAGACACCTTGCCTTGAACCATGCATATTCCCATTTAGTTTAATTTATTTAACTCAAATGTAAGCATATTGTGATGAGCATGCCTTAGAGAATATTATAACCTTGTGGTTATAATATATGTCTCCCCGCATCTTAGTTATGCGCCCTGGAGGAATTCTTGAGAATTCATGACATTAGTAGTGTTAGAAATCGTTGTCGACGGATCCAACAGGATCGTACGCGCGTGAGTAGGTTGTCTTCTCCTTATTGGTTGGGATCCGTGTAGTACATCCCCGGCGTTAGACAGGCTATCCTGACAAAGGGCTCCCATCAGTAGGCACCTCCTGATGTGTTTCGGACTATTCTGAATCGTGGGAGTATACCAGGTAAGCTACGGAGCGGGGAGAGGCTACCGGTGGACCAAGGGTGAATAGCAGTCTAGTCAGCCCTAAAAGGCCCATGTCACCCCCTAAAGGGTGAGGGTGAGGGTGGGGTGGGTCGGTGATGTTACGACCCACTAGCTTGTGTAGTTACCCCCGTTTAGGGACTATGACTACTTTGAGGTTAATGTGAGTGTGTTGGTTGTTGTTATGCATGTGTGTGATATCTCGATGAGCGAGTATCGAGAGTGGTTGTTTTCCATTGGGTTTCGCTTTGCGAACATGGGATCGTTCTCCCCGGCGTTGGCTATACCTGTTAGAGGACTAGGCGGAGGCCACGAGGGTGGGAGAGGCTGAGTTGAGGAGATCGGGTTGTAGATACTACCCGGGAGAGGGTTAACGAATGATGTTACGGGCGTGGGAATCGTTCTCCCCTTCGTTGGATCCGTGTAGTACATCCCCAGCGTTAGACAGGCTGTCCTGACAGAGGGCTCCCATTAGTAGGCACCTCCTTATGTGTTTCGGACTGTGCTGAATCGTGGGAGTATACCAGGTAAGCTACGGAGCGGGGAGAGGCTACCAGTGGACCAGGGGTGTAGAGCAGTCTAAGTCTCTCCCAAAGTCCCAAAATGTCTCCTTTCAGGAGTGAGGGTGTGGATGAGGCAAAGACGCGTCGCCTCGTGACCCATTCGTTGTTCGACCGTTCCCATAGATGTTGGGTCCGGTCTCGTGATGGATGTTGAAGGACATCGATGGGCGATTATCTAGATGTAGATGATCCAGTAGTGTTGAGTGGACCAGTAAATCCGGGTCTCTTCGACCGACGGCATGGTCCCTAGACCAGTAAATCCAGGTCTCTTCGACCAACGGCATGGTCTCTAGACCAGTAAATCCGGGTCTCTTCGACCGACGGTATGGTCTCTCCCCATAAGTCCCAAAAGACTCCCTCCGGGAGTGAGGGTGGGGGTGAGGTTGGTCGCGCCACCGCGTGACCCTGTTATCCATTGGGTTTCTACCCATGTTTTTCCTTGGAAAAGGAACTGTTTATGTATTAAATTGTAGAATGGTGATTGGTTTCCAGCCACTCACTGAGCTTGTAGCTCACCCCTCGCATACTATTTCTTTTCAGGGGCAGTGTTGGGCGTGGAGCTGGAGCTTTCCTGTGGCGTGGTCTTATGGGCGTGGAGCGTTCTGCCGGCGGGTGGCGTGTGCGAGGCTGTCAGCATTCCTAGAGTCATTTTATGCTTTGTAAATCGTGCATGTGGCACAGGTTGTATTTTCTTTGGTCTAGACTTGGCTTCCACAGGACATTGATTGTGTATTCGGGTCTGTAATAATGTTTTTGATTTACAGACATTGTTATATATATTGCTTCCGCTTTTCAGTCAGTTGTCATTATCTTGCTTTGCCGCCTTGTGTATTGTTGTTGGTGTCCTTATTGACCTCAGGTATTGATAACTGATATTATATTTTATTTTGCCACGTCTCAGGGACGCCTGGGGCGTGACACTTGGTGGGGGGGGGTTTGAAAAGAGAGAAGGAGAGCAAATGTGTGTTGACGTGGGGGTTTGGGAGGGGAGAGAGAGAGAGAGAGAGAGATATTTATGCAACAAATATCTAAAGGGGAATGAAATGACTAAGTCGCCCTTTGACCAGAAATTCTGCTTATGCTTCACTGGAATAGCCATAACTTCTTTGATGTAGCTCCGAATTGCACAATTCCAATTCCGCTGGAAAGCCAAGAAGATTATCTACAACTTTCATGTTTTTGCCAAGATCAAATAATCTCTCCAGCTATTCCGAAATTAGAGCTAAACATAGAGCAGGGCTGCTGCCAGAATTTCCCTCCCCGGGCTATACTTGGAAAAATACCCATAACTTTTACTACAGGAATCCAGTTGACCTAATTCCACTTCTGTACGAAAGCTAACTCAAAATTGGACGTCTCATAATAAAATCATATTTAAACCTCTTCATCTTGGATTTTAACAAAATCAAATCCAAATACAAAATCAGGAATACATAACTTCTAGGATAAAAAAATTATGTACCCAAATTTTAAATCAGAGTGCTCCAAATGACACAGGCACAACAGTGGATATATGAGTTTAAGTAAAATACAAGTTATCTTTGAGAGTCTTTCAATTCTATCATCAGGTTTAAACACTGGAAATCACAGAAAGGAAGAATAATATTTCTCAAGTGCATTCCACGAACCTGAGACTTCGACTCCTTCACTGTCCACCAAGCGGTAGGAATTCCCAGAATAGGCATGGGTGATCACATAGGGTCCCTCCCATGTGCATGCCTTTGAGGTGGGGCTGCCTTGATGGCATGATTTGCTTTAAGTACAGGCTCCCCAATTTTAACTTTTCTCTATATTACTTTCTTCTCAAATGCCCTTGCCACCCTCCTCTGGTAGGCCTGGGCATGGTTCGCGGCTCTTAATTTCTTTTCGTCTCTTTTTTTGGATTTGTGGTTTTTTTTTTGTTTTAGGAAAGCATGTAAACAAGTATGTGCATGAACGAGGAATGAAAGCTGATTAGCATTGTTGTTTGGATTTTTTTTTTTTGGTTTTGGAAAGCATGGAAACAAATATGTATAGGAATTGAAAGCATGAAAGCTGATAAACAAATCTTTTTTTTTGTTTTTTTTGGTGTTTGTTTTGTTATTTTGAAAGCATGTAAACAAATACGTATAGGGTTTAGAAATGAAAGCTGATTAGCATTGTATTTTGTTTTGGATTTTTTTTTGAAAAGCAGGGAAACAAATATATACAGGATACGGAAAGCATGAAAGCTGATAAACAAATCTTTTTTTGTTTTGTTTTGAAAGCATGTAAACAAATATGTACAGGATTGAGAAATGAAAGCTGTTTAGCATTGTATTTTGTTTTGGATTTTTTTTTGAAAAGCAGGGAAACAAATATATATAGGATACGAAAAGCATGAAAGCTGATAAACAAATCTTTTTCGTTTTGTTTTGAAAGCATGTAAACAAGTATGTACAGGATTTAGAAATGAAAGCTGTTTAGCATTGTATTTTGTTTTGGATTTTTTTTTGAAAAGCAGGGAAACAAATATATACAGGATACGGAAAGCATGAAAGCTGATAAACAAATCTTTTTTTGTTTTGTTTTGAAAGCATGTAAACAAATATGTACAGGTTTTAGAAATGAAAGCCGTTTAGCATTGTATTTTGTTTTGGATTTTTTTTTTGAAAAAGCAGGGAAACAAATATATACAGGAGTTGAAGTGTGAAGGCTTACTTGGGTGGATCAGTCCTAGGCTTGTGGATTTAAACCACTTCTTCGATTCGGCTAGCCTTTGTGGGCCGACTCATGTCTGGTGGAGGTTCTGCAGGTTCAGCTTCTTCTTCCCTTGTTCTCTTGGGTTTTCGCTCTTGACCGAGCATATCTTCGGGCGAGTAGTTCTTCATCCCATACGAGTATAGCTCCCATTTGATGTGCATGGCGCAGATGGTCCAGTTGCGGACTCGTGCTCCGTTGAGGCATGCTTCTCCCCGGACAGATACTACCCCTCTGTGATACGGGAAGCGGAGGCATTGGTGCCGGGTTGATGAGACAGCTTCCATACCGTCAAGCCAGGTTCTTCCGACAATTAGGGGATGTAGTGACCTGATGTCCATTACTATGCAATTGACTATGGTGGAGACTGGACCAATCTTTAGAGGAAGTGTCACTAATCCGCAGACGCCTCTCCATGTGTTGTCAAAAGTGAAGATGAACTCATCTGTCGGCTGCAGCTTGTAAGTTCGGTTTTTGATCTTGTTGTAGGCTAAGTAGATCAGGACATTGGTTTCTGCCTCGGTGTCCACCAAGATGGGTCAGAATTCTCTCCCTTCGAGGCTTGCAGTGATCATAAGGGGTGCTGAGCGTACTCCAGCTGGTGCGACCTCGTCGGGTAGGAAAGCAATGGGGTTGGGACCCACGTTGTTGTTAGCTGAATTCATGGTCCCAACTGGTCCTTCAACTGGACATAAGCCGTTGTGGGGTGATTTGGGCGGACTGTCACCTTCTGATTCACTTCCTGGATGTATGGCGAATGTGAACATATTATGCAATACCCAGTTGTCTTCATTCTTGTATCGGAGGCGTGCTTCCCCCCAGATGGTTAGTATGTGGCCCATGAATGGTAGTCGGAGACATTGATGTTGTAGGGAGCAGATGGCCTGGATGCTGTCTAGCCATGGACGCCCTAGCTCAGGGGGCATCTCATGTTGATGTCAGCTATGAAGTACTCCATCTCACAAATCAGGGGACCGACGGCCAGTTCAAATATCTCGGGACCGTAGATGGTCTTTCCGGAATGGTTGAAAGCCTGGATAGTGGAGTGTACTGGTTGAACAAAGGGGTGACCTCGCCTGGGCATTTCTTGGTAGGTAGAACAAGTCATGATATTCATCCCTGATCCTGGATCGATGAAGATGTTGTTTAGATGGATGGCTTGGAGTCGCCCACGAACATGGAGGGGATACACTCGCAGCCTTCGATCGGGGAGGTTCTTGTCAGTGAAGGAGATGGTCATTGGGCGGCAGGGGCCGTCTACTGTATCAGTGCTTTTGGAGGACCCGTTGTCGTCCGGATGCAGATCATCCGAAGTACACTCCCCTTCTTCGGGTCTTTCGCTCGCTCCTTCAGGAACCTCTTCGAATGGTTTGTCCTCTTCCTCTTCTCCTGGGTTGTCTAGTCCACTTTCATCGGACTCTATGTTGATGACTTCGGGCAGGACGGGGGCTACTTGTTCTTCCTCGCCATACAATACGGCAAGGTTGTGGTCGTTGAGGTTCAGCTGGAAAGGCTCCTCCTGCCCTTCCTCCTCGAACTCTTTGGATGAACTGCCATCGATGGTATTTTCTGAGCTGCTTGGCTCTGGTGATGGATTTCTTTCCCTCCTAACCATGTTGATGGCGTGGGCTCTGAAAGTAGAGGCTTGGTCGTGATCTAGCATGGGGTCAGTGAATATGCCAAGTGGCTTGTTTGCTTGGAGATTGCCCTGGCTCAGATGGCCTTTGATCATGGCCCAATCAAGGCGCTTGTCATCATTTAAATCATAAACAAAGTCTCAAAAGACAATGCATTGTTCTACAGTGTGACCATGCTGTTGATGGTATTGACAGTAACACGTGGTGCTGGCCCCGAAGAGTGAGGGCCTAGTAGCAAGGAGGGAGATACTATTGGTGTCCATCATTACCCTAAAAATCACCGTTAAGGTTTCTGGGAGGGGTGGGTAAGAGTCCCTCTTTCCCATCCGTCTTGGGCCATAGAGGTTGGAGGGGAAACTTCATTGTAAGAGCTTTGGGTAGGCTGCCTAGGGATTGGGTTTTGCGCTCTTGGGGGAGCCGAATAAGCAGGGGGAGTCCCAGTTTGGCATTGGCTTTGATTTATGGGGCTCTGGACTGGAGGACTTTGGGCTATTGGGTTTTGTTGTATCGGCACGGGGGCGGGTACTGATCGAGGAATGAAGTTTTGATTGGCTTGCCGAGGTGGCACATATCCGGATGGACTGGGGTGTATACTGTCTCGGAGCTGGTCCTTGATCAGGAACTCACGCTCCGTTCGGGTAGAGTGCCAAAACTTGTGTGATCCCCTCTACCGTGGGGGTGTGCGCCTTTCTCGGCGGTTGTCCAACCCTATGGCTGATAGGTGGGGACTGGGTTTGGACTACTGGGGCTACACAATGGGAAATCCTGTTGTGGCGGTCAATGAGAAGCTAGTACGTGGTGCAGTCTCCGTACGAAAGACTCGTACGGAGCTCTGGACTCAGGCTTTGCAACATCATGTCAATTTCTTGACATTCTGTTAATTGCAGGCCAGTTCGGTGGACGAGGGTGCGCCACCTGGACACGTACTGCTCAAATTCCTCCCTAGGCCTCATTCTTTCTACGGTTAGGTCTAAAATAGAGGGGTCCTAATCCTCTGATAACCGTAGCGGCCTAGAAACTTCTCGCTTACAGCCGAGAAGTTTGACAAATGATCTACAGGGAGGGTGGAGAACCATTGTAGTGCTTCTCCTTCCAATGATTTTTGGAAGAGGAATACTAGCAGAGGTTGGTTATCTAGAAACGGTCGGGCGTCTAGATAAAAGGCGGTCAAATGAATGTCTGGGTCTCCACGACCATTGTACCGGTGAAATTTCAGGATTTTAAATCCCTCCGGTAGGTGGACTGACGGGATCTGTCTCAGGTTGTGCAGAGACATGTGTTTGGGGGTAGAAGGGCCAGTCTTGGAGAGGATTCTCCGGATGGTTTCATCCAACGTTTCTCCCCTGGGAGGGCTATTTAGTGGTCCCGGGTTGGAGGTAGCCTGGTAAGGGCTTGGGGCAGAAACGGTTGGGAATATTGGATTCGCGGGGGAAGGTGGGGCAAAGGAAAAGAGGCTTGGACTCGGATTTACTGAGAAGCCGGGTGTTGGTAGTGTATTGGGGTGGGGCAAGCCTTGGGGGTCTTAACAGGAGTTTCCTGCTTCAAGGTCTTGGCCTGGTGATAGTCGGTGAGGTCATTGAACATGTCCTCAACCGACTAGTATCCTAGGGTAGCCATCCTCTCCTCTAGGTGGCTGAGGAATTGGACGGTTTGGTCTCCCTGGTTGTCCTTCTCCTCTACTATTTTCTCTTGAGTGTAGGGTTCCATGGTGTGAATATGGAAAAGCCCAGGTGTAGATGAATGCAGATTCAAAACAGTAAATAAAGCGGAAAAGGGGTGCACAACTGTGTGCGGCTTAAAACAGTAAAGGGGTGCGCAGGTGTGTGTGGCTTAAAGCAGTAAAGTGAGTGCGCAACTGTGTGCGGCTTAAAGCAGTAAAGTGAGTGCACAACTGTGTGCGGCTTAAATCAGTAAAAGGGGTGTGCAGTTGTGTGCTACTTAAAGCAGTAAAAGATGTTGTAATGCAAAGTAGAGGAGGGTCAGACATGAGGGGCAAGAAATCCTAGCTTTCCGAGAGGGGTGATGGCATTCTAATCAGGTTTATTGGAAGGAAGCAGAAGAGGATTACCTTTTGTTGTCTTTCACGAGGGATGTCCCACCGTGATCGCTAGGCTGTCGGTATCGGATTTCGGGAAGGAAAAAGGGGATGAAAGGGGCGTCTCTCTTCCTTCCTCTCCTCCCTCGGTCCTCTGGTGGTGGTTTGTGCGTGTGTGTGGGGGTTCTTCAGAGGCTCGGATCCGGAGGACTGCGCCTTGGCAGGCTTGATTGGATCGTCTCTCGGAAGGGGTGGGTGGTTGGTTGTTCGTTCCTGGCTGAGGTGGCCGACGGGTCCTCAGGAGGATTCAGGGGTTGTTGTGATCGCCACCTGCTTTTCTCAAAAAGCAGGAAAAGTTGAGGGTAGATTTGATCGCCTTCGTGGGGGAGTTTGTGGGGTCTCCGCTCTGAGACATATATATACCGTACACAGAGGTGAAGACAGGGATCCTTTTCTGCTTCGGGAACCTGACTAAAGGAGAATTGGGACTGAAGTGGGCTAGGAAAGGGCCGGCTAGTTGGGTTTAGCCGCCTGGTGAAGGGCGGCATGTTGCGGTTAGTTGCCTGGTGTGTGGTTCAATTTGGACAGAACCTGGGTAGGGTTTGGGTTTGGTTTTTGGCAAAGGTTTAAACTGGGTTTTGAAGAGTGGATTTGGAAAGTGGTTTGGTGTAGGAAATGGGTTTCTCTCACTTTTCTCTCAAGGGTTTGAAGTGGTTGTGTGACTTGATGGTTGGGAATGTGGGTGGTTGGGGGTTATTGATGGGTATTGAATGTGAATTGATTATTGATATGAATTAGTTGCCCCCCCTATTTATAGTAAAAAAGGGGTATAGGAATGTCCACTGGACAATAGATCAAAATGGGTAATAAGGTGCTTGATTTGACCTCCTATTAGATCTTTGTTCTCTGACAGTGTCCATGCGAGGGGCGGCTAATGGTATTTAGCCGCCCAGTGAGGGGCGACTACTCTCAAGTAGCCGCACCCATCATAACCTGCCATATGTTCCATCTCTGACAAGTGGTGGCTTGGGTTGGTTACTAAGGATGAACCGGCTAAGATGGGGCGGCTAGAAGGGACAATCCGTCGCAATCATGCTTGTTTTATGTCCCATCTAGGAAGGCGGTTTGGGGTCGGTCAGGGGGGTGGCTAGTTGGAACTAGGCACCTGGTATGGGGTGGCTACTCTTAAGTAGCCGCCCTTGTCCAGGCTCTTAGATTTTTCTAAGTGTTGGACTTAGGGTTTCTGGTGAGGGAGTCTTCTATTTAGATGTCCAAATGTGGTTGTCTTCCAATATTACTTGAAGTAAATTTCCTTTATTTGGACAGTCAAAATTAGGGTATCTACAATCATCTTCCTCCCGTTGTCCCTACGACTGCTACTTCGATTGCCTCCATTCAGCCACACTTGGATAAGCTTGTCCAGATCAGTTAGTGCCTCGACCATTTGATTCTACAATAGTCTCTTTCTGGTTCTTCTCCCTTTGCCTTGTCTTCTACTACGGGTACTTCTGCTTATTGGATATTTGATTTGGGTGCCTCACATCACATGACGCCTGATAGTTCTGTCCTCATTGCATGCTCACCTGCACCCTCACACCTACCTTCGATTCATACTGTTAATGGCTCTCCTTTAGTCATCGCGCAGTGTGGATCGATCACCACTACATCTCATCCCACTGGCCGCCTTTCATTACCCTTTGTTTTGCATGCTCCTGACCTTTGCATGAATCATGTGTTTATTAGTCGATTGTGTGATTCTGGATTCACCATTACCTTTACCTCTTCTGGGTGTTTTGTGCAGGATCCACGTTAAGGGCAGAGGATTGGTGTTGGTCGTCGGATTGACAGACTATATTATGTGGAGTATCTCCATCTTCCTGTACCCAATCCTTCAGTTTTCTGTGGCACTGTCACCTCTGAAATTGATTTGTGGCATAAAAGGTTAAGTCATGTTTCTGAGTCTCAACCTAAAGACCTTATTCAGTCTGGTGATTTAGGTCGTGTTTCATTTTCTCCTCTTTCTGTTTGTGAGGGCTGTAAATTGGCCAAACCTGTTGCTACTCCATTCCATTCTAGTAGTCATCAGTCCTCTAGTCCATTTGAGCTTGTTCATTCTGATATCTGGGGTCCTTCTCATATCACGTCAAAGAGTGGTTTTTCATATTATATCAGTTTTATTGATGAATATTCTCTCTTTACCTGGATTTATTTATTACGTCATTGATCTGAGGTCCCAAAGATATATGAGGTCTTTACCACTATGATTCACACGCAGTTTCAAACTCGTATCAAAACCTTTAGATCTTATTGTGCTCGAGAATATACTTCTTCCACAACGTGTTCTCTTCTTCAATCTCATGGCACTCTCTTCCAGCAATCCTGCCCTTATACTCATGAGCAGAATGGTGTTGCTGAACGAAAACATCACCATATTCTTGAGACTGCTCGTTCTCTCTTACTTTCTTCCTCAGTCCCCAGCACATTCTGGGCTGAGGTTGCTCTTCTATCTGTTCATCTTATCAATATCGCTCCCTCTTCTGTCCTCTTTGGTATGACTTCTCATGAGCGCCTTTACTCCTCCAAACCTGATTATAGCAGACTTCGCACTTTTAAATGTACTTGTTTTGTGCTTCTCCCTCCTCATCAACGCACCAAGTTGGCTGCTCAGTCAGTCAAGTGTGTGTTCTTGGGGATTAGTTTTGAACACAAGGGATATCGCTGCCACGATCCTGTTGGAGATCGTTTTTGGCTCGCTCGTCATGTGTCATTTGTCGAGGATGTTCCCTATTTTTCTTCTACACCCACTGCCTCCTCTCCTCCTATGCCCTCTCTTTTTAAGGCCTCTCCTATTGAATCTCTACCTCTTCTTGGGCCGTCTATGTCACGCCCCAAGGCGGCCGTCCCCGAGATGTGACAAATATTTAATATCAGCTATCCATAACGAGATCAATAAAGACTCTAACACAACATCTAAGGCAACAAGGCAATTTAATCAAGCGATAGCTGTCATAATATATATACATATAGCGGAAGTTAAACAACTAAGTCTGTAATCCAAAAATACATTACAGACCAGATTACATAATCAACTGTCATGTGAGAGCAAATATAAACCAAAAGACATCAAAACACATATACTGTGCACAAGCACGAGTATTAAATACATACAAGAGAAGGGGGGCCGATGGCCTCTCACTCGCAAGATCCAAAACACGGACGCTGACTGCTGCTGGTACTGCGCCTATGGGAGCTCCTCCTTCAGATCCGACTCAATGCCAACTGGAGGAAACAAATGCGAGGGGTGAGCCACACGCTCAGTGAATGGTACAATCCATGCAACACAACTCATATTAATCATTTCAAGTAAATAAGGTCCGAACAGATGGAAACAACTACTTAAGCTGGTGGGTTGTGTATCAACCCGAGCCCACCACACCCTCACCCTCACCCTCGCAGGGTGACATAGGACTATCGGGAGAAGTTCGACTGTTCTACACTATTCGTCATCCGGTAGCCCTCTCCCGGGGAGCCTCTACCTAGTAGCCTCCCATGACCACTACCTCTACCGTATGGGCACACCAACGGGCATCATGAGTAGTACCTGGGAGCACCTCGTAGGACAGCTATAATGCAGGGTAGCTTCAACACGGAGCCGACGAAGGGGAGAACACTCGACACTCGCGGATACGATCCTCATGGATCCGTCATCACCGGTTATTAGACACCGATAAGGGTAACGAATTCTCATGAATTCCCTCCAAGGCGCATAACTCGGATGCTAGGAAGACATACAATTCGTAGCCAATGCCATGGTATGACCCCATAAGAGGTCATACACTTGCATAACCTCATTAGGCAAGGTTCATGGCTTAATTACAAGAATATATAAAAGATACAACATGCATAAAAATTACACAAGGAATTAATCATGGAAGCATTAAATAAATATGGTAACAAGGTTACAATATTATCTACGGCATTCGTACACTTATGCATTCCTAGGTAGGCTAAGAATAGGCTTAGGTAGGATGGGAGCATGTAAGAATCAATGTTATGCTAGTATTAGACATGATGCCTAGACAAGTATGGGTCTCTACAAATGATACAAGGATGTATAGTCCTAGCATACTATGTCTAATATGGCATTGATGCAACCTAGCAAGACAGGTAATAACATATACATGCAAACAAGTTTAATATGTAGTTATGGTACCCCAAGGGAGGGCAATGCACGCTTACGTGCATCAAACGTCTCCCAATTGGGTTGGATTGATCCACTCACCGCAACCCGGGTCGTTGCGTGACCGTTCGCCAAGATCTGCAAGACAAGGGCATCCGAAACGGTGAGTATAGATACATAAAAATACTTAGAATCAATTAAGAATGCTAAGGACAAAAACATGTACGCATACGGGCTCGCACGCATGCAAGCACACATGTGTGCACGCATGCCCGAGTGCCCCAGCACCCACCCAAGCCCTCGGGCAGCCACATGTGTGGCCCCGCACGTGCACGCACGCGTACGCACGCGCGTGCGTGCCCCAGCGCCCATTGGCGCCCTACCGAGCGCCCAGACGCGGTCCCAGACGCGCTACCCCCATGCGCGCACGCTCACACGCGTTCCGCCAGTACCCTCGCGCACAGATCCTGCGCGCGCGCCCAGCCGCTTATAACCCCTCCCCAACCCTCCCCACTCACCCTAACCCAACTATCTAGCATGCAAGACCTCCCCAACAACGAAGGATGCAAATAAACACATGCATAGAAGAGGGAAGATCCTTACCAAGAGAGTTGGAGGGCAAGGGGGAGATTCGGGGGCTCCTGACGCACCACAACCACCTCAACCACCACCACTACCACCACCACCTCCTCAGCTTCTCCTCAAGCCTTCATTGGCTGAAAAAAGGGGGGGAAGGGCATGAGAGGGAGTTAGAGAGAACAGAATCAAAGCACAACAACAACACATTAAGCATGTACACATACACACACACACCTTTCTCTTTTCCTTTAAGTGCTTCTTCTTCTCCTTCTTGTTCTTCTTTTATTTACCAACAAAAGGGGGGAGTGAAAGAGAGAGTGAGAGGGAGAGGAAGAGAGGGGGACATAAACACATAGCGCGCACACACACACACACATTGCCATTTAATGGCAAAAAAGGGGTTTGGTGAGACTTGACCTAGTCAACCCAACCAAGCAAAAAAATAAAACTCATTGACCTAGTCAATGGTCTTCTTTGACTTGGTCCAAGTCTACTTTGACTTGGTCAAAGTCACCCTTTGACAATCTAGTAACGACCAAACCCGGATGTGTTTTGGAACTGCATAATTTTCTAAAATGTAACCGGAATTCGATGAAATTTTTATGGGTAGGACCAAATGGTACCAGAACCCATAATATACAGTTAAATTTCCAATCGAAGTACTCAATCTCACGCAGATGGCTAAAGCCTAAAATTTTAGCGACTTTGATCAAAAAAGAAATGGCTCAAAAATGACCCAGATATAACCAATAAGGCTAAAAATGACACATATATAACAGTCGATTGTTCTTGAGACCGCTCCTAGTTCTGCTCTCTCTGAGCCTCCTCTTGGCACTCCTACAACTGACTCCCCTAATTCTTCGTCTCCTCTTAGCACTCTTGCAGTCAACTCCTATGGTCCTCTTAGTTCTCCTCCTATCGTGTCTCCTCTTGCTCCTCCCATAGATCACTCCATTGGTACTCCGTCTTCCACAACTGACGCACCTCTCTCTGATGTGGGTCCTCGTCCCTCGACTCGCTACCCTCAGTGTGAGCGTCACCCACCTGCCCGCTTCAGTTTTGACTCTAGAACACCTGACTGATTTGGCTTTGCATCCGTGAGTACCTATTCTCCAGAGTTCCAGGCCTATCTCATTGCTATACATGCCCATTGTGAGCCCTGATCTTATCGAGAGACAGTCGAGTACCCTGAGTGGTAGCAGGCCATGGCAGAGGAGTTTCAGGCGTTTGAGCAGACACAGACTTGGGATGTTGTTCCCCTTCCGGATGGTGTTACTCCTATCAGCTGCAAATGAATTTTCAAGATTAAGCATCGCCCTGATGGTTCCATTGAACGACATAAGGCTCGTTTTGTTGCCAGAGGTTTCACACAGGAGTATGATATTGACTATGAGGAGACCTTTGCTCCCATTGCTCAGATGACTACTGTTCGCACCCTTCTCGCTGTTGCTGCTGTTCGTCGCTAGCCTCTCTTTCAGATGGATGTAAAGAATGCTTTTCTTCACGGTGATTTATCTGAGGTTGTTTATATGCAGCCACCTCCAGATCTCAGCACTCCTCCTCAGCATGTTTGTCGTCTTCGATGGGCTATTTATGGTCTCAAACAAGCTCCTCATGCCTTGTTTGAGCATTTTCACAGCTTTATTCTAGCAGCTAGTTTTGTTGAGAGTCTCCAGGACCACTCTATGTTTGTGCGATCCTCATCGCAAGGCTAGGTTATCCTTTTTCTATATGTTGATGACATGATTATCACTGGCGATGACTCCGCCGGTATTACTCTGGTCAAGAATCACCTCAGTTGACAATTTCAGATGAAAGATCTCGATACTCTTCGCTACTTCCTTGGTATCAAGATTGCACAAAGTGATCGTGCGATCCTGCTTTCCCAACAGAAGTATACGGCTGACATTCTCGAGCGCGTTGCCCTCTTAGATACTCGCAGTGCAGATACCCCTCTTGAGCTTCGTGTGAAGCTTCATCCTACAGATGGTGAGCTCCTCCCAGACCCAACTCGATACTGACAGATCATTGGTCAGCTTGTGTATCTCTGCATCACCAGACCTGACATTGCTCATGCCGTCAGTATTGTTAGTCAGTTTGTCTCAGCTCCTCAATCAATGCATTATGGTGCTCTTATGCGTATTCTCATATATTTACGCGGTACTATCACCAGATCGATCTATCTGTCATCCTCTTCGACTCTAGTTCTCAGGGCCTACACTGATGCCAATTGGGCTGGAGATCCGACCACTAGACGTTCCACCACTGGGTTCTGCATATTTCTTGGAGATTCCATTATTTCTTAGCGCAGTAAGAAACATGAGGTTTTCTCACTATCCAGCACTGAGGCTGAGTATCGAGCCATGGCGATCACCACCAAGGAGATTGTTCATCTTAGACGTCTCTTGGTGGATCTAGGAGTTACTATGACTAGTCCTACTTCTCTTCATTGTGATAACCACTCTGCTATTCAGATTGCCAGCAATCCGATTTTTCACGAGAGGATCAAACACATTGAGATCGATTATCACTTTGTTCGTTAGTACTTTCTTGCAGAGACACTATCGCTTCCGCATATTTCCTCTACCAAACAACTTGCTGATTTCTTTATGAAGTCACATCCAGTGCCTTCAGTTTCTCATTCGCAAACTCACTTTGTATGATCCACCGTGAGTTTGAGGGGGGCAATTAGATTGTATGTGTTATGTCATTATATGTATATCGTATTATATGTGTAACTCATGTGTACTTGTATATAAAAGAATTAAACCCTAAGTGGAATACAAGGATTCTCATTATTTCATTATTTGATTGTAACAAAGGTCTATATTCTCCTTTTGTCAGATGATATCTAAAATATATTTTGGGTGTGCTGTTACACTGGCCATTTTTATCATCAAATGATTATATATTTTCACAGGTGAATATATATATCTCATTAATTTTTTAAATTTTTTTATAATTTAAAAATGGATCAATTTAATTAGAATTGGATTTCAACTTGACTTATCTTCCACACACCATTGTAAAACCTTAATACGGTGAAAAAATGCCAGTGATCTGCTATATATACATGTACATATATATATTATTCTTATGCTATACAGTCTCTTGTAATGTTACAGAGCACTTTTCAAAAAACTAGTTGTAGCGTATGTGCAAATGCACATGAATATAGTGTAAGAATTTTTTTTCATTAATTTTTTTCATTCATGTTAAATAATTTAAATACAATAACATTATGCAACTATAAAATATATATATATATATATAGATGGTTTAAATTACGTACTACTTTCAACAATAATAACCAGTGACATTAACAACAAATTCTTCGAAACATGGGATTTGTAGAAAAACAAAAACACACATTGAAGAAATCAATAACGGTTTTTGTTTAATATAGTTTAATAAATTAAATATTAAAAATTTTAATATCTTTAACGTAAATGATATGATGTTTTTTAAAAAATAGTACAGTTGCTGAATTATTAAATAAGAAATATTCTATGCAACAATGCTATCAGTTGATCAATCTCTATGTGAATGATAAAAATGGGCCACTAAAATGCATGGTGTGTAGTGTTCAATTTGTTTTACACTTAAATTTTTGTTACCATAATTTATTAAAAGTTATTATGCATTTATTGTTTAGTGCAGTGGCATGCCATTTATTTGCCTAGAATCCCAAATCATAATTATTTTTCCAACATATGCATGAATCATATTTATATACGTATCTTCATTTGACCATTTTACTCTTCCCGGTCTCTTCAATCAAATAAACAATTTTTTACTTAACTACTACATCATATACACACGCAAAATAAAAAAAATACCAACACATAAATTGAAATATGACGAACAATAAAAGAATGACTACAACACTAAACAAAAAAATTAATATTTGCATTCAAAAATTAAAAATAACATATAAATAGATGTAATTAATATTGTAAATGCTGCCATTTATTTCATCTTTTTCCCTTAAATTAGGAAATTTAATATGATTTTTTAATGTTAATATTTATATTAAGTTTTATATTAGGAAAAATGCATTTTATTTCCGTCTTCACAGTTTTTTAATGTTAATCCAATAATTTTAAATTAGGATTATAAATTTATAATATGATTTTATTCATAATATTTTAGGATATTTATAAAATATTTAATGAAATATGTTAAAATTTTAATTTTAATTTGCATATTAGTTTGAATTCCTTTTTAATATAATCCAAATCACGTCTTGAAATGTCCAAAATTTAAACTTTCAAAATTATTAATATTTTAAAAATAATAATCCATTCACTCATCTTCAATGCCATTCATTTGTTCAAATTTACACAGGCAATGGCATTGTTATATTTGTGTCACTTTTAACCTGCTGGTAACCGTTGGAGCGTCCTGGCAGTTTTTAAAATTTTTAGGGTTTTTCGATCGGAACCGCATAATTTCAGACTGTTAGCTATCGTCTGAGCTAGAGGACTCCGATTGAAAATCTAACTGCATATTTGGTGTCCTGGTGCCATTTTAGACCTCTCATGAAAATTTCATCGAATTCTGGCATCGTTTGCAAAAATTTCACAGTTCCGGGGCGTATCCGGGTTTTTAAGTCGCGCTCTACTTAAAAGGAATCAAAAATATCTAAACACTATTCATTGTCTTCCTCGTCGAGATCTCTCTCTCTCCCCTCTCCGTTTTTCTTCCTTTCAAGCCCCCTAGACCCCTCAAAACCAAAAACCTAAAGCACGGGAAGTGTAGATCGGGTCCCGATCTACGCTCCGGTGTCTTCAAATCCGAATTCTGACGATCCTAGCCTCCCCGACCTCCCCTCTCTCTCCTCTGTTTTGAGCCAAATCGAGGGCCGTGGTAGATCGGGCGTAAGAGAGCCTTTGGGAAAGGTTTCAGCGCGCGGAGAGCACCCGGTCACCCCTTCCTCCCCCTCGGTAACCTTCTTTTCCTCTTTTTTCTTGCTTAAATGATTGCTAGGGGGGGGTTTTTGTGTTTGGGGGTGGTCAGCGGCAGTGGGGGTCGTCGGAGGGGGGTTGGAGGTGGTCGGAGGTCGTGGGAGGGGCGGTGGTGGCGCTCGAGCAGTGGCTGGGCTGTCCCGGGCAGCAGGCAGCAGCGGCAGCGGCCCAGGCAGCGCGCGGGCTGGGCGCGTGCGGGGATGCGCGCGTGCGCGCGCGGGCGTGCGTGCGCGCAGCGTGCGCGCGGGCGTGCGCGGGTCTGGCGCGAGGTGCTGGTCGTGCTGGGCGCGCGGGACGGGCTGGCAGTGCTGGCAGCGAGCGCAGGGGGCCGGCTGGGCGCGCGCGCGTGCGTGCGCGCGAGCGTGCGCGCGCGGGCGTGCGCCCGGAGGTGCATGCGAGGTGTGCGCGAGGCGCAGCGGGGCAGGCGAGGTGCGTGCGAGGTGCGCGCGAGGTGCGGCGAGGTGGCGGAGGTGCGTGCGAGGTGCGCGCGAGGTGCGGCGAGGTGGCGGAGGTGCGTGCGAGGTGCGCGCGAGGTGCGGCGAGGTGGCGGAGGTGCGTGCGAGGTGCGCGCGAGGCGCGGCGAGGTGGCGGAGGTGCGCGCGGGGTGCGCGCGAGCTGAGGCGCTGCCGCAGGGGCGCGCAGGGTGCTCGCGGGCGGCGCGAGGCGCGCGGGGTGCGCGGGCGGAGGCGCGGCGGTGCACCCGGGCGGTCGGGTGGCCGTGCGGGTGGTTGCCGGCCGTGCGGGTAGTTACCGGAGTGCTCGGGCTAACGTGCGTGCGGGTCGGGTGCACGTTTGCCCGAGTGTTAGGTGTTTGTTGTGGGTTTTGGGTATTTATTTGAGTATTTAATAATATTTGTGGATTTATACTTACCAAATAATACCCTGTCTTGCAGATCTCGACGGGCGGTCGCGCGACGACCCAGATACTGGTGAGTGGGACAATCCAACCCAGTAGAGAGGTGTTATACGCACTTGGGCGTATACCGACCTCTCCTGGGGCACCGTGGATTCTATTAACCTATAATAATATGTATTGCATGTGAGCATGATGAAAATGTAGAATGCATGCTACCCTAGGCTTTTATGTTAGGGACTTGCACCCATAGGATATGTGTATGAGCCATGCATCATGTCCCCTGGTTTTCATGCTAGGAAACCCCGGCCTATGTATGCGTCCTACTAGTTTAATTATTAAATTAAATGCTGGTATCTGTTAGATCGCATGCCTTAGGATAATATTATAGGGAGGAGCCTTGCGAGGTCAACGCTGAGACCCGTGTTAGGGTACTCCGTGTTCCTTGTTTGGTTGTCGGGATGTCCTGTATCGGGACCTCAGGCTGCCCTCCCAAGGTTCTAGTCCTAATAATATTATATGTAATGATTGTATGATGGGTATAATTATTAGTATAGTTGGTAGATATTATAGGGGAGGGGCCTTGCAAGGACAGCGGTGAGACCCGGGTTAGGGTACTCCGTGTTCCTTGTTTGGTTGTCGGGGTATCCTATAACGGGAACTCACGCCGCCCTTCCGAGTTTCTTTCCCCCAATGATATTCCAGCCTTACTGATTTTTGTACATGTTCCCGCATCTTGATGATGCACCTGGTTGAATTCAGAGGAATTCATGACATTTGAGTTGTAATGATATGTAGTTGGCGGATCCGAGTGGATCATATGCGTATGGATAGGCTGTTCTGTTCCCTGCGTTGGATTCGGTAGAGGCTACCCCCAGCGTTAGACAGGGCCTTCCTGACAGAGGGCTCCCATTAGTAGGCACCTCCTGATTTGGTTTCGGACTGTGCTGAATGTGGGAGTAGACCAGGCGGCCTACGGAGTGGAGGGAGAGACTATCGGTGGACCAAGGGTGACCAACAGCCTAGTCAGTCCCAAAATCCTATGTCACCCGTTGAGGGTGAGGGTGAGGGTGTAGTGGGTTGGCGATGAGCGACCTACTGGATTTGTGAATAGATGATTATCAGTCCCAAAATCCTATGTCACCCATGGATGGGTGAGGGTGAGGGTGTGGTGGTTCGGCGAAGTACGAACCACTGGTTTGTGTTGTTATGTATTGATGGCTGGATAAAATAATGGAATATTGGTAAATATTGTCTGTGATGCATGGGTTGTGCTGTTCACTGAGCGTGCGGCTCACCCCTCGCATATGTTTTTCCCCAGTTGCCACTGAGCCTGAGCTGGAGCCGGAGCAGCAGTTGGAGCTTTCCGAGGGTTTTCTTCAGTAGCGGAGCAGCGCTACGTCCCGCGAGTACCAGAGGCTATCAGCATCCCTTTCCTTGGCTGTATGTATTTTATTTCCGTGCTTGGCACGTGTTGGTATATGTTCAGTTGTATATTGTGTATATTGGCTCTCACAGGACGTATGATTGTGTATCGAGTCTGTAGAATGTTTATTCACAGATTCAGTCTTTTGCTTCCGCATTTGGTGTATATATCATGTCAGTCCCTTTTGTTGCATGTGTGTCATTCTAGTTGTCTGTGTATGATATATATTATTGACCTCCTGTGTAGGCTTCTGATATGATACATACACTTGCCGCGTCCCTGGGTTGGCCGCCCTAGGGCGTGACAGGCATTGGATAACCTTTCAACTTCTTATTAAATGTTTGCATTTTTTCCTCTTCTACCATTCATCACAAAAATTATGAATGCATTTAATTGCAATGCATTCAATTGATTCTTTTCCCCTCGTGATCACATCCATCTACATGTCAAATGTACTTGGATCACCTCTCCACCTTCTTATAAAACGTTTGTTTTTCCTCTTCTTTCATTCATTTTTTTTTCTTAGTCATCACAAAAATTATGAATCTATTAATTACAATGCATTAAATTGATTCTTTCCTCTTTGTTTATTATATAATATTTATCATTTTTTAGGTCCTTAAAATGATGAAAAACTATCTTTAAGGCCCTCCAGACGGATATTGTTCAACAATACCGAAATACCCTCGCCCATTTTGGGGCAGGTTAATAATGTACGGGAGAGTGTTAACAGTAAACTGGAGATACTTAACAATATACTGGAGAGTGTTAATAGTGTACTAAAATAATTAGGTTGGGGCATTTTCTATGTTTTGATTAACATCCGGCTAGAGAGACCTAAAGATAATTTTTCACCGCCTTAGGGACCTAAAAAAACTTGAAAAATAATAGGGATCGAAAAATAATATATGAGTAATCAGAGGGACTTCTAATTAATTTTTTCTTTATTTTTTAAAAATAATGAAAAAGAAAATATTTTTTGAAATTATAATGATGAAATTTTATTTTTTTAAAAAAATAAATGAATGACAGCAATAAAAAAATTGATCATCTATTTATTTTAATTTTAAATTTTTAATGCAAATATTAATAATTTTTTAGTTTGTTTCTTCTTTTCACGCGTTCCAAATTTAAGCAACACATTTGTACATAAATGTTTCAATAAAATTTTTTTTACAAATGTCATATGACACAACCTCGTCTCCCTAATCTTTTTTTAAAAAAATTTCATGTCCATTTATTTTTTTTCCTAGAATATATATGACTACCACAGATTTAATTCAATGCACATATACATTATTGAAATTTAAAATTGAATAAAGGTAAATAGATATGGTTTATGCAAGTGTTGGAATAATAAATATGATTGATATTAATTTTTAACAAATGTCATGGAATTGAAGGAGGTGTGAAAAGGATGATTTCACATTCAACTAATTCATCGATCTTACTTTTTTTTTACTAAGAAAAGATATTCCTTTATATAATGTTGTATTGGGAGTCTCAAAACAAAAAAGATTTTGCGCCGTTGATCTTGTGATCCCCACCATTGGATTCATCAGACGAATCAAAATGTTTATGTAAATATACATGCAAATAAATTGCATGCATTGCGATTGGAAATTTTTTTTGGGATTATAATTTATTCATAGATATGTAATAACCAAATTTGATTATGATATTTTAATAATCAAAATAGATTACAAAAATATTTTAGTGATTTATATCTCTTTCATTTTTTTGGGGTGAAGAACAATGAATTATATCTTCAATATCCTTTCATTTTATAAGCATCCCTTGTCCTAATAATATTATGATATCCAATTTTAATTATAATTATAAGTTAATAAATATATTAATCTAATTTCAATTGATATATATAAAATATTCAAATACATATAACTTATGTAAATTATTAATATGATTTTATGATATATAAAAGATATAATGAAATATATGTATTAGAATAAATTATGAATGAGATTAAAAGGCTTATAAGCGTGCTCTTATCCTAATAATATTATGATATCTGATTTTATTATATTAATTTAATTTTAGTTGATTACAATGAATTATATTTTGAATATCTCATTTTCTAACAGTGAATTATATTTTAAATGTCATTTTATTTTATAATTATCCCCTTATCCTGATAGTACTATGATATCTGATTATAATTATAAGTTAATAAATATATTATATGATGAAATGTATGTATTGGAATAAATTGTGAATGGGGTTAAAATAATGTGAATGGATTTTCATGGGATTGAATAGAATTGTAAGGGTAAAATGGTCAAATGGTTGTGATTAATATGGTAGAAAATATAAAAAAATTAAGAAAAAAACTACCAAGAAAGCAAACCACCCTTAATTGTTAAATACATTAATCCCCATAAAAATGATCTAAGCAAATGAAGTCATTGCTTATAAATAATCAATCAATTCAAAAGAACCAAATAGTCAAAAAAATTTAATGAGAGATATTTAAACTAAATTAAAATGGATTGTTTCATGTAAAAAATGAATCAATTTGGAGGATTACAATTCCAGATAACAAAATAATTGAAGGGAAAAAGTGAACAATAGAAAAATAAAAAAAATATGATAAAGAAATTTAAATAATTTATTTGAAGGAAACAATTCCTAAAAATAATGTAAACATCTATTTTTTACACCCCCATTTAATTGAAAAATAATATTAATATAAACATAATTTTTATTTCAAAGTGGTTTTACTTGTTTTAAATATATATTTTGAAACAATATAAATTATATATTTTGAAACACATATAAATTTATTTTTTAACACACACATGGAAAATGATAATGGTTGAGGACACACCAAAAAAATAGAAGCAAATATGGTGAAGAGAATCTAACTAACACAAGTAAAAAATAAATTTCATAATGTGATATTTTTTGTTAGAGATAATCTGGGACAATAGATTAGATATCATTTAATAACAACACAACACAAAAAAAAGTATATATTGATAGAACACGGTGCAATACACCACTAATATTATCATTTATATTTTTTTAATCTATATATAACAACATATCTAAAGAATAGATCAATTGATAAGCATATTAAAATGAAACATCCAAAGTTGTATATATTAATATTTCATAATTATAATTTATTTTTATAGCTTTGACAATTGTATTAAATTTTTATGATTATTTACATTGTAGTGTTATTTTTGTTATTTAATTTTTTCTACTTATGTTTTCACACTTAAGGAACACTTGGTTTGATTATTTTCTTAAGATTTTGGTGTAACTTATCAGCTCAAAAACCATTTTGTTATGAAGTACAAAATCTGATTTGTGAAACTCAAGTAAGTATCAAAATTAAAAAATAATAATAGCATCAAGCTTTTGAATACCCAAATTAAAATGCATGCCTTTTCTTTTTCCTATTTTTAAAATATATGGATTTATTTTTAAACATACACACAAAAGTCTAATAAAAAATGGTTGAAAATACACCACAAAAATCACAGTAAATATGCTAATGAGAATCTAATTGACACAAGTAAGAAATGTTTAAAAAAAAAAAAAAAAATTTGTTTGAGATAATGTATGATATATTAGATACCATTTGATCTTGAAAAACACGACACAAAAAGAATTTGATGTAACACACTATCATACACACATACGGCTGATATTATTATGTCTATTTTTTTAATCTATGTATAACAACACATATAGATAATGAACCATTTGATAAATACATTAAAATAACACAACACAGAGTTATGTATTCAAGCAAATACCTGATAAAGATTTATAAGATTCCAAATAATCAATTACTTATATGACCCAAACATTGCATAACTATAATTGATTTTCATAGTTTTCAAGTTTGCATAATTTTTTTAGCATTACTTACTTTGTGCTATTTCTGTATTTAAGTTTTTCAATTTGTCTATTCACACTTCTAGAACACATGGTTTGATTCATTTTTTTCTCTAATAATACACATGTTAGTCGTTTTGATAAATATTTATACATGACATTGTCGAAGGCTGTGACCTTCTCATCTCTCTTTTTTTTTCTTTTTTTTTTTAACAAGGGGAAATAATCAATTTAATGTATTGCAATTAACACATTCATAATTTTTGTGATGACCAAGAAAAAAATGAATGGGAGAAGATGAAAAACAAACATTTAATAAGAAGGTGAGGAGGTGATCCAAATCCATTTGACATGAAGATGGATGTGATCACATAGGGAAAAGAATCAATTGAATGCATTGTAATTAAATACATTAATAATTTTTGTGATGAATGTTAGAAGAGGAAAAAATGCAAACATTTAATAAGAAATTGAGAGGTTATCCAAGGTCATTGCACGTGTAAATTTGAACTTGGAGAAAAAAAAATAGAACATCCACAAAGAAGTGTACAATAAAAAAAAATAGTCTCAGAGCTAACAATCTTCAAATGATATCAAATTAAAATAACATAAAAAAAAGCATGAAAGGCAAAAAAAAAAAAGATTTTGACATATCTAGACCATTATCACTACCACACAATTTAATCTTCACCTCACATCAGTAGCTTAAAGAATATTAAAATAAATAACTAACAAAAAATTACCTCTCCAACCTTCACCTTCCCTGCAGTGACCTTTTTCTTCTTGGTATCTGATAAACCAACAACTCAACATCAAATTCTATCCAAGGAAATAGTATATGATAAGCCACCAACTCAATGGAAAATTTAATCCTTAAGTAAATCAAGAAGAAACCACCTTTTTTTTGTGATCTATAAAGTGAATGAAATAAATATACAATTAAGTAAAAAAACCAATCCACAAATTATAATGAAGACAAACAATATAATTGAAATCATGTCTAAACAAATCACGAACATTGACAGAATACAATTAAAAAAGTGATTCATTTTAATTATGAAAATATTTTGTACTCTATTTTGATATTGAAAATATCAAAACCAAAATATGTTTTACAATATCTTTGAATAAATCCCTATTCAAAATTAAAATAGATTTCATAGGTATGATTATATATAAAAAAATCCATGAAATGAAATAATATTCAAATTTTAAACTTTATATATTAGAATAACATAATTTTTTGTTACCGTAAATTTCCAATGATGCCCTCATTGAAAATATCTCAAATTGAAAGTTTTTTTTTGTGATTTGGATAATGTCCATAAAAAAAGGATTTAACATTCAAATTTAAATAGATTTCATAATTTGAGGAAATATCATGATTTAAATAATTTAAATAGATTTCATAATTTTATTAACATTTTAAAAATCCTGGAACAGATTAGGAAACTATCAAAGTTTAAATTTTTAGCCATTTGTACATATTTGTAGACATGATTAGCATCAAATTTTCTAAGTACTATGCAAATGAAAAAAAGAAAAAAAGAGAAGATGGATGAATTCATATTAAAAATTAAATAAACTTTAAATAGATATCATCATATCCTTTATATATAATCTAAAATCTATGGAATTTATATTTTGGCCATTCGTAAATATGATTAACACGAAAATTTCTTAGTACTATGCAAATGAAAATTTAAAAATGAGAAGACGTATAAATTCATATTAAAAATTAAATAAACTTTTAATAGATATCATCATATCCTTTATATATATCCTAAAATCTATGAAATTAATTTTTTGGCCATTTCTAGATATGATCAACTTGTTAAAGTTTCTAAGTTATATGCAAATGAAAAATGAAAAATTAGAAGATGGATTAAATCATTTTTTTTATCAAAGTTTCTAAGTTACATGAAAATGAAAAATTAAAAATTAGAAGACGGATAAAATCAATTTTTTATCAAATTTTCTAAGTTATATGCAAATGAAAAATAAAAAATTAGAAGACGAATAAATTCAAATTAAAAATTAAATAAAAATTAAATAGATTTCAACATATCCTTTATATATATATCCTAAAATCTATGGAATAAAATCATAATAAATTCACATTAAAATTTTAAAACCTAATTTGAAATCTATGGCGAAAAAAGTTTTTTAATGAAAAACTAATCAGAGGAAAAAATATCGGATATGAAATTTCATTTAAATTGGGTAAATAGTATATATATTTGTTAGCGTATAATTAAATTCAGATATCATAATATTATCATGATTAGGAAATGCTTATAAAATGAAAGGAATTTAAGATATATTTCACCAGTAGAAAAGGAATAGTACACTATGTTGATCATGAAAAATTCATAATGAAACAATTACATTGCAAAATATCTATGAATAAATACCATATGTACTCCTTTGCCACTTCCATCCAGAGTACAGAAACGAAGTAGAACCTGTTAAGGGAAAAAACAATTTATTCATATGAGATTTCTTCTTTTGACTTTTGAAATAACAAGGAAAGAAACACACGTAACAATAAGCAGATAAATTGCTATCTAAAAAAAATATAGAGCACATGCGAAGAACAAATTTTAATACATTTTTTTTATTTCCTGATATACGAATTAAAATGCCACAAAAACAAATGGACTATGAACAACATCCAAAAAAAGGGGAACTAATGAAATTTTTTTTTTTAAAGTAACTGCAACATATAATTCATCAGATGAATCAAAGTATCAATCATATATGCCCAATATTAACGCAGCTTTCTAAGCCCATATAAAAATTTTAAAGAGGAAAAAAGAGACAGATAATAGATCCATTTATCTATAGAAATGAGGATGGAGATAAAGATGGGGATGAATAGGAATTCAATGGCACGTGAATGAATGCGCCGATTCTTTGAAGTGCATCATCTCTCAAGGATGATGAGGGGATTGAATGGTGAGAGGATGAATGAGGGTTGCTATTTAAGAGGGGGAAGTGGAAGGGCCATAGGATTTCATTTTGTTTTTATTTTGATTTCACATTCAACCAATTTATTGATCATATTTTTTTATTAAAACTCGTGCGCCGTTGATCTTGTGATCCTCAAAATTGGATTCATTGGAGAATTTCATATTCCTGTGTAAATCTACATAAATACAAATAAATGGTATGAACCATGATTGAAAAATATTTTGAGATCCTATGCAAATTAATGACATTGAACACTAAATGCTTAATAATCTTTAATAATTATAGTAAAAAAAAATTTAAGTGGAAATCAAATTAAGCACTAACGCCATGCATTTAATATTTATTGCTTTGTTTGTAAAGTTTCAAAATGTGAATAGGAGTGCCATGCATCATAACGTGTTAAAAAAATTATGATAAAATTGAACACTAATTAAGGCCATGCATTTAGTATTTATTACATTGTTTGGAAGGTTTTAAAATATGAATAGGAGTCCCATGCATTATCGTGTTAAAAAAATATGAATACGATATGTAAAATTAAAATATGAATAGGATATGTAAGGTTTCTTTATAAAATTTAAATAGTCCATGCATCATATGTTGTAATGAATGTTAATAAATATATGAATAAGAATTATATTAATATGTGTGAATTAAATAAATGCTAATAGATGTGAATTACATCAATATTTGATACTTTTTTTTAAATGTGAATAGAAATGTAAATCTATACTACTTATAAAAGCACCAATCCTGAAAAAACATTCAATTTCCTCTTTTACCCTTTTCAAATCATGAAATTCCATCCCTGTCCCGAATTAAATTAAATTATCAAATTTTAAACCAAGCCAAAAATTTTTTAATCAGATTTAATCCATCCGGTTCGACTCCTCAATCAAACCGACGCGACCCCTTCGAATTCGACCCTCCTCCTCTACCTCCCCTCATCCATCCGACTGCCCTATTTCCGCCTCCACATCTCCTCGGGATCTGCCTCCTCCTCCTCTGTTTGATGCCACACCTCCACCAGGACGTCAGCTTCGGACTCTCCACACCTCTTGACGAAGGCGACAGATGACGCAGTCTGATCGTGCGCCAGTGTAAGATGGTGGTGGTCGACCCTCTCGTCTCTGCCGTCCGTTTGTTGTATCCATTTTTGTTCCTATTTTATTTTTTTATTTGATTTGCCATTTTGAAGATGAGAGTCATTCATTTTCTCTTTTTTTTTGCTTGAGTCAATATAACAGGAGATGTTGTTTTCAGTAGTGCCTCGACAAGACGTGAGTTTTTGAAATTGAAGGTAATTTTTTCGTTTGTCCCTCTTCATCTGCTCTTTTGATTGTTTTTGCTTTTCTAGGATCTATTTTGGGTTTTTAATTTTGTTTTTTTCTTATTGTGTAAGATATTCTTTTACCTGATCACCCACCCCAGATTTCATTGAGGGTAAACTTGTATGATTATTCCTCACATTAGTGGTGTATGGATATATGAATGAATAATAATATAGGGGACATGCAGATTACATTCTACTTTAGTTATGACTATCTCTGCTTTGTGCAATTCATTGGGGTCCAATTTCATATGCAAGTGTTCTCAGTTTTCAATCTTTTTAGTCATTGGCATGGAATTGATTAAATTAAATTTCAAAGAATTTGGAATTGGAAGGAGCGGTGAAGAAAAAAATTGGAATTTGGTGGAAATGGATATGGAGCTTAATATCTGAAATAAAAATAATAATAATGTTCAAGTGTTGAAATAAGTATATGTGGAATTCTAGACTGTATTGTAGGTCTAAGTCTCAGTCTTACGTAATTTTTTTTCCAAAATCCTCTGCTTCCCTCCCATCTTCTCTCTTTGTGAATCCCTCTTAAGCAAAAGACACTACACAATCAAATTGGCTAAGGTGATTTGTTTTGAGTTAATGTCAATTTGTTTGATTAGGCTCTTAACCCTAGGTTAACATACACCTTCTCCTCCTCAACCATGTCCCACTAACCCAACCCGTATACCTTCTCATGGGACCCTCACTTGCTCTATAGTATTGTGTTTGTAAGTAATGTTATAGGCAAGCCTTTTTAAGGGAGAAAATGTTAGCAACTGTTATTTCTACCATCCTTTTGTAGCTACGTATTTTGAAATTTTTTTAAAAAGGCATATATTCTTATATGTGGCTTTATCTGTTGTTCTTTATTATTTTTCTGTTTGATTTGTGCCTTGATTTGTTGTTTAATTTGCGGCCAGAGGAATTCCATATTCAACCATATTAAATGTAGACTAATTGTTTGTGATAATGCTTGTGTAGTGATTTTGACAATATAGGTTATTTAGACAATGAGCTAACAGTCTATTTAGTGTGTTAGAGGTTTCCCTTCCACAATCCACACCAAATGAAGTGAGCTTAAATTTTTTTATTTTTTTATTTTTGAAGGTTGATTTATCAATTGTTTTCAAGATTTTTAATTAAGGTTTAACACTTTGTTTGGGTTTGATCTGACACGAGATGAAGTGAGCTTAAATTTTATTTTTATTTTTATCTTGAAGGTTGATTTATCAATTGTTTTCAAGTTTTTTAATTAAGGTTTAACACTTTGTTTGGGTCTGATATGTAGCGTTATGTGTGTCGGATTTGTGTTTTGATTTGTTATGTGGGTTTACAACTGGACAGGAGATGCTGATTTGTGTCTTGGATGTTTTTTCAAGTTAATGAATTTGGTGGACATCCCACTCTTTCATTCAAGAACCAGGTCTCTTTGTTCCCTGGGTTGCATACTTGCATTGCGATTGTTGTACACAGGAAATGGCAATGATCACTGGCAGTGTTTTTATATATTTTATTGTTCTGGAGGAGTCACTGGTAGAGTTTTTCCAGGCCATTTGAGCCTTTGCATGTCTTCGTTATTTGGGGTGGATTAAGGCTGTCAAACATTAATTTTATTGATGAAATAATGACTATAAGTCTAAACTCAATAGTTTACAGTTATTTTATGCAATTATGCATTCTCTATAACACTATCTTTTGCAATTGCTACGTTGTTATTAATTTGTTTGTATACCCTTTCAGGAGAGGTTTATTTGAATCAGAAATAAAATTTCTTAAGGAGGTATTACTCATCTACTGTTTGCTACAGTTTCTCATAAAGAATCCTTGTCAGGTTTCAGTTTTTTGAAATGTAAGTTTGCAATTTGTGTAAAAATAAGTAATAATTTCCTCACACTTTAATGACATGTTCACATTCATTTATGAAGCATTAGAGGTTATAGTTGGAATTATTTATTGCTTCTAAGAAGGATTTTAGGTGGAAAGCCTCTTCCTATAGCGGCTGTTGTTTCTGTTCTTTTTTTTGTATCACATATCCAAGGAAAAATTGCAGAATATGAGAACTCTTATCCTCTCTGGACTTCTCTTGATGCAGTTTCTGGAGTCTTACCTGACTATTATTAGTTTATCACTCAGGAATGCACATCGAACTTGAAATCCACATATAATTGTTGATTCAAGAGTTCACTCCTTTTTTTGTTTTTTTTTGGAAAAAAACAGTAGGACTTCAATGTTTGTTCACAAATTATGTGATTGGTTGTAGAAAAGTTTAGATCTAAGTTTCCATTGGGGAGACTAGATTTCTGTTTCTCTTAAAAAAAAATACCTTGTTTTCTTGTGAATAGCATTCAGAGGAATGATGATACATTGAAAATCAGTAATATTTCTTTTGAACAATCTTGACTTTAATAATTTTCAGTGCAAACATTTTCTAATGCAATCCCTGAGTTGTGATACCAGTTACTTGAGGGTCCCTGTTTTTCTTCCTCATTTTTCAAGTGTAGTAATTTGATTTTATATGCTTTGGTTTACTAATGTCAAGATATTAACTTATCTAGAAAGAATACATTATTTATCTATTTCCATTAACTTGTTGAATCCTTCAATGGATTGGGAATGTTTTGACATGGATAATAAACGGAGTTGATACTCACAATTGTTGGAGTTAAGATGATTGATCTTTATTATGAATTTTACAGCATCTTTTCTTGACATATTTATAGACAAACACATCAAGCGCTTTCACAGAAATCCTTGGTCACCCTCTATCATTGTTAGATTTAGAGGATTTTCTAATTTGAATTGCAGCTGCAAGCATTCTATTTTCAAGTGTAGTAATTTGATTTTATATGCTTTGGTTACTAATGTCAAGATATTAACTTATCTAGAAAGAATACATTATTTATCTATTTCCATTAACTTGTTGAATCCTTCAATGGATTGGGAATGTTTTGACATGGATAATAAACGGAGTTGATACTCACAATTGTTGGAGTTAAGATGATTGATCTTTATTATGAATTTTACAGCATCTTTTCTTGACATATTTATAGACAAACACATCAAGCGCTTTCACAGAAATCCTTGGTCACCCTCTATCATTGTTAGATTTAGAGGATTTTCTAATTTGAATTGCAGCTGCAAGCATTCTATTTTCTTTGATATTTGTTTAAATTTTTTTATTATGATGATTATTTATACAAGCTAACTTTGTAATGTAGAATAAATCTGTACAAGAAAAAAATCTTCAATCAGACGGCATGAAAGATATTGCTCTTGGTTTGTGGCACTCTATTCTATTCTTATTTCTATTTATATATATTTTTAATATACTAGACTATTCTATTGTAATAGCTTATGTAAGTGTCAACGCTTACCAAAAGATTGATTTTCCCTTTCTTCTTTGTTAGAAACTGATAGGACTAGAAACCAGAGGCCATTGTACGCGAAGCATCCCATGTCAAAATTTACATGGACAACAGCTGAAGAAGATGACACTGTAAGTAGATCTTACTGGTGGAATATCAGAGGCATTATATTTATTACAGGATGTTTTTTCCGCTGTTCCTGGACATCTACGATTTCTCTTTAGAAAAAGGAATGGTTTTAACATTTTCAGTGTGCCAATTTTTAAAATTATTTTTACATGGTGGAACTTCTGAATAATAGATCAGAAATTATTGATATTATTTCTCTGTGATGTTGGAGTTTTGTTGTGGCCCTTAGATACTTTCAAGTTTCAACTAATGCATATTCCTTTTGGACGAACCTATCTACATGCAGTCACTAACATATTTGATGAAATCTTGGTTCACGCACATGGAATTGAATTTATCTACATGTATTTGACATGAACGTATTTTGTTGCATTTGTCAGGCAGAGTGGTCAAATATGTGCTTAGGATATTTGAATAACATTGAGAACTTTTATAATGGGAAAGACAATGCCGAGATCATTTACAGCAAAGCTGTCCAGGTAGCAATCTGTGCTCGCAGATGTAGCCAGTTTGTTTTTAGTTTTTTTATTTCAGTTGAATGTATAGTTATGAATTGCTCTTTTCTTAAATACATAGATGTTCCATGGTAAGGATGATGACATGCAGACTCTTTTAGAAAAGGAGCTAAAATCAGGGGATTTAGCTGGTCTTCACCATGAGTGTCTGACTGACACGTGGATAGGAAGGGACAGGTTCATCTCTCTCTCTCTCTCTCTCTCTCTCTCTCTCTACTATATTTCTAGGGCAGTTTAGCATTATGCTCAGACACAGAATCCTCATCCACTGGATTATGCATGTGTATGTGTGTTATTGTGACTATATACACACATGCAGGCATACTCATATTCAATCAGCAATCCACATTCCTATATTTACTGCATGTTTTTTTATATCAGGTGGGCATTTATTGATTTGACTGTAGGCCCATTTTCATGGGGTCCTGCTGTTGGTAGGAAAGGTGTTCGCACTGAGCATAGTTTACCAAATGTTGGGAAAACCATCGGTGCAGTTAAAGGTATTGTTAACATTTTATCTAATCATGCATCGTTTGGTCTTGTCACTAATTATGCTTTTTCTATGTGTAATATTTAAAATGCAGTAAAAATTGAGATTACTGCAAAAGAGTTAATTGTAAATACTTTCTTAAGAAAATTGTACGTGGTAAAATGCGCTTAATGCTGATAGCAAACTGAAGTAACTTGATAGAGCTTCTATTTTATATGTAATGAATGCACATGCCTTATGATGAATTATGTTGGGGATTATGTGTAAAAGCATATTTGAACATTTATTTGATTATGCAGCTGTTTTAAAATACAATTTTTAAAATTGGGTACCAAGCATCTTTACTTGCTCATTATTTGGTTATAAATATATATATATGAATTTATAACTTTATGCAATTTCATTTGCTTTCTCTATTGTTGTTTCTGCAATGATTTATCTCTCCAAACACAGTGGGATGGCAATGATCAAATTTTGCATGTATTCGTTGCCAAAATTTACTGAAAATCTGTTAGCAATTTTAATGTTAAAACATTTTTTTGTAGTGTACATTGATGAAACTTGACACATTGAATTTGCAGCTTATTGTTATGTGAGCAGGTGATTTGTTGTTTGGAGGGGCCAATAATCGGTATACTATATGAGATTTCGTTTGCTGGTAACCACTGAGCAATCCTGTTCCATTTATTCAGAGTTCTAAATCTTTGATTTTCCTTTTTCTGTCCTCCTTTCATGACTGACAAGTTAAACCATCAAAATGGCATAAAACTTGAAACAATTGGTCAATGATATAATAGTATCCCTTGGCAAAGTACTAATTGCTAAACATACATTTATTCCCACAAGATGGCAATAGGTTTGCTAATATTAAGCATCTTGTCAAATGGGAACCCCTATTCTTGGTCAACAATTAGTCAATGGCATGTAACGATATCACTTGCAACTCCATTCATAGCTGTCACATTAGTTGCTTTTATGTTTTCAAACACTTCCTTAACTCCAAGACCTTTCAATGTAAAAAGTCCAATAACAGTTGGTATGCCCTACCGGGCTAATTTTCTTTTAAAAAAGGTGTGCCCTCTCCGGTTCTCTATTAAAGACTGGCTGGACAGCTTTTAATTAGTTTGCCCCCAATTAATATTTGACATTGGCGTCTTGGTACTACCTACCTCAAGTAACTTAAGAAAATGTTCTGGCTAGATAAGAATATGGGCACCGACACAGGATCAAGGCACATACAACTTTGCATTTTCAAATTTCTGGGTTATGGACACATCCATGTTAAATAATATATTTGAGTATATTTTGTTAGTATTTTTAATTATCTTAAAGAGCCTTTGATCAAACGTGTGCGACCGGGTATGCCCCATTCAGCAGGTATAATGTTAGTATTTTTAATTATCTTAAAGAGCCTTTGATCAAATATTTTGTTTATAATCATTATATTATTTGCTAAGCTCTAATTTTGCATGGGTAGGTTCGCCTTATCAAGGAACTCTACGGTAATCAGATCAGAGAGCTATACCATACCCTTTCATACAATATGATTGAATTCACAGTCAATGATTTTGATTGGTGGGTGCCTTCTCTTCTACTCATCTTGCATTGGTGGTTTTTTTGTCTAGCTTTGCCCCTGCAACTTGATCTTGTCAATTTAATCAATAAAATGTGTCAAGTCAATGCACTTGGCTATTTCAGTACTACCTTGGGTTGGAGGAAAATGAATTTTCTTGATTACATCTTAGATATTCATGCAAAACATAACCTTTTGTAAGCAGGACACCTTACAGCATGTCCTAATGATGCGTAATAATTTGGTGAAGAGAAAAGGACAGTGTTTGCAGAATCAGATTATATGAAGTGATAATACTTCATAACCTGGATGCACTGATCATATGGATTTTCATTTTTCCTTTTGCAGCAGGGAGACCATCAGCCTAAGATACGCGGATCTCGTCTTGACCCTACCATCTCGAATCAGAGTTTTGGCATGGCCTGTTCATCCCTCCAAGAAAATCTCTCCAACCGACGCGTTGGGAACTGGGTTGATCCTTGCTCAATCAACTCCCTCTCGTCTTCCATTTGCGGAGGATCTTTTGAGAACGTTGTGTTTGCCGGAAGGTGCTCCTCTAATTTAAATCCATGCCATGCTTAAACAATATCATTAGTTTCTCAAACTCTTTTTAACCGTGTAATTTTTTTTTCTGATCCCCTCACACAGCATACGCGGAGATAGTGCTGAACCTACTGCCGACACTCCAAGAAATTTTCCCACACCTGATGGATGACTGACAGGTTTTATGCATGCTTCTAAATGTATCCAGTTATGATCTGACTAACACTGGCAGCAGTTATGAATTGAGACTAATCACAGGATCTGTTAACAGAGTTCACATGTTTGATCAATTTCTTTTCCACTGTTTTGGTTTGCTAATAGGCCTCGTTTAATTTGTTCATAAATTTTCTTTTTCCAGCTTAGCAGGCTTTCAAGTCAGAATCATGTTTTTTATCTACTTGTATTTTTCTTTTTAGAATATAAATATCTCATATCCGATATTTCGCCGATAGAGGTATATATACATGGTTCGCACAAACTGTATGGACCGCATATATATATATATATATATATATATATATATATATATATATATATATATATATATATATATATAAAGTTTGATTTTTTTTTATTTTTTTTATTTTGCAAGCTACTCATTATTTTGCTTTGGACAATATAAAGACACGACATAGTGAACCAGTGAAAGGCAAAGAGAAGATAACATGTAAAATGAATTATAATCCAAAATTTTACAAATAAGGAACTTGTTAGTATCGTTCCAACGTGTTAGACAGACGCCCTTGTCATCGAAGTGTTAGATGTATTTTTTTTTTGTATTATTTATGTTTGATATATTTTGATTTTGAATTTTTTTTTCTTGGATTCATAATTACATTTTCTTTTTTTATTTTTATGTTTATTTTAATTCTTTTAGAGTGAATTGTTGAAAGGAATATTTGTGATTTTGTCAGGTTTGCTAGATAGGGCAGTTTCACACCTCAATCTATTCATAGCTTTAACAATTTAAACTTGACTCATTGTCAAAAATTTTATCAACCATATACTAAAAAATTATATGATTAAGGTATAAAAATTAAAACAATTAATGATAATACTTCACAAAAAACTGATAATCTCAATTAATATTTGTTCATTATAATATTTTTAACAAAGTGGTTCATGTGCAACGCACATGTGCATCCACTAGTAGAATAGAAATGTAAGGGCAAAATGAAAAATGAAAAAAAAATGGTTGTCATTAAAGTGATGTGAATGGACTATAATGGGATTGAATGAATTGACAAGGATAAAAAGGTCAAATGGCAAGTTTTTGGTTTAAGAGACTTTTATATAGTAACTAGTTGTTGTGTATGTGCAAATGCACATAAACAAAGTCTAATATATGATTTGACTAATATTAATGTCAAATAATTTAGTTACAATAACATCTTTATAGTAATGACTCCAAATGCAAGAAATCTAATGTTTCTAGTTTATTCAATCAAATGATGAAAATAATGGTATTAAACATAAAAAAAAATAATCATAGATTCACAGTAGACTATGTCTCATATGCAATTTTTTCTAAAAATCATAAAAAAATATATTAAATAGTTCATAAAAAAAAAATACCCAGAAATCAAACCACCCTTGTAAGTACATTAGTCCAAAAAAAAAAATGATCTAATCAAATGAATCAAATGTTTATAAATAATTAATCAATTCAAAATAATCAAATAATCCAAAAACTTATAGTGAGAGATATCAAAACTAAATTAAAATGAATGTCTCACCTAAAAAATGAATTGATTTGGAGGATTACCATTCGAGATAATAAGAAAATAGGTGGGGATGGCAATGAGATGTGTTTTATTAGTAACCCGACCCAAACCGCCTTATGGGTGGGTATAAGGCGGGTTTGAATTTCATGTTTTTCAAACTCACCCCAATCCGCCTCGACCCGTGTAATACATGGGTTGAGTTTGGGTTTTATGTTTAAAACCCGACCCAACCCGCAAACCCGACCTTTATTCGATCATTAGGATTTATAAAATAAATGAAAATTAATTCCTAATATAGTTAAAAAAAGAGTCAATTGTCGTCATTCTTTTTTTTCTTACAACCAATTATTGACATTCTATAGGATTTTATTTTTCCCTTTTCCTTTCAACATATAAGTAAAAAAATATTTATTTGGTCTTATATGTAATTTTTAACTATTTATATTATATATTCTAAAATATTTTAACTAATTTTCAAATATTGTATGTAATGAATGTCATAAACTATAAATGATATATCTATTTTGATATTTAGTATTCAAATTGAAGTTTATTTCATGAATATAATCCGCATTCATGTCAAAAATAATTTATTTTATCATATAATATTTTTATTATATTAAATACAATGATCGATCAATTCAACTTACTTTAAACGAGGTGGGGTGGGGTGGGGTGGGGTGGGACGGATACAGATATTATGATGGAAAACTCGAAATGTAATGGAATGGATATGGATTTCAAATTATAAAACCCGAGATGGGGTGGGGCAGGAATGAAATATAATATTGGGGAGATGGGTTGAGTTTGAATTATGGTAAACCCGACCTATTGCCATCCCTAAAAATAGGAAAGCAAAAGTGAACCATAGAAAAAATAAAAAAAAGTACGATGAATAAATTTTAAATAAATTATAGAAAGGGAATATATTCAAAAAGATAATAACAGATAATTGAAAATACATCACAAAAATACAAGTAAATATGCTAATGAGAATATGAATAACACAGGTAAGAATTGTTTTTTATAAAATCATTTTCGTTTGAGATAATGTAGGATATATTAGGTAATGTAATGAATTTATTTTTAAACAAATATGGATTTATTTTTAAAAACATACATACAAAAAAGATAATAACAAATGGTTGAAAATATACCACAAAAATAGAAGTAAATATGATAATTAGAATCTGATTGACAGGAGTAAGAATTAAAAAAAAAAAAACTAATTTTATCAAAGATAATGTAGGATGTATTAGATATGATTTGAAAAACATACAACACAAAATGAATTTGATGGAACACACTACCATACACATACATGGCTTATATTATCCTTTCTAATTTTGGGAAAAATCGATACAAGTCCTTGTAAAGTTAGCTAAATCGGTTTTAGCCTCTGTAAAATTAGAAAATCACCATAGGTCCCTATGTTATTAGAAAAAATGTCGTTTCAGACCCTACCATGATCTTAACTACATTTTTGAAAAATCGATATATCTCTCTCAAAACTTATGAAAATCACTAAATATTTTTAGACGATATTTATTTTAGTTCCTATCGTAATTGAAATTAACCAGATTTGTAGTTGAATTATTGTAATACCCTTTTACAATTTATTTGATAAATTACTATAAGACATTAACCAAATTTGTCGTTGACTTTAAGGAGATTTTTACAGAAACGTTTTCTCATTTTCATAAGTTTCCAGAGAGTTGTACCATTTTTTAATACCGTTAGTGAGTATAGGATAGCAAAAGAATTTTCAAGAAAAAACAGGGGCATTTTGGTCATCAAAAGGACTAAATCGATTTTTTTTATATTTTACTGAGACTTATTTTAATGTATTTACTGAAGCAAATTAACTTGGGGGCTAATCTGTTACCCATACATACTTTCTGGGGGCCTGTGACGATTTTTTAATTTTATAGGGACTAACGCCGATTTAGCTAATTTTTCAAGGAGTCATATCGATTTTTTCCATCTATTTTTTTTTAATCTATATATATATCACATATAGAGAATGAACCATTTCATAAACAAATTAAGACAACACAACGCGAAATTTTTATATATTTACTCTCCCAGCATTCAATGTAAGAAATAAAGAGTATACTAATTCTTCATATGTATCATTTACACAGCAATAAAGCATTTATTAATGCAAAATGGCTATGAAGGTGCAAAAGCAAACACATATATGCATCCTTTCAGGACGTAAAATAAGATGCTCCGACAAAAAAAAATCATAAACTCTTTGCTTTCGATATGAAAGTTCAGGGCCATCTCCATTTAAACATAGTAACTTATAATACTTAATGATTATAATATTTTTATGTTTTCTAAATATTTATTGTTAATTGAACCATCTATAAATTGTTTTAGGTTGGTGTTTGGATGCTTAATTCTCTTATCCGTTTGGGCATCAATTGAATTGTTATGCCTATTAGGTCTTATTGAGTGTGTCTCAAAATATAATATTTTAATTTAGTCCCTCGAATTTTTGTTATGATCCTTTCTGGCAATGGGCATATATTATATGGATCTTAACATTACTTATTCCAAGATAATAAAATAGGAATAAAAGACTTATGCAAATACAGAATGTGTGATGATCAGGGACAGAAAAAAAAAATGACTCACTGCAAAGAACATATTGTGTGTCATCCTGAGCTAACAGAAATGACTCACTGCGAAGAACATATTGTGTGTCCTCTATCTTGGGGCTGTCACAGGCCTACCTGACATAAATAGAAACATCATGGTACATAATAATCCATGCATAATATAAATTTTTTTTTTTGTTGAGTTGCATTTTTTTGTTACTCTAATTAGAAACATATTATTATTATTATTTGATACACCCTAAGAAAATTGAAGAAAAACAATAGATACAAGGTGAATAATAATTTAATTTTTTGAATGACAATTCTATCATTATATTAGCTGTTGCGTTAGGGAATATATACAAAGTGTGTGAGAGTAATAACTGAGATAATAATTATAAAATGCATGGAAGAGTACTCTAATCCATCACTATAGACTATATTATATAAGTAGACTATTCCAGTACACCTCTAGAATTACTATCAGATCTTAGCTTATATTGGCATAGCCGTTGAGTTTTATTATGAAAATATAAACAATTTTATGTGACACATAAAATATTATACAAACAAGGGATTAATCTATTAAAACATCATAAATAAAACTCATTCTTTGCAAGAATTAGCAGAAATAATCAGAAATTCTGATTATATACATGATGATGTAATGAATTCGAACCCCCTAAACATATAGTGGTACCAAAGGAAGGAGTCAGTTTTGAAAAAAAAAAATGCTTCCTTTCATGGATGGCATAACAAAAAATCTTTCAATGAGTAGATTAGAAAATATAGTGATTTGAAATTGGTTTCACACAATGCTTAACTCATCAATGAACATATAAATACAAATTTATTTGATTCCAATATGTAAGGTTAAGAATTTGAAAAGGATTTGATTTCATAGATTTTTTTACATGTAATTAAACGATATGAAATCTATTTTTAATATTGAAGGATTTTATTCATAGATTTTTTTAGAATATAATTTGATTCCTATATTTTCCTAATCAAAATAGAATACCAAAAAATCATAATATCTATTGAATCTCAAAATGAAATTATTTAAAAATTCAATTCAACTATTAAAAAAATATTCATGTACTCATTTGTTCATAGACATTAGGCTTCTTACATTTATAATTAGACTTGCATGTCATAAATAAGAAAATATTATTGTAACTAAATTATGTTAGACTTTGCTAATGTGTGTTTGCACATACATGTGATCTCAAACCTTCAATTACCATGCTTTTGAATCATGATTTCTTTATCATATGTTTAGATGAATCTGAAAGAAGAAACACACCGCAAGACACAAGGATTCAGTGATTATGATGAAGTTCAACCAATAACTCAAAGTACATGTGAAGTTGATATACTGAAAAAATTTCTTACTGCGTCAATCGTAAACTTGTATTTCTCTGACTCGTCCTCCATAAAATTCAGCGAACCTTGACAAATGAAGATCATAAACATGCATTTAAAATATGTTTTTACGTGAATGTCATGAAAAAATATCGCTTATATCGAGTATTTACCTGCCCTATCACGATATATGGTCTATTGTACCAACAATATTTGACCATCCCGACTGCAAAGTATGTGTCTGCATGTCTCTCCAAGGTTTTGCAAGGTATAGTATATGCAATGTAATGAAATCCTGCTTAGTTTAAAATTTGTTAATGCATATAAATCAATAATGCTATAATATTTTATATTCATGATCGACTACATTGTTATGTAAAGGTGATTAATTACCTTTTGCGGCTTTTGAATTTATTAGTTTTGTTGTCACCCCAGGAGGTCTCTTCCAGCTTCTATCTAAACCAGCCACTTGTTCATGCAAAATATAATTATGTCACGATTACGTTTTTAGAAAAAATTAGCAATGTAAGTATGGTACAACTCACCAAACTCTCTGCAAAAGTGTCCACAAAACTAAATGATTTTGTTCTAGTAAAGTCCGGACCAAGCCCAATTATTGCAACACTGACTAAATAAACCAAACAAAACTTAAAATAAATAAATAAATAAATAAAAACCACCCATTACAATGGTCCCATTATAATGGTATTACTCTAATGGGATTCTGGGTAGCAGATATACATTAGAATCGTAAGTCGCTTTTGGGTAAAATGCAGCTTTTTCATTTTTTGCCACAGTCTAATAAAAAAAAAGGTTTGTCCTGTATCTGCTAAACAAAATGTAAAAATGCAATCCGTGAACTTAGTTTATTAATAAAGAGATCTAGTAATAAAAGATCAGGACATGAAAATTAAGAATTATATGACTACAAGAACATAACACATCTTCACCAGGGATGGTGCAATGTCACACCATCAAATTCACGGAGCATTCTTTGTCTTATCCGGCTTTTTCACAAAATTATATAAACTAAACACACAACAAAACACACAACCCAATCAATACACGAACCAATGATCAACCAAAAAGCAAAGAGAGAGAGAGAGAGAGAGAGAGAGAGAGAGGTTGAATCGATAGACCCGTGGACCTTTATTAGAGAGGAGATGAGAGAATTTGAAACGTTGGGAAGGAAGTGGAATGGCCTTAATTTTAGGGTCATAATGTATTTTCTAGATTTGATGAGTGATGAATTTTCATTTGGAGGTTTTAATAGTAATTAATGAAAATAATGCTTTCATGTGAAATGGTGTGAAAATGATGAATGATTCATTGAGAAAGGGTTTGGAGGAATTTTATTAATTGGATGGGGTAAATTATTTGAGTGAAAGTTTTAGAACGAATGTCATGGGATTAAATAGGTGTGAAGGGATTGTTGTCATAATATTTTCGAGTGATTAATAAGAGTATATAATAGGGGTATATAATAATCAGACTTTTATATAGTAAAATAAAATATAGATTAAATTAATAAAAATAGGATTATGAATTTATTTACATATATGTGGTAACATAATTTTCATATAATCAAAATAGAGTACAAAATATATTCTAACAACGGATTATATTTTGAATATCCTTTCATTTTTTACGTATTCCATTATCCTGATAATACTATGATATCCAATTTTAATTATAAATTAATAAATATATTAATCTAATTTCAGTTGGTAACAGTGAATTCTATTTTGAACATCCTTTCATTTTCTAACAATGAATTATATTTTGAATATCTTTTTATTTTATGAGCATCCCCTTATCTTGATAATATTATGATATTCGAATTTAATTATAAGTTAATAAATATAGTAATCTAATTTCAATTGGTATATATAAAAAATTCAAATACATATAATTTAAATTTTGAATGATATTAAAATGATGTGAATGGGTTTTCATGAGATTGAATAGAATTATAGGGGCAAAATGGTTAAATAGTTGTGATTAAAGTGGTGTGAATGGATTGTAATGGAATTGAATGGAATGGTGGGGTAAAATAGTCAAATGGTATATAGATTGTTTCATGTGTTTGCATATGAGATTAAATTTATTGTTGAGTTCATACAGAGCTAAAATATGAATTTGTCCTTTTTTATAGCAATAATTTTATTTTTTGAATAGCAGTATTTTATATGTTTTTTTCTTATTGGATTGCATTGTTACTGTCAATTATATATTTTTTTTGTTGGGTTGATGTTATAGACCATTGATTATTTCGACACCCCATTTATATTTCTATTCAACACTAATAAACACTAATACCGGTATTAGTTATTCGTCAATTTCAACCCAAATAGATGGGGAATAAGTTGTTAATAGAATTCTATAGATGTATATGAAGAATAAAAAAAATACAGAAGGGCAATTAGAATCATTCTTTCTTGAGACGTATCCAAGTGAATAGAGTAAATGCCAATCAAATATGTGTGAATTAAATAAATGCTAATAGGTGTGAATTGAATAGATTCAACAAACGCCAATCATTGATTGTCTGGGGAGTTTAATAATACTATTGTTTTTAAACATTTAAAATTTAAGCATGACATTTTAAAATAATTGTTTTAATAAATATTGCATTGAATTATTATTTTTTGGAACACTAAAAAATTGGATTTGTTGACAATTTATTTTACATGTATAATCATAACACACTTTGGAAATCTATAATGAAGATTACATTAATATTTGATACTTTTTTTAAAAAAGAATCATGTCTTTGTATATAAAATGAGAAAAAAAAATTTGTGCGAATTATATTTTTAATATATTTTCATTTTATAAGGATCCTCTTATCCTAATAATATTATGATAACCAAATATAATTATAAGTTAATCAATATGTTACATGATGAAATGTATATATTAGAATAAATTATGAATGAAATTAAAATCATATAAATGGATTTTCATGGAAATTGAATAGAAATGTAGGGGTAAAATGAAAAAATAGAAGGATCCTCTTATCCTAATAATATTATGATAATCAAATTTAACTATAAGTTAATATGTCACATGATGAAATGTATGTATTAGAATAAACTATGAATGAAATTAAAATGTTGTAAATGGATTTTCATGGGATTCAATAGAAATGTAGGAGTATCCTATTAATATTATGATAACCAATTTTAAATATAAGTTAATAAATATGTTACATGATGAAATGTATGTATTCTGGTATATTATAAATGAGATTAAAATGACGTGAATGGATTTTAATGGAATTGAATAGAAATGTAGGGGTAAAATGAAAAAATGATTGTCATTAAAGTGGTGTGAATGGATTGTAATGGGATTGAATAAATTGACAATGACAAAATGATCAGAAGACAAATTTTTTATTTAAGAGACTTTTATATAGTAATATAGATATAGATAAATAAATAAAACAAATTCGAACAGATCCACCAAATCCGGATATCCCTTCAGACCCAGTCACCAAAAACATCACCGCGAGTCACCACAAAATCTCCACCCACCGTTTCCCCGTGAAAACCCAAAACCACGAAAGAAGAAAAGAAAAAAAGAAAAAGAAACAGACGTCGCAAAACCGAGACCGAAAATGCGGCGCATATATCTGACCAGGCGCACGTTAACAATCATATAAAATCAAACCCCATTTTTAGTACTCGGCCTCGTTTCTCTCTCTCGATCTCGATCTCGATCTCGAAGCTTCTGTGTTCCAATCAATCACGACCGTTGATCCATGGCGACGAAGAAGAGCGTGGGATCTTTGAAGGGAGGGGACCTGAAGGGGAAGAAGGTGTTCGTTCGCGTGGATCTGAACGTGCCTCTCGACGACAGCCTCAACATCACCGATGACACGAGGGTTAGGGGCGCCGTCCCGACCATCAAGTACCTCATGGAGCACGGATCACGCGTCATCCTCTGCTCCCATCTGGTGATCCATCTGTTCTTTGGTGTTTGGTCGCTTGGGATTTGTTGATCTGAAGGGTGTGGGGTTTTGGGGGTCTTGTTTTGTTTGATCCAGATTGGTTTATTTATTTATTTTGGTAATCAGTGACATAGATAGTAGTGATTTTGTTTTGTCTTGATGATTAGGGTTTGTCTTTGTTTTTTTTTTTTGTTTTTGGAAATTTTAATGGTCGATCTTTCTATTTTCTTTTTTGAGGATGTTTTTAATTGCTGATTTTGATATTTTAGTTTGCTTTCTCTTTCTCTTTCTCTTTCTCTTTCTCTTTCTTTTGTTTTTTTTTTTTTTTTTTTTTTTTTTTTGGTTTTATAGTCGTTTTGACTGTGTTTGTTTATTGTTTAATGTTTGGGGTTGTGTTGGAGTGTGCGATTTTTTTTTGGTTGGTTTGGAGTGTGCGATTGCATGTCGATGATGTTTGTTTTGTGATTATGAGACTTTCCCCCTTTTTTTGAAGTAAAAATGTTTTTTTGGATGTGTGCTTGTGTGTGACACCGAAGGATCTCGAATTTTAGGAGAATTTTTTTTACTATGATTTAACTTTTAAGATATTGAATATGTTCTTCTTTACATGTAGGGTAGTGCAGTACAGTGTTTATCTGTTTAAGCATCTAATAACATTTAAATAAGTTTTTGGTTCCTGGAATGGCCATATGATCTGCTTGGAACTTTTTGTTTCTTTTGATATTTATTAATTGATTTTTTGTATGTTTTGAAGGAGTATGGATAGCAGTTCACAAGAAAATCAAGTTCTCTGATTTGATGTTTGAGATTGTTTTTTCTTAATGATGTGGGGAACATGTCTTTTTTTTTTTTTTAATAAAGGTAGATATTTGCTACTCGATTTCATTTCTGAATTCGAATTACAAACTCTAAAAGGAGGGAGAATACACATGTACGCTTAAAAGAAAAACCAGAAAGAAAAAAGTCTCTCTCGCGCCGACTATCCCCTCGGGTGAGAAGAGGTTTCTAACACAATGGGTACACCAAGACCGCGATCACCCTGTGATGTTCGTGGGGAACATGTCTTAGCTTGGCAAACTGTCTCTTCATTTATCAAACTGCAAATCTAAAGTACCCTCAGTGCCATATATACAATCCCTTTAGTTGTCATAGTCATTTTTTTTATAACACATTTGTTTTGGGCAGTCAACAATTTTTGAAGAGCACATTATTTATTTAGTTGTATCTATTTTTTTGGAGGGCATGCGCCATATTAGTTATGTGGTTTATTTCCCTCTAGTATGTCTTTCCCATGTCTCACGTTTACATATAGTTACTTTGCATTGAACTTATCTCTCAATGCATAACAGATCCATTTGTTTTAATACCTTCGCTTCTGATTTTCAGGGAAGGCCGAAAGGTGTTACTCCAAAGTACAGCTTGAAGCCTCTTGTACCCAGGCTGTCTGAATTGCTTGGAATTCAGGTAACCTTTTCATTTAGCTTGAGTTCTTTTTTTCCCTCCAAATTTTGCTTTCTCCTTTCTGTATGCATCATTATAAGATCAGAGAAGACTCTCTTTCCTTATACCTACCTTTGTGTTTCAATAGGTTGACATGGCTGATGATTGTATTGGCGAGTCTGTTGAAAAGAAGGTGGCTGCATTGTCAGATGGAAGAGTTCTACTTCTTGAAAATGTTAGGTTTTACAAGGAAGAAGAGAAGAATGACCCAGAATTTGCAAAGAAGCTTGCTTCACTTGCTGATCTCTATGTGAACGATGCTTTCGGCACCGCTCACAGGGCTCATGCCTCAACAGAGGGTGTTACCAAGTACTTGAAGCCGGCTGTTGCCGGTTTCCTTATGCAGAAGGTATAATGGATATCAGTAGTCATTTTAAATTTTGCCTTGTTTAGGAAGGATAATTGTGAGATGTATGGATGCAGCTAATCGGGAAGGGGGTTCACACCTAGAACAATTATTATTTTTCCCCGGGGGAGTGGGGTGGGGTGGGGTGGGGTGGTGTTTTGGAGAATTGAACATCAAAAAAATAAAATTATGTTTTCTTTACAATTGTTTTCCCTTTTGTATCGTACAACTTCTTTACTGTGATTAATTCTGAATTAATGAAGTAGGAACTTCCTGCAAGAAATTCTTTTTCTTACATAGAATAAGATTTATTATTTTCAAGCCATGATAGTTTGTGCATTCGTTTATGATTTTTCACATATAACGTATTTGTATCTACTTGGCCGATTAATCCAATTAAAGTGCAACTCTGAACTCTCAAGTGTAGGAGTATAATCAGAGGGAGTCAAATACTTTGCATCTGCTTGTAGCCTTTCCAAACACCCAGTTGACTTCAAAGTTCTGAATCACATAAAAATTGGAGTGCCTGGTTCAACATTTTCACTCTATATATTGCTTAAACATACTAGCAGTACACGCTACATATGACTAATATGTGAATAGATCGATGTAAAGAAATACAGAATTAGGTCGTCTGAAGGCATTTTTTCGTAATTATCTTCTGAATAGTGTGAACGCATTTCATTGTGGTAATCCTGTAAATTATGTGGATTCATGACTCTGTGACATAGTTTCTTAATGAAGTAAAATTTATGTTGCATATGTTACTCTGTCACATAGTTTCTTAATGAAGTAAAATTTATGTTGCATATGTGACTCTGTCACATAGTTTCTTAATGAAGTAAAATTTATGTTGCATATGTTATTTTTAGTCTGCATGTAAGGAACAGTACACTATTAGGTAATCTGAGTTTAATATATACTCTAAATCTCCTACTGATACAGACAAATGTTGTCGGGCAGCACAAATTTTGAGTATTTCACTGGCTTATTCTTCTGTCACATCCAGCACTGTGACACCACACCTTTATGCTTGTGAATTTGCAGGAACTTGATTATCTTGTTGGAGCTGTTGCAAATCCCAAGAGGCCATTTGCTGCCATTGTTGGTGGCGCAAAGGTGTCATCCAAGATCGGTGTTATAGAGTCTCTCTTTGAGAAGGTTGATATTCTCCTCCTTGGTGGAGGGATGATCTTCACATTCTACAAGGCACAAGGGTACTCTGTTGGGTCATCTCTTGTGGAAGAAGACAAGCTTGATCTTGCAAAGGCACTTATTGAGAAGGCAAAAGCCAAAGGAATCTCTCTCCTGTTACCTACTGATGTGGTTATTGCTGATAAATTTGCTGGTGATGCCAACAGCAAGGTTTGTTCTAGATCTTATATCAAATATCAATCCATTGCAGTCCAATTAGATGTTAGGCCATGGGTCTTAAATTTACTTACCCATGAAACTTAGGAATTGCTCATTTTCAAACTGCATGCAATTTGAATCATCCACACTACATGTACGTCTTGTAATTCATATTACTGCATAAGGGATGCACATTTCATACATCTATGTCTATTATTTCCTTTTGCATGTAGGTATCCATATGTATGTGAATGTGCATCATGTTTTCCTTGACAGATAAATGGACACAATTAATGCATTTTCTTTGAGACTACTCACCAATGGTTTTAAAATATTGAATGGACACACTGCATGTCAACATTATGACTAGAGAATGATCAAGAAGGATTGACAAAAAATATTTGTTTTGCAGGTTGTACCTGCATCCAGCATCCCAGATGGCTGGATGGGACTCGACATCGGACCTGACTCCATCAAGACTTTTAATGAATCTTTGGACACTACCAAAACCGTTATCTGGAATGGCCCCATGGGTGTGTTTGAGTTCGAGAAGTTTGCAGCTGGAACAACAGTAATAGCCAAAACTTAGACCTTACTCTTTTAAAAAATATTGTTTCATACAGTTAAATTTCCAGTTAGAAACTTGGATGTTACAGTATGAAGATCGTGATTTTTAAAACAGTTTGGGGTATATGAATGCACAAATAATGCAAGTAAATTATTGGAAATGAGCACATCTGAATGATGAGGAGGAGCTTTTTCCACCTCTCGCAGATTACTCCTGAATTTGGATAAGCATACGATAACCTTATTATAGTATTTCCAAAATGAGTGAATTCAACTGAGTTTTGCATTGATCGATGAACTCTGTAACTGTATACTTGGTGAGAAATGGAGAATAACATTATTGTGCATGCAGGCAATTGCCAAGAAGTTGGCTGAGCTCAGTGGAAAGGGAGTGACAACCATCATAGGAGGTGGAGATTCGGTTGCAGCGGTAGAGAAAGCAGGCCTTGCGGACAAAATGAGCCACATCTCGACAGGTGGTGGTGCAAGTTTGGAGCTGCTCGAAGGAAAAACCCTTCCTGGTGTTCTTGCTCTGAATGATGCCTGAATCTGGGCTCTCAGTTTTGAGTTCTCAGGACTCGCGCTTGTGAGACATTTTGTTGTTCTGGTCCAAGGGTTTTGTTAGGGCCTTGAGGTGCTCATTTTGAATCATGTAATGAGGTATATCAGGTTGTGTAAAAGTTGTACTGTAGATGTTTTCTCAATAATGTTTGGCCCTCCAGGTGGGGTAAACTTGAATTTTGAATGATATATTATAACTTATCTACTTATGTGTGTGCTCTATTTTTGGTTTATGGTTGATTATGTTGTTCTTGAATGACTTCTGTAGAAGACGGCATTTGGTAAGCAAAACGAATCATACAGATATTGAATGAAAGGTGTGGAGCATGTCTATCTTTTTAATGTTAATCTAAGGAACATTATGTATGATAGCAGGATTGCAGCCCACGCCAAGGAAAAGGTGTTGGTCACAGACCCCGCTGAACCTAAAATAAGTGGTTTTTTATTAGGACTATATTTTGGCTCTACTTATTGATTGAATATTTAAGTTGTTATTAATTACCGCAAGTGCACGGATCGTTACAGAAGTATAGATCTAGCAAATACGGGTCGAACCCACAGAGAATTGTTTAAATCAGATTATTAATCAATTTAACTAATCGAACTAGAAAGAAAGATTGATGAAGTTATTTATTTATTTATTATTATTATTAAAAAGAGAATATTAATATGAAAAGATAACTAGGGTTTTAGAATCCACTATGCAATACCAATTTAGGGATTATATTCAAATATGAAACTCCACCATATAACTCAATCAATATTGACGTTAATCAAATACCAATCGGAAAATAAATATTTAAAATCATATTAATTATTTCATAAAATCAGATTTGAAATCAAAACAATCATCTCAATATTCACATATTAGGAAGAGAATAAGATATCAAATAGTTAACCAAGCATACCGTATCAAACCCTAAACAAGAGATCCTTGAAGATGGTTCTGCGATTAAAAATCTTGATTTATGAAAACCTAATAGAATGATCTATCTCCCTTCCCTTTATAAAGTCTACCAACTAAATATTCAACATGTTAAGAAGAGCATAAAATATCATAGAACTTAAATCAAAGCATATTTTATCAAATCAAATACAAGAGATTTTTGAAGAAGGTAATAAGAAATTCACACAAAAGGTTTCAAAAGAGAATTGAAGGAGAGATTGATAAGCAATAAAGCAAACAATATGGAGAATTCAAATCTAAATATAAAATCCTAAACTAACATTGCATGGTTTCATCTTCAACCCTAGTTGAAGATTTAGCTACTAGAAAACATGATCAAATAAAAGAAAAGAAAAATAAAAGACATCATATTATTAAAAAAATCATGAAAATAAAAACACAAAATTAATATTAAAAGTCAGATCTATTGGAATACAAGAATCAAAATATATGAGATGAAAAGAAAAACAAAAACAAAGCAAAACTCTTGAATTCTTCTTCTCCTTTTGATTGTCTTTGTGCCTCCTCCCCCTTTTCTATTCACATGTGCTCCTTTTATAGTCTCCAGCTCTTGAATCTCAACCATTTATTTGCAATATAATGGATGGTTAAGATTTGGTAGTTAAGATTGGCCTCAACCTTCCTCATATGAAGTTTAGATTTAATTCCCGTTATTGATTTTTTGCAGAATCTTCAGATGGCTTTTTGACCCGTAATAAGATGGAATTACGAAATCTTCATGAAATAGTGATTTGTAGATCTTGAAATTATCTTTCCAACGCCATATCATGAGAATAAATCAGATACTTGAGGCAAAAGTTATGAGCAAAACAGTGGGACGGGATTTTGAAGAATATATTTGATTGGATTGATTTTTATTCAATCTTAACCAAATTTTTTTCCATAAGGATCTTCTAGAAACTCTTGATTCTCCTTCACATCTTTAACTGATTTGTAGCATATCTTGTATTGATAATCATCATTTAAGTCAATTACCTGCAATAACACATGAATTCTTAATATTAGTTATTATTATACATAAAATAAGGATATAGAAACTTAGATTAAGGGGTTTTAATGTCACGCCCCGGGCGTCCCCGAGACGCGGCAAGTGTATATATAATATCAGAATCTACACAGGAGGTCAATAATATCATACACAAGCAGCCAGAAAGACACACTGACAACAAAAGCAGGGCTGACATGATATATACACCAAATGCGGATAACTAAAGACTGAATCTGTAATCAAAATATACTACAGACTCCATACATAATCACATGTCCTGTGAGAGCCAATATACATACAAAGACATCCAAATACAACACAAACGCGTGCCCAAGCACGGAAAATACATACTGGTACAAGGGATGCTGATAGCCTCTGCAACTCGCGGGACGTGGCGCTACTCCGCTACTGATGAAGTCCCTCGGGGAGCTCCTCCTCCAGATCCGACTCAGATGACACTGTAGAAAGATATTATGCGAGGGGTGAGCCACACGCTCAGTGAACGGCACAACCCATGCATCACAGACAATATTGACTTCAACCAGATAAACCTTATCATCCACAATCTCATTACCAAAGCCACAACAATGATATTAACAACTCAAGCCGTGGGTCGCTCGATCGCTAACCCACTACACCCTCACCCTCACCCTTCCATGGGCGACAAAGGATATTGGGACTGGCTACACCAAACCAGCGGGTCGCTTCCGCCAACCCGCTATACCCTCACCCTCACCCCTCAAGGGGTGACCAAGGATATTGGGACTAACTGCACCAAAACCAACGGGTCGCTTCCGCCAACCCGCTACACCCTCACCCTCACCCTTCAAGGGGTGACCAAGGATATTGGGACTAACTGCACCAAAACCAGCGGGTCGCTTCCGCCAACCCGCTACACCCTCACCCTCACCCTTCAATGGGTGACATAGGATTTTGGGACTTACAATCCAGTGGGTCGTCACAACGCCGGCCCACCATACCCTCACCCTCACCTTTCAACAGGTGACATAGGCTCTTGGGACTGACTAGGCTGTTGGTCACCCTTGGTCCACCGATAGTCTCTCCTCACTCCGCGGTTGTTTGGCCACTCCCATGTTCAGCACAGTCCTTCATCAAACCAGGAGGCGCCTACTAGTGGGAGCCCCTGCACGGGACAACCTGTCTAACGCCGAGGTAGTCTCTAACGGATCCAACGCAGGGCAACAGAACAGCCTATCCATCGCATATGATCCACTCGGATCCGCAGACAACACGTCATAACAACTCTAACGTTCTGAATTCCTCAGAACCCACCAGGGCGCATAACTACGATGCGGGGAACATGCATAAGGTTATAACAGGGTGAAATATTGTTGGGGGAAAGCAACTCGGGAGGGCAGCGTGAGTTCCCGTTATAGGACACCCCGACAACCAAACAAGGAACACGGTGTACCCTAACCCGGGTCTCACCGCTGTCCTCGCAAGGCCCCTCCCCTAAAATATTCACTATAACATGCAATTCAATAAATACTAGCCTTTAATTTAATAAATAAACTAGTAGGGCACATGCATCGGTCGGGCTTCCTAACATGGAACCAGGGGACATGCTGCATGGCTCATATACATATCCTAAGGGTGCAAGTCCCTAACATGCAAGGTCTAGGGTAACATGCATTCTACAATTAAATCACGCTCGCATGATATACATATTACACATGGTCAATATTTATCCATGGTGCCCCAGGAGAGGTCGGTATACGCCCAAGTGCGTATAACACCTCTCTACTGGGTTGGATTGTCCCACTCACCAGAACTCGGGTCGACGCGCGACCGTCCGTCGAGATCTGCAAGACAGTGTATTAACTGGTTAGAATAAATCCACAGATATCCCAAAAATACATAACACACTCAAACAAACATCCAACACCTCCCCAACAACCACCCGCGGCCTCGGCAACCACCCGCACGGCCACCCGACCGCCCGGGCGCACCGCCGCGCCTCGGCCCGCGCACCCCGCGCACCGCCGGGCCCCTGCCCGCCGCCGAGACACACCGCCGAGCTTCCCGGGGCACCCCGCACGCCCCCGCGCGCAGCGCCCCGCCCCGCGCGCACCCCGCGCGCACCTCCGCCACCTTGCCGCACCTCGCGCGCACCTCGCACGCACCTCGCGCGCCTTGCCGCACCTCGCACGCACCTCGCCGCGCTTCGCGCGCACCACCGCGGCCTCACCGCGCCCTCCGCGCACCGCCACGGCCTCGCCGCCGCCTCCGCACACGCCATCCGCACCCTCAGCCACGCCCTCGCGCACGCCACGGCCTCGCGCACGCCATCCGCACCCTCAGCCACGGCCTCGCGCACGCCGCGGCCTCGCGCACGCCGTCCGCGCACCCGCGCGATCTGCTCCACGCGCACCAGTCCGCCCAGCTCGGCCTCTGCTCGCCCAGGCCGACCAGCTCCAGCCCCTGCTCGCCCAGGCCGACCAGCACCCTGCACCAGGCCCGCACGCCCTCGCGCGCACGCCGCGCGTACGCGCGCCCGCGCACGCACGCGCGCCTGCCCGCGCGCACCCGACCTGGCGCCGCCTGGGCTGCTGCTGCTGCTGCTGCTTGGCCCGGACGACCTGCCGCAGCCCGAGCGCCACCACCAGCTGCCCGAGACCACCCAAACCACCTTCCGACCACCTCCAACCACCCTCCGACGACCCCCACAGCCACCGACCACCCCCAATCACAAAACCCACCCCCCCAAGCACACATTCATGCAAGAAAAGAGGGAAGGGAAGCTTACCGAGGGGAGGGGAAGACGTTCGGTAGCTCCTCGCGCGCCGAAACCTTCCTCAAAGGCTTTCCCACGCCCCGATCTATCACGGCCCTCGATTTGGCTCGAAACAGAGGAGAGAGAGAGGAGGTCGGGGAGGCTAGGATCGTCGGAATTCGGATTTGAAGACACCGGAGTGTAGATCGGGACCCGATCTACACTTCCCGTGCTTTGGGTTTTCGATTTTGAGGGGTCTAGGGGGCTTGAAAGGAAGAAAAACGGAGAGGGGAGAGAGAGATCTCGACGAGGAAGATAATGAATAGTAACTCGGGATATTTTAGCTTCCACTTAAATACCAAGTCACTTAAAAACCCGGATACGCCCCGGAACTGCAAAATTTTTGCAAACGATGCCAGAATTCGATGAAATTTTCGTGGGAGGTCAGAAATGGCACCAGGACACCAAATATGCAGTTAGATTTCCAATCGGAGTCCTCTAACTCAGGACAATAGCTAACAGGCCAAAAATAAGCGGTTCCGATCGAAAAACCGGTAAAAACCGAAAACTGCCAGAACGCTCTAACGGTTACCAACAGGTTAAAAGTGACACATATATAACATTTAATGTATAATTAATATGTTTATCAAACACCCCCAAACCTAGTTTTTGCTAGTCCTCTAGCAATGAAAGTGATTAAACAAAATTAAAAATAAGGATAAGGCCACTTTCGCAGGCTCTCACGGTTGCATTTAGCGTATGCAACAAGCCCTTAAACCCCTAGGTCACCCCTAGTGGACGAGTTTGACTCGTGAGGGTTTGCAGCGAATCTACCCACAAAATTCATGATTCACACTTTTTTTTTTTTTGCCATAATCCCATGATAATATCGTAGAGCTCAAGATATTAAATTCCTTTCAGAAAAATCTTTAATTTAATGACATGGTGTGCTTGTGAAAATCTGGACAACACTCAAGAGGTTCAGACTCATAAGTAAGAATTTTTCTTCTAATTGCTGTCGAATGGTCGGTTCTCCCTTAGACACTGAGTCAAAACCAAAAGAGTCTACTAAGCCAGCAAGAGATTTGGATTTTCACTTTATTACCTCATGGGCTTTATATGTGATATTCCAGCTTACTTACTATCTTTTACAGGGAGGCTTTCACTCTATCATTATTGAATCGGTCTTTAAACTTCACATAATGATTGCTAAGCTCTTTGTTAAGAGCATCGTAGATATTTTTCTTTTCCTTCTCTCTCACTTTTTTTTTTTTTTGAGAAGTACTCTATCGATATATATATATTTTCAAGACCTAATGATAAGTAGCCCTTTTCCACTGTACTTGTGATTCAATGGTTGCTTTTCAATTAATGTAAACCCTAACTCCTTATCAAGCAAACCAATGAACTAGACTTTTAGGTTCAACAGGTTTTAGGAAGTTCTTAACATTCTAGACAATTATTAAGTCAACTCCACAAATTCATCTTAACTCAAAAATGCATCCAGATGTGTAGTGAATTTTCAAAGATCAAGCATTTAAGACCTACTAAAATAGAAGTTAACGTAAGAGCTCATGCTACCATCATAGGGATTTAGGATTTTTTTTTTTTTTTTCTTTCAATACTGAGAATGATGAATCAAATGTCAAAAAACTTTTTTTTTTTTTTTTTTTTTAATAATCTATCAATACTGAGAATGATGAATCAAATGTCAAAAACCCCCCAAACATAATCCATACATTGTCCTCAATGTTCATATCATTGGACACATGAAATATCAAGAAAGGAGAATGAAAAAGGAAGAATTTTACCATATCAAGTGATCACCATTGAACTGTTGCTATATGATGACATCAAAACAATTTCATTAGTTCATCATATTTCAAAATAAAGACTACATCCAATGACTCGATGATAGTGGATGCAAACAAACACAAAACCTAGACTAAAAATGGAAAATTACCCAAACTCCCCCAAACCTAGTTTGCAGCATGAACATAGAAATGATGATTCGGGAGGAAAGGCAACCCAGAAAAATATGGTACAAAACAATTATCAAGAGAGCTTAATCTTGATAGATGGAATCATGGAGGTGAATGACCTCCATTTTCTCCAACGGTAACTCCAAAAATGGTTTAAGTCTTTGACCATTCACTTTAAAAACATTGCCATTCTTTGGATTCTCAACCTCAATGGCACCATGGGAATAGACCGTTCTCACTAAATATGGGCCAGTCCAACGGGATCTTAGCTTGCCCAGAAAAATATGCAATCTCGAATTGTAAAGGAGGACTTTCTGGCCCACGTCAAATGACTTCCGATGAATGGACTTGTCATGGAACACTTTCATTTTCTCCTTATATATCTTTTCATTCTCATAGGCCTCATTACGGATCTCCTCTAATTCAGCAAGTTGGAGTTTCCTCTGGGCTCCAGCTTTGGAAAATTCAAAATTCAATTGCTTAATAGCCCAAAATGCACGATGTTCTAATTCAACAGGCAAATAGAAAGCTTTTCCAAAGACAATCCTATAGGGAGACATACCAAGATTGGTCTTATAAGCAGTTCTATATGCCCACAATGCATCATTTAATTTCAAGGACCAATCTTTTCGAGTTGAATTTACTATTTTCTCTAAAATTTGCTTAATTTGCCTATTGGACACCTCAACTTGACCACTAGTCTGGGGATGATAGGGTGTAGAAACTTTATGAGTGATAGAGTACCTCCTCATGAGACTCTCAAAAGAACGATTGCAGAAATGAGTTCCTCTATCACTTATAATGGCACGAGGGATTCCAAAACGAGAGAAAATATTTTCTTTAATAAATCTTATAACAACCTTGTTATCATTCGTTTTACATGGTATTGCTTCCACCCACTTAGAGACATAGTCAACTGCTAGAAGAATGTATAGATTTCCATATGAATTAGGAAAGGGTCCCATAAAATCAATGCCCCAAACATAAAAAATTTCAATGATTAGAATAGGATTGAGTGGCATCATGTTTCTTTTTGTAATCTTTCCCAATTGTTGGCATCTCTCACAACTTGCACAATATTCAGCTGCATCCTTAAAAATGGTGGGCCAATAAAAACCACACTGCAAAATCTTAGCAGTAGTCTTTCTAGCACTAAAATGGCCACCACATGCCTGGTCATGACAAAATGACAGGACATTTCGACACTCAGAATTTGGAATACATCTCCTAATGATCTGATCAGGACAGTGTTTGAACAAGTAAGGATCATCCCAATAAAAGTGCTTGACTTTGGATAAAAATCTAAATCTATCTTGTTTGGACCAATGAGAAGGCATTTCGCCAGTAACAAGGTAGTTCACAATATCAGCAAACCAAGGTAATGTAGACACTTCCATTAACTGCTCATCAGGAAAAATTTCAGTCACATGAAGGTCTTCAATAGGGTCAACCGAGAGAGATGGTCAGCTACAACATTTTCAGAGCCTTTCTTATCATGGATTTCTAAATCAAATTCTTGTAGCAATAGAATCCAACGGAGGAGACGGGCCTTAGCATCTTTCTTGGATAGAAGGTACCTAAGAGCCGCATGATCAGAATAGACATTGACCTTAGAACCTTAGAGACTACAGCTAGGAATTCTTTCTCAGTGGTGGAATAGAGAAGTTGTGCATCATTCAATGTCCTACTGGCATAGGATATCACATGGGGGAGTTTATTAATTCGTTGACCCAAAACAGCACCTATAGCATAGTCAGAAGCATCACACATGAGTTCAAAGGGTTGGGTCCAATCTGGAGGTCTAATGATAGGGGCTGAGGTTAACTCCTTTTTTAAGCTTTCAAAGGCTTGCATACATTCATCATCAAACGCAAAGGGAATATCCTTAGTCAATAAATTGCTTAAGGGTCTAGCTTTTTTACTAAAATCCTTAATGAATCTCCTATAAAAGCCTGCATGTCCCAAAAATGATCGAATTTCCTTAACAGTCCTTGGGGGGGAAGATTAGTAATTAAATCAATCTTGGCCTTGTCTACCTCAATACCTTTATCTGAAACCACATGACCCAAAACAATTCCCCTTTTCACCATAAAATTACATTTCTCCCAATTTAGTACCAAATTTTTCTCCTTACACCTGATTAGTACAAGAGAGAGGTGGTGTAAACAATCAGAAAATGTTGATCCGAATACTGAGAAATCATCCATGAATACCTCAAGGAAACGCTCTATCATATCAGAGAAAATGCTAATCATACACCTCTGAAAAGTCGCGGTGCATTGCATAACCCAAAGGGCATGCGACGGTAAGCGAATGTCCCAAAAGGACAGGTGAAGGTGGTCTTCTCCTGATCCTCTGGTGCTATGGGAATCTGATTATAACCAGAATAACCATCAAGGAAGCAGTAAAAAGCATGACCGGCCAACCTTTCTAACATCTGATCTATGAATGGGAGAGGAAAATGATCCTTCCTAGTGGCAGAATTTAATTTAAGGTAAGCAATGCATACACGCCACTTAGTTTGTACTCTAGTGGGAATTAATTCATTTTCATCATTCTTTATCACTGTAATGCCAGATTTCTTAGGAACAACATGAATCGGGCTTACCCATTTACTATCAGAAATGGGATAAATGATCCCAACATCAAGAAGTTTTAAAACTTCAGCTCTTACAACCTCCTTCATGAGAGGATTCAAACGCCTTTGTAATTCCCTAGAAATACTTGTATTGTCCTCAAGATGAATTCGGTGTTGAACCACAGATGGACTTATTCCTTTAATGTCTGCCATACTCCACCCAATGGCCTCTTTATGTTCCCTAAGGACATTGATTAGCTCACCTTCTTGTTCCTCATTAAGATCAGAAGCAATAATTACAGGAAGGGTTTCAGCTGGACCTAAGAAAACATATTTCAAATTGTTGGAAGAGGTTTAAGTTCTAGCTTAGGAGGCTTATCAATGGAAGGAAGGGTGGTGATTGTGACAAAGGAAGGGGCTCAAGCTTTGGTTGCCACTTATTAAATGGGATGGTTGGTTCTGAATCTAGGAGAGCATTTACTTCCATGATCGATTTTTCCATATCAAAACTTTCTCCAAAGTGGGCAAGACAAAACTCTAAAGGATCTTTCGTGCTCATAGAATGATGTTTCAAATCTTCAATTATTTCCTCAATAGAATTCACACCTTCTAATTCATCATTATAATCTCCTGGTTGTTTTCCAATGTGGAAGATATTTAGGTCAACTGTCATATTTCCAAAAGATAATTTCATCAATCCATTTCGACAGTTAATCAAAGCATTAGACGTAGCCAGGAATGGTCTGCCTAAAATTACAGGAATTTGCCCTTTGGGTTTAGAACAGGTTGGGTTTCTAAAACTATAAAGTCAACAGGAAAGATGAAATCCCCAACCTTAATCAAGACATCCTCAATGACTCCTTTAGGAATTTTCACAGATCGATCTGCTAATTGTAAGGTCACTGGGGTAGGCCTCAATTCTCCTATGCCTAACTGTTTGTACACTGAATAGGGCAGTAGATTTACACTCGCACCTAAGTCTAGCAAAGCTCGATCAATACGAGTGTCTCCAATCACACATGAAATGGTGGGACAACCTGGGTCCTTATACTTGATTGGAGTTTCACATGAAAGAATGGAGCTTACATGGGATGCTAGGAAAGCTTTCTTGGGTACATTATTGGTCCTCTTTTGGGTGCATAAGTCCTTCAAAAATTTAGCATAGGCTGGTACCTGTTGGATAGCATCTAGGAGCGGAATGTTCACGCGAACTTGCTTAAACACCTCTAAAATTTTATCTAGCTGGGCAGATTTCTTAGTTGAACCTAATCGCTGAGGATATGGGGCCTTGGGAACATAAACTCTCTCAGGAGAATCATTGGGCTTTGCTTTCTCTGGGATGGATGGGCTAGGAGGGATGGGTTCAGAATCTGGGTCCTCATGAATAAATTTGGGCTTATCCTTATCATCTTCAACATCATTGCTAGGCATAATAACCTTGTTGTCCACTTGTCTACCAGACCTAAGAGTAGTGATTGCATTAACCTGGTTGGACTGGTTACTAGAAGAATCTTGGATTTGTCCTTGAAGAATGGGTCCTCTAGGGTTGGGTTCAGGTTGACTAGGAAACTTTCCTTTCTCTCTCTCACTCATGGTGGTGGCCAATTGACCAACTTGAATCTCGAGACGGGAGATTGCCTGAGTGGTGGATTGAAGGATTTGCCCTGTAGATTGCATAAATTGATTCAAAGTGGCAGACATCTGGGAGGATGATTGAGTTAAATTTTGAGTGGACTTCATAAGAACATCTAACCCTTTCTCTAAGGAGGAGAACTTCTTCTCGTTTTCTATTTGAAAACCAGGCGGAGGAAATGGAGTAACAGTGGGTCCTATGTTAGGTCTAGGATTCATGAGAGCTTGAGGAGGTCCCTGTGGGCCTCCCTGATGTGGGCCTTGAGTCCATGACAGATTTGGATGATTCCTCCATCCAGGATTATAAGTTTGAGCATATGGATCATTTTTCCTCCATTGTAAGCTATTGGCATGTTCGGCCCAACTTTCCTTGTGGGATGACAGGGAAGGACAGTCTTCCACTAGGTGATTTGAAGATTTACATAAAATGCAGACAGTAGTAGGGGTAGAGGTGGAGAGTTGATTAACAGAATCTTGATTTGGTTTCATCTCTAGGGCCTCTACTCTACGAATGAGAGATGCAAACTTAGCTTCAGACTCAAAGCTACTATCAATGAATGAATACCTCCCTTAGAAGGTATGGGTTTCTCAGGCTCTCTAATTGTCTCCCACTGCATGGATTTTTCAGCTACTTCTTCCAGAAATGCCCATGCCTCAGTTTCATTTTTATTAGTAAATTCACCACTACACATTGATTCAACCATAGTCCTTGTGGTGTAATTCAAACCTTCATATATAATTTGCACTAACCTCCAAACCTCAAATCCATGATGAGGACATTGCAACAACAAGTCCTTGAATCTCTCTAAATATCTCCATAAAGATTCTCCATCCTTTTGAATGAATTGATTTATATTCATGCGAATCTTAGCAGTTTTATGATTAGGAAAGAACTTCTTCAAAAATATCATAACTAGTTGATCCCAAGTGTTGATAGAATTTGCAGGTAGAGCATACAACCACTTTTTAGCATTATCTTTGAGGGAGAAGTTGATTAACCTCAACCGGATGGAATCATCAGTTAGCTGTTGAAGTTTTAGTGTGGAACAAACTTCCTCAAATTCCCTAATAAAAAGATATGGATCTTCAGATCCATCAAATTTTGGAAGCATATTAATCATCCCAGGCTTGATCTCAAAGTTGTTAGCATTGGTTGTTGGTAACACAATGCATGAGGGTTGCGTAGTTCTAGATGGATACATGTAATCCTTCAAGGTCTTTGGAATAGCAGCTCCTGTGTTATCCATAGTGATGGTTGGTTCAGATGAAATCACGGGATAATCAAGTGTATCAATACGAATCAATCGGTTTTTAGAATCCCTAGACCAAATGCTCATAAATCAAAATACCCCAAATCATAGACATATTTCAACAATCAACAAATTAGGATTTATCTTGTTAAGTGAGGGAAGATGATTTTTAAGAGATCTAGTTCTTGAGGATGTTCCTCCCTAAATGGACAGCTCCTAACTGTTCCAAGATAAACCTCAAGTTTACCAGTTTATGATCAACCACCCAACAACCAGGAAAGTGTAAAGGATTAGTGGGGGGTCTTCCACACTTTCGCGTGTTCCTCAATTAAGTAACCACGTCCTTTAAGGTAGAAACCTTATGAAATCACTTTCCTAGACATCATTAAATGGTTAATTGCTCACTGGAGTATCTCTTGGCGTCTCTTGTCTTATTGAGCTCAAAAACCTAGGGCCAAGTCTAATTCATTTTAATTTAATTAGGCTCATGGGTTTGACAAATGCTCAAGATGATGATTTGTGGGCCAAGGAAGGGTGATGAAATCCCCACCTTATGTTATATGGAACAACCCTTAGATGGATTAGTTAATGTATGCTAATTGAAAAATGCACACACGAAAATCCCGATCAACCCCAAAAATAACCCACTTGCAGAAGATTCGTGGGTGAATGAAATACTCACAACTCACACACAGTGAGGGAAGAATTAAATCCACTTTTTTAGCCGTGATGAAATGGTTCACCTTATGGGTTGCCTTTGAACACTTTTGGATGCTCGTTTAGAGAAAGAATGGTCTAAGCCTTACACCATTCCTTGTTGTGTTCTTGTAGGTTCTAGATATCCTACAAAACATAAAAAGAAAAAAAAATCAGCAAAAACAAAGAAAAAAAAAACTAATCCGAAAGATAAATCAATATCAAATTTAATTTGAAACAATTCCCCGGCAACGGCGCCAAAAACTTGATTGAATATTTAAGTTGTTATTAATTACCGCAAGTGCACGGATCGTTACAGAAGTATAGATCTAGCAAATACGGGTCGAACCCACAGAGAATTGTTCAAATCAGATTATTAATCAATTTAACTAATCGAACTAGAAAGAAAGATTGATGAAGTATTTTTTATTATTATTATTATTAAAAAGAGAATATTAATATGAAAAGATAACTAGGGTTTTAGAATCCACCATGCAATACCAATTTAGGGATTATATTCAAATATGAAACTCCACCATATAACTCAATCAATATTGACGTTAATCAAATACCAATCGGAAAATAAATATTTAAAATCATATTAATTATTTCATAAAATCAGATTTGAAATCAAAACAATCATCTCAATATTCACATATTAGGAAGAGAATAAGATATCAAATAGTTAACCAAGCATACCCTATCAAACCCTAAACAAGAGATCCTTGAAGATGGTTCTACGATTAAAAATCTTGATTTATGAAAACCCAATAGAATGATCTATCTCCCTTCCCTTTATAAAATCTACCAACTCAATATTCAACATGTTAAGAAGAGCATAAAATATCATAGAACTTAATCAAAGCATATTTTATCAAATCAAATACAAGAGATTTTTGAAGAAGGTAATAAGAAATTCACACAAAAGGTTTCAAAAGAGAATTGAAGGAGAGATTGATAAGCAATAAAGCAAACAATATGGAGAATTCAAATCTAAATATAAAATCCTAAACTAACATTGCATGGTTTCATCTTCAACCCTAGTTGAAGATTTAGCTACTAGAAAACATGATCAAATAAAAGAAAAGAAAAATAAAAGACATCATATTATTAAAAAATTCTTGAAAATAAAAACACAAAATTAATATTAAAATTCAGATCTAATAGAATACAAGAATCAAAATATATGAGATGAAAAGAAAAACAAAAACAAAGTAAAACTCTTGAATTCTTCTCTCCTTTTTGTCTTTGTGCCTCCTCCCTTTTCTATTCACATGTGCTCCTTTTATAGTCTCCAGCTCTTGAATCTCAACCATTTATTTGCAATATAATGGATGGTTAAGATTTGGTAGTTAAGATTGGCCTCAACCTTCCTCATATGAAGTTTAGATTTAATTCCCGTAATTGATTTTCTGCAGAATCTTCAGATGGCTTTTTGACCCGTAATAAGATGGAATTACGAAATCTTCATGAAATAGTGATTTGTAGATCTTGAAATTATCTTTCCAACGCCATATCATGCGAATAAATCAGATACTTGAGGCAAAAGTTATGATCAAAACAGTGGGACGGGATTTTGAAGAATATATTTGATTAGATTGATTTTTATTCAATCTTAACCAAATCTTTTTCCATAAGGATCTTCTAGAAACTCTTGATTCTCCTTCACATCTTTAACTGATTTGTAGCATATCTTGTATTGATAATCATCATTTAAGTCAATTACCTGCAATAACACATGAATTCTTAATATTAGTTATTATTATACATAAAATAAGGATATAGAAACTTAGATTAAGGGGTTTTAATGTATAATTAATATGCTTATCACTTATCTTAAGAAGCGCAGATGACCCTCTTTGATCAAAGAATAGCGTTGGAAGCGGCAATAGGGGATAGTATTAAAGTGAAGCGAGGTGATGGAAGTGAATAGTTTAAAGGTTCCAACCAAGTGAGCTAAGTGAAGAACTACCTCTTCCTTTAGCAGTGAGCATTGGATTGTCCAGAAAGAGTTCCGGAGAAGAGCAATGAAGCACCTACCCTTTTCCATTCCACTGCCTTAAACAGTGGATCGAACTATCCATTGGCTCGCATTTCACTTACTCCACGCTTTATTGACTCGTAATGTATACTGAACTCTAACCTTTGTGCTGCATTTGTGCCTTTGCCGATGGACAGAAGAAAACCTAATTCATTAAAGAAAAGTTCTCCGATTGATCTTATTAGAATATTTTATAGTGCTTGCTGTTTTATTTTACTTATTAGAGTGACTCACTAGCTAAGGGTAAGATAGAAATTTTATATTTAGGTAGTTATTGCTGTCAAGCAGTTATGACAGACTAGATATCAGAGCAGGAGATTTGCATCTGATTTGCAGCAGTTTTCTAATCATATGTACATATTGTAGTCCTCTTGGAATAACATCATCTCCAACTTGGGATCATCTTATTATCATGTCTCTTCCACTATGCAGTTGACATATTTCTTCACAAAGTCACACCACTATTATGCATTTGCGCTTCCTTCTTGACGCTCCTTACTGCCACATCATGAGTTTGAGGGGAGTTATTTAAGAATATTTTATACTAATCACTGTTTTATTTTACTTATTAGAGTGTGACTCACTAATTAAGGGTAAGATAGACATTTTATAATTAAGTAATTATTGCAGTAAAGCAGTTATGCCAGACTATACAGTTATGACAGCCATATAAAAGGCATCCATTTATCTGTTTTGTAAACATATCTTCTTTTGCAATAACCAGATTGCATTATTCAGAAAAATCCAGACCTAATCTTCACCCTGTAAAAAGAAGGGCGATCGGTCAAAGTGAGCGTAAGCGAAACAAGATAATTAAGCCATGTAATATATTTAAATTTTGACAAGCCATGTAATCCAATCCAAATCCGTAACTGAAAATTTGAATTATTTTAATATATTTATATTTTTAGGATTAGTATAAATTTTTTATTATACTTTAAATCATGTAATATATAATAATTTTTATAATTTTATGTTTTATATTAAGTAATTATTAGATTTGTCATATATTTCATATATTTGATATATTACTTTTATTTTTTGGATATTTTAGATAATTATCCGAATCTGGATTTTCGGATTGAATACGGATTCTTAATTTAAATATCGGTTGAATATCAGATATTGATATTTTCATATATTTAATTCATGTATGGATATGGGTCTATCCGATCTGTATCCTCTGTTGACAGGCTTAGAGATAGTAAAGTGTAGACAAGACAAGATTTTTTTCGTATGGCTTTGGGTCACGAGTATTAGGGACGCTGATGAACAAAGATGACTAACAACTAGGGTACATTTGGCAACTTGTCTAAAAGTATTTCTAGACGAAGTTCTTTCTGGGTGTAGTTACTTCTAAAGGACTTCTTGTATCTGGAGTAGAAATTGTTTGGGAACACATATTGGTGTATGTTTTTCAAAAAGTATTTCTGTAATATAAATCACATAGATTGTCTACAACACCCTTGCAACCACATTATACAATTATCTTAATAGATCAATATAAATCAATAAATATAATCAACTATATAGATCTAAAATACCAACAAACTTATTCTAATCACAATTGGTTATAAAATCAAACTAACAAATCCTAACAATTTTAAATACTAAAAACTTTATCTTCTTCTTGTTTTTTTTTTTTTTTTGAACAAAAGATAGATGTTACTAACAAACTTATTCTAACAATTAAAAGATACTAACATACTTATTCAAATTTAAAATAGAAAGAACCTAAACTAACAAATCTAAAATAGATCCTATATTTGTCCTAATCACCTAATGAGAGAGCTGAAAGAAAATTTGTTTTATATAGTAGTTAAAGCCCATGTTTGGTTCGAGAATAGGGTTAGATTACCCCGCACGCGCGCCCGATCCCTTCCCACCCCCTCCTCAGCCCACCCTCACCCCCCTAACACCCATGCAAGCATGCATACCCAAACACACACCCTTTACAAGCAGTTAACCTAGCTAGGGGAGGAGAATGACTTACCCAAAGAGAGGAAAGGAAAGGGAGGGAACTCGGGTGCTCTTCGCGCACCAAATCGCCGCCACCGAGACCACCACCACCTCAGCCTCTAACAAGGCTTAAAGAGGGCTGAAACAGGGGAGAAAGGAAGCCATGAGAGGAGGTCAACAAAGGGGAAAACAAATCCAAGACCATGGAAAGGTAGATCAAGTCCTTACCAATCTTTTTTCCTTCTAGGGCTTTCTTGTTCAAACTCTTCTACTAGCTCAAAAGGAGGAAACAAAGGGAAGGGGAGATATGGATTTTGTGTGTGAGTGAGAGAGAGAGAGATGGGGAAGATGAACTATTGGTGGACGCCCACTTAAAGGCCACACACACACACACTCACACACTTAGAAAAAAAATTAGGTTTTTTGTGAGTTTGACTTTGGGTCAACCTATCCACACAAACAAACAAAACCAATTGACCAAGTCAACGGTCAAACTTGACTTGGTCAAAGTCATCTTTGACTTGGTCAAGTCTCCCAATGACTTTTCGCTTGGTCAAAACCCGGATACGATTCGGGACTGCCAAATTCTGAAACGTTACCGGAAATCGATGAAATTTTCAAGAGTGGCTTGAAATGGCACCAGGACACATAATGTGTAGTTAGGTTTTCAATCGGAGTTCTCAAGCTCAGGATGATAGCTAAAAGTCTAAAATTTTAGCGGTTCCAATCGAAAAAAAAAAAAGTTGAAAAACTGTCAGAAATGCTCCAAAGGTGCCCAGAAGGCTAAAAGTGACACATATATAACAACAGCTCCTCCGGATCCGCCTCCTCCGCATAAGGCCTCCAAGTCATCTACAAAGAATACCATGGAATAAAGAAGAGAGCTCAGGCAAAAGAAAATCAAATACAAGCTAGAAATCTAGAAAATATACCTCTTCTTCCTTTAAAGCGCGAAAGGTCTCGCGGAACTGAACAAGGCGACGCAGGCGGGAAGTCCCCCGAGGCGCCCATCTCATCCCCAAGGGAGGGCGCGATCGAAGACCAGCTGGGTTAGGCGAGCGATGGCGAAGTGCTCATACTCAAAAATCTGCAGAGAGAAAGTCAAAACCAAAGTCAGGTGAAGTTAATGAACTTAAATCAAATCATTCCTATCTTTACTAATTATACCTGCAGAAATGCTGCGAAACCGCCGAGATTCTTGCCTCCAGCCCTCTTCACCTTCTTCGACAGCTCCACGAAGAGATGAGCCAGCATGACCGCTCCCCAGGCAAAGCGTCCCATGGACTCTAGGTTCCTCATCAGCAGCAGAGAGTGAGAGGAGACCTTGTCGGAGGCCGTCGAGAAAAGGACCCGGCCGAAGAAATAGAGGAAGAACGCCCTCAACTCCCTCCGTGCCCTCTATGGGCACGCGGCCGCCTCTCTCGCCTCAATCATCAGCCGTCTCCTCTCAAAGCTAGCTATAGCTTCACCCTTTTAGCGCCACGTGAAGGAGCCAAGGCCATACTGTCTCGAAAGCTATCCGAGTGGGATCCGGTTCAACGTCCTCTCCCGTTCCACGTACTCCCAGTCGCCAATCAACTCTCGAAAGAGCGCCCTGTAGTCCGGACTGGTAGCCGCTATCACCGCCTTGCCCAATACTGGGAGGCCCGTGATCTGTTGAACGTCCTCCAACGTCGGCATCACCGCACCTGTAGGGAGAATGAAGGTGCAGCTCTCCGAATCCCATCTCTCCCCGCCAACGCCTCCAGGTAAGGACGATGGACGTGGAACGGCTCAATCAGAAAGAAGGAACGAAAGCTCGCTTCATCCACTAGGTTCCTCTCCTCCGGCCTCAGGGCATCATACCACCGCTTTGTCCCATGCCAGAGGGCTCGAATACGATTCGGCCGCTGAAACAACAAAAGAAGAGGGGTTAGTCCGAAGACGTCTGAAAGGTGAGAATCCTAAACGAAATTTTCATTTCTAAACCATGCTTAGAGGATTAAATATACATATGCAAGCATGAAACATGAATACACCTCTTTTTACCCCTTAACACTCCCACCATGGTCTATCTACAAATCAAAATTCACCATACTTAAAAAACTACATAAACACACTCTCTTCTTGCCATGTAAAGCATGCTTATAACACTCCCACCATAATCATGAACACATGCTTACATACCATCCTATCACTATCACTTCTAAAAAACATACTTATCTAAAGAAACAACAAAATTATTATTCCCTTTTACCATCTCTTGTATTAAAACCAAACACCCTATTTTCTATAAATAAAGCATCGTATAAAGCCATAAAGAAAAGCATGCTTATGAAATCCCACCGTGATCATTTTTCATATACAAACAAGCATGCCTATTTAAAGGACGCATACATATATACTTCTTACACACTTCATGCATACCACCAAAACATATATATACATACATTTAGAACAAAATAATAGGCAAAAGGAAATAGAGGCATACCATGTCTTGTGTAGCCCCGGAAGCCTCCGCCTTGGCCTCGTCAGGATCGTCTCCCTCCTCGTCATCCCCCTCCTCCTTAGCCCCCTCCTCAATACCCCTGGCCCCTGCGGCCTCAACCCCAACACCCACAGCCCTCGCAGCCTCAGTCCCTACACCCCCGCCTTCCTCCGCACCCACCGCGCAGAAGGCAAAAGCCTCAAAGTTCCCCAGAGCCCTCCTCTCCTCCTCCTCAACCCTGGCCTCTCCGGTGTCCTTCTCTAACATCCCTAGGATGGCATCCAAAGACGCCCTCACCTCCTCACTAACTCCCTCGGCCCCCACTTCTCCACTTACACCTTCGGCAGACGCTCCGGCCTCCAAACCCGCGCCCTCGGCCACCACCGATGGACCCCCACGCCTCCTCTTGCTCGTATACCGTATCACACCACCCCCTACCCCCGGGACAGCCCCGGAGGATGCACCCACACCTCCACCCATGCCCACCAACGGCGTTTCCGCCGTTTTGGTCGCCTCCTCCATGACCCACCTCTTCGCTCCGTCACTCTCCAACGAGCTAGACCCCAAGACAGCCCCCCTCTGCTCTCGGGAAGACCGGATACGCTTCATCATCGAAGCCGTCTTCTTCCCCTTCGTCATCTCCTCCGATTTCGTGAAGAAAGGAAAAACCCCAAAGGAAAACTAGGGCTTTGAAATCAAGAAGAAAGGATTGATCTAGGGCGAATCAAAGTCAAGGAAATCAAGGTTTTTCGGTTTCAAACAGAGAAGAAGAAGAAGAGAGGGAAGAACAACCATTTTTTAAAACGTGCGGGAGAGAGAGGGTCCTTTTTCGGTTATAAGGGACCCAGTTGGCCGACGGCTACCTGCGAGTAGCCGCCCCCTATCCGACGGCTAAAAACAACTAGCCGCCCCTCCCTGCTGGCTAAACACCACTAGCCGCCCCCTGCCAGCTTCTCAAACACACTTATTTCCAAGTTTTCTAAAAGCAAACAGCCATGTATTGTTTTATTTCCAAGTCTTACTTGATCACACACAACTTTCTTGAAGTTTTACCACAATATCAAGTACCATTCAGTTCAAATTTCTTCAGTTGTCGTTCTTTTCCGTAATCTTTGTCTTTCGAATGATCCAATTCGCCAAATCAAACACACTTTTTTCTTTCTGTCTGCGATATCCCTTGATTTGCTGAGCTACACAAGCACGGGTACAGTAGGTACAATGAAACTGACGCTGGGCTGCTCCGTGCACGATGGCTAAGAACCCCGTCTGAGGGTTGGATCACTCGCTTCCTTACTTTTACTCACTCTCCCACTTGGATCACTCTTTAAATGACTATTCTAGTCAAAACCCAGCCTCTAATGACCTAAATTACCTCCCTGAATGGTATTGGTCATGTGGCCAAAATAAGGGTCTCTTTCCTTATCATCGATCGAAGTCTTTTTGTTTCACACAAAGACACCGTCCGATGAGGGACAATTGTAGATTCCCTAATTTTGACCGTCCAAAGAAAAGAAATTTACTTCAAGTAATATTGGAAACAACCACATTTGGACATCTAATAGAAAAACTCCCTTAGAAACCAAGACCGAAAACCCTAAGTCCAACACTTAGAAAAATCTAAGAACCTGGACATGGGCGGCTACTTGAGAGTATCCGCCCCATACCAGGTGGCTAGTTTCAACTAGCCGCCCCCCTGACCGACCTCAAACCGCCTTCCTTGATGGGACATAAAGCAAGCATGATTGCGGCGGATTGTCTCTTCTAGCTGCCCCATCTTAGCCGGTTCATCCTTAGTAACCGACCCAAGCCACTGCTTGTCAGAGATGGGACGTTTGGCAGGTTATGATGGGGGCGGCTACCTGAGAGTAGCCGTCCCTCACTAGGCGGCTAAACACAACTAGCCGCCCCTCACCTGGACATTGTCAGAGAACAAAGATCTAATGGAAGGTCAAATCAAACACCTTATTACCCATTTTGATCTATTGTCCAATGGACACTCCCCTACACCTCTTTTACTATAAATAGAGGGGCATCCAATTCATATCCATAATCAATTCATTCCCAAACAATCAATACCCATCAATAACCCCCAACAACCCACATTCTCAATCATCAAGCCTATACCCCCCACACCACCACTTTAAAACCTTGAGAGAGGAAGTAAGAGAGAAACCAATTTCCTACACAAATCCATTCTCCAAATCTACTCTCCAAAACCCAGGTTAAACCCAGTTTAACCTCTGCCAAAACCAAACCCAAACCCTACCTAGGTTCTGCCCAAATTGAACCAGACACCACGCGGCTACCCACAACTAGCCACCCCACACCAGGCAGCTAAATCTAACTAACCGGCCCTTCCCTAGCCCACCTCAAGTCCCAATTCTCCTCTAGTCAGTTTTTCAAAGCAGAAAAGGATCCCTGTCTTCACCTCTGTGTACGGCATATCCGTGTCTTAGAGCGGAGACCCCACAAACTCCCCCACGAAGGCGATCAAATCCGCCCCAACTTTTCCTGCTTTTTTAGAAAAGCAGGTGGCGATCACAACAACCCTTGAATCCTCCTGAGGACCCGTCGGTCGCCTCAGAAAGGAACGAACAACCACCCAACCCATCACCCCTTCTGAGAGACGATCCGACCGAGTCTGCCAAGGCGCAGCTCTCTGGACCCAGGCCTCCGAAGAACCCCCACACACGCACAAACACCGGAGGACCGAGGAGGAAGCAAGAAAGGGCCCCTTTCTTTCCTTTTCCTGAAATCCAATACCAACACCGCCCTCCCACTCTTGTCACGCACCAGGGCGGCCGTCCCCGGGACGCGGCAAGTGTATATATGATATCAGTCTAAACAGGAGTTCAATAACATACTCACACAACAGCTAAAATGACAACACAGACAAAAGCAGGGCTGACATGATATATACACAAATAGCGGAAGCTAAAAGACTGAATCTGCAATCCAAAAACATAGTACAGACTAGATACATAATCAACTGTCCTGTGAGAGCCAATATATACAAAGACATCCAAATAATATACAAACGCGTGCCCAAGCACGGAATATAACACATACAATCAAAAGGAATGCTGATAGCCTCTGAAACTCGCAGGACGTGGCGCTACTCCGCTACTGATGAAGTCCCTCGGGGAGCTCCTCCTCTAGATCCGACTCAGATGACACTGGAGAAAAATATTATGCGAGGGGTGAGCCACACGCTCAGTGAATAGCACAGCCCATGCATCACAGTTTATATTAACCACCAGATTTTATTAACCACAATCACTTTATTCATGCCTCAAAGTGGCTGGAACCAAACAATCCAGTGGGTCGCTATATCGCCGACCCACCACATCCTCACCCTCACCCTCACCCCTCAATAGGTGACATAGGATATTGGGACTACACAATCCAGTGGGTCGCTATCGCCAACCCACTACACCCTCACCCTCACCCTCACCCCTCAATATGGTGACATAGGATATTGGGACTAACTTGGTTGATGGTCACCCTTGGTCCACCGATAGTCTCTCCCCACTCCGTAGGCCGTTCGGCCACCCCCACATTCAGCACAGTCCGTCCCAAATCAGGAGGTGCCTACTGATCGGAGCCCCTCCACAGGACAGCCTTTCTAACGCCGGGGCAGTCTCTACACGGATCCAACGAATGGAACATAACAGCCTATCCATCGCATATGATCCACTCGGATCCGCCGACAACACATCACAACAACTCTAATGTCATGAATTCTTCAGAATTCCTCCAGGGCGCATAACCAAGATGCGGGGAACATATATAATAATAATTATTAACAAGGGTTATAAGATTATTGGGAAAAGAAACCTTGGGAGGGCAGCTTGAGGTCACGATACAGGACATCCCGACAACCAAACAAGGAACACGGAGTACCCTAGCCCGGGTCTCAATGTTGACCTCGCAAGGCCCCTCCCTATAATATTATACAAGGCATGCTAGCATTTAATTTAATAAATCAAACTAATAGGACGCATGCATAGGCCGAGGTTTTCCTAGCATGATAACAAGGTGACAGACTCTTACAAATATCCTAAGGGTGCAAGTCCCTAACATACAAGTCTAGGGTAGCATGCATACTACATTTTTATCATGCTTGCATGGATTACACATTACAACAAGTTAATATAAATCCATGGTGCCCCAGGGGAGGATGGTACACGCCCAAGTGCGTATAGTGCCTCCCTACTGGGTTGGATTGTCCCACTCACCGATAATCGGGTCGTCGCGCGACCGTCCGTCAAGATCTGCAAAATAGGGTAATCAATTCGGTGAGTAAAATACACAAATAAATCCAAAAATACAATAAAATACACAACACTCAGGCAAACGTACATACGGCCCGTACGCACGCGAGCCCGAGCATCCCGACTCACTCTCGAACCCCCGGGCAGCCGTACGCACAGCCGCGCCTCAGCCCGCGCGCCCAGTAGCAACGGCCGAGCCCAGCCCTGCACGCCCGGACACCCCGCCGAGCCCCCCACTGGTGCACCGCGCGCTCACTGCGCCCCAGCGCCGCAACCCGCGCGCACACCCGCACGCCTAGCGCCCCATCGCCTCGCCCCGCGCGCACCCCGCGCGCACCACCGGCTCGCATCACCCGCTCGCCCTGCGCGCACTGCGCAGCACCCACACACCACCTGCTCACCACACGCCCCTGCGCAGCACTCCGCACGCACGCCGCGCACTGCGCCAAGCGCGCCCGACCGCACGCACCCAGCGCGCCTGCCTGCTGTTATATATGTGTCACTTTTTTTGGCCTATTGGCAATCATTGGAGCATTTTTGGCAGTTTTAAAATTTTTAGTGTTTTTCGATCGGAACCGCATAATTTCATACTGTTAGCTATCGTCTGAGCTAGAGGACTCCGATTGAAAATCTAACTGCATATTATGTGTCCTGGTGCCATTTTAAGCCACTCGTGAAAATTTCATCGAATTCTGGCATTATTTGCAAACATTTCGCAGTTCCGGGGCATATCCGGGTTTTTAAGTCGTGCTCTACTTAAAAGGAATCAAAAATATCTAAACACTATTCATCATCTTCCCGACTTGCTCTCTCTCTCTCCTCTCCTCCGTTGTTCTTCCGTTTGAGCCCCTACACCCCTCAAAACCAAAAACCTAAAGCACGGGAAGTGTAGATCGGGTCCCGATCTACGCTCCGGTGTCTTCAAATCCGAATTCTGACGATCCTAGCCTCCCCGACCTCCCCTCTCCCTCCTCTGTTTTGAGCCAAATCGAGGGCCGTGATAGATCGGGGCGTGAGAAGGCTTTTGGGAAGGGTTTCGGCGCGTGGGGATCCACCGGACGCCTCTTCCTCCCCTCGGTAAGCCTCCTTTCCCTCTTTTTTCTTGTCTAGATGATTGCTAGGGGGGGTTTTGTGGTTGGGAGGTGGTCGGTGGCAGTGGGGGTCATCGGAGGGTGGTCGAAGGTGGTTGGAGGTGGTCGGCGGCAGTGTGAGGGGTGGTTGGTGGTGCTCGGGCTGGTGGGAGACGTCCTCGGGCGCTGGCAGCAGCGGCAGCGACCCAGGCGGCGCGCAGGCCGGGCGCGCGCGGGCACACGCGCGTGCATGCGCGGGCGTGCGTGGGCGCGGCGTGCGCGCGAGTGCGCGCGGGTCTGGTGCGGGGAGCTGCTCGGGCGGCTGTGCGCAGGGCTGTCCGTGCGGCTGTGTGCGAGGGGCTGATGGCGAGCTGCGCGCGAGGAGCTGGTCGCGCGGGTCCGACGCGAGGGGCTGGTCGGGGGCGTGCGCGAGGTGGTGGCCGAGGTGCTGGGCGTGCGCGGGGTGGTGGCAGAGGTGCTAGGCAGTGCGCGCGGGTGTGCAGAGTGCGCGCGGAGGGCGCGGCGAGGCGGCCGTGGTGCGCGCGAGGCGCGGCGGAGGTGCGCGCGGGGCGAGGAGGCGTGCGCGGGGCGCGGCAAGGCAGGGATGGTGTGCGCGGGGGCGAGGCGCCGCGCTCGGGGGCGTGCGGGGTGCTCGCGGGCCAGCGCACGGCGTGCGGGGCGCGTGCGGGCTGCCGCGGCTGGGCTCGGTGGACGCGCGGAGCTCCGGGCGGTGAGCGGAGTGCGCGGGCTGAAGCGCGGCGGTGCACCCGGGCGGTCGGGTGGCCGTGCGGGGGTGCCGAGGGTGTTGGGTGTTGATTTGGGATCTTTGGGTGTTTGTTTGTGTGTGTTATGTATTTTTGGGATAATTGTGGATTTATTCTAACCAGTTAATAACTTGTCTTGCAGATCCCGACGGACGGTCGCGCGACGACCCGATTTCCGGTGAGTGGGACAACCCAACCCAGTGTGGGAGGCGCTACATGCCTTGGGCGTGTACCGTCCTCCCCTGGGGCTTATAGTTAGTATTAACTGCTTTGATGTAATCCATGTATGCATGATGTGTGTGTAGAATTGCATGCCACCCTAGATTGTGTGATAGGGACTTGCACCCTTAGGATTGTGCATGAGCCATGCATCCTGCCCCCTCGCTATCATGCTATGAAAGCCCGACCTGTGCATGCGTCCTATTAGTTTGTTTTTTTAATTAAATGCGAACTGTAATAATAGATAGCATGTTTAGGGAATATAAAGGGGGCCTTGCGAGGTTAACACTGAGACCCGGGTTAGGGTACTCCGTGTTCCTCGTTTGGTTGTCGGATGTCCTACATCGGGACCTCAGGTTACCCTCCCAAGGTCTCTATTTTCCCTTGTATTATGATTACTAAATGCATGTTCCCCGCATCCTGGTTATGCGCGCTGGTGGAATTCTGAGGAATTCGAGACATTAGAGTCGTAGAGATGTGCTGTCAGCGGATCCGAGTGGATCATATGCGATGGATAGGCTGTTCTGTTCCCCTCGTCGGATCCGTGTAGAGACTACCTCGGCGTTAGACAGGTTGTCCCGTGCAGGGGCTCCCACTAGTAGGCGCCTCCTGACTTGGAAGGACTGCGCTGAACATGGGAGTGGCCAAACAACCGCGGAGTGAGGAGAGACTATCGGTGGACCAAGGGTAACCAACAGCCTAGTCAGTCCCAAGAGCCTAGGTCACCTGTTGAGAGGTGAGGGTGAGGGTATGGTGGGCCGGCGATGCGACGACCCACAGGATTATGAATGGATGTTTATCAACCCGCTAAGTCCCAACATCCTAGGTCACCTGTTGAGGGTGAGGGTGAGGGTGAGGGTATGGGGTTCGGCGATGAACGAACCCCCAGATGGTGATATTATGCCACTTGTGGCTTATGAATTGCTTAAATGTGGTTAATATGAACTGTATGCATGGGTTGTGCTATTCACTGAGCGTGTGGCTCACCCCTCACATATTGTCTTTTCAGTGATCTCTGAGGGAGGAGCTTCCCGAGCGACTACACCGGCAGAGGGCAGCGCCGCGTCCCACGAGTTTTGAGGCTATCAGCACCCTTCTTTCTGTTGTACGTATATGTTCTGTGCTTGGGCACTTAGTTGGATTGTATTTGGATTTTGTTGTGTATATATATGGACATGTTGGCTCTCACAGGACTTGCGATTATGTATCGAGTCGGTAATATGTTGTTGGCTACAGACTCAGTTTATTTAGCTTCCGCATTTGGTATATATATTGTGTCAGCCCTGTTTCTACCTGTGTTATCATTTTAGTTGTTGTTTGTGGTTTATTATGGGTTTCCTGTCACTGATATCATATATACACTTGCCGCGTCCCGGGGACGGCCGCCCTGGGGCGTGACACCCGCAGCTCGCCCGCCTGCACCTGCCTGCCTGCGCCTGCCCGCCTGCGCCTGCCCGCATGCGCCCGAATCGAGCTCCACCCGCGCGCACGCCCACGCTGCCTTGCCAGCATGCCCGACAGCGCCCAGCCCTGCGCCTGCCAGCCAACCCGGGACAGCCCACCACCACTCCGACGGCCACCAACCGCCTCCAACGGCCTCCAACCGCCACCAACGGCCACCCACAGCCACCCACAACCACTCCCACTCACAAACACCCTCCTAACAATCATCTAAGCAAGAAAAGGAAGGAAAGAAGGCTTACCTTAGGAGAGGAAAGGAAGGGAAGGGAAGGGAACCGGGAGCTCTTCGTGCACCGAAACACCTCCCCAAAGACCTCCACCACCAAGATCTCTACCTAGCCCAAGGGGGGCTGAAATCAGAGAAGAAAAGAGGGTGTTAGAGGGGGTCAAACTCGTGGGAACTCGAATCCGAGACCACCGGTGGATAGATCGGGATGAGATCTAACCTTTCTCTTCTTTGGGTTTTTGGTTTTGACCCCTTGAACTAGGTCAAATGGTGGTTTTAAAGAGAGGGAGAGAGAGAGAGAAATTTGGATACGATGATGAATAGGGGGGTTTTTGTCTTGGTCGAGGGATTTCTTTATACTCACACGCACACCTCACACACTCACACCCCCTAATTAGATTAGCCCTAATTAGGTTTAGGCTAGGTTTAGGTGATCTAAGTACACTTTGACCCTAGTCAACCCAACCATGCTAAAATCCAAAACCTTTTGACCAAGTCAAAGGTCAATCTTGACCAAGTCAAGTCTCCCAATGACTTTTTGCTCGGTCAAAACCCGGATACGCTTCGGAACTGCGAAATTCTGAAACGTTACCAGAATTCGATGAAATTTTCGTGAGCGGCTTGGAATGGCACCAGGACACATAATATGCAGTTAGATTTTCAATCGGAGCCCTCAAACTCGTGGGGATAGCTAAAAGCCCGAAATTTTAGCGGTTCCGATCGAAAAATGAAAAAAACCGAAAAACTGCCAGAATGTCCCAACGGTGACCAGAAGGTTAAAAGTGACACATATATAACAACTCTGATGTCAACAATCCCCCAACCTGGCCTCCATCACACGAACTTCCAGATGAGGATAACATGGTACCTACGGTACTCACAATAATCGATTTCAATCTGTTACCTCTCGTTCTCCGAGGAGAGGCGCGCTCGGTGTGAGGACTCATAAGAGAAGGGGAACCCTGATGTGCCCCACTTGAAAAACACCCGCTCGATTCCATCGACTCACCAACTGGCCCGATATATTCTACATTCTCCTTTGGGGCCAACCAAGAAGGAGCCTGGTCCCACACCCAACCAACCTTACCATTATCCAGAATACAATTGGTCCAAGTTCATGGATCAGAAAGTATGAAATGGTCACCCAAGAAACATGGATCAGCTCCAAGGCCCAAAAGACCTTGAATGCCCCAAAAATCAGGCCTATTAGTTGTACTTTCAGGCCCACCCATATGTTGACACCTTTTAACCTCACGATGAAACAACTGTGAAATGGGAGTCAAATCCTCTAACCCTTCCTCACCACGTATCACTAACACCTTGGATGGACACTTCGAATTTAGAAGGCTGAGTTCCCACCCTTCTCTCTCTATGATTCCTTCCACCAAAAGCAAACTGTCTGTTTGATGCGATGAAGAGGTACCATCAGCCTTTGCACTTTGACCCTTTTGGCAAAGGCAACTGGTGTTACAGCGGGCTTGCATGGCACACCAATCGATAGAGATCCCAAACAGGATTTCTTACCGCTCGACTTTCTTCCCAGGACTGACCTCCCAGCAATGCAGGTTCCCTTCCCCCAACTCTCGCCTCTGATACCCAGGTTTTCAGCCATCCTATTATTTCTTCGAATAGATTTGATTGTACCCACCATCTACCAACCATCAACCAATGTTTCCGCCCTTTCAGTGAGTCAAGGACGAACGATTCGACTGAGCTAACCTCGCTCACTGAGCTCTCCGCGGACTCGACATCCTCCTCAGGCTCAGGGACGGCGACTTGATTCGCCTGGGAGATGGGCGTCTCCAAAGGCGCACCCCCTTCCCCCCCTAGCATGCCATCCTGCTCCTTCCTCGAACCCTGCCTAGAGAGCTCCCTGCATGAGCAACCACCTTCACCCCTTGTTAGGCGGAGCAACCACCGGAAGCACCCCTTTTTTGACCACGTCCACAAAAGAAAATGGTTGAACCCCTTCCACTACCTTAAACTTCCACCTTAACCCTCCACCCGCCCATCTTCATGGACATCCATGGTGTTGGGTATGCTCGTCCACCCACCAAATGACTGCTCTTAGCACTGGATAGGCATCCGAGTCACGCAGCACCTCCAAGAAAGAGATGAGGTGCCCGAAAGGCTCAACAATCTTCCTAAGAACCTCCTCTACCAGTCAGAGAAGTGGAATAACCCGAAAATCCAAGGTCATCTTTGATCCCGAATCCTCGAACATCCTCATCCAACATTCACATGGGAGAAAGCCAATCTCACAGTCCCCAACAAGAATAGACCCTTCTCATAGAAAAAGGTCTCTAACCACCATTGATAGGAGGGAGACGATAGCCTTTTTTCTCCTAGTCACCAGATCTCCTACTACTTGATTCCCCTCCAATGAGCTTTCAAAGCATCTTTGAGCACCTCACACTCCATTCTTCGCTCACCCCACTAGTCGGTAAGCACGCATTTGCGCAAACGCACTTCTCTTCTTTCCAAGGCCTCGCACCACTCGATCTCCACTTCCTACGCCAGAAGAGGAGAAGGCACTGCCATAGGCACGCATGTGCCTCGCCACCCTTCCATCGGGATACCCTCCTCTCTCACCCCTGACCGGACTTACTGACTGCTCTTCGGTGCCCCAGGCCACCACACTCCTAGCACTTCAAGGGCTCCTACAATCGAGAGCCCAGTGACCATGATCGAGGCACCTAAAGCAATAGGTAGCCAAACAACCATGGACCGGTACTCCTCCGCCTCGAGCACTCCCTCCTTTCCTCTTGCCCGCTATACGTCATCCACCTCATGTCGCTCCCTCTCCTGCCGCCCTAGCACCTCCATCGCACCTACCACCACCCCCACCACTTCCGCTTCCGCTCCCGTTCATTTCCGGTTGAGAAAACCCAAAATGGTAGAATGACCGGAATTTGCACCTGCGATATTTTGGCCTTTGCGTTTTTATCCCTCGGTGTCTTGAGCTGCCTTCCCACCCTCCATAAATCATCAGGTGAGGCACACCCTCTTTGTTATTCTCTCCCATCACATCTGTGTCTCTCTCTTGCATCACATTATTTATCATTTTAATTAGAATCTAAATATACAAAAAGTGAACAATGTAAACCCTAATTTAATGAATGTTCAATCGTAACCTGAACCTAAATAATTTTCTTCAAATACATATAATTTATGTAAATGAATACAACCTTTTAAAAAAATCCGCAAAATAAAAAAATTTCAAACAAGACACACAAATGTTTAAAATTAAAATTAAAAAATTCACAACACATGTTAATCATATAATCAACCTATGTATAACAATAATATGAAATCCATTGTTGATGCACAGAATTTGTTAATTCATCAAAACCCTAAAAAAACCTTAAATAAGAATTTTCCATTCCAAACCCTATACAAACCTTTTTTACAACACAAAACCTAGAAATTTTTTGTTTATCATTATTTGGTGAAAAAAATGCCATACCGAAATATTCTAATTAAATCCTTCTACTTCTCATATCCTTTCCCGCGTGGATGATGCATATTTTAATGTTTTGATATTGGTGGGTACAAATTAAAGAAGGTTTGGTAAATGGTAGTTTAAAAAAAAAATAGGGTGTCTAAATTAAAGAGCATGAAATCAAACAAATCTAAATGGGTCCTATATATCAATATCCATATAAGGGGGCATCCTTATAGATTCGTGGGAAGCAAATAAAGACACCCAAAACGAAAAAAGGAAGGTACAAATAGCATCAAAACAGCCCATCAGGCTATGTACGAGCTTAGTTTTTTTATATATATAGTATGCTCGGTCTTTCTGTAAATAATCCACTAAGTCTGGCTAGAGCTGAGAAGGGCTGAGCAAAGTTTCACCCCTTATGTCTATAGGTGACAAGGAGATCCGCAGGGGAGTTCCCTTCACAAAGAATGACTGATATTTTTCATTTGTGTGGGAGGGCTAATTCTCTTTTAGATTTTTTCCCTTTAAATGAAGAACAATCGAGGATAACAGATCATGACCATGCTCTCCAAACATGGCTGTTGTGGAATCAGTTTCATCCATAGTTCCTACACTACAGAATGATGGCTAAAAAAAGACCAAAGACTACTCGTTGAATCCCTATTTGGGTGAGAGAATAAGAGAAGACTAGAGGAGAATAAGACCAAAAAGCTATTTGTTTGCAAGGAATAAAAAGGTATGGCTATGCTAGTAATAAATTGGTATTTCAAGTCCCTCTGGAATTGTGTATTGGTATTGATATTTCAAGTCCCCCTCGAATTGTGTTATTCTGCCCAATCTATTCCACTTGTTCATTGAGACTTACATGTCATTATCACTATTAAATTAAGGGACCTACATGTCAAATCAATTTTTTACTTTATATAAATTCTTATTCACATTTTATTCTTCATTATCAACAAAACAACAGAACTTCATTATTACATTTCACAGTAAGAATAATTAAAAACACAATCAAACTAAAAATGACTTATTCTTTACTTATACTTTAACAATGATCTATCATATAATAGCTTATGTTACTATCGAAGATTGAAAATATAGTAGATTGATTGATAAGAGCGAGCAATTGCCTACTACCCTTACATTGAGAACCCCTATGGTCCCAGGTAACAGCTTCGTAACCACCACGATCATAAGATCAGTGAATTAATTCAATAATAATTTAATACCTATACTACAGATAACTAGAATATGATATTTATTTTTTTGACTTTTAAAGAAAAATTTAGAGATCAAGGGCCCGTTTGGATTCACGATGCCACAGCTTTTGCGGAGTGAAATTCAGAAATTTACAACCTGCATATCCAAACGGTGCATGGCGTCTGAAAATCCAAAATTTGCATTTTTTGTTTTATGTGTAAAAACCTCGACATTTCTTACACCTTATAACAAGGCTTTTGAGAATCTTACGATGAAACGCAGCCGGTGAAATAAGTAAATACAAAATTGCCTCTCCACAATTCATACATTTCCCACCAAAGTCACCCTTAAAAAAAACCCAAAACTACCATTCATGACCCTAGAAGCCCTGCATCCCCATTCACCTCCTCCAACCGTGATCCATCTCCACCATCACCTGGAAACATGATTACTGTCACGCCCCGGGCGTCCCCGAGACGCGGCAAGTGTATATAAAATATCAGAATCTACACAGGAGGTCAATAATATCATACAATGACACACAGACAACAAAAGCAGGGCTGACATGATATATACACCAAATGCGGATAACTAAAGACTGAATCTGTAATCAAAACACACTACAGACTCCATACATAATCACATGTCCTGTGAGAGCCAATATACATACAAAGACGTCCAAATACAACACAAACGCGTGCCCAAGCACGGAAAATAATACATACTGGTACAAGGGATGCTGATAGTCTCTGCAACTCGCGGGACGTGGCGCTACCCCGCTACTGATGAAGTCCCTCGGGGAGCTCCTCCTCTGGATCCGACTCAGATGACACTGAAGAAAATATTATGCGAGGGGTGAGCCACACGCTCAGTGAACGGCACAACCCATGCATCACAGACAATATTGACCACAACCAGATATCCTTATAATCCACAATTCATATTACTTAATCCACAAATGATATCACAACTCAAAGCCGTGGGTTGCTCAATCGCCAACCCACTACACCCTCACCCTCACCCTTCAATGGGCGACAAAGGATATTGGGACTGGCTACACATAACCAGCGGGTCGCTTCCGCCAACCCGCCACACCCTCACCCTCACCCTTCAATGAGTGACATAGGATATTGGGACTAACTGCACCAAAGACCAACGGGTCGCTTCCGCCAACCCGCTACACCCTCACCCTCACCCTTCAATGGGTGACATAGGATTTTGGGACTTACAAGCATCCAATCACAACTCCAGTGGGTCGTTCATCGCCAACCCACTACACCCTCACCCTCACCCTTCAATGGGTGACATAGGATTTTGGGACTGACTAGGCTGTTGGTTACCCTTGGTCCACCGATAGTCTCTCCTCCACTCCGTAGGCCGCCTGGTCTACTCCCACATTCAGCACAGTCCGTCCTAAATCAGGAGGTGCCTACTGGTGGGAGCCCTCTGTCAGGAAGGCCTGTCTAACGCTGGGGTAGTCTCTACCGGATCCAACGAAGGGAACAGAACAGCCTACCCATCGCATATGATCCACTTGGATCCGCAGACGGCACATTATAACAACACTAATGTTCTGAATTCCTCAGAACCCACCAGGGCGCATAACTACGATGCGGGGAACATGCATAAGGTTATAACAGGGTGGAATATTGTTGGGGAAAGAAACTCGGGAGGGCAGCGTGAGTTCCCGTTATAGGACACCCCGACAACCCAACAAGGAACACGGTGTACCCTAACCCGGGTCTCACCGCTGTCCTCGCAAGGCCCCTCCCCTATAATATTCACTATAACATGCATTGTAAACAAATACTAGCATTTAATCAAATAAATAAACTAGTAGGGCACATGCATCGGCCGGGCTTCCTAACATGGAACCAGGGGACATGCTGCATGGCTCATACACATATCCTAAGGGTGCAAGTCCCTAACATGCAAAGTCTAGGGTAACATGCATTCTACAATTTAATCATGCTCGCATGATATACATATCATTGCAGGTTAATATTTATCCATGACGCCCCAGGAGAGGTCGGTATACGCCCAAATGCGTATGACCCCTCTCTACTGGGTTGGATTGTCCCACTCACCGGTATCAGGGTCGTCGCGCGACCGTCCGTCTAGATCTGCAAGACAGACATTCAATATGGTGAGAACAATGCATAAAAATACCCAAAAATACATCTAAAATACCCAACACTCGGATAAACGTACATACGGCCCGTACGCACGTGTATCCGAGCATCCCGAGCGCACAGCCAAGCCTCGGCCCGCGCGCCAAGGCGCACTGCCGAGCCCAGCCCGCATACCCGGACACCACCGGCGCACTGTCGCACGCCGGCCCGTGCGCCCCGACGCACCGCCGCACGCACGCGCACACTCGCGCGCGCCCGCGCGCACCGCGCGTCCAGCCCAGCGCGCCCCCGCGCGCACTGCACGCACGCCCCAGCACGCACACGCACTGGCCCCCAGCACCGCGCGCACTGGCCCCCAGCACCGCGCCCAGGCGCCATGCCCAGCACCCAGGCGAAGTGCCCAGGTGCCCTGCCGCGCGCGTGCACGCTCGCGCGCACGCCCGCACGCGCCCGCGCGCACCCGCGCAGACTCCCGCTGGCACCCCCGCGCGCGCCAGCACCCGCGCGCACCCGCGCACCCACTTCGCGCGCACCCGCGCGCACGCACCCGCGCACGACTGCGCGCCTGACTGCGCCCGCCAGCGCCCAGCGCTCAGGGCCCAGCGCCCGGGACCCTCACCCAGCGTCCACGCGCACGCCCGCGCAACACGCGCCCAGCGCGCCTAGCAGCACGCGCCCAGCGCGCCTGCCAGCCTGCCCGCGCTGCTGTCCGCGTTGCCTGCCTGCGCGCGTCGCCGAGTGGCCCGAGCACCGCTCGCCTGCACGCCCGGGGAACTGCCCGCCTGATGCCCGAGCGCCCCTGCACCCCCCGAGCGCACGCCCGCGCGCGCGCCCGCGCGCACGCGCTCGCGCGCCCAGCAAACTGGTGCCCTGCTCCCAGCCTACCCAGCTATCCGTGCCAGCCTAGCACCCGACTAGCCCAGCACGCCCAGCACCAGGCACGCCCAGCGCCAGCCCGAGCGCACGCCCGCACGCACGCGCGCGCCCTGCCAGCGGCCCTGCCTGCTGCGCCTGCGGCTGCTGCGCCTGCTGCTGCTGCCCTGCCATCCTGCCCGAGCCCGAGCTCCTCTACCACCCACCTCCGACCACCACCACAGCCTCCGACCGCCTCCCACAGCCCTCCGACGGCCACGCACCGCCGCCAACCGCCTCCCAACCACGAAACCACCCCCCTAGCATACATCTATGCAAGAAAAAGAGGGAAAGGGGGCTTACCAAGGGGAGGAGGGGAAGTCCGGTGGCTCTCCGCGCGCCGAAACCTTTCTCAAAGGCTCTCTTACGCCCCGATCTACCTCCACCGCCGAGATGGCTCAAATCAGAGGAGAAGAGAGGGTGGACGGACGGGCAAAACTCGTCAGAATTGGGATTTGAAAACACCGGAGTGTAGATCGGGACCCGATCTACACTTCCCGTGCTTTAGGTTTTAAGCTTTGAGGGGTCTAGGGGGCTCAAAACCAAGAAAAACGGGTAAGGGGAGAGAGGGAGAGCAAGTCGTAGGGATGATGAATAGTAAAAAGATATTTTTGATTCCTTTTATAAAGCGCGCGACTTAAAAACCCGGATACGCCCCGGAACTGCAAAATTTTTGCAAACGACGCCAGAATTCGATGAAATTTTCATGAGTGGCTTAAAATGGCACCAGGACACCAAATATGCAGTTAGATTTTCAATCGGAGTCCTCTAGCTCAGATGATAGCTAACAGTCTGAAAATATGCGGTTCCGATCGAAAAACCCTAAAAATTTTAAAACTGCCAGAAATGCTCCAACGGTTACCAGCAGGCTAAAAAAAGTGACACATATATAACAATTACACAGTAAACACAAATCGGATCGTTTTATCAACAATTGGACGGCAATACATGGTAATTTTTATAAAAGTTCATTCAAATTTCATTTGATTCATCCACAAACTTTTTTCCCTTTTTTGATGCATGATTCACCCCCAACAATGAAATTGTTCATAATACACTTAAAATCCGAAAGATGCTGAGGATGATAGTGATAAAATGATATTTGTTTGGATTCGTATACCTTATGATTTTTGAAGATGCCCAGCAGAATCAATCGAAATGGATGTTGAAGGGGTCCAGCGGTTGTGAAGGGGGTGTTGGGGTTTCGAGTATATTTGTAATAAAAGGGTATTTTGGTAACCTACACATTAAAAAAACTAAACGCGTGTTTGGTTGCCAAACAAAAATGTATTTGGTTTGCATATGATTTTGAACGCGCCCCACTCATCACTTGGGTCTGAAAAGCCACGTATATAAAATTTAATGTTCGGTACCTCACATCCAAACGGACCCTAAATGTAGGATCATTCATCATGTTTTTCTTTTTTTTTAGTCAAGAAATTGAAATAATTTTCAAATTAATAATAATAATAATAATAATAATAATATAATAAAATAAAAGGAAAATCTTCTTAACTCTCTGAAATCTTCTTCAAAACACAAAAAGTCCCTCTAAAATCAGAAAATCATCATAGATCCCCATAAAGTGTATATGGTTAACAAATTTAGTCCCCCGGTCAAGAATATATTGAAATAAGTCTTCAGAAACTTACTAAATTTGGATTCAGTCCCTACAAATTTTATAAAATCATATTTATTTCTTTTGTAAGACAAAAATACCCCCGTCGTTTTTCAACATCCTCATGTCCTGAAATGTCATCCTCATCTGTAAAAAAAAAAAAAAATCCGTCGAACCTCAATTGATCTACAAAATTGAGTCATTTTTCAACATTTTTCCCTCCTCAATCTCATTACAGAGACTAAAAAAAAATTACAGTTTTATTAACTACATTACAAAATCAGTAAAGTAAACAATTTAAAAACTAAATCAAAATTCTATAATACATTCTTAACTCAAAATTACTAGCAATAAAAAGCATAACACATTAACTATAAAACTATAATTTGTTTAATAAAATTTAAATAAATCAGTATATATTTTTAGATAATCACATGGATTTTTTATGATTTTTAGAAGATTTCAGGGTGTTAAGAGGATTTTTAAATTTCACGGGGACTTTTTTCTCAATTTTCATAAGTGTTAAGGGAGTTATATCAATTTTTTCTAACAAATAAAATAATTTTTAAAAGGGTATAACAGTTGAGGAGGACAATTTCCCCTACAGTTAAATTTGTAGAAGTGGGATTAAAACTCGGATTAGACCTTTTGTGGAAAAAAAAATTAATTTGGTAGCTTGAATATTACTCTTCTTGTCTCAATCACTGACTGGGCCTTTAGAGTGCTATCTTGCGACCTTTTTATAGGTTGCCTACGTACCCCTTGGGGATCAAGTAACACGTAGTTCCTTCATCACCATTGTAACTGCCTTGCCACTAAATGTTTAGTGGGCTTTTTTCTAAGGAAAAGTTTTCCATGTTTACGCTCCACGTCGGACCCTTGATTACCCACGTTTTGCAGGTAGTGGGCCTTAATTGTCAACTTGGCAGTTACAGGCGTTAGTGGTCTTCTGACTGTTTCTCCAATCTGCTCAGGGCCTCTTGGCCTACTCGTTCATCTGTTATGTCTTTTGAGTACATTTGCGAGATGGAAGATCGCCCGACCAAACCTCTTATCTTGTCGTGTCTTCCCTGCTAGTGCGCGAGGAGTAAGGTCGTCCAACCAAACCCCTAGTCTGGTCATGCCTTAACTACTCGAGGTGGTATTCTTTCGTGAGATGCCTTGACTGTCTGACTAGACTCTAGATCTAGTCGTGCCAACGCATTTGGGAATATCATAAGGGCTAATAATCTGGACTCAGATTTGCTGGTCCCACGCATGGCCCATATCCGTCTTGCTATGACCCATCAGTCCTGGCCTGACACGTGTCATGGTGCAGATTTTTACCTCCGCAGATGCCCCCTCTACTGTTCTTTTGAATTGTCAAGAGAGCAGGAGATCAGAAAAAATCATCTCGCATCCACCCCTTTTGGGGGGTCAAAGATCTGGTCGCCTGTCTCCTCAGGATTCTCTGATCCGTTCAGGATTTGACGACTGATTTTTTGTGTCAGCTTTTATGGCGCGTGGCCTCCCGTGGTCTTCTTATTAGAAAACTCAAATGTCGGTGCCTCTAGGTTTTCGTGAAACCCACTGTCTTGTCATTGATTGCTCCTTGATATTTGCAGCGAATAAGTGCTACCGTCTTTTTGAAGCGTCGCCTCAGCAGTATTTAAAGGTGGAGTGGGAAGTGCTTTCTATCCCATCTCGCCTTCTACTTTGTTTTCTGAAAGTCCCATGGATTACGCCACCCTCATGGAGAAAATCACTGTTACCGCGGCTCTTCACAAAGAGTTGGGCATCTCCTCAGACTTCGTGGTTGACAAGTTGGCTGAGGATGAGTTCCCACTCTCTATCTTGATTCTGTTCTCCTCCATCCTAACTATTTCAAGGATGAGGGTCTTTCCCTTCCTCTACCACACTTGGTGGCAGAGTTTCTTGACTTCCTTTGGCCTCCACCCTATCTCGGTTGTTCCCAACGTGTACCGCATCTTGACGTGCGTGGTTGCGCTGGGAAGGAGGACTGGAGTTGAACTTGGCTTGACAGACATTCGCTGGATCTATCGGGTCAAGGCCTCAACCTCCGGGCGGTCCCTGTCCTTCTACATCTTCCACCGGGCCAGGGCGCCAGAACTGGTTCTCAGCATGTCCCGGGGTGAATTCTTCGACTGGGAGAGTCGTCGGATTCGGGTTCGGGGTCCCTGGATGCCAGATGGCTGGGATTCTTCCCGCCGCTACCTGTGCCGTCCCCGGAAGACGATGGTGGATGCCCCCAGGCCGGATGTCGAGGAGGTCAAGATGGATGACATCTCCCGGGTGATGGAGTATCCGGACCGATCATGGTGGAGCTTCTTGGATTGGAGGAACCGAGACGTGTGCCATCCGAGGCTAGATTTCTTGCCAGTGTGGTTGAGCCTGCCGATGGCCTGGGCTCGGTTTCCCATCCTCCTGCTCCGATCGAAGGGATGCGGGGCTCTCTGAGGCTCCTCCGGTTAGGTTCTAGATCATGTTTCATTGCCCAACTGGTGGATCTTATCTCTTCGCCGTTGCCCTCTATTCGATCTCTACCCTCTTCATCGTCTTCCTCTTCTTCTTCTTCATCGTCTGTTCTCCTTGGGGATACTGTTCCTCCCACTTGTGACATGGATTTTGACACCCCGCCGGTGGTGCCCCCGGTGATCCCGGGAGCTGGTGCAGATGCTGCTCCTATTATGGGGGATCGCCTTCTGGGTGTAAACCTCCCTGTGGACGATCCATCTAGGAATTTGCAAGCCTCAGTTCATGCAGCCGTCCTCTCCATAGACCATCAACTGCTGTTTCTTCACGATGCTTGCGAGGGTGATGAAGAGGTTCATCTTCTGGACTTCATCAGCGGCTACCGCTTGGGCAATGCTGACCACTCACGTGGTTTTTGAGAGATGAACAATGAGGAGCTGCTCATACTTCACCGTGTCGCACGGGAGAGGAGATTCCGTGGGAAGGGTTGAGTAGAAGACAGAACAGAGGGTTGAACATGTATTATAAATATATATATTTTTTTGTGTAATCTTTATCCAATCAATGAATAAAAAATTACTCTTTGGGTCATCCTTGCTCTTGTTTTGTGCACTCGTGTCGTTTAGCCTAGTCCTCAAAGAACACAGGCTATCTTCCTTGTTGTATGCTTACATTTTCCCGCCTTAGCGCTTCAAAACTAAGTCGTATCGATTTCAACCGCAACTCGCCCGCGCTAGGTGAATACGTTACTCTGTGTAAAACGTGTAGAGATGCCTTGTAATAGCCCGGATCCTCTTATGCCAAATTATGCTAATATTTACGTGTTTGGATTGCAAAATAAGATAATTTTATGTTATTAAGCTTTTGGTCCTTATTATTCTTGAAGCCTTGCTTTTGGTTACATTTTCAGAAAGTACCTTCGAGGCATAATTGGGTTTTGCGCTAAACATATGAAGTCTTCATTTTTGAGTTATCTCTCATATAAAATTAGTTTGGTGTCATTTGGAGCTATATTAGAAAAGTTATGGCTATTTTACCGTTTATGCCCATAGAAGAAGAAATTGCGAGGTCTTCTGTTTGTCGTTATTTTTAATACAGTTGGAGGCTTCTTTTGATCTTGGTCTAGACATAGAAGTTGTAGATATTTTCGTTACCTTTCCAACAGAAGTTTAATCATTTGAAGTGGACTCTCCTACAACAAGATATAGCGGTTTGAGTCGAGGCTGCGCAGGTTATTAAGGAAGGGTACTTTGGTAATTTTAGCGGATTTATAGATTTCATTTAATGATAGGTGAGTCGGTGGTGGTGGTGGTGGTTATATATGTGAGAGAGGGAGAGTCGTCCGAGGCTCATTTGAGGGAAAACAAAAAAGGGAAAAATTAGAAAAAGCTTCGTGGAATATTTTTTGTGCCATACTGGATAAGGATTTTTGTTCTTTTTATCGTTATTCTTCATCTAAGGTTGTTCTATTTTAGTTCTAAAATAAAAATTGTGATTTGGGGCTGAAATATGAATTTGTTTTTGGGGCTGGGTAAATAAGAATTGGAGAGTTATTTTTATTGCGTTAACTTAGGGTTTGTATTTAGAACATTGGATTTGATTTGGGGGAAACTAAGAATTGATTATTGGGATTATATGTTAGTATCTGATTGAGATTATATTTTTATCAGTGGATTTCCTCTCTGCCTGTTTTAAGAGTTGGAATAGGGTGAGTCCAGTTGAGGTGGTGAATTGCGAGGTAAGTAACCCGATCGATATTTGTTTGTCCTACATTCCATTCCACGTGGTATTGTTATAAGTGACCCAATATTTGTGTTTGTTATTTCCAATTCCGCGCTTCATTGTTGTTTCTTATCATCTCTGATATTGTTGAGACCCGATCGGTTACTATACTATATTGTTGAGACCCATAATTATTCATGTCACCTTTATTAATTAGAATTGTTTCTCATTGAGGCTTGCTTCATATTTATCCACTATAATTCAGTTATCATTTGAGAATGTGATTTATATTATCCCAGTTCAGATTAGTCCTTGAAGTGTCATTATTGAGGTTCGCTTCGTGATTCATCATCATTATCTAATCGTTGTCATTTATCCTTGTTCTAGACAGTTTTTGAGAGTTCTAAATCTATAGTTGATTTGTGAGCCTTCCTTTGATCATGATGTATTCATCCCAGTGTCTTGCCATTGATCTATGATCTGCATGGTCGTGCTGTCCGACCATGAAGCCTTGTACTGTGTTTGTTTCATTGCTTTTATATTACCTCTTGAATTCGTATTCTTGGAGTTGGATGACCATAGACCTTACAGTGAGGGTTGAGGATTACCTCCCTAGCGCGCATGAGTACGTATGGTCCAGCGAGGGGGACTTGAGAATACCCTGCCGTGCCTGGACATTCCGAGGGCCAGGTAGCGATTCCGCGGTGGACGTTCCGAGGGCCACACGCGAGAGGTATAGATGTGGACATCCCGGACATAGGGGCCGAGATGGGGTCATGTAGATGGTCTATCCGGCGCTTCGATCATTCAGGAGCCTGAGTTGTGATTCCCTTATCATTCTTATAGAATTGTGACATCTCGAGTGCCATCAATGAGTTAATTGACCTTCTTTGCTTGATGGGTGATTTCAGAGTATGTGCCTTCAATCTAGTGGTGTTGCTTCTTGATGATATCTATTGGTCCTATCACTTGTGATGTGTTCGTTTGAGCTATTCATTCCTATTTTTATATATCAACGATGTATTTGTTCTCCACTGATGATCATAGAGTGTTTTCATGTGTTATTATGCTTTGACCTGATGTTGACGAAGCTTGACTTTGATGTCATCCTTGTTTTCCTTATGCGTGGAATGTCTGGGTTGCTTACTGAGCATCTTTCGCTCATTCTATTCTATTTTCCTATTTTTGCAGAGTAGAGGCGGGGGTTCCTGGGCGTTGACTTTGTCTTCTTTTAGGGGTCACGTCCAGTTGGTGATAGGTATATATATGTAGATATGGATATTGTTGATGTTTTGGATCTGTATATGATTATTTTTGGTAGAGGCTGGTCTAGTGAACCATGCCTATGTTAAAATGCTCTATATATATGGATGACTGTATATGAGGTGTGTTAGATGCTCTGTTGACTGCTTAAACTTTCCTGGGTGAGTTTATATAGGTGATTATATATTTCTTGATGATTATACGTTATCCCAGGGTTGTTACCAGATGAGTTTATATAGGGTGGTTATTTCGATGTTTTTTTTTTATATAAAAGAATGGTGAGTTTTGAGGCACGTGGCGTGCACGTGTCGAGGGTTTGGGACACGGGCCGTCACATGCCTTGTGTCATGCCCTCGATCAGGATGTTCCTGGTCGCAATCACCTGGTCATATTGACCCTCCCGTTGATCTATCCTTTCATGAGGCCACGTGGAAAGTTAGAGATAGAAATATTATAAACTCGCCACGTAAGCTACACATCCGTCAAAAACTAACGTCTCGTCTCCCATGCCAGCTGTCTCTCGATTTCTGCAGAAGATTTTGATGGCAAATCTTGCACAATCTTGATTTTCGCTCCTTTGTCATGATTAGGGGAAGTTCTCGAGGAAGAACCCCTTAATGTAGCCATCACTCGCTGAGAAAAGGAGAGAGAATCCACCAAATCAAATCCCCTCTTCATTCCCAAACTTCATTTCTTCTCATTTTTCTCTTTGCATCACTATGTCGATGGATATTGCTCAGAGGTTGAGGTCCTCCTTATCCATCCCTGATTCCATCACTATTACACCCACTACAGAGAAATTTTGTGATCACACGAAGCATCAGAGCCTTGATGCACTTTACATGTATCCTTCTTAGATGCTGAGAAGTTCTCTTTCTCTTCCTCTCCCCCAATTGGTCAAAGATTTCATGTGTCGGTTTAAGCTTCACCCGACACAATGTTCTCCTAACCCGTTGAGGGTTTTGATGTGCGTTGTCACCATCAACCATTCGCTGCACCTCGATCTCGGGGTAGACGACATCTACTACCTATATGATATGAAGAAATTAGAGCATGCTTTCTATCTTCGGGCAAGAAAAGACAACTCGGCCATTGTAGTGGAGACTACATCCTTTACAACGCCGTCATCGAGGGTACCCCCAGTCATCCAGACTGCGGTAACTCCTTCAGTGCCTTCTCGCATAGAAGTTCCCTCCGCCTTGGTGTCGGAGGCCTTTCCCTCTCTAGCGGCTGGTGCTCCTTGTTCACCCTCCCTAGAGGCTACACCAGCCGGCGGAGCTACCCCTATCAAGGCTCCTGTAGCGGTTGCTATGGCCGACACCTTTTCTGGTGGTCCCCTAGCTGCGTGTGTCAACAAGGAAGTCACTTGTGCTCAACTCAGGGGTTGCCTTCTCGATGACAACCTTGAGTGCCATTAACATCTTGGAATACAAAGCAATTTTGGAGGGACTATGCATGTGTAAGTACTTGGGTCTTTCTAATATTCAGCTTGAAAGTGATTCTTCAACAACAGTGGCTTGGGTGCGAGGGAAAGGATGTGTCCCTTGGCAAGCACTTAGGGAGATTCAACATATTCTTCCCTCTCTTGCTTAATGGGAGATATTGCACGTATATAGGGAAGGGAATCAGGCCGTAGACTTCCTCAAATCCATGCGCACAACCCTACTAAGGCGCTGTTTACTCGGCTTGGTTGGAGCATATACAACGTAAGCAATTCGGCCTTTCTTCTTCACGCCTCTATTTCAGAGTCCTGATGATTTGCTTTTTCAAAACTCTATCCTCCTTCAAGCACTTAGCGAGCGAGAACTTGGTGCTAAGAAGGCCGAATCTCTGTTGAAGACAACGCAAGAGCTTGCACATCACAAAGAAGCGCAACTGAGGGTTGCTAAGGAGCAATCTGCAATCGCGAATCGAGCTTGCCTAGCGACAGAGTTGGCTAAATCTTCTGCTCGACGTGACTTGGCCGCTGCTGAAGCTCGTGCCATGGCTGTTGAGGAGTGAGTGAAAGAGCTTCTCGACTTGATGCTTTCTGAGTCCTTCAACTAGGCCAAGCTTTCTCTACGAGCAGAAAACGCGAAGAAGCGAGTTGATGCTCTGACGCAGGAGTCACGAGATCAACAAGCTGTTATCTGTGGCCTTCGAGCTGATGTCGCGGCTGCTTATGAGGACGGTCTGACGAAGGGTCGGGATGAGGCCTTCGCGATGGTGAAAGATCAGATGCAAGAGATCTTGAATTCTTTGACGACTTGCGTCGATAAGAATTACAATCGCGGCTATCGTCAAGGATATGAAGATAGGTTGAACAATGTCTCCTTGCATTGCTAGCGTTCTTTATCCTGGTTCAGGATCTGATCCCAATGACGGGTCTCAGAATGACTGACATGTTGTAAAGACAATGTTTTCTTGAACGACTTGTCCTTAATGTCCATTTGTTTCTTTGCTTGTTTGCATAACTTGCATGCTAGTAGATGGAGTGCTATTCGTTAGGATAATAGGGGCGCACCCTTTCAGAATTTAAGCCCATTAAAATGAACTAATTCTGTTTATCCTCTCATTGTGACCTCCAGAGGTTGGTCGTAGAGCCTTGGCCCTTCGAGACTCTAGTGGGCATAAGGGAAACTTGTACTTCCTAACGACCTTATCTTGTGAGTGTAGCCTATACGTTCCACATTTTTATACCTTTTACTCGAGTGCTTAATCGATGGATGGGGCTCCCTAGCGTGACCTCTTTCACGAAGAGTGCTCATCCAATCGACTTGAACATGGCCTATTCACGACCTCTTTTTCTTAGAGTGCTGTTCATAACCAAGTTCACGCGCAACCTCAAACGGGCTTTCATTCTCATAAAATATTCACAACGAGATGAATAAAAACCAAGCGAGCAACTTTTATTTCAAAAGTAGTACCTTTTCAAATGAATTACATTTCGAGGTCTAATAAGTGCCTCTCCATTCATTCGTTCTAAATAGTAAGCCCCTTTTGGACCCAGCCCGACGACTTTATATGGTCCCTCCCAACTGGGTCTAAGCTTACCATCAGATTGCTTTTGGGATTCAGGGAATACCTCTTGTAAGACCAGGTCTCTGACCCGAAAGCTTCGTCGCGAAACTCTTTTGTTGTAGCTTCGGGCGATCTGGTTCCGGTAGTTTGCCATTCTGATGGAAGCAGCTTCCTTCCACTCGTCCCTTAGGTCTAGGTCGAATGTGAGAACTTCTTCATTAGCGCGTGGCTCAAAGTTCTCGGTCCTAAAGGTTAGGACCTCGAGCTCTACAGAAATTACCGCTTCTACACCAAAAGACAGGGAAAAGGGTTTCGTCGTAGCCCTCCTCGCCGTTGTGTGGTATGCCCATAATACCGAGGGGAGTTTGTCCACCCAGTTTCATTTGGCTTCGTCGAGGCGCTTTTTGATCCCGTCCAGGATGGTGCGATTGGTGATCTCTGCCTGCCCGTTACCTTGGGGATGACAAGGAGAAGAAAACAGATGTTTTATTCCCAACTCCTCGCAAAACTCCCTTATGGTAGCGTTATCAAACTACGTCCCGTTGTCAGAGATTATAGTGTTCGGCACTCCGAACCTGCATACAATCTCCTTCCACAGGAAGCTTCGCACCTCAACATAGCGAATTCTGGCCAGGGCCACAACTTCCACCCACTTGGTGAAGTAGTTAGTGGCGACCAGTAGAAACCGCTTTTGAGATGGTGCCATGGGCATGGGTCCGACTATATCGAACCCCCATTGAGCAAACGGCCAAGGACTTTGAAGTGTATTCAAGTCCCCGGCAGGTCGATGGATCAACGGGCCGAATCGCTGACACTTGTCGCATCTCCTCACAAAATCGAGTGAATCTTTCACAAGGGTCGGCCAGAAATAACATGTGGTCAATATGCGGCAAGCCAGGGACCTCGAGGCAGTATGGCTCCCACATATTCTTGAGTGCATCTCCTCTAGCACCTCCTTGGCTTCGTCGTGGGTAATGCATCGTAAGAGCGGGCCGCTAAAGCTCTGCTTGTACAAAATGCCTTGATCAGAATTCTAGAACAGAGTGGATAGATTCTTAATTTTTCTGGATTCCTCCTTGTCTGGTGGGAGGATGTCGTCTTTTAGGTTTCATTGGATGGGATCCATCCAAGTCTCTGTTCGAGGCTTCGAATCTATTGCCATGACGGATTCAAATCGAGCGATGCTTGGTTCTCCCAGAAACTCGACCTGAATCTCACGAGATGGTTCACCTTCTAGAGCACTGGCCAAATTTGCTAGGGCATCAGCTTGGGTTTTCCGTTCATGGTCGATCGAGTGGATCTTCCAATCACTGATTTGTGCGAGCAGGGTTCGTGCATAACTCTAATAGGCAGCCATGCGCTCGTCTTTTGTCTGATACTCTCAAGTACTCTGGCATACCACGAGCTGAGAATCGCTGTAGATCACCAATTTTGCATGGAGAGATCTACAGCAAATTCCAAACCTGCGATTAGGGCCGCATATTCAGCTTCGTTGTTGGAAACCTTGAAGCCAAGCTTGATCGCATGCTCGAACAGAAATCCATCTTCACTTTGCAGGATCAGCCCTGCTCCTGACCCTCTTCAATTGGATGCCCCATCGACGTGGAGTGTCCAAGAAATTGGCCTGAAGTCGGAGACTGTGCAGACCTGTTGCTCATCCGACGTGAGGTCGGCGATGATGTCTACGACCACCTGTCCTTTAATTGCATTTTTGGGCTGATAGTGGATATCAAAAGCTGATAGTTCCACTGTCCATTTCAGTAATCGCCCCGCAACATCTGCCTTTCGCAATACGGCCTTGAGTGACGAGTCGGTGACGACGTGGATCGAATGGGATTGAGAATAATGGCGTAATTTTCGGGCATAAATGAGTAAGGCAAACACAAGTTTCTCGATGCGGGAATACCTGATTTCTTCCCCATTTAACGCTTTGACGGCATAGTAGATTGCTCGCTGCCCCCTGTCTACGTCCTTCAACAGCGTAGAACTAACTGCATGCTCGGAAGCTGTGACGTAATGGAGTAGGATATCTCCAGGAGAAGGGCATACTAGGAGTGGCGGCGTACTGAGGTATTTTTTAATTTCCTCAAACGCCTTATGACATTCCGGTGTTTATTCGAACCTTTGCGCTTTTCAAAGTAGTAGGCAGAATGGTTGACATCAATCAGTGGCTCTAGAGATGAATCGGTTGAGTGCGGCCAACCTTCCAGTAAGCTTTTGCACCTCTTTCTTGTTCCGCAGTGGCTTTGATTCCTCGCTAAGTTGTCAAATAGCCCAAGAATTTTCTCGAGGTGACTCCGAAGGAGCACTTCGTTGCATTTAATTTGAGGAGGTATCTGTGCATCACAGCAAAGACCTCTTCCAAATGGGACAGATAGTAATCTCTGCACTTGCTTTTGACCATCATGTCATCAATATAGACTTCTACGGTTCTCCCAATCTGGTGTTGGAAGATCTTAGTGACCAGTCTCTGATAGGTGGCCCCAGCATTTTTTAACCCAAACGGCATTACTTTGTAGCAGTAAATGCCAGTAGGGTTATGAATGCGGTTTTCTCCTGGTCGAACTCGTACATCGGGATTTGATGGTAGCCTGAATAAGCATCCATAATACTCATTAGTTCGTTACCCGATGCAAAGTCCACCAGCTGGTCGATTTTTGGAAGTGGGAAGTTGTCCTTTGGGCACGCGCTCTTCAAGTCGGTGAAGTCCATGCACACCCGCCACTTCTTGTTCTTCTTTGGAACCACCATGGTGTTGGCTAGCCAGTCGGGATGTCGCACCTCGCGGATGAACCCGGCGGCCAACAGTCTGTTCATCTCGTCGCGTACATCTTCTGTGTGTACTGAAGCCATTCGTCGTTGCTTCTGTCGAACTGGGCGAATGGTAGGCGAAATGAACAACCAGTGATTTCTGACCTCGGGGTCGATTCCTGACATATCACGAGGTTTCCAGGCAAATACATCCTTGTTTTTGACGAGGAGGTCGAATATTGCCCTTCTTTCCTCGGCTGACAGCAAACTCCCGATGAGAAAGAATTTCTTGCGGTCAATAGGGTCTATGGGAACCTGCTCAAGGTCTTCCAGAACCCTGTCTTCGGGACCGGGTCGGCTTTCGTCTGCCTTGACTCGGTCCTGAAGTAATTGCTACCTCTTAGGATTGATTTTTCCCTCCTCTGGTAGTTCCTTGGGCAGGGTTGATTTCCCCGCTAAGGCTGCCATGTAACATCGTCTCATGGCTACCTGATCTCCTCGAATCTCCATTATCCCCTAAGACGTGGGAAAACAAAGATGATAATGATAAGTGGATGGGATCACCTTCATCGCCGCCAACCATGTGTGCCCGATAATTGCGTTGTATGGCGACGGGAGGTCCATGATGGTAAACTTCGTCATGGACGTCTAGTTCCCTGCTCGGACCAGCATCATGATGCGTTCGGCTGGGACGACTCGTGCACCATTGAAGGCGACCAAGGGATCCCTAGTCGGGACAAGGTCAGCCGCCTTCAACCCCATCCGAAGGAAGGGTTGCATGAAGAGGATGTCAGCCGAGCTTCCTGTAACGACAAGAATCCTCTTGACATCAAAATTAGAGATGCGTAGAGTAATTAACAGAGCATCGGAATGTGAGACATGGAAGGAGAGCTTCCTGTGTCTACAAGAATCCTCTCGACATCAAAATTAGAGATGCGTAGAGTAATTACTAGAGCATCAGAATGTGAGGCCTGGACTCCTTCTAGGTCGGCGTCAAAGAAGGTGATGACTCCTTCGTCATCACTCTTTGCTTTCTTTGCGACCAGCTTCGGCTCCTGATCGATCTACATCATTTCGAAGGAGATTTGCATCTTCTTCGAATCTCGTCGGATGCTCTTCGGCTTGGCGAAGTGTGGCTCACCTCCAAAGATGACGTCAATGACACCGGCTGAACTATTGGGGTGTCAACATTCGTAACCTGCTGCTCCTCTGTGGCTTGGGTCTTCTCGGAGGGTACATATTCCTTCAAGCGCCTCTTGCAGACCTGTTTTTCCAGGAATCATAAAAAAATGCGGCATCGATCAGTCGTGTGCCACACGCTTTTGTGATAGTCACAGCGTAGAGACTGGTCCCGCTTTTACTCATCACTCTTCATTGGCTTAGGCTATCTGAACCATTGTTGACCCCAAATTTTGGGCAGAATTTTGGATGGTGGGATCTTAAAGAACATCCCCCGTCCCTCTCGCATCTCATTCGATGAGGCGCCATGCTTCTTGTCCTTTTTCACCCCGTCGGTCCTTCTGACGAGACTCCGATGAGCGTTTTGTTGCCTGTGCGGGAGTGGTGGTCGTCAGCGAGGAACGGGATGCTGCCACCACTTGCTTGAGGAGCTTAGATTCCTCCTCCACCTTTGTGTACTTTTTAGCATGCTCCATCAGATCACGCAAATAGGAAGGAGTGTGTTTGATAAGCGATTCCTTTAGGCCATTCTCGACTGGTAGTCCGTTGCGAAAGGCCATGACTGCAGCATCCCCGTTGTAGTCTTCTACTTCGAACTTCAGGATACAGAAACGATCGACATATTGTCGAATCGATTCCCCCTGTTGCATCTGGATCTTCATGAGATCTCCAAGGTCTTTCTTCATTTGCCCGCTGCAGATGAAGTGGTCGGCAAACATCGTGCCGAGCTCTTCGAAAGTTTGGATCGTCGCAGGTGGAAGAAGATGGAACCAGGTGAGTGCGGTCCCTTCCAGGCTGGATGGGAAGAGGCAGCACATTAGCCCATCGTACAGCTCGTACAATGCCATGGAGTGACGGAATGCCAAAATGTGGTCGTAAGGATTCGTCGTGCCATTGTACAACTTGAACTTGGGCTGAATAAACTTCCATGGAAGTCGTTTTCTGAGGATGGCAGAGCAAAACGGGGAGGCGAACCCCCATAACGCATGCTCCACCATTCTGTGATCTCGGGCGCACCACAGCTCTGAACGCAGATTGTGGTGGAGCTGTCCGACGGCTCCTTCTATTTGCTGAGGGGGGTCGCCCCGGTACCGGTCAGATACTTCGCGCAAGGCCGATCTTTCTTGATGAGTCAGCCTTTGCAATGCTTCCCTTTGGGCGGACCGTTCCTGGCGCAGGGAACGTCGCGCCTTTGTTCCTCATGGTTCCGTCAACTAGCTTGAGGGGGTGTGAACGTCTTTGTAGATAACTATTAAATATTCGTAACTATATTTATAATTTCTATATGTATCACATTATATTTTTATATTTCTGTAACTCTGTCTGTAAGGGATAGTTTGAGTATTATAAAAATTAAGGGGCAAAAAAAAAAAATAGAACCAGATTTCAGAGGTAAATAAAAAATAAAAAAAAGTTCAATGACAGAAAAAAAAAAATTGACCCTTAATTAAGAGGGTATTTGAACGATTACCCCTAAAATAAAATCATTTCAAATGTCGAGTTTTCAACCACTGTAAAAAAAAAGAAAAAAAAAAAAAGAAACAATCATCCCCGTGTAACGTTTAAGCTACGCATGTCATCTTTCTGGACGAAAACCACCACCGCCCCCACCACTTTTAAATGAATTTTCAGTACGTGCAATAAGGAGAGCGGATCATCCAACGGTCCACATCCATTGAATCCGATGATCGATGTTCCCGACCCTCCAAAGATACATCCAGCTGTCATTCTGACGTCAGAAGTCTAAGGCACGCCCTATCTAACGGTCCACATCCATTGAATCCGATGATCCCGACCCTCCAAAGACACATCCAGCTGTCAATCTGACGTCAGAAGTCTTTACAACTCCACGAGACTCGAGTCGGTAGTCACACTGTCCTGAGACCGACCATGCCGTGACCGAATCACCGAAATCGTAGTCGAAAAGGGTCCGTCGCTTTGAAAAACAAACCCTACATAAAACTCTCTCTCTCTTTCTCGATCGGCAGATTTGCGAACTTCAATGGCGGAAACGCAGTTTTTTTTGTAGTTCCCTGGTGCGGCATTTCGTCTTCTTCTTGTCCTTGATTTGCTCGTGGAAGAAATTTTTTATATGTGAGAATCATGATGGGATCCCAAATGCAAATGTGTAGTCTTTGAATGTTGAATTATTGAAAATTTGTTGATGTGAACAAGTTATACACAAGACTAAACGTTTTTTTATGATCAGATGTTCAGTTTGTATGCTTGAATTGAGTTATTATGGGATTGGAAATGAAAATTATCATTGGATCCCGTGAAATGTTGGTATTTGGTTTTTGGGCTTTTTAATGGTTGTTTCCAAATTATGTTCAGTTTGTCTTGTAATGGAAGGAGACGAGGTCTTATGATTAAATCTGGACTTGATTGGCATGAACCACAAATGTGTAGCCTTTTAGTGTTGGATTATTGAAAATTCGTGATGTGAACAAGTTATAAACAATTTCGGGAATTTTTTATGCTCAGATGTTCAGTTTGTATGCTTGAACTGAGTTGTTATGAGTAATTGATTTCTCACTTCCCTATTATGCATTAGGTGCATGAACCTTTCAAAAATAGATCTCATAATCTATGAATTAGCTAAGGGTGAGGTGTCTGTTCATTCACTTGCACAATGATTACTTTGTGTCAGTTATGTACTTAAGAGCATGCGGTATATACTATATACCTGTATCCCACAATCATGAACCACCATTTGGTTTGGGGATAAAATAAGAATGGTTATCCAAAATGGTATAAACTTAGTGCACTGTATTGATCATATATATTTTTTTCTTCAAAAAAAAAAAAAAAACAATTACACAGTTTTTGATCAGTTGACATTTGTTTTAATCAAGCTTCAATAAGAACTGTTTTCTATTTAAATCTAACGCGTTATATTGGACTTTATATCACCTGACTAGCATGGCATTATGTGTTTCCCTGTGGAAATAATTTATCTGGTTATTTTAGTTAGAAATGGCATGGCAATTCTGCCTAACACAAAACGTTTATGAAGTGTATATTCTATACTCTATTCTACTCTATCCATTTTTAAAATTTTTTGTTTTAATCATGGTAAAATCAGTTGTTATTTGTCTTGGATGACACTGGACTTGTAATTTTTTGCATTCATTTACCTTCATGTGGATTCATCCAGACTTCAATTTATCAAGTTGAGCTGATGGAGAAATCAAGGCTGCATTTTTCCAGTCAAGATGCATCCCCTAGCTTGGCAAAATCCAAGGACTGGGATGCCCTGTCAAGATGGTCTGAATATCTGAAGCCTGATGTATCCTCCACCCCAACATCTAAAGGTTGGAAGCATGTTAGTTTTGAACAATCACTCACCTCAGGAAGCTTCCAGAAGGCCGTGCATATCGAATGGGTGATCCAACTTTCCCAGGTTGCTGAAGGTTTAATGGCTAAAATGTACAGATTAATCCAAATTCTAGACCATCCAGATTTGGTTTCATATACATTTACAGAATCATTTTGGAAGGCTGGTGTATTCCCAAATTGTCCTAGAATCTGTCTGCTGGTCTCAAAAAAATTTCCGGATCATCCAAATAAATTACAACTTGAACGGGTAGAGTTTCTTGCTTGACCAGTGAACAATTTCAGTTAATATGATTTGGATTATTTTCTATGCCGATGATTTTGTTTCTGAACTGATAGGCTGTTTATGTACAGGTTGATAAGGTTGCTTTTGATGCTTTAAATGACAGTGCGGAGACCTATTTACAGAACTTAGAACCATGGATCTTGGTATGCATTGATTTCTTGAGCAGTCGTTAATTACTCAATATATTTCACAAATGTATCAACTGCATAAACCTGGCATTATTAAAATTTAAACTTTATTTTTATTTATTAATTATAGATAATGTTTATGAAACCTTACATTCAGAATAAATAGCAAATTTATTTTTCTTTCACAATTAATTATATATTATGTAATAGTATAGTTCAGTTCACAATTGTGGAAAACTTAGTGTATGTATATCCCATATAAATTTGGCTTTTCTTGTCCTTTTTTTTTTGGTAAGTGGAAATAAATTTGGCTTGTCAATTGTAGAGGATGCATTGACTGAACCAAACTTTGGTGGGAAACTCTGAGTTTTCATTAAAATGGAAATGATTGGTTTCCTTCTGTTTTTCTTAATACAAAACAAATCTCCATACATGTTTATTACGTGGTATTGATCATCATCAGCATCATCATCATTATTTTTATTTTTGCTTATGGTGCTTGATTTTCTCTAGTTATTGCTTGACTTAATGGCATTTCGGGAGCAAGCTTTGCGGCTCATCTTGGATTTGAGCAGTACAGTAATTACGTTGCTGGTGAGTAATGAATATATTCTTTCATCAGGCAGAAAGTGGTCAGATAATTCCATCCAATTCATAGGACTTTTTAACTTTTTCTATGGATAGAGATTGCATTTGGGAAGTTCCATCAGTTCTCTGAAAATGCTATGCTCTTTTTTGTAGCCCCATCAGAATTCACTGATCCTGCATGCATTTATGGATCTGTTTTGTTCTTTTGTCCGTGTCAATCTAGTATCTGAGAAGGTAATTCCTCCATCAGTTTATTGTTCTTGGCTCTTTTCTCTTTCGTTAAATTGCTAATGTAGGGGTTCTTCACATTTCTCTTTTTTTGTACAGATACCAAGGAAAATGATATTACAAATGTATAATCTATTGCATACCATGCTAAGAAATGGTCGAGATTGTGAGTTTTATCATCGGTAGGAAAGTTCTGTCAATATTCTGTACCCATTGATTAAGACTTTTTATTTTTATTTTTAAAATAACTCAGATGGGTACTTGATATTGTTTTTACTTCTGCATTTGTTTTTGTATTGATGGTCTTTTATTTTTTGAAAATGGAATAGGACCTTGTTTCGAACTGCTTTCTCTTATTCTAAGAGGAGATGTCCACCTGCTTTTTTCTTATCATGTTTGCTATCCTGAGAATTCTCTAGTTAATAAAACTTCTGCGGTAGTCTGACAATTACACCTAAAAAAAATAAAGAAAAATCAGGAGTAGAAGTAGATCGCATACATTTAATGAAATATTTTGGCCTTGTCACATATATCTCACACTAACTGATGAGTAGAAGTCATGCATGTGTTTCCTGCTAATAGAAAATTAAAGTCAATTGTTATGTATGTCATCAGTTTTGTTCAATATTATCACATCATGTTATAATTCCCTGTGGTGTATATTCCAATTGGTGGAGTCCACTGTAGTAGTTTCAATCAAATTTGGGCATAAGAGTAACCCCAACGTTCTTTTAATATGTTCAGTCCTCTCTCCTCAGCAGCCATATGGACATCAGTGAGAATAAGCTTCAGAACCTTGTCACCAGTACGGAATTTGGGAATAATGCGGCAGTGCGATAATTCTCAATACTATAAAATTCGGGAAAAAGACGGAAAAAAAAATCGAAACGATAAAAAATAAAATTAAAATAGAAAATCAGCAATCTTTAAATGTTTGAGACTTGAAACATAGTACTTTAGGCCAAGTAAATTAATCAAAACATAACATTGACATCTACTAGTTTATAGTTCAAACTTCAAATGCATCAAAATATTACAAAAAGTCAAAATGCGTTTAATACGGGTTTAATACGTGTTTAATATGCGTTTAATACGCGTAGTACGCATTTAATTCGGTAAACGTGTACTTTTCTTTGAAGGCTCAATCAATACGGGATTAAAACTTATTCGGTTTAATGCGTGTTTAATACGTGAATTATTCATTAATTTGGTATTATCGGTATCAAGGTTTCAAAAGTTGAACTTTACGGTTGGTTTTTATTTTGGAAAATCCTTCGATTCCTTTCCTTATACGCATGCCAGATAGTTGCAGTTTAACATACACCAACCGTTTGTGCAACCTGCCCATGACCATGAAAGATGCCCTGAAACCATGTCACTTCAGCCAGTAGGAAGTATTTTTGTTTCCTGTTCCATCCTAACTCAGCAAAAGAGTTATCCGTATCCAGGCATAAAGGAACCATTGAAAAAGAGGTGGTCTACTGTTTTTGTTTCTGCATGACATCAATCCAGTTTTCTACGTTGGCCTGTCTTTTTCAGTTCTAGACTCAGTGCAAGCATGTGTGTACCCTTGCTGAACAGGCTCATTGCTAGAATTACAAGATATCCCATATCCTAAGCCAGACTGGAAGACTTGAACTAAGTAGCCTGCATATTCAGTGGACCAGTGTATTACCTTCCAAGAGCTATCATTTCTCAAGTGGAAAAACTAATGGCAAGGTACTTGCTGGCTGGTTCAAAAGACAAAAAGAAAATGCATGCAGGCTGTGAGGTGTGTAAACCTACGTCTGAAGGAGGATTGGGATTAGGATTATCTGAGAATTGACTATGGTTGGTCTTGTGAGCATAATATGGATGGTCTTTCTTAGAATGACACTCGAGGCCATGGAAATCGCAATACCAGGTGCTACCTGTCCTCTGTGCAGAGGCAAGCTTGAAACTGTGGATAACATCTTTTTTAACTATAGCTTTTAATGCTTGGATATGGAAAGTCTTATTAATGAAATTGTGTAGTATAAAGAGGTAGTAGAAAAGACCACTTACTGATGAAGCCAAATGGATTATGGGGGTATACAATTGAAAATGACAAATTGCTTGTTTTGCCAGAGCCTGCTTCACTGCAACTATTTGGTTTATTTGGAGGGAGACTGGGAGAGAAGCTTCAGAATTTTCAAGTAGACAAGGAAGTCCAAACTGATGGGTCTGTCTCACATCTTGAATTCTGTAATAATGTTTATTCAGTCCACCAAAGCTAGAGAAGTCCCATTTGGCAAATTGTCCAAAAAATGACACACAGACTGAAGGCATATTGTCCAAAAAATGACACACAGACTGAAGGCATATTGTCCAAGGTGACTGAGAGAAGGAAATTCTTCAAAGGCTGACTGTACTCTTATCACCTAAACAGGAAAAGGATACTCATCACATTTTGCAAAGGCTATCTGTTGACTGGATAATGAAGGTGCAAAAGCCATAGACAAAGCTAGATTCGGTGGCCTTCTCCGAAATCACACTGGAGATTTATTATAGCTTTTGCAGAAAGAACAGTGGAAATGCCAATTCATGTTCTAGAAGGTAGTGGGTTCTAAAAGGATTGCAGCTTGCCAGAGAAACAGATATTTAGTGCATTTGTGTGGAGACGGATTCCAAACTGGTTGCTAAATTACTGAGTGGCGAATTTGAAGTGCCTTGGGTTGTCACATCTGAGATTTTCCACAGTAAAATCTTTTGGACGGTTCCCAAGGATGACTAGTAGAGAAATATCTGGAGAAATTAATGCTCCTATAGATTTCCTGGAAAGCTGCAAAACAGGCAATTGGAGGTGCAATCTACCACAATAGGTCCAAACTTCCCCCCAGAGTTTCGTGTCCTGTTAGAGCAAGACAGACAGGGCATCCCCAAATGCATAAATAGAACAAATTAGTATGTGTTCAGATGACCATATGTTGGGTTCTGTATCTCAGGTTAATCCAAGGAAAACAGATTCAACCAATGAATTTAATTCTTCGGTTTCCCTCTTTTATATGACATGGGAAGTGAAATAAGTTATGCACAATACAATTAGTCTGTCTTAACTAAAAACATTTCAGAAATCATTAAGTTTCAATCAAACTTCTCCCCAATTGGTATGCTTGGGTTCATTTCAACTCTGTAACTGTTTAACGAGTTAATATTGTATGTTCCATGTATTGTCTTGGTTCTCTTAAGTTTTATTCCTAAAATTCTATGAGTTGAATGTTTTCTTTGCTGGAATGTTGGAAAATGTAGTTATCTGTTGACCAGATGCAAAAATCTGAAAATGAAGGTTAAATGACCAATGGCTGAACTGTTATTAGCAAGAACTTTGAAACATATCTCTATGTCCAATATTCTGTACTTTTTATCAGACACTAAATAATCTGTCCTTATTGTCTCAAATTCCGTAATCCTGTTTCTAACATCTGTTTTTATAGGTTGGTTCAATTTGTAGACTCTTATGACCCACCACTAAAGGGGTTGCAGGAGGATCTCAACTTTGTCAGCCCTCGTATTGGAGAGGTCACATGCTTTTCTCTTTCACATATTTATTATGTTTTCTTTATGATGTAATGACGTATTACATCATAGTACCATATTTAATGGCAAGCCCTTCTTTTTTTTTTTTTTGTTTCTAGGGATCAACATATTCATAATATAGTTTTAATCCATTGGTCTATTGAAAATCGAGGTTTTTGTGTCTGGAGGAAGCGTGATTCTCCTGAAAACCATGCTATCTAACATTCCAATTTATAAACAAGCTGGAAGCTATTTGGGGAATGAGGGTTGTGTTGTTGCGGGAGAAAGAGTGTGTGTTTGGGTATTTGGGGGATGGGGGTTGTGTTGTTGCGGGAGAAAGAGTGTGTGTTTGGGTTTGGGGAGCCGTTGTATGAAAAGCCACCTGGGGGGTGGTTCTTCACGGAAGTTACTATGAAGCACTGAGTGTTTTCAGACCAACTAAAATTTATACACAAATGATCTGATTTTTGGAAGAGGGTTTCTTAAAATATAGTGATGGAGAGGATAATGAGCAAGAAGATGTGGCAAAGCATGTGAAACATGGGAAACATCTGTATCTGGTGGCCTAGACCATTTAATTTAACTTGAAGGGATACATTTAAATGCCATTAAATATATTCTTGAAGTTCTAAAAAAGCCTATTTACATCTTGGGGTTTGAGGTGTGTGTGGGCATAATGATATTATGAAATTGCCATTTGTGAAATTTTGAGCCTCCTCCCAAAGAAAACATATTAAAACTAATATGTACTCAAATGGATCATCAATGATAAAACTATTTGTTACTCCAATTCCTATGTTTTCCCAATTAATATTAAGTTACTTTCTTAATTTCTAAACTTGAAGAACTCTTTTGGGGGCAAAATGTGCATTTAGGTCATCTTTGCTTTGCTTATATAGGACCAGCCTTCAAAAAATGTTTTAGAAAGAAGAGAATGTACATTGTCCTTTTCATAAATTCAAGAAACTATTACAGTAAATCAAAGAGAATTTTGTAGGAGTTTCTGTTTTATTGGGGGATTGAAATCATTAATACAGATTTTTGGATTGGGGGATTAAATTGATAATACAGACATTTGGACTCTGTTGGAATAAATATTTTTGCCCTCCGCCTCTGGAAAAAGTCATTTCTGGACTGAGCAAACTGAGGGTCACTCTTTTCAGAGATCATCCTGTTAATAATCTCAATAGTACATGGGAGTGTGACTATAGAATAAGTAGTAAACGCCAATATGAAATGAATTATTTGATGACGTAAATTAACACAAGATCTGTTTTCCAGAAATTCTTTCCTTGGGTCGGTTTTTGTATTTAGCATTAGAATAGTAGACAGTTTTGAGTAGAACTTTTATGTACCCCTTCATACTAGGTTCTGGAGGCTGTTGGTCCAATTATTTTTCTCTCTACTGACACCAAGAAGCTGAGAAATGAGGGCTTTTTGAGTCCATTTCATCCTAGATATCCAGACATACTCACAAATTCTGCTCATCCAATGGTAAGCATTTCTCCTAGTAAGCTTCATATTGCCATGTCATTTAGTTGCTAACAAGGACAATTCTTTACGAGATGCATGCCTTCAGGGTTCACTTATCACTTGTCATTTATGTCTTCTTATCAGAGGGCTCAAGATTTAGCAAATGTTACTTCATATCGAGAATGGGTTCTACTTGGGTATCTTGTTTGTCCTGATGAACTTCTTCGTGTAACCAGCATCGATATTTCAATGGTACGCTGTGTGTATTTTTTTAATCCAGATATTACATTGCCTTGAACTGTTTTTATAAAAACACAAAATCTGCAACACACGATCTTATTCATGAAACACATGCATTTCTATTTTCTGTACTACAGAACAGGCTTTATTTCAGTAGGGTTTGAGAAAACATGTTTTTTTTGCTTCTGTCTCATGTTATTCAACATGTTTCTTTGGAGATATATATAATGTTACGCACATAGATGACGGAAATGATGTTGGGGCTTTGGGAGTGTAACATGTGAACTAATTATTTGAAAACTCATTTTCTTTCTCTTTTTTCTTTTTTTTTATGGGGGAAGTAACTCATATTTTGTAATCTGCTTTCTTTTTTTTGCTAGATTTAGTCAATATGTCAGTAAATCTTATCCCATTAGAATTTCTCATGTCCTCTGCCGCTTGACATTCAATGCTGCATCAATTTGATCAACTCCTCTACCACAACTTCTGTTGCCCATCAATCACTCTGCACAACTCCTCCAACCGTGCCATTGCTGAATTTAATGCATCCACTGATGTCATGTTGTGCCATGCCACCAGTCTGGCCCCTCAAACTAGACAAAAGAGATGGGGCCCTAGGCGTATTTATAAAATGGGGCTCTATATTTACATAATTTTTTTATTATCATAAACTATTTTTAAATTAATCTTTAAATTTAATTTTTAATTATTTTACACAACTAAGTCTAACAAAATTGAATCTCAATGAAATAGAAAAAATAAAACGTATAAAAAACATATGTTAAAAACAAGCAGAAAAAAAAGATAAAAATGAACGAAAAAAATTGATCACAAAAAAGAAAAATTTCTTAAAGATACGAGAAATAACATATGAATCAATATGATATATTTTTTTTTTAAATTAAATTATAAATAAAATGGAATCCCGATAAATAAGAAATAAATAACAAATAAAGGGATAATACAGATAAGTTTTTAATTTGAAATAAACTAATTAACAAAGAAAATAATATCTATAAAATAGGAAATATGAAATAGAAAATATAAAAATATAAAAAAAAAAAAATCAAAAATAAGAAAAATAAATTAAGTCACATTTTTTATTTCCAAATTGGATTATATAAAATGAAATCCCAATAAAATAGAAACAAACCATAAATAAAATCGGATAAAATTTAAAAAATAAATAAAATAATTAAAAACACAAAAAATAAATAAATAGGTAATAAAAGAATATAAAGATAAAAAATTAGAAATTACAAGTTCTGAAAATGAAATGTGAGCTGGAATTATTGTTTAAAATTACGTAAAACAAATAAATTCCAAAAATTTAGGAACAACTAGAAAACATGGATAAGTTTTTTAAATTATAAATAAGAAAAATAATTCAAAGTAAACAAAAATCCACAAAAAATAGGGAATAATTTATTTCAGATCTTGGGGCCCTCCGTATTTGGGGGTCCTAAGTGACTGCCTATGGCCTCCATTGTGACTGTCAAAGTCATCATTTGTACCAATTTCATGACCAACGATGAAGCAATCTCCTCAATCATGTTTGCTAAACTGCCAACCATATTCCATGGATAATAATATAATGACTTTTCTTGCACCAGCTTGTCCCCAACCATAAGTTACTATGAGCATCACCACCAACTCCACCTCCACTCCCTGTTATCATGACCAGCATCACCGTCACCTGACCCATGATTGTGTAAGGCATTGAGATGTTGATTGACCAAGGATGATGGCAAGAACTGATGCACTTCTTATCCTCCTCACCCTATGCACCGGCATCACTTTTTTTTATTTATTCAGTGCGTCTTTGTATTTTCACATGCATGGTGCAACTTCTTTCCGGGGCAAACAGGCGGAGTTAGCCTTCCAAGCTCGACCGTAAGGTCAGCCACGGGGGGTCTCTCCGATATAAAAAAAAAAAAATGGTGCAACTTCTTTTAATTATTCTATTATTCCTTAAAACTCAATGACTCTTTACTCTTTAGATATTCTCATGGTTCTTGATAGAACATAACCATTGGTGTCTTTGCAAGAGTATCTAGCAGCAGAATATTTATGCCATTAAAATTTTCTAAGATAATGCAAAACTATGTATATATTTTATCATGGGGATATATGATGCCTTCTTGTTCTTCTTTAACTCTTGTGAGCACGTCATGCATCATTGGTTTATATAATGAGATAGCATATTGGTTTTGGGAGTCAATGTTAGTTGATTAAATATATGCATAATATTACAAGCTCTACAATTTGTTATTGCTCCTTTTGCGCGGCATTTTTTTCAATGTCAACACATCTTCACTAATTTTTACTTTTTCTTTCCTTGTCAGGTTGTGCTAAAGGAAAACTTGATTATGGCATTGTTTAGGGATGAGGTGAATATTTTTTTTCACAACTGTGTAATTTTCTCACCCATTACAGCTGATGATTGTATAAATGTATTGTTTCAGTACATGCTACTTCATGAAGAATATCAATTATATGTTTTGCCAAAGATCTTAGAGTCAAAAAGATTGGCCAAATCTGGACGGAACAAACAAAAAGAAGCAGATTTGGAGTACAATGTTGCAAAGCAGGTCGAGAAAATGATTTGGTATGGTTGTTCATTCCTTGATATACCTAGAGAAGCACAACTCACATTTTTTTTGAGAAAAGAAGTACTTCTGGACTTATCATAAGATTTGCATCCTTTCATATCTACCTTTTAAACTTCTACCTTCTAATCTCATACAAAAAGATTTTCTGGCCATACTCTCACCCGTAATGAACGTATAGTTTTAATTTTTATTTGTTTTGTTTTGCGCAATGAAAATTCCTTCTGAAGTATTATGAAGTTTGAATTTCAAATAGTCTACCCATTATCTACTGTTCATATTATGCGGTTTACTTGATGAGTACAAAATTTATGGATTTACTTTCTAAAGTAATGTGGCAGTGGTAAATAATTGCAAATGATTATGATTAAAGAAAATTTAAAGGTATAGTTGTAGACATGTTGAGCTGCCATTGGACGTACACCTACTATCTTGAAACCAAATGGACCATGTGCATCTTTAATCTCTGAAACCAACTCATTAATATTCGTTCACATGGGTGACGTGTGATTAATCCCTGCAACATTGTTTCTGAATTGTCATATTGTGGGTTTCTTTCAGCTTACCACTGCCAGTAGAAAATAGAATAAATTAATGGTGTCTTACTGATTTCTTGATAAGCTGAGGCAGAATCAAGATTTCAGTGAAGATATTTATTTATTCTTTTGATGAAGGATGGTGCCCATCTTTCTGTTATATGCTTTTCATTTCTAATCCAACCTATTCATTCCTTTTATTGTTTACAACAATGTACAGGCAGATATGTTTTAACTATCGAGTGATCATTTACACTGCTGGCATGCAGTTGCTTGTCATCTTTTTTTTCTTTCTTCCAAATGCATGGGATTGCATTAACATTGTTTAATCATGAAATACTGCAGTGAAGTGCATGAACAAGCCCTTGTTTCCTGTTATGCCATTCATCATGAAAGGAGAGTATTACTGAAGCAGGAGATAGGAAGAATGGTTGTATTTTTTACTGATCAACCAAGTTTATTAGCTCCCAATATTCAGGTATACCATTCTTTCTTTCCTTATGTTATATTTGAGATATAATGCAATGCATGAGATGATGTAATGCAAGTCCACATTCTCCTTTGCTTATATTAGAATAGATAGTTAGAAAATTCTTGAAGTAGTAGTTTGAAACAAAATATTTCAGATATTTTGCACTATTTTAATTGGTGGGTGATATTATGGCATTTTGCAAATTTAACTGACTCATGCAACATAGGAATGATTACGTATTATGCATCCTCTTTGTAAAAGAAGCTTTAATACAAATGATGTGAGGATGCGATACTTGTTTCAGATACATGATAGGAGGTGGAAACTTCAAAAACTTAAAATTAATACATTTAAGAGCTCCACTAGTTTTGGTGGAAAACTTGTAATGATTGTTGATTTCGAGGAAAAAGAGGGGTGGTGTAACTGGTGTTTCAGATTTTTTTTTGAGCTAATGGTAGACAATTGCCACCATGATTTCAGATTTGTGGATGGAAGTAAATTTTAGAGTGCATCATGAATATTTTTGAAATTGTAAATAATTGAAGGTGGTTTGAAGATAATGAGTATTTTATGCTTGCTAAAAGTGAGGACACGTCGTTCTTGTTGCTGTCATGTGTGATGATGAAGTCATCTCCCCCATGTTACGTTATTTGGGGATGTCTTGTGTGCAGGTTTTATCATCTTGCTGTCTTCATAACTGGTTGGGTTGTATGCAGTCATTTGAGAAAATTGCATTCTCCCAAGAAGAGTTAGCATTAATGGTTAATGAATGTTATTTTGCCTTTTATTAGATTTTACTTTGATATTAAAGAGTTGTTTTTCTCTCTTGACATGGCTTGAAATACCAAAACAGTGTGTATCATGTAAATTTAGATGGCATCTCAGATGTTGATAGCATAGGGTTACGCTCTTCTACTGACCCGATCAATCTTCGGGGATGCGAGATCTGCAGGCTCCAACGACGCTGTTGATTCGCGAAAAATATTAGAACGATGGGTTTCAATGTACCTCTTGATTCCTAACAAGGAATACCAGAACAATGGAAATCTATGTATTTGTTAATCCTTTTTGGATAACAAAAATACAATAGGGAAAATAAAATTCTATTATCAATGGCTTAATTAATTATGTGATTACAAGGTCTATTTATAGAGCAGAGAATTATAACAAACTAGGATCTCAACAAATTTATCTAAATCTCTCAAGTCACAAATTTATTTGACCAAATCCTAATTAATTCCAAATTCGAATTTAAATTAAAATTCAAATCCCAAATAAAAAATAAAAAAATCATATCTGAATGATATCTAAATATTATCTAGAAAAATATGATAAACCTAACAAATAAAACAAAAATATTACAAATTTTAAATCATCTATTATCGTCCATTTGATGGTCTTAATGTTGATCGAACGGTCCATGATCGTGCAACATCATTCTCCTTAGGTTAGAGAGAATTCATCCTCGAATTCAGATCCTCATCGGTAGAACTGTCACCATGAACTTCAAATATGGATTTCTTACGAACAATGAATCTCTTAGGGTGCCTCATCACATCCATCTAATCGGACCAATGCTCACAAATCCAGCTTTCAAGTAATAACTTCTTGAGAAGGGGTGGTGGATGAGACAAAATGAAGGAGGGAAAGAATGGATCCACAAAATGATGCTAGGGTGGGTGAAATGCTTCTTGTGTTAGCTTTTTCGATGGTGAAGAGGTATGAGTGATTTGAAAGGGGTTTGGCGGGAAAGATTTGGATGAAGCTCCAGTCACGTAACATACGGGGGTGTTAATGATTTTGGTGGTGGAAAGGCTAGGATGAGAAGCAGTAGAGAAAGATTGGATGTGATCCTTGTTACCAAATGTTTGAGGGGAAGTCTTGGGCTCGGTCTCCATCTCTTCATCGAAGATAGGTGGAAGATCTTTTTCCTCGATCTCTTCATAAAAGATTTTTGGAAGGCTTGCATCTTCAATCTCTTCATCGAAGATAGGTGGAAGGTTCCCCACTTCAATCTCTTCATCAAAGATAGGTGGAAGGATCGCCTCTTCAATCTCTTGGAAGGTTTGCCTTTTCAATCTCTTCATCTAAGATAGGTCTGGTCAATCTCTTCATGGAAAATAAGTGGAAGGCTCGCCTTTCAAACGGGTTGTCGAAATCACCATCAATAGGCTTCTCCTCCACAAATTGTGGAGTTGGTGGTCGTTCTTGATGTCGCATAAACGCCATTATTGCCTCTATTAGCTGTGTTAGCGCATCGAATCACTAGTTCATTGCGTCGGCTAACTGTTGGGCTTCATCATGACTGTAGGCTTCGCTAAGAGGACGTCTTCTCGGCGGCATCTCTTTTTTTTTGTGGTCTAGGTTTGGGGTTTAAAGAGTGGGAATCTAGGTCTTTCTCTCTCTTTTTTTTTTTTTTTAACTAGGAAGTTTGTTATGGGTGTGGGTGATCTTTGGGATCCTTTTTTTTTTTTTTTTTCTCTCGGTTTGCTAGGGAAGAAATGAAGGGAATGGGTTACAGGGAAAATGGTTTTTGGATTTTTTTTTAAATATGGGGAAGGGATAGAAAAAAAAGGGATATGGGTTATGAATTACCTCGATGAATCGATGAGGTTCTGATACCAACTGATGTAGCGTAGGGTTACGCTCTTCTGCTGCTCCGATCAACCTTCAGGTTTGCGAGATCTGTAGGCTCCAACGACGCTGTTGATTTGCGAAGAATACCAGAACGATGGGCTTCAATGTACCTATTGATTCCTAACAAGGAATACCACAACAATGGAAATCTATGTATTTGCTAATCTTCCTAGGATAACAAAAACACAATAGGGAAAATAAAATTCTGTTATCAAAGTCTTATTAAATTATTTGATTACAAGGCCTATTTTTAGAGCAGAGAATCCTAACAAACTAGGATCTCAACAAGTCTCACTAAATCTCTCAAATCACAAATTTATTTGATCAAATCCTAACTAACTCCAAATTCAAATTTAAATTAAAATTCAAATCCTAACTAAAAAATAAAAAAATAATATCTTAGTGATATCTAAAAATATTTACTAACCTAATTATCCAGAAAAATATGGCAAATCTAACAAATAAAACAAAAATATTAAATTTTTTAAATCATCTATAATCTTCAATTTGATGGTTCTCAATGTCGATTGAACTGTTCATGATCGCAGGAAGACATCATCTATAATCTAGAAAAAGATGTGCTGTTTTTTTTGTTACCTTTGTTTTATCACCTTGGATAACAGGAAGACACCAATATGTCATCAGACATTAGCAGATCGGAATATGTGGATTAAGTGGCGTAAGCGCTTCTGAGTATTTTTTGACCGTCAGATAATATTTTTGTTTTAGATAAACTTCCATACCATTGTCATACAACCTGTTCATATGGATTTGTGTGTCGGGCCATGAAAACAATGCATAAGCATAAAATGAGAGTGATAGAAATGAGAATGCTGAAATTATATGGGGTAAAACATTGAAAGATTGACATATGATAGGATTATTGGAGTCATTATATGGACATATGATATGATCGGATTTTTCTATTTCTAAGGTTTTGTACATCTTGTATCTATATAAGAGACCTTTCGGCCTCCATGGTTGAATATAACATTATTCCATTTATTTTTTCTAGGATTACATTCAATCATGGATAAGTGAGGGAGAAAAACCATTTGAACATGCAATTTACACAAGGACATAACTAATCAGAAGAAGATGCAGTATTCAAGTTGAGAGTCCAAATTTTTCTTCGAAAAAAAAAAAGAGTTGATCCAATAGGGATGTTGTGAGGAAATAAATATAATGGAAATGATTGGACTTACATATCAGAGGAGTTGGTCCAATATAGTTTTTCATTGGTGAAAGTTGGTTGAGTTTGACGTACACTTAGGCTTAATAGTTGGTTGATAGACTAAGGTTTGGCTTGGGTTACTTACTATATAATGAGATCTTTACTTTCGAATAATTACCTCCCACTTGCAGTCCATGTAAGAATAATTTTTCCTTAACTGTTGCTTTCCCTTTAACATTTTCTTACTGGTTATTTATGGGCATGTTTTATAATAGTAGCTTGCAACGTATCATTACAAACGAGGCTCCCTCTACCCATCAACTAGTCCTTGCTGGATTTTGTGATATGACTTAGAGGAGAGGGTTCATGTTTGACAACGAACCATATTATAAAGTATGATTTTCTGATATATCTGCAATGTTTGGATGTAACTCCAGAACCTCATTTCATTGGGTTAGGGCTTATATATGTTTTTGTTTTACATCATATAGAATATGAGTGATCGTATGATGAGTGATGTGGATTGGCTTCCTACTATTCAGTTTGCAGATTATACATATTGGTATGGGTGATTTTTCTCTGAGTCACCATATCAAATGGGGATTGGTCAATCTCCTTGTTGACGTGTTTGACGGGACTTCGGATGAGTAGGCCGGTGGATCTTTAAACACTCTTACACTCAAATGAGGAATAATTCAATATAGAGGACTTCTTCAAAATTGAAATCATACTTTACTTCTTTTCTTCTCCTATTGTGAATCTTCCAATAGTGATCTTCTTAACTATTCTCATTGATTCAGAGAATTTTTAGATTATGAACGGTTTTTGATATACGCAGATCAGATTGTCTGTTACTGTGACAGAGTAGTAATTGAGATCCTTGGGATTGCCATTAAATAGATGGGGTTTGTTTTATGGGTCTATGATCGATCCTAAAAGTCGTCGTCTGATCAGGGTGGACGGACGGCTGTTGTAAGAGCAAATTTATTGTTGGGTTGGATGTCTAGTGTTTTGTTTTGGATGGAGTATCTGCCTCACCTTGGAGATTGGAAATGTCGAGTGTTTTACTGAGTGGTAAGACTGTGGGAGCCCGGGGAGCCGAACACTTTAATAAAGCTCCCTGTACGGGTCGAAGCATATCAGCCAAGACCGCCACATGGCTGTGGAGACTAACACATGGCAGTCTTGTATCTTAAGGATGATTTATATCCCACACTTATCAATGCTATTTGGTTCAATGCTTCAATTTTTCTATTTCTGAATGTTGTAGAAGACTATAACTCTTGTTCTTCCTGGCCACTAATATATTTTTACCTTTTTGGTTTAGTTAAATTATGATACACAGATGATGTCTTTTATTTGGTCTTTAAGCCTGATTGCTATGAACATGATAATTTCAGTTTTATTAATGGAAGCTTGTCAAATAAGATATCTTTTAACACCAACCATGACCATTGCTTCAGAATCACTTGGTGAAGGGTCATTTACACTCGAATTTGCCCTTAAGTGATACTGCATGCTTCAGTACTTATAGCCAAATCTGGTTTAATTTGGAAAAATAATTAATTTATTTTTTGTTGGTAAGAGAAAATATACACAGATCAGACAGAGGATTGCCTGACACATCTTGGAAACATTATCCCACCATCTCCAAAACATTATGTACTAGAAACTTTTACCAATGTGGAATGGTGGAAGGCTGGAACTTGTATGCTGGGAAATTTGATGTGCAATTATGCATTCCCAAGTAAGTCAGGCAAACTCCAATTTAGGAAAGTTGTTCAGCTCAGGCAAACTCCAATTTAGGAAAGTTGTTCAGCTGCTCAGATTGTTGTATCAAATTTGCAAATTTGTAGGCTGTTTGTGGATATATAAATTTGCTAGAGTTGAAATTATTGACAAACAACTCGATCATAGGTTTGGTGAAGGAAGAGGAGAATTAACTAGTTGCAAATCATGTTTGATGCAAGCTGTCCTGATAAATTACTTTTATACGGTTATGTTACTAATGAACCAAACGACAGAGAAACCTAGCACTAGTCGGAAAAACCCCTACATGCACAATTCCCCACAAAATCATGGGCATCAGGTAAACTCAGGGGAGTTGAACTCGAGATCTATGGGGACAAATCCATGACTCCAGCCAAAGTGACAACCCTGTGTGGGCTAAAAAGATATTTGTTCTTAGTTATATGTGGTTTTACTGAAAAAAAGTACAGTTGTCACCTTCATACGTGAACACCCTATTATAATGTTATCTATATCTTTTTTTTGAGAAAAGGTAGGCGATCTACCACGACTGTTTAATATATCATAGTACAAAGAAAGGAAAGTAGAGAGAGAAAACAAATCGCCCTTGCTGCACAACAATAAAAGAGCTATTTACTAAATGTGGACCGATGCCCAACCCGATGTCTAATTCTTCTTCAATTACTAGCGACCTTCCCACAAAATCAACCCTGCTTTCCCTAGCATAGAATAGACTCCTATCCTTGATGAACCTTTGCGTTGCCTCCCAAATATTTTCTATGTAAGTGGTGCTGCCTTTCGAAGTCAGCTGGTTGTTCATCAACCATGAAGCTCACTTCCTTGGAATAAATGACTGAGAATTCTTTGATTTTTTGCTATTGTCACCTGCCTCCCTGACTCTTTCCCCGCCGCCCACATCTTGTCCAAGTTCCGGAAGTTGGCATTTAACACCTCCTCGCACAGCTACATAGGCTTCACCGAGTCACAATTACAAAACAAATGTTACACTGGTTCAGGTTCTTGATTGCTCAATGAGCACATAACCGACTCCCCTGGACGCCATATAGCCCTGTAAACCTCATTTAGGATCCATCCTTGATACGTCAGCCACAAGAACCCTTGAACCTTGAGCGGAATTTTTATACCCCAAATATCCTTAGCTTTAGACTTCTTCCCCATGCAAACAACCCTGTCCTTGTGCCACCAATCATATCCAGCGAAGAACCCCGAGTACCTCTCCTTCGGCCTGGGATTCCATCTTGCTGAATCAGACTTCTCATGAACTGGTTGAAGCTGCTGCAATTTTTCCATCAACACCATGAACTCCGATGAGTCTTCTTTTGAGAGTGTGTCTAGAATCATACAATAAAACTTAGGAAAAACTAGGAACTTTTTTTTTGTGCTTCACTTATCTTATTCTTTTGGTAATGCTCTGTATTTCTGTATTTGCATGTTTCCATATAAGGTGTTTAGTTTAACTTCATGATTGACTATTCGCCTTGTATCCTTCAACGAATAATTTATTGTATTTTTGGTAAATGTGATCTGTCAGATGGTTTTCTCTGCATTGGCTTTGGCTCAATATGAAATCATATGGTATTTTCAACATGTTGGGATTGCATTATCGAAATATAAAGCAGTACGGATGGTACCTGTAGACATTGTAAGTAACTTTTGTTCTAATATGTTTTATTATATATCTCATTGTCAACCAGAAGCTGTGTTTTTCAATGAAGGTGGATGTCCACTGAATTTATTAATTGGTTACCATCCAAGTTATTAGAGAGGAAATTTTTTTTCCCCATATGCGAACATTATTCCTATGGTCTTAGTCTTACATCGATATAACATAAGAACCATTTCTGCCCAACAATGGATGAAGAACACACCTTATTCAGTATGAAAGCCTCCTGTCCCTACTTTGATGCTCACAAAAAGGGTTCTCCCCCTGTCTTATGGAAGTCAAATGTATTCCTAAGTATTTTCATATAGCATGTGATCCCTGTAAAACCATCACACTGTGACTGCAACACATAACAAGTGAATACATCTGCATGAAGCACCCTTTTAACCCTGCGACCTTTCTCATTGAATGCATGTAAAAATCCCCTTATCTTCTGGGCACTATGTTTTACAGTTTATGGATGATCTCAAGTAGTTATTGTCTAAGATATATGCTTTTCAAATATTGCTATCTGTCTGTGTGTCTGAATTTTTCAAGATTTTCCAAATCCTCATGTCCATGTTGTGTCCGTGTCCCATGTGTGTCTCTGTATTCCATAGTCTGTCGTTTATTCCAAACATGAGTCTCTAAGCCCCCGTTTGGATACAGAATAGGATTTATTCTTGGGTATACAGTTATTCCGGTATAAGTGGGTATAAATAAAGATAAAATGATTTTGTGTTTGGTAATGTTTTGAATTATTCTTGCTGGGGAACGTAATAAATTAATAATAAAGTTTTTGTTGTTTGGATAAAATGTGAATAAAGTGTGGATAATGATTTGTAAAAGGTGAAAAAATGATTAGTTGATTTGACAGGTGATTTATAAGAGCTGATGACAGATGATTTGATAGTGGGTCTACATATTCTTTGGGTGGAATAACCTAGAATAACTTTAATTCCATATGTTTCATGGAACGGTTATCCACTTTTATGACAAGTTATCTAAGCATAGATTATCCTTGGGTATCCAATCATCTCAAACAACCAAAATCAGTTATTCCACTTTATTCTAAGATATTCACACCCTTATTCTACATCCAAATGGGGGCTAAGAGAATTTACGTTGAACTCCTTTTTAACGCAACCAATATAGTATATCAAACCGTCTTCACCAAGTAAATTCCCTATCACACATTATTTGAGGAAACTGTAAATACACTTTCTCAAAAAATGCCTTGTTCACTTGTCCAAGTTCAATGACCCCTAAACCCTCAAATTCCTTGCTGCAAACCACTTCTAAACTAACAAGTCAATCCTTCTCTCCCCGTTGCAGCCGATCCACTGAAAAAAACCATCTATGAAATATCCTCAACTATATTGAAAACTCCTGTTGAGAGAGAAAATTGGCATATAAAAGATTGTGGGATTTGATGGGAGCACCTCCTTGAGAAGTACCATTCAACCTCTGAAACTAAGGGCTACCTTGAGAGCATGTTTCAGCAATTTTTTTCCACCGTAGTTTGCCAAATCTAGACCCTTAGATTGGAAGTATGACGTGGCAAACCAGTATATCCATTGGGAACATTGTCAACAGAACACCCAAATAAACCCTCCTCCATTATGCTAATCCCAGCCACCAACACTTCGGTGAAGTTGACTCAATGGCTCTCTAATCCAATCCTAAAGCACCTTAGGATAAACTTTAATGCCTTGATATTAAATTTCTACCAAATAACAATGGAATGTAGTCAGGGTACGAGTGGGAGATTGATAGCTCTTCCCTCCCCACTGAAGTCCACCCAGAGGAATTTGCTTGCCGTCTTATCAATTGACTGTTTTGTTTTCTTATTCATTATCTATCATGATATCATCTAACATTACCATTGTTTCACTGATTCAAACTTTCACCATACCTGTCTGTTTGATTGCAGGATGCAACAGATCCAACCATTGGTTTCCTGTTAGATGGAATAGATAAACTTTGTTGTTTAGTACGCAAATATGTCGCAGGTTAGATTGCCGAAGGCCTAATTTCTCAACTCTCTATATTGTATTAGATGACATTCATTGACATGATCAGAAAGGCATTTCTAATAAAATGTGAATCAATTCCTATATGTTTGCTCACATGCTTAAACAACATCAGCTGAATTTATAATTTGCATAATAGTTCTGTAATTCTGTTATGTTTCAATATGATCTGTCTATATGAACACTGTGTACTGAGATGTATTCATAATTATGCTTAAATTACAAAGATGTAAACTGGAAAAACAGTCTCGTATAATAATTTGCAACATGTGTTGCTATTTTAAACCAGCATAAATATAACAATTTTTGAAAGACCATACTGTTATTGCTTTGAAGCCAAACACTGATTTTTGGATAAACCAAAAATTCAATTATTCATGTGGGTTGGCCATGTCTACTCTATATGTTTGCTTGACATCATTGTCATTTTACGAAAAGTATGAATGTCAGACCCAATTCAAGTTATAAACAGTGTGGAAGCTATGTATCATGAATTAGCTTGTTGAGTAATTGGAAGCACATTTTTGTGGCAGGTGGATGAATTTCAAGTAGGCATGCTGAGCATATTAGTGCTACCTATAGAATTTTTTTTTTGCTCTGACTTGTTGATTTTGCTAACATATTTTTTACATTGTTTTGAAACATTTTAAACGGGTACAATATACTCTTTTTTTTTTTGTACAATAAGTAGTAGCCAATGAGATAGGACATCCTACTGGTCCATTTAATGAAGGACATGATCGTCAGTAGAGCTGCATGGAGGGGAAAAAAGATGTGGCTAATCCCAATTTGTTGGGATAAAAAGCTTTGTTCTTGTTGTGGCTAAAAAAAACAGCCATATTGTCTTATATTGTTCACCGTAATACGGTACTGCATTTATTTTACATTTAAGTGTGAGAAACCAGAAATTACATTAATTTGATGGCATGCTCATGCTATCTAATTGGAAAACACACTATATTAATGTTTGCACTATTTACATTGATATTGTCATTTTGAGATTAGTTGTTATCATATTACTTTGATGACATTAATTCTTATTCTTTTATATAGAAGTTGTGGAGAGATGATACAATTCTCAGTGGATAAGATTTCACAGCCCAATCCCTTGGATTGTTGCTTCATTAAGAGGATGATAAATATGGTGATAATCATGGTTGTATTTATGCCGCAACTGTGATTTTTCCAATGTATATTACTTTGATGTGCACAACCATTCAACTCCCTATCTATCTTTCATAGAACAATGTTTATTCCTTTCTACTTTTACCAAATAATTTTTAGATTATTGTGTAATCATTTTTCTTTTTGCAGCAATAAAAGGTTATGCATTATCATATTTATCCTCTTGTGCGGGAAGAATTCGATTTCTGCTTGGCACCCCAGGTATGGTGGCTCTTGACCTAGACACGAACTTGAGAGGCCTCTTCCAACAAATCGTTCATTGTCTTGAAAACATACCAAAGCCCCAAGGAGAAAATATTTCTTCTGTTACTTGTGACTTATCAGTAAGTGCTTTGTGCTGTGCATTCCTTTTTTTTTTTTTTTTTATCTTGACTTTTGCCATAGTTCTGTGTGTTTCTAGAACTAGAAGTGTCTTGCTTAATTCTCCATCATTGATCATGCTTGTCCTTATTTTGTCATTTAAATACTTTTCACTTTATATTAATCATAATATTTTAAGATTTTTCATTGGATGCCACCATTAGATTCCTTCTATATTTTTCATCAACTAAAGTTTATTTTCAAAATTGATGTTCCTCAAATATACTTCTAATGAATTTTATTTATGTTGTGTGTCAGTTTTTGATTAAGACTATTAACAAATCAAATATGGAGCAGATATATACATATCTGAATCCTATTTGAATTGGTCACTGTAAATCAGCATCGCAATCTGCACTCGATGGATACTCAAAACACAATATTGAAATTCAAATGAGATATTCAAATTTGGATGATTATCAGAATTTTTAATATTTTTCTTTAAAAAGTATAATTTATAATAAAATTTTTATGAGGAAAGCTAAAGTTATAATAACAAATACATATAGTAAAGTATTCATCACACACATTATTTTTTTAGAGTAGATACCCCAAATATCTGAATTCATATTCGAATCCATTTGGATGGGATATATGATATCTGAATTCTTATTGAATTCCAGAATTTATAAATAATTTATCCAAATTCTTGAATTAGATATGAATTGGATTGATTTTTTTTCTGGAAAATTGACATATTTTTTTTTATATTTGGAGTTATATCTTAACTCATGAAGCGTGTTTTGTATGAGATACTGTGCTTTTTATGTGATGCCCCATACGGGGAGGTAATTGGACTATCAACTCAATATTCAAGTATTAGAGGTTAACAATTCAAGTAAATCATAAATTAAAAACATGATCTAAATTAAATCTGCAATATATCTACTTACTGGAAATCTGTCTTCCTAGAGATGGAGAGGGGCATTTTTTAAATTCGAGAGCATTTTTCCTGTATGAGATCTTTGTGATTGGTTTATTCGTTTCACGATAGCATATTTGCCTAAGATTATCCTCAACTCATTTTTATTTATTTTACCTCTTTGATATAGTCATTGTAAATTTTGTTTGCCGTTCTATGCCTGCAGTCCTTTCGTGAACTTTGGCTATCTGTATTGATGATAGTGACATCTTCCCGGTCATCAATAAATATAAGGCACTTGGAGAAGGCCACTGTATCCACTGGCAAGGAAGGGCTCCTATCCGAAGGAAATGGTGCTTATAATTGGTCTAGGTTTGTATCATCTTTGTAGGGCTCTTCTTCGTCTTAGCCTTTGATACTTTTCTTCGTGCATCGACATGTCAGTTGTATTGAGAGTGAAAATTTTCATCTGCATATTGCACTCATGTACAATGGTGGAAGCGTCTTTAGTTTTGGTGAACATGAACACTCTCCAAGGCATTTCCGGATGTTCCATACTGATAATGTCATCATATAATGTATTACAGATGTGTAGATGAACTTGATTTTCTGCTATCAAAGCATGGAAGTCTTAAAAAGCTTTATTTCTATCATCAGCATCTGACAGCTGTAAGCTCTTTATCTAGTTGTCCTGTTTCTTCAGAAATAACTTTTATGTAAACATTTGAAAGAGATTTTGAATCAGGTATTCAGGAACACCATGTTTGGGCCCGAAGGTCGCCCACAACATTGTTGTGCTTGGCTTGGCATTGCGAGTTGTTTTCCAGAATGTGCCTCAACAATTGTGCCAGATGAGGTACTTTGTATAACTTTTCCAGCTACTTGTTTGTACTTATTAGCCTAATCATCTCTAAAAAGGTAAAACCAATTAACCTCCACTGCAACAGAAACATGGACATTGTGACTCGGTGACACAAACACATCGACATGGCTAAATTTGAAAAAATGGCACACGGATACAACAAGACACAGGAATAATTAAAATAAGTAATTTTATAATTTATATATTTTATATACACATGAAAAATATAAGAAACAACAACAAATGCGGGTCTGCTAGCTTCACTCCTAGAACCTAAACTTTCAATGTTCATTTTCTTATAATATTGAAATTGGATAAAAAACTTATAATCATTATTAAACAACACAACTTAAGTATGCCTGTTAGAACATAAACCCTATGCATGATTTGTATACTTTAATGAAAGTGTCACTGATAAAGATTGAATTTGAATGCATCAACGTAATAACAAATATTGTTTACAATTTGTATGGTAGTACTGGTTCATTACTCACGCATTGAAAATTCAATGTTTAGTGCACGGTAATCTCAACTTTCGGCAAATCATTAAAACCACAGGATTTGATTTTCATCTCTTAGGGAATTGTAAAAACAAAACAAAAAACTTAAGCACTCATAAAACAAATAGAGAAATAGAAAACAAAGAGAGAGGATGAACATGTTGATCAAATAGTCAAAGAACAATTTGAACTTCAAAAGAGAAGAGACATAGATAAAACCTTAAGAGGCTCACACTCACACTCCAAAGAAAAATTGAAGAGGAACAAAGAAGTCGAAGTGGTCTCACCCTAACACACCTAAAAATAGAACAAAACCAACAATTTACAAAGAAAAAAACTTTCCCCCTTCAAAGCTCGACACATCCGCATGTCTGACCCTTGTCTAGCGCTTGCCCACATTCGATATGTGTTTGACACCGGTTTGTCATATTGGTGCTTTAGAAACATCACACTTGTAAAATTATGATTATTCTTTTGGTAAATAGTCTAGCAAATTTAGAAAATGGGTCAAAGCCTAATATTATTTACAACCTTGAATGAAAATAGATTCTTGCATCCTCTTTCATTTGGAGTATTACTTTTGGGTCATCCTTAACAAATGGTATGTCATTTTTCTTCTCTTGACTACCATGCCATATTTTACAAAAGAGCGTTGTTACATGTAGTCTGCGAGACAGTCCATACGTGTCGATGGCCATGCAGCGAGGTATATACCTCCCTAAGCAAGGCATATATCGTGTTAGCAATTTTTCATGTTTATCATTCAATGGGTCCATGTATAAACATTTTTCATAAAAACATATACCTCATTATACGAGGTTTACAATTTAAAAGAAAATAAAAACGTGTGTGGACTGTCCCTAACAATATTCTTTACAAAAACAATGATGTAGTTATCCCAAAAATTTAGGGTTTTACTGCTAATTTTTTTTTCTCCTTTCAACTCTAGGTAGCCCAAGGGACACATCCTCCTGTAAATGTATAGTCAACATGTCCTTATATGTGCATCAGTTTTGTTTTAGTGTGCCGCACGTCCGAGAAATCCCTTCAACCTACACGTATCTGGTCTACTCATTAGTATCCGTCACACATGTCTAGACCATCTCAAACAATTTCTCTTACTTTGTATTTAAAAGCAACTTCTGGATTTTCATAGTGGATTCATTCTTATTCTCTCCTTTCTAGTCTTGCCACTCGTCCATTTAACATTTCATCTCAGCTACACTTTCTTTAGACATATTGTTTCTTAATATTGACCCATAAATCATTGCTGAGATTATGTCTTTTCTACTTCATATAAATTTTCTTTTAGGTTCATAGATATCTAAATGTATATACTGGAGCACTCTTCCACTGTAATATTCTTGCCTTAATTCTATAAATGGCATGCTGTTTAATCTTACCTTGCTCATGAGCAATGTATTATGAAACCACTCACTCTTGGATATCTGTTTTTGTCCAATAATATTGACTATTCCATCATTTTATGTTCTTTTGTAGCTAAAATTACATTCCATATAGATCAAATCCAATTTTTATCCTTAATATATATATATATATATATATATATATATATATATATATATACACACACAAACCCTCTCTAAAGAGGGCGTCCGCAAAAGCTTAAAGAGCGGACACACATTTCCGCCGTCTGATGCACAAACAAAACTCAACGTAATGTTTGCATTTATTTCCCACACGTGAACCACCCACGTCACCACCTCCAAACAACCCAACCCTGGTTACCCACCCAATCCAAACCCCTGGTTATTCTTTATTCTTCCCCTCCCATGCAACTCCCGAAACCAAACGATGCACGCAGCATTTTTTTTTTCTTTCTAGATTTTTCCATGGTTGAAATTTTTTACACTTTTAGGTTACTGTGAATCTGATTTTTATTTGATTTTATTTATGAGTAGACATTATTTTTTTTTTCAATTTATGGCTGTTGGATAACCTGTCATATTGTCAACTTGAACCAAGTGGACCTTGCAAATCGATTGCAAAGCATAATAAAACTCAAATTTTTATCTTTCATTGTTGTCATTTTCACAATTTTATTTAATAATAAGAATTTTAACATGTAACTTCAATTTTATATTAATGGATAAAAATTTATTGTGTTTATTAATTTAATCTACAATCTATTGTGTTAATTTCCATTGGCATTCAAATAACCCAACCCGATAGCATTTCATATACCTGTCAGCATTTCATCAAAGAGTTGACTGGTAAAAACCCTGTTAAAATTTCTTCATAAGTGTTTTAACACTCGTACTAGAATGTATTAAAAAATAATATATTAAACAATTCAACAGAGTGCATGGAACTGTTCATACCAAAAAAAGATTTCATCAAATACCTACTGAAACCATTCAACTTCAAAAAGAATATATTAAACCATTAAACTATTCTGGGAACTACTCATACTAAAATAGAAACAACATCATCATCAACGTACAGAGACAACATCAACAGAATTCATTACTACCAACTACATAAGCACAGACTCAGACATTTTTTCCCTCTCTGACACTGATCCTTAGTTTTCTTTGGATAAATCTGTCTGAGGTGATGCATGATTCCTCCCTTCTTAAGTTTTATAATATGCCGGATGAATTTTATTCCATGGTAATTTTTACAATCTTGTACATCTCATTGTTCTTACATATATGAATTAAATGCTTATTTTCCTATTCATTAGATATTTTTATTGTTCTTAGGATCATATTAAACAAAATTGGTCATATTATTTTTTCATTTCCTAGACATTTTCAAATTTTTTCATTAGGAATATCATCAGTTTTAATAACTTTTCCATTTTCATATTCTTTAAAGCCTCTTTAATTTACTAAACCTAATTCTTCAACAATACCTATTATTTTCAAAATATATAACATAATTCAGCTTTCTATATTAAAGTAGTTTTCCGCTTTTCTTTAAGCATCCTCTTTCACTGGAACTCTTTGATCCTGACCTTTAATTCACTTAAAGATATAGTTATCTTTTCTTTGGCTTTAATCTTTTTACTTCCTCTACCACATGGTTATCTTTTCCTGAATGACATGCGATTGACAAATTATAGTATCTTAGGATTCGTGGAATGTAGTGAAATTCTCTCATTGACAAACTAAATGGGTGGGTGGGTGGGTGGGTGAAGAGTGGTGGAATAACAATGTTAAGTTATCCTCTGAAATCTTCGCCTACCTTTATGGTATTATTTTCATACAATTAAATTTCATGAGGTGCAATATCATATCTATGTTTTGTTTTTATTCTTTACTACATGATATAGAGAACTTAGGATGCAATCCTAGTCTTTAGTTTAACACGTTTACCTACTTTCATGGGTGTAGAGGAAAACTAATTATCTTTTATTAGAGTAGAGTGGTTGTGAAGTGTTGCTCTCTTTATTATGGTTTTAGGTGAATAAAATAGGACGAGATGCTGTTGTATATGTTGAGTCACTCATTGAATCCATCATGGGAGGGTTGGAAGGACTAATCAACATTTTAGATTCTGAAGGTGGATTTGGCTCTTTAGAGAACCAGGTTTGTCTCTATTCCTTGTCATCCTTTCTCGAGTAACCAGCTCAATAATGTCTCATTTGATCATATTTCAGCTTCTTCCAGAACAAGTGGCTAATCATGCCAAGCAGACAGTAAAAGTTTCCACTCCTTTAAAGTCTCCAAAGGCCATTGCTGGATTACTGTTGCCAGGGCATGAGAGCTACCTTGAGAATAATAATTCCATCAAAATGTAAACCCCAGTAATTTTTTATTATCAGAAGCTCTTGGATTATTGAAATATAAAAATCATGATATTCATTTCAATCTGTAAAACAGGTTAGAAGCAGCATTGCAGAGGCTGACCAATTTGTGCTCAGTTCTGAATGATATGGAGCCAATATGTGTTCTCAATCACGTTTTCGTTCTGCGGGAGGTGAGATTTTCTTGATATTTGTATGTTTTTATGCGCTTTCAGATGTTATGTCTGTTTCTTTGTTTAGCAAGTGATGTTGGAGGCTCTTTTTTTAATTATAATTTGTGCCCCTCTATACACATTTGGGACAGTGGGGTTTGATCCCCTAACCTTTTTTTAGGATACAAGGTGCTAACCGGCTAACCAAAGCTCAGTTTGCGATATGTTGGAAACTTGGTTTTTGCATTTCTGAACTGTGCAACTTCGAGTAGAGTTTTTCAAAATCCAGCTTATCATCGTAAAGTAAAAATTAAGAGGTCTTTGATTGATACGTACTATTTTTCTGTGGCTCCTGTTTAAAAAGAGTGTTCAATTTAAGTAAGATATTCGTGATTCACATGTTGTAAACTTCTTTGTTGTGTGATATATGATTTATAGTTGTTGTCTTTAAATATGATGCATGAATCACCAAGGACCAGGGAATCAGGAGATTGGCTTGTCAAATTACGCATTAAAAATTAAACGAGTCAGATTTATGTAACTTATCCATGTATTTTTCATGACATGTGTGCCAAAGCCAAATTTACATGGGTTAATATGTTGTATACTATGCATGTGTTTTATACTACCATACTTCCTTGACCGTGTCATAAGAACTTTCCACAGCTGTTACTTTTCCATGTTATGTAAGAAAAACCAAGGATCAGGGGTCTGTTAAATATTGGTACGTGTGTACATTAGACACCTGCTTAGAATTCTGTAGGACCAACAGAATAAGAAAATATTAATATGCTGCTGTCAGTTTTGTGCATGCTTTATGGAGCAAAATAACTGATCTTATTGTGGGAACTCTATGCATCTCTTTATGTCTCAATTTATGTGGGAAGTCTTCTAGTATGTCTTCTTTAGTATTTTTCATCAATCATTTAAACAAACAGATATTGAAATGCTTGCAAAATTCTTTTTATATGTATGTATGTGTTGGTTGGCAAGAAGTACAAAGCCATGGAGGACAAAAAACAAAAATTAAAATGAAAACCAGAAAAGAAAGGGGATAAATCAGAAGACACGCCCATCTTCTGGATCTTCCAAAAAGTACAGAGATATAATTTTTAAAATTTTTGGAATTGGACAAAGATCAAAATATTAGTCCCCGATTACAAGCTTTCCCCACTCAAAGAAAACCGAAGATGCCCCCACGCAGTACCATCCCCAATCCTTGATGGATTTCCACTGAGTCCCACACCTTTTTGAATTCCCCCTTGGAATACCACTTGATTCCTTGCGAGCCATATAGCCCATGCCGCCATTGGAACTACAATTTGAGAAATTTTTTCTTTTCTTCTTCTATTTCCTTTTTGTTTGAGGATCTTTTCTGCCATCCACATCTGCCCTTCTAGTGATAAGAAGTTTAATTGAGCCTGGTCGCCCGACCTTGCTACTGGACTGTACAACAAAAGATGCACAGTCATTTCCTCTTGAGAGCCACATAGACTTAGTTTCCTTCTGAGAGCCACGTAGACCCCATCTAGCTCGGTCGGGGCTTTGGTGAGAAGCTATTGTTTACTTTCAAAATTTACAAGATGACAAATATATCTTAATGGTATTTGCTGTTTTTTGGAATAAAATCATTCAAGCCACTAACCTTTCTTTTATAATCCCATGATGAAAGTTCTTTTTGTTTACGTTTTGGAATTTCCAACTCTTAAAGGTTCAATTTTTTCGATCGTGGGAGTTTACCTCCAGAAGTTCTACTTCAAAATCCTGTGAGGTCAAACGGTTAGAGAAAGGGCTGCTGATGAAAGATTTGTTATAGAGTGGGTGAAATGTATTGCTTGTATGCCGAGTGTGAAGTTCATAAAGAGGGTTTTGAACATTGAGGAGTGAGTGTGTTTTTGTCATAGTTGTCTGGGCGACGACTAAGCATTCCAGACTTAGGCGACCGCCCGCCTAACAACATGTTCATTAAGCGGGCGCCTGGGCCCGTCTACCTGCCCAAATCATGCCTAGCCCACCCAATCCCTCGCCTAACTTGAAAAATAAAAGCAAAAAAAAAACACGATCAAAAGATTAAAACATAACCTACCCTACGAGCCAACAATGCGATGAATACTCTCGGTCCCAAGTGAGTCTATCGATTTTTTGTCTCTCTCTCCTATCTCTCCTCAAGATTTCTGAACTCCTATCTCGTTCTCCCTCTATCCCTCCCCCCAATTCTCCTTCTCCAATGCCATTGAGTTTAGATTATATTAATTTTGTCGAGAGGGACATGCACTAGTAAATTACATCCATGTGTTCTTTATTTATAAATAGCATTATTCATTTTAAGTAACATTCCTGCAAAAATTAAAGAATGAATAAGTAGAGATCATAGTTGTCTGGGTGAGACAATTATGGTTGTAACCTGCTTGGTCAACTTTGTTTTGATAATTAATTAAAAAACTTTTGCCTACCTTTTTTTTTAAAAAAAAAAAAAAAAAAAAAAAACTTTTAGAGCATAACCTAAATATGTCTAAAGAAAAAAAAAGACCTAAATTTGAGGCAAAACATTTATATAAGAAAGGGTAAAATCATCTCATAGTTATAGAAAATAAGAACAACAAAAAATGTCTACCCAACACTAGAAGAAATACTAAAGGTTAAACTAGCCGTCTAGAGCTGATATTAAAAAAATAAAATCTCCATGATAAATCATAATCCACCTGTTCCACCAAACCATGGCAATGTACTAATCTTGGGAGACAGTGCAAGCCACTTAAATTTTTTCCATGCTCTAAAGACTGATGAATCATGCATTAGACTTGCAAATTTCTTGTATTTTGGGAGTAAACCACATTTGGAGATTCATAGTCACTGGACATTTTTTGAGTTTAAAATTTAATATAATTACCAATTTAAATAATACAATCATAATTAAGCATCGCCTAGGCGTGCGCGGTTGGCCACCGCCTAGGCTCGCCTAGCCGCCTAGACAACTATGGTTTTTGTACTTCACTCTTGGTTGATATGGTCGCATCCTCTGCTACTATGGTTGGGAGCCTTTAATTATATTTTTTTTTTTTTTTTTTTTTTGCTTTTTTTACTTGTTCTCGGATTTACTAAATGAATCACGGTAGCCTGTCTTCCATTTTGTTTAAAAACCACACACACATACAACTCGCGTTTGTTATCACCATTACTGTACTGCTTAGTAAGAATCTTGTTAGGTATAACATCCATATAAATATTTGAATATTAAAAAATTCCATAACAAGCCACACTTCTTTGTTCTTCACAACGGTAACTTCTGCAGATTTATCATCACTTCTCGGCCACTTGTAACCTGTCTTGACAGTGAAACCCAGCTTCTTGTCTAGTGAATAACAGAAATCCTTTACAAGCGCATACACACAAAACCGCATATATAAATTCCAGTTTCATTGCGATAGATTTATTGCCTGGCCAATAATCCAGCTGACAACCGGATTGACCTCCAGCATTTTCCTTGGAATATACTTCGGAATGCATTATCTTTTCCCTTGTGCATATTCATCACCTTTGACATGTTTCTTTACTGATTGTTTGTAATGAAATTGTTTTTCTCATATGCAGTACATGAGAGAATGTATTCTTGGAAATTTTAAGAGGAGGATACTAGCAATACTGAAAATGGATAGTGAACTTCAGCGGCCTTCTGTGGTTGAATCACTTCTCCGCAGGCATATTAGCATAGTCCATCTAGTTGAGCAGCACATCAGCATGGATCTTACTGAAGGTATTCGAGAAGTCCTGTTAGCAGAGGCAGTCACTGGCCCGATCTCTTTCTCACATTCGATTGAACGATCAGCCAACAGACAGACTGGATCTGCTGTGGAAATTGCCTGCAATTGGTATGTTGAGAACATTGTCAAGGATGTGTCAGGAGCTGGTATTCTATTCGCACCTATCCACAGGAGCTTTGGCAGACAAAAGTCAGCTGGTACTTATGTTCCAGATTTGAATACGAATGTTGGAGAACTCAAAGCCTTTATCCGTATTTTGGTGGGTACGGGGTTGACAGGCTTGATCGAATGATACAGGAACACACAGCTGCACTTTTGAACTGCATCGACACATCATTAAGATCAAACAAGGAAGCACTTGAAGCAATTGTAGGGAGCATGAATTCAGGTGATAGGATTGAGAGGGAGGCAAATATAAAGCAAATTTTGGATGTTGAGACAGTTGTCGGATTCTGCATTCAAGCCGGGCAAGCACTAGCCTTCCGTCGGATATTAGCAGAGGCTACTGGATCTGTACTTGAAGAATCTGCTCCTCTGGTGTTCTCATTGCTATCTGCAGTATCTAAGCATTTACCTGAAGAGATACCAGAGAAGGAGGAAATTAAGAAGTTGAGGAAGGTTGCAACTAGTTTTGGAGCAGTCAGTGAACATGACACTGAGTGGGTACATTTGGTCATGGCTGAGGTCGGTGGTGCAATTGATGGTTCGTGGAGCTTGCTTCCATATCTTTGTGCTGTGTTCATGACATCAAATATCTGGAATACAGCTAACTTTGATGTGTCAATAGGGGGTTTTACCAACAATATACACTGTTTAGCTAGGTGAGTATCCTTCAATATGATGCCGACTTCATAATAAAAATGATTTGATACATGATGTCTGTAACTCCTTTAGTTCATAGTCAGCAGTCATTTTTTATTGCATCTGTATTTGTTTATTTTTATATCCTTTGCTTTGCTTTCTATATGCTTCAAAATTTGGGGAAAACACAAGTTCAGTGAGCCTTGTGATACATTAAATGCATACAGACTTAAGTATGAATATGATCTAATCAATTTTAGCCAAAAAAATATGATTTTAATCAATGAAGCTCTTATCTCTCTTAGGGTATAATTTTTTTTTCAGTGTGTGTATTGAATATTTTTAATTTTTTTTATTCCTTCAAAATAAACACAGCTCTTTAAATGCTTAGTTCTTAATTTGTGTAAAATTCATGTTATTCATAATTTTTAGATTGGAAGCAAATGAAATGTTAGGCTTTCCAAGGTTTGTGAGCTATGGAAAGTCGTTCCAACACCCCAATTTTTTAAAATCTGAATTAGGCCATTGCAGGTGCATTAATGCAGTGATTGCTGGAAGTGAGCTTGTGAGGGCAGAAAGGGGTGAACAACAAAAGCATTCATTCTCGAACGGACATGTGAATGAGGCATTGACAACTGAGGTACAAAGTCGTGCTTCAGTTGAAGCAAATATAAAGTCGACAATGCAGCTCTTCGTGAAAACTTCTGCAATTATAATGCTGGATTCTTGGAATGAGAATGACAGGTATTTTATTCATCTAATCCAATGATTATAATTTTGATCCTCTTCTAGTTTTAATTTTGAAAGAAGATAAACATGGCAACATATAGAAATGCAAAACCACTTTAGGTGATTCTGTTTTCATCACCCAACATCAAGTAGAACAGAATTGATTCCGATGTTTCACTGTTGGTTTTGACCAAACTATCACTCCAATGTTGATGTTATGATAGCTTCTAGTACATTATTTTAACGTGTGGCTTTTACGGTGCAAGTATTTATGGTGCCTTTATTAGGCTATAGATACTATGAAGTCTTTCATCTGGTAATATATAATGAAAAACCCAAACCTCACATACACGACTTTTTATTAATTTTAGGGTGAGTTGATAACTTTGGTTTAGAAGTAGAATTTTTCCTTTCCCAAGAATCTTGTTCTATTATATTATGTGGAAAGGAGAAATGAAGAAATTTTTGCCTGGGATGTCCATGAAATGGAGGATTTCAAACGCCAACGTAAGGAGAATGAGAATGGACATCAAATTGGCCTTTACTTGACATTTGTTGTGGTTTGAATGTATCTGTGATGACTTCCCCCATGAAAAAGCATGACTGCCCTCTGTCCAATTTTTAAAGACCTTCACCATCTCATTACACACCGATCTTTATTTAAACTTCTGAGTTTTTCCTAGCCAAATTTTTGGTTATAGGTCTCCAATCAAGCTTTTCATGATTGTCCATTACAAGAGGCATTTATATTATTTTGTTTCAGATTTTGTTAGGTGGTTCACTTTTTTATGAAATCAACAATTCTTCCAATTTCCAAATTGTTGAATTGGGCAGTGATTATTGAAAGTGTTTGAGATGAGCTTGCTTCTTGTTGGACTACATACCAGTTTGTAGTCCAACAGACCATACTATTAAAAATCCATGCAAATCCACTTGTATTTCAGTTTTTTAGGGAGAGGTGCACAATCAAAATTTACATCTCAAAATTATGTTTGTTCTGCTTCCACTCTTTTCATTAGCATTTCATTATGCAGTTCACTTAAAACTTGATTTTACTTATTTCCTATGCAGATTATATCTCGCGCCAAAGCTGATCTTTATGGACCAGCTCTGTGAATTCTCTCCTTACCTCCCAAGAAGCACGCTCGAACTTCACATACCATATGCGCTCCTCCGCTCAGTTTGTAGACAGTACTACGGAAGCTCCACATACGCACCTCCGGCTCTACTGAGCCCATCTCCGAGACAGTCACCACTAGTGTCACTTGCACATTCATCTCCTATGGTCCGCCACAACCGTGAGGATTCGACGCCTCAATCAAGTGCGTATGACTCTGGTTATTTCAAACCATCATCATCACAGGTCCAAGAGCCAATATATGATGTGGATGGTATGGGAGTCCGGGGTGAAAAACAGCGCAACACAAGGCGCTCTGGGCCTTTGGATTATAGTTCAAGTAAAGTGAAATTTGTGGAGGGCTCAAGCTCGACTGGCAGGGGACCAAGTCCATTGCCGAGGTTTGCTGTGTCGAGGTCAGGTCCTTTGTCGTATAAGTAACTGACTTGCTCGAGCAAATTAAGTGTGGGTAATATAAAAAAGTTTTGATACTTTGATGTGCTACCCGGTGGACACGTATAATGGGGTAGACTTTTTTATACTCTTTTTGGAATGAGGGTAGACCTTGTTGTTGATGTTTTTTTTATGAGGTCACAATTTATTGATATAATATATTAATGATGTCTTATGAAAATTCCCTTCCTGTATCCTATATTTCATTTGATCTTGTCCATTTTTTTTTGTTGGTCCCGAAGGTTTGGTTGAATTAGGACTGTCGATTGACTTTCTTGATCTGCTCGTAAAAGGTTGAAATTTTGGTGTTTTATTTTCTAAGAGCCATCTCAAACGAAGTCTTCATTTTGTATATATTCGAAGACCCACCAACTCTAGGAGCGAACTACACATTCTGGAATGATGTCACCTTTTAATCACAGTTAGGTCTCTTCTGAAGGCCCCTGTACTTTTAGTAGTTCTTTTAAGGGGTTCTCTTCTGAAGGTCCCCTGTCCTTTTATAGTTCTTTAAGAGGTTGATCGTGTCAACTTTTTAGTGGATCGCATGACTAAGAGGTGCTCCTAGAAATAAATCAACATAACAACTTTGAAAAATGTAATAAAGGTAATAAATATAAGAAAAAATGTAATAAACATTCTATCAACAATAAAAAGAATTACAAAGCAATAATTTGTGTCAATGTGAATTTAAATTTATTATAAAAATAAAATAAAAGCAAACTCTCACTCTGTCAGTCAAAAGATAATAATAAAAAATAAAATATAAAACTTTTATTTATTTATTTTATTTTTTTATATCGGAGGGACTCTGTGGCTGACCTTCCAGTCAAACTAGGAAAACTACATACATTCGACTGTTAGTCCTTGTTCCTATAGAAAATTCTTTCGAATTTCGCTTAACAAACATGAGGTATAACACAGCGTTAAGACTCAAACCTAAGACCCACCCTTAACACAAGTAAGCCCTGAACCGTTGTGCTATGACTTGCTAGATAAACATTAAAACACAACCATTTCATATGAAAAAAATGATCGGATTGACAATTTGGCTGAGATGCAGAGGCTGTGCCAGAGTCTGTGATGAGTAGGGGTGGTAAAAGAGCCGAGCTTTGATCAGTTCAAGTTCAGCTTGTTTAGTATCAGGCTCAGCTCCGCTTGGGATCGAACTTAATTTCGTGTTCAAACTCGACTTGTTTGGTTCGTGAAAAGCTCGGTTGAAGCTCAGCTTGGCTCGTTTGTTACTGTTACACCCCGGAACGGCCGTCCCCAGTTTGTAACAATAATAGTCATATCAGAATATCATACAATAGGCTAACAAGATAATCACATATAAGGGCTGGTAGAGCAAGACTAGACTGGGACGCAGAAGCATAATATAAACAAGTCTATAACAAAAAATATCATTACAGACAGAGGGTATACAATCACTGTCCTGTGTGATCCAAGTCTGATCAACAAAGAGAATACATACATCATGTGCCTATGCACCAAAAAGAAATACATACAAAAACAACAAGACTGCTGACGACCTCGCTCGCTAATCTCAAAAGACGGACGTAACACAGGCAGCCAAGAAACACCTCATGGGAGCTTCGCCTTTGTGACCTGTTCTGCCTCCACTGGAGAGAAACAAAAGAAAATGAGGGATGAGCTAAAAGCTCAGTGAATAGTCAACCACCACACAATAAAGATAATACATGGTCAACACTTAAACGAATACACAACAAGTTGTCAACAAATACTCCACAATCACTCCACGTCATCCGGTAGCCCTCTCCCAGGTAGCCCTCTCCTTGGTAGCCTGCCCACGACGGTACCTGTAACACCTGTGCATTTTCTCTTATTTATATATTTGATTTAAATATATAAATAGGATATTTGAATTATAATTAGTGTATTTTGTGTGTTTTTAAGTTTTGGCCCATTTAGTGTATCCTTATGGGCCCATTTTAGTTTGCAATTTTAAATACTATTTGTTAATTTTAAAAATTGTATATATTTTCTTTCGAAGATTTTCAAGATTTTAAATTGTTACAATTTTATAAAATTTTAGAGCTCAAAAGATTAAGTTTTGAGATTTCATTATTATTTATTTTCAGGGACTTAGCTTTGAATTATGAATTTCTTGTAATAAGATGCAAGGACCTATCTGTAATTCATATAGGGACCTATTTGTAAATCCGAAACAATCCAGGGCCAGTTTGTAATTTTTGTTAGGTTTAGATATCTAATTATATATGTTGGGGTGAAAGAAAAAAAAAATGTGTGCGGCTGTGTATTCTATTCGGCAGAGAGAGAGAGAGAGAGAGAGAGAGAGAGAGAGAGGTACTCTTCTTGGCTATTGATTTTCTTTTAAATTATTGTTATTTATTAGTGATATTAGATTTATGTTTAGGTTATTAAGTCTTCTTTTTTTAAAATAAAATTAGGGTTTTGATTTATTTTCATGGTTAAATATATTTTTATGTTATGGGATTTTTAGTTTTTGATCAAATTAGAGTTTTGATATATATACGTTCATGTTGTTAGATTTTTATGATTTTATCAAAAAAAAAAAACAAGGGTTTTGATCTATAATTTATTATTATTAGATCTATGTTAGGTATTTGGATTTTTGAGTCTTCATAAACTTAGGGTTTTGATTTATCATTTATTTTAAAGAATAGATATGTGTTTAGATTATTAAACTATGAGTTTTTAATTTATCATACTAGGGTTATGATTTATACAAGTAGATGATAAATTTTATTTATTTTCAACTTTTACTAATTAATAGTTTATTTTTATAAGAAAAATGTGTGTTTTCATGTTATTATATCAATTTTTGTTATTTTATTATTATTTTGAATTTTCTGGATATTGTCTTTTTCTGTGTTTTATCTTTTCTGGTTTTGTCTTTTAGTGTTTGGTTAGATGGTAAATAGGTTTTTATTCTTCTTCTTAGGTTCTATTATATTTTCTTTTGTATGATTTATATGAGATAAATTTAGCTCATTGGGTATAAAGATTTATACCTATTGATTATGATTAGAGAAATTAGGTCTAGGCTTGAATTATAGGTTTTAATTAATAATTTATTTGGTTCATCTAGGTTGTAAATTTTGTCTTCATTCTCCGGACCTAGGGTCCATTCGAGGTGAGTGGGCCTATCGATTTATTTCGTGTGAGTTTTTGCTCTATAACGTTGAATTTCATATGCCAATGATATTTATTGTGATAAATTTGCATTATTTGGATATTTTTTTCATATTGGTCAAATTGCATTTTTATTAAATAAAATTGCATGATTTAATTCATTCATTATGTCATTTAAAATAGCATGTATTATGCTATTCATGTTTCAAGAATTAATGTAATACATTTTCTAATGCTTATGTTTTTGAAATAATATTTGGATTAAGGATTATCATTTTTGATATTTTTGGAAAAATTTAGGACTAGTGGAGACAACCTAGTCCTAGGTGATTTTATTAAGATGCACATCATAGCATATTTCAGGAATAAATCCCCCCGTTGTATTTCGCCTTTGGGGAGGAAGGTCTAGGACTCGAAGAGTCCCAAGATCGGTGAGGGGTGTGGTAAAGCATTCCTTGTAGCGGCGGATTCCTTTGTTTGGAGTTTGCAGCAACCGGGGCATCCTGTGCTGGGGTTCTCGTAGTGATGGCAGCGGCGACCCATCAGCGTCTTCTAGATCCGACGTCTCCTCGAGGGAGCTTTTTGAGCGATTTAGTCGCTTGGGCTTGGCACACCTATTTTGGGGAAACGGTTCTTCCGATTGAGAACCCGACCCGGTCATATCATTTAAACCTCATGATTTCTACAACGTGGGCCAAGGATTGGGCTACATGATTGCTCTAAAATATATATTTTTTTAGCTCATGAATTTATATTGATTTATTAAAGGAAATTCTTGTTTTTAATATAACTTTATTTTATATATATATATATATATATATATATATATATATATATATATATATATATATATATATATATATATATATATATGATTGTATCATTTAACTCTCATGCTTTTTTTAGTATTGAAACAACCAGCCCATATCGAAAAGGATTGGGCCATGTGCTTGCATTAAAATGTTTTTTTTTTAAGTTCATGATTTTAAATCGATTTAATAAAATAAAAGATTTATTAAAAGAAATTCTGATTTTTATATAACTTATTTTTATATATAACTGTCACGTGAAGTAATTTGTCAATGGGCTTATTCACTGAGTTAATTGCTCACCCTTTTCGATATGGGCTGGTTGTTTCATAACCAGGTATCGCATATTTCGAGGATCAAATTGAAGTTTGGGCTTTTCGCATCTTTCATGAATATTTTCGAAGTAGTGGTTCAAATGTGAATTATAGTCACGATCGTCTACTTGGGTTTGTTCAGTTTAGATGGCTCCCACAGGGGTGGTTTATTGTGTATTTCCTTTTAGTATCTTGTTTCCGCAAAACTCTGATATTTTGTAAGACCATTGGTGATTTAAAAACATTGGATATTATTTATATTTATTATCATCTGTTTTATTATATTGTTATCATAAAAAAAAAAAGAGCTGCAAATTTTGGTCTTGTATTTAGATTAAATTTAGTAGCGACGCATTTACCGTCTGATAAACGGTTAGGTTAATGCGGGGCGTTACAGTACCACTCATGGGGAGGAACCTCACAGGGTATCTCCGACGCTGGGTAGCTTCAATGCACGATGACGTCGGGGTGATACACTCCACACTCGCAGGGATCACATAAATCAACGTATACCATACTCGATAACTAGCTAGTTGAAATCCATAAAATTCCCAACAGGTGCATCACGAGGACGCGGGGGGAAAGCTATTTCTTATCCACACTTACTAATGTTAATTATGACCTTATAAACTAGTCATACACCCATCTATCTTAAAAAAAACAGGGTATAAAGTTATTACTATGAGCATGAGGTAATTAAGCACCCACCAAACGTGCAAACAGGGTGTAAGGACAAGTAGAGGCAAGAATTATAGCTAACTCGAAGGAGCATATCAATAAGTATGTACAAATGATCCTAGAACATGGTATTTAATCCTACATAGCACATCCATCATCATATACAAGCAATACAACCCAAAAGTTATCTATAATATCATCCCATTGCATAAAATACACTATAGTGCCTAACAAGCATGCTATTATTACTTCTATTGCATGGGTCGGACCACTCACCAATACCAAATCGTCACTCGCTCAATCCACGAGGAGTTGATGTAAGATAGCGAGTAGGGCAGGAGTGTGAAGAGTACGACACACTCCCACCACAGCACAAACTTGCTAGAAAATCGATAACTTCTAGATCCTATAACCAATGGTGCTAAAATTGAATATGATAACTCCTGACACATAAACAAGCATATATCATCAAGGCACCAACTCCAGATATATATAACAGCATGCATAATAGCATAAAAACTCACACATGCCAGAACTGGCTCGTCTACCCCAAACATCCATGAACTTTCTTCACTCCAGCACCAAGTACACGTCCACAAATTCTGAAATAATTTACACACATTCATTCACATGTGAAGATCATAATCCGTGAAGACATCGGAGTCTAATTAAGCTTCTAACTGCTAGAAATAAATTAGTTTCAGAAGCTGGTCATTTCACACGCAAATCTGGACTGTCGTTAGAGATTGACTCATAACTTCCAACACAGATAACATTTTAACTCCAAATTTCATGCATAGAATCTAGACATCAGCATGATCATGGAACATGAGGACCTGAACCTCAGAATATGACTCTAGGTACTAGTATTACAAGGATTTCAAGAAGACAGAGATCTGCCTTACCTCTCTAAGCAATATCCAAGACTCCCATCACCATAATCAATTTCTCCTCAACTTAACCACTGCTGGTCCACACAAAACAGAGCAAACAGAGAGAGGGGAAAGGGTTAGGGAGGGTGAATAACATAATACAAGCATATACAAGCCACTCTACATACCTTAACACTCTCACAATTTCTCTAACAAAGATCCACCAAAAATTTCCCAAACACACTCCCCAAACCCTCTCATTAACTCAGCTGGGACAGCAACAAAAGAGAGAGAAAAAGTGGTAGAAAATGAGACTTAGATGACATAAAGTCCTATAGAAGGGTTTATATAGTGGTTAAGGTAATAAGGGGGTGAACTTAAGCTAATCCTACCCAACCAATTACCAAAAAAAAAGAAAACCAACCAATGGGAGGTGAGACTTCTTAAGCTCACCCAAGGTGACCTTAGCACACCAAAGGAGTTCATAATTATCCATAACTATTCCACCACCAACCAGTAACAAATGAAAATCCGGATACCAATCGGAACTGAAAACCCAAAAAAAAAAAAATAAACATTTCCAATTACGCCGAGGCAGTTATCAAACAAAAGAAAACACTGATAAATCATTCAATTAGGGGGAACAATCACCAAAATAATAATAATAATAATAATAATAATAATAATAATAACCCCATATTATAAATTCCAAAATGACACAAACTTAACAGTTACACGAACCAAGGCTTGGCTCAGGCTTGTTTAGTTAAAAAAAAAAAAAAACTTGTTTAGCATTTAAGAAGTCATCTTTCACAAATCATAACACCTTATATATGTGAAAATGACATAAGCTTGAACTCGGGCTTGGTACGGACTCGGCTCGAGTTTTTTGTTTCCCCCTTTTCGTGTTAAGTAACAAGCTCATTTAGATTTCGGCTCGGCTCGTTTATAAACCGAGCTTTAAAAGGTATTCATGCTCGGCTCATTTGTCTAATTGAACGAGTTTAAATGAGCTTTAATCAAGTCGAGTATGAGCTGCTCGACTTGTTTACCAACCCTAGTGATGAGACGAACCATGTTGGTGGCGATGCTACAGGGACCCGGAACTGGGAGGAAGTCAGAGGATGATTGCCGGAGGTCAAACGTTCTAGAAGATGCTGTGAAGGGCTGGTGATGGAAGTTAGTATATTATTTTTTAATTTGAAGTAAAAAAGATATTGGTGAATGATATTTGTGATCCAAAAAATCCGAACAATATGGATTCGGGACGTTTTTTTCGATTTTCGACGGATTTCCCGGACTGACGTACGTACACTCGTTTCATTTAGAGATTTAAAATCGGTAAAATTCAGTGTTTGGAAATATTCGTTGAACTTTGATAGAATATTTGTCTGGTGTGGGTGAATTTATTAGTGTTTATAGGATGAACTTAGTATGGGGTGGTGTTAACGATTTTCACTATAGTATTTTCAACACCCTTTTGGATAGAGAATTAAGATATTTTAAGATTTAAGCTATAAATAAAGATAAAATAATTTTTTATTTAGTTGTGTTTTAAATTATTATAGTTGAAAAATGTAATAATAAATTTTTTGTGATTTGGATAAAATGTGTATAAGATGTAGATAAAAATTTATAAAATATAAAAAAAATGATAACAATTGATTTATTAATGGTGATAACAGTTGATTTGATAATGAACCGACATATTCTTTTGGGTTGAATAACCTAGAATAACTTAATTTTAGGGGTTGACTGGAATCCATATACCATTTTATACTAATTGTGGAGGTAAAATCCGCAGCACGACACGTGTCAGACCAGGACTGACGTGTCATAACAAGACGGATATGTGCCATGCGTGGGACCCGTAAATTTGAGTCCGGATAATTAGCCATGATGACACTCCCAAAATGTGTTGGCATGACTAGATCCAAGGTCTAGTCGAACAGTCAAAGCATCTCGCGGAAGAATACCACCTCGAGTAGTTAAGGGGCGACCAAACTAGGGGTTTTGTTGGACGATCTTATTCCTCGTGTACGAGCAGGGAAGACACGACCAGACAAGAGGTTTGGTCGGACGATCTTCCATCTCGCAAATGCACTTGAAAGACGGAACAGATAAATGAGTAGGCCAAGAGGCCCCGAGCAGATTGGAGAAACGGTCAGAAGACCACGAACGCCTGTAACTGCCAAGTTGGCAAATAAAACCCACTACCTACGAAACGTGGATAATTAAGGGTCCGACGTGGAGCGTAAACATGGGGAACGTTTCCCTGAAAAAAAGCTAACTAAACACTTAGTGACAAGGCAGTTATAAGGGTAATTAAGGAACTACGTGTGACTTGATCTCCAAGGGATACGTAGGCAGCCTATAAAGAGGTCGCGCGATAGCACTCTAAAGGCCGAGTCAGTCGTTGAGACAGAAAAAGACAGATTCAAGCTACCAAATTAATTTTCTTTTCCAGAAAAAGTCCAATCCAAGTTTTAATCCCATTTCTACAAATTTAACTGTAGGGGAAATTATTCTCCTCAGTTTGGCGCCGTCTGTGGGACACTCGTAACAAAAAGCTAGTGTTCACAATGTTTGATCCAAATGACACCAATTCAAGGAGGCAACAAAGTCGAGTTGACCTCCTTCCAAATGTTGCTATCGATGATTCACCCGGGACCCTGACCAGTCAGGCCCAGGATCTTCGACGGGTGGGGGAATCCGCACAAGAGACCCTCTTCACCCTCCTCTAGGGATCCATGCTACAAATGATTGAAGCGTCGATGCAACAGTTCTACGCCAACCAAAATCCGTAACTTCCTGTTCAACAGGGTGTCTTGCCACCGCCTCCGGCACAGCCTAATCTGCTAGCCAACTCCGTACACGATTCAGAAGGAAGTACTTCTTCCTCGAATCGTAGGCAACGAAGCCGTCGATGTTCACGCTCCCCTCGAGCTAGCCGACGAAACCATGACGAACAAAGGCGTGGAGATTCCCGTGCCGGGAACGGACCGCCCGAAGGGAAGCAGTGCGAAGGCATCAAGAAAGGTCGGCCTTGCGCGAAGCATCTGACGGATACCAGGGCGACCCCGCTCAGCAAACAGAAGGAGCTGTTGTGCAGCCCCGCCACAACCTGCGTTCGGAGGTGTGGCGAGCCCGAGATCACGGGATGGTAGAGCATGCATTATGGGGATTCGCCTCCCCATTTTGGATGGCCATCCTCAAAGAACGACTTCCGCGGAAGTTTATTCAGCCCAAGTTCAAATTGTACAACGGCACGATAGATCCTTACGATCATATTTTGGCGTTCCGTCACTCTATGGCACTATACGAGCGGTACGACAGGCTAATGTGCAGCCTCTTCCCATCCATCCTAAAAGGGGCCACCCTCACTTGGTTCCACCTTCTGCCACCTACGACGATCTGAACTTTCAAAGAGCTCGGCACAATGTTTGACGAGCACTTCATCTGCAGCAGGCGAAGGAAGAAAGACCTCGGAGATCTCATGAAGATCCAGATGCAACAGGGATAATCGATTCGACAATATGTCGATCGTTTTCGTATCCTGAAGTTCGAAGTAGAAGACTGCAACGAGGATGCTGCAGTCAAGGCTTTTCGCAACGGATTACCAGCTGGGAACGGCCTGAAGGAATCGCTTATCAAACGTACTCCTTCCAATTTGCATGATCTGATGGGGCGTGCTGAAAAGTACACTAGGGTGGAGGAGGAATCTAAGCTCCTCAAGCAAGTGGTGACAGCATCCCGATCCTCGTCGATAGCCACCACTCCCGCACCGGCAACAAAACACTCGTCAAAAGGACCGACGGGGTGAAAAGTAAAAGAAGCAGGGCGCCTCAACGAATGACGTGCGAGAGGGATGGGGGACGTTCTTTAAGATCCCACCATCCTAAATTTTGCCCAAAATTCAGGGTCAACAATGGTTCAGGTTGCCTGAGCCAATGAAGAGTGATGAATCAAAGCGGGACCAGTCTCTACGCTGTTGTAGGTATCGTTTTTCAGGGGTTGGGGGGGGGGGGGTTCTTAGGAGTGCGCATGGCCTCCGAAAAAGATATTGGCAGCTTTGGGCGCCTTTCTTTCCTTATGTGTGGTGGTTCTTCGGGGATTTGGATCTGGGGTGTGCCTTGGCAGGCTCGATCGAATCGTCTCTCGGAAGGGGAAAGGGTGTCTTTCGTTCCTTGCTGAGGCACCCGACAACTTCTCAAGAGGATTCAGGTGTGTTTGTGATCGCCACCTGCTTTCTCTAAAAGCACGAATAGTTGAGGGTGGATTTGATCGCCTTCGTGGGGGAGTTTGTGGGATCTCTGCTTTGAGATATGGGCATGCCGCACACAAAGATGAAAAGCAGAAATCTTCTTCTGCTTCGGGAACTTGATAAAGGAGGTTTGGGAGTTAGGGTGTAGGTGAAGGGTCGGCTAATGGAAAATAGCTGCCTAAAAGGGGATGGCTAGCTTGGGTTAGCCGCTTGGTACCTGGTTCAATTTGGGCAGAACCTGGGTAGGAGATGGGTTAGGGTTTGGCAGGGGCTAAACTAGGTTTAACCTGGGTTTTGGAGAGTGGATTTGGAGAGTGAATTTGTGTAGGGAAATGGGTTTTCTTTCTCTCTTTCTCTCTAGGGTTTCAAGGGGGGGGGGGGTATGGGCTTGTGAGTGTGGCTTGGGGTGTTATATATGTGTCACTTTCAACCTTCTGGTAACCGTTGGACCATTCAGGCAGTTTTTCAGTTTTTTTCGTTTTTCGATCGGAACCGCTAAAATTTCAGGCTGTTAGCTATCGCCCTGAGATTGAGGGCTCCGATTGAAAATGTAACTGCATATTATGTGCCCTGGTGCCATTCCAAGCCGCTCACAAAAATTTCGTTGAATTCCGGTAACGTTTCAGAATTTCACAGTTCCGAGGCGTATCCGGGTTTTGACCGAGCGAGAAGTCATTGGGAGAGTTGACTTGGTCAAAGTGGACCCATAGACTTGGTCAACCCCTTTTGTTTTTATTTGTGGTTGGGTTGACCCAAGTCAAAACCCACTTAAGTTCACCTAATCCTCTCCTAACCCTAGTTAACCCAAATCTAAGTGTGGGATTATATATTTAAGTGAGCAAGATATTTGCCCCCCCCACTATTCATCATCTTCTCCATTGGATTTTCTCTCTCCCCCTCTCTCTTTTTCTCGATTTAGAGCTAGTTAGAGGGCTTGGACCTTAAAACCCAAAGAAGAGAAAGGTAAGGAGAGCTCCCGATCTATCCACTGGTGGTTTCGGATTCGAGTTCCGGTGTGTTTAGCCCCATCTCACACCCTCTTTTCTCCTCAGATTTCAGCTGGTTTTGGGGCTTAGGGAGATCTTGGTGTTGGTGGCCTTTGGGGAAGTGTTTCGGTGCGCGGAGAGCAACCGAACTTCCCTTCCTTTCCTTCCTTCCTTGGGTAAGCTCTCTTTCCTTCCTTTTCTTGCTTAGATGCTTGTTAGGAGGGTGGTTTTGGGTGTGTGGTGGCTGTTGGTGGTGGTTGGTGGTGGTTAGGGGCCATTGGTGGCCGGTTAGAGGAGGTAGGGTGGCTCGGGCAGGGGGTTGGCTATCTCGGGCGGGCTGGCAGGCTGTCCCGGGTAGGCTGGCAGGCAGGCAGCGCAGCAGGCGGAGCAGATGGCAGGGCGTGCGCTCAGGTGGAGCAGGAGTGGGCGCTGGGCGCTGGCGGGCGCAGTCGGGCGCGCAGTCGCGCGCGGGTGCGCAGATGCGCACGGAGTGGTCGCGCGGGTGCTGGCGCGAGCGGAGGTGTGCGCGGGAGTGCGCGCGGGCGTGAGCGCGAGTGTGCGCGCGCGCGGGCAGGGCACCTGGGCACTGCGCCTGGGTGCGGAGCTGGGGACCAGTGCTTGCGCGTGCGCGCAGTGCGCGCGGGGGCGCGCTAGGCTGGACGCGCGGTGCGCGTGCATTCGGCAGTCCGTCGGGGCGCGCGGGCTGGGCTCGGCTGTGCGTCTAGGGGTGCGGGCCGGGCTCGGCTGTGCGCCCAGGGCAAGTGGCCGTGCGTGCGGCTGCCCGGGGGTTCGGAAATGAGTTGGGGTGCTCGGGCTCACGTGCGTACAGGCCGTATGTACGCTTGTCTGAGTGTTGTGTATTTTTAGGTATTTTTGGATTTATTTGTTGATTTTACTCACCGAATTGATTACTCTATTTTGCAGATCTTGACGGACGGTCGCGCGACGATCCGACTATCGGTGAGTGGGACAATCCAACCCAGTAGGGAGGCGTTACATGCACTTGGGCGTGTACCGTCCTCCCCTGGGGCACCATAATTAATGTTAACTTGTGTAATATGAAAACTATGTAAGCATGATAATGTGTAGTATGCATGCCACCCTAGACTTTGTATGCTAGGGACTTGTACCCTTAGGACCCGTATAAGAACCATGCATCCTATTATCATGTTTCCCTACTAGGAAAACCTTGACTTATGCATGTTCCCATTTAGTTTAATTTGTATATATCAAATGCGAGCATGTGATTGTTGGTATGTCTTAGTGAATATTATAGGGGAGGGGCCTCGCGAGGACAGCGGTGAGACCCGGACTAGGGTACTCCGTGTTCATTGTTTGGTTGTCGGAATGTCCTATATCGGAATCTCACGCTGCCCTCCCAAGGTTCTTTCCCCCGGTAATATTCCAACCTCTTATTTTATAATATCACCTATTGAGGGGTGAGGGTGAGGGTGTAGTGGGTTGGCGATAGCGACCCACTGGCATCTATAGCTGTTGACATTTTGTGGCTTTTAGTAATGAGACTGTGGATTAATAAGATCTGGTGGTTAATATATATTGTGATGCATGGGTTGTGCTGTTCACTGAGCGTGTGGCTCACCCCTCGCATAATATTTTCTCCAGTGTCATCTGAGTCGGATCTGGAGGAAGAGCTCCCCGAGGGACTTCGTCAGTAGCGGAGTAGCGCTACGTCCCGCGAGTATCAGAGGCTATCAGCATCCCTTTTGCTTGTATGTATTATATTCCGTGCTTGGGCACGCGTTTGTATTGTATTTGGATGTCTTTGTATATATTGGCTCTCACAGGACAGTTGATTATGTATCGAGTCTGTAATATGTTTTGGATTACAGATTCAGTCTTTTAGCTTCCGCTATTGGTGTATATATCATGTCAGCCCTGCTTTTGTTGTCTTTGTTGTCATTTTAGTTGTCGTGTGAGTATGTTATTGAACTTATGTTGCTGATACATATATACACTTGCCACGTCCCGGGGTCGGCCGGCCCTGGGGCTTGACAAAAAGTTGGTATCAGAGCCTGGTCCTGTCAGAGCCAATGGTCTTCTTTTTCGTAGAGATGAGTCCTAGGATTTCTATATGAGTATTGTGATCCTAGAGTCTGGTTTTCTTAGGATTGCTGATATGCCTCCTCGTGGAGGACGGCGCGGACTAGGTCCCTCTCGACCTTTGGAGGTTTCCAGACCTATCAGAGGCGAGGATGCTACTGGAGAGTCCAGGGCTGTGAGGGCCAGGATCGGCACAGGAGCCTCCCGCATGGAAACGTGCGTTCGCTCGGATAGCGGATTTAGTGGAGACTCCGACCAAGGCACTGGAGGCCCAGACCAGAGTGTTGGCGGAACAGGCACGGGAGATCCAGGAGCTGAGGGCGGCCCGTGATGCAGTTCCACAGGTCCCCTTGGTGGCAGATCCGCCTGTGGTACCCAAAGTACCCCAATCCCTGTGGTGATTCCGGCGGTGAGAGTTCAAGATTGCCAGGAGATGGAGGTGGAGCTGGAGGCTGCAGCGCGAGTATCGAGAGTGGTTGTTCGAGTTGAGGAGGCCGGGTTGTAGCCGTCCTGGCAGAAGGTTCCCATCCGTAGGTACCACTGATGAAGTCGGAGGGGTACTGATCATGGGAGTATGCCAGGCAGGGGCTACCCGGAAGAAGATTAAGAAATGATGTCGCGAGCGTGGAATCGTTCTCCCTTTCGTCTGATCCGTGTAGGGACTCCTCAGCGTTAGAATGGCCTGCCTGACAGAGGGCTCCCATTAGTAGGCACCTCCTGATTTGGGTTCGGACTGTGCTGAATTGTGGGAGCGGACCAGGCGGCCTACGGTGTGGAGGAGAGGCTACCGGTGGACCAGGGGTGAAGAACAGTCTAAGTCTCTCCCAAAGTCCCAATATGTCTCCTTTCGGGAGTGAGGGTGTGGATGAGACGAAGACGCGTCGCCTCGTGACCCAATTGTTGTTCGACCGTTCCCAAGGATGTTGGGTCCGGTCTTGTGATGGATGTTGAAGGATATCGGTGGGTGATTATCTAGATGTAGATGATCCGGTGAGGTTGGTAGTGTTCTTTAAGGGTGATGTCTTCTTCTAGCGTTCCTTTTGGATTAAGGGGCTTTGCGAGGACAGCGTTGAGACCCGGGCTAGGGTACTCCGTGTTCCTTGTTTGGTTGTCGGGGTATCCTATATTGGGATCTCATGGTGCCCTCCCAGGGTTTCTTTTCCTGGTCAAGGAATACCTTAGAAGCATCACACGGATGGTGGATCAAGTGCAAGTTTTGGTTGGAGCTTCTTCCCCGTGTATCGGTATCGTTGGTAACCATGGGTTCGCGTGCGGTGCCAGTGTAAAGTGTTGAGGATGTGGTGTATTGCTCATTAAGAGTGATGTCTTCCTCAAGTGTTCCTTTTCTGGTTTAAGGGGCCGTGTGAGGTCAGCGTTGAGACCCGGGCTAGGGTACTTCGTGTTCCTTGTTTGGTTGTCGGGGTATCCTATATCGGGACCTCATGCTGCTCTCCCGAGGTTTCTTTTCCCAGTCAAGGAATACCCTGGAAGCATCAGCTGATGGTGGTTTAAGTGTGAGATTTGGTTGGTTGGAGCGGATGGTCTTCTGGGCCACGTGATTTCCGGCAGGGGCATATCTGTGGACCCGGTCAAGTTGCTCGCCGTGTCAATTTAGCGTCGACTGTCGAACCCTGCAGAGATTTGGAGCTTCCTGGGCTTGGCGGGTTATTGCGGGAGGTCTGTCGAGGGTTTCTCGAAGATAGCTGTACCTCCTAACCGCCTCGCTTGGAAGGATGTCCGGTTCGATTGGTCCCCGTCTTGCGAGGAGAGCTTCTTGGAGTTTAAGCGAAGGCTCACCTCAGCGCCAGTTCTTACCCTTCCGTCTAGGAGGGGTGGGTTCGCAGGTTGCTCTGAGGCATCGCGGTTGGGTGTGTGTTGCGTCCATGATCCTGCTCACGTCATCCTGTTTGAGCCGCTCATCTTCGAGCCGGGCTTGTCATTCGTCGGGCAGTTAATTTAGATCATGGACCGCCGCGAGAAAAGAGGCTCCACACCAAGACCGTCCATCTGGTCAAGGTGCGATGGATGCACCGTTCCGGTGCCAAGGCCCTTAAGAGCTCGAGGATGCCTTGCGTGACGCGTATCCGCATCTCTTCCCTTCCTAGATGGTTTTGTATTATTTTGAGGACAAAATTTTCTAAGGGGGGAAGAATGTTATATATGTGTCACTTTTAACCTTCTGGTAACCGTTGGACCATTGAGGCAGCTTTTCGATTTTTTTCTTTTTTCGATCGGAACCGCTAAAATTTCGGGCCGTTAGCTATCGCCTTGAGATTGAGGGCTCCGATTGAAAATGTAACTGCATATTATGTGTCCTGGTGCCATTCCAAGCCGCTCATGAAAATTTCGTCGAATTCCGATAATGTTTCAGAATTTCACAGTTCCGGGGCGTATCCAGGTTTTGACCGAGCGAGAAGTCATTGGGAGAGTTGACTTGGTCAAAGTGGACCCATAGACTTGGTCAACCCCTTTTGTTTTTATTTGTGGTTGGGTTGACCCAAGTCAAAACCCACTTAAGTTCACCTAATCCTCTCCTAACCCTAGTTAACCCTAATCTAAGTGTGGGATTATATATTTAAGTGAGCAAGATATTTGCGCCCCCCCACTATTCATCATCTTCTCCATTGGATTTTCTCTCTCCCCCTCTCTCTTTTTCTTGATTTAGAGCTAGTTAGAGGGCTTGGACCTTAAAACCCAAAGAAGAGAAAGGTAAGGGGAGCTCCCGATCTATCCACCGGTAGTTTCGGATTCAAGTTCCGGTGTGTTTAGCCCCTTCTCACACCCTCTTTTCTCCTCAGATTTCAGCTAGTTTTGGGGCTGAGGGAGATCTTGGTGTTGGTGGCCTTTGGGGAAGTGTTTCGGTGCGTGGAGAGCAACCGAACTTCCCTTCCTTCCCTTCCTTCCTTGGGTAAGCTCTCTTTCCTTCCTTTTCTTGCTTAGATGCTTGTTAGGAGGGTGGTTTTGGGTGTGTGGTGGCTGTTGGTGGTGGTGGGTGGTGGTTAGGGGCCATTGGTGGCCGGTTAGAGGAGGTAGGGTGGCTCGGGCAGGGGGTTGGCTGTCTCGGGCGGGCTGGCAGGCTGTCCTGGGTAGGCTGGCAGGCAGGCAGCGCAGCAGGCGGAGCAGATGGCAGGGCGCGCGTGCGCGCGGGCGTGCGCTCGGGTGGAGCAGGAGTGGGCGCTGGGCGCGGGTGCTGGGCGCTGGCGGGCGCAGTTGCGTGCGCAGTCGCGCGCAGGTGAGCGGATGCGCACGGAGTGGTCGCGCAGGTGCGCGCGGGTGCTGGTGGGAGCGGGGGTGTGCGCGGGAGTGCGCGCGGGCGCGCGCGGGGGTTAGGGCACCTGGGCACTGCGCCTGGGTGTGGGGCAGGGTGCCTGGGCATGCGCCTGGGCGCGGAGCTGGGGATCAGTGCGTGCGCGTGCTGGGGCGTGCGCGCAGTGCGCGCGGGGGCGCGCTGGGCTGGATGCGCCGGTGCGCGTGCATGCGGCAGCGCGTGCATGCGGCAGTGCGTCCCGGCGCGCAGGCTGGGCTCGACCGTGCGTCTAGGTGCGCGGGCCGGGACTCGGCTGTGTGCCCGGGGCGGGTGGCCGTGCGTGCGGCTGCCCGGGGGTTCGGGAATGAGTTGGGGTGCTCGGGCTCGCGTGCGTACAGGCCGTATGTACGCTTGTCCGAGTGTTGTGTATTTTTAGGTATTTTTGGATTTATTTGTGGATTTTACTCACCGAATTGATTACCCTATTTTGTAGATCTTGACGGACGGTCGCGCGACGACCCGACTATCGGTGAGTGGGAGAATCCAATCCAGTTCGTGGGTGATTGTGACATAGCCTATTTGGGGTTCATGTCATCTATCCAGGCGTGGAGACTCCTTCAGGGAGGATGTGAGGGTTTCTGGCGTATATTGCTGAGGAGGACGCACCACTTTAGGCAGATATCAGTCAGACTCAGATCGTGGCAGAATATCCAGAGGTTTTCCTTGATGATCTTCCGGGATTACCGCTGGATCGCGCGATCGAGTTTGAGATTAATCTAATTCCGGGGACCGAGCCGATTTCGAGAGCTCCGTACCGGATGGCCCCAGCAAAGCTGAAGGTGCTCAAGGAGCAGTTGGAGGAGTTGCTCGAGAAGGGCTTCGCACGTCCGAGTGTTTCTCCGTGGGGAGCCCCTGTTTTGTTCATTCGGAAGAAGGACGGTTCGCTGCGTCTTTGTATTGATTACAGGCAGCTGAACAAGCGGACCGTGAAGAACAAGTACCCCTTGCCACGGATTGACGATCTGTTTGACCAGCTCCAGGGAGCGTGTGTCTTTTCTAAGATCGATATCTGTTCGAGCTACTATCAGCTGAAGATCCGGGAGTCAGATATTTTGAAGACGGCCTTTCGTACCCGTTATGGGCACTACGAGTTCCGAGTACTGTCGTTTGGGTTGACGAATGCGCCGGCAGCCTTCATGGATCTGATGAACCGGGTGTTTCAGCCCTTCCTCGACTCCTTCGCAGTAGTCTTCATCGATGATATTCTTGTCACGCCCCAGGGCGGCCAACCCAGGGACGTGGCAAGTGTATATATAATATCAAAATCTACACAGGAGGTGAATAATATATATCATACACAGACAACTAGAATGACACACATGCAACAAAAGGGGATGACATGATATATACACCAAATGCGGAAGCAAAAGACTGAATCTGTGAATAAACATTCTACAGACTCGATACTCAATCATCTGTCCTGTGAGAGCCAATATACACAAATACAACTGAACATATACAAACACGTGCCGGAACTGCCACAGGAACTGGGGGTACATCGGGTACCACAGGCGGATCTCCCACCAAGGGGACCGGCGGAACTGCCTCGCGGGTCACCCTCAGCTCCTGAATCTCCCTAGCCTGCTCTGCCAACATCCGCGTCTGTGTCTCCACCAAATCAGCCAACCGAGCGAAAGCACGCTCCCAAGCAGGAGGCTCCTGCGTCAAGGGCTCTCCGGTAGCATCCTCGTCTCTGGTAGGTCCGGAAACCTCCAAAGACCGAGAGGGACCTCGTCCGCACCGTCCTCTGCGAGGAGGCATATCAGCACCCTAAGAAAATCAGACACTAGGATCAGAATACTCATACAGAAATCCTAGGACTCATCTCTACGAAAGGAGGACTATTGGCTCTGACAGGACTAGGCTCTGATACCAACTTTTATCACGCCCCAGGGCGGCCAACCCAGGGACGCGGCAAGTGTATATATAATATCAGAATCTACACAGGAGGTCAATAATATATATCATACACAGACAACTAGAATGACACACATGCAACAAAAGGGGATGACATGATATATACACCAAATGCAGAAGCAAAAGACTGAATCTGTGAATAAACATTCTACAGACTCGATACTCAATCATCTGTCCTGTGAGAGCCAATATACACAAATACAACTGAACTTATACAAACACGTGCCAAGCACGGAAATCAAATACATACAGTCAAGAAGGGATGCTGATAACCTCTGGCACTCGCGGAACGTGGCGCTGCTCCGCTACTGAAGAAATCCCTCGGAAAGCTCCAACTGCTGCTCCGGCTCTAGCTCAGGCTCAGTGACCACTGGGGAAAAACATATGCGAGGGGTGAGCCACACGCTCAGTGAACAGCACAACCCATGCATCACAGACAATATTTACCATAATTCCATTATTTTATCCAGCCATCAATACATAACAACATAATCCAGTGGTTCGTACTTCGCCGAACCACCACACCCTCACCCTCACCCATCCATGGGTGACATAGGCTATTGGGACTGATAATCATCTATTCACAAATCCAGTAGGTCGCTCATCGCCAACCCACTACACCCTCACCCTCACCCATCCATGGGTGACATAGGATTTTGGGACTGACTAGGCTGTTGGTCACCCTTGGTCCACCGATAGTCTCTCCCTCCACTCCGTAGGCCGCTTGGTCTCCACCCACAACTTCAGCACAGTCCGAAACCAAATCAGGAGGTGCCTACTTATGTGGGTCCTCCGAAGGACGGCCTTTCTAACGCTGGGGGTAGCCTCTACCGAATCCAACGCAGGGAACAGAACAGCCTATCCATACGCATATGATCCACTCGGATCCGCCGACTACATATCATCACAACTCAAATGTCATGAATTCCTCTGAATTCAACCAGGTGCATCATCAAGATGCGGGAACATGTACAAAAATCAGCAAGGCTGGAATATCATTGGGGGAAAGAAACTCGGAAGGGCGGCGTGAGCTCCCGTTATAGGATACCCCGACAACCAAACAAGGAACACGGAGTACCCTAACCCGGGTCTCACCGCTGTCCTTGCAAGGCCCCTCCCCTATAATATCCACCAACTATGCTAATAATTATACCAATCATACAATCATTACATATAATATTATTGGGACTAGAACCTTGGGAGGGCAGCCTGAGGTCCCGATACAGGACATCCCGACAACCAAACAAGGAACACGGAGTACCCTAACACGGGTCTCACCGCTGTCCTCGCAAGGCTCCTCCCGATAATATTACCCAAGGCATGCGATCTAACAGATACCAGCATTTAATTTAATGAATAAACTAGTAGGATGCATGCATAGGCCGGGGTTTCCTAGCATGTAAACAGGGGACATGCTGCATGGCTCATACGCATATCCTAAGGGTGCAAGTCCCTAACATGCAAAGACTAGGGAAGCATGCATTCTACACATAAATCATACAAGCATGGATTACATATTATTGCAGGTTAATATTTATCCATGTCACCCTAGGAGAGGTCGGTATACGCCCAAGTGCGTATAACACCTCTCTACTGGGTTGGATTGTCCCACTCACCAGTATCTGGGTCGTCGCGCGACCGTCCGTCGAGATCTGCAAGACAGGGTATTATTTGGTAAGTATTAATCCACAAATATCATTAAATACATAATTAAATACCCCAAACCCACAACAAGCACCCAACACCCCCGGCAACCACCCGCACGGCCCCTCGATCGCCCGGGTGCACCGCCGCGCTTCAGCCCGCACACCCCGCACGCCTCGCGCCGGCCCGCGAGCACCTTGCGCGCCCCCGCGCGCAGCGCCTCGCCTCGCGCGCACCCCGCGCGCACCTCCGCCATCTCGCCGCGCCTCGCGCACAACATCGCCGCCTCACCGCGCCCCGCGCGCACCACCACGGCCTCGCTGCGGCCTCCGCGCACCGCCACGGCCTCGCCGCGGCCTCCGCGCGCACCCTGCACTCGGCCACCACCTCGCGCACGCCATCCACTGCCTCAGCCACCACCTCGCACCCGCGCGACCTGCTCCAGGCGCACCAGCCCGCCCTGCACCAGCCGCCCAGCTCGCCCAGCACCACCCGCCCAGCACGCCCGCACGACCAGCACAGCACGGCCAGCTCGCCCAGCACGCCCGCACGACCAGCACAGCACGGCCAGCTCGCCCAGCACGCCCGCACGACCAGCACAGCACGGCCCCCGCGCGCGCCTGCTTGCACTCCGCGCGCACGCGCGCCCGCGCACGCACGCGCGCATGCCCGCGCGCGCCCAGCCTGCGCGCTGCTGCTGCTCTGTCTGCTGCCCGAGAGCATCTCCCACCAGCCCGAGCACCACCACCTGCTGCCCGAGACCACCCAAACCACCACCCACCGACCTCCGACCACCTCCACCGCCCTCCGACGGCCACCCACAGCCGCCGACCTCCTCCCATACACAGATCCACACTCCTAGCATACATCTATGCAAGAAAAGTGAAGAAATAGGGCTTACCGAGGGGAGGGAGCGAAGTCCGGACGCTCTCCGCGCGCCGAAACCTTTCTCAAAGGCTTTCTTTCTCCCCGATCTACCACGGCCCTCGAAATGGCCCGAATCAGAGGACAAAGAGAGGGGGACGGAGTGGCTAGAGTCGTCGGAAAAGGGATTTGAAAACACCGGAGTGTAGATCGGGACCCGATCTACACTTCTCGTGCTTTAGGTTTTCGATTTTGAGGGGTGTAGGGGGCTCAAACGGAAGAAAAACGGAGGAGAGGAGAGAGAGAGTCCAAGGTCGGGGATGATGAATAGTAACTCGGGAATTTTAGATCCCACTTATGTAGTGAGCGACTTAAAATACCCGGATACGCCCCGGAACTGCGAAATTTTTGGAAACGTTACCGGAATTCGATGAAATTTTTGTGAGAGGTCTAAAATGGCACCAGGACACCAAATATGCAGTCAGATTTTCAATCGGAGTCCTCTAACTCAGACGATAGCTAACAGTCCAAAAATTAGCGGTTCCGATCGAAAACCCTAAAAATTTTAAAAACTGCCAGGACGCTCCAACGGTTACCAGCAGGTTAAAAGTGACACAAATATAACAATTCTGGTGTACTCGAGGAGTCTTGAGGAGCACGCTGACCATCTCCGCACTGTCTTGGAGACTTTGGCCCGACATCAGTTGTTCACCAAGTTCAGTAAGTGCGAGTTTTGGTTGGAGCGTATGGCCTTTCTAGGCCACGTGATTTTCGGCGAGGGCATATATGTGGACTCGGATAAGACGCTCGCCATGTCGAATTGGCGTCGACCGTCGAACCACAGAGATTCGGAGCTTCCTGGGTTTAGCGGTTTATTATCGGAGGTTTGTCGAGGGTTTCTCGAAGATAGCTGTTCCTCTGACCCGCCTCACTCGGAAGGATGTCCGGTTTGAGTGGTCCCCAGCTTGCGAGGAGAGCTTCCTGGAGTTGAAGCGAAGGCTCACCTCAGCGCCAGTTCTTACCATTCCGTCTGGGAGTGGTGGATTCGCAGTCTACTCCGATGCATCGCGGCTAGGTGTGGGTTGCGTCCTGATGCAGTATGGTAAGGTTGTGGCTTACACGTCGCGTCAGTTGAAGCCCCATGAGCAGAATTACCCCACCCACGACTTAGAGTTAGCAGCGATCATCTTTGCGCTGAAGATGTGGAGGCACTACCTCTATGGCGAGGAGTTCGAGCTCTTCACTGATCACAAGAGCTTGACTTACTTGCAGTCCCAGCCAGAGCTCAACATGCGTCAGAAACGTTGGGTCGAGTTCCTGAAGGACTATGATTGTCACATGGCTTACCATCGTAAGGCGAATGTCGTGGCCGATGCTCTCAGCAGGCAGCCCTTGGGCATGGCTGCCCACTTGGCTGTACGTCGTTGGAGGCTTCTGGAGGAGGCCGCTTGCTGGATCAGCGTTCGAGAGACACCTGCGGGTGGCTTTTTGGCCAGGCTAGTGGTGCAGCCCGTTCTTCTCGACGAGATCCGCACGGCTCAGGGGCAGGATCCTCACTTTCTAGTCCTCTCTGAAGGCGTCGCCCGGGGCGAGCGTCCGGACTACCAGATTCGCGAGGACGGAATCCTGCGGTTCAGAGGTCGAGTATGCATTCCTGACAACGCAGAGCTAAAGCAGAAGATCTTGGACGAGGCCCATCGTTCGAGGTACACAGTGCATCCTGGTGGCACGAAGATGTACAGGGGCCTTCGTCGTGGCTACTGGTGGCGCGGGATGAAGGCGGATATTGGCCGTTTTGTTGCCCGTTGCTTGGTATGCTAGCAGGTGAAGTCGGAACATCAGCGTCCTGCAGGGAAGCTGCAGTCCATTGAGATTCCTCAGTGGAAGTGGGAGCAGATCACCATGGACTTCGTTTCGGGCTTGCCGAGGTCACGTTCGGGTCGCGATGCCATCTGGGTAATCGTCGACCGACTGACTAAGTCCGCTCATTTCCTCCCCATTCGACTATCCGATTCTCTGGAAACCCTGGCGCAGTTATTTGTCTCCGAGATTGTTCATCTCCATGGCACTCCAGTCAGCATCATTTCTGATAGAGACGCGAGATTTACTTCGAGGTTCTGGCGTAGCCTTCAGCACGCCCTTGGTACGAACCTCCACTTCAGTACAGCGTTTCATCCGTAGACAGACGGCCAGTCGGAGAGGACGATTCAGACCCTGGAGGACATGCTGCGAGCTTGTGTTCTCGACTTTGGGGGCAGTTGGGAGAGGCATCTTCCGTTGGTGGAGTTTTCCTACAACAACAGCTACCACTCGAGTATTCGGATGGCACCATACGAAGCGCTCTATGGCCGCAGCTGCAAGTCCCCCTTGTGTTGGGATGAGGTTGGGGAGCGCCAGTTGGAGGGACCAGAGATCATCCACCAGACCTCAGAGATGGTCAAGACTATTCGTGAGCGTATCCGAGTCGCCCAGAGCCGTCAGAAGAGCTACGCCGATCATCGTCGCCGTGAGCTCGCCTTCGAGGTTGGTGACCATGTTTTCCTGAAGGTGTCCCCGACGAAGGGCATCTTCCGTTTCGATGTGCGGGGCAAGCTGAGTCTGCGTTTCATTGGGCCGTTCCTCATCCTCGAGCGGATTGGAGAGGTGGCCTATCGCATAGCCCTGCCCCCACAGTTGGCTCAAGCCCATGACGTCTTCCATGTCTCGCAGCTGAGGCGTTACGTCCACGATCTTGCTCACGTTATCCCGTTCGAGCCGCTCGTCTTCGAGCCGGACTTGTCATTCGTGGAGCAGCCGATCGAGATCTTGGACCGACGCGAGAAGAGGCTCCGCACCAAGACCGTCCAGCTGGTTAAGGTGCGATGGCAGCACCGTTCTGGTGCCGAGGCCACTTGGGAGCGAGAGGACGCCATGCGTGGTAGTTATCCGCATCTTTTCCCTTCCTAGATGTTTTTTGTATTATTTTGTGGACAAAATTTCCTAAGGGGGGAAGAATGTTATATATGTGTCACTTTTAGCCTTCTGGTCACCTTTGGAACATTTCTTGTAGTTTTTCAACTTTTTCTTTTTTTTGATCGGAACCGCTAAAATGTTATATATGTGTCACTTTTTTCCTGCTGGTAACCATTGGAGCATTTTAGCAGTTTTTGCGTTTTTTTCGTTTTTCGATCGGAATCGCAAAATTTTGGACTATTAGCTATCGTCCTGTGTTAGAGGACTCCGATTGAAAATCTAACTGCATATTATGTGTCCTGGTGCCATTCTAAGCCACTCACGAAAATTTCATCGAATTCCGGTACGTTTCAGAATTTCGTAGTTCCGGGGCATATCCGGGTTTTGACCGAGCGAGAAGTCATTGGGAGACTTTGACTTGGTCAATGCGGACCCTTGACTTGGTCAAATGATTTTGGATTTTAGTGTGGTTGGGTTGACTAGGGTGAAACCACACTTAAGCCTCCCTAAGCTAGCTTAAACCCTAATTAACCTAGCTTAGCCTAATCTAAATGAGGTTTGACTTCTTTAAAGAAAGCAAAAAGTTGCCTAGCACTATTCATTGTCTTCTCCAACACATTTTCTCTCTCCCCCCCTCTCTTTTTCAAGCTTTTGAGCCACCTAGGGTGCCCAAACCTTAAAACCCAAAACATAGAAAGGGTAGATCCGGTCCCGATCTACACCCCGGTGGTTTCAAATCCGAATTCCGGCGTGTCTTGCCCTTTCTCCCGCCCTCTCTTCTCCTCAGATCTGAGCCATTTCGGAGGTGGGAAGGGGTCTTGGTGGTGCAGACCCTTGGAGAGGCGTTTTGGTGCGCGGAGAGCAACCGAACTTCCCTTCCTTCCCTTGGTAAGCTCTTTTTCCTTCTTTTTTTTTTTTGGCTTAGATGCTTGTTAGGAGGGTGGTTTTGAGGTTGGGTGGTGGTCGGCGGCTGTGGGTGGCTGTCGGTGGTGGTTGGGGGCGGTCGGAGGCCATTGGTGGCCGGTGGTTGGTGGTGGAGGTGCTCGGACAGGGAGGTGGTCTGTCCCGGGCAGGATGGTAGCAGGCAGGCGCAGCAGGCAGCGCGCAGGCGTGCAGTGGCAAGGCGCGCGCGCGCGTGCGCGCGGACGTGCGTGCGGGCATGCGCTCGGGTGGCGCTGGGCGTTGGCGTGCTGGCTGCGTTGGGTGCTGGGCGTGCTGGGTATGCTGGGTGAGGGTGCTGGGCGCTGGGCGTTGGGGCACTGGGTGCTGAGTACTGTGCAGGAGCAGGCGCGCGGGGCGCTGGGCAGAGGCGCAGGCGTGCGCGCGGTGAGGTGAGCAGTGGGTGCGAGCGGGCAGGTGCGCGTGCGGGGCGCTGCGCTGGGGCACAGTGCGCGCGGGTGCACCGGTGCGGGGCTGGTCGAGCGGATGGTGCGAGTGGGTGATGCGCGCGGGGTGCGCGCGGGGCGAGGCTGGTGGTGTGCGCGGAGTGCGCGCGGGGCGAGGCGCTGGGCGCGTGGGCCAGCGCAGGGCGTGCGGTGTGCGCGCGGGCTGCTGCTAAGGGGCGCAATGGGCGCGCGGTGCACCCGGGGAGCTCGGCTGCATGTCCAGGCGTGCGGGCAGGGGCCCGGCGGTGCGCCTGGGTGCGCGGGCTGAGGCGCGGCGGTGCATCCGGGGACGGGTGGCCGTGCGGGTGGTTGCCGGGAGTGCGGGAATGAGTTGGGATGCTCGGGCTAACGTGCGTACGGGTCGTATGTACGTTTGCCCGAGCGTTGGGTACTTTTAGAGTGTTTTGTGTATTTTTGTGGTATTTGTGGATTATACTCACCAAGTTGATACCCTGTCTTGCAGATCTTGACGGACGGTCGCGCGACGACCCGACTTCCGGTGAGTGGGACAACCCAACCCAGTTGGGAGGCGCTACATGCACTTGGGCATGTACCGTCCTCCCCTGGGGCACATAGTTAGTATTAACTGTTGTATTGTAATCCATGTAAGCATGATTAATGTGTAGAATGCATGCCACCCTAGACTTGTATGTTAGGGACTTGCACCCTTAGGATATGTGCATGAGCCGTGCATCCTGTCACCTCGTTATCATGCTAGGAAAGCCCCGACCTATGCATGCGTCCTATTAGTTTGATTTATTTAATTAAATGCAAGCTTGTGATATTGTTAGCATGCCTTGGGGAATGTAAGGGGGCCTTGCGAGGTAAACATTGAGACCCGGGCTAGGGTACTCCGTGTTCCTTGTTTGGTTGGCGGGATGTCCTATATCGGGACCTCAGGTTGCCCTCCCAAGGTCTCTTTTCCTCATTATTATCTTATGTATTCCCCGCATCTTGGTTATGCGCGCTGGAGGAATTCTGAAGAATTCAAGACATTAGAGTTGTAGAGATGTGCTGTCAACGGATCCGAGTGGATCATATGCGATGGATAGGCTGTTCTGTTCCCTTCGTTGGATCCGTGTAGAGACTACCTCGGCGTTAGAAAGGTCGTCCCGTGCAGGGGCTCCCATCAGTAGGCACCTCCTGATTTGGTAGACGGACTGTGCTGAATGTGGGAGTGGCCAAACGACCTACGGAGTGAGGAGAGACTATCGGTGGACCAAGGGTGACCAACAGCCTAGTCAGTCCCAAGAGCCTATGTCACCTATTGAGTGAGGGTGAGGGTGTGGTGGGCCGGCGATGTGGCGACCCACTGGATTGTGTAAGGATGATTATCAGCCTATTAAGTCCCAACATCCTTTGTCACCTATTGAGGGGTGAGGGTGAGGGTGAGGGTATGGTGGTTCGGCGATGTAACGAACCCCCGGATTGTGTTGTTTATGCCACTTTGAGGCTAGTGACTTGATTAAATGTGGTTAATATAAACTGTATGCATGGGTTGTGCTATTCACTGAGCGTGTGGCTCACCCCTCGCATAATTATTTTCTCCAGTGATTACCGAGGCGGACTTGAAGGAGGAGCTTCCCGAGCGACTACACCAGTAGCGGAGTAGCGCCACGTCCCTCGAGTTTTGAGGCCATCAGCATCCTTCCTTTTGATTGTATGTATATATTTCTGTGCTTGGGCACCTAGTATGGATTGTATTTGGATGTATTGTGGATATATTGGCTCTCACAGGACATATGATTATGTATCGAGTCTGTAAAGTGTTGTTGATTTACAGATTCAGTCTTTTTAGCTTCCGCATTTCTGTGTATACATCATGTCAGCCTTTTGTTGTCTGTGTTGTCTTTTTAGCTGTTGTTATGGTATATTATTGATCTCCTGTATTGACTGCTGATATCATGTATACCCTTGCCGCGTCCCGGGGACGGCCGCTCTGGGGCGTGACATAAAATTTTGGACTTTTAGCTATCTGCATGATTCGAGAATTCCGATTGAAAATCTAACTGCACATTATTTGTCTTGGTGCCATTTCAAACCACTCACGAAAATTTCATCGAATTCCGGTAACGTTTCAGAATTTGGCAGTTCCGAATCGTATCTGGGTTTTGACCGAGCGGGAATGTCAAAGGGGAGACTTGACCAAGTCAAGGAGACTTGGACCAAGTCAAATTTGACAATTGACTTGGTCAAATCCTTTTGAATTCCGACAATGGAAACAGCGCCGCTTCTCCGGTTGCCTGGCCTGGACTGGTACTGCCGCAATGGGTGCTGGACCTCGCGCTGGCACCACATGGACTGGAGTAGCGGCAGCCGCTGACTGATCAAAGCGGGGCCGCTTCTTCTTGCGATATACCTGGTCCTGGCTCTTGGGGGGTCTCTGGTCTGCAGAAGGGGTTGAAACCCCCAAAGGGGCCCAAGGTCTCGCTCGACTGTCTTCGTCCGAGACACCAAGTCCGAGTACCTCGTGAACGCCAGCGAGGTGACATGCACCCGGATGGTGCTAATGAGACCCATCTCAAAACGACGGCATCGCGTCTCCTCATCCATCACCAAGGCTGGGGCGAACCTGGAAAGCCTCGTGAAGCGTGTGGAGTAGTCAGCGACTGACATGGAGCCCTGCGTCAGCTGCTCGAACTCTCGCATCACAATCTGGCGCGTCGAAAACGGGAAGTACTCCTCCAGGAAATACCTCTGGAACCCCGCCCATAGAAGTCGCTCCACTCCCTCGGGGATGTCCACCGATCGGGTAGCCCACCAGTCGGCGACGCTACCCTTCAACATGAAGGTGGCTAGGGAGACACGCTGGCGGTCGGTGCAGTGCATGGTCGAGAAGATCTTGTCTACCTCCATCAACCAACGCTAAGGGGCAAGGGGGTCCGCCGTCTGGCCATGGAACTCGGGAGGGTGGAGCTTCAGAAAGGCAGTGAGGCCACTCTGATGCACTCGCGCTGCAGCCTCTAGCTCCACCTCCCTCTCTAGGGGATCCTGAACTCCCATCACTGGAATCACCACGGGGACAAGGGGTACGTCGAGCACCACCGGTGTATCTGCCACCATAGGGAACCTGTGGGACTACCTCGCGGGCCGCCCTCAGCTCCTGGATATCTCGCTCCTGATCAGCTAACGCCCTAGTCTAGGCCTCCAGTGCCCTAGTCTGAGTATCCACCAGATCTGTGATATGAGCGTAAGCACGCTCCCATGTAGGAGGCTCCTGCGCCGGTCCTTGCCTCATAGCCTAGAACTCTCCAGTAGACTCCTCGCCTCTGGTAGGTCCGGGAACCTCCAAAGGCCGAGAGGGACCACGTCCACGCATTCCTCTGCGAGGAGGCATATCAGCAACCTAAGAAAACAGACACTACGATCATAACACTCATATAGAAATCCTAGGACTCATCTCTAAGAAAACAATTGGCTCTGACAGGACCAGGCTCTGATACCAACTTTTGTCACGCCCCAGGGCGGCCGTCCCCGAGACATGGCAGGTATATATAATATCAGCAGTCTATACAGGAGATCAATAACATACTCTAAACAACATCGAAAATGACATCACAGACAATAAGGTAGCTGACATAATATATACAAATAGCGAAAGCTCAAACGACTGAGTCTGTAATTCAAAGACATATTACAGACCCGATACATAATCAACTATTCTGTGAGAGCCAATATATATACAATGACATCCAAATACAAGTATGTGCCCAAGCACGGATTTCACAGTTCCTGAAATTTCACAGTTCCGGGGCGTATCTGGGTTTTTAAGTCGCACACTATATAAGGATGGGATCTAATTTTCGAGGCACTATTCATCATCTCCTACCACTTGATTTTTCTCTCTCCCCTCTCTGCTTTTCTCACTTTTGAGCCCCCTAGATCCCTCAAAGCTTAAAAGTTAAAACCTAGGAAGTGTAGATCGGGTCCCGATCTACACCCCGGTGGTTTCAAATCCCAATTCCGGTGAGTTTTGCCCGTCCGTCCGCCCTCTCTTCGCCCCTGATTTGAGCCATCTCGGTGGTGGAGGTAGATCCGGGCGTTGGAAACCTTTTGGGAGAGGTTTCGGTGCGCGGAGAGCAACCGGATTTCCTTTCCTCCCCTTGGTAAGCCTCTTTTTCCTCTTTTTCTTGCCTAGATGTATGCTAGGAGAATGGAAATGGGGTTGGGTGGAGGTTGGCGGCGGTGGGTGGTCGTCGGAGGGCTGTGGGAGGCGGTCGGAGGCTGTGGGGGTGGTCGGAGGTGGGTGGTAGAGGAGCTCGGGCTGGCAGGCGTGCAGCTCGGGCTGGCGGGCTGCTGTCTCGGGCAGGGCAGCAGCGCAGGGTGGTGCAGGGGCGGTGGTTGGCGCGGGTGCGCGCGCGTGCGCGCGGGCATGCACGCGTGCGTGCGCTCGGGCGGTGCTGGGGGCCAGCAGGGCTGGGCGTGCGGGCGCTCGACTGGCGCTGGAGGCCAGCAGGGCTGGGCGTGCGCGCTGGGCAGGCTGGCAGGGCTAGCGGGTAGGCTGGGAGCAGGTGTACCAGTTTGCTGGGCGCGCGAGCGCGTGCGCGCGGGTGCGCGCGCGTGCGTGCGCTCGGGGGTGCAGAGGGAAGTGTGCGGTGCAGGCTGGCTGTGGGCAGTGGCTGTGCGCGCTGGCAGGCCGGGCTGGCAGGCTGGGCGCGCAGGCGAGCAGGGCAGGGGTGCTCGGGCATCAGGCGGGCAGTGCCCCGGGTGTGCAGGCGAGCGGTGCTCGGGCCACTCGGCGACAGGCGCAGGCAGGCAACGCGGGCAGCAGCGCGGGTAGGCTGGCAGGCGCGCTGGGCCCGTGCTGCCAGGCGCGCTGGGCGCGTGTTGCGCGTGCGTGCGCGTGGACGCTGGGTGAGGGTCCCGGGTGATGGGCGCAGAGCGCTGGGCGCTGGGTCGCGGGTACCGGGTGCTGGCCGAGGGTGCTGGGCGCTGGGCGCTGGGCACCGCTGTGGGGCGTGCGCGCGGGGCACTGGGCAGAGGCAGGCGTGCGCGCGGTGTGGGAGCTGGTGGTGCGCGCGGAGTGCGTGCGGGGCGTGCGGCGTGTTCGCGCGGTGTGCGCAGGGAGCGCGGGGGTGCGTGCGGGGGCTGCTGCGGCAGGGCGCAGTGGGCGCGGTGCACCGGGTGGCTCGGCTGCGGGTCCAGGGCGGCGGGCAGGGGCCCGGCGGTGCCTGGGTGCGCGGGCTGAGGCGCGGCGGCGCACCCGAGGGGTCGGGTGGCCGTGCGGGTGGTTGCCGGCGGTGCGGGAGTGAGCCGGAGTGCTCGGGCTAGTGTGTGTACGTGCCGTATGTACGTTTGCCCGAGTATGGGGTATTTTTAGAGTATTTTTAATGTATTGTTGGGTATTTTAGTGTGTTTGTGGATTTTACTCACCATATAATACCCTGTCTTGCAGATCTTGACGGACGGTCGCGCGACGACCCGGATTTCGGTGAGTGGGACAATCCAACCCAGTAGAGAGGCGTTATACGCATTTGGGCGTATACCGACCTCTCCTGGGGCTCCATGGATTGATATTAACATGTTGTAATGTATATTTCATGCGAGCATGATAATCTGTAGTATGCATGCCACCCTAGATTTGTATGCTAGGGACTTGTACCCTTAGGACCCGTATAAGAACCATGCACCCGGTTATCATGTTTCCATGCTAGGAAGCCCGACCGATGTATGTGTCCTACTAGTTTATTTATTAAATTAAATGCTAGTAAATGTTTAATTGCATGTTATAGTGAATATTATAGGGGAGGGGCCTTGCGAGGACAGCGGTGAGACCCGGGTTAGGGTACACCGTGTTCCTTGTTTGGTTGTCGGGGTGTCCTATAACGGGAACTCACGCTGCCCTCCCGAGTTTCTTTCCCCAACGATATTCCACCCCGTTATAACTTTATGCATGTTCCTCGCATCGTAGTTATGCGCCCTGCTGGGTTCTGAGGAATTCAGAGCATTAGTGTTGTTATGATGTGTTGTCTGCGGATCTGAGTGGATCATATGCGATGGATAGGCTGTTCTGTTCCCTTCCTTGGATCCGTGTAGAGACTACCTCAGCGTTAGACAGGTTGTCCCGTGCAGGGGCTCCCAGTAGTAGGCGCCTCCTGATTTGGTGAAGGACTGTGCTGAACGTGGGAGTGGCCAAACGACCTACGGAGTGAGGAGAGACTATCGGTGGACCAAGGGTGACCAACAGCCTAGCCAGTCCCAAGAGCCTGGGTCACCTGTTGAGAGGTGAGGGTGAGGGTATGGTGGGCCGGCGATGCGACGGCCCACAAGATTGTGTATGGATGATTATCTGCCCGTTAAGTCCCAACATCCTAGGTCACCTATTGAAGGTGAGGGTGAGGGTGAGGGTATGGTGGGCCGGCGATGTGGCGACCCACTGGATTGTAAGTCCCAATATCCTTGGTCACCCATTGAGGGTGAGGGTGAGGGTGTAGCGGGTTGGCTGAAGCAACCCGCTGGTTCTGTGCAGTTAGTCCCAATATCCTTGGTCACCCATTGAGGGTGAGGGTGAGGGTGTAGTGGGTTGGCGTTACCGACCCACTAGTTTGAGGAATTGTGGTTATTTGTGGCTATGGTAATGTGGTTGTGGATGTTAAGAATTATCTGGTTGTGGTCAATATTGTCTGTGATGCATGGGTTGTGCCGTTCACTGAGCGTGTGGCTCACCCCTCGCACAATATTTTTCTTCAGTGTCATCTGAGTCGGGTCTGGAGGAGGAGCTCCCCGAGGGACTTCATCAGTAGCGGAGTAGCGCCACGTCCCGCGAGTTGCAGAGACTATCAGCATCCCTTGAGCTTGTATGTATTATTTTCCGTCCTTGGGCACGCGTTTGTGTTGTATTTGGATGTCTTTGTATGTATATTGGCTCTCACAGGACATGTGATTATGTATGGAATCTGTAGTGTGTTTTGATTACAGATTCAGTCTTAGCTTCCGCATTTGGTGTATATATCATGTCAGCCCTGCTTTTATTGTCTGTGTGTCATTCTGATTGTTTGTGTATGATATATTATTGATCTCCTGTGTAGATTTTGATATTTTATATACACTTGCCGCGTCTCGGGGACACCCGGGGCGTGACAGTACAGGCCGTATGTACGTTTGCCCGAGTGTTGTGTATTTTTAGAGTATTTTTGGATTTAGTTGTGTATTTTACTCACCGATTTGATTACCCTATCTTGCAGATCTTGACGGACGGTCACGCGACGACCCGACTATCTGTGACTGGGACAACCCAACCTAGTTGGGAGGCGCTATACACACTTGGGCGTGTACCGTCCTCCCCTGGGGCACCATGGGTTTATATTAACTGTTGTAATGTGTAATCCATGCAAGCATGATAATTATGTAGTATGCATGCTACCCTAGACTTTGTATGTTAGGGACTTGCACCCTTAGGATATGTGTAAGAGCCGTGCATCCTGTCACCTTGTTATCATGCTAGGAAGCCTCGGCCTATGCATGTGTCCTACTAGTTTAATTTGTTAAATTAAATGCTAGAATATGTTTAAATTGCATGCCTTAGATAATATTATAGGGAGGGGCCTTGCGAGGTCAACATTGAGACCCGTGCTAGGGTACTCCGTGTTCCTTGTTTGGTTGTCGGGATGTCCTATATCGGGACCTCACGCTGCCCTCCCAAGGTTTCTTTCCCAATAATATTATACCCTTGTTATTATAATTATTATGCATGTGATTGTTGGCATGTCTTAGTGAATATTATAGGGGAGGGGCTCGCGAGGACAGCGGTGAGACCCGGACTAGGGTACTCCGTGTTCCTTGTTTGGTTGTCGGGATGTCCTATATCGGGATCTCACGCTGCCCTCCCAAGGTTCTTTCCCCCGGTAATATTCCAACATCTTATTTTATAATATATGTTCCCCGCATCCTGGTTATCCGCCCTGGAGGAATTCCGGGGAATTCATGACATTAGAGTTGTTGAGATGTGTTTGTCAGCGGATCCGAGTGGATCATATGCGATGGATAGGCTGATCTGTTCCCTTCGTTGGATCCTTTAGAGACTGCCCCGGCGTTAGAAAGGTTGTCTCGTGCAGTGGCTCCCATCAGTAGGCACCTCCTGATCTTGGACTCGGACTGTGCTGAATGTGGGAGTGGCCAAACAGCCTACGGAGTGGGGAGAGACTATCGGTGGACCAAGGGCAACCATCAGCCTAGTCAGTCCCAATATCCTATGTCACCTATTGAGGGGTGAGGGTGAGGGTGTAGTGGGTTGGCGATGTAGCGACCCACTGGATTGTTAGTCCCAATATCCTATGTCACCTATTGAGGGGTGAGGGTGAGGGTGTATGATGTGTATGGATGTTTATCAGGCTAATAAGTCCCAATATCCTATGTCACCTATTGAGGGGTGAGGGTGAGGGTGTAGTGGGTTGGCGATAGCGACCCACTGGCCTGTATAGCTGTTGCCATTTTGTGGCTTTTAATAATGAGATTGTGGATTAATAAGATCTGGTGGTTAATATATATTGTGATGCATGGGTTGTGCTGTTCACTGAGCGTGTGGCTCACCCCTCGCATAATATTTTCTCCAGTGTCATCTGAGTCAGATCTGGAGGAAGAGCTCCCCGAGGGACTTCATCAGTAGCGGAGTAGCGCCACGTCCCGCGAGTATCAGAGGCTATCAGCATCCCTTGTGATTGTATGTATTTATTCCGTGCTTGGGCACGCGTCTGTGTATTATTGGATGTCTTTGTATATATTGGCTCTCACAGGACAGTTGATTATGTATCGAGTCTGTAATATGTTTTGGATTACAGATTCAGTCTTTAGCTTCCGCTTTTGGTGTATATATCATGTCAGCCCTGCTTTTGTTGTCTGTGTTGTCATTTTAGCTGTTGTGTGAGTATGTTATTGAACTCCTGTTATACTGATATCATATATACACTTGCCGCGTCCCGGGGTCGGCCGGCCCTGGGGCGTGACAAAAGTTGGTATCAGAGCCTGGTCCTGTCAGAGCCAATGGTCTTCTTTTCGTAGAGATGAGTCCTAGGATTTCTATATGAGTATTGTGATCTTAGTGTCTGGTTTTCTTAGGATTGCTGATATGCCTCCTCGTGGAGGACGGTGCGGACTTTGTCCCTCTCGACCTTTGGAGGTTTCTGGACCTACTAGAGGCGAGGATGCTACTGGAGAGTCCACGGCTGTGAGGGCCAGGATCGGCGCAGGAGCCTCCCGCATGGCAACGTGCGTTCGCTCGGATAGCGGATTTGGTGGAGACTCAGACCAAGGCACTGGAGGCCCAAACCAGAGTGTTGGCGGAGCAGGCGCGGGAGATCCAGGAGCTGTGGGCGGCCCGTGATGCAATTCCACAGGTCCCCTTGGTGGCAGATCCGCCTGTGGTACCCAAAGTACCCCCAATCCCCGTGGTGGTTCCGGCAGTGAGAGTTCAAGATCGCCAGGAGGTGGAGGTGGAGCTAGGGGCTGCAGCGCGAGTATCCAAAGTGGTTGTTTGAGTTGAGGAGGCCGGGTTGTAGCCGTCCTGGCAGAAGGCTCCCATCCGTAGGTACCACCGATGCAGTCGGAGGGGTACTGATCATGGGAGTATACCAGGTAGAGGCTACCCGGAAGAAGATTAAGGAATGATGTCGCGAGCGTGGAATCGTTCTCCCTTTCGTTGGATCCGGTGTGGGAACTCCTCAGCGTTAGAGAGGCCTTCCTGACAGAGGGCTCCCATTAGTAGGCACCTCCTGATTTGGGTTCGGACTGTGCTGAATTGTGGGAGCGGACCAGGCGGCCTACGGTGTGGAGGAGAGGCTACCGGTGGACCAGGGGTGTAGAGCAGTCTAAGTCTCTCCCAAAGTCCCAAAATGTCTCCTTTTAGGAGTGAGGGTGTGGATGAGGCGAAGACGCGTCACCTCGTGACCCAATTGTTGTTCGACCGTTCCCACGGATGTTGGGTCCGGTCTTGTGATGGATGATGAAGGATGTCGGTGGGTGATTATCTAGATGTAGATGATCCAGTGCGGTTGGTGGTGTTCTTTAAGGGTGATGCCTTCTTCTAGTGTTCCTTCTGGATTAAGGGGCTTTGCGAGGACAGCGTTGAGACCCGGGCTAGGGTACTCCGTGTTCCTTGTTTGGTTGTCGGGATATCCTATATCGGGATCTCATGGTGCCCTCCCAGGGTTTCTTTTCCCAGTCAAGGAATACCTTAGAAGCATCACACGGATGGTGGAACAAGTGCAAGTTTTGGTTGGAGCTTCTTCCCCGTGTATCGGTATCGCTGGTAACCATGGGTTCGCATGCGGTGCCAGTGTAAAGTGTTGAGGATGTGGAGTATTGCTCATTAAGGGTGATGTTTTCCTCTAGTGTTCCTATTCTGGTTTAAGGGGCTGCGTGAGGTCAGCGTTGAGACCCGGGCTAGGGTACTTCGTGTTCCTTGTTTGGTTGTCGGGATATCCTATATCGGGACCTCATGCTGCTCTCCCGAGGTTTCTTTTCCCAGTCAAGGAATACCCTGGAAGCATCAGCTGATGGTGGTTTAAGTGTGAGATTTGGTTGGTTGGAGCGGATGGTCTCCTGGGCCACGTGATTTTCGGCAAGGGCATATCTGTGGACCCGGTCAAGACGCTCGCTGTGTCAATTGGCGTCGACCGTCGAACCCTGCAGAGATTCGGAGCTTCCTGGGCTTGGCGGGTTATTGCGGGAGGTCTGTCGAGGGTTTCTCGGAGATAGCTGTACCTCCTAACCGCCTCGCTTGGAAGGATGTCCGGTTCGAACGGTCCCCGTCTTGCGAGGAGAGCTTCCTGGAGTTTAAGCGAAGGCTCACCTCAGCGCCAGTTCTTACCCTTCCGTCTGGGAGGGGTGGGTTCGCAGGTTGCTCTGAGGCATCGCGGTTGGGTGTGTGTTGCGTCCATGATCCTGCTCACGTCATCCCGTTCGAGCCGCTCGTCTTCGAGCCGGGCTTGTCATTCGTCGAGCAGCTAATTTAGATCATGGACCGCCGTGAGAAGAGGCTCCGCACCAAGACCGTCCATTTGGTCAAGGTGCGATGGCTGCACCGTTCCGGTGCCGAGGCCCTTGAGAGCTCGAGGATGCCTTGCGTGACGCGTATCCGCATCTCTTCCCTTCCTAGATGTTTTTGCATTATTTTGAGGACAAAATTTCCTAAGGGGGGAAGAATGTTATATATGTGTCACTTTTAACCTTCTGGTAACCGTTGGACCATTCTGGCAGTTTTTTTTTTTTTCGTTTTTCGATCGGAACCGCTAAAATTTCGGGCTGTTAGCTATCGCCCTGAGATTGAGGGCTCCGATTGAAAATGTAACTGCATATTATGTGTCCTGGTGCCATTCCAAGCCGCTCACGAAAATTTCGTCGAATTCCGGTAACGTTTCAGAATTTCGCAGTTCCGGGGCGTATCCGGGTTTTGACCGAGCGAGAAGTCATTGGGAGAGTTGACTTGGTCAAAGTGGGCCCATAGACTTGGTCAACCCCTTTTGTTTTTATTTGTGGTTGGGTTGACCCAAGTCAAAACCCACTTAAGTTCACCTAATCCTCTCCTAATCCTAGTTAACCCTAATTTAAGGGTTGTTGACTTATTTAAGTGAGTAGGAAAGTTGCCCTCAACTATTCATCATCTTCTCTATTGGATTTTCTCTCTGCCCCTCTCTCTTTTTCTTGATTTAGAGCTAGTTAGAGGGCTTGGATCTCAAAACCCAAAGAAGTGAAAGGTTAGATCCGGTCCCGATCTATCCACCGGTGGTTTCGGATTCGAATTCCGGTGTGTTTAGCCCCTCCTCACACCCTCTTTTCTCCTCAAATTTTAGCCCCTTTGAAGGTGGGAAGAGACCTTGGTGGTGGAAGGCTTTGGGGAGGCGTTTCGGTGCAAGAAGAGCTTCCGGTTCCCCTCCTTTCCTCTCCTTTCCTTGGGTAAGCCTTCTTTCCCTTCTTTTCCATGTTTAGATGCTTGTTTAGGTGGTGTTTTGGGTGCTGGTGGCTGTGGGTGGTGGTTGGTGGCTGTTGGAGGCCATTGGTGGTCGGAGAGGGGTGGTAGACTGGCTTGGGCAGGGTGGTTGGGTGGCTCGGGCGGGCTGGCAGGCTGTCCCGGGTAGGCTGGCAGGCAGGCAGTGCAGCAGGCGGAGCAGATGGCAGGGCGCGCGCGCGCGTGCGCGCGGGCGTGCGCTGGGCGCTGGGCGCGGGTGCTGGGCGCTGGGTGCTGGCGGGCGCGCAGTCGTGCGCGGGTGCGTGCGCGCGGGTGCGTTGGTGCGAGCAGGGGTGTGCGCGGAGTGCGCGCGGGTGCGCGCGGGCGTGCGCGCGAGAGTGCGCACGCGCGGGCAGGGCACCTGGGTGCGGGGCAGGGCACCTGGGCATGCTCCTGGGCGCGGAGCTGGGGACCAGTGCGTGCGCGTGCTAGGGCGTGCGCGCAGTGCGTGCGGGGGACGCGCTGGGCTGGACGCGCTGTGCGCGCGGTGCGCGCGCGAGCGTGCGCGTGTGTGCGGCAGTGCGTCGGGGCCCGCGGGCAGGCGCGCGGCAGTGCGTCGATGGTGCCGGGGTGCGTGCGTGCATGCGCATTCGTGCGTGCGCGTGCGGGTGGCCGTGCGTATGGCTGCCCGGGGGTTCGGGAATGAGTTGGGGTGCTCAGGCTCGCGTGCATACAGGCCGTATGTACGTTTGCCCGAGTGTTGTGTATTTTTAGAGTATTTTTGGATTTAGTTGTGTATTTTACTCACCGATTTGATTACCCTATCTTGCAGATCTTGACGGACGGTCGCGCGACGACCCGACTATCAGTGAGTGGGACAACCCAACCCAGTTGGGAGGCGCTATACGCACTTGGGCGTGTACCGTCCTCCCCTGGGGCACCATGGGTTTATATTAACTGTTGTAATGTGTAATCCATGCAAGCATGATAATTATGTAGTATGCATGCTACCCTAGACTTTGTATGTTAGGGACTTGCACCGTTAGGATATGTGTAAGAGCCGTTCATCATGTCACCTTGTTATCATGCTAGGAAGCCTTGGCCTATGCATGTGTCCTACTAGTTTAATTTGTTAAATTAAATGCTAGAATATGTTTAATTGCATGCCTTAGATAATATTATAGGGAGGGGCCTTGCGAGGTCAACATTGAGACCCGTGCTAGGGTACTCCGTGTTCCTTGTTTGTCCTACATCGGGACCTCACGCTGCCCTCCCAAGGTTTCTTTCCCAATAATATTATACCCTTGTTATTATAATTATTATGCATGTGATTGTTGGCATGTCTTAGTGAATATTATAGGGGAGGGGCCTCGCGAGGACAGCGATGAGACCCGGACTAGGGTACTCCGTGTTCCTTGTTTGGTTGTCGGGATGTCCTATATCGGGATCTCACGCTGCCCTCCCAAGGTTCTTTCCCCCGGTAATATTCCAACCTCTTATTTTATAATATCTGTTCCCCGCATCCTGGTTATGCGCCCTGGAGGAATTCTGAGGAATTCATGACATTAGAGTTGTTGAGATGTGTTTGTCAGCGGATCCGAGTGGATCATATGCGATGGATAGGCTGATCTGTTCCCTTCGTTGGATCCTTTAGAGACTGCCCCGGCGTTGGAAAGGCTGTCCCGTGCAGGGGCTCCCATCAGTAGGCACCTCCTGATCTTGGACTCGGACTGTGCTGAATGTGGGAGTGGCCAAACAGCCTACGGAGTGGGGAGAGACTATCGGTGGACCAAGGGCGACCATCAGCCTAGTCAGTCCCAATATCCTACGTCACCTATTGAGGGGTGAGGGTGAGGGTGTAGTGGGTTGGCGATAGCGACCCACTGGTTTGTAAGTCCCAATATCCTATGTCACCTATTGAGGGGTGAGGGTGAGGGTGTATGGATGTGTATGGATGTTTATCAGGCTAATAAGTCCCAATATCCTATGTCACCTATTGAGGGGTGAGGGTGAGGGTGTAGTGGGTTGGCGATAGCGACCCACTGGCCTGTATAGCTGTTGCCATTTTGTGGCTTTTAATAATGAGATTGTGGATTAATAAGATCTGGTGGTTAATATATATTGTGATGCATGGGTTGTGCTATTCACTGAGCGTGTGGCTCACCCCTCGCATAATATTTTCTCCAGTGTCATCTGAGTCGGATCTGGAGGAAGAGCTCCCGAGGGACTTCATCAATAGCGGAGTAGTGCAACGTCCCGCGAGTATCAGAGGCTATCAGCATCCCTTGTGATTGTATGTATTTATTCCGTGCTTGGGCACGCGTCTGTGTATTATTGGATGTCTTTGTATATATTGGCTCTCACAGGACAGTTGATTATGTATCGAGTCTGTAATATGTCTTTGAATTACAGATTCAGTCTTTAGCTTCCGCTATTGGTGTATATATCATGTCAGCCCTGCTTTTGTTGTCTGTGTTGTCATTTTAGCTGTTGTGTGAGTATGTTATTGAACTCCTGTTATACTGATATCATATATACACTTGCCGCGTCCCGGGGTCGGCTGGCCCTGGGGCGTGACAATGCTGATGGTCTCTCACTCGCAGAACGTGACGCTGCTCCGCTACTGCTGTGGTACCTCAGGGAGCTCCTCCTTCAGATCCGACTCAGATATAACTGGAAGAAAAGAAATGCGAGGGGGTGAGCCACACGCTCAGTGAATAGCACAACCCATGCATCACAATTCATATTAACCTTATATAAATTCATAGCCCCTAAAAACTAGAGCAACTACACATTCTAATGGGTCGTTTCATCGCCAACCCCCCTCACCCTCACCCTTTACTGGGGGTGACATGGGCCTCTTGGGGCATACTAGACCGCTCTCCACCCCTGGTCCACCCGGTAGCCTCTCCCACCCTCGTAGCCTCCACCTAGTACACTCCCACTATCAGTACTGTCCGACACATCGGAGGTACCTACAGACGGGAGCCCTCTGTCAGGTCAGCCAACGCCGGGGAGTTCCTACATCGGATCCAACCAATAAGGAGAAGACAACCTACTCACACGGACACGATCCTCTTGGATCCGTCGACACCGATTGTAACTCTATTAATGTCATGAATTCTCAAGAATTCCTCCAGGCGCATAACTAAGATGCGGGGAAACATATATTATAACAACAAGGTTATAATACTCTCTAAGGCATGCTTATAACTATATGCTCTCATTTTGATTTAATTAGATTAACTAGATGGAAAACATACATAGTTCGGGGCATGGTGGCTAGGCATGCATAGGCCTCTATACATGATATAAGGGTGCATATCCCTAGCATACAAGTCTAAGGTGGCATGGATACATCATATTAATTATGCATGCATAGCTTGACATTTATTACAAGTTAATACGCAATTATGGTGCCCCAGGGGAGGGCAATGCACGCCTACGTGCATCGAACGCCTCCCTACTAGGTTGGATTTGTCCCACTCACCGAAACCCGGGTCGTTGCGTGACCGTCCGTCAAGATCTGCAAGACATGGGCATTCAATATGGTGAGTAAACTACGCAAATACATAATAAATTTACTAGAAATACCCAACACTCGGACAAGCATGCATACGGGCCCGCACGCACGTGAGCACGCGCGTACGCACGCGAGTCCGATTGCCCCAACACCCTCCCGAACCCTCGGGCGGCCATACGCATGGCCCCCCACACGCGCACGCATGAATGCGCACGCCCGCACGCGCCACTGCGCCCCTGGCGCACGGCCGCGCCCCAGCCCCCGCGCCCAGACGCGCTGCCGTGCGCGCCCAGCCTGCGCGTACCCGAGCGCACTGCGCGCACGCCAGCCAGCGCTCCCGTCTGCCCGCGCCAGCGCCTGTCTGTGCGCGCAGATGCGCGCGCACGCGCGCGGATGACTCCGCACGCGCGCCCGAGCCCCTTCCAGCCCCTCCTCAGCCCTCCCACACCCCCCTAACACCCATGCAAGCATGCAAACCCAATCACACACCCTAAGCATGCAAACCCAAAGAGAGGAAGAACAAGGGAGGAAGCTCGGGTACCCTTCGCGCACCAAAATGCCACCACCAAGACCACCACCACCAAGCCACTCTCAGCCCTAAAAATGGCTGAAAATAGGGGGGGAAAGGGCAGCCATGAGAGGAGGTAAACAAAGGGGAAAATCCAAAACAAAAACCATGGAAAGGTAGATCCAAACCCTACCTTTCTTTTTCCCTTCTAGGACTTTCCCTTTCTTTGCCTTCAACTAGCTCCAATGGGGGAAACAAAGAGAGGGGAGAGAGAGATTTTGTGTGTGAGTGAGAGAGGGAGAGAAGAGAAGGGAAGGGAAGAAGGGGGACGCCCACTTGGGCTCACACACACACACACACTCACACACTTAGGGCAATTAGGGTTTTTGGGTGGGGATTGACTTGAGTCAACCCAACCACACAAGCAAACAAAATCATTTGACCAAGTCAATGGTCAAACTTGACTTGGTCAAAGTCATCTTTGACTTGGTCAAGTCTCCCTATGACTTTCTGCTTGGTCAAAACCCGGATACGATTCAGAACTGTCAAATTCTGAAACATTACCGAAATTCGATGAAATTTTCGTGGGTGGTTTGAAATGGCACCAGGACACATAATGTGCAGTTGGATTTTCAATCGGAGTTCTCAAGCTCATGATGATAGCCAAAAGTCCAAACTTTTAGCGGTTCCGATCGAAAAAAGAAAAAGTTAAAAAACTGCCAGAAATGTCCCAAAGGTGCCCAGAAGGCTAAAAGTGACACATATATAACAAGCTACGCTAGCCTCCTCAATCGCCTTTCCCTTATTGTCCCAATAGAATTCAAGATAATTCTTTGTCATGCGCTTTTTCTTCTAACACTTAAACACCTGATCTCCCACTTCCTATACTTGGATCTGAATTTATTCCTTCTAGATCCCCTCTCATCCGTTCTTCCTCTCACAAACGAACCATCCTCCTGTGAGTCACTATTGTCACGCCCCACGGCGGCCTTCCCCGGGACGCGGCAAGTGTATATATGATATCAGTTTAAACAGGAGTTCAATAACATACTCACACAACAGCTAAAAATGACAACATAGACGAAAGCAGGGCTGACATGATATATACACAAATAGCGGAAGCTAAAAGACTGAATCTGTAATCCAAAAACATATTACAGACTCGATACATAATCAACTGTCATGTGAGAGCCAATATATACAATGACGTCCAAATAATATACAAACGCGTGCCCAAGCACGGAATATAACACATACAATCAAAAGGGATGCTGATAGCCTCTGAAACTCGCGGGACGTGGCGCTACTCCGCTACTGATGAAGTACCTCGGGGAGCTCCTCCTCTAGATCCGACTCAGATGACACTAGAGAAAAATATTATGCGAGGGTGAGCCACACGCTCAGTGAACAGCACAACCCATGCATCACAGTTATATTAACCACCAGATTTTATTAACCACAATTTTATTATTCAAGCCACAAAATGGCAGGAACTACACCAAACCAGTGGGTCGCTATCGCCAACCCACTACACCCTCACCCTCACCCCATAATGGGTGACATAGGATATTGGGACTAAACAAACCAGTGGGTCGCTACATCGCCGACCCACCACACCCTCACCCTCACCCCTCAATATGGTGACATAGGATATTGGGACTGACTAGGCTGATGGTCACCCTTGGTCCACCGATAGTCTCTCCCCACTCCATCGGCCACCCCACATTCAGCACAGTCCATCCCAAATCAGGAGGTGCCTACTGATGGGAGCCCCTCCACGGGACAGCCTTTCTAACGCCGGGGCAGTCTCTACACGGATCCAACGAAGGGAACAGAACAGCCTATCCATACGCATATGATCCACTCGGATCCGCAGACAACACATCACAACAACTCCAATGTCATGAATTCTTCAGAATTCCTCCAGAGCGCATAACCAAGATGCGGGGAACATATATAATAATAATTATTAACAAGGGTTATAACATTATTGGGAAAAGAAACCTTGGGAGGGCAGCATGAGGTCCCGATATAGGATATCCCGACAACCAAACAAGGAACACGGACTACCCTAGCCCGGGTCTCAATGTTGACCTCGCAAGGCCCCTTCCTATAATATTATACAAGGTATGCTAGCATTTAATTTAATAAATTAAACTAGTAGGACACATGCATAGGTCGAGGCTTCCTAGCATGAGAACAGGGTGACAGGATGCATGGCTCTTACACATATCCTAAGGGTGCAAGTCCCTAACATACAAGGTCTAGGGTAGCATGCATACTACATTTTAATCATGCTTGCATGGATTACACATTACAACAAGTTAATGTAGATACATGGTGCCCCAGGGGAGGACGGTACACGCCCAAGTGCATATAACGCCTCCCTACTGGGTTGGATTGTCCCACTCACAAAAGACCGGGTCGTCGCGCGACCGTCCGTCGAGATCTGCAAGATAGGGTAACCAACTTGGTGAGTAAAATACACAAATACGACAAAAATACATTAAAAATACACAACACTCGAACAAGCGTACATACGGCCTGTACGCACGCGAGCCCGAGCACCCCGACTCACTCCCAAACCCCCGGGCAGCCGTACGCACGGCCACCCGACCCAGGCACACAGCCGCGCCCCAGCCCGCGCGCCCAGCCGCACGGCTGAGCCCAGCCCGCACGCCCGGACACCTTACCGAGCCCCCCACCGGTGCACCGCGCGCTCACTGCGCCCCAGCGCAGCAACCCGCACGCACACCTGCACGCCCAGCGCCCCTTCGCAGCACCCCGCGCGCACCACCCCCTCGCATCACCCGCTCGTACCACCCGCTCGTCCAGCCCGGGTGCACCCACGCGCACTGCGCCCCAGCGCAACGCCCCGCACGCGCACCCTCCCGCACTGCGCCCCAGCGCAGTGCCCCGCACACACTCCCCGCTCGGCGCCCTGCGCGCAGCACCCGCACGCGGCCCTGCGCGCAAGGCACGCACTACGCCTCGCGCAGCGCCCCGCGCGCACGCCCCCGCACGGCGCCCAGCGCGCAGCACCCGAACAACCTGCTCCACCCGCGCGCAGCCCGCGCGCACGATCGACAGCCCAGCCCTGCGCCTTCCAGCCTGCCTGCGCTGCCTGCCTGCGCTGCCTGCCCACCCGAGCCAACCTACCACCCTGCCCGAGCCACTCTACCACCTCTCTCCGGCCACCAATGGCCTCCAACAGCCACCAACAACCACCCACAGCCACCAGCACCCAAAACACCTCCTAAACAAGCATCTAAGCAAGAAAAGGAAGGAAAGAAAGCTTACCCTAGGAAGGGAAGGAAGGAGACCGGGAGCTCTTCGTGCACCGAAACACCTCCCCAAAGACCTCCACCACCAAGATCTCTACCTAGCCCAAGGGGGGCTGAAATCAAAGAAGAAAAGAGGGTGTTAGAGGGGGTCAAACTCGCGGGAACTCGAATCCGAGACCACCGGTGGATAGATCGGGATGAGATCTAACCTTTCTCTTCTTTGTGCTTTTGATTTTAACCCCTCTAGCTAGGTCAAAACCAAGAAAAAGAGAGAGGGGGAGAGAGAAAATCAAATGGGGAAGATGATGAATAGTGGGGGAGATATTTTAGATTCACTTATATATAATCCCCTCACTTAGATTAGGTTAAGCTAGGTTAATTAGGGTTTAAGCTAGCATTAGAGGGGATTAAGTGAGATTTGACTTGGGTCAACCCAACCAAACAAAAAAACAAAAGGGGTTGACCAAGTCATGGGCCCACTTTGACCAAGTCAAGTCTCCCAAGGACTTCTCGCTCGGTCAAAACCCGGATACGCTTCGGAACTGTGAAATTCTGAAACGTTACCAGAATTCGATGAAATTTTTGTGAGTGGCTTGGAATGGCACCAGGACACATAATATGCAGTTAGATTTTCAATCGGAGCCCTCAAACTCAGGGTGACAGCTAAAAGCCCAAAATTTTTAGCGGTTCCGATCGAAAAACGAAAAAAACTGAAAACTGCCAGAATGTCCCAATGGTGACCAGAAGGTTAAAAGTGACACATATATAACATTCTTCCCCCCTTAGGAAATTTTGTCCTCAAAATAATACAAAAACATCTAGGAAGGGAAGAGATGCGGATACGCGTCACGCAAGGCATCCTCGAGCTCTCAAGGGCCTCGGCACCGGAACGGTGCAGCCATCGCACCTTGACCAGATGGACGGTCTTGGTGCGGAGCCTCTTCTCGCGGCGGTCCATGATCTCAATCGGCTGCTCGACGAATGACAAGTCCGGCTCGAAGACGAGCGGCTCGAACGGGATGACGTGAGCAGGATCGTGGACGCAACCCACACCCAACCGCGATGCCTTAGAGCAACCTGCGAACCCACCCCTCCCAGACGGAAGGGTAAGAACTGGCGCTGAGGTGAGCCTTCGCTTAAACTCCAGGAAGCTCTCCTCGCAAGACGGGGACCATTCGAACCGGACATCCTTCCGAGCGAGGCGGTTAGGAGGTACAGCTATCTTTGAGAAACCCTCGACAAACCTCCCGCAATAACCCGCCAAGCCCAGGAAGCTCCGAATCTCTGCAGGGTTCGACGGTCGACGCCAATTGACACAGCGAGCGTCTTGACCGGGTCCACAGATATGCCCTCGCCGGAAATCACGTGGCCCAGAAAACCATACGCTCCAACCAAATCTCGCACTTAGTCCACCATCAGCTGATGCTTCCAGGGTATTCCTTGACTGGAAAAAGAAACCTCAGGAGAGCAACATGAGGTCCCGACATAGGATACCCCGACAACCAAACAAGGAACTCAGAGTACCCTAGCCCGGGTCTCAACGCTGACCTCACATGGCCCCTTAAACCAGAAAAGGAACACTATAAGAAGACATCACTCTTAAAGAACACTACCAACCTCACTGGATCATCTACATCTAGATAATCACCCACCGATATCCTTCAACATCCATCACAAGACCGGACCCAACATCCTTGGGAACGGTCGAACAACAATTGGGTCACGAGGCGACGCGTCTTCGCCTCATCCACACCCTCACTCCCAAAAGGAGACATATTGGGACTTTGGGAGAGACTTAGACTGCTCTTCACCCCTGGTTCACCGGTAGCCTCTCCTCCACACCGTGGGCCGCCTGGTCCGCTCCCACAATTCAGCACAGTCCGAACCCAAATCAGGAGGTGCCTACTGATGGGAGCCCTCTGTCAGGAAGGCCTTTCTAACGCTGAGGAGTCCCTACTCGGATCCAACGAAGGGGAGAACGATTCCACGCTCGTGACATCATTCATTAATCCTCTCCCGGGTAGCCTCTACCTGGCATACTCCCACGATCAGTACCCCTCTGACTGCATCGGTGGTACCTACAGATGGAGACTTCTGCCAGGACAGCTACAACCCGGCCTCCTTAACTCGAACAACCCTCTCGATACCCGCTCATCGGGACATCACACACATGTTATATATGTGTCACTTTTAACCTTCTGGTAACCGTTGGGACATTCTGGCAGTTTTTTTGGTTTTTTTCATTTTTTGATCGGAACCGCTAAAATTTCGGGCTGTTAGCTATCGCCTTGAGATTGAGGGCTCCGATTGAAAATGTAACTGCATATTATGTGTCCTGGTACCATTCCAAGCCGCTCACGAAAATTTCGTCGAATTCCGGTAACGTTTCAGAATTTCACAGTTCCGTGGCGTATCCGGGTTTTGACCGAGCGAGAAGTCATTGGGAGAGTTGACTTGGTCAAAGTGGACCCATGGACTTGGTCAACCCCTTTTGTTTTTATTTGTGGTTGGGTTGACCCAAGTCAAATCCCACTTAAAGCATCCTAATCCTCTCATAACCCTAGTTAGGCTAATCTAAGTGGGGATTAACATATATAAGTGAGCAAGATATTTGCCCCCCCCCCCACTATTCATCTACTTCTCCATTTGATTTTCTCTCTCTCCCTCTCTCAAAAACCTTCTTTTGACCTAGTTAGAGAGCTTGGACCTTAAAACCCAAAGAAGAGAAATGTAAGGGGAGCTCCCGATCTATCCACCGGTGGTTTCGGATTCGAGTTCCGACGAGTTTGACCCCCTCTAATCCCCTCTTTTCTCCCCTGATTTCAGCCTTTCTTTGGCTAGGAGGAGATCTAGGTGGTGGTGGTCCGTGGGGAGGTATTTCGGTGCACGAAGAGCTCTCGGTCTCCCCTTCCTTCCTAGGGTAAGGCTTTCTTTCCTCCCTTTCATGTTTAGATGCTTGTTAGGGGGATGTTTTTGACTGGGGCTGGCTGTGGGTGGCTGTTGGTGGCCGTTGGCGGCCGTCGGAGTGGCGGTTGGCCGGCTCGGGCAGGATGGCAGGCTGCCCCGGGTAGGCTGGCAGCACAGGCAGCAAGCAGCGCAGCAGGTGGCTGGGCGTGCGCGCGGGTGGAGCAGGAGTGGGAGCTGGGCGCTGGTTGTGGGCGATGGGGAGCTGCGAGCAGGGCGCCGTGCGGGGGCGTGCGCGCGGAGGGCTGCGCACAGGCGCAGGCGTGCTGTGCGCACGCGGCGAGTCGATGCAGTGCTGGGCGAGCGGATGGTGCGCGCGGGGTGCGCTCGGAGCGAGGCGAGGGCGCGGTTAGGCGAGCGGTGGTGCGCGCAGGGTGCGCGCGGGGCGAGGAGCTGGGTGCAGGGCGTGCGGTGTGCGCGCGGGCTGCTGCGCTGGGACGCAGTGAGCGCACGGTGCACCCGGGAAGCTCAGCGGCGTGTCCGGGCGTGCAGGCTGGGTTCGGCAGGGCGCCTTGGCGCGCGGGCCGGGGCTCGGCTGTGCGCCCGAGGCGGGTGGCCGTGCGTGCGGCTGCCCGGGGGTTCGGGAGTGAGTCAGGAGGTTCGGACACGCGTGCGTAAGGGCCGTATGTACGTTTGTCCGAGTGTTGTGTATTTTAGTGTATTTTGTTGTATTTGTGTATTATACTCACCGTATTAAATACCTGTCTTGCAGATCTTGACGAACGATCGCGCGACGACTCAGATACCGGTGAGTGGGACGATCCAACCCAGTAGGGAGGCGTTACATGCACTTGGGCGTGTACCGTCCTCCCCTGGGGCACCATAGTAAATATTAACCTGTTTAATATGAAAACTATGTAAGCATGATAATCTGTAGTATGCATGCCACCCTAGATTTGTATGCTAGGGACTTATACCCTTAGGACCCGTATAAGAACCATGCACCCTGTTATCATGTTTCCATGCTAGGAAAGCCCCGACCGATACATGTTCCCATTTAATTGAATTTATTTAAATAAAATGTGAGCATGTGATTATTATCCTATCTTAGTAAATATTATAGGGGACGGGCCTTGCGAGGACAGCGGTGAGACCTGGGCTAGGGTACTCCGTGTTCCTTGTTTGGTTGTCGAGATGTCCTATATCGGGACCTCACGCTGCCCTCCCAAGGATTCTTTCCCCTACGCATATGATATGATCCACTCGGATCCGCAGACAACACATCACAACAACTCCAATGTCATGAATTCTTCAGAATTCCTCCAGGGCGCATAACCAAGATGCGGAGAATATATATAATAATAATAACAAGGGTATAATATTATTGGGAAAGAAACCTTGGGAGGGCAGCATGAGGTCCCGATATAGGACATCCCGACAACCAAACAAGGAACACGGAGTACCCTAGCCCGGGTCTCAATGTTGACCTCGCAAGGCCCCTCCCTATAATATTATACAAGGCATGCTAGCATTTAATTTAATAAATTAAACTAGTAGGACACATGCATAGGTCGAGGCTTCCTAGCATGAGAACAGAGTGACAGGATGCATGGCTCTTACACATATCCTAAGGGTGCAAGTCCCTAACATACAAGGTCTAGGGTAGCATGCATACTACATTTTAAGCATGCTTGCATGGATTACACATTACAACAAGTTAATATAGATCCATTGTGCCCCAAGGGAGGACGGTACACGCCCAAGTGCATATAACGTCTCCCTACTGGGTTGGATTGTCCCACTCACAAAAGACCGGGTCGTCGCGCGACCGTCCGTCGAGATATGCAAGATAGGGTAACCAACTTGGTGAGTAAAATACACAAATATGACAAAAATACATTAAAAATACACAACACTCGGACAAGCGTACATACGGCCTGTACGCACGCGAGCCCGAGCACCCCGACTCACTCCCGAACCACCGGGTAGCCGTACGCACGGCCACCCGCCCCGGGCGCACAGCCGAGCCCCAACCCGCGCGCCCAGTCGCACAGCTGAGCCCAGCCCGCACGCCCGGACACCCTGCCGAGCCCCCCACCGGTGCACCGCGCGCTCACTACGCCCCAGCGCAGCAACCCGCACGCCCAGCGCCCCTTCGCAGCATCCCGCGCGCACCCCGCGCGCACCACCCCCTCGCATCACTCGCTCGCACCACCCGCTCGTCCAGCCCCGGGTGCACCTGCGCGCACTGCGCCCCAGCGCAGCGCCCTGCACGCGCACCCGCCCGCACTGCGCCCCAGCGCAGTGCCCCGCACACACTCCCCGCTCGGCGCCCTGCGCGCAGCACCCGCACGCGGCCCCGCGCGCACGCCCCCGCATGGCGCCCAGCGCACAGCACCCGAACACCCTGCTCCACCCGCGCGCACGCCCGTGCGCACGCCCGCGCGCACGCCGGACAGCACCCAGCCCTGCGCCTGTCAGCCTGCCTGCACTGCCTGCCTGCGCTACTTGCCTGCGCTGCCAGCCTACCCGAGCCAACCTACCACCCTGCCTGAGCCACCCTACCACCTCTCACCGGCCACCAATGGCCTCCAACAGCCACCAACAACCACCCACAGCCACCAGCACCCAAAACACCTCCTAAACAAGCATCTAAGCAAGAAAAGGAAGGAAAGAAGGCTTACCCTAGGAGAGGAAAGGAAGGGAAGGGGACCGGGAGCTCTTCGTGCACCGAAACACCTCCCCAAAGACCTCCACCACCAAGATCTCTACCTAGCCCAAGGGGGGCTGAAATCAAAGAAGAAAAGAGGGTGCTAGAGGGGGTCAAACTCGCGGGAACTCGAATCTGAGACCACCGGTAGATATATCGGGATGAGATCTAACCTTTCTCTTCTTTGTGCTTTTGATTTTAACCCCTCTAGCTAGGTCAAAACCAAGAAAAAGAGAGAGGGGGAGAGAGAAAATCAAATGGGGAAGATGATGAATAGTGGGGGAGATATTTTAGATTCACTTATATATAATCCCCTCACTTAGATTAGGTTAAGCTAGGTTAATTAGGGTTTAAGCTAGCATTAGAGGGGATTAAGTGAGATTTGACTTGGGTCAGCCCAACCACACAAAAAAACAAAAGGGGTTGACTAAGTCATGGACCCACTTTGACCAAGTCAACCCTCCCAATGACTTCTCGCTCGGTCAAAATCAGACATCTTTTCATCCATATTCTCTAGTTCAGAAACTAGTCTACAGAACATATTAAGATATTTTGCAATAGACATACCTTTCTTCATCCACAGTGTATAGAGTTGTCTCTTCAATTACAGATGACCAGTGAGGGATTTTGTCATGTACAGACTCCCTAGCTTTAACCAGATCGTTGCCGCTGACTTCTTAATCGATATGTTGTGTAAGATATCCTTTGTCATACATAAATGAATGGTACTGCATGCCTGAAGGTCAAAGTCATCCCAACCATCATCCTTTATCGAACCTGTCTTTTTCTCCTTCCCATCTAACTACTTGTTAAGACCGTGTTGGATCAAGACATCCTTAACTTGGACTTGCCAGAGCCTGAAGTTAATTTTTTCGTCGAACTTCTCAACATCGAACCTCGCGTTTGAAACCTTCGCCATCTTTGAATTTCTCTTGAATGGACAAAACCCTAAAATTTAGAAAAAATTCTAGATTCACTCAAATAAACCCTAAATCTGGACAATGGAACCTCAGATCTAATCAAAGAACCTCTAAATCTCACCAAGGGGAAACCTTGGGATTCAGAAATCCTAGGCTCTGATACCAGTTTGTTGTGGAAAACCTCCGCAAATAGATCTCGATTTGATGGTTTGAGAGAGAAGACGAACAAATCAAACAAACAATCATACAAAAAACAAAGAATTTACATGGTTCAAAAAATTGTCAAAATCTACAGGCGGTGGTTATAATTTTATTGAGAGGAATTGTCTATGTGCTTCACATCTTTTTTTCATCAAGAATATATATAGAGGAGACAAACAGCTTAAAAACGAAACAACCAAATTTAGACATAAACAGAACTAGCAATTTAAAAAATCTTGGAGATAGATTTTACAATCTTCAAAATCTTTAAATATATTTTATAATCTCTAAATATATTTCCACCATGACTTCAACTTTGGGCCATAGAAACCACAACAAATCCATTGTAGCCTGAGAGTGGGGCATAAAATAGAAGACATAATTTTGTGAAACTGATGCAAGGGTAGATCCAGAATCTCATGCAGCAAGAGCTACAAATATAATTGTCAGAGAGAATCTGTGGCAAATATTGGGAGCGGGATGTTTGAGTATAATGTAACACCCCCGTACCCATTATCCTTAGTTAAGGCATGCGATACGGTGCGTTACGTAAACAACCCACAATATATCGAGTAATATAAATAAACTCATAAAATACATAAACCAACCACAGGATCTCAATAATTCATTCTTAAGTTTTAATGAATACACACGAGTTCTTTATTTAATACTGATAATAATTCCTCTGGTTTTGCTGATAAGGCTAAGGATGTCCACTACATGCCAAGAAGAATGCTTATTCAACACCTATGATGCAACGAAGATAAAACATGAACTAAATCATCAACGCCTCACCATGAGCGACGATCACCAACAGCTACTCTGAAAGGTTGGGAAAAGAGGGGTGAGCTACCACGCGCTCAGTGAATGGACCTAATGCGTCTCGATAATAATAATAGTAATAATTTTAAAGAACAATCCCATAAAATCCGAAACAAGCAGAATATAACCCATATATATATATTCACAAGTGTAACGATAAAACATAATGCATCTCTTTAGAGGAATAGCCACAAATCACAACACTAACTACATGATGCGTATGATGCAACGGACACGCATGCCCGTATGGCATGAAGTCAAAAGGTGCTCCATCTAGAGCTTTGTCACACAGACAAGGTCCCACTGAACTGGGTCACGCAAACCGGTCATCACGCAGACAGATGATATGCATGCATGATCAATTCATCAACCCATAATTTGCATGCAAGAATAACATAGTCTCCAATATATAGTTCATACATAAAATAATGTCTCAAAACGTGATGTCATGCTCATGTATTCCATACTCAAAATAACAGTTGTATTCATAACATAGGCATGATGCGAATATAATATAAATATAAGTAGTTTTGAAATCTACATAGAAACTAGACCCACTCACCTTTGATCCAACAAATAACACTAAAAGTCTAAGTCAACCTAACCAGTCCTGAAACGATACAAGTCAATAGCAATATGTGCAAACAGTATGGAACCTAATGGAACCCGTACACACTAAAACCGACGGCTCCCACAGGGGCCGTCCGAAACATGCCCAACAGCTCTCATTAGAGCCGTCCCGAGGCAGAAGCATGAAACCCTAGGTTTTTTTTTTATATATAAAAGAATGCCCTAGTACTTTCTATCATTGAAAACCCTACGCGAGTCGTTCAAAACGATATGAAACAGTAAGTATTCATATCTAAGAAATTCAATCATGCGTACGACGATCCGATTAAATAAACCAATAACTCGTTTAAAACATCTTTGAAAAATCCTAGATCCATCATAGATGAAAATCAATATATATATATATATATAACAATGTAAAAGCGTTTAGGAGATAGGCCAAAGATCGTATGAATAAAAATAGGTTCAAAACCCTAATTCATGGGAAACGGAAAAATATCAATGAAACGTTAAAAATACTTGGTACACCCAAGGATCTGAATATACTTTACAACATCCATTGAAAATCAAGACAAGTAAGGTATTATTATACCTAACATGATATCCTATTATTTTTAACCTTAGACCCTTTAAGGATTTATAAAACGTATATAAGAACGATTAAAAACTTATCCAAAAATCTTCGAAAACCATCGACTTATTATATGAAGAAACAATAACATGGATCTTATGATAAAATTCCAAAAAATCATGAAAACACATATAGGTTCGGGTCTAGGCAATTAAAGGTTAAAACGAGACTTTAAACAATTCATAACATGATTCTATGTTAAATAACCAAACCTAGGCATGATATATATATATATATATATACCCTATTCGTTTAACATAAAAGACATGTAATTTACTTTGAAAACTTCACGATTTCATAGATAAAACATAGGGACCCAAAAATCACACAACTACATCAAAATCTATGAAAACTCAAGAAGAAAAGATAAAGAAATCCATAAACTTGAATCTACACATGCGAGACCTAATAGCATCATCAAAACCTTGTAAAACATCACAAAACATCATGATATCATAGGGACCCAAAATCTCATGAAAAACTTTAAGAATCAAGAAGAAAACTCATTCTTTCTGCTTGAAAAACCTAAAAACGAAGTTATAAAATAAAAGACCTCTACATCAATCATTGCATACTCAAAACTCTTCATAAATCAAGGGTAGTACTCACAAGAAATTGCGGATAGAACCCCTTTCCGAGCTCCGCAATGATTTTGCCAAAAACGTCAAGGGAAAAACTTTTAGGGTTTGAAATTTCTAGGGTTTCAATGCAAGGAGAGAGGAAAAGAAATTTATAAGCCTCTCAAACACGTGGGGAAACAATTACGACGCCAATAATTTGCATTAATTCTGATTGATGCATCTGTTCTTTCCAAAAACAGATCCTATTTTCAAAAAATACGATTTTTTCAGATCGACAGCTCCTATTGCATCCGTCGCCAAGGTTCCCGACAGCTCCACTAGGATCCGTCGCCCAGGTGCCCGACAGCTCTACTAGGATCCGTTGCCCATGTGCCGGACAGCACCTATAAGATCCGTCAGACAGTCTGACACCCTGTTACGGTTTGGTCTATAACTTGATCTATACACATCTGATTTACAATCCATAAGAAGCATTGGAAAGCTAACGAAACGAGAAATCTAACCATGCTAAATTATTAGAAATTTGGAATACTAAACATACCATAAAAAAAGGTTAATTACGGCCTAAAAGTCAGAGTCGCTACATAGAATGTGGTCAACTCCGGTCCGGACGGGGATAGAGGGAATCCGTCTAGGAATATTTCAGGCGTGAAAAGTAGGGCTAAAGAATGTGTGCGTATATATGTAGTGATGCAGAATTGATACTAAGATTACTACAGGATAAAAGCCCGAAGCCTCCTTAGCTTCATAGAAATCTCATCACAAATTCGAATGTTGAACTCGTAATATGATCCTATACAGTTTTGCAAGGTATTTAGGGAGGGGGTGCAAGCAACAGAACGCCTCATGAGAAAAGCAGCAAGATATAAAATAGCTCGAACGACAGGATGTTTGATGGATGGCCAGGTTCATATATGGGTTACGTTACACCCAATCTACAAGCACTACACAGTTTTATAGAAGAGGTTAAAAACATACCTATATTTTTTAGAATGTACAGGATGTACTCAATGATTTTGGAAGTATAAATATATATGAGTAGGCCTTTACACCCAAAAAAAATACCAATCATATACGTGTTAGGATATTGTTCTAAAAACCATGAGTTATATAATAAACTTCAGCTTTCGATTACTGAGATGATTTTAGCATTTTATTGAGAATCATTGTTGGTTGGCAAATATTTGTATTATATTGTGCTTATTTTAGTCCTTTAGTCTGCACTGCAGATAATCTGGTGTGTAGAGTTTGGCTTACACACAGAAGATCGGATTATCAGATCCTTGTAGATTGTAAATTGAGATTCACAATCTTAAAAGGACTTTGATAATCCAGATAAGGGTTGTAGTACAAGTTATCTTACTTAGTCTATCTTGATTATGGGAAACCGACTCATATGTTTTGGGTGATTGTACTAATGCACTTTGTATATTGAACATTACTAGGTTTTGAGTAATTAACTTTTGTACTGACTAAATAAAATGATTTACACCACATGTTTATTATGATTACTTATATTCTTAATCCTAAAGTAGTTCTTAGACATGTGCATTTATTACTTGTCATTTTGATTCACTAAAAGTGAGATTCTCTCATGGATCAATAGGCTTGGTGAGTTTGGTGACAATATTACTTGTATGATGGATATTTGCTATTGATGGAATCCACGCCTCTTATAAGTTTGATCATGTTTAACCCGGCCGGTGGATTTTATTATCCTACATGTCAAATAAGTTAAACAAAAGATCTCAAAGAAAATAAAATGTGAAATAATATTATCAATAATAATTATTTCATAACGAGTATTGAAATTTTCACATGAGGATATATTAAGCATATAATAAAAAAGAGCTCGAAATATAATTTTGATATTAGTGTATTGGATATGATCATGATTCTTTAGTGGACTGGATTATGACTTATGGGCTCATGGAGTTTAACTTTGGGTTGAGTTATAGTGATCAGGCCCATAGGATCTAATTTACCCTAGTCTATATTTATGTGGCTTCCTCTCTCTCTCTCTCTCTCTCTCTCTCTCTCAAGAAGATAATTGATTTGATCCGCCAAAATCAAACCCAACCCCTAGAATTCATTTAGGAACTCCAGATCTAGAAAACGTGAGGAAGGGAGAGGGGAGGGGAGAGAGAGAGAGAGAGTGAATGAAGGGATTCGCGGTAGCTATTCGAAGCAAAAAGGAGCCCACACTCTGCTGCGATCTACAAGCATTGGAAAGACGTAAGGCAAAAGATATGAAAGTTCCAATCAACCGATCCACCATCGTATATTGAATCCGTTCTTCAAGAGAGAGAACTCAGATCAAAGTTCTTCGAGAGGTAACTCTAATTTTCGCATTGTGAAGTTTGCATGAAAAATATTTAATAAATTTTTTTTGTTATCTGTTCTATACCTATATCGACGGATCTTGGTCGGCATTCATTTTCCCCAACAATACATACCAAAGACCAAACATTCCTTCTTTTTTAATATTAGATTCTGATCCTTATAAGACATATGCTTAATTCTTTATTTTTCATAAAAAGAAAATAAAATGTTATTCCTTTTCTTCATGATCCACCAAGAAGCTCTGATCCTACTTTGTGGGAATTCAATAAAACCCAAAATCCTATATCTGAACCACAAGTCTTCTACCTCCAAAAATCTCTCTTTTGACTTTCCCCATCATAATAATTGGAATTGTGTATGGGTCCTTAATAGGTTTTTACAAGTAAATTGAATCTGTAATCTCTCTAATACTAATATAATTGAACAAGCATAAAGGCATGTTGTTTAACCTGATCATTATTAAATCACAATTTAATAGGTATAATTAACATCACTCATTCTTTATTTGACAGTTAACAATGCCTAATGATATGATTTATGTAGACCCACCTAAAAAGAATTTCCAGCATATTAATCTATTGAGGAGTCTAAAATACTTTTTGCTCACATTAGGCACCCATATTTTGAGCTGAAACACTCCCAAGCAGAAGATATCACAGTCCTAGGGCACATATTTTATGCCTTCTCAAACTGTCAATATTTTTTTTGGGCGTTGTTAGACACGGTCCTTTTTTCAAATCCCGCATGCAATCTCTCTCCGATGGAAGAAACAGAAACATTTGGAAAGCCAAGGAGGGTGGCTTGCTCTCTAATGGAAAATCCATTAGCTCCAAATGACTGTTGTCTGTTTGGCATATCTATTTCAAACGATGATCAAAACAAACAATGTCCGAAATTTGGATTAGGAGAGGAAAGTTAAACATTATATTGTTTCCAATCCATCAAATAAACCTAAAACAGACATTGGTATACAATAAACTCCAATCAGTTTATATTTCTCCCAAATAAACTATGCTACAACATCCTTGCATATCAATCACCAAAAAAAAAATCCTCGCATACCAATTAAGACATTGAAAACAATCCAACTTGGTCCAAGTGTTTAGTTCTTCTTGGCTTCCTTTTCAGCTTTTCTCCTCGCCCGCCGTTCTCTAGAGCTCACTATAGGCCTGTATCCACCGCTGCTATCAGGTTCTGAATCTTCTATATCTCTCAAGGATTTCTGGAGTAAGAAATAGAGATATAAATCACATTTTCTCCGACGCAAATAATATCTTTTGAAGCAATACATCACTGAGTGAAGGGGGAGCTGTTTATACCTCTCGGAGCTCGCCGAAGCTTACGACGTAAAATGTGGCTGCCGCAGCAGCCACGATCCCCAGTATAGGAAGAGCTATCTGTGATGGATCCATGAAATCTCCCTCTCTATCTTTCTCCCCCTCCCACCCACCACTTTAGTTTGGTTGGTTATGAGAAAGATCACAATCTAACATTATCCACATCTATTTGTACGCATCAAAAATATGTTGGAAACTCTGCAGCTAGCCTAGTAGATCTCAACCGTCTAAACAATGGATCCATTAAAAATCTTGCACCTATGACTCTAGACTGAAGGAAATTTCCATGGAAAATGATACGTCCAGCCCCCGTAACAAACCCATCCACATTCCACTTAAGTTTTCCTTTTTTAATCATACATTCTCCCACTGAATTAATAATTTTATATAAAATAAAATATAATACATTAATATATCTTTTCTTTCAAAATATGAGAGTATATGACTATTAGAGGTTTTTCAAAATGTATTTCATGTGTCTTGTAAGTTGAGTCTTTGCTTGTAATTTTGTGTGTTGGGTTTTTAGTTCCACATCGGTTAAAGAGAAATCTGTTTGACACTATATAAAGTAATGTTTACTTTAGGAATGGTAAGGTGTTATGCACACGGTGCTTTAGCACCGTCTGCACACGCGCGCGCGTGTGCGACGGGCGCAATGTGGCACTTTGTTGGCACACTTGGCTAATCAGACGCATCGTCGCTAGGAGCTGGAGCCTTTTCCTTTTGGCTAATCGGAGGGTGGAGATTGTTCCATCAGATGCAATCTGGACCGTCTGAATGATGGACTCATCAGCTGCGATGTGCACCGTTGGATCGATCAAGAATCGGTTACGCTGATCAAGGGGTGCCATTGGGAAGGGTGCATCGGATGCTGATCGATCTGGACGGTCAATCTTGTAACTAAAGATTCAACGGTCCAGATTGAAGGTGGTTAAGTTTCATGGGATGCCTTGAAATGGTGCTCCTATGTCTATTAATAGACATGAATTTCAATCATTCAAAGCACTTCGAATTTATCAAACAAGCTTTCTCTTTTCCCTAAATTTTTCTTGTATTGGGTTTCTACAAAACCTAATACAGAGGTCTTGGTTTACTTGGGTTCTTCTTCTGCATTTTGTCCATCATCGTTGGTGCAAACGCTGGTGGTATATCACTTCGAGTTATCCAACAAACGAATTTGCACTAACCATTTGCACATTGTTTTAGGGGTAAATATTGTCTTAAGGAAAACGACTCTGTAGCGCGACTCGAAGTTCCTTTGAAGTCATTGTATATTTTCCAACAAGGACTATACACAGAATTACAAAACGGATCAAGTGTAGAAATCCCTAATGCACTGGGAATCTCAAGTTGCGCGCAGTTAGCAGGCATGTGATTGGTGTATTTTCCCAACATATCCAAGACTGAAATTCCTTTCATTGGGTAATATTTTAATTAAATAAAAATGTTTTATATTGACAATGTTACAAAACAATTAGTAAGATTCAGTCAATTTTGTGTGTTGAATGTTGGTAATCAGTCACCTGCATAGTCGAGATTCATTCCAGTCAAGGATCACTGATTTTTGGTAATAATGTTCAAAGCTTGATATTTTAGTTATTATTAATATTTAATTCTGATGATGAGTTTCTGGTAAGTGTGAGATCCTATTCCTGGGACATTTTGATATTCTCTTAGAAGATGTTTACCAAGATATATTTCATGAACCAAAAGACAAGCAACTTTTCTGCATTCAATCAGAGTTGTCCTTGGAAAATACATGTATCCAGAGATGCAAGTAGTACTCACCTGAACTTGTTCGACCTGAAAATATGATCTCCTATCACCAGCTTTTAATTGGAGAATTGCGATAACATAAAAAAAATGCTAAGAATTTCATCCACGCCAAACCTAGGAACTTGGAAATGAACAATATCAGGTCTACAGAATGACAATTAATGAGAACTGCAGTTACATAGCAGCTTTGGTTCTGAGATCCTGGGACACTTGGGAGAGAAGATTTCGTTCATGGAACTACTAATTTCATCAAATTAAAGTGAAACTCACAAAAATATAAAAAAATGGTCCAACCGCAAGAACAGAAGGGGAAAAAATTAGAGGAATCACAAAGATAACAGAGATGGATCATTAACCGGGTGGCCATTTCATCTGTCTTCCACCAAGTACATGCAAATGGAGGTGATAAACAGATTGACCTGTAATGGAAAAAAAACAATATGATAATCAAAAAATATTTTTGTGGTGTTTTATCTTGAATGGAAGACTACTGGAATATATAGGCTTACATGCACCGGGTCCATTGTTGATGACAACTCGAAATCCATCCACGATGCCCTCCTTCTCTGCTACTACTTTTGCGGCATATAGAAGATGACCCAAGATTTCCCCATGCCTCGGCTCAGCCTAAAGTGAAACATAAGTTGAAGTGAAATGAAATTGCACAATAGGGGCCTTCACATTTGTCATCTTCGAGGTCTAGAAATGATTGATAGATTTAGGAGAAGGGGAAAAAAAAAAAAAAAAAGACAAATAACTGCCATTGGTTACGAAGGAAGAAACAAACTACTTTTAACTGAGATTTCTAGAAAGAAGCTTGCGTTGTTCATCATAAAATACTTCTATTATATGATCTACAACATATTCTCCACTACGTGCATGGCATGAAATCATTCACAAAAAATGCTTTCAATGACAACATGATACATAACAAGCAGCACAACACACTAGTCCATAGCATATTCACAATGACAATCAACTTCTTTCTGTGTTTTGGGTGGTTGGGGGTGTTGAAAGATTGGATGGATTGGGCAAAGGTAATCAGCAATCTAACTTTTATTAACAAAGAGGCTCAACTTTTCAAATAAAACGCATTAAATTTAACAAAATGAATATTAAGTAAAACTCAGTGAAACCAATATCCATTAAAAAAATAACATCACCCAAAGCAGTCCCACGTATAGTAGGGTGGTAGGAGGTGAGAGACAAAACGTGATCTTAGCCTTTACATTTTAATATTTTGTACAATGTGATCACTCTCAGGACTTGGCCTCGAGATTTTATCATGTTAGCCTACGCACTTAAACAATGTTCCAAGCAATGGTCCACCAAAACAATTTTTTATCATGGATTATAATTTCCTATGTCAATATTTAAATTTTATGGGAAAAATTTTCATTGCACTGTGAATAAGGAACCATGCTTAAATTGAACTTATGAATACCTGGTTATCCTTTTCTCAGAACAGTACACTGTTTAACATACCTTCTTTTATGTGTCGTGGAAGAATTTGTGACAAACATTGAAATACTGGGAAACACAAGGTGACCAGCTCCAACATTTTCTTCCCAGTCATCTTCTCTCTCTTATAAATTAATTTCAACATTAAGTACACAAGATTACAGAATAGGAAAATATCCAATAACCTCAAATCATGTACCTAGAACTAATTCCTAAGAGCATTCCCATTCATCAGACCTTTGCTGCACAAGTAAGATGCTGCAACAAGTTCTAACAATCAATATGGGGTTGGCTATAGGGCACATCTTCAAAAGTTAAAAGTCAATCATGATAGGTTCGAACTGATTTTACAAACTGGCTGTTGAAAAGCCTAATTTCTCGCTCGGTAAAGCTAGAAGCTAAGGTATATATAAACTGTGCAAATGCATGTATACATATGTATGTATGTATATAATTATATATACTATGCATTTGCTCCAGTTTTAAACAAAATCTGGCAGAGTGATTAATAAACCCAATGACTATATACGCGCAACTTCAAACCATTCTGGCCTGATGAGCATTCCTCAGTACTTATCAAACATACCGATCAACATATCTACTTATCAGTCTTTCATGACTCCCTGGATCGCTGAACAAGCTTCATACAAACTTCCCTAGTTTGTATAACAATTTTATTTAAGATAAATTTCTCAAACACAAATTTCTTACTACAAACCAAATAAGACCAGAAATAATGTGAAACACAGGGTTTTGGCATAGGAAAAAAAATGAAATTATGAGCAGGAAAATTTCATATGATTAATCCAAGAAAATATTTTGTCAGCTCACTAAAAAATATTATTTGCATAGAATGAGCCATCTTAACAAGGTCTCTATGGAAAGTGATGCAAGAGGTCATCAGTTATAGAGGTTTGTACATACCTTTATTGACTATTTACTGAAGCACAAAAATTTTTAAGGTCACTTCTGCTAAGAGTTTTAATTATCACCATAAAATTTGTTGAGGGAATGTTAAAAACATATGCAAGGTTCCTGGACAATGTTTCAAGTGTGCCCATAGTTTTTGCCCCTTACTTCCAGAAAAAAGACTTGCATGGAGATTATTAACTGAAAGAATGAGAAAAACAGAACGAAAAATATGGAGAGTACCTTTCCAAGTCCAGTCAATCCATCCCTAAATTTCGGAATCACTAAAACGTGAACAGGCGCTTGGGGATTGATATCATGGAAAGCCAACACTTTCTCGTCTTCATAAATAATGTTCGAAGGAATTTCTTTAGCTATGATCTTGTCGAATCTGAAGTCGGAAAAAAAAATCACATGCATTTAAACATAAGGTTGGATAAATCCCTTAAATACCGAACTATTAATGAAGTGAAACCAAACCAGCAAGCTCATAGAATCATTACATGGTTGGGCCCCCAATTTCCACACTAGCTGCAGCTGCTTGTGCAGAAGCCTCCTCATTGAATGATGCAGTGATACGACATAAAGATCTGACTTGAAGAGCACAACAAATAAGAGTGGTGCCAAGCAACTCCAAATCAGGCCAACATCCACATTCTTAGGAAACCATCATATCTCACTAAAGACCCAGATTTAATTGGAATATGGACCAAAAATGTAATTGCATTACAGACTCAGAACCTCAAAGTCACATTTAGAAACCTATAAGGTGACCTTTGTTCGAAGAAGCACCACACATTAACAAAAAGCAGGTTAAAAACCACATAGCAAAATGAAAAATAACAGGCAATTAGTCCTCAAATAGAGATGTAATTCAAGAGAGGAACAATATTCAAACTGAATTAGTCCGGAACCACTACACATCCACCAAGATACACAATAAGTTAAACAAACAAGATAACACACAGAGAACGCCAAGGCCTAGTTTGCCAAGGGGATAAGATTTTAAGGATAAGTTAAGGGTCCTCATTCACAATTGTCAAGGTCAAGAAATAACAAAGAAAAATGTTATCCTAAGTACACTTAACCTTTAGGTGGAAAAAAAAATCTCCATTTTCAATCCAAAATGCAGAGAATTGTCCTCACTTTATCCCAGTTTCTTTACATAATAATGAGATCAATTATTCTTTAACTCCTTATATTGCCACTTATCCCCCTTATCTGGCCACTTATCCCGACACTTATCTCCTACCAATGTATTCCAGAAATAAGTGCAGTACTAATACTTTTTTTTTTTTTTTTGTAGTCTTATTTAAAGCAAAGACACACAAAAAATAACATAGCATGCAACAACAGTTAGACCAACTCGGACTGCATCAAAGCATCACATATGTAAAAGGATATATAACACATGGGTCTCAAAGTTTTGGCTCCCATTTCTTTTTAGCTTGTTTTTACACTTTGTTTTATTTCCTCTATTTCTCCTTTCCCCAGTTTGGAGTTTGGACATTGTCTATTTTGATTTCCTTTAGTTGAAATAGATATGCCAACAATTCTCTCAAAAAAAAAAAAAAAAAATGTGTCTCAAAGAGATTGAGGTATGCACACAGTTTGTGATGATCATATTGCAAAGTTCCTATTACTATTATTATTATATAACCAAATTGTAAAAAAAAAAATATTGTTTTAGCAGATTTCATTTCACTCGAAGGTTCAGTAAAAACACTGAACTATATAACTCATAGTACCTCCGCGGGTGAAGAAAGTGAAACTTCGGATTGCAGGGGGAGGAGGAGGAGAGATTGTTTGAGGGAAGGATGGAGGCTTTGGAACTCACAAGGACTCTTAGAGAGGATGAACAGCAAGTTCGCCTGAGACGCCGCCAAGTAGAATTCACAAGTCAAAAATCGAGTGAAGTGAGAAAAAGAGAGTGAGTGACAGATGGGATTTCTCACCTCATGAGAGAGAAGGGATTTGCTGCTGCTGAAGCCATGGATTTTGCGAGAACGGAAGGTTCGGCGTATATAGATTTTGAGGATTGGGGGGGGGGGGATGGTTGGGGAAACTTTGATGGGCTGATACAGCGACACATATATAGTACGGACCCTTAAAAACCCAACACCAGTTCAGCCTATTACAATAATGATAGACATGTCTCATTTTACATGTCTCGTACAGACCAAGTGAGATTGTACAAGTATTAATATTTATTTTATTATTTTTATTTTTTTCAAAAATTACTTCAAATCATCAAGAAATTGATTACAATGGATAATGTATCATGATTTTTTTAATTTGTTTGAATAATCAAATTCTATGATTTTTTTTAATTAATAATCTTTTTTCTTTTGCTTTATAACATGAAAAAAAATACATGATCTGTCTGTCTGTCTATCTACGGCTTTTTTTTCTTCTTTATCTAAAATAAAATTTATATTTGGATCACCTTCCTTGTTTTGCATTTGTTACAATTTTTTATTATTGAATTTAATGCTAAATGTTAAATTCAATAACTCTTTTATAACATTTTTTTTAAGAACACATAGAACCATATCAGAAGATTGTTTTAGAGGTTTTTCAAGCATTGATTTATTTTTTGGATGTCTTAAAGTTTTTCAAGCATTAATTTTCTTTTCGGATGACTAGAGGTTTTTCAAACATTGATTTGTTTTTCGGATGACTTTTCAACGATAGGATCGGAAAATCATAATTGAAAAATTAGATGTCGTTTCCAATGTTTGTCGATTCAAGTGCGTTCTTTTATTTTTTTGTTTGTTTCACATTTGTTATAAATTTTTTTATTGAATTTGGTGCTAAATGTTAAATATGAAAAAAAGATTTATTGAATTTGGTGCTAGATGTTAAATCTGACAGCTTTTAATCTGGGACGTTTGATCTTTAAATTATTTAAAATTATATCTGGAAGTCAGGTTATATTGTGGAATGTAACTAACTTTTAATTGCTTTATATAAACGAAGTCAGTTACATTTGCAAATGTAACTGACTTTTAATACAATTTATTATTAAAATTAAGTTACATATTATAAATGTAACTGAATTGTATTCCAAACTCTAATATTATACTGTGATTTGTGTTTCATTTCTTCCTTTATTAAAAAAGATTGCATCCATCACAAATACTTTATTTGATGATTGGAATAAAAAAATTACAATTTAACAACAGTGTTTAAAAAAAACATTGATTATTCCTTATCGCCATCGTTTTCTGGTTGAATGAGAGGCCGCAAACAAAAATTTGGTCTTTTTAGTGTTTTTGATTAAATGAGTTTTTTTAGTGATTTCGTTTTTCAGTTTCTTTTTAAAAAACCCCAGAGGATTTGAATTTCAACTCTATTTTCATAAATGTAATTAATGGTTTCTTTTTTTTATTGGTTTTGAAAAAAATAGGTTTTTTAAATTGAATTCAATATGTTGATATGTTTTTCGAAAAAGGTGGAGATGGATTATGAGGGAGGATATCGTGGGTTTTGTTTTAAAAGAGGGTAATATTGTATTTTACTTTCTTAACCTTTTTTAAAAGTCAAACAACCAATCAATGAGGGAATGACACATCATGAGGCTTGTGAACGGGGCTTAAATAGTAGGGTCTGTGTAGCAAGACTCTTTGGCGTATTACTATGAATAATATTTTTTAGACCTCAACATCATAGGCCCCATGAGATGGCATATGTCCAATACCACTTATACACTCCTGTGTGATTTTTTTTTTTTTTTTGGTAACTGATCCTCACAAAATGAAGTGACAATTACATTTTACTTTTTTTCCATATGTGTAACCGCCTGTGGGACATTTATTTTCACTTTTTTTTTATTCCTTCCTCGTCGATTTTCCATCCTGTTGCTTGACGAACCTCTATGACCCTAATTTCTACTTCGGAAGAATTTGAAGTCACGGATTCGTTTTTTTTTTTTTTCAATTTGGATTTTGTCTCAATGTCTATCGGATTAGGTTTGACATTATTAAATTCGTAATCGAGATGTGTTTTACTGATTGTTTTATATTTTAAACACGAATTTTTTATGTATTAAATGTCATTTTCCATAGTTTGATTTTTTTTTTTTGTTCTTATATCTTAAATGTAACATTCGATACTATTACATTTTATATATAAATATTTGTATGATGTTACTGTTACATTGTTGACAATGTAAATATTCATTTTGCGTATTTTTGTTATTTTTGTTGCATTCGTAAATGTAACAGTCAATTGCATATGTATATTGATTTTTATTTGTTATATTCATAAATGTAACAATCAATTACATGTGTCTATTGCTGCGAAATAGATACATTTACGCAATATGGTTACATTACAATGTAACTAGTCATTAAGAAGAAATGTTTGAATTACTTTTGCAAGAGAGTCTGCTATATTTCTTCTCCTCTTTTTTATTTTCTGTAACATTTTTTAACATGAATGTGTTAAGTTTGTGTCATTTTGGAATTTATAATATGGGTGTTATTATTATTATTATTATTTTGGTGATTGTTCTTCCTAGTTGAATGATTTATCAGTGTTTTCTTTGGTTTGATAACTACCTCGGCGTAATTGGAAATGTTTTTTTTTTTTTTGGGTTTTCAGTTCCGATTGGTATCCGGATTTTCATTTGTTACTGGTTGGTGGTGGAATAGTTATGGATAATTATGAACTCCTTTGGTGTGCTAAGGTCACCTAGGGTGAGCTTAAGAAGTCTCACCTCCCATTAGTTGGTTTTCTTTTTTTTTGTAATTGGTTGGGTAGGATTAGCTTAAGTTCACCCCCTTATTACCTTAACCATTATATAAACCCTTCTATAGGACTTTATGTCATCTAAGTCTCATTTTCTACCACTTTTTCTCTCTTTTGTTGCTGTCCCAGCTGAGTTGATGAGAGGGTTTGGGGAGTGTGTTTGGGAAATTTTTGGTGGATCTTTGTTGGAGAAATTGTGAGAGTGTTAAGGTATGTAGAGTGGCTTGTATATGCTTGTATTATGTTATTCACCCTCCCTAACCCTTTCCCCCCTCTCTGTTTGCTCTGTTTTGTGTTGACCAGCAGTGGTTAAGTTGAGGAGAAATTGATTATGGTGATGGGAGTCTTGGATATTGCTTAGAGAGGTAAGGCAGATCCCTATCTTCTTGAAATCCTTGTAATACTAGTACCTAGAGTCATATTCTGAGGTTCAAGTCTTCATGTTCCATGATCATGCTGATGTCTAGATTCTATGCATGAAATTTGGGGTTAAAATGTTATCTGTGTTGGAAGTTATGAGTCAATCTCTAAGGACTGTCCAGATTCGCGTGTGAAATGACCAGCTTCTGAAACTAATTTATTTCTAGCAATTAGAAGCTTAATTAGACTCCGATGTCTTCATGGATTATGATCCTCACATGTGAATGAATGTGTGTAAATTATTTCAGAATTTTTGGACGTGTACTTGGTGCTGGAGTGAAGAAAGTGCATGTGTGAGTTTTTAAGCTATTATGCATGCTGTGATCTATATCTGGAGTTGGTGCCTTGATGATATATGCTTGCTTATGTGTCAGGAGTTATCATATTCAATTTTAGCACCATTGGTTGTAGGATCTAGAAGTTATCAATTTTCTAGCAAGTTTGTGCTGTGGTGGGAGTGCGTCGTGCTCTTCCCACTCCCGCCCTGCTCGCTATCCCACATCAACTCCTCGTGGATTGAGCGAGTGATGATTTGGTATTGGTGAGTGGTCCGACCCATGCACTAGAAGTAATAATAGCATGCTTGTTAGGCACTATAGTGTATTTTATGCAATGGGATGATATTATAGAGAACTTTTGGGTTGTATTGCTTGTATATGATGATGGATGTGCTATGTAGGATTAAATACCATGTTCTAGGATCATTTGTACATACTTATTGATATGCTCCTTCGAGTTAGCTATAATTCTTGCCTCTACTTGTTCTTACACCCTGTTTGCACGTTTGGTGGGTGCTTAATTACCTCATGCTCATAGTAATTACTTTATACCCTTTTTTTTTTAGATAGATGGGTGTATGACTAGTTTATAAGGTCATAATTAACATTAGTAAGTGTGGATAAGAAATAGCTTTCCCCCGCGTCCTCGTGATGCACCTGTTGGGAATTTAATGGATTTCAACTAGCTAGTTATCAAGTATGGTATACGTGTATTTATGTGATCCCCGCGAGTGTGGAGTGTATCACCCCGACGTCATCGTGCGTTGAAGCTACCCAGCGTCGGAGCTACCCTGTCACGCCCCAGGGCGGCCAACCCCGGGACGCGGCAAGTGTATATATAATATCAGAATCTACACAGGAGGTCAACAATATATCATACACAAACAACCAGAATGACACACAGACAACAAAGGGCTGACATGATATATACACCAAATGCGGAAGCAAAAGACTGAATCTGTAAATAAACATTCTACAGACTCGATACTCAATCATCTGTCCTGTGAGAGCCAATATACACAAATACAACTGAACATATACAAACGCGTGCGAAGCACGGAAATCAAATACATACAGTCAAGAAGGGATGCTGATAACCTCTGGCACTCGCGGAACGTGGCGCTGCTCCGCTACTGAAGGAATCCCTCGGAAAGCTCCAACTGCTGCTCCGGCTCTAGCTCATGCTCAGTGACCACTGGGGAAAAACATATGCGAGGGGTGAGCCACACGCTCAGTGAACAGCACAACCCATGCATCACAGACAATATTTACCACAATTCCATTATTTATCCAGCCTCTAAGACATAACAACATAATCCAGTGGTTCGTACCTCGCCGAACCACCACACCCTCACCCTCACCCATCAATGGGTGACATAGGCTATTGGGACTGATAATCATCCAACGACAAATCTAGTAGGTCGCTCATCGCCAACCCACTACACCCTCACCCTCACCCTACCACGGGTGACATAGGATTTTGGGACTGACTAGGCTGTTGGTCACCCTTGGTCCACCGATAGTCTCTCCTCCACTCCGTAGGCCGCTTGGCTTTCACCCACAACTTCAGCGCAGTCCGAAACCAAATCAGGAGGCGCCTACTGATGGGAACCCTTGGAAGGGACGGCCTTTCTAACGCTGGGGCAGTCTCTACCGGATCCAACGAAGAGAACAGAACAGCCTATCCATACGCATATGATCCACTCGGATCCACCGACAACACATCTCTACAACTCAAATGTCATGAACTCTTCAGAGTTCCTCCAGGGCGCATAACCAAGATGCGGGGAACATGTACAATAAAAGCAAGGTTGTAATATCATTGGGGGAAAGAACTCGGGAGGGCGGCGTGAGTTCCCGATATAGGGTACCCCGACAACCAAACAAGGAACACGGAGTACCCTAACCCGGGTCTCACCGCTGTCCTCGCAAGGCCCCTCCCCTATAATATTCAGTAACATGCTAATAATCATACTAATCATACAACATTACATATAATATTATTGGGACTAGAAACCTTGGGAGGGCAGCATGAGGTCCCGATACAGGACATCCCGACAACCAAACAAGGAACACGGAGTACCCTAACACGGGTCTCAATGTTGACCTCGCAAGGCTCCTCCCTATAATATTATCTAAGGCATGCGATTTAACATACACTAGCATTTAATTTAATAAATAAACTAGTAGGACGCATGCATAGGCCGAGGTTTCCTAGCATGAAAACAGGGGACATGGTGCATGGCTCATACACATATCCTAAGGGTGCAAGTCCCTAACATGCAAAGTCTAGGGTAGCATGCATTCTACATTTACATCATGCAAGCATGGATTACATATTGTTGCCGGTTAATATACATCCATGGTGCCCCAGGAGAGGTCGGTATACACCCAAATGCGTATGACGCCTCCCTACTGGGTTGGATTGTCCCACTCACCAGAAACCAGGTCGTCGCGCGACCGTCCGTCAAGATCTGCAAGACAGGGATTTATACGGTGAGTAAAATACATAAATACACCAAAAATACATTAAAAATACTCTAAAAATACCCAACACTCGGACAAGCGTACATACGGCCCGTACGCACGCGTATCCGAGTATCCCGACTCACTCCCGAACCCACCGGGCAACCGCATGCACGGCCACCCGCCTCGGGCGCACAGCCGAGCCCGGCCCGCGCGCCAAGGCACCCTGCCGAACTCAGCCCGCACACCCGGACACCACTGGCGTACTGCCGCACGCCTGCCCGCGCGCCCCGACGCACCGCCGCACGCACGCGCACGCTCGCGCGCGCCCGCGAGCACCGCGCGTCCAGCCCAGCGCGCCCCCGCGCGCACTGCACGCACGCCCCAGCACGCGCACGCACTGGCCCCCAGCACCGCGCGCACTGGTTGTTATATATGTGTCACTTTTTGGCCTATTGGCAATCATTGGAGCATTTTTGGCAGTTTTAAAATTTTCAGGGTTTTTTCGATCGGAACCGCATAATTTTGGACTGTTAGCTATCGTCCGAGTTAGAGGACTCCGATTGAAAATCTAACTGCATATTATGTGTCCTGGTGCCATTTTAAGCAACTCATGAAAATTTCATCGAATTCTGGCATCGTTTGCAAAAATTTTGCAGTTCCGGGGCGTATCCGGGTTTTTAAGTCGCGCACTATATAAAAGGAAATCAAAATATCTAACCACTATTCATCATCCCTACGACTTGCTCTCTCTCTCTCCTCTCCTCCGTTTTTCTTCCGTTTGAGCCCCCTACACCCCTCAAAACCAAAAACCTAAAGCACGGGAAGTGTAGATCGGGTCCCGATCTACGCTCCGGTGTCTTCAAATCCGAGTTCCGACGATCCTAGCCTCCCCGACCTCCCCTTTTCGTCCTCTGATTTGGCCCATTTCGAATGCCAAGCTAGATCGGGGCGTGAGAAGTCCGTTGTGAAGGGTTTCGGTGCGTGGAGAGCACCCGATCGCCGCTTCCTCCCCTCCGGTAAGCTTCTTTCCCTCTCTTTTCTTGTCTAGATGATTGCTAGGGAGGGTTTTTGTGTGTGGAGGATGGTCGGTGGCAGTGGGGGTCGTCGGAGGGTGGTCGGAGGTGGTTGGAAGTGGTCGGCGGCAGTGGGAGAGTTGGTTGGAGGTGCTCGGCAGGCAGAGGCACTGTCCCAGGCAGCAGGCAGCGGCGGCAGCGGCCCAGGCAGCGCGTAGGCTGGGCGCGTGCTGGGATGCGCGCGTGCGCGCGCGGGCGTGCGTGCGCGCGGCATGCGCGTGGGTATGCTGGAGGGGCTGGCAGTGCTGGCGAGTGGGCTGGTGGCCTCGGGTAGCCCAGGCGCAGGGGCTGGCAGGGCGCGCGCGTGCGTGCGCGCGAGCGTGCGCACGGGCGTGCGCTCGGGAAGAGCTGGAGGCCAGCTAGGGAGCTGCGCGCGAGGTGCTGGTCGCGCTGGTCTGGGCGCGAGGAGCTGGTCGCGCGGGGTGCTAGTCGTGCGGACAGCGGCGGTGCGTGCGCGAGGTGCAGGCGGACAGTGGTGGTGCCGTGCGCGAGGTGATGGCCGAGCAGGGGAGGTGTGCGCGAGGCGCGGTGGGGCAGGCGAGGTGTGCGCGAGGTGCTGGTTGAGCAGGGCAGTGCGCGCGAGGCGCGGCAAGGCGGCGGAGGCGCGCGCGGGGTGCGCGCGGGAAGGTGCTGCGCGCGGGGGCCGTGCGGGGTGCTCGCGGGGTGCTCGCGGGGCGGCGCGAAGTGTTTGGGGCACTCGGGCTACTGCGGCGGAGCGCGGGATGCGCGGGCTGAAGCGCGGCGGGGCACCCGGGCGGTCGGGGGGCCGTGCGGGTGGTTGCCGGGGGTGTTTGGTGTTTGTTGTGGGTTTTGGGTATTTATTGTGTATTATTGGATAATTGTGGATTTATTCTAACCAGTTAATACCCTGTCTTGCAGATCTCGACGGACGGTCGCGCGTCGACCCGATTCCCGGTGAGTGGGACAACCCAACCCAGTGTGGGAGGCGCTACATGCTTTGGGCGTGTACCGTCCTCCCCTGGGGCTTATAGTTAGTATTAACTGCGTGATGTAATCCATGTATGCATGATGTGTGTGTAGAATTGCATGCCACCCTAGATTGTGTGATAGGGACTTGCACCTTTAAGATTATGCATGAGCCATGCATCCTGCCTCCTCGCTATCATGCTAGGAAAGCCCGACCTCTACATGCGTCCTATAGTTTGATTTGTTTATTTAAATGCTAGCATAAATAAGGATTGCATGTTTTAGACAATATTATAGGGAGGGGCCTTGCGAGGTCAACATTGAGACCCGGGTCAGGGTACTCCGTGTTCCTTGTATGGTTGTCGGGACGTCCTGTATCGGGACCTCACGTTGCCCTCCCCAGGATACTTTCCCAATAATATTGCACCCCTGTGTTATGATTAATAAATGCATGTTCCCCGCATCCTGGTTATGCGCGCTGGTGGAATTCTGAGGAATTCGAGACATTAGAGTCGTAGAGATGTGCTGTCAGCGGATCCGAGTGGATCATATGCGATGGATAGGCTGTTCTGTTCCCTTCGTCGGATCCGTGTAGAGACTACCTCAGCGTTAGACAGGTTGTCCCGTGCAGGGGCTCCCACTAGTAGGCGCCTCCTGACTTGGAAGGACTGCGCTGAACATGGGAGTGGCCAAACAACCACGGAGTGAGGAGAGACTATCGGTGGACCAAGGGTAACCAACAGCCTAGTCAGTCCCAAGAGCCTAGGTCACCTGTTGAGAGGTGAGGGTGAGGGTATGGTGGGCCGGCGATGCGACGACCCACAGGATTATGTATGGATGATTATCAACCCGCTAAGTCCCAACATCCTAGGTCACCTGTTGAGGGTGAGGGTGAGGGTGAGGGTATGGGGTTCGGCGATGAACGAACCCCCGGATTGTGATACTATGCCACTTGTGGCTTATGAATTGCTTAAATGTGGTTAATATGAACTGTATGCATGGGTTGTGCTATTCACTGAGCGTGTGGCTCACCCCTCGCATATTGTCTTTTCAGTGATCTCTGAGGGAGGAGCTTCCCGAGCGACTACACCGGCAGAGGGCAGCGCCGCGTCCCACGAGTTTTGAGGCCATCAGCACCCTTCTTTCTGTTGTATGTATATGTTCTGTGCTTGGGCACTTAGTTGGATTATATTTGGATTTTGTTGTGTATATTTATGACATGTTGGCTCTCACAGGACTTATGATTATGTATCGAGTCTGTAGTATGTTTTGACTACAGACTCAGTCTTTTAGCTTCCGCATTCGGTGTATATACTATGTCAGCCCTACTTTTATCTGTGTGTCATTTTAGTGATTGTCTGTGGTATGTTGTTGGTTTCCTGTTACTGATATCATATATAAACTTGCCGCGTCCCGGGGACGGCCGCCCTGGGGCGTGACACTGGTCCCCAGCACCTCGCCCAGGCGCATGCCCAGGCGCCCTGCCCAGCACCCAGGCACAGTGCCCAGGCGCCCTGCCCACGCGCGCCCGCGCGCACCCGCGCGCACTCCCGCGCACACCCCCGCTCGCGCCAGCACCCGCGCGACCACTCCGCGCCCACCCGCGCGCACGCACCCGCGAGCGACTGCGCGCCCGACTGCGCCCGCCAGCGCCCAGCGACACCCGCGCGCACGCCCGAGCGCACGCGCGCGCGCCCCTGCCAGCTGCTGCGCCTGTGCTGCCTGTGCTGCTGCCTGCTGCCCGGGACTGCCAGCCCGAGCTCCTCTACCACCCACCTCCGACCACCCCAAGGACTCCGACCACCTCCCACAGCCCTCCGACGGCCACCCACCGCCGCCGACCACCACCCAACCTCAAATCAACCCTCCTAGCATACATCTATGCAAGAAAAGAGAGGAAAAGAAGCTTACCAAGGGGAGGAAGGGAAATCCGGTTGCCCTTCGCGCGCCGAAACCTCTCCCAAAAGGTTTCCAACGCCCGGATCTACTCCCACCTCCGAAATGGTTCAAATCAGGGGAGAAGAGAGGGGGGACGGAGGGGCTAATCTCGCTGGAATTCGAATTTGAAAGCACCGGGGTGTAGATCGGGACCCGATCTACACTTCCTATGCTTTAGGTTTTTGGGTTTGAGGGGTCTAAGGGGCTCAAAAGTGAGAAAAGGAGAGAGGGGAGAGAGAAAAACTCATTTGGTAGGGATGATGAATAGTGATTTCGAAATTAGATCCCACCTATATATAGCGGGCGACTTAAAAACCCAGATACGCCCCGAAACTGCGAAATTTCGGAAACGTTACCGGAATTCAACGAAATTTTTGTGAGAGGCCTAAAATGGCACCAGGACACCAAATATGCAGTTAGATTTTCAATCGGAGTCCTCTAGCTCAGGACGATAGCTAACAATCCAAAAATTAGCGGTACCGATCGAAAACCGAAAAAAATGAAAAACTGCCAGAACGCTCCAACGGTTACCAGCAGGTTAAAAGTGACACATATATAACATACCCTGTGAGGTTCCTCCCCGTGACTGGTACCGTCATGGGCAGGCTGCCAGGGAGAGGACTACCTGGGAGAGGGCTATCGGATGACGTGGAGTGATTGTGGAGTATTTATTGACAACTTGTTGTGTATTCGTTTAAGTGTTGACTATGTATTATCTTCATTGTGTGGTGGTTGACTATTCACTGAGCTTTTAGCTCATCCCTCGTTTTCTTTTGTTTCTCTCCAGTGGAGGCAGAATAGGTCACGAAGGCGGAGCTCCCATGAGGTGTTTCTTGGCTGCCTGTGTTACGTTCATCTTTTGAGATTAGCGAGCAAGGTCGTCAGCAGTCTTGTTGTTTTTGTATGTATTTCTTTTTGGTGCATGGGCACATGATGTATGTATTCTCTTTGTTGATCAGACTTGGCTCACACAGGACAGTCATTGTATACCCTCTGTCTGTAATGATATTTTTTGTTACAAACTTGTTTATATTATGCTTCTGCTTCCCAGTCTAGTCTTGCTCTACGAGTCCTTATATGTGGTTATCTTGTTGGCCTCCTATATGATATACTGATATGACTATTATTGTTACAAACTGGGGACGGCCGCTCTGGGGTGTAACAGAATGTCATAAGACTGTTACATTCACATATTTCTGTTATATATGTGCAACATTGTTACATTCCTATTATAATTATTATAGGAGACCAAATCCATCACAAAAAGGAATAAGGAATAAGATTGCATAAATATGAGAGTAAAGTGTAGATACGTCCATTTGATTAACAAGCGATCCAGAAGAGGAAAGCTCAAGGGCTCAAATTACCTCATGAGTTAAGCAGGCCCATCTTCCTCGTCAGGTCAAGCAAATGATATTGCCCGACCAGGTCAAGTCGGGCTCTCGCACATGTCGAATGTTTAATTTTTAGCCGACCAAGGACGGACACATGACGTTGCCCAACCAAGTCAAGATGGCCAAATACAAAAGGTCCAACCAAAAGTATGAGTGGTCCAAACCACAATACCCAAGTTGGAATACAGGCCGGCCATGCATCCATCTTTGTAAAATAACGGTTAAACAAAGGAATATTCCCTGACACAGGAAAAAGGATTAGATGTCAGCGAATCAGTTGCAATATGACAATCCCTAGGTGACACGTGTCCATAGATCTTGGAGCCACGTGGAAATTCCATTTCATGATATACTCACCCTCAAGGCAAAGCTCAGCACGCCCCTTCTCTAGTATAAAAGGAGGACATCTCCCCCCTCTCAAGGTATGCACTCTCTCCCCTACTGATGCTCATGAATTCTAAGATCTTATTCTCATGGAGAAATAACTCACTTGAGCGTCAGAGGGGCGTTAGCCGGCACCACACTGGTATGAGTTTCAAGTGTTTGTAGGTCGAAGAAGAAGGAAGACAATGAACGGAAGAAGCTTGCTCCAGATCGACACAGGAAGAAGTTAATGGAAACATCTTCTCGAACCTACATCAGAGGGCTGGATCCACGTTGATCCGGCCCAGAAGTGGAGGACCAGATTTCATCCACCACAATTATGATCAAATAAATATTACATAATCATTTTACCTTTTTTTCTCTCTCTTTATTTTCATAAACAACATTTTTTTAATACAAAGAAAAACCATAATCGAAATCGAAGCAAAGCTTCCACAGCTTCCATGATGGCGATCTGAAGGGGAGCAATCATTCTAAGATCGCTGTTCAGTGCTCGATCAAACTGTTCATGGTGGAAGAACATCAAGCCGGCCGCGAAGGATTTCAAGGTTGACGAAACGGAACGAAAGTGGATTTTTTACTAAACAAATGGGGATTTTTTTTTATCTAAATGGGTAAATGGATTTCAAGATTCACATAGAAGAATCATAACTGAATAGAGAAAATGGGGGGATTTGGGTTAATTGGACAGATTTTTAATGAATGGCATATTTGTATTTTACCATTTTACCCTTTTTGAAAAGTCAACAAGCTAACCAATGAGATGATGACACTTCATGGGGCTTTTGAGTAGGGCTTAAATTTTAGTGCATGGGTATTATCACTGAGCAGATTATGTCACCTATAGTCCCCAAAAAAACTCACCCCACCCCAGATCCAGCAGATTATGTGACCTATGGTCCCCAAAAAAAAAATCACCCCCAACACATTTTCTTCAAACCGTTTCAGCCCCGCTAAAATCCTTAACCCCTATTTGTTTTGAGAATAACCCCTGGAATAATTGAGAATTAGGTAGAATAGCCTTTTTTTTCTTGTTTGGATGTCTGGTATACCTTGGGACATCTTATGTAGAATAAACTGGTATAAAGTAGTATATGGATTCCAACCAACCCCTAGAATTAAAGTTATTCCAGGTTATTCCACCCAAAGAATATGTGGGCCCACTATCAAATCAATTGTCATCATCTCTAATAAATCACATATCAAATCAACTATCATTATTTTTTCATCTTTTATAAATCTTTATCCACACTTTATTCACATTTTACCCAAACAACAAAAATTTTATTCTTACATTTCCCAACGAGAATAATTCAAAACACAACCAAACATAAAATCATTTTATCCTTATTTATACTCACTTATGCCAGAATAACTATATACTCAAGAATAAGTCTTATTCTGTATCCAAATGGGGGATTAAGCTCCCGTTTGGATGTAGAATAGCCAGAGAATAAGTGAGAATAAAACAGAATAAATGTTTTTTGTTGTTTGGATCAGGGATAAACTATGTTTGAATAAACTGGTATAAAGTGGTATATGGATTCTAACCAACTCCTATGATTAAAGTTATTCAAGGTTATTCCACCCAAAGAACACGTGGGCCCACAGTCAAATCAATTGTTATCACCTCTAATAAATCAACTGTTAAATCAATTATTATTATTTTTCACCTCTTAAAAATCCGTATCCACACTTTATTCTCATTTTACCCAAACAACAAAAAAATTTATTATTACGTTTACAAACGAGAATAATTCAAAACACAACCAAACACAAATTCATTTTATCTTTATTTATATACACTTATGCTGTAATAACTGCATACTAAAAAATAAGTCATATTCTATATCCACGCTACCCAATCAAATCCCTAAAAATCTCCTAACCAATAAGCCAATCTCTCTATATTTCTTCTCTATTTTCAATTTTTTGTATTTCTACTCTGTCAGTCGCTCAGTCTATATGATTACATGTGTTCTCCCTCTCAAATCTAAAACAATCTGTCTCGAATCTCTATGCCATGTTCAAACCCTCTTTTTAAGCTATTTTCAAATTTTTATATCTTTTTCATTCAATTAAAATCTTTTTTTGGCCTTTTTTTTTTTTTTTTGTTGCTTTTCATGTTTTAATTAGTCCTGTCTGATATCTCTTTGCTAATATAAAAATTTAATTGACTGAAAATTTCATTTTATTATTGAAATATTTATTTGATTGAAAAAACTTGATTATACTCATTTAATTAGTTGGGCTGCAATTTTGGTATGTTAAACCAAGTTGGAACTGATTTACTCTTATGTTCGGACTTGTACTGCGACACTTCTAATAAGAACCGTGGTAGCTCGTCTACCTTCCCCCAAAAAAAAAAAATCAGAAAAAATCAAGCTCGAATCGATCCAAACTGATTTTTTTTTTGAGTCAATAGTTCTAGGGTTTGGTTTGAATATAGATTGAAAAATGAATAAACCGATATACATTGATTTTGATTTAATTTTACTTCAAAAAAAAAATTTGAATTTACCCAACAAAACCAAATTAAATTTAAACACATGATTATTTATAATCAATATTCATTTAGATCATTCTTTTTATTTTAAAAACTATAGTGTTGTTATACCATTAATATTCATAAAAAAAAATATACTAATTTATACCATAAATCCTACCATTTTGAGATATTTATGTAAAGTTGTAAATCAATCCCCCCAAAAAAAACTCTAACCAACCCAAATTGGTAGGAAGAAAAAAAAATAATTGGGTATATATATATTTATCTTTAATGATTTGGTTCAGTTTTGGGTTCTCAGTTTGGTTTGGTTTTCAAGTTACATATAAATATAATTTAATTCAATTTGGGTTTGCTAAAAATCGATCTAATTGCACCTATATTAATTAGTGCTTTTGCAACTCAAAATGTGAGAAGAATAATTTTCAAATGATATTTATTTGGTTAATTATTTTTTGTTATTGTACTTTTTTTTTTATTAAACTGTAGGCATATGCCTTAATTTTATTCAAAGCAAAGCATGCCTAAAGCAGTAGAATATGATAGATGAGGATTCTACCAGAGAAGCCTAACACAAATGCCTACTCCTCGATAACAATTTTACCCTCAATATACATTTTTGCTTGGTGCCCCACAAGTAACCCCCAAATCACGAATGAAATGCGTGATCGAATCTCAAAAGTTTTCAATGTAAACTCTTATATCTTTGGAAATCAAGTGATTGCGAGCTAACTATAACATCCACACGACTGTCGGGACGAAGGACTGAGAATTTTTGCCTGCCACCCACCTGTCCCCCTTGGCCCTAAGACACCTCCCTGCCTCTCATAGATCATCCCCCCCCCCCCCCCCCCCCCAGCCGCGCATAGTGAGCAAAGTGTATCGGCATAGGAACCCACTTGGCATGGTGCACTATGGTGATCTTCTCCTTATACAATTGCCACATATTATAAATCTTTTCCTAGGATATACTTTGTACATTTTTATTTGAATGATCTTAATATAAATCTTTTGTGTGGATATTTATAAATATTTTTTGATGTAGTTGTTACAAAAAAATTATTTAATCATAAAATAGGAGGTTTCAATTTTAATGATTGTACAATGTTGTATTTGTAATTTTATAACATTTATAGTTTAAAATAAAATAATATACAAGACATTTTTTTTAATATAGATGTGGCCCGCTTTAAAAGTTTGCCTAGGCCCCGTAAAAAAAATAATGTTGAAGGCTGGCCTTGAATTGCACAAGGAACAAAACATAAATCATTTTTCCAAACTAGATCGCAACACAATTTAACGCATGGGTGCTAAACTACTCGGTGGCCGAAGTCCAGCCCAAATTGGAAAGAACAGAAAGCTATGGTTCACCAGGTGCTCCTTCACACATATTCTTTTTTTTTTTTTTAATAAGAATGGTGCTTCCAAGGATTTGATCCATTGGCTTCTTTAACAAAGATAACAGGTGCTTAGTGACTTAACCAAAACTCGGTTCACACACACATATATTCCTAATAGTCTTAACTCAATGGTTGTCTCTATTTGTTATCTATTTTCATCTCTACTACTTAAATTAAGCTCTCATTTGAGTAGTGATATATAAGTTATTTCAATATAGATTTGTATAGTCATTTTTCATTTAGTTATGTTTTATGTTATTCTAGTTGAAAAATGTAATAATAAAGTTTTTTTTGTATTTGATTGATCATAAATAAGTTTTTCCAAATTATAGATGAATGTAATGTGAATAAGAAATTATAAAAGATGAAAAAACAAAATTTGATCGATGGTGAGCCAAAGTGATCTAACATGTGAACTCCATTATACTAGTGGAATAGATTTAGCAGAACAATACAATTTTAGATACCTAGAATACCAATACTAACTTATTTACACATATTCTAACATAGCAAAATCCACTTATTTCTTGCAAGGAAATAAATTTTTTGGCCCATTCATCCATATTTCACCATATTCTCCACCTATTCCACTACCCAAATAGGAGATAAATTTTTTTTTTATTTTTTTGCACACTCTTCTTCTCACCGTATAATCTCCTTCTCATTGGTCTATCCCTCCTCGCCAGTCTGCCACTTATCAGCCATCCATCTCCTCGTCTCCTCCTCACTTTCATTAAATGAGGTATACTACTTTTTTTAAAACAAAATAAAAAAAAGTGCAGACTGCATTTAAAATTATACATATGCTGTAGAGGTGTCAAACGGGCGGGCCGGCCCGGCACGGCCCGCGGCATGGCCTGCTAAGGGCCCGTGCCGGCTCGACACGACACGGGCTGTGCCGTGGGCCGGCCCGTTTGGGTGGCGACGCGGGCTGGGCCTGCCCCCTGGCCCGCGTGCCGTTTCTGGCACGACCCGCTAGGCCAGCCGTGCCAGAACGGCACGGCCCGTTAGGCCCGCGGCACGGTTTGTGCCGCGGGCCCCACCTCCACTAACGGCTATTACAACTAGTGATTGATAGATTTAATAGGTGTCAACCTAGTTGGGATGTATTAAAAACTATAGTGATGCAATTATTACTCACCTTTTATGTTATATTAATTTTTTATATTTGTCAATGTATTTTTTAAGAATTGTATAATTTATTTTTATTCATCAATATACTATTTGTGTATTTTTTTATTCATTTTATCATTTATTTAATTAATGTTCAATTGTTCATGTACTCAAAAAATCCAATATTCAATAAAATAAATATTTGTATTCTTAATTCCTTTTAGTTTTCAATTTTCATGAATGATTTATGTATATTTTTTTTATTTTTTAACTTAAAGGAACTAGTAAATTAAACATGGAATTAAATATTGAACTTTAAATTTTTTTAAAAAATGGGCATTTAAATGGGTCGGCCCGTTGGCCCCTCAATGGGCACGGCCCATTTGGCCCGCTGGGCTAGCACGACATGGCACAGTGGCCCGTCTGGCTGGCACGGAGGGCCGTGCTGGGCCGACCCCTTGCGGCCTGTGCCGTGCCGGCATGGCATGGTCACATGAAACGGCCCGGGCCGACCCGGACCGGCCCGTTAGCCCGGTTGCCTAGCGGGCCGGCCTGGCCCGTTTTACACCTCTAGTATGCTGTTACACTTTTTTTTTTTACCCCAATTCCAATCTCATGCGTCGATAGAAAATTAACGACGCATATTCTCACATTAACGAGATTGTGATTAAATATATTTTTTTTATTTTCTATAAATGTTTTCAGGCAATTAATTAAAAAATGTTTCATTTTTATAAAAATATATACCTTATTAAATAAAATATATTATTTTTAAAACATTCAAAACACATGTAAACTGAAATTATGATTGAAAATGAAGGCGTACATAACATTATCCAAATGATATATCCAACCTTATAGGCAACCCTCATCGGTTTTCCTTTTTTAAAAAAAATGCACACTTTCCATTGAAATACATAGTATATATGAATTAAAGTATATATTAAAATACGTTGGCGTTTTTTTTTTTTCAAAAAAAATTAAAAATTTTGTAACCCTATACAATGATAGAATGCACACACTACAATAGGGCAGTGTATGATATCATAATGTATGTCACCGCAGGTAGAGCTATAAATCGGATTGAGTGTATCAACTCTCTATTCAAAAACACAAAGAATAGTATATACTCACAAGTCCCGGCCAGGATAGGATTCGAAACGGATGTCATTACTTTCTTTCCAAAGGGTTGCCAATATGAAAGTTTACAACTTCCCTTGACATTCAAAGGTGATGCTAAAACTAGGCATGGAGTCGAGCAATTTATTGGAGCACAGAAACCAGCATATAGAATAAACTCTACTATGACCTTTATGGGAATATATATATAGACAAATAAAGAATGCTGTGTGATCCATTTATTCCATATGTACAGCTTGGAAATAAATAAAGTTAGCTAGAAGGCATTGTCTTTTGCAGTTTTAAAGGCAAAAAAATACTAACAACCAAAAAAGGAACCACCTAGCAAATAATCTTATCATCTCCGTTGTACCAATATGCAATTATCTGTCTCCAGGGTGGATATTTATTTTATTACCTCCAAACTCGAAACAGCCCTGTAATGCGCAGAAGGCCATAGTATGAGATCTTGTTGGATGTAGTCCTTGCTTGGACAAGATTTCAGAGGCAAAACGCTCCTCAGTGAAAACTGTGGGGCAGCATATAAGAAGATTTCGTGGTCATTTGTGACTTGAAACTTCAGCCTTGTCATTGTAACTTGGCTGATAATGTCCTATTATGGTAAGAGCAAATGCACGAACAGTCTGAATCAGGTAAATCCCTCTGGACAAGCCGTTTCTCACGGTTTATCATTAGCTTTATTAGGGGAAGCTTTGAGGAGACTTGTCGCCATATCTCATTCACTGTACCGTTTGGATCCTCATACTCAAAGTATCGCCTGACCTGCAGCATGAGTCGGAATTCTGTTAGAATTTCTCACCGTTCAGCGTTTAGTAATTTGGAGTTACAGCGGCCCATGAAAATATTGAACTAACCAACTAATCTCTGATGCCTAGGCTAATAAGAAAAATATGTTCCTTTGCAATCAATTATGCTATGTAGATCAAAAAAACAATTTACATAATAGCAAGTGATTATGCAAGGAAAGAATGATAATGGTTTACTATATATGCATGAGCACAAATTGAGAAAAAGGAAACACAGCAACAAGAAGAAAAGAAGGTAAATATCTAATCCAAGTAATGAGCCCAAAGTCTAATTTAACATATGATCCTCTTTCCACAAAAGATAAAAAAAATTTGGTACTTCGGTTTTTGGAAGATTAGAAATTTGTTGTGATGTACACAGACATGATAAATCAACCATGAAGATAAATGAGAAGGAACAAATACATCTTTTATAAGAAATAACTCATTCAGTAGAGAACACCCATGCTACCTGGCTTTTAAGACTGGCATACTCTGAGTTGACCAAATCATTATTGAAGAGACGAAAAAATGTAAAATCATTTAACATGTTCAGAGCCATAAAAACTTTATTTTTGTTTAGGGCCTTTTTCAATTTGAAGGCTCATCATTTGTAGCATGCAAATAATGAACCAACTACAATGATCAACTTTACTATGTAAAGGAAGGCCAATGACCGAGTTTAATAGATCATTCATAGTAAGGAAGGAGTAGTGAGTTAATACCGCTTTAAGCTCTTGTTGATACTGCAGAATACTCTCATCACTTATCTTCCGGAGCAATGACGTCAGGTAGCCTGGCTTTACAGCATTGACTGTATCGACAAATATTGCAACTTTTCTATAGTCTACGACATCTTCGAAAGGCAGCTCAATGTAGTCACTGACTATAACTGGTATGCACAGGCTTACGATTGCATCAAAGAGCCTGCAAGCTGAGGGTGTATCTCCGGCAGGATGTAAACAGTACTTAGACGAATGCATTCCTTGAGTTGCCATCCGTCGACTCTCTCTGGACTGTGCTCCATGTTTTACTACAACATCTTCTTCATCCTCAAGAATCTGGAAAAGGGTGTCACGAATTTTTCCTCCCTGCAATACAGAAACCACAATAAGCATCTGATTTTGAAGAAAAATTATTGAAATGTTTTTACCATATAAGGAGACAAATTTCCAACACTTGATTAAACTTACAATAATCATCAAGAGCATTGCCAAAAAATCCGACCCCCAAATAATCACAATGGTCATTGAATTAGAATTTCTGTACAATTCAGGAGCAGACAGAGAAAATTGCAACGTGTCTCACCAAAACCTATGTCCATAAATCCTAATATGTTAAATTAAATCACATTTTCATGATATTGATTCAACATGATGCATTTATCTGAAAATATTTCAATTATCTCATCCTAAAAAAATAAGAAAAACCTCTGCCAATCAATTCAATAGGACCATATATCTTTCCCAAGATGAATTCATACATTGCATGGATATAAATCAACCCAGGATGCAATTTCCAGGAGAATGGTTGTAAACGAAACCGAACATGTTACACATCCACCATTACCCAAAATCAATGTTGCCTGTTGTTTTTATTCCATAGCATAAAGACAATGACAGACACCTAGTCCCTACTTACCTAAACTATAAAGGAGACCCAGAAATTTGTTCCATATTTAAATGAGCTCAAACAATGCAATCAAAGCAATTTTCCCTACCACCCAACTGTTCCAAAAGCGGCCCGCAGGGCCCTCTCTTACTCACAAATTAGCCTCCATGATGGCCCTCGCCAATCAACAGGAGCACATTGTTGAGGACTGATTACAAACAAGATAACATTTCAACCCACAAAGCTAATGTTCTATGCATAAATTCCCAAAATTCAATTTCAAATTGTTGATAACCCAATAAAATCAATATCAGACTTGCAGAAATCAGCCAAAACAAGATCTCACCTCCTTCCGGTACCGGTTTCCCATGAAGAACAGCAAAGATTCCCTCTTCTCCACCCCAACGGGTCCCTTGAATGGATTGATCCGGTGCGAATACGGCAGGATCACGTCCTTCACCAGCGACGCCTGGCCGGGCCTCAACCTCCCAAAATCCGAAACCAAAAGCACCGCATTCTTTACCCGATCGACCACCTTATACAGCGCGTTCGGATCCTGCGCGATGAAAACGTGATCCCTCCCTCCGTTCCTCCTCCAGTACTCCTGCCCCTCCAGCCACTCAATGAGCTCCTCCTGCATCGCTTCATCACTGTAACTCCCACCGGCGGTGGCCACCACCCCGACCGAGCGGATCGGGTTCACAACAAGACTCAACGACGAGAAGAACGGGACATAGAACAGGTCAGCCGACTCCGGATCGCGGACGACCTCGACAGGGGAGTCTCCACGACCGTCCGATCTATTGAGGTCGGCGAACAGCCACCACTCGGCGGAGTGTTGGTGGCCGGGGTACTTGGCGGCGGAGGCGGAGGCGCCGGAGATACTGCCGCGGGCGGAGAGGTAGCTGTCGATGACGCCGTGGGTGAACCTGCGGGGGAGATCGTAGACGTAGATCTTGGGCTTGGGAGGTCGATCGGACGGTGGGTAGGGGTTGATGGGGTCGGATGGGAAGAGGGAGGTGGTGGTGAAGAAGGCGTAGAGGGCGAGGAGGGCGAGGGAGGCGGCGAAGAGGGTCGGCTTGAGGAGGGACTTCTTTGGAGGGGGCATTTTGGGGATTAGGGTTTTGTCGATGGTGGTGGTGGAGGTGGGTTGCTTCGAGGGTTTCCTTGTTTTGGTTCGTTCGGACATGCGGATCACCGTTAGTTTGGTAGGGTTAAGGAGGTAGAGAGAAGGGTCCACCGGTGAGGATGATTATGCCTTGCCCTTTTGGGGTGGTATTATGCACTCATTAGACGTGCGGGTGGAGGAAGTCGTATTTTTATGAGCCCGTCCATCACCACCAACCCAAGTGTTGTCCCCGACAACCTAAAAATTTTTTAAAGGGTGAATTGTCTGTATACCTCGAATCCCTCATTTTGTTCATACCCCTTAATTTTTCAAAAAAAAAAAAATTTATCCCTCTAATTTATTTTTTTTAAATCTCATAAATACCCTTTATATAGAACAAAGAAAAATCATATCGTCTTTTGTTCTCATCTTCTTCCACAAACTAGATCCCCTTTTATTCTCTTCTTCTTTCCTAAATCAATTGAAACATTTCTCCAAACAACTAATTTTTCTTCTTCTTCCTCAAGAGAGCATCAAAAATCTTGTCGCAATCCATCGTCAGACACTAAGATCCTTCACCCTATCACCCTTCGTCGTTCACTATTCACATTCCCGCTCACCAATCCACAGTTCACCTCGTCACTCTTCACGTCGTCACCGATCTATCACATTTTCATCGTTAGTTGGGTCACAATCGACAAATGTGTAAGGATCCAATGCCTAGCCAGTTATCAGTGGACTTTGAAGTGTAGGTGAGAAGGAATTATTGTTTAAGGTTCCTTTGTAATTCGTTGAACTATAATGGTATGCTATATAATTTTACTGTTTGCACTTAAGAGTGCTTCTTCCCGACAGATTTGAAACAGGACGGTATCTTATCATGTGTTTTGTATGTCAATTTTAAATTCTAATATCCCTTTATATATTAGTTACTTTTTTTTCAGTGTTGTTACACAGTTTTTTTTTTTTCCGGCCATAATTCCAATTTCATATGCGTCAATAGAAAAATAAAAACGTGTATACTCACATTAACAGGGTTTATGATTTGATAAAAAAAAATTACATTTTCTATAAATGCATCCATGTGATTCATTGAAGTATATGCATTATTTTTTATAAAAACATGTTCATCATTAGATGAGATATATTATTTTTAAAAAATTCAAAACATATATAAACTGAAATTAGGACTGGAAATGGGGATGTACATAACCAGAGGCGGACATATGAGTTGGCTAGGCCGAGCTGTAGCCCAGCCCGGATTTTGTATTTTTTTTATTACTTGATTATATATATTATAATATTTATATTTTATATTACATAAATTGCATTTTTATACATAAAATACATTCCTAAGAAACTAGATATCAACTTAACAAATTAATAACAAATCAAATAGTATCCTAACAAACTGAATCTCAACTTAACAAACCAAATCGACTCTGGCCTGTTTGGAAATGGGTTTTGAGATTGACAGCTTTTGTAACGTCTCTATATTTTTAGTCTTATATATTTATTTTAAATATATAATGGAATTTTTAAATTGAAATTTAATTATTTCATTTTTAGATTTGGCGGTGGGTTCAAATGGGTCCAATTTGATTTATAATTATAATAATTATAAATAGATATTGAAATATTTATTTTATATTTTTCTGGAGATCTTTATAGTCTCACGATATTTTGGTTGAAATTTGGTGAGATTCGGAGTTCGAAAAATTATATTTTTAGGATTTTGTGTTAAGTTATTGGGCCCAGGGATCTAGTTGCGAATCCAGAATATCTTTTAATAGGCTTCAGGGATCTGTTTGTAAATCGGATAGGGATCTGTCTGTAAATCAGATAAGGACCTAGTTGTAAACCCGTAATACTTGAGGGGTCGTTTTGTAATTTGATATTAGGGTTTGCATCAGAATTTTCATGAGGCATGAAGGGTGGTGATGACCTAACTCTACCCGTCGAGCACCACAAGGTGATAAATCTTTCTCTATTGATTTTTATTGTTTAGTGTTTCAATTTATTTTTTGTTAGGAGATGATTGTGTCAATCGATTATTTGGGGAAGAAGGTTGATGGATTAGGGTTAGGGTTTGATTGATTTTAAATAGATGATGTTTTTATTAGATTTCAATGGATCTCGAAGGATTTCTTAAGATCAAACTAGATTTATTGGTTTTGGGATTTAAGGGTTATTTTCGGGTTGATTGTATACCTGATCATTAAATCATGTTTTTGACTATGATAGAGTCGTTTATGGGAAAATTGTATTTCACAAACAGAAATAGGTTTCGAAAAGATCTTTCCAACGAATCATGAATTGTCCAATTCGGAGTTACGGGTAGAAAGTTATGATTTTTCAAAGATTTCTGTGCAGTTTCCTAGAATTTAAATATTTTGCTTTATGACCAAGTTTGATGAATTTTAGAGATTTAAGAGATCCCAAATGGATGTTTAATGAGTATAATTTGATTTGTGGGTTTTGATGATTTTATTGATCTGGTGACTCAAATTGGATCTTAAATCGATAATTTGGTTTAGTGGTGTCACGCCCCAGGGCGGCCGTCCCCGAGACGTGGCAATAATAAAATATCAGCTATCAATACCTGAGGTCAATAAAGACTCCAACAACAACACACAAGGTGGCAAAGCAAGGATAATGATAACTGACTGAAAAGCAGAAGCATAATATATAAACAATGTCTGTAAACCAAAAACATTATTACAGACTCGAATACACAATCACTGTCCTGTGAGAGCCAAGTCTAGACCAAAGAAAATACAACCTGTGCCACATGCATGATTTACAATACATACAATGACTCTAGGACTGCTGACATCCTCGCACTTGCCACCCGCCGGAAGAACGCTCCACGCCCATAAGACCACGCCACCGGAAAGCTCCAGCTCCACACCCAACACTGCCCCTAAAAAGAAATAGTATGTGAGGGGTGAGCTACAAGCTCAGTGAGTGGCTGGAAACCAATCACCATACAACAGTTCAATACATAAACAATTCCCTTTCAAGGAAAACATGGGTGGAAACCCATGGATAACAGGGTCACGCGGCAGTGCGACCAACCTCACCTTCACCCTTACTCCCGAAGGGAGACTCTTGGGACTTTTGGGGAGAGACCATACTGTTGGTCGAGGAGACCCGGGCTTACTGGTCCACACAACACTACTGGATCATCTTGGACCTTCACCCTCACTCCCGAAGGGAGACTCTTGGGACTTTTGGGGAGAGACCATACTGTTGGTCGAGGAGACCCGGGATTACTGGTCCACACAACACTACTGGATCATCTCCATCGAGGTATCTACCCAACGATGTCTTTGAACATCGATACGAGACCGGACCCAACAACTATGGGAACGGACGAACAACGAATGGGTCACGCGGTGATGTGTCTTCATCTCATCCTCACTCTCACCCCTTAGAGGTGACATAGGACTTTTGGAAAGGCTTCGACTGCTCTACACCCTTGGTCCACCGATAGCCCTTTCCCCGCGTAGCCTCTACCTGGTATACTCCCACGATCAGTACGCTTCCGAACGCATCGGTGGTACCTACGGATGGGAGCCCTCTGTCAGGACAGCTTTCCCAACGCCGGGGAGTTCCTACATCGGATCCAACGAAGGGGAGAACGATTCCACGCTCGCAATATCATTCGTTAGCCCTCTCCCGGGTAGCCTCTACCTGGTATACTCCCACGATCAGTACGCTCCCGAATGCATCGGTGGTACCTACGGATGGGAGCCCTCTGTCAGGACAGCTACAACCCGGGCCTCTTCAACACAGACGACATTGGGAGTAAACATTCCATGTTCGCAAAGCGAACCCAATGGAAAAACACTACACTCGATAATCACATATCGATGATAGCGAACACTATTGTACTCCCACACGGTTGCGTCGCTCGGACACAGGGGGGTGTCATGCCCCAACTACCGGCTTAACAATCCGATAAGATAATGAATTCTCCTGAATTCCAAACGAGTGCATCGCTCGGATGCACGGGGCGATTACATCGCTAGTGCTCTAACTAATAAGGTACAACCCGACAGCGGGTCATACCCACGCCTATTTCAGATAGGCCTATTAGTTTTTAACATGCGCATATAAATATATCCAGCTATGTGCATGAACCATATGCACAATCATCTAATAATTATAGGGACACTCCCTAACATGGATTTACATCATAATAATTCATACAACATGCATACATGGTCATTAATCACAAGGCCTAACTTAAGCATGCGTTGGATATCGCCAACTTAAAAGAAAGGGTCAAGCGCGATCTCGCGCACTAACAAGTGCATGCCAATATTCCAAACGAACCTGAGTCGAGTAGGAAATCGCATCTACTTACTCAGTTCGTTCAGAGGGAGAGGGCGAGAGAGATCATCATCTCATGAAGCTGGTCATAGCTTTGCCCCATTAGCATGGGCGCAACAGCTATACCACGCCCTCGAGTCTTATCGCAAGGGAATATTAGGCAGGTGCCCGTTATTAACCCAAACTTAATCATACTGTATATTCCCATTAATATGGTGGGAGTAGTATTACAATACTACCTAAGACATGCCATATTCTATACATCCATACACATTTACAACATACATGCTCATACTAGAGGGCGCATGCAGCACAATCATTCATACATGAATACAATACATGTATATAAGCCTAGCATGCAAGATATCTACATATTATAGCTTAAGCATGGCCATACTACTTATCTACACAAGTAGTATAGCTAGGGGGCCCCATCGATGCGCGACGCGCGACTACGCGCGTCAAGCGCATCCCGAGAGGGGGGGGGGGGGATTGGATCGAACCACTCACCATTACCCGGGACCTCACGCATCCCATCCGACGAGATCTGCAAGGTAGGGGCATCAAATTTGGTGAGTAACATCACAATTTAACACTTAGAAATCATTAGAAATACCAAAGACTTAGACATGCACGCATGCGAGCACGCGCGTACGCACGCATGCCCGGGTGCCCCAGCACCTACCCGAGACCTTGGGCAGCCCCACGCATGCCCCAGCACGCGCACGCACGCACGCGCGCGCACTGGCACCCAGCCGCGCGCCCGGTCTCATGCCCAGGCGCACTGCCCCGCGCGCAATCACGCGCACTCCCCCCGCGCACCCACGCGCACTCCCCCCGCGCACCTCCGCTCGAGCCAGCGCCCGCGCGCCCGCCTGCGCCTGCCAGCGCCCTTCTGCGCGCGCGCCTGCACGCGCACGCGCGCAGACAAGGCCCTGCGCGCGCCCAGCCTCTCCTAACCCTCTTTTAACCCCTTTTAACCCCTCCTCCACACTTCTCACTCACCCTAAACCAATTACTTAGCATGCATGACCTCCCCAACCATCCCAACAGCCCTAAAAATCAAAAAGAAGGGGAAGAGGACTTACCAAAAGAGGGAAAGGGAAAGGGGGAGATGCGGGGCTCTCGACGCGCCCACGGCCACCTCAACCACCACCACCACCACCACCACCTCTTCAGCCTCTCACCAGCCCTTCTTGGCTGCAAATCAGGGGGGGGGGGAGTTCATGAAAAGGTGCTTGAGAGAGGGGAGATCAACAACTACAACAACACTTACATAAAACTTTTCTCTTCCTCCTTCACCCCCTCCTTCTCTTCTCTTTGAGGAATTTACACAAACACATGGGGAGAGTGAAAAGAGAGAAGAGAGAGCCAAGAAAAGTTGACGTGGGGAGTGGGAGAGAGAGAGAGGGAGATATTTTTGGGCACATAAATATCCAAAAGAGGGATCCAAATGACCAATTCATCATTGACTAGAAATTCTGTACATGCTTCACTAGAACAGCCATAACTTCCTCAATATAGCTCCGAATTACACAATTCAAAGTCCACTGGAAAGCCAAGAAGATTATCTACAACTTTCATGTTTATGCCAAGATCAAATAATCCCTCCAGCTATTCCGAAATGTGAGCTAAACATTGAACAGGGCTGCTGCCAGAATTTTTCATCCCCGGGGTATACTTGGAAAAATACCCATAACTTTTACTACATGAATCCAGTTGATCTAATTCCACTTTTGTACGAAAGCTAACTCAAAACTAAGAATCTCATAATAAAATCATATTTAAACCTCTTCATCTTGGATTTTAACAAAATTAAATCCAAATACCAAATCGGAAATACATAACTTCTAGGAGGAAAATTATGTAGTCAAGTTTTTTTTATCAGAGCGCTCCAAATGACACAGGCATAAGAAGTAAGATCAATGAATATTAATTGGATATTATTGTTATTTGGATATAAATTGATTGGATTGAGTTATTTGGATCATTGGAGTTGTAGTGGAGCCTTAGTGGATCATTGGAGTTGTAGTGGATTATTTGTCTAAATATTTTATTCGAGGATTGATCGATTATGTGGGCCTTATGAAATAAATGGATATTGATTATCGGATCATTGTGAGATATGAACATTTTAATATTTATTTGGAGTTGGGATTTTTGTTAGGCCTTTAAGGTGAGTTGCGGATTGTAGGTCTATTTGGTACGGGCTCTTGGGATTATTGGGCTGAGTGTTGTTGTAAGTTGTTTGTCAGTTGTTTGTCATGATTGAATGATTTTCTTATTTATTGATTGCATAATTGTTATGCTAGGTTATCCACGTGCGAGTGTGTAGCGTTCATGCACGTGCATTGGTTTGTATTTGCGTGGACTGGAGGTGAGTGGATGTCTCTATATTATTTGAAAAGCATCATATTATTTTATGATTATGAAATCTATCTTGTACAAAGCATATGAGCATGTTATCATCATATATGTTGATATTTTGGATATATTATATGTATTGGAAATTATGGGATTTATGAAAATTGTCGCATGCTGTATACTTGAAAGAATAAGTAGTTTTGATTATGCATGCATTAAATCGTCTAGGTGGCTCAGTCTAGGTGGCTGCGGTCTAAATTTGACCCAAGTCTAGGTGGCTATGTCTACGTGGCCCGATTTCCAAAGTGAAATCTCTGCGGCTAGGTGTCGTGGAAAGCGGGCATGCGTGTCCGTTGCATTCATATACATCATGTAGTTTGAAATCATGAGAAGATTTTTATGACATCATATTTTATTTGAAAAGAAAATGTTGTTATATCCTTGTATGTTTTAAATGGCTTCTTTATTATAAGATTTCCATAATATTACAACAATTGTTCCATAGACACTTTATAACTGATTATTTTAAAGTATAATATATTATTGTGACACTTGTGTTCATTCACTGAGCGTGTGGTAGCTCATCCCTCTCTTTTCCCAACCTTTCAGATTAGCTTTTGGTGGTTGTCGATCTCGTTAAGGCGTTGGAGGTTGAAGCTCGTATTTTATTTCCGGAGCACTAGACTTGTGTAAAAGGTGTTGGTCATTTCTTTGGCATGTAGAGGACCCATATGTATGATAGTGTGGATATATATAAATTAAGTTGTTTTCGATGTATATTGAATTTGTGTTGGATTTTAGCATTGACAATATATGTATAATTATGGTGATATATTCGTATGTTCTCTGGATGAAATATATATATATATATATATATATATATATAGAACTCTGAGATTCGAGGAATTTAGTTAACGCAACCGGATTTCACGCTTCAAAACGGAGCCGTGGATCTGGGGGCGTGACAGCTTTTGGATTTGCAAGAAACTGTTTTTCCCAAATCAAACTTGTTTCCAAACAAAAAAAAAGGGCCAAAAGCTTCAGACATATTTTTTGTGAAAAAATGTCCAAAACCTAAAATCAGTTTAACCTAAAATCAATTTTGCAATCGTGCAACCAAACACAACCTCAATCTTATTATAAATTTTAACAATTCTAAATTTTAAAATTCAAATATTATCTTAAGAATTAATTTAATGTCAATTGAATAATAAAGAAACATTTATATCCATAAAACAACTCTTCTTATTTTTCTAGCAACTTTTCCTATTTTTATGACAACATATTTGGTTGTTTCAATTATAAATTTGTTAATACATCACATATGATTTGTTTATATCTCATTTTTATTCTTACAAAATCAAAGTACTCAACTTTAATTACATTTCTTTTTTTTTTCTTTTCTTTACATGTATATATGTCTTTTGAATATCACATTATTTGATATATAAATAATTACATTAAATATAAGAACAAAAAACTTCCATATAAATATTTAATATAGGCTATCAAATATCTAAACAAAAAACTTTCATTTAAATTTTTAATATAGACTATGTAGCCTACCTCAAAATATTGTCTTGGATCCGCCCCTGTACGTAACATTATCATTTTATATTTTAGTTACAGAAATTCTAACATCGGATTACAGAAACATTATATATTAGTTACAGATAGTAGTTACATAACTATATATTGACACAAGAAATGTTTATACTTGAAATCTAAAAACACTTTATATACTTTATAAATTAATTTTTAGATTTCAGTTATATTGAGAAACGTTTGCAAGTAATATACAGATGAGAAGGTTATGTATTAATTGAGAGTACATTTTATAGAAGTGAAATGTCAAGTGATTTTTTATGTTTAAAATTTAAAGTTCGGTATTTTTAAATGCAAGACAAGATGTGCCATCACTACTGGTGCCACCACTAAAGAATACTAGAATTCAATTTGAATCAATAACTGAACTCCTGAAAGCACGTCCCTCACTTAGTTGCATCATCCTTATCGATCCCAGTAGTCCTCCAGAGTTGTTTCTTGGTTGGGTCTGGCCCTGTGCCCTGGTGTCTGTCTGCCCCTTGTGGACCTTTTTTTTTGAAAATTAAAGTTGGTATATAAATATGATTTACAGAATATAAACTACCATTTATTGAACAAAAACAATCTAATTACAAAAACCACAAAAAATAGAAACTGTCAATTATAAAAAATAACAAATATTACATATCCAATGTATAAAATGCAATATAACTACAACATGATAAAGACATCCAATATAATAATTAAAACATGCATAACTCACTAAAACTATTTGGTGATGGTTAATTTGAGCTCCAATAATACTACAATAATCATGTATCAAGTGGTTCTAATTATTTAACAACTTGAGATGTAAAGCAAGCCTGGATAAGTTTAGAAAATACAATGTAATAATGTCTAATTACATAATTAAACTAACAAATGACATAAATATATTAAGCATGTACACATATTGTCACGCCCCAGGGCGGCCGTCCCCGGGACGCAGCAAGGGTATACATGATATCAGCAGTCAATACAGGAGATCAATAATATACCATAAACAACAGCTAAAAAGACAACACAGACAACAAAAGGGCTGACATGATGTATACACAGAAAGCGGAAGCTAAAAAGACTGAATCTGTAAATCAACAACACTTTACAGACTCGATACATAATCATATGTCCTGTGAGAGCCAATATATACACATACATCCAAACACAATCCAAACTGGGTGCCCAAGCACAGAAATATATACATACAGTAAAAGGAAGGATGCTGATGGCCTCAAAAACTCGCGGGACGTAGCGCTACTCCGCTACTGGCGCAGTCGCTCGGGAAGCTCTTCCTTCAAGTCCGCCTCAGTAATCACTGGAGAAAATAATTATGCGAGGGGTGAGCCACACGCTCAGTGAATAGCGCAACCCATGCATCACAGTTTATATTAACCACAATTTATCAGCAACCAGCCTCAAAGTGGCATAAATATCACAAATCCGGGGGTTCGTCACATCGCCGAACCACCACACCCTCACCCTCACCCTCACCCTCACCCCTCCATAGGTGACCAAGGATGTTGGGACTTAGTAGGCTGATAATCATCCTTACACAATCCAGTGGCTCGCCACATCGTCGGCCCACCACACCCTCACCCTCACCCCTCAACAGGTGACATAGGCTATTGGGACTGACTAGGCTGATGGTCGCCCTTGGTCCACCGATAGTCTCTCCCCACTCCGTAGGCCGCTTGGCCACTCCCACATTCAGCACAGTCCGTCCCAAATCAGGAGGTGCCTACTGATGGGAGCCCCTGCACGGGAGAACCTTTGTAACGCCGGGGTAGTATCTACACGAATCCAACGAAGGGAACAGAACAGCCCATCCATACGCATATAATCCACTCGGATCCACCGACAACACATCTCAACAACTCTAATGTCTTGAATTCTTCAGAATTCCTCCAGCGCGCATAACTAGGATGCGGAGAAATTATATATACTAATAATAGGGAAAAGAAACCTTGGGAGGGCAACCTGAGGTCCCGATATAGGACATCCCGCCAACCAAACAAGGAAAACGGAGTATCCTAGCCCGGGTCTCAATGTTTACCTCGCAAGGCCCCCTTATATTCTCTAAGGCATGCTAACAATATCATAGGCTTGCATTTAAATAAATAAATCAAACTAATAGGTCGCATGCATAGGTCGAAGCTTTCCTAGCATGATAACCAGGTGATAGGATGCATGGCTCTTACACATATCCTGGGGGTGCAAGTCCCTAACATACAAGGTCTAGGGTGGCATGCATTCTACACACTAATCATGCTCGCACAGATTACATATTAATCCGTTAATATTAACTATGTGCCCCAGGGGAGGACGGTATACGCCCAAGTGCATATAGCGCCTCCCTACTGGGTTGGGTTATCCCACTCACCGGAATCCGGGTCGTCGCGCGACCGTCCGTCAAGATCTGCAAGACAGGGTAACCAACTAGGTGAGTAAAATCCACAAATACCCCAAAATACACTAAAAATACTCTAAAATACCCAACACTCGGACAAGCGTACATACGGCCTGTACGCACGCGAGCCCGAGCCCTCGACTCACTCCCGAATCCCCGGCAACCACCTGCACGGCCACCCGCCCTCGGATGCACCGCCGCGCCTCAGCCCGCGCCCCCAGGCGCACCGCCAGGCCCCTGCCCGCACGCCTGGACACGCTGCCGAGCCTCCCGGGTGCACCGTGCGCCCACTGCGCCCCAGCGCAGCAGCCCGCGCGCACACCGCACGCCCTCGCCCAGCGCCTCGCCCCGTGCGCATGTTATATATGTGTCACTTTTAGCCTGCTGGTAACCGTTGGAGCGTTCTGGCAGTTTTTTGTTTTTTTTCAGTTTTTGATCGGAACCGCTAATTTTTGGACTGTTAGCTATCGTCCTGAGTTAGAGGACTCCGATTGGAAATCTAACTGCATATTTGGTGTCTTGGTGCCATTTTAGGCCTCTCACAAAAATTTCATCGAATTCCGATAACGTTTCCAAAATTTCACAGTTCCGGGGCGTATCCGGGTATTTTAAGTGACTTGCTATATAAATGAAATCTAAAATCTTGTTTGGCACTATTCATCATCCCTACCAAAAGCTTTCTCTCTCTCCCCTCTCTCCTTTTCTTCCATTTGAGCCCCTTAGAGCCCTCAAACCCAAAAACCTAAAGCATAGGAAGTGTAGATCGGGTCCCGATCTACACCCCGGTGCTTTCAAATCCGGATTCCGGCGAGTTTTGCCTCTTCTCCCCCCCTCTTTTCTCCTCTGTTTTGGGCCATTTCGAGGGCCAAGAGAGATCCGGGCGTTGGAAGCCTTTTGGGAGAGGTTTCGGTGCGCGGAGAGCAACCGGACTTCCCTTCCTCCCCTTGGTAAGCCTTTTTTCCTCTCTTTTCTTGTATAGATGTATGTTAGGAGGTTGGTTTGAGGTTGGGAGGCGGTCGGCGGCGGTGGGTGGCCGTCAGAGGGCTGTGGGGGTGGTCGGAGGCCAATGGTGGCCGGTGGTGGGAGCTAGGCTGTCCGGGCAGGTTGGGTGGCTGTCCCGGGAGGGTTGGCAGCGGGCGCAGCAGGCTGGAGCACCAGGTGGCCGGGCGCGCAAGTGCGTGCGCGCAGGCGTGCTCGCGGCGTGCGCTCGGGTGGTGCTGCAGGCGTGCTGGGAGCGCTGGGAAGGGCTAGCTCGGGTAGGATGGCTGCGGGCTGTGCGAGCAGGGCAGGCCGGCTGGGCAGGCCATGCTCGGGCAGCTGGCAGGGGGCGCTCGGGCATCAGGCGGGCAGTGCCCAGGTGTGCAGGCGAGCGATGCTCGGGCCACTCGGCGATGCGCGCAGGCAGGCAGCGCGGGCAGGCTGGCAGGCGCGCTGGGTGCGTGCTGCCAGGCGCGCTGGGCGCGTGTTGCCCGGGCGTGCGCGTGGACGCTGGGTGACGGTCCCGGGTGCTGGGCGCTGAGCGTCGGGCGTTGGGTCGCGGATACCGGGTGCTGGGCGAGGGTGCTGAGCGCTGGGCGCTGGGCACTGTAGAGGAGTATGTGCGCGGGGCACTGGGCTGAGGCGCAGGCGCAGGCGTGCGTGCGGTGAGGAGGGCAGAGGCGTAGGCGTGCGCGCGGGTAGAGGCGGGTGGTGCGCGCGGAGTGCGTGCGGGACGAAGCTAGTGGTGCGCGCGGAGTGCGCGCGGGACGGAGCTGGTGGGGCGCGCGGGGTGCGCGAGGGGCGAGGCACTGGGCGCGCGGGGCGTGAGGTGTGCTCGCATGGTGTGCGCGGGGGCGTACGGGGTGCGCGCGGGCTGCTGCGGCGGGGCGCAGTGGGTGTGCGGTGCACCCGGGTGGCTCGGCTGCGGGTCCAGGCGTGCGGGCAGGGGCCCGGCAGTGCGCTTGGGTGCGCGGGCTGAGGCGCGGCGGCGCATCCGAGGGCGGGTGTGTAGATACCCCATTTTGATCGGTCAGAACTGTGAAACACTTATTATTTGTGATATCTTAGTTTGCAGGTCTAAGCCCGGATGATCTTCCCAGAGCCAGAATAATCACTTGAGTAGGGAAAGGGAAGAAAAGAAAGCATGAGCGCAACAAGTGATAAGTCTAAAGAAAAGCTCAAGAGAAGCAGTACTATCGCTCAGAACGGTTAAGCCTGGGGTTGTTGTAGAAGACATCTAAAATCTGTTTGGTGATTAAGACAAGCGATCACCCACTCGTTGTACTGGACAATCTATCTGAGGATTGTCGACTTCGACGATCCTTGGGAGAATTGTCGAACTGGACGATCTTTCTGAGGATTGTCGACTTCGACGATCTTTGAGAGGATTGTCGAACTGGACGATCTTTCTGAGGATTGTCGACTTCGACGATTTATGGGGGATCGTCGACCTAGACAATGGGATGACGGATCGTCAAAAATACTGGGATAAGTTCAGCTCGAAAAGGACGGCATGGCTCGAGTTTTTTCACCTCTCCACCGACGTCAGCCACTTCGGGCGAACGTGGGAGCGTCGTGGGGCACTCATGACCTCCCCAAACAGGTGTCAAGAATGTGGTGGCTCGTTTGGGCTATAAAAGGGAGGCTTTTGGAGGAGGAAGCACCATCTTTACCCACCTTTTACTCTCCAAAGCCTCTCCTAGCCACCCCACTCGAGACCAGCGACCTTTCACCACTCTCCACCCTCCATTTCCGAGCACCACCACCCCCTACACCAGCAGCCACCCCAAACAACCACCCACCACTCTCACCTACCACCTAACCCCTCCCATTCCTCTCCAAAAGCCACCCATCCGAACCCACCTTGTTCTTTATCACCAACAGCCCTCTCAACACTCTCCACCCTCCGTTTCCGAGCACCACCACCCCCTACGCCGGCAGCCACTCCAAACAACCACCCACCACACCTCCCTACCCTCACTTCCCTTCCCTTTCCTTTTTTTTTTTTTTTTCTTCTCTTTCTTTTTTACTTAAGAGAACTTGTATAACATATCATTTCCTAAAAGAACTTGTATAAGGTTGTAACAAACTTACTAAATCTAATAAATATAAGTTTAATCAAAGTTGAGAGTGTTGGAGTACATCATTGGACTTTTATCAGTTCTTTTGGAAACTATACGCAGCTGGCGGACGACCCTAACTTGGATCGTTGGTCAGTTGGTCTAGGGACCATTTGAACACTCCCCTTTGCAAGTTTGGGTACCTCCCAAGGACTACTAACCCCTTTTGTTTTATTTTGTTTACTTTATTCGTCATTTACTGCTTTATATGTTTGTTATTACTCTTTTATATACTGTTTATATGCTGCTTTTTTTGTTTTTCTTCGTTCCTTGCTAACATAAACCTCCCACTAATTTTGTTAAATTTTTTTTTTGGAGTTAACCTCGACAACCCCCCCTGGTTCGTCGACCTCGACAATCCTCCTTTAACTCGTCGAACTCGACAATCCCCCTGTACTCGTCTAACTTGACAATCCCCCTGTAACTCGTCAAACCCGACAACCCTCCTCTAACTCGTCAATACCAACAACCCACCTTTAACTCGTCAAACCCGACAACCCTCCTCTAACTCGTCAATACCGACAACCCACCTTTAACTCGTCAAACCCGACAACCCTCCTCTAACTCGTCAATAACGACAACCCACCTTTAACTCGTCAAACCCTACAACCCTGCTCTAACTCGTCAAATCCGACAACCCTCCTCTAACTCGTCAAACCCGACAACCCTCCTCTAACTCGTCGAACTCGACAGTCCCCCTCTAACTCGCCAAACCGGACAACCCCCTTTAACTCGCCAAAATCGACAATCCAATCATAGTTCGTCGAACCTGACCATCCACCCATAGTTTGTCAATCTCGACAACTCCCCCGTGGTTCGTCGAGACCAACAATCCCTTCTAGTTCGTCAATCTCCAGTCTATTGACCAGAAAGAACACCCTTTTTTATCCCATTTGCCAACCTTGCACAAAAAAAAAGTATCTTTCTTTCTCTTTGGGTTTGCAGGATCAATTTGAGCTTAAACACCTCAAGGCACGGCCGGCCGTGATCCTTGAGAGGAGAACCCGCATCCCTCGTGGAAGGCGAGTAATAACAGAAGAAATCTTCTTTTCTTGCTTTTGAGGAAAAGCAAGTGGCGATCACACAAACGTCCCTGGAAGCGGTCGGGCAACCTTGGACGATCCATCAAGTGGTGATTCGAAGCGCCGTGTGCGTAACGGAACCAAAATTGAAGGAACCCGGATTCACGACCACGCCTTGTCAAAATCCAACACCGACAGTCTAGCGATCACGATGGGACCACCTTCGTGAAAAGCTCAATCAGGTTGGTCCTCTAAAACCCCTAGGCAGAGAGTAGTGCTAGTTTGAAAAGAATTCCTGCGACTTTCACTAGACATCAATAAGACTGAGTCTAATCTGTTTCATGAATGCATGATGGTGGTTGTTGTATGCTACTGAATATCTGTACTGTGTTAACTCCTTGACGAACCCCCTAGGTGGTCGTCAAAGTTTCTGTTTCTTTCTTGCTTTCGTCTGATTCTAGCTACTCATTTATCGCCCTTTTTTTCTTCAATCAAAATTTCTTGCCTTCTTGTTCCAAAAAAAAAAAAAATATTGTCTTTCTGATTTCCTATTTTTGCAAAAGAAATCCCCTCCTTTTATTGCACTGTCTGCCAAAATTTACTGTCTTTCTGCTTTCCTATTTTTGCAAAAAAAAAAAAAAAAAAAAAAAATCCCACTTTTTATTTGCACTATTTTGAACTTCAGTTCCTATTTTTTCTGTTTCCCTCAAAATTTTCCTTTCCTTTTCTTCTGATTAAAAAAAAAAATTTTACTTGCTTTTCCAAAAAAAAAAAAAAAAAAAAAAAAATCTTTTCAAAATCTCTAGTACCAAATTTCTCTTTCCTTCACTAACTCTTTTTCCAAAATTTCCTTCAGTAAAAAAAAAAAAAAAAAAAAAAAAAAACTTGCTCTCTGTATTTCAAAATTCTAGCAGAATCTTTTGCTTCCAGCCCTTGCTCGCACAGTTAGATGTTCTGACCAGGAGCTATCAACATCCCCATTATTATCTGATTTCTGAAGTTTCATGCTCTGTTAGATTGTGGAATTGCTTGCTTGATCTGTTAAGTTGTTGAATTGTGTGCTTTCCATTTCTATATCGCTTGCCACGCACCCCGAAACACACACATGGATCCCTTCCCTAGACCTGAGGGTTCAAGGGTAGACATGGGATATGATTTTTATGAGAACCAAGTGTTTCCCGATGCCAGAATGCCCCATGGGCAAGCCACGCGCAACCAGGAAACCACTGAGACCTCAGAAAGACCAGCCTGGAGGAGACTCGAGGAAAGAATGGAGGCCATGGGATATCACTCAATTGATGAAATGATGAATGCCTTCGACCACCTAAACCGATTGCACTCAGCCTCCCGAAATCCAAATCCCACTACCCTTCAACCCCCTCCTCCTCCACCACAGCCAAGAGTCCAAGCCCACCCCCAACCTATTGAAACCTTGGATGACACTGTCCGAAGGATAGTGTCAGAACTCAACCCGACCTTGCTCCAAACCTCCCACCAGTCCAATTTACGCCAAATTCCCCCCATTGCTCTCCCACTCGACCTTAAAATCCCCAAGTACCGCAGATATAATGGTCGAGGAGATCCAGATGCTCATTTGACTGCTTTTTATATGGACTCACGTCCATTCCTGGGAGATGAGTCACTTCTAGTATTCCTTTTCCAGAAATCTCTTGAAGGAGAGGCAGTTCAATGGTATGCGACCCTCCCGGTCGAATGCCTCCATGATTTTTCTGCTGTGAGCGAGAGGTTTCTCCGGCGTTATGGGTATCAGAGAATGCGCATTCCATCCCTATCAGACCTTACAGCAGAGAAGATGAGGCCGCGTGAAGAGTTTGAATCTTTTGTGGCACGTTGGCGCATGTTGGTGCACAGGACGGGATTGCAATTGACAGAAAGCCAGGAAATAGACATGATGCTGCAAAATCTCACTCCAGAGTTGCGAATGAATCTCGCCTATGGTGATTGCTCCACTTACGAAATGCTGATTGATCGCCACAACCGCATTCAGCGTTGCGCCGGCACTACCACTGCTTCACCAACTGGCAACCAGCGCCCTCCCTTCAAGAAAAACCATGTTCCATCCTCCACAATAGAAGGGGTCACCCCACAAATCTCAGCGTTCTACCCAAATGGATCACCAGCTTCTGGTCGAGGACCGGTAACAAGGCCGTATGCACCTGGACCATCTAGGTATACTCCGCCTCGACCAGTAACCCGTTACCAAGGGATTGCTCCTCAACAGACGCTAGTGCACCATCCAACACGCCCCACACCAATTTCCTCATTCCCAACCCACCACCCACCTCTCCGCCAACCATTTCAGTATCACCACTCAGCTCCCCAAGCCCAACCCATTCGAGCCTTGCAACCCAATCAAATAACTCCCCGACCAATCCCCGAAAGACAATACACAGCTGTTCCTCCACCCACATCTTACCAGGCTCGAAGGATGGGCAAACGTGATACTTACCCACCACTGCCAGAGTCCTTGCCCGACATTTTTATGGCACTGATGGAATCCAATAGCATCACCTTGCCACCCGAGAGACCCTCACCCCCTGGTGTCGATAGTTCACGCTACTGCCCATACCACCGAATGCATGGTCATGACATCTGTGGTTGCTACACGTTTTGAGATTTTGTTTATGATCTTCATGAACAAGATCGCATTGATTGGGCACTATTGCGAAATATCATCACTAGGTCCCGCTCGGCCCACCCTATTCAATCCTCCACTTCATCCGCACCTCTTGGCATTCATATTGACCCACTTCCTTCCCATACTCAGCCGTCTACTTCATCTGGTCCAGTTGTCAACTTCATTGGGATCGACCCTCCATCCCCCAACCAGTCCAACTCCTCATCACACCTTTGGGCCAACCTTGTCACCCCACCGGCAACACCTGCTAGTGGTAAATCCGAATCCGAAGAGGAACCCATAGAAGAAGACGAGCCAGAGGAGGAGCCAGAAGAAGACCCTGAGGAGGAGGAGCCAGAAGAGGACCCTGAGGAGGAGGAACCAGAAGAGGACCCTGAGGAGGAGGAACCAGAAGAGGACCCTGAGGAGGAGGAACCAGAAGAGGACCCGGAGGAAGAAGAACCAGAAGAGGACCCTGAGAGGAGGAACCAGAAGAGGACCCGGAGGAGGAGAACCAGAAGAAGACCCTGAGGAGGAGGAGCCAGAAGAAGACCCTGAGGAGGAGGAGCCAGAAGAAGACCCCGAAGAGGAGGAGCCAGAAGAAGACCCTGAGGGGAAGTATCTGAAGACGAGCTCATGGAAGAGCCGGAAGAACTGGCATTTGGTGAAGATGCCCTTGAGCAAGAACCATCTGATCAGTCCACATTGGCAAGCACAGTTCAAGAACCAGAAGCATCAACCGGAACTGTTGATGGCCCGGTGGGACCGCCACCTATTGTGTTCCTCGAGAGCGAGCTCGCCCCACCAGCAATGCGTAATCGCCCTCTTCGTATCATGGTGGAGATAGCAGGGATCCCCTTCAGATATACATATATCGACACCGGGGCAGGAGGAAACATCATGGCATATGGAGTTTATTGCTCATTTGAAGATGTGGAGGACCGTCCTGAACTTGAGCCCTCTAATGAGTTCATAGAAGCATATGACGGCACCAGACGACCGGTGGTCGGAACAGTTACGATTCCTTTGATGGTAGGCCCGTTGCACACTGAGGTATATTTTCATGTCGTAAAGCTCGAGGGGGGCGTCCACAACATAATTCTCGGGAGGGCGTGGCTCAATAATGCCAGAGCAGTTCCATCCACTCGTCATCAATGCCTTCGGTTTCCACTATGGGGAAAGATTGTCTCCGTATGGGGGGAAAACATCCTTTGGGGGGGACCGAATGAACCAAATTGGACTGTTAATGCGTTAACCGTTGGCTCAGAAGGAGGGATAGAAAGGGTGATGAAAGAAGAGTCGAAAGAAGAAATACAAGAGGAGGAGCTTGAAGAAGACTCCTTGGATTTTGAGCCATCTGGCTCCCCAACATCAACAGAAGACTCATCAGAGGAGCATGACACGATCACTTGCTTGACATGTTCCCCTTCCATCACATTCGCTCCTCATGAGCTCGCCGAGCCTAGCATACGCACATGCCCCCTTGTGATCAAAGTAGCCATTGCTGGTAAAATTCTCCGAAATGTCCTCGTGGACACAGGCGCTGGAGTTGACATCATGACCCATTCCACCTACCTCAAGCTTCGGCGTGGGCTCCCCAAGCTCCGACCATCAGAAACCCTTCTCCACGCATATGACAGCTCAAGCCAATCTTCATGCGGGAGGATCTCTTGTGTTCTAAAGGTGGGGCCAGTATGTACCTCTGTAGACTGTGAGGTTATGAAGATCGAGTCGCTTCATTCCATGATCCTTGGGAGGTCCTGGCTTGACAATGTCGAAGGTGTCTCTTCTACGCGTCATCAATGCTTGCGTTTTCCAAGCAATGGGGACATCATCTCGGTATGGGGGGAGGCACGCCGCCATGACTGGTCAAGGTTCTTCAATTGTCAAATGTGCGAGCTAAATACTGAGCCAAAGAACTATGCATATCTGCCTCAGGACGATCCTCCACCTCAGATCATACCAGGAGGCGTCATCCGTCCAGCTCCTAGAAGTCCTGTTCCCTCCATGAACCCACCGCCAATCTGGAATCCCATCCAAGCCAGCAGCCTCAGCCCCATCCGGCCACTTTTGTCCTCCTGGCATCATTGTCCCAATACTGCAGTTCTCCACACCACCAGGACAGGACGCATCTTCAACAATATGCCCTCTCAAGTTCTCCGACAGACCAATCCAGAAGCGGAAGTGGAAGAAGGGAGAGCTGGTGATAAGGTGGACTTGCTTGAACAATTGCGCAAAATCCCAGCCAAGATCTCGATATTGGAGCTAATTGAGACTTCAGAACACCATCAGGAGGCGATAAGGGCTTTCCTGGAAAAGGTCAAGGTGGATCGCCACATTTCTGCCTTTAATGTGCCAGCGGCGCTAGTTTCTGAAGGATTGGGCCCTGTGATCTCATTCTGGCCCAAGGAAGTCATCGATGATCCCCTCACCAACATTTCGGCACTTTGCGTCACCGCCTTGGTGGAGAAAACATTGGTTAATCGAATCCTTGTTGATACTGGTGCGGGTGTCAACCTCATGTCCCTCCAGACGTTCCAGCACGTCAATGGTGATATCACTTCACTTGCGGAGTCCGATACGCGAATTTTTGCCTATGACAGGAGTGCTCGACAAGTGGTGGGCTTCCGGTCATTTAGCTTGGAGATCGGTCCCCTCAAGACCACGTTTGAAGCCTATGTTCTGGAGATGGACTCTGATTATAGCATGATCTTGGGAAGAAAATGGTTGGCGACAATCCGAGGTGTTTCCTCCCCACTCCACCAATGCCTCAAATTTCCTTTTGGAGAACAGATCATCACAATAGGTGGGGACGCTGTCAAAGGCATCCGGTATGAAGCAGAAGAAGCAGAGGCTATCACAACAGTGAAAAGCCCTTCCAGGAGAGAAGGCAAGCAGCCAGTCGTGCACATATCAGAGTTTCCACCCGATTGGGCGCGTGATGGGGCACTACAGGTAAGCACTTTGGGCAAAGGTAAAGCACGCGCATCAACTGACAGTAATCCAGGATGGCGGCTCATGGAACAAATGGGTTATCATCGAGGCCAAGGTCTGGGACGGTACAATCAAGGCACCACAGACATCATCCACAACTTCATATGGCCGGACCACATGGGCATCGGATCACTCACAGTTTATGATGTCTATGATTGGGGTCCATTCTATGGCATTACGGATTGGAGCTTGGAAGAACACTTTATCCGTAGCACTGGATCAGAACAACCCGCATCCAGTCAACTGACTCCCATTGAGAGCCAATCAGGATCCTCCTCTTCAGTTCCACCAGAGGAAGACATTGATTCTCTGATTGAGACTCTTGACCAGTTATATTTCTGAATCACATGAACAATTGCCCGGCGATTCTCATAAATTGCCAGAATACTATGTTGAAGACCCGGATTCTGCTGATGAGATGCCTCATTCATGCAGTTCAGGAGCATTGGGGAGCAAGACTCTCTAGGGTGATTGGAGTAACCTCAGCCCTCAACCCTGCGAAAGGATGATCCTATTTTCTCTATTCTTGAAGGTGCCATTCAGGTAAGTACTCTCTTCCCATATCTAAGGTTCATTTATTTCCTGTCTTTCATTGTATATAGATCCTGCGCACTAATATTAAAAAAAAAAAAAAAAAAAAAATCAATTTCTGCTTTACTTCTTGCTTTGCTTGCTAAAAAAAAAAAAAAAAAAATCAATTTTGCTTGTACATGAAATTTCCTTGCTTTATCTCTTGCTTTGCTTGCTAAAAAAAAATAAATAAAATAAAAATAAAAATTTTTAGGGAGGGGTGGGATCTAAAAATGGACAATGTAGAACAGCCTAAGACATTAGGTTCCCTGTTTGAGATAAAGGATGACGCTTTGGTGGTCTGGCACCCCTCGCTTTCTAATTCTGATCTTCTGGACAAACTGCGGAGTTTGGTCGACCCTCCTAAGGCGTCAATGCCCCATGTGTCTCAAGGACCTGGCAAGGCTTCACGATTTCAAATCCCTACTCGGATTATCGATGACATCGGGGAACGTATTCACGTAATCCATGGAATAGAACGATCCAAGTCAATAGCTGTCATCAAGGAACCTAATTTGGAGGACCTTGGAGATTTCGATGACAGCTTGGGGGTATTTGACATTTGTGACGATGATGAAGTAGTAGAGCAAGAAGAGGAGACGTCAAAGGGGTTCGCAGAAAGCCTTCAACACTTTGATGAGCAGACGGCAAGTGAGGAGGAAAGGATGGAGGAGTTGAATCTCGGGACCGCCACTGATCCTAAGATCATCTTGATCAGTGCGGAACTAAATCCGAGCGAGCGAGAAAGTTTGGAGAAGGTGTTGAGGAGCTATTCGGATGTGTTCGCCTGGTCTTACGAAGACATGCCTGGTCTTGACCCTTCATTGGTTGAGCATAGGCTAGTTCTGGAACCAGACGCCAAACCAATAAAGCAGAAGCTAAGGCGGCTCCATCCGAAGTTGGCCATGAAGGTGAAGGAGGAAGTAGATAAGTTACACCAGGCAAAGTTTATCAGGGTGGTGCTGTACCCAAAGTGGATAGCCAACATTGTCCCGGTAAGCAAGAAAGATGGCAAAGTCCGTGTGTGTGTAGACTTCCGAGATCTCAATCGGGTTTGCCCGAAAGACGATTTCCCTCTTCCACACATTGACATTCTTGTTGACAATACTGCGGGACACGAGATGCTGTCCTTTATGGATGGTTTCTCGGGTTATAATCAGATCCGTCTAGCAGAAGAAGATCAGGAGAAGACATCATTCATCACTCCTTGGGGGACCTACTGCTACGTTGTAATGCCCTTCGGCCTTAAAAATGCCGGGGCAACGTACCAGCGCGCCATGACCTCGATTTTCCACGACATGATGCACAAATTAATGGAAGTTTACGTGGATGACATCTTGGTCAAATCTAAGACGCGGGAAGGTCATGCAGGACACTTGAAAGGGTTCTACAGAGGTGTAAAAAATTCAGTTTGAAAATGAACCCTAAGAAGTGTAGGTTTGGAGTGTCATCTGGAAAGCTATTGGGATTCATGATAAGTAAGAGGGGGATTGAAGTCGATCCATCTAAAGCAAGAGCGATCGCTCAAATGCCCCCTCCAAAAAATTTGAAGGAGCTTAGGGGACTCATCGGTCGGCTGCAGTTTATTCGTCGATTCATTTCACAGCATGCCGAACGGTGTAAACCCTTCTACAAGCTGTTAAAAGGAGGGACTGAATTCATTTGGGATGACAAGTGTCAACAAGCATTTGATGAACTTAAGAAATACTTACTCAGCCCCCCTGTTCTCTCAGCCCCTATCCCTGGGCGTCCGCTACTTCTCTACCTGGCGGCCACTGAAGAAGCTGTTGGCGCGGTGCTCGCACAACACGATGAAGAAGGAAGGAAGGAAAAGGCTATCTATTATTTGAGCAAAACTCTGATTGAATATGAGCAGGCCTACCCACTCATGGAAAGGACATGTTTAGCGCTGGTATGGGCCTCTCAGAAATTACGCCACTATTTCCTTGCGCACCAAGTAAAGTATCTGGCAAAGATGGATCCGGTAAGGTATCTGTTTGAGGAAGCATCAGTGACTGGTCGGCTAGCTCGATGGCAGGTCCAACTAAATGAGTTTGACATCACGTATGTCACTCAAAAATCCATCAAGGGACAAGCCATCGCCGACCACCTTGCTCACCTCCCACTGCCGGATTATGAGCCTGTCAGAACGGATTTCCCTGACGAAGAGTTGTTTGCATTAGTTGAAGAAGATGACCGCAAGACATGGACATTGTATTTTGATGGAGCGGTCAACCAAAAAGGAAGAGGAATTGGAATTGCCTTGCTCTCCCCTGAAGGTGTCATCATCCCGCGCGCTTTTCAACTTACTTTTAATGCTACTAACAATATTGCGGAGTATGAAGCATTGATTGCAGGTTTAAAGTCAGCCCTAGCTCTTGGAGTTCGTCATCTAAAGATTGTTGGAGATTCACTCTTAGTGATTCGCCAAACTTTGAAGAAGTGCCAGACAAGGGACCCGAAGCTCAAGCCCTACAGAGAACTGACTATTATCCTGTTGCGCCAGTTTCAAGAAGTGATCCACATTTTCACACCTCGAGCCGGCAACATCCTCGCCGATGCCTTGGCCTCGTTGGCCTCCTCACTCACCCTCCCGATATCCAAAAAGGCGGAGACTGTCATCGTCCAAAGACTAGAAACTCCGGCCACTGACCTTCGAGACTGCAAGATTCAAGACCTAATGGAGCAGCAAGAGAAAAAAGATGAGATTCTTAAGTCTGGGTTTCCGCAATAGATTTGGAGGAACCTGATGATGGAAATCCTTGGTTCTTCGACATCAAGAACTACCTTGAAGATGGCTCCTTTCCGGAGTACGCCACCAGTGATGATCGAAAAGCTGTTAAAAGAATGGCGACCAAATATTGTCTTCGAGGAGGCATTCTCTTTCGCATGTCCTTCAATGGAGAGTTGTTGAGATGCTTGGAAGATGAAGAGGCATTCACTATTGTGAAAGAGGCACATTCCGGAGTTTGTGGAGGCCATGTGAATTCACAGATGCTCGCAAAGAAAGTTCTAAGGATGGGTTACTATTGGCCCACAATGGAGGGGATTGCCACAAATTCGTCAGACGGTGTGTTCAGTGCCAGACCCATGCCAATAAGATCCATGCACCTGCCTCCGCATTACATTCCATGACCTCTCCTTGGCCTTTCTCCATGTGGGCTCTTGACATCATCGGCCCCTTTAGGGATACAGTTGAAAACACCAGTCAGAAAGCCTTCATCCTCACTGCCACAGAATACTTCACCAAATGGGCCGAGGCTGAGTCGTACATAGTGATCAAGAGTTCTACTCTTGTTCGCTTCGTTCGTACTCATATCCTCGCACGATTTGGCGCTCCGAAGGTAATCATTACTGACAATGGTCCTCAGTTCATTTCTCAGGAATTTCAAGACCTCTGCAACAAGCACCACATTGAGCTGCATCACTCCACCCCATATTATCCCCAAGGGAATGGACAAGCGGAGGCTACGAACAAGACTCTCCTGAAGATCATCAAAAAGACCGTGGAGACGCATAAGGCTACCGATTGGCCGGACAAGCTAGTTGATGCACTTTGGGCTTATCGCACCTCCATCAGGACCCCCACAGGTCAGACTCCTTACTCCCTTACTTTTGGGATGGAGGCGGTGGTTCCCTATGAAGTGCTTATCCCGTCTTTGAGAGTGGAGTTGGACAAGGATTTACAACCCGAGGATAGGAGGGAAGCGCTCCTTCTACAACTTGAACTATTAGATGAGAAAAGGTTGCGAGCAGCCGAACACGCCCAAATTTACCAAAGGAGAATGTCCAGAGCCTTCCAGAAAAAGGTAATTGAAAGAAAGTTCCAAGTTGGGGAAATGGTGCTCAAGCAGCTCATGCCTTCTCGACAACCACACCCGAGAGGAAAACTGCAACCAATTTGGGAAGGACCTTATGTAATCACCCATGCCTATTCCGGGAATGCTTATCGCTTGGTGAACGCCGAAGGGGACGAGGTCTCAGGTACATGGAATGCACTATATTTGAAGAAATTCTATGTTTAATACTTGATGTTTGAGAAATTTTACCATTACTTACTGTGAATCCTAGTATCTATGCCTGATGATATGATTTGATAGCCTTAAGGATAGCATGTGTTTTATATAGACTCATACTCACCGCTCTTACCACTGTCATCACACTTATCCAGTTTAAGACCTGGTTCACTGATAGATAAAAAGATCGCCCACAACATTAGACTGGGGCAATTTGTAATTGTCATTCTTTTGTTTGTATTTTAACTCGTGTTGCCTATGATCCATGAAAATACCTTAGTCTTGGCGCATGTCCCAAAAGAGCTGGCTCTGGCACTGTCGATGCTTCCAAGGAGAAGGTAAAAAATAGAAATACCCACCAAAATAAGGCAAGTTGGCCATTATAAAAAAAAAAAAAAAAAAACAAGATAAAGTGGGTATCCAATGCGGGCCTGCGTCCTCCACCCTTTAATATATATATATATATATATAAAAGCAGTAAAGAAGAAAGCTGGGGGGACCGAGTGACTTAGGACATGTGCTAGGACTGGGGCAATTTTTTAGTTGGTTCAAGGAGGACACTATTCTCACCCCCATTCATTCACTTCCCCCCTTTTTGTGACAAGATATGAATTAAACCAGTTCTTTTGGGTCAAGTGAAATTTTCAGTCTAGAGGTGAGCCACTTCTTAAACTGCTACCACACACTGCACGTGAGTCTACTTAAAACCTTGTTCATCTAAAAGTCCATCTTTGAATGTTATCCTGGCACATTTATGGAGTTCTCAATACATTTTGGTAACATGATCAAGCATACAAGAACTTCCAGACTTGGGAACTATCCCCGTCGACAAAACCACGCCAGGTATCCTTGATATGGCAAACAATTGATCACCATGAGTCTTTTTAATAACTGGTAAGCATGTGAATAATCTCTCATTGCTGGCATCAAGGTCAAGATAGCACCATGCATCATCAGGTTTGTTTCTCCATAACCCATTACCCCCAATTTTATCATTATTTGGGCCCTTGACAAATTAACAAGGAGAAAAAAAAAATGAGCAGGGGCCCAAACGGAACAGATATGATCATTTGGTCTAGTCTCTTAAGTTGTTTTGTAGGACCTAGGAGAAGCAAGAAGGGAACGGACGAATGGACGATCATTAAACAAGCAGACAGAACTTGCGTGGTCCCCCTAGATGGATATCAATTCAAACAGTTTCCGTATGGATTGTCGATAATCTGAACAAAGGCCATCTTGTAATTTTTAAAAGGGGAGTATTGAAGTGTGAACATATGCTTAATTGAGTGGGTATATCTACTTAGCTCTGTGTTTAATGTTGTTGTACAGGGTCCAGAGGAAAGGAGAACAGAGCAAGAATACAAAAAAAAAAAAAAAAAAAAAAAAAAACAAGACTGGACACATACTTCTTGACGAATCTTGGTGTGAACGGTGACTTAGACAATCCAGATGGCGAACGTTGACGGGGACAAGCCTAGCGGTGAACGTCGACTGAGACAACTCTGCGTGGAACGTCGACAGGGACAAGCCTGGCTGTGAACGTCGACTGAGACAATTCTGCGTGGAACGTCAACAAAGACAACTCTGCGTGGAACGTCGACTTGGACAACCTTGCTTCTAAACGTCCATGGGGACGATCCTGTTGATAAACGTCGACAAAGACAACCCCATTGGAGGATCGTCGAGCCATCTTTTAGCAACAACTTTGCCTATCTATAATGTTCCCCGATCACCCTGCAAATTCAAATCACCTGTCTATCCACATTCCATACACACATTCACAAAGCCAAAAAAAAAAAAAGAGAAAAAGAGAGCATATGGCCCCTGCTATTCACCATTTCAAACACATGGACCAGTCCATTCTATATCTCTAAACCATCAGTCAAAATCACCTATCTATCCACATTCCATACACACATTCACAAAGCCAAAAAAAAAAGAGAAAAGAGAGAGAGCATATGGCCCCTGCTATTCACCATTTCAAACACATGGACCAGTCCATTCTATATCCCTAAACTATCAGTCAAAATCACCTGTATATCCACATTCCATACACACATTCACAAAGCCAAAAAAAAGAAAAAGAGAGAGAGCATATGGCCCCTGCTATTCATCATTTCAAACACTTGGACCAGTCCATTCTATATCTCTAAACTATCAGCCAAAATCATTCACCCACTAGGAGGAGTAAGTCTGGGATGAGGTATGAGTTATAGCCCAAAGGAATCCAAGGGAGGAAGGAGAATCAAACCTGTTATTGGAAGCCACCACCCCGAACCGAAGGAGGATGAGGAGATTGTCCTGGGGCGGTCTCGCCCCCTTGAAAATCCCCTCTCGCTGGAGAAGGTCTCGAAGTGGCGGATCCTTCAACCATCGAGGGAAGACGAGGGGGGGCCATTGAGTAGGAACGTGATGCACCGCTTCGAAAGGACACCGAGCCTGACAGTCCTGACATCTCAAGAAATTTAAGGTCATCCTCTGTAAATACCCCTGCGGAGTTTATCTTCATCCTCACAGTAGCCACAATAGACCGATACAAGCTCAACTCTTTGTTCCTCCTCTCGACCCGCTGCTGGGAAAGCCGGAGATCGTCTTCCATCTTGTGCTTATTTTCTTCTGCTCTCTGCCTATCCTCCTCCGCCCTCTGTTGGAAGCGTCTGAGATCCTCCTCCGACCTCCGCCGGTCCTCCTCCGCTCTCTGTCTACCATTTCTCTCACTCTCCAAAGAAGACTGAAGGGTATGGATGAACTCTCGCTGCAAACCTGGGTCGGATGCACCTGAGGATGCCTCGAAGTCTGCTACTCTGGATTGCAAGTTGTCCCTCTCACGGGTCAAAGCAAGGACGTCATTCCTTGTCCTAAGAATCTCCCTCTGAAACTGCGCTGCCTCATTCTCTTGTCGGTCCCTAGCCTCTACAAGCTGCATCCTAACATCCATCAACTCGTTTTGAGCCTCTTGCAGTTGACCCAACAGTACAAGTTCTTGACCCGAAGATGATGGTAACGATCCGGTAACTCGAGCTTGCTCTGCTCCCTCAAGGTGTGCCTCAAGATCTCCTATTCTCTGCAAGAGTCGCTGTTTCTCCACCTGGAGTTCACTCACCAATGAAGTTTGAACTGCAAGCTCCTCGCTCACAGTCTTAAGTCTCCGAGCAACGGCAGATCGCCCGCCCTGATTAAAGAGGATTTGAATAATCATTCTTTATGAGAAGCATTATGAAAAGAGCAAGTTTTGAAGGAAACAAACATGCCTACCTCTATGTCAGGCATCAGTTCTTCGAATATCCCAAGATCCTTTGCATGCTCCTTGCGATACCATTCCATGTAGTCATCACTACTGTCAAGATCCGCCGGTGGTCTAACTGGGTGGCCTTTCTCTTCCCATAACTTCAAGTGTTCAGAAAAGTCATCCTCTGGAAAAAAGGCTCTTGGAATCCCTCGTAGAGTCAGACGAGGAGAAGTCGGAAGAGGACCAGGGATCCATTGGTGAAAGCCTAGCTGGCGTGCTACGCGACTAGCGCAGTGGTAGAGAACCTCATTAAAGAAAACAAGCCATGTATCGCAGACTAGTTCATCAGGAATCTCCTCCACGTATGGCCTCCATGTCATCTGAAATAGTAAAAGCGCATGGGACACTAAACTGGAAGAATGCACCCCTCAAGGAAAGTTTGATGAAGCAAGAGAACGTACCTTCTCCTCAGTCAGCAAGAGAAAATCCTCGCGGAGAAGAGCTAGAGTCCTACCATAGTTTGCTTCTGGCGCAACCCACCGCATGGCACGAGGGAAAGATGGGTCACAAAGATCCATTGATTGTGGACGAGCAATAGCAATATGCTCGTACCCAAAGAGCTGTTCACCAAAAGGGGACGATGAGAAAAATCAATTACAAGTCCAAAGGTAAGCAAATGCAAGCATCGAGCAAGTTATACCTGAAGAAATGCAATGAACCCACCAAGACTCTTGTCCTTTGCCCGTTGCTTCTTTCTTGATAACTCAGCAAATAGATGAGCCAACATCGCTGCTCCCCAAGCATAGTCTCCCATTTGCACCAGATCCTCCATAAGGGTCAAAAAGTGTAAAGAAACTCGGTCCGAGGAATTACAGAAGAGCACGCGCCCAAAGAAAAATAAATAAAAGGCCCTCAGTTCTCTTTGGGCTCGCACAGGATCGGCTACTGTCTTCCTTTGTTTCGTCATGAGGTCTCGGGCCACAAATTGCGCCTCCGTCTCTTTTGGCCGACGCAAGAGGAACCTCCCCAAGCCATATTGAGCAGCGAGACGCCCTAAAGGAATGCGGGTGAGAGTTTTCCCTCCATCAATGAAATCCCAAGCACCGACTAACTCCCGAAATTTTCGACGGTAATTTCCAAGTGTCTTCCCTGTCACCGGGCGACCCGTGACTGGAAGACCAGTGATCCGGAGGACATCTTCTAAAGTAGGCATCACTGCGCCAGTCGGAAGGATGAAGGTGCAGCTCCTTGGATCCCACCTCTCGCCTAAAGCCTCTATATATCCTCGGTCCACACTAAAAGGCTCAATCTGGAAGAAGGCCCGAAACCTGGCCCCGTCTACAAGCCCTTGCTCAACAGGCGCTAGGTCCTTATACCAGTTTCGCACGCCATGCCAAAAAGAACATGATCTCAGCGGCCGCTACAAGACAAAGGTAAGTAAAAAATTAAAAATGATAATTCCCTACTAATATTTAATTTCTCCTTTCAGGAGTAATAAAAAATGGGGAGGGAGAATCATGTTTACCAAGGCACGACGATAGGCACCCGCCACTTCCTCCTCATCGTCGCCCTCGCCGTCACCCCCCGCCTCCAAATCAAGCATGGCAACCCGTTCATCAGCCCCTCCAGCTTCATTAGGCTCATCAACCCCTGTGTTCGCACCCTCAGACTCGTCCGAGTCCGAACCACCCTCCGCAGCGTCTTGCCCAAAGCCACCCACACCCGCGACAACGCCCGCAAACACATCAATGCTTACGTTGCCTCCCTCGACCTCATCTATCTTTGTGCTTTCGTCTGTGGATCTGTTAGTACCTATATTATCACCAGATTCTGCTGCAGTCGACTCATCCCATGATATCTCCTCCTCGGACCCATTAGTCTCCATATTCACCCTCGCCGCGACAATCCCCGCACTCACCGCTCCCGCCTCCACCCCTGACACTCCTCTCGTTGCCACATCATCGACAACCCCCGAGACTCCCACTAGGTGCACGCCCGCATTACTCTCAGCCTCCATGCCCGCCCCCGCTTCGGGTATAACCGCTGCCCTCATCTCCCTTTTCCCCGCGTCCGCACCCGTCACCCCCATGCGTGCGCCGGCTGCCCCCGATGTTTCGCCGCCCTCCGCAACCGCTGTGTCGCCTCCTACTGCCTCCCCCATCACCGTCATCAGCCTTGTTTCCACCATCGCCGTCATAATGGTCTCAGGGTCCCTCTCGAGCATTTCACCAAACACCTCTCGTGCACCTTCCGTTCCTTCTTCTCCAACACCACCCCGGCCCCCACCGCTGCTGCCCATGACCTCCGGCGTGGCTGAACTTGCTTCCATGATCCCTGCCACCACACCCCTCACCTTCGGAACATCAAGGGTCGCCTTCGGATCATCATTGCTCTCCCCATGTTGCCCCACCGAACCACCCGCGGAAGTCTTCCGCCGTTTTCGCTCCAAACGCTCGGTCCTCGGCGGCATCTCAATCTCGTTTTGAATAGGTGAGGAAGATGAAAGGGGGTCTGTCTAAAAAAAAATGGATTTGGGGAGGATGAATTAAAGCTTAGAAGTTGATGACGCCCCGGGTTGAACGAGCGGCTTGTGGTATTTCACATTTCATTTGAGTCAAAACCCCATCACAGCATGTCTAAGTCACCCATATATATATACACATGTATCTATCTAAATAAACATGCATTTAATTTGAGTTGAGTCAAAACCATCACAGCATGTCTAAGTCACCCATATATATATACACATGTATCTATCTAAATAAACATGCATTTAATTTGAGTTGAGTCAAAACCCACCACAGGTATAATCACCCATATACATATATGCACATGTATCTATCTAAATAAACATGTACTTAATTTAAGTTTATATAGTTGTGCCTTGGAAGCATCTTTGAACACTTTATTTCACGTATCTCCAACGGATTTCGGACGTATTTTTCAGATTTTTTGGACATTTATTTTCAAATTTTAGACATTTATTTTTTTTCAGATTTTGGATATTTTCAAGTGTTATATTGCCTATATCAATGAATATTCTGATTTTCTGTACTCTCTTTATGTTTTGAGCACCTTTTGGGCATTCTATTGCATAATTTTCAAAGCAAATTTTTGGCACATCTTTAGATTTTGGGCATCTATAAGCATTTTTATCGTATATGTCAGTAGCATTTCAGTACATTTTCATAATTTTCATTAGTGATACGGCACTTAAACCTGGGCATTTTATCTCTCAGTACATGCAAGTCAGAATTGATTTCCCCATAGTCCAATTTTCTTTGAGTTATTAATAAAATAATCCTTCTCCAATTATTCGAAAATGTCCCCTTTTTATTTCTGTCATGATATCCCCCTGTTTGCTGAGTTTAAATGCATGGTAGGCACAGGGAATCCAACGCCGGGCTGCAGTACACGAAGGCTAGGAACCCCAACCGAGGGTTGGATCACTCATTGACATTTAGATCAAATATTTCCTTCTCCCTTCAATGATCATTTCATTAATGGATCATAAGAAAATTGCTTCCATGTTTATCTCCTGACCTGTATTTACCAGAAAACAATGCCTGATGGTTAAACCGATCAAAATGAGGTCTCTCTTCTTATCCTCGAATGGTGCTTCAAGCTTCACTTAAAACACCATCCGAGGAGGGGCAATTGTAGATACCCCATTTTGATCGGTCAGAACTGTGAAACACTTATTATTTGTGATATCTTAGTTTGCAGGTCTAAGCCCGGATGATCTTCCCAGAGCCAGAATAATCACTTGAGTAGGGAAAGGGAAGAAAAGAAAGCATGAGCGCAACAAGTGATAAGTCTAAAGAAAAGCTCAAGAGAAGCAGTACTATCGCTCAGAACGGTTAAGCCTTGGGTTGTTGTACAAGACATCTGAAAATCTGTTTGGTGACTAAGACAAGCGACCACCCACTCTTTGTACTGGACAATCTATCTGAGGATTGTCGACTTCGACGATCTTTGGGAGGATTGTCGAACTGGACGATCTTTCTGAGGATTGTCGACTTCGACGATCTTTGAGAGGATTGTCGAACTGGACGATCTTTCTGAGGATTGTCGACTTCGACGATTTATGGGGGATCGTCGACCTAGACAATGAGATGACGGATCGTCAAAAATACTGGGATAAGTTCAGCTCGAAAAGGACGGCATGGCTCGAGTTTTTTCGCCTCTCCACCGACGTCAGCCACTTCGGGTGAACGTGGGAGCGTCGTGGGGCACTCATGACCTCCCCAAACAGGTGTCAAGAATGTGGTGGCTCGTTTGGGCTATAAAAGGGAGGCTTTTGGAGGAGGAAGCACCATCTTTACCCACCTTTTACTCTCCAAAGCCTCTCCTAGCCACCCCACTCGAGACCAGCGACCTTTCACCACTCTCCACCCTCCATTTCCGAGCACCACCACCCCCTACACCAGCAGCCACCCCAAACAACCACCCACCACCCTCACCTACCACCTAACCCCTCCCATTCCTCTCCAAAAGCCACCCATCCGAACCCACCTTGTTCTTTATCACCAACAGCCCTCTCAACACTCTCCACCCTCCGTTTCCGAGCACCACCACCCCCTACGCCGGCAGCCACTCCAAACAACCACCCACCACACCTCCCTACCCTCACTTCCCTTCCCTTTCCTTTTTTTTTTTTTCTTCTCTTTTTTTTTTTCTTAAGAGAACTTGTATAACATATCATTTCCTAAAAGAACTTGTATAAGGTTGTAACAAACTTACTAAATCTAATAAATATAAGTTTAATCAAAGTTGAGAGTGTTGGAGTACATCATTGGACTTTTATCAGTTCTTTTGGAAACTATACGCAGCTGGCGGACGACCCTAACTTGGATCATTGGTCAGTTGGTCTAGGGACCATTTGAACACTCCCCTTTGCAAGTTTGGGTACCTCCCAAGGACTACTAACCCCTTTTGTTTTATTTTGTTTACTTTATTCGTCATTTATTGCTTTATATGTTTGTTATTACTCTTTTATATACTGTTTATATGCTGCTTTTTTTGTTTTTCTTCGTTCCTTGCTAACATAAACCTCCCACTAATTTTGTTAAATTTTTTTTTGGAGTTAACCCTCGACAACCCCCCCTGGTTCGTCGACCTCGACAATCCTCCTTTAACTCGTCGAACTCGACAATCCCCCTGTACTCGTCTAACTTGACAATCCCCCTGTAACTCGTCAAACCCGACAACCCTCCTCTAACTCGTCAATACCGACAACCCACCTTTAACTCGTCAAACCCGACAACCCTGCTCTAACTCGTCCAATCCGACAACCCTCCTCTAACTCGTCAAACCCGACAACCCTCCTCTAACTCGTCGAACTCGACAATCCCCCTCTAACTCGTCAAACCCGACAACCCCCCTTTAACTCGCCAAAATCGACAATCCAATCATAGTTCGTCGAACCCGACCATCCACCCATAGTTTGTCAATCTCGACAACTCCCCCGTGGTTCGTCGAGACTAACAATCCCTTCTAGTTCATCAATCTCCAGTCTATTGACCAGAAAGAACACCTTTTTTTATCCCATTTGCCAACCTTGCACAAAAAAAAAGTATCTTTCTCTCTCTTTGGGTTTGAAGGATCAATCTGAGCTTAAACACCTCAAGGCACGGCCGGCCGTGATCCTTGAGAGGAGAACCCGCATCCCTCGTTGAAGGCGAGTAATAATAGAAGAAATCTTCTTTTCTTGCTTTTGAGGAAAAGCAAGTGGCGATCACACCAACGTCCCTGGAAGCGGTCGGGCAACCTTGGACGATCCATCAAGTGGTGATTCGAAGCGCCGTGTGCGTAACGGAACCAAACTTGAAGGAACCCGGATTCACGACCACGCCGCGTCAAAAATCCAACACCGACAGTCTGAGTCGGATCTGGAGGAGGATCTCCCCGAGGGATTTCATCAGTAGCGGAGTAGCGCCACGTCCCGCGAGTATCAGAGGCTATCAGCATCCCTTTTGATTGTATGTATTGTATTCCGTGCTTGGGCACGTGTTTGTGTTGTATTTGGATATCTTTGTATATATTGGCTCTCACAGGACAGTTGATTATGTATCGAGTCTATAGTATGTTTTGATTACAGATTCAGTCTTTTAGCTTCCGCATTTGGTGTATATATCATGTCAGCCCTGCTTTGTCTGTGTTGTCATTTTAGCTATTGTGTGAGTATGTTATTGAACTCTTGTTACTGATATCATATATACACTTGCCGCATCCCGGGGTCGGCCGGCCCTGGGGCGTGACAGCGCACCCCGCGCACACCACCGCTCGCCCAGCGCGCCATTGAATAGCTCCGCGCGCACCCTGCACGCACCACCGGCTCGCCCAGCGCGCCATCGACTCGCTCCGCGCGCACCCCGCGCGCACCACCGGCTCGCCCACCGCGCCATCGACTCGCCGCGCGCTCACAGATCGCCTGCGCCTCTGCGCAGCGCTCCGCGCGCACGCCCCCGCACGGCGCCCTGCACGCAGCGCCCCATCTCCCACGACCAGCGCCCAGCCCACCCGCGCCCAGCGCCCAGCACGCGCGCCCATCACACGGGCCCAGCACGCCCTCCAGCTCCACCCGAGCGCATGCCCGCGCGCACGCACGCGCGCGCCCTGCTAGCTGCTCCGCCTGCTGCGCCTGTGCTACTGCCTGTGCTGCTACCCTGCCCGAGACAGACAACCACCCTGTCCGAGCCACCCTACCTCCTCTACCCGGCCACCAATGGCCTCCAACAGCCACCAATCACCCCCCACAACCACCAACACCCAAACCCACCCTCCTAACAAGCATCTAAACATGGAAAAGAAGGAAAGAGAGCTTACCCAAAGGAAGGAGAGGAAAGGAAGGGAACCGGAAGCTCTTCTTGCACCGAAATGCCTCCCCAAAGCCTTCCACCACCAAGATCTCCTCCTAGCCAAGGAAGGGCCCAAATCTGACGAGAAGAGAGGGGGTAAGAGGGGGCTAAACACCTCGGAATTCGAATCCGAAACTACCGGTAGATAGATCGGGACCGGATCTAACCTTTCTATGCTTTGAGTTTTAAGGTTCAAGCACTCCAAGGGGCTCAAATCTAAGAAAAGGAGAGAGGGGGAGAGAGAAAATGCATTTGGGAAGATGATGAATAGTGTAGTGCAACATTTGCTACTCACTTAAATAAGTCAACACACTTAAGTTAGTGTTAACCAAGGTTAAGGCTTGATTAATTTGGTTTAAGTGGGTTTTAAGTGAGATTTGACTTGGGTCAACCCAACCACACAAAAAAACAAAAAGGGTTGACCAAGTCATGGGCCCACTTTGACCGAGTCAACTCTCCCAATGACTTCTCGCTCGGTCAAAACCCGGATACGCCTCGGAACTGTGAAATTCTGAAACGTACCAGAATTCGATGAAATTTTCATGAGTGGCTTAGAATGGCACCAGGACACATAATATGCAGTTAGATTTTCAATCGGAGTCCTCAAACACAGGACGGTAGCTAACAGTCCAAAATTTTAGCGGTTCCGATCGAAAAACGAAAAAACTCAAAAACTGTCAAAATGCTCCAATGGTTACCAGAAGGCAAAAAGTGACACATATATAACATTCTCCCCCCCTTAGAAAATTTTGCCCTCAAAATAAATACAAGAACATCTAAGAAGGGAAAAGATGCAGATACGCGTCACGCATGGCGTCCTCAAGCTCCCAAGTGGCCTCGGCACCGGAACGGTGCTGCCATCGCACCTTGACCAGCTGGACGGTCTTGGTGCGGAGCCTCTTCTCGCGGTGGTCCAGGATCTCAATCGGCTGCTCAACGAAAGACAAGTCCGGCTCGAAGACGAGCGGCTCGAACGGGATGACGTGAGCAGGATCGTGGACATAGCGCCTCAGCTGCGAGACATGGAAGACGTCATGAGCCTGAGCCAACTGTGGGGGCAGAGCTATGCGATAGGCCACCTCTCCAACTCGCTCGAGGATGAGGAACGGCCCAATGAAACGCGGACTCAGCTTGTCCCGCACACCGAAACGGAAGATGCCCTTCATCGGGGACACCTTCAAGAAGACATGGTCACCAACCTCGAAGGCGAGCTCACGACGACAATGGTCGGCGTAGCACTTCTGACGACTCTGAGCGACTCGGATACGCTCCCGAATCGTCTTCACCATCTCTGAGGTCTAGTGAACGATCTCTGTTCCCTCCAACTGGCGCTCTCCAACCTCGTCCCAACACAGGGGGGACCTGCAGATGCGGCCATAGAGTGCCTCGTAAGGAGCCATCCGGATGCTCGAGTGGTAGCTGTTGTTGTAGGCAAACTCCACCAACGGAAGGTGCCTCTCCCAACTGCCTCCAAAATCGAGAACACAGGCTCGCGGTATATCCTCCAAGGTCTGGATCGTCCTCTCCGATTGGCCGTTCATTTGCGGATGAAACGCTGTACTGAAATGGAAGTTCGTACCAAGGGCGTGCTGGAGGCTGCGCTAGAACCTCAAAGTAAAACGCGCGTCTCGATCGGAAATGATGCTGACGGGAGTGCCATGGAGACGAACAATCTCTGAGACGAACAACTGCGCCAGGGTGTCCAGAGAATCGGTGAGTCAGATGGGGGGGAAATGAGCAGACTTCGTCAGCCGGTCGACGATCACCCAGATGGCATCGCGACCCGAACGTGACCTCGGCAAACCCGAGACAAAGTCCATGGTGATCTGCTCCCACTTCCACTGAGGGATCTCAATGGACTGCAGCTTCCCCGCAGGGCGCTGATGCTCCGACTTCACCTGCTGGCATACTAGGCACCGGGCAACGAAACGGGCAATATCCGTCTTCATCCCGCGCCACCAGTAGCCGCGACGAAGGCCCCTGTACATCTTCGTGCCACCATGATGCACTGTGTACCTCAAGCGATGGGCCTCGTCCAGAATCTTCCGCTTCAGCTCTGCGTCGTCGGGAATGCACACTCGGCCTTTGAATCGCAGAATCCCGTCCGCGCGAATATGGTAGTCCAGACGCTCGCCCCGGGCGACGCCTGCAGAGAGGACTATAAAATGCGGATCCTGAGCCTGTGCCGTGCGGATATCGTCGAGAAGGACTGGTTGCACCACTAGCCTAGCCAAAAAGCCACCAGTAGGAGTCTCTCGAACGCTAATCCAGCAAGCGGCCTCCTCCAGAAGCCTCCAACGACGGACAGCCATATGGGCGGCCATGCCCAAGGGCTGCCTACTGAGCGCATCTGCCATGACATTCGCCTTACCCGGATGGTAAGCGATGTCACAGTCATAGTCTATCAGAAACTCAACCCAACGTCTCTGACGCATGTTGAGCTCCGGCTGGGACTGTAGATATGTCAAGCTCTTATGATCGGTAAAGAGCTTGAACTCCTCTCCATAGAGGTAATGCATCCACATCTTTAGCGCAAAGATGATTGCTGCCAACTCCAGGTCGTGGGTGGGGTAATTCTGCTCATGGGGCTTCAACTGACGAGACGCGTAAGCCACAACCTTACCGTGCTCATGAAGCTGCTGCTGCTGTTGGCGTTGAGGCTACTGCTGGAACTGCTGCTGCTGTAACTGCTGCTGCAGCTGTGGAGGCAGAACGCGGGGTCGGCCAGCATCTGGGCAATTATACAAGATATGCCCGACGCGCTGACAGTGATAACAGCGCCGCGTCTCTGGTCGACTGGACTGGACTGGCACCGCCGCGATGGGTGCTGGACCTCGCACTAGCACCACATCTGCTGGAGGAGAGGCAGCCACTGACCGATCAAAGTGGGGCCTCTTCTTCTTGCGATGCCCCTGGTCCTGGCTCCTAGGTGGCCTCTGGTCTGCCGAAGGGGTCGAAACCCTCACGAGGATCCCGAGGTCTCGCTCGACTGTCTTCGCCCGCGACACCAAGTCTGAGTACCTCGTGAAAGCCTGGGAGGTGACGTGCACCCGAATGGCACTGCTGAGACCAAGCTCGAATCGACGGCACCGCGTCTCCTCGTCCATCACCAAAGCTGGGGTGAATCTAGACAGCCTCGTGAAGCGCGTGGAGTAGTCAGCGACAGACATAGAGCCCTGCGTCAGCTGCTCAAACTCCTGCATCACTATCTGGCGCGTCGAGAACGGGAAGTACTCCTCCAAGAAATACCTCCGGAATCCCGCCCATGTAAGCTGCTCCACTCCCTCTGGGATGTCCACTGATCTAGTAGCCCACCAGTCGACGGCGCTACCCTTCAGCATAAAAGTGGCCAGGGAGACTCGCTGGCGATCGGTGCAATGCATGGTCGAGAAGATCGCATCCACCTCCATCAACCAACGCTCTGGGGCAAGGGGATCCACCGTCTGGCCCTGGAACTCGGGAAGTTGGAGCTTCAGAAAGGCTGCGAGGCCACTCTGCTGTACTCGCGCTGCAGCCTCTAGCCCCACCTCCCTCTCCTGGGGATCCTGAACTCTGACCGCCGGAACCACCACGGGGACTGGGGGTACGTCGGGTACCACAGGTGGATCTGCCACCAAGGGAACCTGCGGAACTGCCTCGCTGGCCGCCCGCAGCTCCTGAATCTCCTGTGCCTGATCTGCCAACACCCTCGTCTGGGCCTCCAATGCCCTGGTCTGTGTCTCCACCAAATCCGCTATCCGCGTGAACGCGCGCTCCCAGGCAGGAGGCTCCTGCGCCGATCCTGGCCTCACGGCTGAGGACTCTCCAGTAGCATCCTCGCCTCTGGTAGGTTCGGAAACCTCCAAAGGTCGAGAGGGACCACGTCCACGCCGTCCTCTGCGAGGAGGCATATCAGCAACCTAAGAAAACCAGACACTAGGATCAGAATACTCATATAGAAATCCTAGGACTCATCTCTACGAAAAAGAAGACAATTGGCTCTGACAGGACCAGGCTCTGATACCAACTTTTGTCACGCCCCAGGGCGGCCGTCCCCGGGACGCGGCACGTGTATACATGATATCAGCAATCTATACAGGAGGTCAATAACATACTCTAACAACAACTAAAAATGACAAAACAAATGAAAGCAAAGCTGACATGATATATACACAGATAGCGGAAGCTAAGAGACTGAGTCTGTAATCCAAAAACATACTACAGACTCGATACATAATCAAATGTCCTGTGAGAGCCAATATACACACATACATCCAAATACAATCCAAACTGGGTGCCCAAGCACGGAAATATATACATACAATAAAAAAGGATGCTGATGGCCTCTAAAACTCGCGGGACGTGGCGCTACTCCGCTACTGGTGCAGTCTCTCGGGGAGCTCCTCCTTCAAGTCCGCCTCAGTAATCACTGGAGAAAAATATTATGCGAGGGGTGAGCCACACGCTCAGTGAATAGCACAACCCATGCATCACAATTCATATTAACCACAAATAATCATTAAAAGCCTCAAAGTGGCAGGAACTACACAAATCCGGTGGGTCGCTACATCGCCGAACCACCACACCCTCACCCTCACCCCTCAATAGGTGACATAGGATATTGGGACTTACTAAGTAGTTAATCATCCATACACAAATCCAGTGGGTCGCTACATCGCCAACCCACTACACCCTCACCCTCACCCCTCAATATGGTGACATAGGATATTGGGACTGACTAGGCTGTTGGTCACCCTTGGTCCACCGATAGTCTCTCCTCCACTCCGTAGCCGCTTGGCCACTCCCACATTCAGCACAGTCCGTCCCAAATCAGGAGGTGCCTATTGATGGGAGCCCTCTCACGGAACGGCCTTTCAAACGCTGGGGCAGTCTCTACACGGATCCAACGAAGGGAACAGAACAGCCTATCCATACGCATATGATCCACTCGGATCCGTCGACAACACATCTCAACAACTCTAATGTCATGAATTCTTCAGAATTCCTCCAGGGCGCATAACCAAGATGCGGGGAATATATAAGATAATAATGAGGAAAAGAAACCTTGGGAGGGCAACCTGAGGTCCCGATATAGGACATCCCGACAACCAAACAAGGAACACGGAGTACCCTAGCCCGGGTCTCAATGTTGACCTCGCAAGGCCCCCTTAATATTCCCCAAGACATACTAATAGACATACGCTCGCATTTAATTTAATAAATCAAGCTAATAGGACGCATGCATAGGTCGAGGCTTTCCTAGCATGATAACAAGGTGACAGGATGCACGGCTCTTACACATATCCTAAGGGTGCAAGTCCCTAACATACAAGTCTAGGGTGGCATGCATTCTACACACTAATCATGCTTACATAGATTACAAATTTACCAAGCTAATGTTAACTATGGTGCCCCAGGGGAGGGCGGTATACGCCCAAGTGCATATAGCGCCTCCCAATTGGGTTGGGTTGTCCCACTCACCAATAACCGGGTCGTCGCGCGACCGTCCGTCAAGATCTGCAAGACAGGGTAATCAACTCGGTGAGTAAAATACACAAATACACCAAAAATACACTAAAAATACACAACACTCGGGCAAACGTACATACTGCCCGTACGCACGCGAGCCCGAGCACCCTAACTCAATCCCGAACCCCCCGGGCAGCCGTGCGCACGGCCACCCGCCCCGGGCGCACAGCCAAGCCCCGGCCCGCCCGCCCAGACACACTGTCGAGCCCAGCCCGCACGCCCGGACACCCTGCCGAGTCCCCCCGGGTGCACCGCGCGCTCACTGCGCCCTAGCGCAGCACTCGCGCGCACACCCGCACGCCCAGTGCCCCATCGCCTCGCCTCGCGCGGACCCCGCGCTCACCACCGGCTCACCTCATCGCGCGTGCACAGCATGCCTGTGCCTCTGCGCAGCGCTCCGCACGCACGCCTCCGCACGGCGCCCTGCGCGTAGCATCCGCACGCGGCCCCCTGCGCGCAGCACGCACTGCGCCTCTGCGCAGCGCCCCGCGCGCACGTCTCTCACGGCGCCCAACGCACAGTACTCGCACACTCCTGCTTCACCCGCGCGCACGCCCGCATGCACGCGCGCGTGCCCTGCCAGCCTTCTCTGCCTGCCCTGCCTGCCAACCCGCCTGCTTGTGTTGCTTGCGCTGCCAGCCCACCCGAGACAGCCTGCCATCCTGCCCGAGCCACCCTACCACCCCTCACCGGCCACCAATGGCCACCAACCGCCGCCAACAGCCACCCACCGCCACCAACAGCCACCCATACTCAAAACCACCCTCCTAACATGCATCTAAGCAAGAAAAGGAAGGAAAGAAAGCTTACCCTAGGAGAGGAAAGGAAGGGAATCGGGAGCTCTTCGTGCACCGAAACACCTCCTCAAGGACCACCGCCACCAAGATCTCCTTCAGCCCTCAAGGTGGCTGAAATCAGAGGAGAAAAGAGGGCGTGAGAAGGGGTCATACATGTGGGAACTCGAATCCGAGACCACCGGAAGATAGATCGGGAGCTCACCTTTCCTTTCTCTTCTTAGGGTTTTTGGATCCAAGCCCTCTAGCTAGGTCAAAAGTGAGGTTTAAAGAGAGGGAAGAGAGAGGGAAAACTTTGGAGAAGATGATAAATAGTGGAGGGGGAGATATTTTTGCTTTACTTATAAGTCACCCCTCACTTAGATTAGGTTAAACTAGGTTTAGGCTAGGATTAATTAGGTTTAAGTGTGGTTTGACCCTAGTCAACCCAACCACACAAAAAGCCAAAAACATTTGACCAAGTCATGGGCCCCACCTTGACCAAGTCAAGTCTCCCAATGACTTCTCGCTCGGTCAAAACCCGGATACGCTTCAGAACTGTGAAATTCTGAAACGTTACCGGAATTCGATGAAATTTTCGTGAGTGCTTTGGAATGGTACCAGGACACATAATATGCAGTTAGATTTTCAATCAGAGTCCTCAAACTCAGGATGATAGCTAACAGTCCAAAATTTTAGCGGTTCCGATCGAAAAACGAAAAAACTAAAAAACTGCCAGAATGCTCCAATGGTTATCATAAGGCTAAAAGTGACACAGATATAACACATACAATACCAATTACCCTATTCCAATTTCTCAATCAATTGAAGATTGATCCTCCTTTGGGAAAATCCATACAATCTCATGATTAAAGAAACCGCGATTGCAATGTCATTTAATTCAATACAGAAAAATATGTATTAAATATCGATTGTATGTTTTGGCATCCTCGGCTCTTTCCAACTGGGCCACTTTGGTGATTCGTAATCAGTCCAAACCTTGAATCTAAAATACATGTAAATGACTATTGCTCATGCATTATTTACATCATCATCATCATTAACAATAATGTGGAAAAACAAATCATAATATGATATTCAACAATTTAAACATAACTTAGAATATAAAAAACATCATAATATTAATTTAACATCATAAATACATCATAAAATAAATTCATAAATTTTTGTTTACTTTAGAACCCTATAATAAAATTATTTATAAACAGGTCCTCATAAAAAAACAGAAAATAGCTTGATAGACTTTTAACTTTATATGGGCTTTTATGTAATCCAAAAATATTAATAGGATACTAGACTTAAACATTAATATACATTAAACTTTATTGGTTGATAAAACATACTACTCATTAATAAAAATATTATACAACCCAAATCTGTCACGCCCCAGGGCGGCCGTCCCCGAGACGTGGCAATAATGAAATATCAGCTATCAATACCTGAGGTCAATAAAGACTCCAACAACAACACACAAGGTGGCAAAACAAAGATAATGATAACTGACTGAAAAGCGGAAGCATAATATATAAACAATGTCTGTAAACCAAAAACATTATTACAGACTCGAATACACAATCACTGTCCTATGAGAGCCAAGTCTAGTCCAAATAAAATACAACCTGTGCCACATGCACGATTTACAATACATAAAATGACTCTAGGACTGCTGACAGCCTCGCACTCGCCACCCGCCGGAAGAACGCTCCACGCCCATAAGACCACGCCACAAGAAAGCTCCCGCTCCACGCCCAACACTGCCCCTGAAAAGAAACAGTATGCGAGGGGTGAGCTACAAGCTCAGTGAGTGGCTGGAAACCAATCACCATACAACAGTTCAATGCTAAAACAATTTCCTTTCAAGGAAAAACATGGGTAGAAACCCAATGGATAACAGGGTCACGCGGTGGTGCGACCAACCTCACCCTCACCCTCACTCCCGGAGGAAGACTCTTGGGTCTTTTGGGGAGAGACCATACCGTTGGTCGAGGAGACCCGGGATTACTGGTCCACACAACACTACTGGATCACCAACCTCACCCTCACCCTCACTCCCGGAGGGAGACTCTTGGGTCTCTTGGGGAGAGACCATACCGTTGGTCGACGAGACCCGGAATTACTGGTCTACACAACACTACTGGATCATCTACATCGAGATAACTGCCCAACGATGTCTTTGAACATCGATACGCAACCGGACCCAACAACTATGGGAACGGACGAACCACGAATGGGTCACGCGGTGACGTGTCTTCACCTCATCCTCACCCTCACCCTTTACAGGTGACATAGGACTTTCGGAGAGATTAGACTCCTCTACACCCTTGGTCCACCGGTAGCCCTTTCCCCGGGTAGTCACTACCTGGTATACTCCCACGATCAGTACGCTTCCAAACGCCTCGGTGGTACCTACGGATGGGAGCCCTCTGTCAGGACAGCTTTTCCAACGTCGGGAAGTTCCTACATCGGATCCAATGAAGGGGAGAACGATTCCACGCTCGCAATATCATTCGTTAGCCCTCTCTCGGGTAGCCTCTACCTGGAAAACTCCCACGATCAGTACGTTGCCGAACGCATCGGTGGTACCTACGGATGGGAGCCCTCTGTCAGGACAGCTTTAACCCGGCCCGCTTCAACATGGACGACATTGGGAGGAAACACTCCATGTTCGCAAAGTGAACCCAATGGAAAAACAACTACTCTCGATAATCACATATCGATGATATCGAATACTATTGTACTCCCACACGGTTGCGTCGCTCGGACACAAGGGGGTTGCCTCTGCTCTCACGCAGAAATAATCCCATGGCACATAACCCAACAGGCGGTTCATATACACGCCTAGCACGGGTAGGCCTAGCTTAATGCCACAACTACCGGTTTAACAAAACCGATAAGATAATGAATTCTCCTGAATTCCAAACGAGTGCATCGCTCGGATGCACAGGGTCGATTACATCGCTAGCGCTCTGACTAATAAGGTACAACCCGACAACGGGTCATACCCACGCCTATTTCAGATAGGCCTAATTAGTTTTAACATGCGCATATATTTTATAGGAGAATTTAATCTTAGTTATGTGCATGAACCATATGCACGATCACATATCAATTAATCATAGGGATACTCCCTAATCATAGATTTACATCATAATAAATCATACAACATGCATACATGGTCATTAATCACATAAGCACACAAGGCCTAACTTAAGCATGCGTTGGATATCACCAACTTAAAAGGTAAGGGTCAAGCGCGATCTCGCGCACTAACAGGTGCATGCCAATATTCCAAACGAACCTGAGTCGAGTAGGAAATCGCATCTACTTACTCAGTCCGTGCAGAGGGAGAGGGCGAGAGAGATCATCATCTCATGAAGTCGGTCATAGCTTTACCCCATTAGCATGGGCACAACAACTACACCACGCCCTCGAGTCTTATCACAAGGGAATATTAGGCAGGTGCCCGTTATTAACCCAGACTTAATCATGCTGGATATTCCAATTAATATGGTGGGAGTAGTATTACAATACTACCTAAGGCATGCCATATTCTATACATCAATACACATTACAGCAATACATGCCCATACTAGAGGGGCGCATGCAACACAATCATTCATACATGGATACAATACATGTAATATAAGCCTAGCATGCAAGATATCTAACATATTATAGTCTAAGCATGGTCATACTACTTATCTACACAAGTAGTATAGCTAGGACGCCCCATCGATGTGTGACGCACGACTACGCGTGTCGAGCGCATCTTGAGAGGGGGGGGGGGGGATTGGACCAAACCACTCACCATACCTGGATCGTCGCGCGTCCGGTCTACGAGATCTGCAAAATACAACCAATGATCCACAATTAAAATATGGAACCTCCTATCACACATATAAGCCTACTTCATGAAGGCCCTAACCCCTGATACTTCCATATTATCACCCAAGACACATGCAAACAACTCCTTGACACTCAACCAAGCAAAACTGCCAAACCTGCTGCAACCAGCCCTACTAATTGGTCTCCACAGCACCCAATACACTTCCAAAAATTATGAAATAAATCATGCACATTCTCCGATATGCTGGGATCATAATCCATGAAGACATTAGAACCTAATTTTGCCTCTACAAGCCCAAAACAAATTATTTCCAGAAGCAGGTCAATTCCTACGCGAATCTGGACAGGCCATACAAAACAGGTTCTAACTTACAACACAGATATCATAATGACCCCAAATTTCATATATAACATCTAGACACATAGATGATCAAATCATAAGAAGACATAATCCTAAAAATATGCCTCTAAATACTAGATTCTCTGAGATCTTTAAAAGACAGTGAGCTGCCTTACCGAAACAGGGGGAGGGAAATTGGGAGATGTGGGGTTATCGACACACCCACGACCACCTCTGTTATATATGTGTCACTTTTAGCCTTCTGGTAACCATTGGAGCATTCTGGCAGTTTTTCAATTTTTTTCTTTTTTCGATCGGAACCGCTAAAATTTTGGACTTTTAGCTATCATCCTGAGTTTGAGGACTCCGATTGAAAATCTAACTGCATATTATGTGTCCTGGTGCCATTTCAAGCCACTCACGAAAATTTAATCGAATTCCGGTAATGTTTCAGAATTTCACAGTTCCGAATCGTATCCGGGTTTTGACCGAACGAAAAGTCATTGGGAGACTTGACTTGGTCAATGTGGGCCCATGACTTGGTCAACTCTTTTGTCTTCTAGTGTGGTTGGGTTGACCCAAGTCAAAGTGCACCTAAACCTAACCTAAACCTAGTTAAACCTAATTAATCTTTAAGTGTGAGTGTGTGAGTGGTGTGTGTGTGGTGTGGCCCCCCTTTAAGTCCACGCGTAGACATAGTGCCCCCCATTATTCATCATCTTCTCCACTCAAATCTCTCTCTCCCCCTCTCTTTAAAACCCCCTTTTGACCTAGCTAGAGGTGTTGGATCAAGAAACCCTAGAAGGAGAAAGGCAAGGTATTGTCCCGATCTATCTTCTTATGGTCTCGGATTCGAGTTCCCTCATGTGTGACCCCCTCTCATAGCCTCTTTTCTCCTCTGTTTTCAGCCCCTCTTTGGCTGAGTGGAGATCTTGGTGGTGGTGGTCTTGGAGGTGGTAAATCGGTGCGCGAAGAGGACCCGTTCTTCCTCCCCTTCCCTTCCTCTCCTTGGGTGAGTTTCTTTCCTTCCTTTTCTTGTTTAGATGCATGTTAGGAGGTGTTTTTGGTTATGCTTGGCTGTTGGGTGGTTGGAGGGGGCTGTTGGGGGCTGTTGGAGGTGTTAGGGTTGGCTCGGGTGCATGCGGGCTCACCGGCGCGCGTGCGCGCGAGCCTACGCGCGCAGGCAGGCAGGCGCAGGCAGGCGAGCTGCGGTCAGGCGCGCTGGGCGCGTGCTGTCGGGCTTGCTGGGCGCGTGCGGTCGGGCTCGCTAGGCGCGTACGGTCGGGCGCGCTGGGTGCAGTGCATGGCGTGCGCGCGGAGCGCTGCGCAGGGGCGCGTTGCGTGCGGTGTGCGCGGGGAGGCGAGCGGGCATGCGCGCGGGGTGCTGCGCTGGGGCGTAGTGCGTGCGGGTGTGCCCGCGAGGTGCTGCGCTGGGGTGCAGTGCGCGTGGGTGCACCCGGGGCTGGACGTGCGGTGCTCGCGGGCACGCGCGAGCATGCGCGCGGCGGGTCTGGGTGTGCGGGTAGAGGCGCGGCAGCGCGTCTTGGCGCGCGGGCTGGGGCGCGACAGTGCGCCCGGGGCTCGGGCTTGCGTGCGCGTGCGGGTGGCCGTGCGCATGGCTGCCCGGGGGTTCGGGAGTGAGTCGGGGCACTCGAGCTCGCGTGCGTGCGGGCCGTATGCACGCTTGTCCGAGTGTTGGGTATTATTAGCGTATTTTGTACGTATTTTGTATGTATTTGTGTATTTTACTCACTGTGTTGAATACCCTGTCTTGCAGATCTTGACGGACGGTCACGCGACGACCCGGGTATTGGTGAGTGGGACAATCCAACCCAGTAGGGAGGCGTATATGCTCTTAGGCGTGTATCGTCCTCCCCTGGGGCACCATAGTTTAATATTAACTTGTATAATGTGTAATCTATGCAGGCATGATTGTTATGTTGTATGCATGCCACCCTAGACCTTATATGTTAGGGACTTGCACCCTTAGGATATGTGTAAGGGCCATGCATCCTGATACCATATTTTCATGCTAGGAAGCCTTGACCTGTGCATGTTCCCATTTAGTTTAATTTATTTTAAATCAAATGTGAGTTATTTAGTAATGAGCATGCTTAGTGAGTATTATAACCATGAGGTTATAATACAGGCTTCCTTGCATCATAGTTATGCGCCCTGGAGGAATTCTGAAGAATTCATGACATTTAAATTGTTAGGAAGATGTTGCCGACGGATCCGATTGGATCGTATACGTGTGGATAGACTGTTTCTGTTCCCTTCGTTGGATCCGTATAGAGACTGCCCCAGCGTTAGATAGGCCGTCCTGACAGAGGGCTCCCATCAGTAGGCACCTCCTGATTTGGTTTCGGACTGTGCTGAATTGTGGGAGTAGACCAGGCGGGCTACGGAGTGGAGGAGAGACTATCGGTGGACCAAGGGTGATTAACAGCCTAGTCAGTCCCAATAGCCGTGTCACCTATTGGAGGGTGAGGGTGAGGGTGTAGTGGGTTGGCGATGAGCGACCCACTGGTTTGTGTAGTTGTTGCCACTTTGAGGCTTTGAATAATTAATTGTGGTTAATATGAATTGTGATGCATGGGTTGTGCTATTCACTGAGCGTGTGGCTCACCCCTCGCATATTTTTCTCCAGTTATCACTGAGTCGGATCTGAAGGAGGAGCTCCCCGAGGGACTTCATCAGTAGCGGAGCAGCGCCACATTCCCGCGAGTGTTAGAGGCTATCAGCATCCATTTTGATTGTATGTATTATATATTTCCGTGCTTGGGCACCCGTGTGTGTTATATTTGGATGTATTTGTGTATATTGGCTCTCACAGGACAGTTGATTATGTATCGAGTCTGTAATATGTTTTTGATTTACAGACTCAGTCTTTTAGCTTCCGCTATTTGTGTATATATCATGTCAGCCTTGCTTTTGTCTGTGTTGTCATTTTAGCTGTTGTTTAGAGTATGTTATTGATCTCCTGTATAGACTGCTGATATCATATATACACTTGCCGCGTCCCGGGGACGGCCGCCCTGGGGCGTGACAACCTCAACCACCACCACCACTACCACCATCTCTTCAGCCTCTCCACCAGCCCTTCTTGGCTGAAAAACAGAGGAAAACATGAGGGGAGGCATGAGAGGGTTGGAGATGGAGAAGGGAAAGAAACAACAACACATACACACACAAACTCACCCTAGCTAGATCATCCCTTCATACACTATTCATCTTCTCCTTCCTTTGCTTCTTCCTCCTCCTTCTCCACACACAAAGAGAGGAAAAAGAGACCAAGAGAGGGAGAGAAAGAGAGATCCACGAGTTGGGAGAGAGGGGGAGAGAGAGAGAGGGCAAAATGGTCATTTCCATGCCCAAATAGTGTTTAGGGGTGACCATAAGGGGGTGGTGAGGTTAGGGTTAGGCTCACCCTCACTCAACCACTTATTTTTGTTTTATTGGGAAGCGTGCGGAGAAGCACCACACACTCGAAAATATCTCGCCCACCGAAACCCAGTAACGGCCAAACCCAGATGCGATTTGGAACTGCATATTTTTCAAAACGTTACCGGAATTCGATGAAATTTTTATGGGTAGTACTAAACGGTACCAGGACCCATAATATGCAGTTAGATTTCCAATCAGAGTGCTCTAACTCCCGCAGGTGGCTAAAAGCCAAAATTTTAGCGACTCCGATCGAAAAAAGAAAAGGCCCTGAATGATCCAGATGTGAGCAAGGCTTAACCGAAATAGCTCCAAATGACACAGGCATAACAAAATCGTATAAGTGCCCACTTGATGGGATCATACAAAAGAATTAATTACTTCAACATAACTTTCAAATTGAAATAATCACATACCTACGTGCACGATAACAACCCAGATTCCACCATAACTAACTATCTCCGAAATTACGGAACTGCCATAAACAAGTCAATCTAATCCATCCCGGTATTCCATACATGCATGACCCTTATAATAATTGATTTAATTTGATTAAATCAAAAACAAATTTTCTTAATATTCATACGGCAGATAAACCAAATCTATCATTCTCAGTTCGCTAAAACAAATATATCCGAGTACCGTAAATTTCAGATTAATCTCATTCATTAACAAACAGTTTTATATGCATAAAAATTCCTCAAAATAAATTCTCAAAATTGGAAAATAAAATGAGAATTGTTAAATTATATGTATTATGTTATACTGTATTACACGTGTAATCCCATGTGTACTTGTATATAAGGGATTAAACCCTAAAGTGCAATACAAGGATTCCAATTATTTCATTCTCTCATTCTAACATGGTATCAGAGCTACCTCAAAATCCCTATATATATATATATATATATATTTTTTGGAATCCTTCATCGCCGTCGTCGACGTCATCGTCACCGCCGCCATCGTCGTTGTCGTCGTCGTGCCCTTCGTCGTTGCGCGCCGCCCCTGCAGTTGCTCACGCCGCCACTGCCGCGCGCTCTGTCCAAGCGCCTGCCCTGCCGCGCGCCTGGCCTTGCCCAAGCACCTGCCCTGCCGCACCTGGCCCTGCCCGAGCGCACGCCCTGCCGCGCCTGGCCCTGTTGCGCCCTACCCGAGCGTCCTGCCGCATTGCCTGATCCGCGCATGCGCAGATTCGCTCGGATTTCTCAGGACCTTGTCCCGGATCTTATCGCGGACAGGATCCTGGATTTCCCATGCATTTGTTCACCAGCCCAGAAGCGAAAACGCGTCCCTGTCACGGCCAGAACGCGGTCCCGAGTTTCCAGGGATCCCACTCGCGCACGCCCAGCATCGGTCCACGCCCGGCCCAGCATCCGACTCGGACCCTGTCCAGCAACTGACCCGGCTTCACACGTCCTACCCAGATCCACGAACCCGGCCCAGCATTTGACCCGGACCCGATCCGGATCCGCGAACCTAGCCCAGCATCCGACTCGGATCTGCAAACTTGGCCCGGCACCCGATCCGAGTTCGCCCTCAGGTCACATCCGGCCACCCTCCGGCTCCTCCGATCGCCCTCCGCCGCCTCCGGCACCTCCTTGAGACTTTGAATCACTAAATCGGTCATAACTTCCTCTCTGGAAGTCCAATTAAGGTGATCCAGGAGTCCATTTTGCACGATTTTTTGTGCTCTACGTCTTTATTTGCTTCTGATCCTCATCCGAGTGGTTCTGCACAATGTCAGAAATCAACGACGACTCTACTCTTTCGCCACCAACTTCGAAGATGGCTGATCTCTCTTAGACCGCTACTCTCTCTCAGATGGCATGTTTTTAGAATTTTCGGGACAATTTTCTGAACTCGATGGATTTTCCTCTCAGTTTTACCGACGACTGGTCACCCTGGCACATTACGGTACAAAGCGCTCTCAATCGTTGTAATCTTGTTGGTTATATTGATGGTTCTATTGTGCAACCTTCTGATCAAGACCCGACATATATCACCTGGCACACACGGGAAAAACGCGTACGCTCCTGTTTGATCAACTCTGTTGATCGTTTGATCCATGCAGATCTCACTGGTTTTCTGTCATCCGCCGCCCTATGGACTCATCTTAGTGGTTGCTTTGTAGAGAAAAGCGGTGCTCGTGAATATCGACTTCTAATCGAGACTCAGACAGCTACTCAAGGTGATCTATCTGCTCAGACTCTATATGGCCGCATGAGGGCGAACTTCAGGGAGCTTCATGCGCTTGAGCCTGGACCGATGGCCACTCCCGCCGAGCGAGAAGCTTTTCGTGATCGTCGCAAGTTGTATCAGTATCTGATGGCTCTTCGTCCAGAGTTTTCCGCATTGGCCGGTCAACTCATACATCGGGATCCACTTCCTCGACTGGAATCCGCTGTCACTGAGGTTGTTGCTGAGGAGACTCGTCTTCGCACCATTGCATTGCGCCAGTCCACTCCATCTTCCACTTATGAGGGTGTCTTGGCTACTCCTCCTACGACTCTCACAGGCTCCTCTCGAAAGAATACATTTGTGCTCACTGCAAGAGGACTGGACATCCGATCGCCGACTGTTGGAAGCTTCATCCTGAAAAGCGCTTTGGACCAAAAGGAAGAGGACAGCGTCGCCCCACTGCTCCCTATACTTCTGTTGCTGTTGCTACTGACGCTCCGTCTTCATACACAGATCAGCTTGGGCGTATCCGAGAGAGCCTCGATCAACTGATCATACAGCAACCTCCTCCTGGTTCTTCTACTCCCTCTGCTTTCTCTACTACTTCGGGTACTCCTGTTCATTGGATTTTTGATTCAGGTGCTTCACATCACATGACACCGGACAGTTCTGTCCTCACTGCATGCTCACCGGCACCTTCACACCTGCCCACGATTCATACTGCAGATGGCTTTCCTTTAGTCATCACGCAGTGTGGATCGATCACTACCACCTCTGACCCTACAGGACGCATTTCATTACCATTTGTTTTGCATGCCCCTGACCTTTGCATGAATCTTATATCTATTAGCCGATTGTGTGATTCTGGTCTCACTGTTACCTTTACCACCTCTGGTTGTCTTGTGCAGGATCCACGATCAGGGCAGAGGATTGGCGTTGGACGTAGGCTTGGCGGACTTTATTACGTGGAGTATCTTCGTCTTCCCGTTCCTGATCCATCTGTCTTCTGTGGTAGCGTCACTTCTGATGTCGATTTGTGGCATCGAAGGTTAGGTCATGTGTCTGAGTCTCGTCTCAAAGAACTATTTCAATCTGGTGTCTTAGGTCGTGTTTCTTTTTCTCCACTTTCTGTTTGCGAGGGCTGTAAATTAGCCAAACCTGTGGCTACTCCTTTTAGTCCTAGTAATAATCAGTCCTCTAGTCCATTTGAGCTTGTTCATTCTGACATTTGGGGCCCATCTCATGTAACCTCAAAGAGTGGTTTTTCTTATTATATTAGTTTTATTGATGATTACTCTCGTTTTACTTGGATTTATTTATTGCGTCAACGTTCTGAGGTTCCCAAAATTTATGAGATTTTTACCAATATGATTTATACCCAATTTCAAGCTCGTATCAAAACTTTTAGGTCTGATTGTGCTCGAGAATACATCTCTTCTACGATGCGTTCTCTTTTTCATTCTCATGGCACCCTTTCAGCAATCATGCCCCTACACTCATGAGCAAAATGGGGTTGCTGAACGTAAACATCGTCATATTCTTGAGACGACTCGTGCTCTCTTACTTTCCTCTTCAGTCCCCAGTATGTTCTGGGCTGAAGCTGCTCTTCTCTGTGTCCATCTTATCAATATCACCCCCTCCTCTGTCCTCTCCGGTATGACTCCTCATGAGCGTCTTTATTCTTCTCACCCTGATTATAGCAGACTTCGCACATTTGGATGTACGTGTTTTGTGCTTCTCCCTCCTCATCAACGCACCAAGTTGGCCTCTCATCAGTAAAGTGTGTATTCTTGGGGATTAGCTTCGAACACAAGGGTTATCGCTGCTATGATCCTGTTGGAGATCGATTTTGGATCGCTCGTCATGTGTCCTTTGTCGAGGATGTTCCCTATTTTTCTTCTTCACCCACTCTGTCCTCTCCTCCTGCACTCTCCTGTTCAAGTCTCTCCTGTACATTCTCTTCAGGTCTCTCCTATTACGTCTCTTCCTTTTCCTGGCCTACCTGTTGCACTAGAGTCTGTTCCTACCCCTGCGTCTCAACCTGACACTCCTGCAGATAACCCACCCTCTCCTCCCAGTGTGTCTCCTATTGCCCCTACTGAAGATACTTCCACTAGTCCTCCGACTCCCACGCCTGACGCGCCTCCTCCTGCCGTGGATCCTCATCTTTTGCCTCGTTATCCTCAACGTGCGCGTCACCCCCCTTCCCGCTTCAGTTACGACTCGGGCCACCAGACCAGTTTGGTTTTGCATCTGTCAGTACCTACTCTCCACAATTTCAGGCCTATCTCATAGCTATACATGCCCACCGTGAGCCCCGTTCTTACCGCGAGGCAGTTGAGTACCCTGAGTGGAAGCAGGCCATGGCATAGGAATTTCAGGCATTTGAGCAGACACAGACTTGGGATGTTGTTCCCCTTCCAGATGATGTTACACCTATTAGCTGCAAATGGATCTTCAAGATCAAGCATCGTCCTGATGGGTCCATTGATCGGTATAAAGCTCGTCTTGTTACTCGAGGTTTCACACAGGAGTATGGTATTGACTATGAGGAGACGTTTGCACCTGTCGTTCAGATGACCACTATTCGTACTCTCCTTGTTGTTACTGCTATTCGTCGCTGGCCTCTCTTTCAGATGGATGTGAAGAATGCCTTTCTTCACGGTGACCTATATGAGGTTGTCTATATGCAGCCACCTCCAGGTCTTAGCACTCCTCCTCAGCATGTTTGTCGTCTTCGACGGGCTATATACGGACTAAAACAGGCTCCTCATGCTTGGTTTGAGCGTTTTCACAGTGTTATTCTAACAACTGGTTTGGTTGAGAGCCATCAGGACCACTCTATGTTTGTGCGTTCGTCATCGCAGGGACGAGTAATCCTTCTTCTGTATGTTGACGACATGATTATAACTGGCGATGACTCCGCTGGTATTACTTTGCTCAAGAATCACCTCAGTCGACAGTTTCAGATGAAATATCATGGTACTCTTCGCTATTTTCTTGGTCTCGAGATTGCACAGAGTGACCGTGGGATCCTGCTTTCTCAACAGAAGTTTACAGCTAACATTTTAGAGCGTGCTGCCCTCTCCGATACTCGCAGTGCGGATACTCCTCTTGAGCTTCATGTGAAGCTTCATCCTACAGATGGTGAGTGTTATGCCTGTGTCATTTGGAGCCATTTTGGTTAAGCCTTGGTTACATATGGGTCATTCAGGGCCTTTTTCTTTTTTCGATCGAAGTCGCTAAAATTTTGGCTTTTAGACACCTGCGGGAGTTAGAGTACTCTGATTGGAAATCTAACTGCATATTATGGGTCCTGGTATCGTTTAGTACTACCCATAAAAATTTCATCGAATTTTGGTAACGTTTTGAAAAATATGCAGTTCCGAATCGCATTCGGGTTTGACCATTACTGGGTTTCGGGGGGTGAGATATTTTCGAGTGTGTGATGCTTCTCCGCACGCTTCCCAATAAAGCAAAAATAAGTGGTTGAGTGAGGGTGAGCCTAACCCTAACCTCACCACCCCTTATGGTCATCCCCTTATGGTCACCCCCTTATGGTCACCCCTATTTGGGCATGGAAATGACCATTTTACCCTCTCTCTCTCTCTTCCTCTCTCCCAACTCGTGGATCTCTCTTTCTCTCCCTCTCTTGGTCTCTTTTTCCTCTCTTTGTGTGTGGAGAAGGAGGAGGATGAAGCAAAGGAAGGAGAAGGTGAAGGAGGAAGTGCAAGGTGTGTGTGTTTGTGCATGTGTTGTTGTTGTTGTGGTTTCTCCTCTCTCAAGCACACTCTCATGTCTTTTCCCCCCCTGATTTGCAGCCAAAGAAGGCTGAGGAGGGCTGTGCAGGTGGTGGTAGTGGTGGTGGTGGTTGAGGTGGTCGCGGGTGCATCGAGGGCCCCCGAATCTCCCCCTTTCTTTCCCCCTCCCTAGGTGAGCTCTTCCCCTTCTTTTCTTGGTTTTTCATGGCATAGGGGTTGTTGGGAAGTCATGCATGCTAGGTAGTTGGTTTAGGGTGAGTGAGAAGTGTGGGGGAGGGGTTAAAGGGGTTAAAAGAGTGCTGGGCGCGCACGTGGGTCTGTCCGCGCGCGTGCGCGCGCAGAGGGGCAGGAGCGAGCGCGCAGGTTCGCGCAGACGCTGACAGTGCGCGCGGTGTGCGCGGGTCGTGCGCGCGAGTGTGCGAGCGTGCGCGCACGCAGGGCAGGTTGTCTGGGCGTGCGACAGGGTGCCAGTGCGCGCGCACGTGTGTGTGCGCGTGCGTGCGCGTGCTGGGGCATGCGCGGGGCTGCCCAGGGGCTCGGGTAGGTGCTGGGGCACTCGGGCATGCGTGCGTACATGCGTGCGAGCCCATATGCGTGCATGTCTAAGTCTTTGGCATTTCTAGTATTTTCTAAGTGTTATAATGTGATGTTACTCACTAAATTTGATGCCCTTACCATGCAGATCTCGTCGGAAGGGATGCGCAAGGTCCCGAGTTGCGGTGAATGGTTTGATCCAATCCCCCCCCTCGAGATGCGCTCGACGCACGTAGTCGTGCGTCGCACATCGATGGGGCATCCTAGCTATACTACTTGTGTAGATAAGTAGTAAGGCCATGCTTAAACCATAATATGTTAGATATCTTGCATGCTAGGCTTAAATTGCATATATAGTATCCATGTATGAATGATTGTATCGCATGCGCCCCTCTAGTATGGGCATGTATTTCTGCAATGTGTATGGATGTATAGAATATGGCATGCCTTAGGTAGTATTGTAATACTACTCCCACCATATTAATTGAATATCCAACATGATTAAGTCTGGGTTAATAACGGGCACCTGCCTAATATTCCCTTGCGATAAGACTCGAGGGCGTGGTGTAGTTGTTGCGCCCATGCTAATGGGGCAAAGCTATGACCAACTTCATGAGATGATGATCTCTCTCACCCTCTCCCTCTGCACGAACTGAGTAAGTAGATGCGATTTCCTACTCGACTCAGGTTCGTTTGGAATATTGGCATGCACCTGTTAGTGCGCGAGATCGCGCTTGACCCTTTCTTTTAAGTTGGTGATATCCAACGCATGCTTAAGTTATGCCTTGTGTGCTTATATGATCAATGCATGTTTAAGTGGGCCATACCATGTATGCATGTTGTATGATTTATTGTTTATGATGTAAATCCATGTTAGGGGTCACCCTTATGGTCAATTATTAGATGATTGTGCATATGGTTCATGCACATAGCTAGATATAATTCTCCTGGATATATTTATATGCGCATGTTAAAAACTGATAGGCCTATCTGAAATAGGCGTGGGTATGACCTGTGGTCGGGTTGTACCTTATTAGTTAGAGTGCTAGCGATGTAATCGCCCCGTGCATCCGAGCGATGCACTCGTTTAGAATTCAGGAGAATTCATTATCTTATCGGTTTTGTTAAGCCGGTAGTTGTGGCATTAAGCTAGGCCTACCCGTGCTAGGCGTGTATATGAACCGCATGTTGGGTTATGTGCCTTGGGATTATTTCTGCATGAGAGTAGAGGCAACCACCCCCTTGTGTCCGACCGACGCAACCGTGTGGGAGTACAATAGTATTCGATATCATCGATATGTGACTATCGAGAGTAGTTATTTTTCCATTGGGTTCGCTTTGCGAACATGGAGTGTTTCCTCCCAATGTCGTCCGTGTTGAAGCGGGCCGGGTTAAAGCTGTCCTGACAGAGGGCTCCCATCCGTAGGTACCACCGATGCGTTCGGAAGCGTACTGATCGTGGGAGTGTACAAGGTAGACGCTACCCGGGAGAGGGTTAACGAATGATATTGCGAGCGTGAAATCGTTCTCCCCTTTGTTGGATCCGATGTAGGAACTTCCCGGTGTTGGAAAAGCTGTCCTGACAGAGGGCTCTCATCCGTAGGTACCACCGATGCGTTCGAAAGCGTACTGATCGTGGGAGTATACCAGGTAGAGGCTAACCGGGGAAAGGGCTATTGGTGGACCAAGGGTGCAGAGCAGTCTAAGTCTCTTCCAAAAGTCCTATGTCACCTCTAAAAGGTGAGGGTGAGGATGAGGTGAAGACACATCGCCGCGTGACCCATTCGTTGTTCATCCGTTCCCATAGTTGTTGGGTCCGGTTGCGTATCGATGTTCAAAGACATCGTTGGGCAGTTATCTCGGGGATTGATGATCCAGTAGTGTTGTGTAGACCAGTAAGTCCGGGTCTCTTCGACCAACGGTATGGTCTCTCCCCAAGAGTCCCAAGAGTCTCCCTCCGGGAGTGAGGGTGAGGGTGAGGTTGGTGATCCAGTAGTGTTGTGTGGACCAGTAATTCCGCGTCTCTTCGGCCAATGGTATGGTCTCTCCCCAAAAGTCCCAAGAGTCTTCCTCCGAGAGTGAGGGTGAGGGTGAGGTTTGTCGCGCCGTCGTGTGACCTTGTTATCCATTGGATTTCTACCCATGTTTTCCTTGAGAGGAAATTGTTTTAGTATTGAACTGTTGTATGGTGATTGGTTTCAAGCCACTCACTGAGCTTGTATCTCACCCCTCGCATACTGTTTCTTTTCAGGGGCAGTGTTGGGCGTGGAGCTGGAGCTTCCCTGTGGCGTGGTCTTATGGGAGTGGAGCGTTCTTCCGACGGGTTGCGAGTGCGAGGCTGTCAGCAGTCCTAGAGTCATTTTATGTATTGTAAATCGTGCATGTGGCACATGTTGTATTTTATTTAGACTAGACTTGGCTCTCACAGGACAGTGATTGTGTATTCGAGTCTGTAATAATATTTTTGGTTTACAGACATTGTTGATATTTTATGCTTCAACCTTTTCAGTTGAGTTATCAGTTATCATTGCTTTGCTAGCTTGTGTGTTATTTATTTGTGTCATTGTTGACTTCTTGTACTTGATAGCTGATATTTCATTATTGCCACGTCTCGGGGACGGTCGCCCTGGGGCATGACAGTGAGCTTCTTCTAGATCCTACTAGATACAGATAGATTGTGGGTCAGCTTGTGTATCTCTGCATCACCAGACCTAAGATTGCTCATGCTATTAGCATTGTTAGTCAGTTTGTCTCGACCCCTTGATCAGTGCATTATGGTGCTCTTATGTGTATTCTCAGATATTTACGTGGTACTATCACTAGATCGCTGTATCTATCATTCTCTTCCACTTTGGTTCTTAGAGCTTACACTGATGCTGATTGGGCTGGAGATCCGACCATAAGACGCTCTACCATTGGGTTCTGCATATTTCTTGGAGATTCCATCATCTCTTGGCGGAGCAAGAAACAAGAAGTTGTTTCCCTGTCCAGCACTGAGGTTGAGTATCGCGCCCTAGCTATTACTACCAAGGAGATTGTTCATCTTAGACGTGTCTTGGTGGACTTAGGAGTCACTTGACTGGTCCTACTCCTCTTTATTGTGATAACCGGTTTGTTATTCAGATAGCCAACAATCTGGTCTTTTCACGAAAGGACCAAACACATTGAGATCGATTGTCACTTCGTTCGTCAGCACTACCTTGCAAAGACAGTATCGCTTCCGCATATTTCCTTTGTAGAGCAGCTTGCTGATTTCTTTACGAATTCACATCCAGTTCCTCGATCTTAGTTCCTCATTTGCAAACTCACCTTGTATGATCCACCATGAGTTTGAGGGGGGCAGTTAAATTGTATGTGTTATGTCATAGTGTATTACATGTGTAATCCCATGTGTACTTGTATATAAGGGATTAAACTCTAAAGTGCAATACAAGGATTCCCATTATTTCATTCTCTCATTCTAACAAGAATATTTTCAAAATATCATAATGATCATCAAACATACATGATCTAAACATCAATAATATATATGATCTAATTTAATTTTATCGTTCATAAAATAGATCATTAAAACATCATTAAATACATGATTTAAATTTAATTTTATTCATACAATAGATCATGCTTTTTCCTCTTTATAGGAAGATCATGAAGTTTAAACCATAGGCTTTGATGATACTACATGTAAGCATTAATATATTTCATGATGCCCTAGATCTTAAACTTTCATGATCTTCACAATCATAAATAATATAAGAACATACATCGCTCCATTGATAATGTTTTGATGATGTTCTTCAGTCTTTAAATATGGAATAGGGTTTATGTCTCCTGACCTTAGGCACTTTCGTACGTGTTTCTTAATTATGATACACAATTGATGGGATATGTACTCTGTTTATAAGGTGGAGAGAGGACTCAATCCAATCCCTGAAATCAGTTATAATCCTCCCATCAAGGAGTTTGTTAGGATATAGAAGTATCTCCTCTTTGACCAAGTTTAGATGAGGATATTCATAAGTGATAAACCCAATATTTAATTTAAAATTCAAAATATTATATGTGGGATCTCTTTATGTGGGTCACTTTAAGGTATATTCTAACAATTAAGACATATAATACTCTTTCCTAGGGCTACGGCTAAACTGAATGATGAGGGATGTTTTGAGCAAGAGAATGTTTGTGTGAGGGTGCTAGAGAGTGAGGATCGGTTTCAAAACCGTTTGTATAAGTGAGATCGCCGCAGATCGGAAAGAGAATCGGCGGCCTTGACAAGTGAGCGAAAGAGAGAGAGAGAGAGATGGTGGTCGGTGGATAATGTTGTCAAGGTGTAGTGAGAATCTTTTGATAGACACAATGAAGAATGAAATTAAATATTAACAAAACATAACAGATGAAACATTTGAAAAATTGGATGCACAAGGATAGAGAATTAAAAAATAATTCAAAAATCATATAATATTAAACATTAAAAAATAATGATAAGCACTAAGCAGTGAGGGTTTCAATTTTGAAGAATGTATAACCAATGGAGCGGTTTCAAAACCGCCATGGGCCGCCGGGTTTTGAGGGAAGAGAGCGAACGGCGGGGAGAGAGTGGGTTCCGATTGGGTGGGTAGGGAGAGAGAAGAATTGGGGAAAATGTGTGTGAGGGTATTTTGGGTAGCAACTGTGAGGTGGCACTGTCTAAGAGTAGAAAAATAATGGGACATCTCTGTAGGGATAAAAAAAAAAAAATTCTAAGTCTAGGGATATTTGAACAATTCACACAAATTTAAAACATAATTTTTATTTTTAGATATTTATCCCATCAACCCCGGCTTGACATAAACCCAGTCATATTGGGGTGTCTACTGTGACCCAAGGTGTGTCGTCTAGAATTTTTCAATCACAATATTTTAAAAGTAGCGCGACACACTTTGGATTACCGTAAGGTATTAAGGTATTCGGTTTAACACACTCTGAGTCAAACTGTGATGTCTACTGTGACCCAAGGTGTATTGCCTAACATTATCTAATTGACAATAATTTAATTTTCTTATCCATCATAAATACATAACAAATAAATAGCATTCATGTACATAGTTACATAAGTTATTTCATGCACATTCAATAATTCAATACATTATTCTTTTTTCGCAAACAAAAACCTATTATTGGCATAACAGTCTTCCTTGTTTAACATTCACACATCCAAATTCAACCAACCAATACATCTACATTATATTTTGGCTTTTGAACTATGTGTATGAGTAAAAAAGATACTAATGTGGATGTGTTGGTTGGTTGAATTTAGATGTGTACATGTTAAATAAGGAAGATTGTTATGTCAATAGTAGGTTTTCATTTGGGAAAAAATAATGTATTGGATTTGTGAATGTGTATGATAGGTTAGATATGTGAATGTTGAATTAACTTATATGACTATGCATGCGAATGTTGTTTATTTATGATATATTTATCTATTGTGTATTTATGATATTTGTGATGGAGATAAGAAAATTAAATTATTGTCAATTTGATATTGCTGAGACAACGCACCTTGGGTCACAGTAGACACCCCGATTTAACTTGGAGTGTGTCAAACCGAATAACTTATGGTGATCCAAGGTATGTCGCGCCACTTTTAAAATATTACAATTGAAAAATTATGGGCGACAATCCCTTGAGTCACAATACACACCCCTAGTTTGATTCGGAGTGCGTCAAACCAAACAACTTATGGTGATCCAAGGTATGTCGCGCCACTTTTAAAATATTACAATTGAAAAATTATGGGCGACACACTTGGGGTCACAGTAGATACCTCAGTTTGACTCAGAGTGTGTCAAACCGAACAATTTATAGTGACCCAAGGTGTGTTGCGGCACTTTTAAATCTTGGATCACAGCCTATTACAGTGAATGTGCATGAAATAACCTATGTGACTATCATTCACTTTTAAATATTGAAAAAAAGTGTAATATGTTTTTAATTTTTATTGGGGGGGAGGGCGGGTGGAGACAGCATTTGGGTTGGTGTTAATAGGCGGGCTCTATATTTATTGCTTTGATGGTTGCCGGCCGTTGATTGGATTTTGTGTGTGTGTCAGGCGCACGGCCGCATGGGCTTGGTCAGATAAACGGGTGCTTAAATTTGCACTTTTTTGTTTATCCTGCACACTCAATTTTATGTAAACTCAACCCAAACATATGGTATTCTCTTTAAACACCCTAAATATATGGATCTTACATAAGATCCATTTATGTTAGGTTGTGAAAGAGAAGGAGGAAGAGGGCGGGGCAGGGACAAAGGGGAGAGGTGTCCATGTGGATTTTTGACTAGGCGTCGTCAATCCGGGTTCTTTCGATCTTGGATCTGGTCCATACGTGACGTACCGAATCACCGTTCAAAAGATTGTCCAAGCTCGCTCGACTGCTTACTAGGACACTGTTTGTGATCGTCACTTCAAGGATCACGGTCGATCGTGCCTTGAGGTGACTGAAGTTTGGTTAGTCGCGCCTTTCAAAACTCAAAGAGAGAGAGAGAAAAAAAGTATAATGATGGCAAAAAAGGGTGATTGAAAATGGAATGTGATATTAGTCAGAACTGTTGTGCCTGTGTCATTTGGAGCGCTCTGATTAAAAATTTGGCTACATAATTTTTTTCCCTAGAAGTTATGTATTCCCGATTTGGTATTTGGATTTGATTTTGTTAAAATCCAAGATGAAGAGGTTTAAATATGATTTTATTATGAGATGTCCAGTTTTGAGTTAGCTTTCGTACAAAAGTGGAATTAGATCAACTGGATTCCTGTAGTAAAAGTTATGGGTATTTTACCAAGTATACCCCGGGGATGAAAATTCTGGCAGCAGCCCTGTTCAATGTTTAGCTCAGATTTCGGAATAGCTGGAGGGATTATTTGATCTTGGCATAAACATGAAAGTTGTAGATAATCTTCTTAGCTTTCCAGTGGACTTTGAATTGTGCAATTCGGAGCTATATTGAGGAAGTTATGGCCATTCTAGTGAAGCATGTGCAGAATTTCTAGTCAAAGGATGACTTAGTCATTTTGTACCTCTCTTTAGATATTTATTTGCCAAAATATCTTCTCTCCCTCTCTCTCCCACCCTCACGACAACATTTTTGAGCTCTCTTTCTCTCTCTCAAGCCCCCCAAGTGTTTGTTTTAATTCCTCAAAGAGAAGGAGAAGGTGGAGGAGGAAGTAATGGTGAGTTTTGTGTAAGTGTTGTTGTTGTTGTTGATCTCCTCTCTCTCAAGCACCTTTTCATGGACTTTCCCCCCCTGATTTGCAGCCAAGGGAGGGCTGAGGAGGTGGTGGTAGTGGTGGTGGTGGTTGAGGCGGTCGCGGGTGCATCGAGGGCCCCGAGTCTCCCCCTTTCTTTCCCCCTCCAAAGGTGAGCTCTCCCCCTTCTTTTCTTGGTTTTTATGGCATAGGGGGGCTGTTAGGGTGTTCATGCATGCTATGCATAGGAGGTAGGGTGTGTGCGAGGGGTTGAGGAGGGTTAAAAGAAGGTTAGGGTTGGCTGGGTGCGCGTTGGGAGTTGTCTGCGCGCGCGCGCAGGCGGGCACACAGACGCGCGCAGGCGTGTGCGCGGGTGCACGCGGGTTCTGGCGTGAGCGGGGGTGCGCGCGGGAGTGCGTGCAAGTGCGCCACGGGGCAGTGCGCCTGGGCGTGGGGCTGGGGGCCAGTGCGCGGGCGCGCGTGCGTGCGCGTGCGTGTGCGTGCTGGGGCATGCGTGGGGCTGCCCAGGGTCTCGGGTAGGTGCTGGGGCACCCGGGCATGCGTGCGTACGCGCGTGCTCGCATGCGTGCGAGCCCGTATGCATGCATGTCTATGTCTTTGGTATTTCTAATGATTTCTAAGTGTAAATTGTGTTGTTACTCACCAAATTGGATGCCCCTACCTTGCAGATCTCGTCGGTTGGGATGCGCGAGGTCCCGGGTTGTAAGATGAGTGGTTCGATTCCAATTCCCCCCCCCCCCTCTCTAGGGATGCGCTCGACCCGCGTAGACGCGTGTCGCGCATCGATGGGGCCCCCTAGCTATAATATGTAGATACCATGTTAGTGCATGTTTGCTATGATATAATCATGCCTTATTAGACATTATATGCTAGGGATATACATCCATGATACATGTATAGAGGCCCATACATGCCTAGACACCATGTCCCATGCTTGAAAAGCCTCGATCTACGCATGTTTCCCATTTAGTTTAATTTATTTAAATCAGATGAGAATATATTGTTATGAGCATGCCTTAGAGAATATTATAACCTTGTTATTATAATATATGTTTCCCCGCATCTTAGTTATGCGCATGTTAAAACTAATTAGGCCTAGCTGGAATAGGCGTGGGTATGACCCGCTGTCGGGTTGTACCTTATTAGTTAGAGCGCTAGCGATGTAATCGCCCCGTGCATCCGAGCGATGCCCTCGTTTGGAATTCAGGAGAATTCATTAGCTTATGGGTTTACTTCTACGTGAGAGCAGAGGTAACCCCTTGTGTCTGAGCGACGCAACGGTGTGGGAGTATAGTAGTATTCTATATCTCGATAAGTAATTATCGAGAGTAGTTTTCTTTCATTGGGTTCGCTTTGTGAACATGGGATCGTTCTCCCCTTCGTTGGATCCGAGTAGGGACTCCCCAGCGTTAGAAAGCTGTCCTAACAGAGGGCTCCCATCTGTAGGTACCTCCGATGCGTCGGAGGGTGTTGATCGTGGGAGTGTACCAGGTAGAGGCTACGGAGTGAAGGAGAGGCTACTGGTGGACCAAGGGTGTAGAGAGGTGTGTTGAGGGGGCCTGAGTGTAGCAGTCCTGACAGAGGGCTCCCATCCGTATGTACCACCGATGCATTCAGGAGCGTACTGATCGTGGGAGTATACCAGGTAGAGGCTACCCGGGAGAGGGTTAACGAATGATGTTGCGAGCATGGGATCGTTCTCCCCTTCGTTGGATCCGATGTAGGGACTCCCCAGGCGTTATAGCTGTCCTGACATAGGGCTCCCATCCGTAGGTACCACCGACGCGGTCAGAAGCGTACTGATAGTGGGAGTATACCAGGTAGAGGCTACGCGGGGGAAAGGGCTACCGGTGGACCATGGGTGTAGAGCAGTCTAAGTCTCTTCCAAAAGTCCCAATAGTCTCCCTCCGGGAGTGAGGGTAAGGATGAGGTGAAGACACATCGCCGCGTGACCCATTCATTGTTCGTCCGTTCCCATAGTTGTTGGGTCCGGTTGTGTATCGATGTTGAAAGACATCGTGGGGCAATTATCTAGATGTAGATGATCCAGTAGTGTTGTGTAGACCAGTAATTCCGGGACTCTTCGACCGACGGTATGGTCTCTCCCCAAAAGTCCCAAGAGTCTCCCTTCGGGAGTGAGGGTGAGGGTGAGGTTGGTCGCGCCGCCACGTGACCCAGTTATCCATGGGTTTCCACCCATGTTTTCCTTGAAAGGAAATTGATTATGTATTGAACTGTAGTATGGTGATTGGTTTCCAGCCACTCACTGAGCTTGTAGCTCACCCCTCGCATACTGTTTCTTTTCAGGGGAAGTGTTGGGCGTGGAGCTGGAGCTTTCCTGTGGCGTGGTCTTATGGGCGTGGAGCGTTCTTCCGGCGGGTGGCGAGTGCGAGGCTGTCAGCATTCCTAGAGTCATTTTATGCTTTGTAAATCATGCATGTGGCACAGGTTGTATTTTCTTTGGTCTAGACTTGGCTCTCACAGGACAGTGATTGTGTATTCGAGTCTGTAATAATGTTTTTGATTTACAGACATTGTTTATATATTATGCTTCCGCTTTTCAGTCAGTTATCATTATCTTCGCTTTGCCGCCTTGTGTATTGTTGTTGGAGTGTTTATTGACCTCAGGTATTGATAGCTGATATTTTATTATTTTCCACGTCTCGGGAACTCCTGGGGCGTGACAAGAACGAGGTTTCTAAAATCACTGATTTTGAGAATGAAAAGAAAACAACCAAACAAGCTAGAAGAAAGGATGCCAAGAACCGTGGAGGTTCAAAATCAGATGACAAACCCAACTTCAATGAGAACAAAAATGACGGCCCTCATGGTAGCCGTCGCCAAACAAACCTGACGGCTATTGTAGAAGCCGTCGATTACGACAGAAGGGATTCTAAGCAAAATATTGATTGAAAAGGCAAAGATTCAACCAACTACCAAATTTGTAAACACAATAGAAAGAAATTAAGAGAGGTCCACTGGAAAACAAGTTTTCAAAATAGGGAATTGTAAATCGACGACTCAGGGAGGATCCGTCGGACAGAAAAACAAAGTAAGCCGAAAAGAGTTTTCAATATGGGGAGTTGAAATCGACGGCTCCGAGAAGATCCATCGGACAGAAAATAAAACAAACCAAAAACAAAATGATTCTCCGAGTAGATCTCAGATTAAAAAGCCTAAATCGACGGCTCGATGCTAGCCGCCAATCTGGGGAATTCAAAAGGAAATCAAATCCGAAATTATAAGAGAATATTCAAATTTAATTAAGCACAATGCCGGACAAGTTAACAAAAACTAAAAAAAAGAAAACTCAGTGAACAGAACTTGACTAATATAGCACCCAGATCGATGGCACTTGTAACAGCCGTCGATATGCAAGTTAAAAAAAGGAAATGCAGCTTCAAGACAACACATTGGAATGTAAATACAGAGAATGAAACCAACGGATCCTGAAGGAGCCGTCGTGTTGTACCTGTGTCATAAAAGAGTCATTTTGGTTAAGCGAGTGTCATTTGGAGCCTTATTTTTTGATCGGAGCGGCTAAAATTTTTGTTTTTAGCTACCTGCGGGAGATGGAGTGCTCTGATTGATAATATAACTACATGTTATGGGTCTTGGTACCGTTTTGTACTACCCATAAAAATTTCATTGAATTCCGATATCGTTTTGAAAAAATATGCAGTTCGAATCGCATCCGGGTTTGGTCGTTATTGGTTTGGGAGGTGGGATTTCAATGTGCACATCTAAGTGGTGGGCATTGACCAAGTCTTGATGTTTTGTTTTCTTTCTTGGTTAGGTTAAATTGTCAACCTACCCCACCAACTCACTTTATGCCTAATAAATGACCCCTTTTTGTGTGTGTGTGTGTGTGTGTCTCTCTCTCTCTCCCTCTCTAAGTGTAAAAAGGGTCATCCGAGCTCCTCTTTTCTTTCCCCCTTTTATTTGGTTTTGCATTGAGAAGGAGGAGGAGAAGAAGAGATAGTGCATGAAGAGGAGATAAAGGAAGGGTTAGTATGTGTGCATTGTAGATACCCCATTTTGATCAGTCAGAACTGTGAAACACTTATCATTTGTGATATCTTAGTTTGCAGGTCTAAACCCTGATGAACTTCTCCGAGCCAGAATAATCACTTGAGTAGAGAAAGGAAAGGAAAGAAAGCATGAGCACACAAGTTCTTAAAGAAAAGCTTAGAGAAGCAGTACCATGCCCAGAACGATCAAGCCTTGGACTGTTGTACAAGACATTTGAAAGTCTGTCTGGTGACTAAGACAAGCGACCACCCACTCATCATAGTGGATGACCTTTCATGGAACTGTCGACCGGGACGATCTTTGGGAGATTGTCATACAAGACGATCTTTCTAAGGATTGTCAACTTCGACGATCTTTGGGAGGATTGTCAAACTGGACGATCCTCCGAATGATTGTTGAAGTCGACAATCTTTTTATGGGTTGTCGACCTAGACGATGGTATGACGGATCGTCGAAAATATTGGGATAAGTTCAGCTTCAAAGGATGGCATGGCCTGAGATTTCCGCCTCTCCACCAACGTCAGCCACTTCGGGTGAACGTGAGAGCGTCGTGGGGCACTCATTACCTCCCCAAAGAGGTGTCAAGAAGATGGTGGCTCGTTTGGGCTATAAAAGGGAGGCAATGGGAGGCCAACACTGATAGAACACTCATCTTTTACTCTCCAAAAGCCATCCCAACCTCCCCTAACCTCCCCATTCAAGACCAGCAGCACCTCACCACCCTCCACCCTCCATTTCTAAGCACCACCACCCCCTATACCAGCAGCCATGCCAAACAACCACCCACCACCCTCATCTACCACCTAAGCGCCCCCCCCCCCTTTCTCTCCAAAAACCACCCATCCGAACCCATCCTTTTTTTTATCACCAATAGCCCCTGTCAACACTCTCCACCCTCCATTTTCGAGCACTACCACCCCCTATACCAGCAGCCACACTAAATAACCATCAACCCCCTTTATACACCACTCAAGTACTTCTCTTTAAAAACCACCCATCCGAACCCATCCACTACCACCCAAAGTTAACCACCCTTTCTCATCACTATCATCTATCCCTCACCCTCCCTTGCCAAAGAGAAAGAGAGAGCTCATACCTCCCTACCCTCACTTCCATTCTTTTTCTTTCTCCCTTTTTACTTAAAAAGCTTGTATAACATATCATCTCCTCATAAAACCTTTAAGCAAGTTGTGACAAGCTTATTAAATTAAATAAATATAAGTTTAATCAAAGTTGAGAGTGTTGGAATACTTCATTGGACTATTATCAGTTCTTTTGGAAACTATATGCAGCTGGCGGACGACCCTAACTTGGATCGTCGGTCAGTTGGTCTAGGGACCATTTGAACACTCTCCTTTGCAAGTTTGGGTACCTCCCAAGGACTACTAACCCCTTTTTGTTTTACTTTGTTTCTTTCATTTGTTGTCTATTGCTTTATATGCTTGTCATTACTCTTTTATATACTGTTGATATGCTGTTTTTTGTCTTAGTTTCTTATTAATATAAAATCTACCACTAATTTTGTTTATTTTTCTTGGAGTTAACCCTCACCAAACCCCCCCGTAGTTCATCGAACTTGACAATCCACCCATAGTTCGTCGCACTCGACAACCCCCCATAGTTCGTCGAACCCGACAATCCACCCATAGTTCGTCGAACCCGACAATCCACCCATAGTTCATCGAGACCGACAACTCCCCTGTGGTTCGTCGAGACCGACAATCCCTCCTGGTTGGTTGAACTTGACAACCCTTCCTGGTTCGTCAAGCCCTATAGTTGACCTCCAGTTTATTTGACCAGAAAGAACACCCCTTTTTTTAATCCCATTTGCCAATCCTGCACAAAAAAAAACATCTCTCTCTCTCTCTCTATGTTTACATGATCAATTTGAGCTTGAACACCTCAAGGCACGGCCGGCCGTGATCCTTTAGAGGAGAACCCGCATCTCCCGTTGAAGGCGAGTAATAGAAGAACATCCTCTTTTCTTGCTTTTGAGGAAAAGCAAGTGGCGATCACACCAACGTCCCTGGAAGTGGTCGGGCAACCTTGGACGATCCATCAAGTGGCGATTCAAAGCGCCGTGTGCGTAACGGAACCAAACTTGAAGGAACCCGGATTCACGACACACACCATCACCACCGTGTCAAAATCGAACACAGACATGCATGAGGGTGTTGTTGTTGTCCCCCCCTTCTCCATCCATAGCTTTCTCATGCTCCCTCTCATGGTCCCCCCCCCCTCCCCTGTTTCCAGCCAAGAAGAAGAGAAGCAAAGAAGAGGTGGTGGTGGTGGTCAAGGTGGTCAAGGGTGTGCTTGCAGCCCCTATATCTCCCCATTCCCTCCCCCTCTCTTTTGGTGAGCTTTCCCTCTTCTTTTTCTGGGTTTTCAGCACATTTAGGTGTGTTGGGAGGTGGTGCATGCTAAGTGTTTGTGATTTGGTGTTTGTGCATGGTTGCTTGGGTGTAGGTGTGTTGGCATGCCTGCGTGCGTGTTGCCCTGTGTGTGCTACCTAAAGCCTAGCATGCCCTGCCTGCTGCCCTGCCAGCACTAGCACCCATGCCCTGCGACTGTGCCTAGCATGCCCTGTGGTGTGCCTTGTGTCTGTGCCCCAGCGTGCCCTGCGGCTGTGCCCATCGCGCCTAGCAAGCCCTGCAGTGTGCCCTGCAGCGTGCCCTGTGCTCCTTGCTCTTCCTGTGCATCCCGGGTGTTGCCCCGTGTGTGCGTGCTGCCCATTGTCGGTATCATTTTCTTTGGGGAGTTGGGCGTCGCTTCCCGGTTGTTGGGAGGCTTCCGAAAAAGAATCATTTTCTGCTTGTGTGGGGGGTTTCCCGGGGATTCGGATTCGGTGCGTGCCTTGGCAGGCTCGGTCGGATCGTCTCTCCGAAGGGTGGAAGGGGGCTTGGTTCCTTGCTGAGGCGCCCGACACCTCCTTAGAAGGATTCATGGGGTGTTTGTGATCACCACTTGTTTTCTCAAAAAGCAGGAAAAGTTGGGGTTGGATTTGATCGCTTTCGTGGGGGAGTTTGTGGAGTCTCCGCTCTGAGATACGGACTTGCCGCACACAAAGGTGAAGAACAGGAATGTTATATTTGTGTCACTTTTAACCTGCTGGTAACCGTTGGAGCGTTCTGGTAGTTTTTTCACTTTTTTTCGGTTTCGATCGGAACCGCTAATTTTTGGACTGTTAGCTATCGTCCTGAGTTAGAGAACTCCGATTGGAAATCTAACTGCATATTTGGTGTCCTGGTGCCATTTTAGGCCTCTCACGAAAATTTCATCGAATTCCGGTAACGTTCCCGAAATTTCGCAGTTCCGGGGCGTATCTGGGTTTTTAAGTTGCACACTATATAAAGGTGGGATCTAATTTTCGGAATACTATTCATCATCCCTACCAACCCTTCCCCTCTCTCCTCTTCTCCATTTTTCTCCCTTTTGAGTCCCTTAGAACCCTCAAACCCAAAAACCTAAAACCTAGGAAGTGTAGATCGGGTCCCGATCTACACCCCGGTGGTTTCAAATCCCAATTCCGGCGAGATTAGCCCCTCCGTCCGCCCTCTCTTCTCCTCTGTTTTGGCCCATTTCGGAGGTGGGAGTAGATCCGGGCGGTGGAAGCCTTAGGGGAAAGGTTTCAGCCAGTGGAGAGCGTCCGGACTTCCCTTCCTCCCCTTGGTAAGCCCTTTTTCCCCTCTTTTCTTGTCTAGATGGATGTTAGGAGGTGGGTTTTGGGGTTGGGTGGAGGTCGGCGGCTGTGGGTGGCCGTCGGAGGGCTGTGGAGGTGGTCGGAGGTCGGTGGGTGGTGGTAGAGGTGCTCGGGTAAGGGTGGGGGGTGGTCTCGGGCTGGCAGGCTGCTGTCTCGGGCAGGGCAGCAGGCGCAGCGGCACGCCCGCGCGCGGGCGTGCGCATGTGCGTGGCGCTAGGGGCCAGCAGGGCTGGGCGTGCGTGCGCTCGGGTGGCGCTGGGGGCTAGCAGGGCTGGGCAGGCTGAGTAGGACTAGCTCGGGTAGGCTGGGAAAAGGCGCACCAGTCGCCGGGCGCGCGAGCGCGTGCGCGCGGGCGTGCGCTCAGGGGGTGTAGGGGGAGGCATGCGGGTAGGCAGGCTGTGGGCTGTGCGCGCGGGCAGGCCGGGTTGGCAGGCTGGGCGCGCAGGCGAGCAGGGCAGGAGGTGCTCGGGCATCAGGCGAGCAGTGCCGGGTGTGCAGGTGAACGGTGCTCGGGCCACTTGGCGACGGGTGCAGGCAGGCAACGCGGGCAGCAGCGTGGGCATGCTGGCAGGCGCGCTGCGCGCGTGCTACCAGGCGCGCTGGGCGCGTGTTGCACATGCGTGCGCGTGGGCGCTGGGTGAGGGTCCCGGGTGCTGGGCGCTGAGCGCTGGGAGCTGGTCGCGGATACCGGGTGTGCTGGGCGAGGGTGCTGAGCGCTGGGCGCAGGGGCGCTGGGCGCTGGGCACCGCAGTGGAGTATGCGCGCGGGGCGCTGGGTTGAGGCGCAGGCGTGCGCGCGGTGAGGAGGGTAGAGGCTGGGGCGAGGTGGTGCGCGCGGGGTGCATGCGGGGCGAGGCGCTGCACGCGGGGCGTGCAGGGTGCTCGCGGGCCAGCGCGAGGCGTGCGGGGTGTGCTCGGGCGGCTGTGCTGGGGCGCAGGGGGCGCGCGGTGCACCCGGGAGGTTCGGCGGTGTGCGGGGTGCGTTGGCTGAGGCGCGGCGGTGCACCCTGGCGGTCGGGCGGCAGTGCGGGTGGTTGCCGGGGGTGCTCGGGCTAGCGTGCGTGCGGGTCGTATGCACGTTTGCCCGAGTGTTAGGTGTTTAGTTGTGGGTTTTGTATGTTTGGGTGTTTTAGAGTATTTATGTATTGTTCTCACCATATTGAATGTCTGTCTTGCAGATCTGGACGGACGGTCGCGCGACGACCCAGATACCGGTGAGTGGGACAATCCAACCCAGTAGAGAGGGGTCATACGCATTTGGGCGTATACCGACCTCTCCTGGGGCACCATGGATGTATATTAACCTGCAGTAATATGTAATCCATGCTTGTATGATTTACATGTAGAATGCATGCTACCCTAGTCTTTGTATGTTAGGGACTTGCACCCTTAGGATATGTGTATGAGCCATGCACCATGTCCCCTGTTTTCATGCTAGGAAACCTCGGCCTATGCATGCGTCCTACTAGTTTATTTATTAAATTAAATGCTAGTGTATGTTAAATCGCATGCCTTAGATAATATTATAGGGAGGAACCTTGCGAGGTCAACATTGAGACCCGTGTTAGGGTACTCCGTGTTCCTTGTTTGGTTGTCGGGATGTCCTGTATCGGGACCTCATACTGCCCTCCCAAGGTTTCTAGTCCCAATAATATTGTAAGTAATGTTGTATGATTGGTATGATTATTAGCATGTTAGTGAATATTATAGGGGAGGGGCCTTGCGAGGACAGCAGTGAGACCCGGGTTAGGGTACTCCGTGTTCCTTGTTTGGTTGTCGGGGTATCCTATATCGGGAACTCACGCCACCCTCCCGAGTTCTTTCCCCCAATGATATTACAACCTTGCTTTTATTGTACGTGTTCCCCGCATCTTGGTTATGCGCCCTGGAGGAACTCTGAAGAGTTCATGACATTAGAGTTGTAGAGATGTGTTGTCGGCGGATCCGAGTGGATCATATGCGTATGGATAGGCTGTTCTGTTCTCTTCGTTGGATCCGGTAGAGACTACCCCAGCGTTAGAAAGGCCGTCCTTCGGAGGACCCACATTAGTAGGCGCCTCCCGATGATTGTGACGGATTGTGCTGAAGTTGTGGGTGGAGACCAAGCGGCCTACGGAGTGGAGGAGAGACTATCGGTGGACCAAGGGTGACCAACAGCCTAGTCAGTCCCAATATCCTATGTCACCCGTGGTAGGGTGAGGGTGAGGGTGTAGTGGGTTGGCGATGAGCGACCTACTGGATTTGTGGTTGGATGATTATCAGTCCCAATAGCCTATGTCACCCATTGATGGGTGAGGGTGAGGGTGTGGTGGTTCGGCGAGGTACGAACCACTGGATTATGTTGTTATGTCTTAGAGGCTGGATAAATAATGGAATTGTGGTAAATATTGTCTGTGATGCATGGGTTGTGCTGTTCACTGAGCGTGTGGCTCACCCCTCGCATTTGTTTTTCCCCAGTGGTCATTGAGCCTGAGCTAGAGCCGGAGCAGCAGTTGGAGCCTTCCGAGGGATTCCTTCAGTAGCGGAGCAACGCCACGTTCCGCGAGTGCCAGAGGTTATCAGCATCCCTTCTTGACTGTATGTATTTGATTTCCGTGCTTGGCATGTGTTTGTATATGTTCAGGTGTATTTGTGTATATTGGCTCTCACAGGACAGATGATTGAGTATCGAGTCTGTAGAATGTTTATTTACAGATTCAGTGTTTTGCTTCCGCATTTGGTGTATATATCATGTCAGCCCCCTTTGTTTGTCAGAGTGTCATTCTGGTTGTTTGTGTATGATATATTATTGACCTCCTGTGTAGATTCTGATATTTTATATACACTTGCCGCGTCCCGGGGTTGGCCGCTCTGGGGCGTGACAAGGAATCCTTTTCTACTTCCCGGAACTTGACAAGGGGGTTTAAAAGTTAGGGGTGTAGGTGAGGGCCAACTAGTGGAAATTAGCCGCCTAAAGGGGGACGGCTAATGGTGATTAGCCACCTGGTGTCTGGTTCAATTTAGGCAGAACCTAGGTAGGAAATGGGTTAGGGTTTGGGCAGAGGTTAAGCTAGGTTTAACCTGGGTTTTGAGAGAGTGGATTTATGCAGGGAGTGGGTTTCCTACTCACAAGTGGGATTCTCTCTCTCTCTCTCTCTCTCTCTCTCAAGGCTTAAGGTGGGGTGGGAATGTGTGTGGTTTGTGATTGTTGGATTATGATGGTGGATTGAATGAGTGATGATTCTTGTGTTGGGGATGTTTTGATGATGTGTTAGAAATGTTTTGGACCCCCTCTATTTATAGTAAAAGAGAGGCAGGGGAATGTCCATTGGACAATAGATCAAAAATGGGTAATAAGGTGCTTGATTTGACCTCCCATTAGATCTTTGTTCTTTGACAATGTCCAGGTGAGGGGCGACTAGTTGAAACTAGCCGCCCAGTGAGGGGGCAGCTACTCTCAAGTTGTCGCCCCAATGATGGCCTGCCAAATGTCCCATCTCTGGCAAGCGGTGGCTTGGGTCGACTACTAAGGTTGAACCGGCCAAGATGGGGCGGCTAAAGGAAAAAACTGCCACAATCATCAGCATTAAATGCTGCTTTATGTCCCATCCAAGGGAAGCAATTTGGGGTCGATTAGGGGGCGGCTAGTTGAAACTAGCCACCTCTCAAGTAGCTGCCCTTGTCCTGGTCTCAGATTTCTCTAAGTGTTCGGATTAGGGTTTCCGATTTTTGTTTCTAAGGAAGTTTTCTATTAGATGTCCAAATGTGGTTATTTCTAAATATTCCTTGAAGTATTTTTGTCTCTTTGGACGGTCAAAATTGAGGTATCTACAATTGTCCCTCATCGGACGGAGTATTTTGTGTGAAACAGAAAGACTTAGACCGATGATAAGGAAAGAGTTCAAGAAGTTTAGGACACATGACCAATACTATTCAGGAAGTTGATTTAGACTGTCAGAGGCTAGGTCTTGACTAGAATTTTCAACCAAAAGGAATGATCCAGGTTGAAGATGAAAAAAGTAAAGTAGCGAGTGATCCAACCCTCGGACGGGGTTCCTATCCATCGTGCACGGAGCAGCCCAGAGTCAGTTTCCTTGTGCCTACCGTACCCATGCTTGGGTAACTCAGCAAATCAAGAGGATATCGCCGACATAAAGCAAGTAAAAGGTGTTTTGAATTGGTGAATTGGCTCATCCAAAGGATAAAATTTTTGGAAAAGAACGAGAACTGAAGAAATTCGAATTGAATGGTATTGGAAATGTGATAAAACTTCATGAAAGTTGTGTTTGACCAAGTAGAATTTGGAAATAAACCAATACATGGCTGTTTGGCTTTAGAAAACTTGAAAATAAGTGTGTTTGAGAAGCTGGTAGGGGCCGGCTAGTTGATTTTAGCCGGCAGTGAGGGGCAGCTAGTTTAGCTGTCAGGTAGGGGGCGGCTAGACGCGAGTAGCCGTCAGCCAACTAGGTCCTTTATAACCGAAAAGAGACCCTCTCTCTCCCCACATTTTCAAAACGGTTGCTCTTCCCTCTCTTTCTTCTTCTTCTCCATTTGAAACCGAAAAAACATGATTTTCTTGGCTTTGATTTGTTTGATTTCACCCTAGATCATCTCATTCTTCTTGATTTTGAAACCCTAAGAACTTTTGGGTTCTCCTTTTCCTTGTGAAATTGGAGGAGATGATGAAGGGGAAGAAGACGGCCACGATGATGAAGCGTCTCCGGTATTCATGAGAGCAAAGGGGGGCTGTCTCGAGGTTGGGCTCGTCGGAGAGCGATGGGTCAGAAAGGGGGGTCGTGGAGGAAATGACCCAAACGGCGGGGACACAATTGATGGGTGCCGGTGAGGGTGTGGGCACGTCTTTGGGGGCTGTCCCGAGAGACAGAGTGGGGCTTATAGGGTATTCACATAAGAGGAGGCGCGGGAATCGACTGATGGTTGTCGAAGAAGTGGGTTTGGAGGCCGGAGGGTCAGCCGAGGGTGTGGTCAGAGAGGGGGTTAGCGAGGAGGTGAGGGCCTCCTTGGACGCTATTGTAGGGATGCTAGAGAGAGAGGCCACAAAGGCCAGGGCTGTGGAGGAGGAGAGAAGGGTTTTGGGGGATTTGAGGTGTTGGCCTCTGGTGCGGTGGGCACAGGAGCTAGTGAGGGTGTTGGGGCCAAGGCCACGGAGGCCGAGGGTGTCCACGTTGGGGCCGTAGAGGCTGATGTTGAGGGTGTTGGGGCCGCAGAGGCCATGGTCGAGGAGGAGGGGGATGATGAGGAGGGAGACAACGACGGGATGGGCGATCCTGACGAGCCTGAGGCAGAGGCTTCCGGGGCTACACGAGCCATGGTATGCCTTTATATTACCCTTGGTCTAGCTTTATTTATTTATACATGTATGTTTTTTTTGTAGTATTAAAATATAGAAAATGTGTTTGAGTGGTTAAATAGGCATGCTTGTTGTGGATATAGAATGATCACGGTGGGAGTTTTTATAAGCATGTATTCTTATGATTTATACGATGCTCTATGGTATATTCTGATATAGTGTTGGTTTTAATACAAGAGATGGTAAAAGGGAATAATAGTTTTGTTGTTTTTTTTAATAAGTATGTTCTTAGAAGTGATAGTGATATAGGATGGTATATAAGCATGCGTTTATGATCACGGTGGGAGTGTTATAAGTATGCTTTACATGACAAGAAGAAAGTGTGTTTATGTAGTATTAAGCATGGTGAACTTTAAATAATTTTGATTTGTTCTTAGAGATAGACCACGGTGGGAGTGTTATGGGGGTAAAAAGAGGTGTATTCATGTTTTGAATATTTCATGCTTGTATATGTATATTTATTTCTCCAAGCATGGTTTTGATCTTGGAATTTTAAAGAGATTCTCACCTCTAATTAACACTTTCTCTCGTCTCTCTCAGCGACCGAATCGGGTGAGGGCTTTGTGGCACGGGACGAAGAGGTGGTATTCCACCTTGGGTCAAGAGGAGCGGTATTTGGTGGATGGAGCGGGCTTCCACTCCTTCTTGATCGAGCCTTTCCACGTCCACCGCCTGTATTTGGAGGCGTTGGCAGAGCGGTGGGATCCGGAGAGCTGCACCTTCATTCTCCCCACGGGTGCAATGATGCCGACGTTGGAGGATGTCCAGCGAATCACCGGTCTTCCGGTCTTAGGAGAGGCGGTGATCGCGGCTACTCGTGCCTACTACAGGGCTCTCTTTGAGGAGCTGATCGAAGAGTGGGAGTCGTGGAGCGGGAGAGAACGTTGAACCGGATCCCTCTTGGACAGCTATCGAGGAAGTATGGCCTTGGCTCCTTTACGCAGTGTCAGAAGGGCAAGGTTGTGGCTAGTTTCGAGAGAAGGAGGTTGATGATTGAGGCGAGAGTGGTTGTCGCGTGCCCACAGAGGGCGGGAAGGGAGTTGAGAGCGTTCTTCCTCTACTTCTTCGGTCAGGTCCTTTTCTTGACGGCTTCAGACAAGGTCTCCTCTCACTTTCTGTTGTTCATGAGGGACCTAGAGACCATGGGACGCTTTGCTTGGGGAGCAGCGATGCTCGCCCATCTCTTTGCGGAGCACTCGAAGAAGGAGAAGAGAGTTGGAGGCAAGAACCTCGGTGGTTTTGCGGCCTTCCTTCAGGTATATCAAAAAGAAAATGTCTCCTTTTTTATTTGTTTCACTTGATTCTGATAGTACTTTGGCAGGTCTTTGGGTACGAGCACTTTGCCATCGATCATCCCATCCTGATGCCCCTCAATCGTACCCTTCCTCAAGCCACAAGGTGGGCGTCTCCAGGGTCTTCTCGCTTGCGTCGTCTTGCGCAATTCCGAGAGGCCTTCCGTGCTTTGAAGGAAGAAGAGGTATAATTTCTTGACTTTTAGCTCTTATAGGATTTTCTTTTGACTAAGCTCTCTTCTTTATGTCTATTGACTTGTAGATGACTTGGAAGCCCTATACTGAGGAGGAGGTTCCTGCGGAGCTATCGCGGGATATCTAACTGATTTTCTTCAACGAGGTAATCTTTCACGTGATCAGTCAAGTGGTCTGCCAGCTTGGGTACCATTAGTGGGTGCTTGATCCTCTATTGAAGTGTTCCCCAATCCCGGTGGCCGAAATTCCTCGAGACATGAACCTCCTGAAGAACTACGCAGTATACATGGCGTGATGGGATGTGAGAGGGACCTTGGTCTAGCGTCATCCTGAGGTGACCAGCAGTGAGGAGTACATGGCTTGGTATCGTCAGGAATACGTCAGCATCCTCGAGACTATGGAGGAGGAGATCCCGGACGCCTACGTAAGAAAAGTCCTTTTCTTTTCTTTTCTTTCTTTGCTTCTTCTCTCTGTGTTCTAAATGATGTCTTCTTTTGTAGGTTGAGCTGAATGAGTTGGAGAAGAAGCTCAAGGCCTCCAACGAGCATCTCCAGGCAAGGACTGGACAAGTAGAGGGGTTGCAGTCGCAGAGGCGACGCTTGCAGGACCAGGTTCAGGTCCTTGAGGCTCAAGTGGATGCTCTGTCGAGAGCGAGAGCCGACAGTGCTTCTTCCTCCTCTGCTCCTCCTTCATCCATGGCTTCTGGTCAAGAGCTTGAATCGATGAATGAGCTAGGCACGGTCCGGAGTGAGCTCCTGGCCACTTGGATGGAGCTCGACCAGGCTAGGGAGAGGGCCGCGAGGGCCGAGGACAAGGTGGACCTGTTGCGGTCTGAGAGAGCTTTGAGAGAGGAAGAGATGGACCGGCTAAGGTCCAGAACAATGTTGAGGGAGGAGGAGTCTTCTATCCTACACCGTGAGCGGGACTCCCTCCAGGCTAGAGAGTCGGAATTGGAGGTGTCGGCCGGCGTACCTGGTGGGCTGATGGGAGATCTGGTCTGCTCTCTCTAAGCGACTAGGGATAGAGACCGGGAAGCGCTCAGAGCTGTAGAGGTAAGGGCACGGGAGCTGGAAGAGAGATTGAGGGTGGCCGACGATCGATCAAGAGGCATGGAGAGTCGTCTTCATCAGAGGTTGGAGAGAATAGATAGAGGTATGCAGCAAGTCCACCTCTGGGAGGCTACTATGAGAGGGAAGTTGAATGGGGGAGGGTCTATGACGGAAGCGGATCTTGACCTTCTCCCTCTCGAGCCCGATCACTCGATCTCTGCCTCCTTGGCCACCAGAGCCACCCTTAGCCGAGCTTCCCGCCCATCAACGACTTGGAGTCACGGGATACACATGAGGGCTGCTTCTTCGGTGAGGGAGACTTCCGTGGCTCAGGATGTCCCTGAGGTCCAGTCCTCCCCTCAGCCACCACCGCCATCCCAGCCAAGTCAAGACATTCCTCCGACTCAGTCTCCCACGGATGACGCTCCAAGGTATAGTTTTTTGTGTCTTGGTTTTGATAGAAGAATCGTATATATGCAAGGAATTCATGCTTTCTTCTTTTCTTTTTTGGATCAGGTAATTATTTTGGTGATGTATGGCTCAAGACATTTGGAGTTGGGGCTCTTCCACTGATCTATCTCTTTTTATAAAACAAAAGTTTAGTTTTTATGTTTTAGGGACAATTGCATGTTTTCTTTTGGTTTATGAACAGATATGGTTATTCTTGGCTTGTTTCGAAAGTTTGGTGATCGAGTAAACAAGTATACGTGTGGAGTGATCTATGTGTTTTGAATGAATGTGTAGAGATGGGTGTATGATTTTGAAATTGTCACGCCCCAGGGCGGCCGTCCCCGAAACGTGGCAATAATGAAATATCAGCTATCAATACCTGAGGTCAATAAAGACTCCAACAACAACACACAAGGTGGCAAAGCAAGGATAATGATAACTGACTGAAAAGCGGAAGCATAATATATAAACAATGTCTGTAAACCAAAAACATTATTACAGACTCGAATACACAATCACTGTCTTGTGAGAGCCAAGTCTAGACCAAAGAAAATACAACTTGTGCCACATGCACGATTTACAATACATACAATGACTCTAGGACTGCTGACAGCCTCGCACTCGCCACCCGCCGAAAGAACACTCCACGCCCATAAGACCACGCCACAGGAAAGCTCCAGCTCCACGCCCAACACTGCCCCTGAAAAGAAACAGTATGCGAGGGGTGAGCTACAAGCTCAGTGAGTGGCTGGAAACCAATCACCATACAACAGTTCAATACTAAAGCAATTTTCTTTCAAGGAAAACATGGGTGGAAACCCATGGATAACATGGTCACGCAGCGGCACGACCAACCTCACCCTCACCCACACTCCCGGAGGAAGACTCTTGGGACTTTTGGGGAGAGACCATACCGTTGGTCGAAGAGACTCGGGATTACTGGTCTACACAACACTACTGGATCACCAACCTCACCCTCACCCTCACCCTCACTCCCGGAGGGAGACTCTTGGGACTTTTGGGGAGAGACCATACCGTTGGTCGAGGAGAGCTGGGATTACTGGTCTACGCAACACTTCTGGATCATCTACATCGAGATAACTGCCCAACTATGTTTTTGAACATCGATACGAGACCAGACCCAACAACTATGGGAACGGACGAACAACGAATGGGTCACGCGGCGACGTGTCTTCACCTCATCCTCACCCTCCTCATCCTCACCCTCACTCCCGGAGGGAGACTCTTGGGACTTTTGGAAGAGACTTAGACTGCTCTACACCCTTGGTCCACCGGTAGCCCTTTCCCCGGGTAGTCACTACCTGGTATACTCCCACGATCAGTATGTTATGCCTGTGTCATTTGGAGTCTTATTTTTTTATCGGAGTCGCTAAAATTTTAGCTTTTAGCCACCTGCAGGAGTTTGAGCGCTCTGATTGAAGATTTGGCTACATAATTTTTCTCCTAGAAGTTATGTATTTCCGATTTGGTATTTGGATTTAATTTTGTTAAAATCTAAGATGAAGAGGTTTAAATATGATTTTATCATGAGATGCTCAGTTTTGAGTTAGCTTTCGTACAAAAGTTGAATTAGATCAACTGAATTCATGTAGTAAAAGTTATGGGTATTTTTCCAAGTATACCCCGGGGATGAAAAATTCTGGCAGCAGCCCTGTTCAATGTTTATCTCTCATTTCGGAATAGCTGGAGGGATTATTTGATCTTGGCATAAACATAAAAGTTGTAGATAATCTTCTTGGCTTTCCAAAGGATTTTGAATTGTGCAATTCGGAGCTATATCGTGGAAGTTATGGCTGTTCTAGTGAAGCCCATCCAGAATTTCTGGTCAGAGACGATTTGGTCTTGTCCCCCCCCCACCAACTCACTTTATCTCCATTTAAAACCCCCCTTTTGTGGAAACCTCTCACTCCCTCTCACTCTCGTCTCCCTCTCCCTCTCTGTTTTTTTTTGGTTGTGTGTGTGTTGTTAATGGAGGAAAGGATGAAGAAGAAGCTCAAGAAAGAGTGAGAAAGGGTGAGAAAAGGTGAGCATGTGTTGTTGTTGTTGTTGTTGTTTCTCTTCTCTCAATCCCCTTCTCATGCCCTTGCACCCCTGTTTTCTGCCAAGAAGGGCTGGTGGAGAGGTTGAAGAGATGGTGGTAGTGGTGGTGGTGGTTGAGGTGGTCGTGGGTGTGTCGATAACCCCGCATCTCCCCATTTCCCTCCCCCTGTTTCGGTAAGGCAGCTCACTGTCTTTTAAAGATCTCAGTGAATCTAGTATTTAGAAGCATATTTTTAGGATTATGTCTTCTTATGATTTGATCAGCTATGTGTCTAGATGTTATATATGAAATTTGGGGTCATTATGATATCTGTGGTGTAAGTTAGAATCAATTTTGCATGACCTGTCCAGATTCGCGTAGGAATTGACCTGCTTCGAGAAATGATTTGTTTCGGGCTTGTAGAGGCAAAATTAGGTTCTGATGTCCCTGTGGATTATGATCCCAGCATATCATAGAATGTGCATGATTTATTTCATAATTTATGGAAGTATCAGGGGTTAGGGCCTTCATGAAGTAGGCTTATATGTGTGATAGCAGGTTCCATATTTTAATTGTGGATCATTGGTTGTGTTTTGCAGATCTCGTAGACCGGACGCGAGATGATCCGGGTATCTGTGAGTGGTTCGATCTAATCCCCCCCCTCTCGGGATGCGCTCGACGCGCGTAGACCTTGTTAGCCATTGGGTTTCCACCCATGTTTTCCTTGAAAGGAAATTGTCTTAACATTAAATTGTTGTAATGGTGTTTGGTTTCCAGCCACTTACTGAGCTTGTAGCTCACCCCTCGCGTACTGTTTCTTTTACAGGGGTGGTGTTGGGCGTGGAGCTGGAGCTTCCCTGTGGCGTGGTCTTGCGTGTGTGGTGCGTTCTGCCCGACGGTTGGCTAGTGGAGGCTGTCAGCAGTCCTAGAGTCATGTGTTTGTGAATCGTGCGTGTTGCACATGATGTATTTTATTGGAATAGACTTGGATCTCACAGAAAAGTGATTATGTATTTGGGTCTGTAATTGTCACGCCCCAGGGCGGCCGTCCCCGCGACGCGGCAAGCGTATATATAATATCAGAATCTACACAGGAGGTCAATAATATATCATACACAAACAACCAGAATGACACACAGACAACAAAGAGGCTGACATGATATATACACCAAATGCGGAAGCAAAAGACTGAATATGTAAATAAACATACTACAGACTCGATACTCAATCATCTGTCCTGTGAGAGCCAATATACCCAAATACAACTGAATATATACAAACGCGTGCCAAGCACGGAAATAAAATACATACAGTCAAGAAGGGATGCTGATAACCTCTGGCACTCGCGGAACGTGGCGCTGCTCCGCTACTGAAGGAATCCCTCGGAAAGCTCCAACTGCTACTCCGGCTCCGGCTCAAGCTCAGTGGCAAGTGGGGAAAAAACATATGCGAGGGGTGAGCAACACGCTCAGTGAACAGCACAACCCATGCATCACAGACAATGTTGATCACAATTCAATTAATTATCCAGCCTCTAAGTGGCACAACAACATAATCCAGTGGTTCGTACATCGCCGAACCACCACACCCTCACCCTCACCCATCAATGGGTGACATAGGCTATTGGGACTGATAATCATCCAACCACAATCCAGTGGGTCGCTCATCGCCAACCCACTACACCCTCACCCTCACCCTACCACGGGTGACATAGGATTTTTGGACTGGCTAGGCTGTTGGTCACCCTTGGTCCACCGATAGTCTATCCTCCACTCCGTAAGCCATTTGGCTTTCACCCACAACTTCAGCCCAGCCGAAACCAAATCAGGAGGCGCCTACTGATCGGAACCCTTGGAAGGGACGGCCTTTCTAACGCTGGGGGAGCCTCTACACGGATCCAACGAAGGGAAACAGAACAGCCTATCCATACGCATATGATCCACTCGGATCCGCCGACTACACATCTCTACAATTCTAATGTCATGAATTCCTCAGAATTCCTCCAGGGCGCATAACCAAGATGCGGGGAACATACACAATAATTAGCAAGGGTGGAATATCATTGGGGGAAAGAAACTCGGGAGGGCAGCGTGAGTTCCCGATATAGGACACCCCGACAACCAAACAAGGAACACGGAATACCCTAACCCGGGTCTCACCGCTGTCCTCGCAAGGCCCCTCCCCTATAATATTCACTAATACGCTAATAATCATACCATGGGTAAATCCTTAATTATCAACTAGAGATGTAATATTATTGGGACGAGAACCTTGGGAGGGCAGCATGAGGTCCCGATACAGGACATCCCGACAACCAAACAAGGAACACGGAGTACCCTAACTCGGGTCTCAATGTTGACCTCGCAAGGCCCCTCCCTATAATATTATCTAAGGCATGCAATTAAACATATACTAGCATTTAATTTAATAAATAAACTAGTAGGACACATGCATAAGCCAAGGCTTCCTAACATGGTGACATGGTGCATAGCTCATACACATATCCTAAGGGTGCAAGTCCCTAACATGCAAAGTCTAGGGTAACATGCATTCTACATTTAAATCATGCTCACATGTATTACATATTACAACAGGTTAATATAATCCATGGTGCCCCAGGAGAGGTCGGTATACGCCCAAATGCGTATAACGCCTCTCTATTGGGTTGGATTGTCCCACTCACCGAAATCCGGGTCGTCGCGCGACCGTCGGTCAAGATCTGCAAGACAGGCATTTATACGGTGAGTAAAATCCACAAATACCCCAAAATACATTAAAAATACTCTAAAAATACCCAACACCCGGACAAACGTACATACGGCCCGTACGCACGTGTATCCGAGCATCCCGACTCACTCCCGAACCCACCGGGCAACCGCAGGCACGGCCACCCGCCTCGGGCGCACAGCCGAGCCCGGCCCGCGCGCCAAGGCGCCCTGCCGAACTCAGCCGGCACACCCGGACACCACCGGCGTACTGCCGCACGCCTGCCCGCGCGCCCTGACGCTCCGCCGCACGCTCGCGCGTGCCCGCGCGCACTGCAAGCACGCCCCAGCACGCGCGTGCACTGGTCCCCAGCACAGCGCGCACTGGTCCCCAGCACCGCGCCCAGGCGCCCTGCCCAGCACCCAGGCATAGTGCCCAGGCGCCCTGCCCGCGCGCGCGCGCACCCGCGCGCACTCCCGCGCACACCCCCGCTCGCGCCAGCACCCGCGGGCACCCGCGCGACAACTCCGCGCGCACCCGCGCGCACGCACCCGCGCGCGACTGCGCCCGCCAGCGCCCAGCGCCACCCACGCGCACGCCCGCGCGCACCGCTCACCCACGCGCGCGCGCCCCTGCCAGCTCCTGCGCCTACGCTGCCTGTGCTGCTGCCTGCTGCCCGGGACTGCCAGCCTGCCAGCCCGAGGTCCTCTACCACCCACCTCCGACCACCCCAAGGACTCCGACCACCTCGCACAGCCCTCCGACGGCCACCCACCGCCGCCAACCACCACCCAACCTCAAATCCACTCTCCTAGCATACATCTATGCAAGAAAAGAGAGGAAAAGTGGATTACCAAGGGGAGGAAAGGAAATCCGGTTGCTCTCCGCGCGCCGAAACCTTTCCCCAAAGGCTTCCACCGCCCGGATCTCACTCGGCCTTCGAAACAGCCCAAAACAGAGGAGAAGAGAGGGGGGACGGAGGGGCTAATCTCGCCGGAATTGGGATTTGAAGGCACCGGGGTGTAGATCGGGACCCGATCTACACTTCCTAGGTTTTGGGTTTTTGGGTTTGAGGGGTCTAAGGGCTTCAAAAGCAAGAAAAAGAGAGAGGGGAGAGAGAAATCCAAATGGTAGGGATGATGAATAGTGATTTCGAAATTAGATCACACATATATATAGTGAGCGACTTAAAAACCCAGATACGCCCCGAAACTGTGAAATTTCGGAAACGTTACCGGAATTCGACGAAATTTTCGTGAGAGGCTTAAAATGGCACCAGGACACCAAATATGCAGTTAGATTTCCAATCGGAGTCCTCTAACTCAGGACGATAGCTAACAGTCCAAAAATTAGCGGTACCGATCGAAAATCGAAAAAAAACAAAAAACTGCCAGAATGTCCCAACGGTGACCAGAAGGTTAAAAGTGACACATATATAACAGTAATAATATTTTGGTTTACAGACATAGTTGATATTTTATGTTTCCATTTTTCAGTTAGCTATCATTTATCTTTGCCTTGTCACCTTGTATGTTGTCGTTGGAATCTTTGTTGACCTCAGGTATTGATAGCTGATATTATTTATATTACCACGTCTCGGGGACGGCTACCCTAGGGCGTGACACGTTGCCCAAGAAACTTCTGAATTTTAATGAAAACAAGTAAGCATCAATTATTTAGAGTAACTAGGTAATGAATGTAAAAGAAAAGAGCAAGAAAAGAAATAAACAGTAATGAAAAACAAAGCAAAAAAAGATAATAAAGCAAAAAAAGGTTAGCAGTCCTTGGGGTTAAAACCCAAAACTGATGGAGAGCCAAAAGGGGAGTTTCAAATGATCCCTGGACCAACTGGCCGACGGCCCTAGTATAGGCCGTCCGTCAAGTGAATCCGATTTCGAAGTGAAGAGTTTAGAGTCCAATAGATATGCAACCACACTCACACCAAATGACTGAACCTAGCTTTATATTGATTAATAAACTTATAAGTACTCAAATTGCAAGGCTTTAGGAAGAGGTGGAGACAAGCTTTGCTAAGAAACCCTAGAAAAAGAAGAAAAAAGGAAACAATGGAATGGGTAAACAAGGGAACAAGGAAGTAAGTTATCTTCTCTATGTGCTCTCTTCTTTCTATGTTTTGAGTGGTGGGAAGGTGGAGATCCGAAAATGGTAGAGTTTCACTACTCTTCTTGTTAATGCTTTTTGCTTTGCTCCCTTCCTTCTTCACAAACACCCTTTATTTATAGAGTTCTTCAACCAACCATATTTAGACAACACATAGGAGCCTTAAATGCTTCATTTCTCATCAATCAGAAGCCAGTGAAGATGACAGATTGGAGCTGCAGTCGAGAGAGGGAGCGCCACTGCCAGTTTCATGAGCTTTTTGATCCTGATAGATTGACGGCTCCTAGCAAATCCGTTGCCAAATAACGACAGCTCCTGTTCCAGACGTCGGACAAAATGTTATTTTTTTTAAGTGTATTTCATGATCCTTATTCTGTAAGCTTTCCAACGCCGCTGACAGGTCGAGAATTAGAGGTGTATTACTCAAGTTATTGTCCGATCTTGTGGGGGTGTCCGATTGTCTGTGGGGGGGCATTCCTTCTACTTCTTCTTGGGCCAAACCACCCTGATCTTGGATTGTTTGTTGTTGTCTAGTCTTGGATGATTATTTGTGAGAGAATATATGGTCCAAGCCTGCATAAATCAGATATTACAAGCGATAAGTATTATGCTATTTTGATCAGTCAAAAATGGGGTATCTACAAGAGGGCAGAGTGGCTTCGGGGTGGGAGTGGAGTCCGGGTGGTGAAGAGGAAGAGGAAGAGGAGGAGGAGGAAGGGGAGGAGGGCGAGTTAGGGCTCGAGCGGAGGGTGGGGACTGGGGCGGAGTCCGGGGTGGGGGATGGGAGGGAGATGGTGGTGGTGGAGAGCCCCAGCCCGCAAACCACTCGAAGTCCCAATCTAACACATCCATCCACTCCAATGTAGTTCGCTTGAAATACATGTCTGTGACACATGCGTGCACGCACATTTACAAAGGCAAAGCATCAAACATTTGACCCACAATTGGGTATAACACTTCATTGAGCACTTACATGTGACATGAGAGGACTCGTCGACGATGCGATTGATGGTGCGAAAAACGAGGTGGCTATCGATGAGGTATTTGAGAAAGCCCTCCTTGCTAGGCTGCCACGTGTTGGCGGCATCAGCCTTTAATGGTGGTGGTGGTGATGGGGAGTTGGGGTTGTGAAGCTTCATGGCGACGATGTGCATCTCCTCGGCAATATCAGTGGACTCACCGGGGTACTGTTGTGACGCCTAGCCCATTGAGGGGGTGGTAGGCCCAAGAGTCCCAAGAGGCTCATGAAATGGGTGAGTGTGAGGGTTTTTAGTCTCACATCGCCTAATTGGAGGAGATAGTCTATGTTTATATGTAAGCACAGATCTTATACACCAAAATGCATTTTAAAGTATTGAGTCCATTTAGGAGCAAAGCGGACAATTTCTTGCTATTAAACCTAGGGCATTATAATCGGTATCAAAGCCTGTCCATTACGCGATGGTGGGTGCGGCCCCACACGAGGACATGTTGCCCCATTGGGGGTTGATTGTAACGCCTGACCCGTTGAGGGGGTGATAGGCCCAAGAGTCCAAAGAGGCTCATGAATTTGGTGAGGGTGAGAGAGTTTAGTCCCACATCGCCTAATGGAAGGAGATAGTCTATGCTTATATGTGAGTACAGCTCTTACACATCAAGACCTGTTTTAAAGCCAGTCGATTTAGGGGCAAAGCGGACAATTTTTTTTTTTTTGTGTAAGCCTAGGGCATTACAACTGTTTTCTATATCTCTTCCTTTTCTTTGGAATTGTGAATATGGGTTGTGGTGGTGGTGATAGTGGAGGGAAGGTTGTGGTGGTGGTAGTGGAGAGTTCATACTTGATTAGGGTGGTGGTGGTGGAGAGGTCATACTTGATTAGGGTGGTGGTGGTGGTGGTGTTTGGGGTGGTGGTGTAACCATGTAGCAAGTGATGGTGGTGGTGGAGAGCCCCGCCCTGACTCCGCCCCCATCCTCCACCCGAGCCCCACCCCAAACCCGAAGACCTCCTCTTTCTCCTCCTCTTGCACAACCAATGTAAATCCAATATAAATGGATATTTTGAACCAATGGGGTGTATATAGAGGCACCCCAAATAAATTGGTCAAGTATTTGGCCCGCCCGACCCGATTACTACTTAAAATTTTAGCTTCTTCATTCGCTCATCTTTTTCATCTTCTTCATATTTTCAGGTCTATTCTCTCTCTCTCTCTCTCACACAAGTTTTTTTTTTCTTTTTATCTGCTACTAAACTCTCTAGCTTTCTCAAAAAAAAGAAAGAAAAAGGACTTGGTGATAGTTGGACAGGGTATTTGGGGTTTTTTTTTGTTATTCTTAGTTTTGTTGGATGTATATGTTGATGATCTAGAATATCTAAGATTTATGTTTTATATTGGGATAATTTGGTTAAAATAGAACATCTTTGGGTGTCTTTAACAAATCCTTTGTATATATATCTTTAATATTTTATCTTGATATGTTTAAAAATCATTCATCATATTCTTAATAAAAATAGAGAATCGCATATACTCCTGCATACCACATATACTCTATGAAATACCCTAACTGTACTTAAATTGTATACCGCATATCCAAACCCTAATCTGGAGTAAGAAGCGGGGGTCTCATGGTGGATGGTGATGGTTAATGAGATGGTTATGTTGATTTTTTTTTGACGTTTTATGTTTGGGTGCGGTTAACCGACCATCGTTTTTCTAACCTGGGACCAAGAAAAGAAAATATGGGCATTTTATCATGATAATCATTAATCCCATCCCAAATTTTACTTTAATAGCTATAACCAATCGCATCGAGATGGGTAAATTATATGTTTTTAACCTCTGTCGGCTCATCACGACCCGTTCAATACATGGATTGGATTCAAATTTTTATTTAAAACACAATCCAACCTGATAACCCTATATCATTAGGGTTAAGAACTACAAAAAATTAATTATTATGTCGTCAAAACCCAGGTTTCACCATCTTTTTCCTCTTCATTATTTACTTCATCATCTTTCCCTCACAGATGTATTTAATTTTTTGTGTGTGTGTTTTTAAGTAGTTAAAAAAAACCCAGAGGTGACCCGAAAGCAAAGGGAGATAGGTGGTTGCCAGGTCCCTTTGAAAGTGAAGGCCTTCCTTTGGTTAGTCTGCATGCATAAGAAAATACTTACCAAGGAGCATTTGTCCAAGTGGTCTCCGAACATGAACACTTCGTTCAGGTTTTGTGGTGCGGGGGTGGAATCGGTGGAGAATCTATTCATCCGATTTCCCATGGCAAAGGAGGCCAGGTCTGGAAGTGGCTGTGTTTGGCGATAGGTCTAGTTGGGTCTTTTGCTTCTTTGGAGGACTTATGGAGGTCGGGGAAACTCTTGTAAGGGGGACCAAAGTGTATCGGTTAAAGTATTGCAATCTTACATTCCGGCGGTGATATGGTCAATTGAGTTACAAGGAATCTCGCGGGGTTTCGTGGATGTACTCCGTATGTGGAGAATATTTGCGATGGGACGATAAGTTTCATCACGGAATGGGGAAGATTTTGTGTGGGGGCTCGTGGACTGATGTTTGGGGGGACGTTTTTGTGTTCAAGGGTAGTCTTCTAAGGGTGTTTCCTTTGTATCGGTTGGTTTCAGTAGGGTATAATTCTCTTCTACCTGGGGGGGAGCCTTCAGGGGGGGGGGTCCTTTTTTTCTTTTTCTTTTTTTCTTTTGCGCTTTTTCTAACTATTCTTGTAATCCCTGTTTTGGACTTTCTTATATAAAAAAAAATATAAAAAAAATGGGCGACAGCCAACCTTCTCATAAAAAAAAAAATTACTTTCACATATACTTGCAAGATTTTATCTTTCTTTTTTCTCTCAAACATACAAAATTTTGAATTATTTATGCTGTAAACTTTTATAAATGTTTTGGAGAACTTTATATAATTGAATTATTTATGTTTTATGTATTTTGAGATTTTAATATTTTTATTAGAACAGTTAATAGTTTTTTATGAAAGTAATTTTCATGCATGCCAAAAATAATTTTTTTTGCTGGGTTAACAACAGATTTTAGTTAAATTGGTCCCCAATCAAAAATAATTTGATTTATCATATAAATTGTTTAATTGTATTAGGGCGCGCTATTATACTCAGTTTTTTTTACAGTCTAAAATACAGTCCTATATACATTATTAGAAATTTAGTGAAGCATTTACCTCATTAGACGATGTCACGCCCCAGGGCGGCCGTCCCCGATACGTGGCAAATATATATAATATCAGCAGTCTATACAGGAGATCAATAAAATACTCTAAACAACATCAAAATGACAACACAGACAATAATGTAGCTGACATAATATATATACATATAGCGGAAGCTTAAACGACTGAGTCTGTAATTCAAAGACATATTACAGACCCGAATACATAATCAACTGTCCTGTGAGAGCCAATATAAACAATGACATCCAAATACAAGTGTGTGCCCAAGCACGGATAACAATACATACAATCAAGAAAGGGATGCTGATGGCCTCTCACTCGCAGAACCCAAAACGTGACGCTGCTCCGCTACTACTGTGATGCCTCGGGGAGCTCCTCCTTCAGATCCGACTCAGATACAACTGGAGGAAAAGAATATGTGAGGGGTGAGCCACACGCTCAGTGAATGGCACAATCCATGCAACACAACTTATGTTAACCTTAAATAATTATAGTCCCTAAACGGGAGTAACTACACAAGCTTAGTGGGTCGTAACATCGCCGACCCACCCCACCCTCACCCTATAAGGGGGTACATGGGCCTTTTCAGACTATACTGCTCTCCTCCCTTGGTCCACCCGGTAGCCTCTCCCACACTCCGTAGCTTCTACCTGGTATACTCCCACGATCAGCACTGTCCGACGCATCGGAGGTACCTACAGATAGGAGCCCTCTGTTAGGTCAGCTTTCCAACGCCAGGGAGTCCCTACTCGGATCCAACCAAAGGGAGAAGACAGCTTACTCACACGGATACGATCCTCTTGGGTCCGTCGACAACGATTCGTAACACTACTAATGTCATGAATTCTCAAGAATTCCTCCAGGGCGCATAACTAAGATGCGGGGAAACATATATTATAACAACAAGGTTATAATATTCTCTAAGGCATGCTTATAACAATATGCTCTCATTTTGATTTAATTAAATTAAACTAAATGGGAAACATGCATAGACCGGAGCTTTCCAATCAAGGGACATGGTGTCTAGGCATGTATGGGCCTCTATACATGATATATGAGTGCATATCCCTAGCATACAAGGTCTAATGTGGCATGGTTACATCATATTAATCATGCATTGCATAGTTTTTCATTTATCACAAGTTAATATACAATTATGGTGCCCCAGGGGAGGGCAATGCACGCCTACGTGCATCGAACGCCTCCCTACTGGGTTGGATTGACCCACTCACCGAAACCTGGGTCGTTGCGTGACCGTTCGCCAAGATCTGCAAGACATGGGCATTCAATATGGTGAGTAAACTACACAAATACACATGAAATTTACTAGAAATACCCAATACTCGGACAAGCATGCATACGGACTCGCACGCATGTGAGCGCGCACGTACGCACGCGAGTCCGAGTGCCCCGACACCCTCCCGAACCCTCGGGCAGCCATATGCATGGCCCCCGCACACGCGCACACACGAATGCGCACGCACGCAAGCGCCCCAGCGCCCCTGGCGCACTGCCGCGCCCCTGCCCGCGCGCCCAGACGCGCTGCCGCGCGCGTGCGCACGCTCGCGCGCGCCGCGCTTCCAGCCCAGCGCGTACCCGCGAGCACTGCGCCCCCGCGCAGCACCCCGCGTGCACGCCCGCCAGTGCGCTCGTTTGAGCGCGCCGGGGGCGTTGGGGCGCGTGCGTGCGCGCCTGAGCCCCTTCCACCCTCTCCTCAGCCCACCCACACCCCCTACCACCTATGCAAAGCATGCATAACCATTTAAACACCCTAATCAATCATCTAACCAAGCTAGGGGAGGAGGAAGACTTACCAACAAGGAGGGAAAGGAAAAGGGAGGAAGCTCGGGTGCCCTTTGCGCACCAAACCACCACAACCGCTACCACCAAGACCACCACCACCTCAGCCACTCTCAAGGCCTAAAAATGGCTGAAAATAGGGGTGGGGGGAAGCCATGAGAGGGAGGTAGAGAAAGGGGAAATCAAAACAAAAACCATACAAAGGTAGATCACACACATACCTTTCCTTTTCCCTTCTAGGGTTTTCTTTTTCTTCTCCTTCTACTACCTCTAATGGGAGAAACAAAGAAGAGGGAGAGATGGAGTGTGTGAGAGATGGAGAAGAGAAGAGAAGGGGGACGCCCAACACTAGTGACACACACACACACACACACACACACTCACACACTTAGAACAATTAGGGTTTGGTGGGCTTGACTTTGAGTCAACCCAACCACACAAAAAAACAAAAGGATTTGACCAATTCAATGGTCAAATTTGACTTGGTCCAAGTCTCCTTGACTTGGTCAAGTCTCCCCTTTGACATTCCCACTCGGTCAAAACCCGGATACGATTCAGAACTGTCAAATTCTGAAACGTTACCGGAATTCGATGAAATTTTCGTGAGTGGTTCGAAATGGCACCAGGACACATAATGTGTAGTTAAATTTTCAATCGGAGTTCTCGAGCTCATGCAGATAGCTAAAAGTCCAAAATTTTAGCAGTTCTGATCGGAAAAGAAAAAGTTGGAAAACTGCCAGAAATGTCCCAAAGGTGACCAAAAAGGCTAAAAGTGACACATATATAACAGACGATATGCATACTATACTTCGTCAAATATTTTTTATACCTAGCAAAAATGGGTTTATTTAACTCAAAATGGAGCTATATATATATATATTTTTATCAAAACATACACCTCATTAGATGATGCTTATTATTTTAAAAAAAATGAAAACATGTGTAGCGTAAGTTTTGGTTGATAAAAATGACCGAGTCTAATATTTTCCATTGTATTATGTATATGCATTAAACTGGTCCGACTTGCCTTAAATGGGGGTGGAGTGGAGCTATTGTGAATTAAAGATATAAAATTCAGAATTGAGTAGACCGGGGATTGATTTCAAATTTTAAAACCCCTACCCATTGCCATAACTAGCGGTGAGGGCGTCATGATGACAACATTGAGGATAGGAGAGGGAGGGAGAGGGGAGTGCGTGGAGGAGGACAAGATGGAGGAGGAGAGCATTTAGGGCTGCAACTCGGACGAGTTGAATTCGGGTTAACCCCAACTCGAACCCAACCCGAATTTTAAACTACTCAATCTTAACCCAAACCCAACCCGTAATTAAATAAATCAATCCGACCCAATCCGATTTTCTAACATGATGTGCAAATTAAATAAACCAACCCGACCCAACCCGTAAAATTAGTTAGGTTTACCTAAAATTTGGACTGCCCAGATTAGTAGCTACAGAATTAACAGCTACGATCTTTTTTTAACTATTAGTTTAAGGGTTTGGGTTGAGTCAGGTTGTGAGTGAGGCCAACCCGAACCCAACCCGTAATTAAATAAATCAATCCGACCCAATCCGATTTTCTAACATGATGTGCAAATTAAATAAACCAACCCGACCCAACCCGTAAAATTAGTTAGGTTTACCTAAAATTTGGACTGCCCAGATTAGTAGCTACAGAATTAACAGCTACGATCTTTTTTTAACTATTAGTTTAAGGGTTTGGGTTGAGTCAGGTTGTGAGTGAGGCCAACCCGAACCCAACTCAATTTATGAGTCAACCCGAATTGACCAACCTGAACCCGATGTGGCCAACCCAACCCATGTAAAAATCGGGTTCAACCCGACCAAGTTGCAGCCCTAAGGGCATTGGTGTTTCATGTTGGTGCTGATGGGGAATTGGGGATCGACGTGGTGATGGTTTGTAGCTGTGACGTGTTATATATGTGTCACTTTTTGCCTTCTAGTAACCATTGCGACATTTTGGCAGTTTTTCAGTTTTTTTCGTTTTTTGATCGAAACCACTAAAATTTTGGACTGTAAGGTATCATCCTGAGTTTGAGGAATCCGATTGAAAATCTAACTGCATATTATGTGTCCTGGGGCCATTCCAAGCCACTCACAAAAATTTCATCGAATTCCGGTAACGTTTCAGAATTTCACAGTTTCGAAGCGTATCCGGGTTTTGACCGAGCAAGAAGTCATTGGGAGACTTGACTTGGTCAAAGTTGACCTTTGATTTGGTCAAAAGGTTTTGGATTTTACTGTGGTTGGGTTGACTTGGGTCAAAGTACACTTAGTGTTATATATGTGTCACTTTTAGCCTGCTGGTAACCGTTGGAGCGTTCTGGCAGTTTTTCATTTTTTTTCGGTTTTCGATCGGAACCGTTAATTTTTGGACTGTTAGCTGTCGTCCTGAGTTAGAGGACTCCGATTGGAAATCTAACTGCATATTTGGTGTCCTGGTGCCATTTTAGGCCTCTCACAAAAATTTCATCGAATTCCGGCAACGTTTTCAGAATTTCACAGTTTCGGGGCGTATCCGGGTTTTTAAGTGAGTTGACTTTATATAAGAGGGGTGAGAAAAGTCTAGCACTATTCATCATCTTCCTCCTTGAGCTCTCTCTCCCCTTCTCCATTTTTCTTGCTTTTGAGCCCCTTGGAGGGCTTGAAACTCAAAACCCATAACACAGAAAGGGTAGATCGGGTCCCGATCTACGCCCCGGTGTTCTCGGATTTGAATTCCGAGAAGATTGGCCCCTCCATCCCCCCTCTTTTCTCCTCTGATTTGGGCCAATTCGAGGGCCAAGGAAGATCTCGGTGTTGGAGGCCTTTGGGGAAAGGTTTCGGTGCGCGAAGAGCTACCGAACATCCTCTCCTTCCCTTGGTAAGCCCTTTTTCCTCTCTTTTCATGCTTAGATGTATGTTAGGAGGGTGGATATGAGGTTGGGTGGTGGTCGGCGGGGGTGGGTGGCCGTCGGAGGGCTGTGGGTGGTGGTCGGAGGCCGTTGGTGGCTGTGGAAGGGAGTTTGGGTGGTCGGGTAGGATGTTAGGCAGTCCGGGCAGGGTGGGCGGCTGTCCCGGGTGAGTTAGCAGCGGGCGCAGCAGGCAGGCGCACTAGGTGGCCGGGCGCACGAGTGTGTGCGCACAGGCGTGCGCGCGGCGTGCGCTCGGGTGGTGCTGCGGGCGTGCTGGGCGCGCTGGGTAGGGCCGGCAGGGCTAGGCGTGCGGGGTAGGCTGGCTGGGCTATGCGTGCTGGCAGGCCGGGCAGGCAGGCTAGGCGCGCAGGCGTGCGCGTGGTGAGGAGGGCAAAGGCGCAGGCGTGCGCGCGGGGAGAGCCTGGTGGTGCGCGCGGAGTGCGCGCGGGACGGAGCTGGTGGTGCGCGCGGGGTGAGCCAGGGGCGAGGCGCTGGGCGCGCGGGGCGTGCGATGTGCTCGCATTGTGCGCGCGGAGGCGTGCGGGGTGCGCGCGGGCTGCTGCGGCGGGGCGCAGTGGGCGCGCAGTGGGCGCGCAGTGCACCCGGGTGGCTCGGCTGCTTGTCCAGGCGGGCGGGCAGGGGCCCGGCGGTGCGCCTGGGTGCGCGGGCTGAGGCGCGGCGGCGCATCCGGGGGCGGTTGGCCGTGCGGATGGTTGCCGGGGGTGCGGGAGTGTGTCGGGGCGCTCGGGCTAGCGTGCGTACGGGTCGTATGTACGTTTGCCCGAGTGTTGAGTATTTATTTGTGTAGCTTGGTATATTTTGTGGTGTTTTTGGGTTTTACTCACCAAGTTACTACCCTGTCTTGCAGATCTTGACGGACGGTCGCGCGACGACCCGGTTTCTGGTGAGTGGGACAATCCAACCCAGTAGGGAGGCATACTACTCACTTGGGAGTGTATTGCCCTCCCCTGGGGCACCATAGATGTATATTAGCCTGTTATAAATATTAATCCATGCTGCATGATTTATGTGTAGAATGCATGCTACCCTAGACTTGCATGTTAGGGACTTGCACCCTTAGGATAGGTGTAAGAGCCCTGTATCTTGTCCCCCTGTTCTCATGCTAGGAAGCCTTGGCCTATGCATGTGTCCTACTAGTTTATTTATTAAATTAAATGCTAGTATATGTTAATTGCATGCTTTAGATAATATTATAGGGAGGGGCCTTGCGAGGTCAACATTGAGACCCGGGTTAGGGTACTCCGTGTTCCTTGTTTGGTTGTCGGGATGTCTTGTATCGGGACCTCATGCTGCCCTCCCAAGGTTCTTGTCCCAATAATATTATATCTCTAGTTGATAATTAATGATTTATCCATTGTATGATTATTAGCATATTTAGTGAATATTATAGGGGAGGGGCCTTGCGAGGACAGCGGTGAGACCCGGGCTAGGGTACTCCGTGTTCCTTGTTTGGTTGTCGGGGTGTCCTATATCGAGAACTCACGCTGCCCTCCCAAGTTTCTTTCCCCCAATAATATTCCACCCTTGCTATTATTGTACATGTTCCCCGCATCTTGGTTATGCGCCCTAGAGGAATTCTGAGGAATTCAGGACATTAGAGTCGTTGAGGTGTGTAGTCGGCGGATCCGAGTGGATCATGTGCGTATGGATAGGCTGTTCTGTCCCCTTCGTTGGATCCGGTAGAGGCTGCCCCAGCGTTAGAAAGGCCGTCCCTTCCAAGGGTTCCCATCAGTAGGCGCCTCCTGATTTTGGTTTCGGACTGTGCTGAAGTTGTGGGTGAGGGCTCCCATCAGTAGGCACCTCCTGATTTGGTTTCGGACTGTGCTGAATGTGGGAGTAGACCAAGCGGCCTACGGAGTGGAGGAGAGACTATCGGTGGACCAAGGGTGACCAACAGCCTAGTCAGTCCCAAAATCCTATGTCACCCGTGGTAGGGTGAGGGTGTAGTGGGTTGGCGATTAGCGACCCGCTGGTTTTGTGATTGGATGATTATCAGTCCCAATATCCTGCGTCACCTGTTGAGGGTGAGGGTGAGGGTGTGGTGGGTCGTCGATGGAGCGACCCACTGGGTTATGTGTTATGCCACTTAGAGGCTGGATAAATAAATGAATTGTGGTCAATATTGTCTGTGATGCATGGGTTGTGCTGTTCACTGAGCGTGTGGCTCACCCCTCGCATATGTTTTTCCCCAGTTGCCACTGAGCCTGAGCTGGAGCCGGAGCAGCAGGTGGAGCCATCCGAGGGATTCCTTCAGTAGCGGAGCAGCGCTACGTTCCGCGAGTGCCAGAGGCTATCAGCATCCCTTCTTGACTGTATGTATTTTATTTCCGTGCTTGGCATGCGTTTGTATATATTCAGTTGTATTTGTGTATATTGGCTCTCACAGGACAGATGATTGAGTATCGAGTCTGTTGTATGTTTATTTACAGATTCAGTCTTTTGCTTCCGCATTTGGTGTATATATCATGTCAGCCCCTTTGTTGTCTGTGTGTCATTCTGGTTGTTTGTGTATGATATATTATTGACCTCCTGTGTAGATTCTGATATTTTATATACACTTGCCGCGTCCCGGGGACGGCCGCCCTGGGGCGTGACAAAAGTTGGTATCAGAGCCTGGTCCTGTCAGAGCCAATAGTCTTCCTTTCGTAGAGATGAGTCCTAGGATTTCTATATGAGTATTCTGATCCTAGTGCCTGGTTTCTTAGGGTGCTGATATGCCTCCTCGCAGAGGACGGCGCGGATGAGGTCCCTCTCGGTCTTTGGAGGTTTCCGGACCTACTAGAGACGAGGATGCTACCGGAGAGTCCTTGGCGCAGGAGCCTCCTGCTTGGGAGCGTGCTTTCGCTCGGTTGGCTGATTTGGTGCAGACAAAGAAGAGGGCGCTGGAGGCCCAGGCCAAAGAATTAGCAGAGCAAGCTAGAGATATTCAGGAGCTGCAGGCGGCACGCGAGGCAGTTCCGCAGGTCCCCTTGGTGGCAGATCCGCCTGCGGTACCCGATGTACCCCCAGTTCCAGTGGCGATTCCGGCGGTAGGAGTTCAGGGTCCCCTGAAAAGGGAGGAGGAGCTAGAGGCGGCGGCGCGAGTGCAGCAGAGCGGCCTTAGCGCCTTTTTGAAGCTCCACCCTCCCGAGTTCCATGGTCAGTCTATAGATCCTCTTGCGCCAGAGCGTTGGTTGAGGGAGGTGGATACGATCTTCGCGGCCATGCTTTATGCTGAAGGGTAACGCCGCCGACTGGTGGGCTACCCGAGTGGTGGACATCCCAGAGGGAGTGGAGCAGCTTTCTTGGGCAGGATTCCGGAGGTATTTCTTGGAGGAGTACTTCCCGTTCTCGACGCGCCAGATCGTGATGCGGGAGTTCGAGCAGTTGACGCAGGGCTCCATGTCGTTTGCTGACTACTCCACGCGCTTCCAGAGGCTCTCCAGATTTGCTCCAGCCTTGGTGATGGATGAGGACACACGGTGCCGCCGTTTTGAGTTGGGTCTCAGCAGCGCCATTCGGGTGCACATCACCGCCCAGGCATTCTCGAGGTTCTCGGACTTGGTGTCTCGGGCGAAGACAGTCGAGCGAGACCTCGGGATCATCGTGGGGGTTCCGACCCCTTCTGCAGATCAGGGTCCTTCCGGGAGTCAGGACCAGAGGCAGCGCAAGAAGAAGAGGCCCCGTTTCGATCAGTCAACGGCTGCCTCTCCTCCAGCAGATGTGCCAGTGCGAGGTCCGGCACCCATTGCGGCAGTTCCCATCCAGTCCATGCAGCCGGAGAGGCGGCGCTGTTTCCATTGTCAGCGCATCGGGCATATCAGATGCAATTGCCCTGATGCTGGCCGACCCCGAGTGCTACCTCATCAGCCGCAGTTCTTACAGCAGCAGCTTCTGCGCCAGCAGCAGCAGCCTCAGCGTCAGCAGCAGCCACAGGGTGGTCGAGTTGACCAGAGGAGGCAGCCAGAGCAGCCGGCGAGGCATGCTCTTGCTCCTCAGCCGCGGTTGGTCCAGGGCAGAGTTGCAGCGCTTACGGCCGAGGAGGCGTAGCTTTCGGGTATCATGGTTCGAGGTATTATCTTGTGTTCCCAGCTCTCTAGTAATAGGATATATGGGTGGGTGTGTGTTTGGTTGCTGTTATGCAAGTGTGTGTGGTATTTTGGTGAGTGAAGTGTCAAGAGCGGTTGTGTCACGCCCCGGGGCGGCCAACCACGGAACGCGGCAAATGTATATATCATATCAGAAACCTACACAGGAGGTCAAATATATATATCTAAACCACAAATAAAATGACAACACATATCAAACAGGGCTGACATAATATATACACAATATGCGGAAGCAAAAGACTGAATCTGTGAATAAACATTCTACAGACTCGATACTCAATCATCTGTCCTGTGAGAGCCAATATACACAAATACAACTGAACATATACAACACGTGCTCAGCACGGAAATCCAATACATACAGCCAAGGAAAGGGATGCTGATAGCCTCTGGTACTCGCGGGACGTGGCGCTGCTCCGCTACTGAAGGAATCCCTCGGAAAGCTCCAACTGCTGCTCCGGCTCCAGCTCAGGCTCAGTGGCAACTGGGGAAAAACATATGCGAGGGGTGAGCCACACGCTCAGTGAACGGCACAACCCATGCATCACAGACAATATTGACCACAACATATTAATCCATTCTAACCCACAATTTTTCCATAATCCAGATCATACCCTCACCCTTACCCCTCAACAAGGGACTCAGGATATTGGGACTTACAATCATTCACAAACAAAACCAGCGGGTCGCTCATCGCCAACCCACTTCACCCTCACCCTCACCTTTCCAAAGGTGACATAGGATTTTGGGACTGATAATCATCCATTCACATATCCAGTAGGTCGCTCATCGCAAACCCACTACACCCTCACCCTCACCCTACCACGGGTGACATAGGATTTTGGGACTGACTAGGCTGTTGGTCACCCTTGGTCCACCGATAGTCTCTCCCTCCACTCCGTAGGCCGCCTGGTCTACTCCCACATTCAGTACAGTCCGTCACCAAATCAGGAGGTGCCTACTGATGGGAGCCCTCTGTCAGGAAGGCCCTGTCTAACGTTGGGGGTAGTCTCTACCGGATCCAACGCAGGGAACAGAACAGCCTAACCATACGCATATGATCCACTCGGATCCGCCGACTACACGTCTCAACAATTCTAATGTCATGAACTCTTCAGAGTTCCTCCAGGGCGCATATCCAAGATGCGGGGAAATAAGTACAATCAAAAGCAATGTTGTAATATCATTAGGGGAAAGAAACTCGGGAGGGCGGCGTGAGTTCCCAATACAGGATACCCCGACAACCAAACAAGGAACACGGAGTACCCTAACACGGGTCTCACCGCTGTCCTCACAAGGCCCCTCCCCTATAATATTCACTACCATGCTAATAATCATACCAAACATACAACTCTACCGTTCTGAATTCCTCAGAACCCACCAGGGCGCATAACTACGATGCGGGGAACATGCATAAGGTTATAACAGGGTGGAATATCATTGGGGGAAAGAAACTCGGGAGGGCAGCATGAGTTCCCATTATAGGACACCCCGACAACCAAACAAGGAACACGGTGTACCCTAACCCGGGTCTCACCGCTGTCCTCGCAAGGCCCCTCCCCTATAATATTCACTATAACATGCAATTTAACAAGTACTAGCATTTAATTTAATAAATAAACTAGTAGGGTGTCATGCATCGGTCGGGCTTCCTAACATGGAACCAGGGGACATGCTGCATGGCTCATACACATATCCTAAGGGTGCAAGTCCCTAACATGCAAAGTCTAGGGTAGCATGCATTCTACACATGAATCATACAAGCATGGATTACATATTATTGCAGGTTAATATAATCCACGGTGCCCCAGGAGAGGTCGGTATACGCCCGAGTGCGTATAACACCTCTCTACTGGGTTGGATTGTCCCACTCACCGGAACTCGGGTCGACGCGCGACCGTCCGTCGAGATCTGCAAGACAGGGTATTAACTGGGTAAGTATAAATCCGCAAGTATTATTAAATACTTAAATAAATACCCAAAACCCACCACAAACACCTAACACTCGGGCAAACGTGCACGCGACCCGCACGCACGTTAGCCCGAGCACTCCGGCACCACCCGCACGGCCACCCGACCGCCCGGGTGCACCGCCGCGCTTCAGCCCGCGCACCCCGCACGCTTCGCGCCGGCCCGCGAGCACCCCGCGCGCCCCCGCGCGCAGCGCCTCGCCCCGCGCGCACCCCGCGCGCACCTCCGCCACCTTGCCGCACCTCGCACGCACCTCGCACACCTTGCCGCACCTCGCGCGCACCTCGCACGCACCTCGCACACCTTGCCACACCTCACGCGCACCTCGCACACCTTGCCGCACCTCGCACGCACCTCCGCCTCGCGCCCGCAGCCTCCACGCACACGGCATCCGCACGACCAGCTCCCCCCGGCGCCCGCCCGCGCGCACGCCCAGCCAGCCCCCTGCGCACGCTGCCGGTGCTGCCTGAGGCCCCCAGCCCGAGCACGCCTGCACTGCCAGCCCGTCCCGCTCGCCCAGCACGACCAGCGCCCTGCACCAGGCCCGCGCACGCCCGCGCGCACGCCGCGCGCACGCACGCTCGCGCGCGCACGCGCGCCTGCCCGCGCGCACCCGACCTGCGCGCCGCCTGGGCTGCTGCTGCTGTTGCGGATTGGCCCGGACGACCTGCCATTGCCCGAGCGCCACCACCGCCCCTCCCTTGACCACCGACCACCTCCGACCACCTCCGACCACCCTCCGACGACCCCCACTGCCGCCGACCACCCCCAAACACAAAACCCACCTCCCTAGCATACATCTATGCAAGAAAAAGAGGGAAAGGAGGCTTACCGAGGGGAGGGGAAGGCGTTCGGTAGCTCTTCGCGCGCCGAAACCTTCCTCAAAGGCTCTCCCACGCCCCGATCTATCACGGCCCTCAATTTGGCTCGAAACAGAGGAGAGAGAGAGGAGGTCGGGGAGGCTAGGATCGTCGGAACTCGGATTTGAAGACACCGGAGCGTAGATCGGGACCCGATCTACACTTCCCGTGCTTTGGGTTTTTGATTTTGAGGGGTGGAGGGGGCTCAAACGGAAGAAAAACGGAGGAGAGGAGAGAGAGAGTCCAAGGTCGGGGATGATGAATAGTGATTTCAAATTTTTAGATTCCATTTATGTAATGTGCGACTTAAAAACCCGGATACGCCCCGGAACTGCGAAATTTTTGCAAACGATGCCAGAAATCGATGAAACTTTCATGAGAGGTCTAAAATGGCGCCAGGACACCAAATATGCAGTCAGATTTCCAATCGGAGTCCTCTAACTCAGACGATAGCTAACAGTCTGAAATTATGCGGTTCCGATCCAAAAACCCTAAAAATTTTAAAACTGCCAGGACGCTCTAACGGTTACCAGCAGGCTAAAAGTGACACAAATATAACAGGTTGTTTGGGTTAAGGAAGCCGGGTTGTAGCCGTCCTGGCAGAGAGTTCCCATCAGTAGGTACCACCGATGCAGTCGGAGTGGTACTAAATCTAGGAGTATACCAGGTAGGGGCTACCCGGGGAGAGATTATTGAATGGTGCCGCGAGCGTGGAATCGCTCTTCCCTTCGTGGGATCCGCGTAGTACAGCCCTGGCGTTATACAGGCTCCCGGTCAGAGGACCAGGCAAGCTACGGAGCGGGGAGAGGCTACCGGTGGACCAGGGGTGAAGAGCAGTCTAAGTCTCTCCCAAAGTCCCAAAATGTCTCCTCTCGGGAGTGAGGGTGTGGATGAGGCGAAGACGAGTCGCTCGTGACCCAATTTCTGTTGGACCATTCCCAATGATGTTGGGTTCGGTCTTGTAGTGGATGTTGAAGGACATCGTTGGGTGAGCGTCTAGAGATAGATGATCCGGAGGGGTCAGTAGTGTTCTTTAAAATGATGTCTTCTTCTAGTGTTCCTTTCTGGATTAAGGGGCCTTGTGAGGTCAGCGTTGAAACCTGGGCTAGGGTACTTCGTGTTCCTTGTTTGGTTGTCGGGGTATCCTATATCGGGATTTCATGGTGCCCTCTCGAGGTTTCTTTTCCCAGGCAAGGGATACCATGGAAGCATCAAATGGATGGAAGATCAGGTGTGAGTTTTGGTGGGGGTTAAGGCTTTTTGGGCCGAGTGATTTCTGGTGAAGGCATATCTGTTGACCTGGGCAAGACGCTCGTCGTGCCAAATTGGCGTCGACCGTCGAACCCTGCTAGGATTCAGAGCTTCCTGAGTTTGGCGGGTTATTGCAGGAAGCTTGACGAGGGTTTCTCAAAGATAGCTGTTCCTCTTAACCGCCTTACTTGGAAGGATGTCCGGTTCGAGTGGTCCCCGTCTTGCGAGGAGAGCTTCCTGGAGTTTACTCGGAGGCTCACCTCAGCGCCAATTCTTACCCTTCCGTCTTGGAGGGGTGGGTTCGCAGTTGGGTAAAGGTGTGTCCACGATCCTGCTCACGTCATCCCGTTCGAGCCGCTCGTCTCTGAGCCGGACAGTCATTCGTGGAGCAGTCGATTGAGATCATGGACCGCCGCGTGAGGAGGCTCTGCACCAAGACCGTCCAGTAGGTCGAGGTGCGATGGCAGCACCGTTCCGGTGTCGAGGACACTTGGGAGCTCAAGGATGCCAGGTGTAACGCGTATCCGCATCTTTTCCCCTCCCAGATGTTTTTGCATATTTTGAGGACAAAATTTCCTAAGGGGGGAAGAATGTTATATATGTGTCACTTTTAGCCTGCTGGTAACCGTTGGAGCGTTCTGGCAGTTTTTCATTTTTTTTTTCGATTTTCGATCGGAACCGCTAATTTTTGGACTGTTAGCTATCGTCCTGAGTTAGAGGACTCCGATTGGAAATCTAACTGCATATTTGGTGTCCTGGTGCCATTTTAGGCCTCTCACGAAAATTTCATCGAATTCTGACAACGTTTCTGGAATTTCACAGTTCCGGGGCGTATCCGGGTTTTTAAGTGAGTTGACTTTATATAAGAGGGGTGAGAAAAGTCATGCACTATTCATCATCTTCCTCTTTGAGCTCTCTCTCTCCTTATCCATTTTTCTTGCTTTTAAGCCCCTTGGAGGGCTTGAAACTCAAAACCCATAACATAGAAAGAGTACAACGGGTCCCGATCTACGCCCCGGTGTTCTCAGATTCGAATTCCGAGAAGATTGGCCCCTCCATCCCCCTCTTTTCTCCTCTGATTTGGGCCAATTCGAGGGCCAAGGAAGATCTCGGTGTTGGAGGCCTTTGGGGAAAGGTTTCGGTGCGCGAAGAGCTACCGAACATCCTCTCCTTCCCTTGGTAAGCCCTTTTTCCTCTCTTTTCATGCTTAGATGTATGTTAGGAGGGTGGATATGAGGTTGGGTGGTGGTCGGCGGCGGTGGGTGGCCGTCGGAGGGCTGTGGGTGGTGGTCGGAGGCCGTTGGTGGCTGTGGAAGGGAGTTTGGGTGGTCGGGCAGGATGTTAGGCAGTCCGGGCAGGGTGGGCGGCTGTCCCGGGTGAGTTAGCAGCGGGCGCAGCAGGCAGGCGCACCAGGTGGCCAGGCGCGCGAGTGTGTGCGCAGGCGTGCGCGCGGCGTGCGCTCGGGTGGTGCTGCGGGCGTGTTGGGCGCGCTGGGTAGGGCCGGCAAGGCTAGGCGTGCGGGGTAGGCTGGCTGGGCTGTGCGTGCTGGCAGGCCGGGCAGGCAGGCTAGGCGCGCAGGCGTGCACGTGGTGAGGAGGGCAGAGGCGCAGGCGTGCGCGCGGGTAGAGGCTGGTGGTGCGCGCGGAGTGCGCGCGGGACGGAGCTGGTGGTGCACGCGGGGTGCGCGAGGGGCGAGGCGCTGGCCGCACGGGGGCGTGCGGGGTGCGCGCGGGCTACTGCGGCGGGACGCAGTGGGCGCGCGGTGCACCCGGGTGGCTCGACTGCATGTCCAGGCGGGCGGGCAGGGGCCCAGCGGTGCGCCTGGGTGCGCGGGCTGAGGCGCGGCGGCGCATCCGGGGGCGGTTGGCCGTGCGGATGGTTGCGTGGGGTGCGGGAGTGTGTCGGGGTGCTCGGGCTAGCGTGCGTACGGGTCGTATGTACGTTTGCCCGAGTGTTGGGTATTTATTTGTGTAGCTTGGTATATTTTGTGGTGTTTTTGGGTTTTACTCACCAAGTTACTACCCTGTCTTGCAGATCTTGACGGACGGTCGCGCGACGACCCGGTTTCTGGTGAGTGGGACAATCCAACCCAGTAGGGAGGCATACTACTCACTTGGGAGTGTATTGCCCTCCCCTGGGGCACCATAGATGTATATTAGCCTGTTATAAATATTAATCCATGCAGCATGATTTATGTGTAGAATGCATGCTACCCTAGACTTGCATGTTAGGGACTTGCACCCTTAGGATAGGTGTAAGAGCCCTGTATCTTGTCCCCCTGTTCTCATGCTAGGAAGCCTTGGCCTATGCATGTGTCCTACTAGTTTATTTATTAAATTAAATGCTAGTATATGTTAATTGCATGCTTTAGATAATATTATAGGGAGGGGCCTTGCGAGGTCAACATTGAGACCCGGGTTAGGGTACTCCGTGTTCCTTGTTTGGTTGTCGGGATGTCCTGTATCGGGACCTCATGCTGCCCTCCCAAGGTTCTTCTCCCAATAATATTATATCTCTAGTTGATAATTAATGATTGACCCCTTGTATGATTAATAGCATAATTAGTGGATATTATTGTAACGTCTCTGTATTTTTAGCCTTATATATTTATTTTAAATATATAATGGAAATTTTAATTGAAATTTAATTATTTCATTTTTAGATTTGGCGGTAGGCCCAAATGGGTCTAATTTGATTTATAATTAAAAATTATAAATTGATGTTGAAATATTTATTTTATATTTTTTGGAGATCTTTATAGTCTCAAGATATTTTGGTTGAAATTTGGTGAGATTCGGATTTCAGGAAATTATGTTTTTAGGATTTTGTGTTAAGTTATTGGGCCCAGGGATCTAGTCGCGAATCCAGAATATCTTTTAATAGGCTTCAGGGATCTGTTTGTAAATCGGATAGGGATCTGTCTGTAAATCGGATAAGGACCTAGTTGTAAACCCGTAATACTTGAGGGGTCGTTTTGTAATTTGGTAAAAACCCCTTTTATATAACATGTTTTGGGTTAGGGTTTGCATCAGAATTCTCATGAGGCATGAAGGGTGGTGATGACCTAGCTCTACCCATCGAGCACCACAAGGTGATAATCTTTCTCTTTGATTTTTATTGTTTAGTGTTTCAATTTAGTTTGGTTAGGAGATGATTGTGTCAATCTATTATTTGGGAAGAATGTTGATGGATTAGGGTTAGGGTTTGATTGATTTTAAATAGATGATGTTTTTATTAGATTTCAATGGATCTTGAAGGATTTCTTAAGATCAAACTAGATTTATTGGTTTTGGGATTTAAGGGTTATTTTCGGGTGGATTGAATACCTGATCATTAAATCGTGTTTTTGACTATGATAGAGTCGTTTCTGGGAAAATTGTATTTCACAAACAGAAATAGGTTTCGAAAAGATCTTTCCAACGAATCTTGAATCGTCTGATTTGGAGTTACGGTTAGAAAGTTATGATTTTTCAAATATTTCTGTGCAGTTTCTTAGAATTCAAATATTTAGCTTCATGACGAAGTTTGATGAATTTTAGAGATTAAAGGATCCCAAATGGATGTTTAATGAGTATAATTTGATTTGTGGGTTTTGATGATTTTATTGATCTTGGTGATTCAAATTGGATCTTAAATCAATTAATTTGGTTTAGTGGGATCAATGAATATTAATTGAATATTATTGTTATTTGGATGTAAATTGATTGGATTGAGTTATTTGGATCATTGGAGTTATAGTGGAGCCGTAATGGATCATTGGAGTTGTATTGGATTATTTGTCTAAATATTTTATTCGAGGATTGATCGATTATGTGGCCTTATGAAATAAATGGATATTGATTATCGGATCATTGTGAGATATGAACATTTTAATTTTTATTCAGTTGGGATTTTTGTTAGGCCTTTAAGGTGAGTTGCGGATTGTAGGTCTATTTGGTACGGGCTCTTGGGATTATTGGGCGAGCGCTGTTGTCAGTTGTTTGTCATGATTGAATGATTTTCTTATTTATTGATTGCATAATTGTTATGCTAGGTTATCCACGTGCGAGTGTGTAGCGTTCATGCACGTGCATCGGTTTGTATTGCGTGGACTGGAGGTGAGTGGATGTCTCTATATTATTTGAAAAGCATCATATTATTTTATGATTACGAAATCTATCTTGTACAAAGCATATGAGCATGTTATCATCATATAGGTTGATATTTTGGATATATTGTATGCATTGGAAATTATGGGATTTATGAAAATCGTCGCATGCTGTATACTTGAAAGAAGTAGTTTTGATTGTGCATGCATCAAATCGTCTAGGTGGCTCAGTCTAGGTGGCTGCGGTCTAAATTTGACCCAAGTCTAGGTGGCTATGTCTACGTGGCCCGATTTCCAAAGTGAAATCTCTGCGGCTAGGTGTCGTGGAAAGCGGGCATGCGTGTCCGTTGCATTCATACACATCATGTAGTTTGAAATCATGAGAAGATTTTTATGACATCACATTTTTTTCGAAAGAGAAATGTTATTATATCCTTGAATGTTTTAAATGGCTTCTTTATTATAAGCTTTGCTTTATATTACAACAATTGTTCCATAGACACTTTTTAACTGATTATTTTGAAGTATAATATATTATTGGGACACTTGTGTCCATTCACTGAGCGTGTGGTAGCTCATCCCTCTCTCTTCCCAACCTTTCAGATTAGCTGTTGGTGGTTGTCGATCTCGTTAAGGCGTTGGAGTTTGAAGCTCGTATTTTATTTCCGGAGCACTAGACTTGTGTAAAAGGTGTTGGTCATTTCTTTGGCATGTAGAGGACCCATATGTATGATAGTGTGGATATATAAATTAAGTTGTTTTCGATGTATATTGAATTTGTGTTGGATTTTAGCGTTGACAATATATGTATAATTATGGTGATGTATTCGTATGTTCTCTGGATGAAAAAAATATATATATATATATATATATAGAACTTTGAGATTCGAGGAATTTAGTTAATGCACCCGGATTTCACGCTTCAAAACGGAGCCATGGATCGGGGGGCGTTACAATTATAGGGGAGGGGCCTTGCGAGGACAGCGGTGAGACCCGGCTAGGGTACTCCGTGTTCCTTGTTTGGTTGTCGGGGTGTCCTATATCGAGAACTCACGCTGCCCTCCCAAGTTTCTTTCCCCCAGTAATATTCCACCCTTGCTATTACTGTACATGTTCCCCGCATCTTGGTTATGCGCCCTAGAGGAATTCTGAGGAATTCAGGACATTAGAGTCGTTGATGTGTGTAGTCGGCGGATCCGAGTGGATCATGTGCGTATGGATAGGCTGTTCTGTTTCCTTCGTTGGATCCGGTAGAGGCTGCCCAGCGTTAGAAAGGCCGTCCCTTCCAAGGGTTCCCATCAGTAGGCGCCTTCTGATTTTGGTTTCGGACTGTGCTGAAGTTGTGGGTGAGGGCTCCCATCAGTAGGCACCTCCTGATTTGGTTTCGGACTGTGCTGAATGTGGGAGTAGACCAAGCGGCCTACGGAGTGGTGGAGAGACTATCGGTGGACCAAGGGTGACCAACAGCCTAGTCAGTCCCAAAATCCTATGTCACTCGTGGTAGGGTGAGGGTGAGGGAGTAGTGGGTTGGCGATGACCGACCCGCTGGTTTTGTGATTGGATGATTATTAGTCCCAATATCTTGCGTCACCTGCTGAGGGTTAGGGTGAGGGTGTGGTGGGTCGTCGATGGAGCGACCCACTGGGTTATGTGTTATGCCACTTAGAGGCTGGATAAATAAATGAATTGTGGTCAATATTGTCTGTGACGCATGGGTTGTGCTGTTCACTGATCGTGTGGCTCACCCCTCGCATATGTTTTCCCCAGTTGTCACCGAGCCTGAGCTGGAGCCGGAGCAGCAGGTGGAGCCGTCCGAGGGATTCCTTCAGTAGCGGAGTAGCGCTACGTTCCGCGAGTACCAGAGGTTATCAGCATCCCTTCTTGGCTGTATGTATTTTATTTCCGTGCTTGGCACGCGTTTGTATATATATTCAGTTGTATTTGTGTATATTGGCTCTCACAGGACAGATGATTGAGTATCGAGTCTGTAGTATGTTTTTCCGCATTTGGTGTATATATCATGTCAGCCCCTTTGTTGTCTGTGTGTCATTCTGGTTGTTTGCGTATGATATATTATTGACCTCCTGTGTAGATTCTGATATTTTATATACACTTGCTGCGTCCCGGGGACGGCCGCCCTGGGGCGTGACACTTAGACCCACCTAAACCTAATCTAACCTAGCTTAACCTAATCTAATTTCAAGTGAGTGTGTGTGTAGTGTGTGTGTGTGCCTAAATAGAAGTCCACGCCTACATTAAGTCCCTATTCATCATCTTCTCCAAATTCCCTCTCTCTTCCCTCTCTTTAAATCCCCCATATGACCTAGCTCTTGAGGTGGAAATAAAAAACCCTAAGAAGAAAGGATAGGTAAGGACCCGATCTACCTTCCGGTGGTCTCGGATTCGAGTTCCCACATCTGTGGCCCCTTCTCATGCCCTCTTTCTCCTCTGATTTCAGCAGCTTTGAGGGCTGAAGGAGATCTTGGTGGTGGTGGTCCTTGAGGTGGTGTTTCGGTGCGCGAAGAGCACCCGTTCTTCCTCCCCTCCTCTTCCTCTCCTAGGGTAAGCTTTCTTTTCCTTCCTTTCTTGTTTAGATGCATGTTAGGAGGTGTTTTTGGGGTATGAATGGCTGTTGGTGGCGGTTGGTGGCCATTGGTGGCCGTCGGGGAGGTGGTAGGGTGTCTCGGGTAGGTTGGCAGCGCAGGAAGGCGGGCTGGCAGGCAGGGCGGGTAGAGCAGGCTGGCAGGGCACGCGGGCGTGCGCGCGGGTGGAGCAGGAGCGTGCGGGTGCTACGCGCTGGGCACCGTGCGAGGGCGTGCGCGCGGAGCGCTGCGCAGAGGCGCAGTGCGCGCTGTGCGTGGGGGGCCGCGTACGGGTGCTGCGCGCAGGGCGCCGTGCGGGGGCGTGTGCGCGGAGCGCTGCGCAGAGGCACGGTGCGTGCTGTGCGCGCGCGGTGAGGCGAGCGGGTGGTGCGCGCGGGGTGCTGCGCTGGGGCGCAGGGCGCGCGGGTGTGCGCGCGAGTTGCTGCGTTGGGGCGCAGTGAGCGCGCGGTGCACCCGGGGGGCTCGGCAGCGGGTTCGGGGCATGCGGGCAGGGGCTCAGCAACGGATTCGGGGCATGCGGGCCGAGGCTTGGCAGTGCGTCTGGGCGCGCGGGCTGGGGCGCGGCTATGCACCTGGGTCGGGTGGCCGTGCGTACGGCTGCTCGGGGGTTCGGGTGAGTCAGGGTGCTCGGACTCGCATGCGTACATGCCGCATGTATGCTTGTCCGAGTGTTGGGTATTTTTAGTGTATTTTGTGTATTTTTGGTGTATATTTGTGTATTTTACTCACCGAGTTGATTACCCTGTCTTGCAGATCTTGACGGACGATCGCGCGACGACCCGATAATTAGTGAGTGGGACAACCCAACCCAGTAGGGAGGCGCTATATGCACTTGGGCGTGTACCGTCCTCCCCTGGGGCACCATGGTTTAACATTTACTTGTGTAATATGTAATCCATGCATGCATGATTAATATGTAGTATGCATGCTACCCTAGACCTTGTATGTTAGGGACTTGCACCCTTAGGATATGTGTAAGAGCCATGCATCCTGTCACCATGTTCTCATGCTAGGAAGCCTTGACCTATGCATGTGTTCTACTAGTTTAATTTATTAAATTAAATGCAAGCTTATGGTATTTTAGCATGCCTTAGGGACATTATAAGGGGCCTTGCGAGGTCAACATTGAGACCCGGGCTAGGGTACTCCGTGTTTCTTGTTTGGTTGTCGGGATGTCCTATATCGGGACCTCATGGTGCCCTCCCAAGGTTTCTTTTCCCGATAATATTATAATATATGCTTCCCCGCATCTTAATTATGCGCCCTGGAGGAATTCTGAAGAATTCATGACATTAGAGTTGACGAGAGGTGTTGCCGACAGATCCGAGTGGATCATATGCGTATGGATAGGCTGTTTTTGTTCCCTTCGTTGGATCCGTATAGAGACTGCCCGAACGTTTGAAAGGCCGTCCCGTCAGAGGGCTCCATAAGTAGGTACCTCCTGATTTGGATTCGGACTGTGCTGAAGTGTGGGAGTAGGCCAAGCGGCTACGGAGTGGAGGAGAGACTATCGATGGACCAAGGGTGACCAACAGCCTAGTCAGTCTCAATATCCTATGTCACCTATTGAGGGGTGAGGGTGAGGGTGTGGTGGGCCGGCGATGTAGCGACCCACTAGATTGTGTAGTTCCTGCCACTTAGAGGCTTTGATTTAATTGTGGTCAATATAAACTGTGATGCATGGGTTGTGCTATTCACTGAGCGTGTGGCTCACCCCTCGCATATATTTTTCTCCAGTTATCACCGAGTCGGATCTGGAGGAGGAGCTTCCCGAGAGACTTCATCAGTAGGTCCCGCGAGTATTAGAGGCCATCAGCATCCTTCCTTTTGATTGTATGTATTATATTTTCGTGCTTGGGCACTCGTTGTATTACATTTGGATGTATGTGTGTATATTGGCTCTCACAGGACAGTTGATTATGTATCGAGTCTGTAATGTGTTTTGATTTACAGATTCAGTCTTTTAGCTTCCGCTATTTGTGTATATATCATGTCAGCCTCTTTGTTGTCTGTGTTGTCATTTTAGTTGTTGTTTAGAGTATTTTATTGATCTCCTGTATAGACTGCTGATATCATGTATACACCTGCCGCATCCTGGGGACGACCGCCCTGGGGCGTGACATGACGGGTCTGGCAAAGCGAGGGTGCAATCAAAGGTTTCACCCGAGGAGGGGGGGGGGGACGCTGGCATGAGGTAGGGAGAATAAGGGTCCCCATTTGACTTGAAGTCCGAAAGCCCAGCCCCGGTTTCAGGCGAGCTGGGCTAGGGCCTTATTCTGGTGCCCGGGCCCGGCCCACGGGCCATCTCGAACTGGGCCCGTTTGGGCTAGCCCGTAGGCCTGTGGAGGGCAATACAATGAATGAATTACATGTAATTTTATGCAATTTTTATTTGAATTATGGTTGAATTATGCAAATTATTGACATTTATGTACATGCCAACCTAGTTAGATCATGTAGTTATTCAGTTTTTGAAGTAATTAAGTCATTTTATATTTTATTTTTAAAAATTCAATGGATGTAAATATTTTTCTCAACATTACACTTTCAATTTTGTGTTATTAGAACATTTATATACAAATAGACAACTTAAAATTAAAATTTAAAATCTAGACCCGTGGGCTGAAGCCTTAGCCCGGCCCGTCAAGCCTGTTCAGGCCTGGGCCCCTGGGCATGGCCTAGGCCTATTTGTTTGGCCATGGGCCTGCCCGGCCCTAGCCCGCTTACAAGACAGGCCCACAAACTTGTGCCCAGGGCCAAGCTTGGACCTTGTTTCAATGAGCTAGACGGCCCGGCCTCTTGCTGCTGTCTAAGAGAGAATAAGGGATTATAGGGAAGAGAGAAATGAATGTGGTGGATCAATAGGTTGAGAGTGAAACATGAGGGTGAGGGATGACTTTTTGCAAGTAATCGATTAAGCATTGAAGACTGAACTTAGTAGAAATATTTTCTACCCGGTTCTTTTGGTTTTGTTATTTTTTATATGGTTTTTATGTTTTTTTTTCTGTATTCCTCTCTTTTTTTTTTCTATTCTTTGTCTATTTTTATATTGTTTTTGAAATAGAAATGCTTATAATTTCTCTCAAATATATATATATATATATATATATATATATATATATATATATATATATATATATATATATATATATATATAAAAGTGGGTTTAGAGGACATTTCTTGGTTGTGGGTTTTAAAACGAGGTAAGAGTATCTCCAACCCAACCCTGCATATTTAGCGGAGATTCTTTTTTGGAGAGGGTTGCACTCCAATCATCCCCCTCCATTTTTTTCTTGTCTTTAATATTGATTTTAAAATTATATTAAAATCATTAGTAAATGTTATTAATATTAATCCATTTGTAAAAAAAATTATACCATTTGAAAGGTCTCATTAAGATTTTTAAAATGAGTCTAATATGAAATGGTTTTAGAGTTATTTTTAAATTAGTAATTTTTTTAATTAAATAAAATAACATATCTTAAATAAACATATAGGGATCTATTTAACCTACCCCAAAAAGAAACTAATAGTCATAATTTAATTTAATATTAGTCTCATTTTGAAGTCTCGACGAGACCTTTCCAATTATATTATATTTATTAAAAATGGATTAGCGGATCTAAATATACTTAACATTGAACTAATTAGTGTATAAAGTGAAAAAAGAATAAGGCTGTGTTTGGTTCAACATTTTTTCAACATTTATTGGGCTGATAGCGGAAAATCAGCACTTATGGATTAAATCAGCGTTTGCTTGACACCTTTATAAGCACTGAACATTTCTCTCTTTCAGTAAAAAAATCCAACAAATATTCAACTCTCCCCTCGTCACTTTTTTTTCTGCTCTCGCCTTCCGCTTCATTTCCGTCGATGTGAAAAGTCTACATTGCCCTTGATGAAAACACAAAATTACCACACTAACTAAGCCCTCTTTTATCTCACTATCTCTCCTCGTGGGACATATTTTGGGGGTTTTGAAACCCTAGCAAAGACAAGAATCAACCATTGCTTGAAGTTTTTTCATCTCTCATGTTCACCGAGGCCTCCTCTTCGGATCTCCGGAGAAGATTGACCTCCGCCACCACCTGCATCGCTGTCTCTCTCCTTCATCATCTCTCTTCGTAGATCCGAAGCTCGTTTGAATTCCACCACCATAGACTGAGCTCATCATAGATTGAGCTCTTATCCCCATTGATTTTTTTTGAATTTCTACTGAAATACCAGATCTGAAATTCTCGTTTTCTTTTATGGGTTTTGAGTTAGATATAGATGAATCAAATTTTGTGTTTGACATATAGGATTCTGAGGGGTTTCTGGTTTGTAAAGGTGATTATGTGCACAGATTTTCTAATTCATATACTTCTGTGTGCATTTCACCTAGTCATATATTCATCCATGCCAATAGTTCTTCTTATTTGGATATATGTATTTTGGTCTGGATATTGTTCACTTTACTAATAAATTTATTTGGCTCTTTCTTTTCTATGTGGACTCTTCTCCTTGGAGAAATCGGGTTAATGGGTACGTATTTGTAGTAGTTTATGCAACAATCAACAACTTTCAAGTGATGTAGTTCATTTTTTGGAAATTTGTCTCCATATTATTCTTTGCAATCTCAGGAGATAGATGGAAGTTTATAATCATTAAAGATTGCGACAAATTTATTACAAAATTATTTGTTTTTCACGTGTAGGTATCCACGAAAATATTTCATTGTTCTACATAGGGCATTAGTGGTTGATGTATTTCATGAAAAAATTAATAATCTTTCAAGCATGTTTTCAGGTTTTCAACCAAACATCAAAATAACATTTATCACTTATAAAATAGACCAAAATACCCTCCTAATAAGTAGATCTGTTAAGTGGTCAACCAAACACACTTATCGAAATAACTACAAAATATTTTTTGCTGAACCAGACACTTTTTTTTCTGAACTCCTTAAAGATTATCAGCATAACCTCTTTCTACACTTATTAATCAGTACTTAAAATCTGCATTCCACCGCACCAAACGACACCTAAAAGGTGGTTTAAAAAGTGAAAAATGTGATGTAGAGATGACCTTCAAATTTGGAGAGTCAAATCTAAATCTTAAAAGAGCAATTCCAACCACACTTCATATCTTCAAATTTGGAGAGTGGTGCTCCAACCATCCTCCGAATCCACTGCAAAATTTGGAGATTTGGATTTGACCATCCAAATCACCTTTTTCACTTTTTAATTTGTGCACTAATGATTTCAACTTACTATATATTTAAATTCGCTAATCTATTTTTAATAAAAGTAATATCATTGGAAAGATCTCATTGAGACCTTTAAAATAAGACTAAGATTAAATTATTTTAAAATTAATTTTAAATAAATCCTCGTACATTTGATTATTTAAGAATTACGCTATTTTATTCAATTAAAAAATTACTAATTTAAAAATAACTCTAAAACTATTTAATATTAGACTCATTTTAAATGTTTTAATGAGATCTTTTTAATTGTATAATTTTTTATATAAATGGATTAATATTAATAATATTTATTAATAAGTTTTCATATAATTTTAAAAATGATAAGAAAAAATAGAGGGGGATGGTTGGAATACAACCCCTTCAAAGAGGAATTTCCTATGGTCAATCCTCTATATTTTAGAGGCTTGGGTTGAAAATGCTCTAAGACAAATGTTTATAGGGGTAGGAGTAAACTCTCCTTTTATGGTTTAATGATTTGAAGGATCCGAGTATGAGATTTTTTATGGGATTTGTTTACTTGTATCTTTCTTATAATTCAATTTTTTTAAATAATCATAGTTATGTTGTAAGTATGGATGATCAAGATGGATAAACTCTTTGATTGTGTAACCACTCATCCTTATCTTAAAGGGTTTTTTATTTTTAAGTCCCCATAAATCATAGAATTTTTTATTCGTTTACTTAAATTCATACTAGTCTTCCCCACGCACGATATGCGTGTAAATAAAAAAATATTTTAGAAATTTTTTTCAATCGATATAATATACTATGTTATATATATATAAATGATATAATGAAAATTCTAATAATAATAAAATAAATCATTTGTAAAATTTAAAATGAAACATAAAAAAATATGTTACAACTAAAAACCAATATTGTAATCAGATTTGGGTTTTTTTACATATATACCCCTCACCAGTCCTATATTGTAATCATTTGAAACTCTAAAACCAATAATATCGCTCGAATGGATAAAAAATAAAATTTATGTACAATTTAAATCTTTTAGAATTAGGGGTGCATCTTTGACGGGTTGAACCCGACCCAACCAGAAATTTGAGTAGATTTGGGTTGGGATTTTAGCGTTCGAGTTCAACCTGAGCAACCCGAACCTAATTTGGATTGAGTTTGGGTTGAGGGTTCCGGTAACCCGAATTAATCTGAACTCGAAGCTTTCATATGTAAGTAAAATGTTCTAAATAAAATTATAATTTTTCAACGTGTATAGTATCATAAATTTGAATTGCACAATTTATTTTTATGTAGAGTTTTCACTTCTATAATTTTTTTATATTTATTATCTAAATAAAGATGTTCCTCATTGTCATCTTTTTCTTTTATGCAGATAATTAACTTTTGCAAAATTTTAATAGTTTAAAATAATATATTTTTTAAATCAAACCAGAATCCAACCCAAGCCCAATAAGAACCCAACCCTAATCAAATCCAAACCCAACCAAACAAACAAAACTCGACAGGTTGTGATCGGATTGAGCTTCTCAAACCCAAGGGCCAAGTTGGGTTAGGTTGGGTTTAGGTTAGGTTTCTCCAACCTCGGGTTGGGTTTGAGTTGGATCACATATTCTAAACTTTCACTTAGTATATAGATAGTATATAGATAGATGGATGAGAATCAATTATTATCCCCAAAATCAGGGATTGCTTTTATATTAGTTGTGTGTTTAAAAAAAATGATATGTCACATATTCTTAATATTTTGAGTACCCTATAATTAATTATATATATAATAATATATTTTATGATGTAATATAAAATCATTAAAAAATATTTTGAAAATATACTAAAAATATATTATAAAATGATTATGAGTAAGTTACAATTAAAAAATAATCCATTATATTTTCATAATTGAATGAGATTTGGTGTATTTGGATATGTTGTTATGGTATTTAAAATCTATAAATTGAACATAATTTTCTCGATTTAAATCCAATAAAAAAATAATACTAATAAAATATAGGAAAAAATCCATATGACCCCCTGTAAACTGACTAAAATCCATATGACCCCCTGACCTTTCTTAAAATCCATCTAACCCCTTGAAAATACCTAGTAAATCCAAATAACCCCCTGAAAAATATTTACGTTTGCAGATGATGAATATTTTGTAAATATTATGTTTAGTTAACTCTGGTAGAAAATACAGTATACCAAAAAAACCTACAATGTTTTAAAAATGTGAAAAATCTTCTATAAACGACGATTTTACCCTTCCGGATAAAGTTTTATAATATATCCAGAGATGATAAAATCGTCATTTTCATAGGATTTTTTACATTTTTAACCTATTGTAGTGGTGTTTTAGTATATCGTGTTTCCAGTCAGGGTTAACTAAACGAAATATGTACAAAATATTCATTATCTATTAAAAAAAAAATTTATTCTGGGGGTTATTTGGATTTACTAGGTGTTTTCAGGGGGTTATATGAATTTTAAGAAAAGTCAGAGGGTTATATGGATTTCAGTTATATTTAATGGGATTGTATGGATTTTTCCCTAAAATATATGACGATGTGGCATGATTGCCACTATTCTTTCAATATATCTTAAAAAAAATGATTAATGTGACAGGTGAAAACACTTTTGGTTATATATATATATATATATATATATATATATATATATATATATATATATATATATATATATATATATATATATATATATATATAGTCACGCCCCAGGCGTCCCCGAGACGTAGCAATAATAAAATTAATATCAGCTATCAATACCTGAGGTTAATAAGGACACCAACAACAATACACAAGGCGACAAAGCAAGATAATGATAACTGATTGAAAAGCGGAAGCATAATATATAACAATGTCTGTAAATCAAAAACACTATTACAGATCCGAATACACAATCAATGTCCTATGAAAGCCAAGTATAGACCAAAGAAAATATAACCTGTGCCACATGCACGATTTACAAAGCATAAAATGACTCTAGGAATGCTGACAGCCTCACACACGCCACCCGCCGGCAGAACGCTCCACGCCCATAAGACCACGCCACAGGAAGCTCCAGCTCCACGCCCAACACTACCCCTGAAAAGAAACAGTATGCGAGGGGTGAGCTACAAGCTCAGTGAGTGGCTAGAAACCAATCACCATCTACAGTTCAATACATAACCAAATTCCTTTCAAGAAAAAACATGGGTGGAAACCCAATGGATAACAGGGTCACGCGGTAGCGCGACCAACCTCATCCCCACCCTCACTCCCGGAGGGAGTCTTTTGGGACTTATGGGGAGAGACCATACCGTCGGTCGAAGAGACCCGGATTTACTGGTCTAGAGACCATGTCGTCGATCGAAGAGACCCGGATTTACTGGTCTACTGAACACTACTGGATCATCTACATCTAGATAATCGCCCATCGATGTCCTTCAACATCCATCACGAGACCGGACCCAACATCTATGGGAACGGTCGAACAACGAATGGGTCACGAGGTGACGCGTCTTCGCCTCATCCACACCCTCACTCCTGAAAGGAGACATCTTGGGACTTTGGGAGAGACTTAGACTGTTGTACACCCCTGGTCCACCGGTAGCCTCTCCCCGCTCCGTAGCTTACCTGGTATACTCCCACGATCAGCACAGTCAGAACACATCGGAGGTACCTACAGATGGGAGCCCTCTGTCAGGACAGCCTGTCTAACGCCGGGATGTCACTACTCGGATCCAACGAAGGGGAGAACGATTCCACGCTCGCGACATCATTCATTAACCGTCTCCCGTGTAGTATCTACAACCCGATCTCCTCAACTCAGCCTCTCCCACCCTCGTGGACTCCGCCTAGTCCTCTGACAGGTATAGCCAACACCAGGGAGTGAACATTCCATGTTCGCAAAGCGAACCCCATGGAATCAACTACCACTCTCGATACTCGCTTATCGAGATATCAACACAGGTATAACAACAATCAACACACTCATATTAACCCTCAAAGTAGTCATAGTCCCTATACGGGAGTAACTACACAAGCTAGTGGGTCGTAACATCGTCGACCCACCCCACCCTCACCCTCACCCTCGAAGGGGTGACATGGTATCTTGGGACTGACTAGGCTGTTAATCACCCTTGGTCCACCGATAGCCTCTTCTCCACTCCGTAGCTCACCTGGTCTACTCCCACGATCAGCACAGTCCGACGCATCGGAGGTACCTACAGATGGGAGCCCTCTGTCAGGACAGCCTGTCTAACGCCGGGGAGTCCCTACACGGATCCAATGAAGGGAAGAGAAACTGCCTACCCACACGCATGCAATCCTCTTGGATCCGTCGACAACGCTTCCTAACATTTCTAATGACATGAATTCTCAAGAATTCCTCGAGGGCGCATAACCAAGATGCGGGGAAACATATATTATAACCACAAGGTTATAATATTATTTAATGCATGCTTGCAACAATATAATCACATAATCCCATCTTGATTTAAATAAATTAAACTAAATGGGAACATGCATAGGTCGAGGCTTTCCTAGCATGAAAACATGGTATCAGGATGCGTAGGCCTCTATCCTCAACATTAGGGTGCATATCCCTAACATACAAGTCTAAGGTGGCATGGATACATCATATTAATCATGCATAGATCAAGGCTTTTAAGTACAGGACATGGTGTCCAGGCATGTACGGGCCTCTATACACGATACATGGATGTATATCCCTAGCATGCAAATATCTACATATTAGTAAGGGGGCCCCATCGATGCGCATCGCGCGTCTACGCGGGTCGAGTGCATCCCTAGAGAGGGAGGGGGATTGGAATCAAACCACTCACCTTACAACCCAGGACCTCGCGCATCCCATCCGACGAGATCTGCAAGGTAGGGGCATCCAACTGGTGAGAAACAACACAATTTACACATAGAAATCATTAGAAATACCCAATACTCGGACAAGCATGCATACGGGCTCGCACGCATGCGAGCACGCACGTACGCACGCGAGTCCGAGTGCCCCGACACCTACCCAACCCCTTGGGCAGCCACACGCATGGCCCTCCGCACGTGCACAAACGAATGCGCACGCACGCACGCACCCCAGCACCCTCGGCGCACTGCCGCGCGCCTGCCCGCGCGCCCAGACGCGCTGCCGCACGCGCGCGCCCTCGCGCACTGCGCGTCCAGCCCGCGCCCCTCGCGCAGCACCCCGCGCACGCCCCAGCACGCGCACGCACGCGCGCGCGCACACTGGTCCCCTGCCCCGCGCCCAGGCACATGCCCAGGAGCACTACCGCGCGCGCACACTCCCGCGCACACCCTCGCGCGCACTAGCGCGCACTCCCGTGCGCACCCCCGCTCGCGCCAGCGCCTGCACGCACCCGCGCACTCGCGCACACGCGCCCGCGCACTCGCGCACACGCACACGCGCCCGCGCGCGTCTGCGCCCCCGCTAGCGCCTGCGCGCGCACGCGCGCAGACGACCCGAAACGCGCGCCCAGCCAACCCAACCTCATTTTAACCCTCCCCAACCCCTCACACACACCCTAACCCATCTACCTAGCATGCATGACCCTTCCAACCAACCCTAAGCCCTAAAAATCAAGAAAAGGAGGGGAAATGCTCACCTTTGGAGGGGAAAAGAAAGGGGGAGGCTCAGGGGCCCTCGACGCACCCGCGACCACCTCAACCGCCACCACCACTACCACCACCTCCTCAGCCTCTCCTCAGCCTCCTCTTCAGCTAAAAATCAGGGGGGAAGGACCATGGAAAGGAAGCTTGAGAGAGGGGAGAAGACAAGCAACAACACACATACACAACCCTCTCTTCCTTCACCATCTCCATCTCATTGAAGACTTTAACCAAACACATGGGGGGTGTGTTTACAAGAGAGAAAGAGAGATAAGAAAGCTAGTCGTGGGGATTATGGGAGGGGATGAGAGAGAGAGAGAGAGAGAGAGAGATATTTATCACAAATATCTAAGGGGGAATGACTAAGTCGCCCTTTGACTAGAAATTCTGCGCATGCTTCACTGGAACAGCCATAACTTCCTCGATATAGCTCCGAATTGCTCAATTCCAAGTCCGTTGGAAAGCTAAGAAGATTATCTACAACTTTCATGTTTATGCCAAGATCAAATAATCTATCTAGGTAATCCGAAATTAGAGCTAATCATAGAACAGGGCTGCTGCCAGAATTTCCCTCTCCGGGGTATACTTGGAAAAATACCCATAACTTTTACTACAAGAATCCAGTTGATCTAATTCCACTTCTGCATGAAAGCTAACTCAAAACTGGACATCTCATAATAAAATCATATTTAAACCTCTTCATCTTGGATTTTAACAAAATCAAATCCAAATACCAAATTGGAAATACATAACTTCTAGGAAAAAATTATGTACCCAAATTTTCAAACAGAGCGCTCCAAATGACACAGGCACAACATTCTTCCCCCCTTAGAAAATTTAGTCCTCAAAATTTAAGGAAACCCAAAGGGAAGACCGAAAGTATCATGCATAGACCTTTTGCTCCCAAGTGGTCTTCGCACCGGACTAGCGCTACCAACACACTATAATCAAAGGAACGGTCTTAGCGTGGAGCCTCTTCTCATGTTGTCCTTGACCTCGATCCACTGCTCCATGAACGACAAATCCAGCTCGAGAATGAGACAGTCGAACAGAATGACTGAGCAGGATCGTGGACATAACGCCTCGGTCATGAGACAAGGACAACGTCGTGGGCATGAGCCAGCTGTGGGGGAAAGGCTACATGATAAGCCACCTCCCCAATCCACTCAATGACGAGAAATGGTCCCATTAAAGAGCAAACTCAGCTTGCCCGAACGTCGAAACAGAGAGTGCCCTTTAACCAGGACACCTTCTTGAAAATATGGTCGCCAAAACCCGAAGGTAAGCCCCTGGCGACTATGACCTGCGTAGCCCTTTTGTCGGTTCTGGGAGGTGCGGATGCGCACACGAACCAACCTGGCCACCGCAAGGTCAAACAACCAACTTATGGCCCCTCTAACTGGCGCTCCTCAACCGTCCCAACACAAGGGAGGTATAAAACTGCGCCTGTAGAGTGCCTTTCACAGATCCATCTGGGTGCTCGAATGGCAGTCGCCTTGCAGGCATACCCCAACAAATGGGTGGTGCCTCACCCAACTGCCCTCATCATCGAGCACGCAGGCACTTAGCATGTCCTCCAAGGTCTGAATCGTCCTCTTTGTCTGGCTGTCCATCGGCGATGAAACGCTATACTTAAATGGAGGCTTGCGCCAAAGGCTGCGCCACAACCTCAAAGTAACCCTCGCGTCTCAACCAAAAATAGCGCCGACTGGAGTGCCATGAAGACGAACAATCGCGAAGGTGAAAACCCACGTCAAGGCGTCCAGAGACTCAATCAGTCGGGTTAGGGAGGGAAACGCGGACTTAGTCAGTCGGTCAATGATCACCTAGACGGCGTCATGACCTGAACGTGACATTAGCGAGTCCGCAACAATCCCTGATAACCCACTCCCACGTCCACTGAGGAATCTCCATGGACTGACGCTTTCCAACGCGATGATGATTATTCTTGAACTTTGCCTGAGGGCATGCCAACCTGGGGAAACAAGGTCACCCACATCACCTTTTTCATCACACCACAGCAATCTCAATGAAGACTACTCCAAAGTAGTCCACGGAAGCCCAATAAAAACTTTTGAGATCCACAAAGGCATCCGGCGCATTCGTCAACCCCGACGGCAGTACTTAAAACTCGCAGTGCCTGAACGGTCACGAAAGGCCATCTACGGGATGTCCAACTCTCGGATCTCTAACTTGTGGTACCCTTGTGCGAAGATCGATCTAACAGCAGACACTCGCTCCCAGAGCTGGTCAAATAGATCATCGATTCACGGCAAAGGTAATTGATCTTCAACCTCCACGGGGAGATCAAAACAACACCACGAACAATTAAGTTCAGATTCTGCTCCTCGAGCATGGCTGGCACTCATGCTGACACTTACACGCTTGGTAAGCCGCTCAACCGCGCTTAATCCACAAGACACGCAATAAGGGGTCGTCGAACCTCAACAATGCCTATGCGACGTCATCTATCTGATAGGGCGGTTGAGTCCCATCACGAACGCTAGCATCGCGTATCTTATTTGCGATCAATGTGGGGCAAAACGCGACAGTATCCACAACTGTGCTTCACATGCCGCCAGAGATATGTCACTCATCTACAACCATTGGAACTCCAGCATCCTGCACTCCATGGGCAGATTCATCACGGGGAGTCCACGCTCTCGACATCATTTAGTAGCACTCTCCCGGTGTGGCCTCTACCTGGTAGCCTCCCAAGCCTACTATCTCTGCCATATGGGCGCACCACAAGCATAGTATCTGGGAGCACCTCACAAGGCTCTGGCCTCAACCGGGCAGCTACAACGCACAATGATATATCGAAGCGACTCCAGATGCCACTATGGAACCCTGTCCACTAGCGATCGCCCACTTAGCTGCAAAAGGACGCACCCAATCCCGATCGTACGCATCACCACTCGCTACAGCACCTTCAAGTGAGAGGGAAAAATCCTCCATTAATTTGATGCTTCTATGGTAGTCCTTGACTGGGAAAAGAAACCTTGGGAGGGCACCATGAGGTCCCGATATAGGATACCCCGACAACCAAACAAGGAACACGGAGTACCCTAGCTCGGGTCTCAACGCTGACCCTGCAAGGCCCCTTAATCCTGAGTAGGAAGGCTAGAAGAAGACATCACCCCTTAATGAGCAATACGCCACATCCTCAACACTTTACACAGGCGCCGCATGCGAACTCAATGGTTACCAGCGATACCGATTCACGGGAAAGAGCTCCATTATCGAGACGCAATCCATACATTAGAAATTGCAACCAATTCATCACTATCACACCACTGGGCAGGAATCTCCTACCCAACCTTAATCCCGCACAAGAGATCTAACAACTGACCCTAACCAGTCGAAAACTTAAGGGTAGGTCCAAGGGCTCACGTCCACGTCAACGGATGCAAGGAGGCATGTCAGCAACCTAAGATAACTTCTAAAACAAGAGTACTCGGATGACAATGCTACGACTCATCACCTATACGACTAGACTTAGGCTCTGATAGGACCAGGCACTGATACCATCTTTTTGTCACGCCCCAGGCGTCCCCGAGACGTGGCAATAATAAAATATAATATCAGCTATCAATACCTGAGGTCAATAAGGACACCAACAACAATGCACAAGGCGGCAAAGCAAGATAATGATAACTGACTGAAAAGCGGAAGCATAATATATAACAATGTCTGTAAATCAAAAACATTATTACAGACCCGAATACACAATCAATGTCCTGTGAAAGCCAAGTCTAGACCAAAGAAAATACAACCTGTGCCACATGCACGATTTACAAAGCATAAAATGACTCTAGGAATGCTGACAGCCTCGCACACGCCACCCGCCGGCAGAACGCTCCACGCCCATAAGACCACGCCACAGGAAGCTCCAGCTCCACGCCCAACACTGCCCCTGAAAAGAAACAGTATGCGAGGGGTGAGCTACAAGCTCAGTGAGTGGCTGGAAACCAATCACCATCTACAGTTCAATACATAAGCAATTCCTTTCAAGGAAAAACATGGGTAGAAACCCAATGGATAACAAGGTCACGTGGTAGCGCGACCAACCTCACCCCCACCCTCACTCCCGGAGGGAGTCTTTTGGGACTTATGGGGAGACCATACCGTCGGTCGAAGAGACCCGGATTTACTGGTCCAGAGACCATGCCGTCGGTCGAAGAGACTAGGATTTACTAGTCTACTCAACACTACTGGATCATCTACATCTAGATAATCGCCCATCGATGTCCTTCAACATCCATCACGAGACCGGACCCACCATTTATGGGAACGGTCGAAAGACGAATGGGTCACGAGGCGGCGCGTCTTCGCCTCATCCACACCCTCACTCCTGAAAGGAGACATCTTGGGACTTTGGGAGAGACTTAGACTGCTCTACACCCTGGTCCACCGCTAGCGTCTCCTCGCTCCGTAGCTTACCTGGTATACTCCCACGATGAGCACAGTCCGAACACATTGGAGGTACCTACAAATGGGAGCCCTCTGTCAGAACAGCCTGTCTAACGCCGGGGATGTCACTACTCGGATCCAATGAAGGGGAGAACAATTCCACGCTCGCGACATCATTCAATAACCCTCTCCCGGGTAGTATCTACAACCCGATCTCCTCAACTCAGCTGCTCCCACCCTCGTGGCCTCTGACTAGTCCTCTGACAGGTATAGCCAACGCCGGGGAGTGAACATTCCATGTTCGCAAAGCGAACCCCATGGAAACAACTACCACTCTTGATACTCGCTTATTGAGATATCAACACAGGTATAACAACAATCAACACACTCATATTAACTCTCAAAGTAGTCATAGTCCCTATACGGGAGTAACTACACAAGCTAGTGGGTTGTAACATCGCTGACCCACCCCACCCTCACCCTCACCCTCGAAGGGGTGACATGGTCTTTTGGGACTGACTAGGCTGTTAATCACCCTTGGTCCACCGATAGCCTCTCCTCCACTCCGTAGCTCGCCTGGTCTACTCCCACGATCAGCACAGTCCGACACATCGGAGGTACCTACAGATGGGAGCCCTCTGTCAGGACAGCCTGTCTAACGCCGGGGAGTCCCTACACGGATCCAATGAAGGGAAGAGAAACAGCCTACCCACACGCATGCGATCCTCTTGGATCCGTCGACAACGCTTCCTAACATTTCTAATGACATGAATTCTCAAGAATTCCTCCAGGGCGCATAACCAAGATGCGGGGAAACATATATTATAACCACAAGGTTATAATATTCTTTAAGGCATGCTTGCAACAATATAATCTCATAATCTCATCTTGATTTAAATAACTTAAACTAATGGGAACATGCATAGATCGAGGCTTTCCTAGCATGAAAACATGGTATCTGGATGCATAGGCCTCTATCCTCAACATTAGGGTGCATATCCCTAGCATACGATGTCTAAGGTGGCATGGATACATTATATTGATCATGCATAGATCAAGGCTTTTAAGTACAGGACATGGTGTCCAGGCATGTACGGGCCTCTATACACGATACGTGGATGTATATCCCCAGCATGCAAATATCTACATATTAGTAAGGGGGCCCCATCGATGCGCGACGCGCGTCTACGCGGATCGAGCGCATCCCTAGAGAGGGGGGGGGGGATTCGAATCAAACCACTCACCTTACAACCCGAGACCTCGCGCATCCCATCCGACGAGATCTGCAAGGTAGGGCATCCAACTGGTGAGAAACAACACAATTTACACAAAGAAATCATTAGAAATACTCAATACTCGGACAAGCATGCATACGGGCTCGCACGCATGTGAGCATGCACGTACGCACACGAGTCTGAGTGGCCCGACACCTACCCGAACCCTTGGGCAGCCACACGCATGGCCCCCCGCACGTGCATGCACGAATGCGCACGCACGCACGCACCCCAGCACCATCGGCGCACTGCCACGCGCCTGCCCGCGCGCCCAGGCGCACTGCCACACGCGCGCGCATGCTCGCGCGTGCCCGCGCGCATTGCTCGTCCAGCCCGCGCCCCTCGCGCAGCACCCCGCGCACGCCCCAGGGGCTGAGTTTTGGTGGGTGGTTAAGGCCTTTTGGGCTGAGTGAATTCTGGTAAAGGCATATCTGTGGACCCGGGTAAGACGCTTGCTATGTCGAATTGGCGTAGGCCGTCGAACCCCGCAAGGATTCGGAGCTTCCCGAGTTTGGCGGGTTATTGCAGGAAGCTTGACGAGGGACTCTCGAAGATAGCTGTTCCTCTTAACCGCCTTACTCGGAGGTATATCCGGTTCGAGTGGTCCCCTTCTTGCGAGGAGAGCTTCCTGGAGTTCTATCGGAGGCTCACCTCAGCGCCAATTCTTACCTCTCCGTCTTGGAGTGGTGGGTTCGTAGTTGGATAAAGGTGTCCACGATCCTGCTCACATTATCCCGTTCGAGCCACTCGTCTCTGAGCCGGACAGTCATTCGTGGAGCAGTTGATTGAGATCATGGACCGCCGCGTGAGGAGGCTCTGCACCAAGACCGTCCAGTTGGTCGAGGTGCGATGGCAGCACCGTTCCGGTGTCGAGGACACATGAGAGCTCAAGGGTGCCAGGTGTGACGCGTAGCAGCATCTTTTCTCCTCCTAGATGTTTTTGCATATTTTGAGGACAAAATTTCCTAAGGGGGGGAGAATGTTATATATGTGTCACTTTTAACCTGCTGGTAACCGTTGGAGCATTCTGGCAGTTTTTTGTTTTTTTTCGGTTTTCGATCGGAACCGCTTATTTCTGGACTGTTAGCTATCGTCCTGAGTTAGAGGACTCCGATTGGAAATCTAACTGCATATTTGGTGTCCTGGTGCCATTTGGTGTCCTGAGTTAAAGAACTGATGCCAGGTCGAAGACGCGCTGCCGCCGCGCGCGCGCACGCTCGCGCGCACGCCCCCGCGCTCCCGCGCGCACCCCCGCTCGCGCCAGCTCTTGCGCGCACCCACGCGACCACTCCGCGCGCACCCGACCACTCGCGCGCACGCGACCACTCGCGCGCACGCGCCCGCGCCCGTCTCCGCGCCCGCCAGCACCTGCCTGCGCGCGCGCAGACGACCCGAAACGCGCGCCCAGCCAACCCAACCTCATTTTAACCCTCCCCAACCCCTCACACACACCCTAACCCATCTACCTAGCATGCATGACCTTCCCAACCAACCCTATGCCCTAAAAATCAAGAAAAGGAGGGGAAAGGCTCACCTTTGGAGGGGAAAAGAAAGGGGGAGGTTCGGGGTCCTCGACGCACCCGCGACCACCTCAACCGCCACCACCACTACCACCACCTCCTCAGCCTCCTCTTCAGCTGAAAATCAGGGGGAAAGATCATGTAACGGGAGCTTGAGAGGAGAGAAGACAAGCAACAACACACATGCACAACCCTCTCTTCTTCCTTCACCATCTCCATCTCATTGAGGACTTTAACCAAACACATGGGGGGTGTGTTTGCAAGAGAGAAAGAGAGATAAGAAAGCTAGTCGACGTGGGATTTGGGAGGGGAGAGAGAGAGAGATATTTATCACAAATATCTAAAGGGGGAATGACTAAGTCGCCCTTTGACTAGAAATTCTGCGCACGCTTCACTGGAACAGCCATAACTTCCTCGATATAGATCCGAATTGCTAAATTCGAAGACCGTTGGAAAGCTAAGAAGATTATCTACAACTTTTATGTTTTTGCCAAGATCAAATAATCCCTCTAGCTAATCCGAAATTAGAGCTAAACATAGAACAGGGCTGCTGCCAGAATTTCCCTCCCCGGGGTATACTTGGAAAAATACCCATAACTTTTACTACAAGAATCCAGTTGATCTAATTCTACTTCTGCATGAAAGCTAACTCAAAACTGGACATCTCATAATAAAATCATATTTAAACCTCTTCATCTTGGATTTTAACAAAATCAAATCCAAATACCAAATTGAAAATACATAACTTCTAGGAAAAAATTATGTACCCAAATTTTCAAACAGAGCGCTCCAAATGACACAAGCACAATATATATATATATATATATATATATATATATATATATATATATATATATATATATATATATATATAATGTTATTTTACAAAAATACTTCTCAAATTCATATCGGTGTCCCTGCAAATAAGGTTGTCAATCATGTGAAAAATATTTGTATTGATTTTGAATTTGTATCCAAAAATAAAAAATTATCTCATATTTGAATATCTAGAGTTGAAATACATATATTAATGTATACTATTTAAAAAAATCATAATCTAACGTATATTAAAAAATTAAATATTTATATTATATATTGTTCAAATTCAATTATCTACATGACAAATAACAAATTTAAAATTTGGGGAAATTAATTAGAGGTTCCTGAGGATACCAGAGTAATAACAATAGGTCCCTTGACTTTTTTTTTACTTTTCTTTAAGTCCCTCCATCCATCCATCAATTCTGTTTAAGTCCCTCCATCTATCCACAGACCACAGTTAACCCTACTCTTTTTTCTTCCCTTTTTAACCCCAATACCGATATGATTGATAACAGTGTACGCACATGGTATAATAGTGTACTTTGTCTTTTTATGTGTGTATAACAATGTACACACTATGCATAACGATATACATAGAGTAGTCAATATAAACTTGTTTAGCTCATAATTGCGAACAAGCATTTCAAACATCATTTAAAACTGAAATATCAAACATTTAAATTGATAACATTTTATGGATCTGTTGTTTAAATCACGACCACCGAATTATAAAATAACCACATAGTAATATTTACATTTGCTATTTATACATTTCATACTCTTCTTGGATTTCCTTTATCCGAACCTCACTATCTTTTGCTCTTCGAATGATTTTGGCTACATACTCCCCTCGGAACCTTAAAATATCATGTTGCCCAAATTCCATGTTGGTACCCTTTCTTAGGTGTTTGCTGTATTTGATCACAAACATACCACAGTCAACCTTGAAAATGTCATAAATGAATATCGTATCACGTATAACCAGAAACATGCCATAGTGACTTTTAGAGTTCTTTTGTTATTTGGATACCCCTATAACTACAAAGAATACAAGCAAAACTAATAGGTTAGATAAGCAAGCAATTCTTATATGCGCTTAACAGCCTAAGTAATCTCTTTCCCATAGTTGGATACTAAGATAAAGTAGCAAGTTCTGGAGATCACAGCTCCAACTGTGAACCTGTGTCTAACAGCCTACATAACTCCTTGAGCATCTAGGTCAAAATAAACAATGCAAAAAAAAAATGACCAGTGTTAAGCTAATTTCTATATCATTTTAACATTTTGCATATTAAATATAAATATATACACCAATTTGTACAAGATGAGCATAACAGAGAAAATATAAAAGTGTACAAGAGGAGTATAACAATGTACATGAGAAACATAACAGTGTACAAAAGGAACATAACAGTACACATGAGTATATATAGGTTTAGAGAAGAGTATAATAATAACAGTGTACAAGAGCCTATATGTCGTTGATGCATAAGAGTGTACTAATGACAATGTAAACATCAAACATCCACAACCAAATTAACATATAAGTTTAGAGAGCATTGCATAGTCACCTGGAGTTAAGGATACACAACATGATGATATGCCACTAAATTATTTGAACAAGCTGGATCACAATGGCAATAAGATTTCAATCTAACCAAGAGCCTCTAGTATGTACATTTCACTCCAAATTTTCCCAAAATAGTAGTAGATCAAATTGAAAAATTCCTTGGTTAGAAAACATAATTAAAAGTTTCCTTTTAGCTTATTAAGAGTTAATTTATGAGTTTACATCTTTTTAGGATGGACATCAGTGAGGAGCAAATGTGATTATTCTTCTAACAAAAGTAACATTTCTGAATCTCTTTGCAAAACTTCAGACCATAGTAATGGTTGCCTTTTTTTCAATAATTACTACTTTCCCACAGTTTGGTACATAGCATTGATTTTCCTCATTATTAGTTCTAATTTTCAATTTGGAGGAGTATTCTTTAGCGTGACGCATACACAAGAAGATCAGATTCTACATGGACTTTATTTCTTTCATTTTCCTGATCAACTCTTTTACATGTATATCCTTGATCCATATTTTTATTTTTAGTCATTCATCATGATTCATGACAAGCTCTATGTTCAATAAAACTAAAACTACCAACTAGCTCCCTGAACTCTCCAATTTAATCAAAAGAAGTTAAGGGTGTACAAATGAAGCTTAACAGTGTACTCATAAGGGTGTACAGATGAAGTTTAACAGTGTACAGTTGTAAACATGAAACATGTCACGCCCCAGGCGTCCCCGAGACGCGGCAAGTGTATATATAATATCAGAATCTACACAGGAGGTCAATAATATCATACACAAACAGCCAGAATGACACACGGACAACAAAAGCAGGGCTAACATGATATATACACCAAATGCGGATAACTAAGACTGAATCTGTAATCAAAACACACTACAGATTCCATACATAATCACATGTCCTGTGAGAGCCAATATACATACAAAGACGTCCAAATACAACACAAACGCGTGCCCAAGCACGGAAAATAATACATACTAGTACAAGGGATGCTGATAGTCTCTGCAACTCGCGGGACGTGGCGCTACTCCGCTACAGATGAAGTCCCTCGGGGAGCTCCTCCTCCAGATCCGACTCAGATGGCACTGAAGAAAAATATTGTGCGAGGGGTGAGCCACACGCTCAGCGAACGGCACAACCCATGCATCACAGACAATATTTACCACAACCAGATATCCTTATAATCCACAATTTATATTGCTTAATCCACAATGATGGCACAACTCAAAGCCGTGGGTTGCTCAATTGCCAACCCACTACACCCTCACCCTCACCCTTCAATGGGCGACAAAGGATATTGGGACTGGCTACACATAACCAGCGGGTCGCTTCCGCCAACCCGCTACACCCTCACCCTCACCCTTCAATGGGTGACATAGGATTTTGGGACTTACAAGCATCCAATCACAAATCCGGTGGGTCGCTTCCGTCAACCCACTACACCCTCACCCTCACCCTTCAATGGGTGACATAGGATTTTGGGACTGACTAGGCTGTTGGTCACCCTTGGTCCACCGATAGTCTCTCCTCCACTCCGTAGGCCGCCTGGTCTACTCCCACATTCAGCACAGTCCGTCCTAAATCAGGAGGTGCCTACTGATGGGAGCCCTCTGTCAGGAAGGCCTGTCTAACGCTGGGGTAGTCTCTACCGGATCCAACGAAGGGAACAGAACAGCCTACCCATCGCATATGATCCACTTGGATCCGCAGACGGCACATTATAACAACACTAATGTTCTGAATTCCTCAGAACCCACCAGGGCGCATAACTACGATGCGGGGAACATGCATAAGGTTATAACAATGTGGAAAATCATTAGGGGAAAGAAACTCGGGAGGGCAGCGTGAGTTCCCGTTATAGGACACCCCGACAACCCAACAAGGAACACGGTGTACCCTAACCCGGGTCTCACCGCTGTCCTCGCAAGGCCCCTCCCCTATAATATTCACTATAACATGCAATTTAACAAGTACTAGCATTTAATTTAATAAATAAACTAGTAGGGCACATGCATCGGCCGGGCTTCCTAACATGGAACCAGGGAACATGCTGCATGGCTCATATACATATCCTAAGGGTGCAAGTCCCTAACATGCAAGGTCTAGGGTAACATGCATTCTACAATTAAATCATGCTCGCATGATATACATATCATTGCAGGTTAATATTTATCCATGACGCCCCAGGAGAGGTCGGTATACGCCCAAATGCGTATAACACCTCTCTACTGGGTTGGATTGTCCCACTCACCAGAACTCGGGTCGACGCGCGACCGTCCGTCGAGATCTGCAAGACAGTGTATTAACTGGTTAGAATAAATCCACAGATATCCCAAAAATACATAACACACTCAAACAAACATCCAACACCCCCCCCCAGCAACCACCGCACGGCCTCGGCCACCACCCGCACGGCCACCCGACCGCCCGGACGCGCCGCCGCGCCTCAGCCCGCGCACTCCGCACGCTTCGCGCCGGCCCGCGAGCACCCCGCGCGCCCCCGCGCGCAGCGCCTCGCCCCTCGCGCACCCCGCGCGCACCTCCGCCACCTCGCGCGCACCTCGCACGCACCTCTGCGCCTCGCGCACACCTCGCACGCACCTCTGCGCCTCGCGCACACCTCGCACGCACCTCCACGGCCTCGCCGCGCCCTCCGCGCACCGCCACGGCCTCGCCGCGCCCTCCGCGCGCACCGCCACGGCCTCGCCGCGCCCCGCGCGCACCACCACCGCTGCTCAGCCACCTCCTCGCACCCGCGCGACCTGCTCCACGCGCACCAGTCCGCCCAGCACCAGCCGCCGCACCACCCCCGGGGCTCCGCGCGTCCCCTGCGCCCAGCCGCAGCAGCCCGCGCGCGTCCCGAGCACCTCGCGCCTGCAGCTCCTCGCCCTCAGCCGCACCAACAGCCCCGCGCACAGCCGCCCGAGTAGCCCCGCACCAGACCTGCGCGCACCTCGCGCGCACGCCGCGCGCGCCCGGCCTGCGCGCCGCCTAGGCTGCTGCTGCTGCTGCGGTTTGGCCCGGACGACCTGCCACTGCCCGAGCGCCACCACCACCACCTCCCTTGACCACCGACCACCTCCAACCACCTCCGACCACCCTCCGACGACCCCCACTGCCGCCGACCACCCCCAAACACCAAACCCACCTCCCTAGCATTCATCTATGCAAGAAGGAGAGGGAAAGGAGGCTTACCGAGGGGAGGAGGGAAAGTCCGGTGGCTCTCCGCGCGCCGAAACCTTTCCCAAAGGCTTTCCTACGCCCCGATCTACCTCCACCGCCGAGATGGCTCAAATCAGGGACGAAGAGAGGGCGGACGGACGGGCAAAACTCGCCGGAATTGGGATTTGAAAACACCGGAGTGTAGATCGGGACCCGATCTACACTTCCCGTGCTTTAGGTTTTTGATTTTGAGGGGTGGAGGGGGCTCAAACGGAAGAAAAACGGAGGAGAGGAGAGAGAGAGTCCAAGGTCGGGGATGATGAATAGTGATTTCAAATTTTTAGATTCCATTTATGTAATGTGCGACTTAAAAACCCGGATACGCCCCGGAACTGCAAAATTTTTGCAAACGATGCCAGAATTCGATGAAATTTTCATGAGTGGCTTAAAATGGCACCAGGACACCAAATATGCAGTTAGATCTTCAATCGGAGTCCTCTAGCTCAGACGATAGCTAACAGTCTGAAATTATGCGGTTCCGATCGAAAAACCCTAAAAATTTTAAAACTGCCAGAAATGCTCCAACGGTTACCAGCAGGCTAAAAAGTGACACATATATAACAAAACTTGTATTTCATTGCACTACAAAACATAAATTATATGCTGTTATATATGTGTCACTTTTAGCCTTCTGGTCACCATTGGAGCATTCTGGCAGTTTTTCAGTTTTTTTCTTTTTTCGATCGGAACCGCTAAAATTTTGGACTTTTAGCTATCAATTCTGAGTTTGAGGACTCCGATTGAAATCTAACTGCATATTATGTGTCGTGGTGCCATTTCAAGCCACTCACGAAAATTTCATCGAATTCCGGTAACGTTTCAGAATTTCACAGTTCCGAATCGTATCCGGGTTTTGACCGAGCAAAAAGTCATTGGGAGATTGACTTGGTCAAAGTTGACCTTGACTTGGTCAAATATTTTGGTTTCTAGTGTGGTTGGGTTGACTAGGGTCAAACCTCACTTAAACCTCACATAAACCTAGCTTAACCTATTTTTTTTTTTCACTAAGTGTAGTGAGTGTGTGGCCCCCTTTAAGTCCACGCCCATGTATAGTTCCCCCCCACTATTCATCATCTTCTCCACCTCTAAATCTCTCTCTCCCTCTCTTTAAACCCCCCTTTTGACCTAGCTAGAGGTGTTGGATCAAGAAACCCTAGAAGGAGAAAAGATAGGTGAGGACCCGATCTATCTTCCTATGGTCTCGGATTCGAGTTCCCTCATGTGTGACCCCCTCTCATAGCCTCTTTTCTCCCCTGTTTTCAGCCCTTCCTTGGCTGAGTGGAGATCTTGGTGGTGGTGGTCTTGGAGGTGGCAAATCGGTGCGCGAAGAGCACCCGTTCTTCCTCCCCTTCCCTTCCTCTCCTTGGGTGAGTTTCTTTCCTTCCTTGTTTAGATGCATGTTAGGAGGTGTTTTTGGTTATGTATGGCTGTTGGGGGGTTGGAGGGGGCTATTGGGGGCTATTGGAGGTGTTAGGGTTGGCTCGGGTTCATGCGGGCTCAATGGCTCGCGTGCGCGCGAGCCTGCGCGCGCAGGCAGGTAGGCGCAGGCTGGAGAGCTGTGGTCAGGCACGCTGGGCGCGTGCTGTCGGGCTCGCTGGGCGCGTGCGGTCAGGCGCGCTGGGCGCAGTGCACGGCGTGCGCGTGGAGCGCTGCGCAGGGGCGCGTTGCGTGCGGTGTGCGCGGGGAGGCGAGCGGGCATGCGCGCGGGGTGCTGCGCTGGGGCGCAGTGCGCGCGGGTGCACCCGGGGCTGGACGCGGGGTGCGCGCGGCGTGCGGTGGGTGTGGGCGTGCGGGCAGAGGCGCGGCAGCGCGTCTGGGCGCGCAGGCTGGGGCGTGGCAGTGTGCTCGGGGCTCGGGCGTGCGTGCGTGCGTGCGCACCCGTGCGTGCGCGTGCGGGTGGCCGTGCGCATGGCTGCCCGGGGGTGCGGGAGTGAGTCGGGGTGCTCGGACTCGCGTGCGTACGGGCCGTATGTACGCTTGTCCGAGTGTTGGGTATTTTTAGTGTATTTTTGTATGTATTGTGTATTTTACTCACCGTGTTAAATACCTGTCTTGCAGATCTTGACGGACGGTCACGCGACGACCCGGGTATTGGTGAGTGGGACAATCCAACCCAGTTGGGAGGCGTATATGCTCTTAGGCGTGTATCGTCCTCCCCTGGGGCACCATGGTTTAATATTAACTTGTATAATATGTAATCTATGCAGGCATGATTGTTATGTAGTATGCATGCCACCCTAGATCTTGTATGTTAGGGACTTGCACCCTTAGGATATGTGTAAGAGCCATGCATCCTGATACCATATTTTCATGCTAGGAAGCCTTGACCTGTGCATGTTCCCATTTAGTTTAAATTATTTAAATCAAATGTGAGTTATTTGGTAATGAGCATGCTTAGTGAATATTATAACCATGAGGTTATAATACAGGCTTCCCCGCATCGTGGTTATGCGCCCTGGAGGAATTCGCAAGAATTCATGACATTTAAATTGTTAGGAAGATGTTGCCGACGGATCCGATTGGATCGTATACGTGTGGGTAGGCTGTTTCTGTTCCCTTCGTTGGATCCGTATAGAGACTGCCCCAGCGTTAGAAAGGCCGTCCTGACAGAGGGCTCCCATCAGTAGGTACCTCCTGATTTGGTTTCGGACTGTGCTGAATTGTGGGAGTAGACCAGGCGGGCTACGGAGTGGAGGAGAGACTATCGGTGGACCAAGGGTGATTAACAGCCTAGTCAGTCCCAATAGACCGTGTCACCTATTGGAGGGTGAGGGTGAGGGTGTGGTGGGTCGGCGATGTTGCGACCCACTGGATTGTGTAGTTCCTGCCACTTTGAGGCTTTGAATAATTTTGAGGTTAATATGAATTGTGATGCATGGGTTGTGCTATTCACTGAGCGTGTGGCTCACCCCTCGCATATTTTTCTCCAGTTATCACTGAGTCGGATCTGAAGGAGGAGCTCCCCGAGGGACTTCAGCAGTAGCGGAGCAGCGTCGTGTTCCGCGAGTGTTAGAGGCTATCAGCATCCCTTTTTGATTGTATGTATTATATTTCCGTGCTTGGGCACCTGTTTGTATTATATTGGATGTCATTGTATATATTGGCTCTCACAGGACAGTTGATTATGTATCGAGTCTGTAATGTGTTTGAATTACAGACTCAGTCTTTTAGCTTCCGCTATTTGTGTATATATCATGTCAGCCTTGCTTTTGTCTGTGTTGTCATTTTTGGTGTTGTTTAGAGTATATTATTGACCTCTTGTATAGACTGCTGATATCATATATACACTTGCCGCGTCCCGGGGACGGCCGCCCTGGGGCGTGACAAAAGTTGGTATCAGAGCCTGGTCCTGTCAGAGCCAATGTCTTCTTTTTCGTAGAGATGAGTCCTAGGATTTCTATATGAGTGTTCTGATCCTAGTGTCTGGTTTTCTTAGGTTGCTGATATGCCTCCTCGCAGAGGACGGCGCGGACGTGGTCCCTCTCGACCTTTGGAGGTTTCCGGACCTACCAGAGGCGAGGATGCTACTGGAGAGTCCTCGGCTGTGAGGCCAGGACCGGCGCAGGAGCCTCCTGCATGGGAGCGTGCGTTCGCTCGGATAGCGGATTTGGTGGAGACTCAGACCAGGGCACTGGAGGCCCAGACTAGGGTGTTGGCTGAGCAGGCTAGAGAGATTCAGGAGCTGAGGGCGGCCCGTGATGCAGTTCCACAGGTCCCCTTGGTGGCAGATCCGCCTGTGGTACCCGACGTACCCCAGTCCCCGTGGTGATTCCGGCGGTGAGAGTTCAGGATCCCCTGGAGAGGGAGGTGGAGCTAGAGGCTGCAGCGCGAGTGCATCAGAGTGGCCTCAATGCCTTTCTGAAGCTCCACCCTCCCGAGTTCCATGGCCAGACGGCGGATCCCCTTGCCCCAGAGCGTTGGTTGATGGAGGTGGACACGATCTTCTCGACCATGCATTGCACCGACCGCCAGCGAGTCTCCCTGGCCACCTTCATGCTGAAGGGTAGCGCCGCCGACTGGTGGGCTACCCGATCGGTGGACATCCCCGAGGGAGTGGAGCAGCTTTTATGGGCGGGATTCCGGAGGTATTTCCTGGAGGAGTACTTCCCGTTCTCGACGCGCCAGATCGTGATGCAGGAGTTCGAGCAGCTGACGCAGGGCTCCATGTCTGTCGCTGACTACTCCACGCGCTTCACGAGGCTTTCCAGATTCGCCCCAGCCTTGGTGATGGATGAGGAGACGCGGTGCCGTCGTTTCGAGCTTGGTCTCAGTAGCGCCATTCGGGTGCATGTCACCTCCCAGGCTTTCACGAGGTACTCGGACTTGGTGTCTCGGGCGAAGACAGTCGAGCGAGACCTCGGGATCTCCGTGAGGGTTCCGACCCCTTCTGCAGACCAGAGACCTCCCAGGAGCCAGGACCAGGGACAGCGCAAGAAGAAGAGGCCCCGCTTTGATCAGTTAGCGGCTGCCTCTCCTCCAGTCGATGTGGTGCCAGCGCGAGGTCCAGCACCCATTGCGGCAGTGCCAGTCCAGGCCAGGCGACCGGAGACGCGGCGCTGTTACCACTGTCAGCGCATCGGGCATATCTTGTATAATTGCCCTGATGCTGGCCGACCCCGCGTGCTGCCTCCGCAGCAGCAGCAGCAGTTACAGCAGCAGCCATACCAGCAGCAGCAGCCACAGGGTGGCCGTGTTGACCAGAGGAGGCAGCCAACGCAGCCGGTGAGGCGTGCCCCTGCTCCTCAGCCGCAGTTTGTTCAGGGCCGAGTGGCAGCGCTTTCGGCAGAGGAGGCTCAGGCTTCGGGTAGCGTGGTCCGAGGTATTGTTCAGATCTCCCAGCTCCCTGCATATGTGTTGTTTGATTCCAGAGCCACACACTCGTTCGTGTCTCCCGCTTTTGCGAGACGGATGGGCGTGGCGTCCGCCCCTCTTGAGGTTGTTCTAGAGATATCATTGCCTGTCGGAGACCGTATTCTCCTCCGTTCGGTGTACCGAGGGTGTACCGTGGTGGTTGCGGAGCATGAGTTCCCAGTGGAGTTGGTGGAGCTCGCTATGACGGATTTCGATGCCATCCTGGGAATGGATTGGCTCTCGGCTAATCATGCCAGCATCGACTGTTTTGCCAAGTCGGTGTCTTTCCACCTTCCGGGTCGGAGGTCTTTCCAGTTCGTGGGCGATCGTGACGTAGCCCCTTTGGGGTTCGTGTCGTCCATCCAGGCGTGGAGACTCCTTCAGGGAGGATGCGAGGGCTTTCTGGCGTACATTGCTCAGGAGGATGCACCGCTGCGGGCAGATATCAGTCAGACTCCGGTCATGGCAGAGTATCCGAGGTTTTCCCCGATGATCTTCCGGGATTACCGCCGGATCGCGCGATCGAGTTTGAGATCAATCTGATTCCGGGGACCGAGCCGATTTCGAGAGCTCCGTACCGGATGGCCCCTGCAGAGCTGAAGGTGCTCAAGGAGCAGTTGGAGGAGTTGTTGGAGAAGGGCTTCGCACGTCCGAGTGTTTCTCCGTGGGGAGCCCCTGTTCTGTTCGTCCGGAAGAAGGACGGTTCGCTGCGGCTTTGTATCGATTACAGGCAGCTGAACAAGCGGACAGTGAAGAACAAGTACCCCTTGCCGCGGATTGATGATCTGTTTGACCAGCTCCAGGGAGCGCGAGTCTTTTCTAAGATCGATCTCCGCTCGGGCTACTATCAGCTGAAGATCCGGGAGTCAGACATTCCGAAGACGGCCTTTCGCACCCGTTATGGGCACTACGAGTTCAGAGTACTGCCGTTTGGGTTGACGAATGCGCCGGCGGCCTTCATGGATCTGATGAACCGGGTGTTTCGGCCCTTCCTCGACTCCTTTGTGGTAGTATTCATCGATGACATATTGGTGTACTCGAGGAGTCTTGAGGAGCATGCTCACCATCTCCGCACTGTCTTGGAGACTTTGGCCCGACATCAGTTGTTCGCCAAGTTCAGCAAGTGCGAGTTTTGGTTGGAGCGTATGGCCTTTCTGGGCCATGTGATTTCCGGCGAGGGCATATCTGTGGACCCGGACAAGACGCTCGCCGTGTCGAATTGGCGTCGACCGTCGAACCCCACAGAGATTCGGAGCTTCCTGGGCTTGGCGGGTTATTACAGGAGGTTTGTCGAGGGTTTCTCGAAGATAGCTGTACCTCTTACCCGCCTCACTCGGAAGGATGTCCGGTTCGAGTGGCCCCCTGCTTGCGAGGAGAGCTTCCTGGAGTTGAAGCGAAGGCTCACCTCAGCGCCAGTTCTTACCCTTCCGTCTGGGAGTGGTGGGTTCGCAGTATACTCGATGCATCGCGGTTGGGTGTGGGTTGCGTCCTGATGCAGCACGGTAAGGTTGTGGCTTACGCGTCGCGTCAGTTGAAGCCCCATGAGCAGAATTACCCCACCCACGACCTTGAGTTGGCAGCGATCATCTTTGCGCTGAAGATGTGGAGGCATTACCTCTATGGCGAGGAGTTCGAGCTCTTTACTGATCATAAGAGCTTGACATATTTGCAGTCCCAGCCGGAGCTCAACATGCGTCAGAGACGTTGGGTCGAGTTCCTGAAGGACTATGATTGTGACATCGCTTACCATCCGGGTAAGGCGAATGTCGTGGCGGATGCTCTCAGCAGGCAGCCCTTGGGCATGGCCGCCCACATGGCTGTACGTCGTTGGAGGCTTCTGGAGGAGGCCGCTTGCTGGATCAGCGTTCGAGAGACTCCTGCGGGTGGCTTTTTGGCCAGGCTAGTGGTGCAGCCCGTTCTTCTCGACGAGATCCGCACGGCTCAGGGCAGGATCCTCACTTTCTAGTCCTCTCTGAAGGCGTCGCCCGGGGCGAGCGTCCGGACTACCAGATTCGCGAGGACGGGATCCTGCGGTTCAGAGGCCGAGTATGCATTCCTGACGACGCAGAGCTGAAGCAGAAGATCTTGGACGAGGCCCATCGTTCGAGGTACACAGTGCATCCTGGTGGCACGAAGATGTACAGGGGCCTTCGTCGTGGCTACTGGTGGCGCGGGATGAAGACGGATATTGCCCGTTTCGTTGCCCGATGCTTAGTATGCCAGCAGGTGAAGTCGGAGCATCAGCGTCCTGCGGGGAAGCTGCAGTCCATTGAGATCCCTCAGTGGAAGTGGGAGCAGATCACCATGGACTTCGTCTCGGGTTTGCCGAGGTCACGTTCGGGTCGCGATGCCATCTGGGTGATCGTCGACCGACTGACGAAGTCCGCTCATTTCCTCCCCATCCGACTCACCGATTCTCTGGACACCCTGGCGCAGTTGTTTGTCTCCGAGATTGTTCGTCTCCATGGCACTCCCGTCAGCATCATTTCGGATCGAGACGCGCGATTTACTTCGAGGTTCTGGCGTAGCCTCCAGCACGCCCTTGGTACGAACCTCCACTTCAGTACAGCGTTTCATCCGCAGACGGACGGCCAGTCGGAGAGGACGATTCAGACCCTGGAGGACATGCTGCGAGCCTGCGTTCTCGATTTTGGGGGCAGTTGGGAGAGGCACCTTCCGTTGGTGGAGTTTGCCTACAACAACAGCTACCACTCGAGCTCCTTACGAGGCGCTCTATGGCCGCAGCTGCAGGTCCCCCTTGTGTTGGGACGAGGTCGGAGAGCGCCAGTTGGAGGGACCAGAGATCATTCATCAGACCTCAGAGATGGTGAAGACGATTCGCGAGCGTATCCGAGTCGCTCAGAGCCGTCAGAAGAGCTACGCCGACCGTCGTCGCCGTGAGCTCGCCTTCGAGGTTGGTGACCATGTCTTCCTGAAGGTGTCCCCGATGAAGGGCATCTTCCATTTTGGTGTGCGGGGCAAGCTGAGTCCGCATTTCATTGGGCCGTTCCTCATCCTCGAGCGAGTTGGGGAGGTGGCCTATCGCATAGCTCTGCCCCCACAGCTGGCTCAGGCCCATGACGTCTTCCATGTCTCGCAGCTGAGGCGTTATGTCCACGATCCTGCTCACGTCATCCCGTTCGAGCCGCTCGTCTTCGAGCCGGACTTGTCATTCGTCGAGCAGTCGATCGAGATCCTGGACTGCCGCGAGAAGAGGCTCCGCACCAAGACCGTCCAGTTGGTCAAGGTGCGATGGCAGCACCGTTCCGGTGCCGAGGCCACTTGGGAGCTCGAGGACGCCATGCGTGACGCATATCCGCATCTTTTTCCTTCTTAGATGTTCTTGTATTTATTTTGAGGACAAAATTTCCTAAGGGGGGAAGAATGTTATATATGTGTCACTTTTAGCCTTCTGGTCACCATTGGAGCATTCTGGCAGTTTTTCAGCTTTTTCTTTTTTCGATCGGAACCGCTAAAATTTTAGACTTTTAGCTATCATCTTGAGTTTGAGGACTCCGATTGAAAATCTAACTGCATATTATGTGTCCTGGTGCCATTTCAAGCCACTCACAAAAATTTCATCGAATTCCGGTAACGTTTCAGAATTTCACAGTTCTGAATCGTATCCGGGTTTTGACTGAGCGAAAAGTCATTGGGAGACTTGACTTGGTCAAGGTTGACCTTTGACTTGGTCAAATGGTTTTGGCTTTTAGTGTGGTTGGGTTGACTAGGGTCAAATCCCACCTAAACCTCACCTAAACCTAGCTTAACCTAATCTTTTTTCACTAAGTGTAAGTGGTGAGTGTGTGAGGTGTGTGTGTGGCCCCCTTTAAGTCCACGCCCATGTATAGTTCCCCCCACTATTCATCATCTTCTCCACCTCTAAATCTCTCTCTCCCTCTCTTTAAAACCCCCCTTTTTACCTAGCTAGAGATGTTGGATCAAGAAACCCTAGAAGGAGAAAAGATAGGTGAGGACCCGATCTATCTTCCTATGGTCTCGGATTCGAGTTCCCTCATGTGTGACCCCCTCTCATAGCCTCTTTTCTCCCCTGTTTTCAGCCCTTCCTTGGCTGAGTGGAGATCTTGGTGGTGGTGGTCTTGGAGGTGGCAAATCGGTGCGCGAAGAGCACCCGTTCTTCCTCCCCTTTCCTTCCTCTCCATGGGTGAGTTTCTTTCCTTCCTTTTCTTGTTTAGATGCATGTTAGGAGGTGTTTTTGGTTATGTATGGCTGCTGGGGGGTTGGAGGGGGCTGTTGGGGGCTATTAGAGTGTTAGGGTTGGCTCGGGTTCATGCGGGCTCACCGGCGCGCGTGCGCGCGAGCCTACACGCGCGGGCAGGCAGGCGAGCTGCGGTCAGGCGCGCTGGGCGCGTGCTGTCGGGCTCGCTGGGCGCGTGCGGTCGGGCGCGCTGGGCGCAGTGCACGGCGTGCGCGCGGAGCGCTGCGTAGGGGCGCGTTGCGTGCGGTGTGCGCGGGGAGGCGAGCGGGCGTGCGAGCGGAGTGCTGCGCTGGGGCGCAGTGCGTGCGGGTGTGCGCGCGAGGTGCTGCGCTGGGGCACAGTGCGCGCGGGTGCACCCGGGGCTGGAAGCGCGGTGCGCGTGGCGTGCGACAGGTCTGGGCGTGCGGGCAGAGGCGCGGCAGCGCATCTGGGCGCGCGGGCTAGTGCGCGGCAGTGCGCCCGGGGCTCGGGCGTGCGTGCGTGCGTGCGCACCCGTGCGTGAGCGTGCGGGTGGCCATGCGCATGGCTGCCCGGGGGTGCGGGAGTGAGTCGGGGCACTCGAGCTCGCGTGCGTACAGGCCGTATGTACGCTTGTCCGAGTGTTGGGTATTTTTAGCGTATTTTTGTATGTATTGTGTATTTTTACTCACCGTGTTAAATACCCTGTTTTGCAGGTCTTGACGGACGGTCACGCGACGACCCGGTTATTGGTGAGTGGGACAACCCAACCCAGTTGGGAGACGTATATGCTCTTAGGCGTGTACCGTTCTCCCATGGGGCACCATAGTTTAATATTAACTTGTATAATATGTAATCTATGCAGGCATGATTGTTATGTAGTATGCATGCCGCCCTAGACCTTGTATGTTAGGGACTTGCACCCTTAGGATATGTGTAAGAGCCATGCATCCTGATACCATATTTTCATGCTAGGAAGCCTTGACCTGTGCATGTTCCCATTTAGTTTAATTTATTTAAATCAAATGTGAGTTATTTAGTAATGAGCATGCTTAGTGAATATTATAACCATGAGGTTATAATACAGGCTTCCCCGCATCGTAGTTATGCGCCCTGGAGGAATTCTGAAGATTTCATGACATTTAAATTGTTAGGAAGATGTCGCCGACGGATCCGATTGGATCGTATACGTGTGAGTAGGCTGTTTATGGTCCCTTCGTTGGATCTGTATAGAGACTGCCCCAGCGTTAGACAGGCCGTCCTGACAGAGGGCTCCCATCAGTAGGCACCTCCTGATTTGGTTTCGGACTGTGTTGAATTGTGGGAGTAGACCAGGCGGGCTACGGAGTGGAGGAGAGACTATCGGTGGACCAAGGGTGATTAACAGCCTAGTCAGTTCCAATAGCCGTGTCACCTATTAGAGGGTGAGGGTGAGGGTGTGGTGGGTCGGCGATGTTGCGACCCACTGGATTGTGTAATTCCTGCCACTTAGAGGCTTTGAATAATTTTGTGGTTAATATGAATTGTAATGCATGGGTTGTGCTATTCACTGAGCGCGTGGCTCACCCCTCGCATATTTTTCTCCAGTTATCACTGAGTCGGATCTGAAGGAGGAGCTCCCCGAGGGACTTCAGCAGTAGCGGAGCAGCGCCACGTTCTCGCGAGTGTTAGAGGCTATCAGCATCCCTTTTTTATTGTATGTATTATATTTCCATGCTTGGGCACCTGTTTTGTATTATATTGGATGTCATTGTATATATTGGCTCTCATAGGACAGTTGATTATGTATCGAGTCTGTAATATGTCTTTGAATTACAGACTCAGTCTTTTAGCTTCCGCTATTTGTGTATATATATCATGTCAGCCTTGCTTTTATCTGTCTTGTCATTTTGGTGTTGTTTAGAGTATATTATTGACCCCCTGTGTAGACTGCTGATATCATATTTATACACTTGCCGCGTCCCGGGGACGGCCGCCCTGGGGTGTGACAATATGTTCTCACCCTTCAGAACATAAGTCATAAATGATTGTCTTAAGAGAAAAAAAGATGTTAAACAAATAATGTAAAGATAACAAACTCAATGGAACAATTTAGCAAGAATGAATGGTAAGATAGGTTCACAAGGGTATCATGAACAAGAGGTTCAATCTTTCTTAACAGGATTAAGAGAGTTTTTGATTATCAAGAAACTACTACGGGGTGGTGAGAAGAGATGTCTAATAGAAATTTTTGGTTACTTGATGCCATGAGTCAATTTCTCACATCTTCCGTGGCGTAGTTATACATAGACAAAATACCCTTATTTGTCTATGTATACACCCTTATTTGTCTATGCATAAACCCTTAATCATATCTGTGTACACTGTTATTTATCTTTGTATATGCCCTTATTTATCTATGTATACACCCAAATCACAACCCAATTCGGAACCATAAGAACAAAAATTCAGAGCCCAATTTAGAACCATAAGCACAAAAAATTTAGAACACAATTTAGAACCATAAGAACAAAAAATTAGTACCCAATTTCAAAACCATAATTCAGATTCCAATTTAGAACCATAAGTACAAAAATTTAGAACTCAATTTCAGAACCTAATTCATAGCCATAAGAACAAAAAAATCAGAACCCAATTCAGAGCCATCAGAAGAAAAATTCAGAACCCAATAAAGACTCGCATCAATTCCAAACAAATCCACAAAGCATTCACCATCCTCATACCCATCCATTCTTCACCATCCTCATCCGAATATCTCATTCAAATGCATTCCTCACAATCAAGTTCAAACATGGATTTACATAAATTTGACATTTTCAGTGAAATTATAGAAAACCGAGAGACCATAATTAAACGCATACAAAGTCATAATCAAAACCCAACAAAACAAATCTCACATTTTTCATTAAAAATCAATTCATCTCATTCAGAGATCAAACAAAAACGAATGCGAGGGAGGGAGGGGGTTCTAAATTAACCCAAAAATATAAAAAATCACATCTTTCATTGACAAATGACAACACCCCCCCTCCCCCTCCAACAAAAAGAAAGAAAAAAAAATAGACGAGCCCAAATTCAGATTTTGTTCAAACTGTCATTACACATACTCTCGAAGGCCTTGGCTGATGTATTCATACGAGTTGAGGATGGCATCGTGAGTCCCGACTCCGGTGGGCGCTTGGAAGAGCGAGTCGACTACGCCATCCCCCCTCGTGATGTCCTGCTTGTCGACTAGGATTTTTTGGGGGAGAGGGTTTTCGTTTTCATGGGAGAGAGAGGGTTTTTTTTGGGAAGATTTTATTTATATACGAGTATACGACGGTATAATGGGAAATTGAAACGGACATCAGGGTTTTGAGAGTGAGAGGGATCCAAAGATAATAAGTTTTGGGATTGAGGGACTTATTCTTAAGGTAAAAAGTTGCAGGGACTAATAGTTAATACATGGTATCCCCAAGGACCCCTAATTAATTTCTCCTTAAAATTTTATATAACTATTGTATTCTCTTTTTATGATCTACAAAAAAAAATGGGATGCCTTGAAGAGTTCATTTTATAGGGGGTAGTCAATTAGGATTTTCATGGATAAAATGTTTATGTCCATGGATTTGTAAATCTAGTGTTTTTCAATCAGGACTTTGGTTCATAGACAAAAAGTCTAGCGTTATTCGACTGAAACATTATTTCGTAAACAAAAAGTCCAGCGTTATTCGATTGAGACATTATTTCATGGACAAAAATTCCAGCGTTATTCGATTGAGACATTATTTCATGGACAAAAAGTCCAGCGTTATTCGATTGAGACATTATTTCGTAGACACAAAGTCCAGTGTTATTCAATTAAGACATTATTTCGTGGACACAAAGTCTAGTGTTATTCAATTGAGACATTATTTCGTGGACAAAAAGTCCAACGTTATTCGATTGAGACTTCTCATAGTAGACATTTTGTCATGTGATATTCAATTTAAATAGGATGTCTGAAGACTTTCATAAGTGATGGATTCTTGTGGACTTTTGAGAGAGAAATATAAAAGAAAAGTCATTTCAAAATCCCACCCAAATGGGTGGGATTCTCATGGATTTGTATTCCACCATTGTGAATATTTTTTCTTTTTTTATGAATGTCCATATGTATGAAATATTCCTATCACCTCATATGTTTGATGAATATATGAGAATGATAGATTATTTTATATAATATATATCTAGATTATTCACAATTATTTTCTAAAATATAGATTTATCATATATTTGATTATACGTATAATGTTTGATTTGATTTTCCTTGAAGATGTTTCTATTATTGTATAATATAAATGCATATATATATTTTTTAAATGTTCTAACTGATGAGCAACAACGAGAGGACAATGAAGACCCTCCGGAAGTTTAAACTCAAGAGCAATAACGTCGAGATGCCAATAATTGGCGATTAAATATAGCTAAACGTATGTGGGATGACCATGACATCAATATTCATGGTGAACTAATGTAATATTATCTAGTTAAAAATGATGTCTTTATCATGACATTCTAGCAATATGCATTTCAGATATGTGAAAATTGATATTTACTATATTAAATTACATTTTATGTTGGGTATCAATAATTCATGTTGAATTTGAATATTTGAGTTCTTTATTTGTTATTTTAAAATTTCAAAAACATTATTGTGTTTATTAATAGAAATCCACATGTGAAAAGAGTCAACCTCTGAAAGTCTGTAAAAGTCGGTAAAAGTCTGCAAATGTCTGTGAAAGTCCATGAGAGTCAATCTGTGAAAGTTTGTAAATGTTTGTAAAAGTCTGTAAAAGTCTATAAGAGTCAATAAGTGAAAGTCTGTAAAAGTCTATAAAAGTCTGCAAAAGTCTGTGAAAGTCCATGAGAGTCAATTTGTGAAAGTCTGCAAAAGTCTACAAAAGTTTGCAAAATTCTGTGAAAGTCTGAAAAGTCTATAAAAGTCTATCATTTAAAAAATGTCAACAGAAATCCATCAAAGTTCGTATCAACTACTCCTCCCTTAAAAGTCTGCAAAAGTCTGTGAAAGTCTGAAAAGTCTACAAAAGCCCATCACTTAAATAATGTCCACAGAAATCTATCAAAATCCGTATTAACTACTCCCCCCTTAATTCTTTATCTTACTAATAAATTACCTATCACTCAAATTAGTGTCAATATTTATACATGTTACTTATCCAAAAATATGAGTACCACTCTTAATATGAAAATATATGAATTTGATAATTAATATCTATATTTGAATTATTTAAGATAGTATACAGATATCAAAATATATCATCCATATTCGATCCATTGATAGGTTTACCTAGTGAAATTTTCTTTATCCTCAAGAATCTAGTATAGTGTTACAACCCAGTAATACATAAGCAACAATAAGCTTATGATTTTCAAGGAGAAAAAATTGTCATATTTATTACCTTGCAAATTTTTGAGATGTGACAAACCAAAAATAATTATCAACATGTTGGCTGGCCATGGAGTGCACCTATTCAGATGGAAGCTGAAGGGATAAAATTGGGTGTGCAATTTGCCAGAAAGAAAAGGCTATAGAATCTGGTAGTGTGTTCAGATTCTGAAGAGTTAGTTACTCTTCTTCAAAGTACTTCAACCTATAGCACTTCAGAAGATTGTGGATTCAATCCACAGGTGTGATTTAGTCAGTGATAAGATCTTCTTTTGTAAAGCCCCACCAAGTTTCGTTCAATCAGCAGAAGTTATAGCTCAAAATGCTGTTAAGGACTCAACATCATGGTATTTCTGAAGCTTCATCTGATGATACTATTAGACATATCTTGGCTCCACATTTTGATAGTATACAGGATTGTATTTGTATAGCAATGGTAGCAGTAGCTATCAATTTACATGTAAATAACACTTTTTGATAGTTATGCAAAATTGCCCTGATCTGGGGCCTTTCAGTCCAAAAAAGAAAAAAGAAAAAAAACCAAAGAAAGGGCACCGTCAAAAAGTTTGACTCTTGGATAATCACAATGGGGATGGGAACCTCTGTTTTTACATAACAGAGATCCTCTGTGTTGGCGTATGAGAGGGCGACGCGTGGTTGGGAGAACACGTGAGCGCACGTGAGGAAACTTGACGGGAGAGACCAAAACCAAAACCAAAACCTCCGTTTGGCTTCCGTCGAAAAACCAAAACCAAAAAAACCACCCCTGATTTCGCCCCCTCCTCCTCTCAGCCTCCCCGACGCCAAAGCCCCTCAGTCTTGACGCCGTATCCGCCTCCCGTCAGTCTCGACGCCGTCGCCGCCTTCGGCACCCCTCCAGTGAGCTGGGTTTGGGCATTGGGTTCCTTTTTTCTGATCCGGTTCCTCCACCACCGCGAACCCCGGTTAGATCCGGTTCCTCCACCAATGCCCAAACCCAGCTCACTGGAGGGGTGCCGAAGGCGAAATCAGGGGTGGTTTTTTTTGTTTTGGTTTTTCGACGGAAGCCAAACGGAGGTTTTGGTTTTGGTCTCTCCTGTCAAGTTTCCTCACGTGCGTGTTCTCCCAGCCACGCATCGCCCTCTCATACGCCAACACAGAGGATTTCTGTTATGTAAAAACAGAGGTTCCCATCTCATCACAATGGGTTCAGGAGCATGGCAAATGACAGTGCGCTTCTCTAATTTTTTTTTGGAAATGCTAGGGATTCTACGCCCAAATTTTGTTAATTTTGGAGTATTAATTCCACTCAAAAGATAAAAGTAAGACAAGATACACATTAAAAACCAACAGTTGAGAGTCCACAGTTCTAAGGACAAAATCAGATCAACAGATTTTGTGATGTAGCGTAGAGATACACTATTCTAGTGATCCGATCAACCTTAGGGGGATGCAAGATCTATAAATTCCAATGACTCTGTTGATTCTCACAAGAATACAAGAACGATAGGCTTAAATGTATATGTTGATTCCTTAATAAGGAATACGAAAACGATGGGCTTCTATGAACCTTCTATTCTACCAAAATCAACAAAGACAATATGAGAATTTTAATGAAGAGAATAATCTCAAATTATCAAAACAAACTAAGATCTCAATAAATCTCTCACATCACATGAATTCTAACTAAATTCTAAATGATATCTAAATATCTCAATATTAACTAATCCTAATTATCAAGAAAAGAGATGATAAACCTAACAAATTATACTAAAATTACAAATCATCCATAATCGTTCATTTAGTGGTCTTCTATCGAAAGGTCCATGATCCGCTCTGTCATTATGCCTCTATGACCAAGTTGTTCTCCTCAAAAATATCTTGTTTGCTCCTACGCAATAGATTCCCAAACTTTTATCAATCCACTTAGCTCTATATATTCTTGTTAGTTTTTTTTTTTTTTTGATAAGTTCTGTTAAAGAGTAATTATTGGGAGAATATTATGTCTTTATTACCATTATTGTGATATTATTAGTTTCTTAGTTTTCCTAGTTTCCTTTTCTAGTATTTTAGGTTTTCCTTTATGTATCTATAAATAGAGCATTTGGCTCCTCTAATACAATAACAAGAATTCCATTTTCTTTATTCTAACATAGTATCAGAGCCACCCCAAAAAATCCTAGATCCACAAAAGTTTTTTCTTCTTCTTCCCCGCTTCGATTGAGGAGTGTTCAATCAGAGCGGGGAAGGACTTTTAGTACCCATAATTTTTCTTTCCATTGTTCTACGCTTCCACCCTGCTAGCCCTGTGGCGTTGGCCTTGCTAGCCCTTCCGTTGCGCCCTACCAGTCCTGCTGCGTAGGCCCTGCTTGCCTTGCAAGGTGCCCTGCCAACCTGTCATCGTGCCCTGCCAGCCCTGCCGTGTCGGCCCTGCCAGCCCAGCCAGGCGCCCTGCCAGCACTACGGTCGAGCCCTGCCATAGTTTTAAATAGCGATCGATATATCGATATATCGATCGATATATCGTTTTTGCCGACGAAAACGCTAATTCGCGGGGGATTCATGAAGGATTATCGAAATCACACTGACGTCAGCATGACGTCAGCGCTATATCGTAGCGCTATATCGTCGATATATCGTCGCGCTGTCAATATATCGACTAGTCAGGTCGGGTGGCCAGCCCGACCTGACTGCGTATTTTTTTTATAAAACGGCTATGAAGCCGTTGGGGCCCCAACGGCTATCAATGGCTATATAGCCGTTTGGGGGGTTTATTTGCATAACCCCCCATCAATATTTTTTTATTTTTTTTGGTCCTTTTTTCCCCAATCCTATAAATACTCTCCCAAACCCTCATTCTCACAACAACAACTCAATACACTTATTCTCAACCATTCAATCACTCTCAATCTCTCATACAATCTCTAGTTCTCTACTCTCTCTTTTAGCAAACAATTTTTTTCCAAGATCCCTTGTCACGCCCCAGAGCGGCCGTCCCCGGGACGCGGCAAGTATATATATGATATCAGTACACAGGAGTTCAATAATATACTCAAACAACAACAAATATGACAACACAGATAAAAGCAGGGCTTACATAATATATACACCAAATGCGGAAGCTAAAAAGACTGAGTCTGTAATCAAAAACATACTACAGACTCGATACATAATCGTATGTCCTGTGAGAGCCAACATGTCCAAATATATACACAAATAAAAATCCATACATAATCCAACTAGGTGCCCAAGCACAGAGTATATACATACAACAAGAGAAGGGTGCTGATGGCCTCAAAACTCGTGGGACGTGGCGCTACTCCTCTACTGGTGTAGTCGCTCGGGAAGCTCCTCCCTCAGAGATCACTGAAAAAGATAATATGTGAGGGGTGAGCCACACGCTCAGTGAATAGCACAACCCATGCATACAGTTCATATTAACCACATTTAAATCAAGCCAATAGCCCAAGCGGCATAAACATCACAATCCGGAGGTTCGTCACATCGCCGAACTGCCATACCCTTACCCTCACCCTCACCCTCAACAGGCGACCTAGGATGTTGGGACTTAATGGGTGGATTATCATCCATACATAATCCTGTGGGTCGTCACATCGCCGGCCCACCATACCCTCACCCTCACCTCTCAACAGGTGACCTAGGCTCTTGGGACTGACTAGGCTGTTGGTCACCCTCGGTCCACCGATAGTCTCTCCCCACTCCGTAGGTCGTTTGGCCACTTCCACGTTCGGGGCAGTCCTTCTACCAAAGCAGGAGGCACCTACTGATGGAAGCCCCTGCACGGGACAACCTTTCTAACACCGGGGTAGTCTCTACACGGATCCAACGGAGGAAAACAGAACAGCCTATCCATCGCATATGATCCACTCGGATCCGCTGACAGCACATCTCTACAACTCTAATGTCTTGAATTCCTCTGAATTCCACCAGCGCGCATAACCAGGATGCGGGGAATATAAATAATACATAAAGGGGAAAAGAGACCTTGGGAGGGTAACCTGAGGTCCCGATGTAGGACATCCGACAACCAAACAAGGAACACGGAGTACCCTAATCCGGGTCTCAATGTTAACCTCGCAAGGCCCCCTTATATTCCCAAGGCATGCTAATCTATATCGCAGTTTGCATTTAAATAAATAAATCAAACTAATGGGACGCATACTCAGGTCAGGGCTTTCCTAGCATGATAACGGGGTGACATGATACACGGCTCATGCACAACATCCTAAGGGTGCAAGTCCCTAACATACAAGTCTAGGGTGGCATGCATTCTACACACACACATCATGCTTACATGGATTATATCAAAGCAGTTAATACTAACTATGTGCCCCAGGGGAGGACGGTACACGCCCAAAGCATGTAGCGCCTCCCAAACTGGGTTGGGTTGTCCCACTCACCGAAAATCGGGTCGACGCGCGACCGTCCGTCGAGATCTGCAAGACAGGGTATTAACTGGTAAGTATAAGTCCACAAGTACTCCATAATACACAACATACACAAATAAATACCCAAAATCCCAAAATCAAACACCCGCACGGCCGGCAACCACCCGCACGGCCACCCGATCGCCCGGGGGTACCGCCGCGCCTCGGCCCACGCACCATGCGCCCCGCCGGCCCCTGCCCGCCGCCTGGACACACCGCCGCACCACCCCGGGGCACCGCGCGTCCACTGCGCCCAGCCGCAGCAGCCCGCGCGCACCCCGAACGCCTCGCGCCGCTCCGCGAGCACCTCCGCCACCTCGCCGCGCCCCGCGCGCACCACCACTGCACGCCGCGCCCCCGCGCGCACCCTGCACAATCTCCCCCACGCGCACTGCCCTCGGCCATCGCCTCGCACACGCACCACCCTGCCTCTGCCATCACCTCGCGCACGGCTCCCCGCGCTCGGACGCCTAGCTGGCCTCCAGCTCTCCCCGAGGGCACGCCCGCGCGCACGCTCGCGCGCACGCACGCGCGCGCCCCAGCACGCACTCCGCGCGCATCGACCACTCACCCATCTCCCCGCACCAGCCGCTCGACCAGACCCGCGCACAGCTGCCCGACCAGCTCCTCGCACCAGACCCGCGCATACCCGCGCACGCCGCGTGTACGCACGCTCGCGCACGCACGCACGCCGCATGCCCGCGCGCGCCCAGCCTGCGCGCTGCCTGGGCCGCTGCCGCTGCTGCCTGCTGCCCGGAACAGAGCTTGCCAGCCCGAGCTCCCCTACCACCCACCACCCAAAGGCCTCCGACGGCCTCCGACCGCCTCCCACAGCCCCCCGACGGTCACCCACCGCCGCCGACCACCACCCAACCCTAGATCCATCCCCCTAGCATACATCTATGCAAGAAAAGAGAAAAAAACCTTACCAAGGGGAGGAAGCGAAGTCCGGTTGCTCTCCGCGCGCCGAAACCTTTCTCAAAGGCTCTCCTACGCCCCGATCTATCACGGCCCTTGAAACGGCCCGAAACAGAGGAGAAAGAGGGGAGGTCGGGGAGGCTAGGATCGCCGGAATCGGGATTTGAAGGCACCGGGGTGTACACTTCCTAGGTTTTGGGTTTTTGGTTTTGAGGGGTCTAGGGGCCTCAAATGGGAGAAAAAGAGAGAGGAGAGAGGGAAGGGTTGGTAGGGATGATGAATAGTGTTAGCAAAATTAGATCTCACATATATATATTACGCGACTTAAAAACCCGGATACGCCCCAGAACTACGGAATTTCAGAAACGTTGCCGGAATTCGATGAAATTTTCATGAGTGGCTTAAAATGGCACCAGGACACATAATATGCAGTTAGATTTTCAATCGGAGTCCTCTAACTCAGGACGATAGCTAACAGTCCAAAATTTTGCGGTTCCGATCGAAAAATGCAAAAATTTTAAAAACTGCTAAAATGCTCCAATGGTTACCAGCAGGCCAAAAAGTGACACATATATAACATTCTCCCCCCCTTAGGAAATTTTGTCCTCAAAATAAATACAAGAACATCTAAGAAGGGAAAAGATGCGGATACGCGTCACGCATGGCGTCCTCGAGCTCCCAGGTGGCCTCGGCACCGGAACGGTGCTGCCATCGCACCTTGACCAGCTGGACGGTCTTGGTGCGGAGCCTCTTCTCGCGGCGGTCCATGATCTCAATCGGCTGCTCCACGAAAGACAAGTCCGGCTCGAAGACGAGCGGCTCGAACGGGATGATGTGAGCAGGATCGTGGACGTATCGCCTCAGCTGCGAGACGTGGAAGACGTCATGGGCCTGAGCCAACTGTGGGGGCAGAGCTATGCGATAGGCCACCTCCCCAACTCGCTCGAGGATGAGGAATGGCCCAATGAAACGCGGACTCAGCTTGCCCCGCACACCAAATCGGAAGATGCCCTTCATCGGGGACACCTTCAGGAACACATGATCACCGACCTCGAAGGCGAGCTCACGGCGACGGCGGTCGGCGTAGCTCTTCTGACGACTCTGAGCGACTCGGATACGCTCGCGGATCGTCTTCACCATCTCGGAGGTCTGGTGAACGATCTCTGGTCCCTCTAGCTGGCGCTCTCCGACCTCATCCCAACACAGGGGGGACCTGCAGCTGCGGCCATAAAGTGCCTCGTAGGGAGCCATCCGGATGCTCGAGTGGTAGCTGTTGTTGTAGGCAAACTCCACCAACGGAAGGTGCCTCTCCCAACTGCCCCCAAAATCGAGTACACAGGCCCGCAGCATGTCCTCAAGGGTCTGGATCGTCCTCTCCGACTGGCCGTCCGTCTGAGGATGAAACGCGGTACTGAAGTGGAGGTTCGTACCAAGGGCGTGCTGGAGGCTACGCCAGAACCTCGAAGTAAAACGCGCGTCTCGATCAGAGATGATGCTGACTGGAGTGCCATGGAGTCGGACAATCTCGGAGACAATAACTGCGCCAGGGTGTCCAGAGAATCGGTGAGTCGGATGGGGAGGAAATGAGCAGACTTCGTCAGCCGGTCGACGATCACCCAGATGGCATCGCGACCCGAACGTGACCTCGGCAGACCCGAGACGAAGTCCATGGTGATCTGCTCCCACTTCCACTGAGGGATCTCAATGGACTGCAGCTTCCCCGCAGGGCGCTGATGCTCCGACTTCACCTGCTGGCATACTAGGCACCGGGCAACGAAACGGCGATATCCGTCTTCATCCCGCGCCACCAGTAGCCGCGACGAAGGCCTCTGTACATCTTCGTGCCACCAGGGTGCACGGTGTACCTCGAGCGATGGGCCTCGTCCAGAATCTTCCGCCTCAGCTCTGCGTCGTCGGGGATGCACACTCGGCCTCTGGATCTCAGGATCCCGTCCGGCGAATCTGGTAGTCCTGGCGCTCGCCCCGGGCGACGCCTTCAGAAAGGACTATAAAATGCGGGTCCTGAGCCTGAGCCGTGCGGATCTCGTCGAGAAGAACCGGCTGCACCACCAGCCTGGCCAAAAAGCCACCCGCAGGGGTCTCCCGAACACTGATCCAGCAAGCGGCCTCCTCCAGAAGCCTCCAACGACGGACAGCCATGTGGGCGGCCATGCCCAGGGGCTGCCTACTGAGCGCATCTGCAACGACATTCGCCTTACCCGGATGGTAAGCGATGTCACAGTCATAGTCTGTCAGGAACTCAACCCAACGCCTCTGTCGCATGTTGAGCTCCGGCTGAGACTGCAGATACGTCAAGCTCTTATGGTCTGTAAAGAGCTCGAACTCCTCTCCGTAGAGATAATGCCTCCACATCTTCAGCGCAAATATGATCGCAGCCAACTCAAGGTCATGGGTGGGGTAGTTCTGCTCATGGGGCTTCAACTGACGAGACGCGTAAGCCACCACCTTACCGTGCTGCATCAGGACGCAACCCACACCCAACTGCGATGCATCTGTGTATACTGCGAACCCACCACTCCCAGATGGAAGGGTAAGAACTGGCGCTGAGGTGAGCCTACGCTTCAGCTCCTGGAAGCTCTCCTCACAAGAAGGGGACCACTCGAACCGAACGTCTTTCCGAGTGAGGCGGGTAAGAGGAACGGCTATCTTGGAGAAACCCTCCACAAACCTCCTGTAATAACCCGCCAAGCCCAAGAAGCTACGAATCTCAGTGGGGTTCGACGGTCGACGCCAATTCGACACGGCGAGCGTCTTCTCCGGGTCCACAGCTATACCCTCACCGGAAATCACATGGCCCAGAAAGGCCACCGCTCCAACCAGAACTCGCACTTGCTGAACTTGGCGAACAACTGATGTCTGGCCAAAGTCTCCAAAACAGTGCGAAGATGGTGAGCGTGCTCCTCAAGACTCCTCGAGTACACCAATATATCATCGATGAATACTACCACAAAGGAGTCGAGGAAGGGTCGAAATACCCGGTTCATCAGATCCATGAAGGCCGCCGGCGCGTTCGTCAACCCGAATGGCAGTACTCTGAACTCGTAGTGCCCATACCGGGTGCGAAAGGCCGTCTTCGATATGTCTGACTCCCGGATCTTCAACTGGTAGTACCCCGAGCGGAGATCGATCTTGGAAAAGACGCACGCTCCCTGGAGCTGGTCAAACAGATCGTCGATCCGCGGCAACGGGTACTTGTTCTTCACTGTCCGCTTATTCAACTGCCTGTAATCAATACACAGCCGCAGTGAACCGTCCTTCTTCCGGACGAACAGGACAGGGGCTCCCCACGGAGACACACTCGGACGTGCGAAGCCCTTCTCCAGCAACTCCTCCAACTGCTCCTTCAGCACCCTCAGCTCTGCGGGAGCCATCCGGTACGGAGCCCTCGAAACCGGCTCGGTCCCCGGAAGCAGATTGATCTCAAACTCAATCGCGCGGTCCGGCGGTAATCCCGGAAGATCGTCGGGGAAAACCTCGGGAAACTCTGCCACGACTGGAGTCTGACTGATATCTGCCCGCAGCGGTGCATCCTCCAGAGCAATATAAGCCAGAAAGCCCTCGCACCCACCCTGAAGGAGTCTCCACGCCTGCATGGACGACACGAACCCCAAAGGAGCTACTCGATCGCCCACGAACTGGAAGGACCTCCGACCAGGAAGGTGGAACGACACCGACTTGGCGAAACAGTCGATGCTGGCATGACTAGCTGCAAGCCAATCCATCCCCAGGATGGCATCAAAATCCGCCATCGCAAGCTCCACCAGCTCCACCGGGAACTCATGCTCCGCGATCTCCACTGTGCACCCTCGGTACACTGAACTGAGGAGAATCCGGTCTCCCACGGGCAACGACACCTCTAACACAGCATCTAGAGGAGCGGACGCCACACCCGTCCGTCTCGCGAAAGCAGGAGACACGAACGAGTGGGTGGCTCCAGAATCAAATAGCACATAAGCAGGAAGCTGGGAGATCTGAACAATACCTCTGACCACGCTGCCTGATGCCTGGGCCTCCTCTGCCGAAAGCGCTGCCACACGGCCCTGGACGAACTGAGGCTGAGGAGCAGGGGCACGCCTCGCCTGCTGCGCTGGCTGCCTCCTCTGATCAGCACGGCCACCCTGTGGCTGCTGCTGCTGACGCTGAGGCTGCTGCTGCGGCTGGCGCTGAGGCTGCTGCTGCTGCTGCTGCTGGCGCTGCTGCTGAAACTGCTGCTGGAACGGCCGCTGCTGCAACTGCTGCTGCTGGGGCATCACTGCGGGTCGGCCAGCGTCGGGGCAATTATACAGAATATGCCCGACGCGCTGACAGTGATAACAGCGCCACGCCTCATCTGGACTGGCACTGCTGCGATGGGTGCTGGACCTCGCGCTGGCACCACATCTGCTGGAAGAGAGGAAGCCGCTGACTGCTCGAAGCGGGCCCTCTTCTTCTTGCGCTGCCCTCTGTCCTGACCTCTGGGTGGCCTCTGGTCTGTCGTCGGGGTCGGAGCCCGCACCTGGATCCCGAGGTCTCTCTCGACAGTCTTCGCCGGAGACTAAGTCGGAGAACCTCGTGAAAGCATGGGCGGTGACGTGCACTCGGATGGCACTGCTGAGACCGAGCTCGAACCGACGGCACCTCGTCTCCTCGTCCATCGCCAGAGCTGGAGCGAATCTGGACAGCCTCGTGAACCGCGTGGAGTAGTCAGCGACGGACATAGTGCCCTGAGTCAGCTGCTCAAACTCCCGCTCCACTATCTGTCGCGTCGAGAAGGGGAAATACTCCTCCAAGAAATATCCCCTGAATCCCGCCCACGTGAGCTGCTCCAATCCCTCTGGAATGTCAACTGATCTAGTAGCCCACCAGTCGGCGGCGCTACCCTTCAGCATAAACGCAGCCAGGGAGACTCTCTGGCGGTCTGTGCAAAGCATCGTGGAGAAGATGGTATCCACCTCCATCAGCCATCTCTCTGGAGCAAGGGGGTCCTCCGTCTGACCCCGGAACTCGGGAGGATGGAGCTTCAAAAGGCTGAGAGTCCACTCTGCTGCACCCTCGCTGCTGCCTCTAGCCCCATCTCCCTCTCCTGAGGATCCTGAACTCTGGCCGCCGGAATCTCCACCACGGGGACTGGGGGTGTATCAGGCACCACAGGCGGATCTGCCGCCAAGGGAACCTGCGGTACTGCCTCGCGGGCTGCCCGCAGCTCCCGAATCTCCCGCGCCTGATCTGCCAACACCCTCGTCTGGGTCTCTACCAATCTGCTAACCGCGCAAACGCGCGCTCCCAGGCAGGAGGCTCCTGCGCTGAATCTGGCCTCACTCCTGAGGACTCACCAATAGCATCCTCGACTCTGGCAGGTCCGGAGACCTCCAAGGGTCGAGAGGGACCACGTCCGCGCCGTCCTCTGCGAGGAGGCATATCAGCAACCTAAGAAAACCAGACACTAGGATCAGAATACGCATATAGAAATCCTAGGACTCATCTCTATGAAAAGGAAGACATTTGGCTCTGACAGGACCAGGCTCTGATACCAACTTTTGTCACGCCCCAGGGCGGCCGTCCCCGGACGCGGCAAGTGTATATATGATATCAGTAACAAGAGTTCAATAACATACTCAAACAACACTAAAATGACAACACAGATAAAAGCAGGGCTGACATAATATATACACCAAATGCGGAAGCTAAAAGACTGAGTCTGTAGTCAAAACATACTACAGACTCGATACATAATCGTATGTCCTGTGAGAGCCAACATGTCCATATATACACAAATAAAATCCATACATAATCCAACTAGGTGCCCAAGCACAGAATATATACATACAACAGAGAAGGGTGCTGATGGCCTCAAAACTCGTGGGACGCGGCGCTACTCCTCTACTGGTGTAGTCGCTCGGGAAGCTCCTCCCTCAGAGATCACTGAAAAAGATAATATGCGAGGGGTGAGCCACACGCTCAGTGAATAGCACAACCCATGCATACAGTTCATATTAACCACATTTAAATCAAGCCAATAGCCCAAGCGGCATAAACATCACAAATCCGAGGGGTTCATCACATCGCCGAACCGCCATACCCTTACCCTCACCCTCACCCTCAATAGGTGACCTAGGATGTTGGGACTTAATGGGTTGATAATCATCCATACATAATCCTGTGGGTCGTCGCATCGCCGGCCCACCATACCCTCACCCTCACCTCTCAACAGGTGACCTAGGCTCTTGGGACTGACTAGGCTGTTGGTCACCCTCGGTCCACCGATAGTCTCTCCCCACTCCATAGGTCGTTTGGCCACTTCCACGTTCGGCGCAGTCCTTCTACCAAATCAGGAGGCGCCTACTGATGGAAGCCCCTGCACGGGACAACCTTTCTAACGCTGGGTAGTCTCTACACGGATCCGACGAAGGGAACAGAACAGCCTATCCATCGCATATGATCCACTCGGATCCGCTGACAGCACATCTCTACAACTCTAATGTCTTGAATTCCTCTGAATTCCACCAGCGCGCATAACCAGGATGCGGGGAAATAAATAATACATAAAGGGGAAAAGAGACCTTGGGAGGGTAACCTGAGGTCCCGATGTAGGACATCCGACAACCAAACAAGGAACACGGAGTACCCTAACCCGGGTCTCAATGTTAACCTCGCAAGGCCCCCTATATTCCCAAGGCATGCTAATATATATATCGCAGTTTGCATTTAAATAAATAAATCAAACTAATAGGACGCATACTCAGGTCAGGGCTTTCCTAGCATGATAACGGGGTGACATGATACACGGCTCATGCACAAAACCTAAGGGTGCAAGTCCCTTACATACAAGTCTAGGGTGGCATGCATTCTACACACACACATCATGCTTACATGGGTTATAATTGCAACAGTTAATACTAACTATGTGCCCCAGGGGAGGACGGTACACGCCCAAAGCATGTAACGCCTCCCAAACTGGGTTGGGTTGTCCCACTCACCGGAAATCGGGTCGACGCGCGACCGTTCGAGATCTGCAAGACAGGTATTAACTGGTGAGTATAAATCCACAATACCCCAAAATACACAACATACACAAATAAATACCCAAAATCCCAAATCAAACACCCACGGCCGGCAACCACCCGCACGGCCACCCGACCGCCCGGGTACCGCCGCGCCTCGGCCCACGCACCCCACGCCCCGCCGGCCCCTGCCCGCCGCCTGGACACCGCCGCACCACCCCGGGGCACCGCGCGTCCACTGCGCCCAGCCGCAGCAGCCCGCGCGCGCCCCTAACGCCTCGCGCCGCTCCGCGAGCACCTCCGCCACCTCGCCGCGCCCCTTGCGCACCACCACTGCACGCCGCGCCCCCGCGCGCACCCTGCACAATCTCCCCCACGCGCACTGCCCTCGGTCATCACCTCGTGCACGCACCACCCCTGCCTCGGCCATCACCTCGCGCACGCACCACCCCGCGCTTGAACGCCTAGCTGGCCTCCAGCTCTTCCCCGAGCGCACGCTCGCGCGCACGCACGCGCGCGCCCCAGCACGCACTCCGCGCGCATCGACCACTCACACATCTCCCCGCACCAGCCGCTCGACCAGACCCGCGCACAGCTGCCCGACCAGCTCCTCGCACCAGACCCGCGCATACCCGCACGCACGCCGCGCGTACGCACGCTCGCGCACGCACGCGCGCATGCCCGCGCGCGCCCCGCCTGCGCGCTGCCTGGGCCGCTGCCTGCTGCCCGGAACAGAGCCTGCCAGCCCGAGCTCCCCTACCACCCACCTCCGACCACCCCAAAGGCCTCCGACGGCCTCCTACCGCCTCCCACAGCCCCCCGACGGCCACCCACCGCCGCCGACCACCACCCAACCCTAGATCCATCCCCCTAGCATACATCTATGCAAGAAAAGAGAAGAAAAAGACCTTACCAAGGGGAGGAAGCGAAGTCCGGTTGCTCTCCGCGCGCCGAAACCTTTCTCAAAGGCTCTCCTACGCCCCGATCTATCACGGCCCTCGAAACGGCCCGAAACAGAGGAGAAAGAGGGGAGGTCGGGGAGGCTAGGATCGCCGGAATCGGGATTTGAAGGCACCGGGGTGTAGATCGGGACCCGATCTACACTTCCTAGGTTTTGGGTTTTTGGTTTTGAGGGGTCTAGGGGCCTCAAAAGTGAGAAAAATGAGAGAGAGGAGAGAGGGGAAGCTTGGTAGGGATGATGAATAGTGATTTCGAATTTAGCTCTCACATATATATAGTGTGCGACTTAAAAACCCGGATACGCCCCGGAACTGCGAAATTTCAGAAACGTTACCGGAATTCGATGAAATTTTCATGAGTGGCTTAAAATGGCACCAGGACACATAATATGCAGTTAGATTTTTAATCGGAGTCCTCTAACTCAGGACGATAGCTATTTTGCGGTTCCAATCGAAAAATACAAAAATTTTAAAAACTGCTAAAATGCTCCAATGGTTACCAACAGGCCAAAAAGTGACACATATATAACATCCCTCAATCCCAAAAGAAACCAAGAATCCACAAAAAAAAATCCAAAATCCATCAAAAATCCAAAAAATTCCTATCTTGGTGGAGATATTGGTGGACTACTTGGAGGACTTTAGTGGAGTTCTTGGAAGCTTTTGGTGGAGACTTTGAAGGCTTTTGGAGGAAAACTACTCCTCTTTCAATTTTTCTCCTATTTTTAGAGGTATTTATTCTTTGCACTTAGTAGAGGTTTTTTAAAAAGTAGTTGAAGTAGCATCATTCACTTAATTAAATAATTAATATTTAATTTTTTGAAACCTAAAAAATCTTTTTTTTTTTTAATGTCTTCTTCTAGAGCTAGTTCATCTAATCTAAGACCGGCTAATACAAAAGACCCTGCATGGAAATATGGTGAATATAAAAGTGCTACTGAAAAATATATAGTCAAATGTTTATTTTGCTCGCATCCTATGTAGTGGTGGCATAACCAGACTCAAAGAACACATATTGCATTCACCAGGAGCTAATGCTAAACCTTGCCCTAGAACAACACTAGAAATTAGAAAAGAAATAGAAGAATTCATGAATAAAAAATCTGAGAGTAAATGTAGAAGATGTTCATTTTATTCTGAAGATTTTGCTAGAGACATAGGAGATCAACAACCACATGTAGGTGATGATGATGTAATAGAAATTGGTGGTCCTAGTTCAAGGCCTCCTCCATCCAAACAAAGAAGGAAAAACACTACAGGTCCTATGGATTTATTTTGTAGAGGTAATGTTGAAGATGTAGTTGATCAAAGATTAAGAGGAGGCCCTGGACAACAAACAACTTTAGAAAATAGATTAAAAAAAGAAGAAAGGAAAAATGCAATTCAAAAGATAGCTAGATGGGCAATCACTGCAGGTGTATCTTTTCATGCATTAACTTCACGTTCTTTTCATGTTGCATTAGAAGCAATAGGTAGATTTGGGTCTGGTTTAGCCCCACCATCAATGCATGAGATAAGTGAAACATGTTTGTAAGAAGAGGTAAGAGAAACTCATAAGATTTTAGAGATACATAAAGGACATTGGAAAACTTATGGTTGTACATTAATGTGTGATGGATGGACTGACAGAAGACAAAGATCATTAATTAACTTTTTAGCTAATTCTCCAAAAGGAACCATGTTTTTGAAATCCATTGATGCATCTGCACATTCACACACTGCAATATTTGTTTAAAGAAATAAATGATGTTATTGAAAATATTATTGGAAAAGAAAATGTTGTTCAAATTGTAACTGATAACGCTGCTAATTATAAAGCTGCATGTGAATTAGTGATAGAGAGGCACCCCACAATATTTTGGACACCATGTGCTGCACATTGTATTGATTTAATTTTGGAAGACATTGGAAAGATGCATATTATAACTATTAGTTTAGCTAGAAGAATCACTGTTTTCATTTATGCACACACAATTATTGCACTGCATGAGATTGTTTTGCAATGGAGATATTGTTAGGCCAGGACCCACTAGATTTGCCACATCATTCTTAACTTTGCAATCACTTTGGGAACATAAGAATGCACTTAGGACACTCATGGTAGCAGATGAATGGACCAAGAGCAAGTGGTGTAACCTTAGAACCGGAAAACAAACAGAAAGAACTATTCTTTCTGTTCAATTCTGGAAAGGTGTACAACGAGCCCTTCACGCTGGAATTCCCCTGGTCCATGTCTTGAGATTAGTTGATGGAGATGAAAAACCCTCTATGGGCTACTTATACAATGCAATGGATAGGGCCAAAGAAAAAATTAAGGAAAACTATCAGTACAGACCACTGCAATATGGCCCTGTTATTGAGGTAATCGAAGGAAGATGGAGTCGTCAGATGTCGTCTGACCTTTACCATGCAGGATTTGTCCTTAACCCCGGAGTATGGTTTAAGACCGCGGACCGGGACGCGGCAGTCCAAACACATATGCTTCGTTGTGTGCAGGCAATGGCGAAGATGGAGCCAGATCCGGAGGTGCAAGACAGACTGCAGAAACAACTGGATTATTATTTACAGGAAAGTGGACCGTTCAGTTGGGGAACCATCGTGAGAGCAAGGGACAACACAATCCCAGTATGGTTTACCATGAGGTACCAGAGTTGAGGAAGGTCGCCATCAAAATTCTTGGACTCACTTGTTCATCTTCCGGTTGTGAGAGAAACTGGAGCGCATTTGAAAATGTGAGTTGTCCTTACAAATTTATGAAGTACGATTTTTAAAATTTATCTACTTTATAATATCTCACTTTAATTTTCTTGCTTTTAACAGTTACACACCAAGAAGAGGAATTCGTTGAAGCAAAAGAAGTTGAATGATTTGGTGTTCGTGCAATACAATCAAAAATTGCATGAGCGTTTCCTAAATCTTCAACGTAACCCAGCACATGAAGATCCAATCAATTTGGATTCATTGGAAGACGACAACGAGTGGATTATGGATGTCGACGGCCCAGTATTCCAAGGTGAAGACTTGACATGGTCTCAAGTGGAGCATCAAGCATACGGCGACGCCATAGAACATCAACGCCCGAGATCCACGCAGCAGACTCAACAATCTAAAGGTGCAAGACGACATGGAAAACGGCCAATCATTGAGGAGCCTGAAGATGAGGATGACGACGATGATGAAGAAGACGAAGTCATCCCCGCAACACAATTTCAGGGCCAAGGAGTTGAATCATCAGATGAAACAAGAGATGTGGATAATGAAATTCAAGAAGAAGACACAGATTCGGATGACAACAATGGTGGACACGGCGGCAACGATGGTGGTGGCACCTCTTATGGTTATGGCACACCATTAGGTGGAACCCAGGGAGGGGATTTTGTAACCAATGCAATGGATTATCTATTTAAATAAAATTTATTCACTTTTATAGTTTTATGTTGTAATTAATTAGTTATGCATTTTTATTTCAAACCAAAACCATTGTAAAATTATTAATATCTTCATATGAAATTATTCTTATTCATTTTCATTATTTTCCACAATTTTTTTATCATTTTTTTGCTTTTTTTAATTTCCATTTTTTTTTTTTAAAAAAAAATTCGGCCAATCGATATATCGATTGGAAGCCTAATCGATATATCGATTAAATCGATATTTAAAACATTGAGCCCTACCAACCCTGCCTGTCGGCCCTGCCCAGCCGAGCCTGGATCTGTCCTGCCACGATGCGCAGCCTTGCCCAGCCGAGCCTGGATCTGCCTTGCCGTGTCGCGCAGCCCTTCCCAAACACGCATTTCCCCGCGGCATCTACCACCCCTCCTGTCCTCGCCCCTCCCGTGCCGTGCAGCGCCCCTACCATGCCTGTGACGTCGTGCCGTGCCGCTCGTCTCTTTCACCAGCTTCCGCCACCTTCTCATTTTTGTACAAACTCTAAGGGTTCTACCCTTCAGAGTTAGGGAGGGGGTGTTAAAGAGTAATTATTATGAGAATATTATGTCTTTATTATCACTATTGTGATATTATTAGTTTCCTAGTTTCTTTTTTCTGATATTTTAGGGTTTCCTTTATGTATCTATAAATAGAGCTTTTGATTTCTCTAATACAATAATAAGAACTCCCTTTCCTTTATTCTAACAGGTTCATTCATAGTCTTTTTCAGTATAGTAATCAAATATAACCTTCGATTTTTATGATAACTTGGGGCCAAATTTCTTTATCCTTGCTTTTGTAAGCTGGTTACATTTCTTTTCAATAATGTCTAACAATTCTTCTCCAAAAAATAATAGTTAAAGACTTCCAAATCCAATTGGCAACATCAGAGAAATAATGCAATTTTGAATAAAAAATTAAGAAAATATACTTTATACAATACAAAAGATTTTCATGACTCCTCTCCTGGTGATGTATGTTGGGATATCAAATAATGTCAAGACAGCCAAGAAACTTACTTCCAACGTGGGCGAGACAGGGCGGTAGAAAGAGAAAAATCAGGTCTATTTTTTATAATGGCATGGCAGGTGGAGGGGCGAAATTTTGCTTACCGGGTTCGGGTAGTCGGATCCGTCCGCTCCTATCTCCTCCGACGTGCATCGCTTGGTTGCCGGCGATCCTCTCCCCAGAATGGACCGGACTCGAGAGTAGATCGAACAATGAGGGTTTGCGGTGGACTGATCGAAGGGATTTTTGAGGTGGATTGGACTGAACCTGATGTGACCTCTTAGCCTGCCTACGTACCCTTGTTTAGGGATCAAGTCATACGTAGTTCCTCTTTTCTGTGGTGGGATTTCGCATCGGAGGTGGTTGCAAGGGGTCTAGTAGAAATAATGTTTTTTTCTCCCCCTTCTAGAGAGAATTGATCATCTATTTATAGTACTTTAAAGGATGCCCTATAATCAATGGTGGATCCCTCTCCCATCGGATGGATGGGGAGGGATCTCTCATCTAGATGATCATGAAGATGTGTATTCTGGGATTTGATTGTTCTTGATAAATGCACATATTTTGTTTGGGATTATATGAAATCAATTAATGATGTTTCCAAATCTAACATATATTGTTGAGATTTGGAAATCAGTTATTAATAACTCCAAATCTAATATACATGTTGTTAAGATTTTTGGAAATCCTCAATGATGGTCCATAATTAAAAACATGTATTGTTGGGATTTGGAAATAAGTCAAGGATAAATTCAAATCTAAATATATAATCAGAGATTTGCATGAGATTCTGAGATATTTGAATTGATAACACGATAATCATATTTTCAGATGGGATTTTGGGGACACAGTCAATGATGACTTGATTTGGTGATATATACTAGCATTGAATTTAAATGCTGACAATTATTAGTTAATGCAATATATCTAGGAAGATCAAGGCAATATATGATTGGATAAGTACTGACTTGGCCTGTTGTAATCGGTCGGGTGTGGGCCTTCGGATTGAGTCTGTTAGGGCTCGGGCCGGATGGGCCATTGTTTTGCCAAGTCGGATCCGATGGGACCCACGACCCGGCCCGTTTTGTGTAGCCTAAAAATTTGGCGCCCACATTAGGTATGAAAATCTTGGTAGCAAGATCTACCTTTTTTCATTAAAATAAAAGTATGGAAATCTCAAAAGGGATTGTAATTGTATTTCAGAAAATCAAAAGTTCTTCAGTACAGACAGTAACGAAAGCCATATTATGTTCAAAGAAATTTTTCATGCCACAAGGGAGGCTTCAGAGCTGATACAAAAGGGCAGAATTACACAAGTTTTGCATGCCACTAAACTGAGCAGAGAGCTGAAGAAAATGACTCGTTGGCATACACAATCTACTTATGACAGATGGAAGTGTGGCTACTGAAACAAGAGCATCAAGTACAGGGTATCTGCTGTTGAACAAAGCAGTTGATAGAGTGCTGTCCCTCTTATTGACTAAATTTGAAGCAATTTTTATAGGCCTCTCAAGGGGATTTCAGCTGGGGTGCCGTGAGTTCACGGTGTGTACAGAATTCTCCGACAGCGGTTTGCGAGATAAATGGCACTGGCACGTCCATCCCTATTGTAAAATTACTGGGACTTTGTGGATTCATTCAGAAGGGATGGTGTTCAAATTACTGCGGGGACAAACCTGGGCAGTTAGGCTAAGCCGCCATTCAAAAAAATTAGAAGATTGGGTGATACGATAGATTCTACATGGTAAATTGGATTTGGTCAGAAAATGTACAGAATTTTAGGAAGGCGGATCTTTAATGTTTGGGGACCATCCTGATATGTTTACTTATCATGGTATATTAAAAAATGTCCTACCCCCCCCCCCCCCCCCCCCCCCCCCCCCCCCTACCCCGGGAAAAAAAAAAAAAAACTATGCTGGCATACAATGAGCAAGTATTGTCAAAGTTTTGATGTTAAGAGTGGGGGGATATGTGTATTGGTTTTCCAAGGAAAGATGCCATACTCAGATTTAATAGTAAGTCTGGTTTACCTCTTTGGCGCAAGAATATTTCTTGTTTTTGGCAGGTTGGGAACCAACTCTATTATTTGAAACTCCAAAGAGTTGGGTTTAATTTTTGGATATTCAATGCTCCCCACGTCTTTGGTGTCAAATGGATCTATAAGGAGCACCTATATCCTCACATATGGGAGTGTTGATGTTGACACAAGAACTGCATGAGCAGCATTTATTTTACTTCAGCCATCACCGATGCAAGTGTTGGTGGGCTTGCGCTCCACCTCTTCGAATGGAAGCGAAGGCTATTCAATTAGGTGTTCAAAAGGTCAAAGAGATGGGTTTAAGAAGGATATGTGTTTGTTCCAACTCTCAGCTGGTGGTACAGCTATTAAAAGGATCGGGTTAGGCCCTCCCTCTATTGCTCCTATTGTCCAAGATATTCCTCATGCGAGTTCACAATTAAAGCTCACACAGTTTGTTAAAGTCTCACAAGATTGTATTCGAAAGTCTAAAATTTTGGTTAAATTTGCAAAGAGAAACAAGAAATCAGGATATAGCATGTATCTTCAAAAATTCCAAGTCCGCAACTTAATCCAGTTTTTATAAACTTATTTCAATGTACAGATGAGGTTGAAGCTCACATAGCCAAAATTGTTTATCAAGATTCATCGATGTCAATAGATAAAAATTTAAAATTCCCTTCTGTCATTTAAAAAAATATTTCACCCAACACTTTCACACACATTTCAAAAAATATCACATACACACACCTCTCGCATTTATTCTGAAAAACAAACAATATATGAATGATATAATTGTCATTTAAAAAGTTATAAACTTTTATCTATCTTTCTTATCCAATACTTATCCTCAATTTATCTAAGGTGATTTAAATAATAAAAAATCATTTTTTTGATTTCTTATGAGAATAATAAAAAGATAACCAAACAAAAATTTATTTATTTTGCATGGATTGTTATTTATCATGATATCACACCCCAAACAGAGAGATAATGTTTTTGGTCTTATTATTTCAGAAGCTATATTGTTTTCTATTTGCAATCTCATTTTTCTCGCGATTACATCGTACAAGTGTGGATCTGCGTATCCAGTCGCCAGGAAGCTGTGTCCGAGTGATCAAGTTGCCAAATTCATGTACTAGTTGAACTTTATAATTTGTTGTTTGGGTTGGATTTGAACTCTACAACTGTGTCATTTGGTTACACATTGAGATATTTGTGTTCAATTTATTATTACCATGAGATGCCACATACATTCAATTGGCAACATAATATGTAACCATGAGAGTTTGGATTCAAATATCACCGCTTATTTAACGAAAAAGACCCTATGATACATTATCAAGTCCAAATTACTCTAGGAATCACTCAAAGCACATAGTCAAACCAGGTGAAAACGCGCCAATCAGCAAACACGTCGGCAGAGTGTCAGCCCATCTCCGATGCAAAGAAGAGAGAGATCGACTCGAGCATCCAAGGCCATCCACGCATTGAACCTCACCAAGGCCTCCCTGATCCGTTCAACCATGTCTGGAAGACCTGGATTGTCCGGCTGAGCCACAGTTCCATACCAAAGCGTGTTGTCATAGACGATGAGACCTCCAACCCTAACGAGCTTCATCAAGCGCTTGTGGTACTCTTCAAGTTGTTCCTTGTCGGCGTCTACAAATGCAAAATCAAATGTTTCTTCTTTGCTTCCCTGCAAATTAATATGGAAAAAAGGCAACCATTGAGCATATAAACATGCCTTAAAGCCCTGTTTGGAACCAATTGTAAAATTGGTTCTACTCTTGGAAATTCGTTTTTAGATTATCAGTTTTAAATGGATGTTTTGAAATTCTCGTTTTAATTTTTATACATCAATAATAAAATAGTTAATATGAAAATGATATTTGAGAGCAGATTTTATAAATAAAAATGAATTTTGAAAATTGACTCGGAGAGGAAACTTAAAAGTTCAAAGAAACTACATTAGAGGAGTACAAAAAATTAATGAACCGAGTTACAACTCGAGATCCAATTACCTCTTCGATCAGTCCATCGAGAACTTGCAGAGCATCCGAATGTATAAATTCAATCTTGTTTTCCACCCCGGCCTTCTGAATAAGTGGCAACCCTTTCTCATATGTCTCCCTATCCATATCTATCGCAATTATCTGCATAGTATAAGCATAAATCAGCCATTTCTATCAATATAATGCTTTCATTTGAAGACTTTAGTGGCAAAAACAATGTTTGCAAAATTCGATCAGGCTGTCCTGGTTTGAGTTTTCATTTTTTTTGTGCATTTTTTTAATTAATAATTACTAATCTTCATATTTATCATAATGTGTGTCACGGTTTGATTTTGGTCAATTGATGAACCAATGATTTCTAATCTGATCATTTTTTTCGGCATAGCACGGATAGTGAATTAGGGAGTTTTGGTTAGAGCGCCTACTCCAACTATACTATTTTAATAGCTTATACTTTAATGTTTTATTAATATTTTTTTATATTTAAATTAATTATATTTAAAATTAAAAGTTACAAAAAAAATAAAAACTTAAATAGATAAAGAAAGATTGGTTGAGATATACATCCATGGCAACTTTTCATATTTTTTTTAAAATTTTTTTGTAAGGCCAACCATATGAGAGAGAAAAAAAATATATTTTTAATGTGACTCCACATTTTGGAGCTCTCAGCCCCCCAGGGACCTTCTCCGTTTGGTGAGTGTCCCTGCTTCCCCGCCTGAATTGGTGAGGGGTAGGAAGCCTCTTTGGAGGGGATTTTTCCCCCTCACTCACTCGAAATGGAGATCAAGAAAAAAACCCCTTTCGGAGATGCTCTAACATCAACTGAAACATATCAAATCCACGGAAAGTACATGTACATAAAATTTGGAACTATCCATGCGAGGAGCAATCAAAGCAATAAAAGTAGCAGGGCCAGAACCACATTAAAAGAGTAATGAACCTGGCCATCTTCTGGTAATGCAAGAGCAGCATTGAGAAGAGAATATCCATAGAAAACTCCGACTTCGATCCCCTTCTTCGCATTCATGAGCTTAAACAGGAGAGACAACAACTGTCCTTCTTCAGGGGGCAGGTTCATTAAATGACTGCATCCACAAAAATATTGGAAGATAACATAGTCATAGATTTGTTTTTGTTACCGATATTAATTGTTTTACCGTTATCAATACCAATTTAACCCAAACTATTATAGAAAAACACAATCATAGATAAGGAGAGCAAAATATTTTAATCTTTAAAATTGTCAAATGAAAAATATGATTATTGGATATTGTCAATCAGATGAACCATAAACCGTGAAGATTTTTTTTTTTTTTTTTTTCTGTTGAGTTATCCGGACTGGATTTATGATTTGATGAAGTTCAATTCGACTGGGCCAGTTCACTAGTGAAAAAATTGTTTATATCAGTCACGACAATGAAGCCCTATGCCAAACTTTTATAATAAAAAAGAGGAAAATGATGCATTGTAGCCTCAATTGCAAGTCGTATCCGTTTTTTTTGTTTTTTTTTAAATTGTACATTATTTCATTGAAATGCATGCAGTTATATGAAATGATGAATATGTTGGGATACAATAATGGATTTTTTTCACTTTAAAAAAATAATTTTTTTTTTATAGATTATGATAGAATCCTATATACTATGGTAACGTAGTATATGTTAACATATTATAGTATACAGAGCTGTAAATTGGACTGTAAAATAGATTAAGTGTATCAACGTTTTAATAAAAAAAATCTAAATTTTTATAAAAATTTAAAAAAATTAGAACTCCCCAGGTGGGCCTAGGCGGTGCTTCGGATCAGACCAAAGACAAGTTTTTTTTAAATGAGGACAAATATCTCAGTATAGTCAACAAGCACATAAAATGGGTGCATATATTCATATTTTACTTGACAATTAGGAATTTGACAATTATAATGATTTGTTCCAATATGATCTTTATATACTTGATAAAGATATTGGGGCTGAAATTTTTTTCCTTGTCCCAAGTCTTATATAGCTTAATCAAATCACAAAAAAAGAGAATTTCTCTGAAAGACGCTAATAGCGTTGGATTTAATTAATAAGAAATAACTTGCAACAATAATAGTGAAAATACTAGTAGAGTCAATTATTGATTTATGCGTGTGTATGCATGATTGTTGTTAAACATTTAATTTTTTATTTTTTTATAAGTACGCTCATTTAATTCATTAAAAAATATATTTTATATATATCACAATTTTTAGTCTATTTCTTGTCCTAAATCATATATACCATCATTAGGACAAAAAAAATAGAGCTACAATAAAGGTTGATTAAACAATTATCCTATACGTGTGTAGAGAGAGGGAGAGAGAGAGAGGGAGGGAGAGCATGCCCTGGGTGTTCTTTAGAGAGATTTCGTATGCCTCGGAGTTGCTCGTGCTCTCTTGGATAGACAGTCGTCTCCAATATATACTGTAAACATAAGAAAAGATTTCCAATTCCATCATTAGATGCAAAGCGCAAGCGTGTATTTCTTATGTCTTCTCTCCTTTCATTCCTCTTTTTGAAGAAATATATGGACTACCTTTGCCTCAAAAAAAATATCATTAGATGCAAATCAAATTAACCAATCCTCAATCATTAACATGTCTTGTACATCTAATATGCACAAAGTAAAGATAGAAAGTGAAATCACCTTATGGAGAGCATCGCTTTGTAAGAGATTTTTCTGTTGGAAGAAGCCGGCCATTATATTTAGAGAGAACTTTTGTGACACCAGTTTTAGGCTTTGGTATTATGACAAGGTTGGGTGAGCCTTCCTCTTATTTATAGCCGTGGATTTTTAGTGGCAGAACAATTAATTTTGAAACGGATGTAGGTGTTATTGTTTTTATTAAAATGCCGTGAACGGACCGAAATTCCACACAGAAACAATTCCATGTCTCATGGATACTCTACCCTTAACTTCTCACTCCGACAAGAATTCCTAGTCTCTATCGATTAAAATAATCAATTTAACTATTCACAATATTTTTTTTATAAAATTTATTTTGTTCAAGATTACATAACTGAAGTGGTGGTGGTAAGAGTCTATATTCTATTTTAAAAATAAATTGAATTTAAACATGCCGTATATAAAAACATAAAAAATTTGGAGCTAGTCACGTTTCTTGTTGAGATCGTGCTTGTTTATGTTGTTTGTCTTTTATGTTATTTTTTTTCTAATTCTCTCATCTCCAATTAAATTATTGTTGTCTAATTTTTTTTTTTAAATTAAAAATATAAAAAATGCATTCATTGAAAACTTACACCTCATTTTTGTGCAAATCAAAAGTGTTTCATTGTGGATACTTGTGTGCTTTTTATATTACTAAATTCAATGTAGCTTAAAAAGTGACTTACATTTTCCATGGATGTAGACGCGATAATGCCTGAAATTGACTGCAATGCTACCTATTTAAAAAGTAGAATTGATATCTGACAAAACTTAGCTATCGTGAGCAATGATTTTTAATTTTATCCAATCTATTTTTTCTTTTTTTTAGTCAAACTTTTTGCTATGAATCGTTGTCATGAGGTCATGAGGTGGTGTCTTATTTTGAAACAGGGAGCAACAACCAAGATAGGAGTCAAAAAGTTTTAGGATAATTGAATATGCCCTACTTTCTTCTCCTAGACCATTTGAAGTCTTTTGTGTACAAAGCCAAGGTTTTTATTTAACCCATGATTCAGGTTTAAAAAAAGATTATTTTTTTTTTTATTAAAAGGACCAAATTCTTTGGATCCAACTATTGTCTGTCACGTGTCTCCCAATTCCAGTCCACCTTTGGTCGATTAGACAAAGGACGGATCCCATTGTACTTAAACGTATCCCACCGTATCCGTTTACTCTCTCAAATCCCATCATATCCTTTATTATCCTAAAATATATAAATCACACCTCTATTTTAAAAATGAGGCATGATTTATATATTACATCTCTCTCATTTGAAAAATATTTATAATAAAATCCAGTCAATGTTGATCGGCTCCATGGCTATTTTTTTTTGGCTAATATTCACTAGGTGGAGCTATTATTGCAAATATTAAAAAATTAGAGTTATATTTACAAATTGCTCAACAACATTTTTTTGGCCAATTCAATAATCACATATGATTATGAAAATAAAGAAAATAGGCCAATTAAATATATAAAACAATAAGTTTACAAAGTCCATGAAACAGATAAGAAAAGGCACAAGAGAAATTTCATTTTTATAAAGTAATTAACTCAGTGCAAAAATAAAGAGTGATGTGGTTTAGCTGTGTTGAACAAGAAAGAAGTAAAGAAAAGATAGAGCATAAAAGGTTAGAGTTCCATTATAATATGAGAGCTGTTAAATATTTATAAGAGCAGGAAAAAAACTTTACATAACTTTCAGACTACACAATGATAAAATCCTAAATTGAGCAGAGACCATACGACGGCGGAGGCTTTGTGGTGAAGAACACCAGACACTGAGTGACTCAGTGAGGGACGTTGAAGCTTGAGGGGTAAGAGAGAGATTAGGCTTTTGTGGTCTAATTTTTTTTTAAAAAATAAAAAATAAAAAATACATTCATTGAAAACTTATACCTCATTTTTGTGTAAACAGAATGTGTTTCACTGTGGATAGTTGTGTACTTTTTATAATACTAAATTCAATGTAGCTTAAAAATGACTTATATTTTCCATGGATGTAGACACGATAATGCCTGAAATTGACTGCAATGCTATCTATTTAACAGTAGAATTGATATCTGACAAAACTTGGCTATCGTGAATAATGATTTTTAATTTTATCCAATCTATTTTTGTTTTTTTTAGTTAAACTTTTTGTCATGTGTCACGACAGTTGTCTACTTATTAATCGTTCTTATTCTAAATAAGGAAGCAGCAACCAAGATAGGAGTCAAAAAGTTTTAGGATAATTGAATATGCCCCTCTTTCTTTGAAGTCTTTTGTGCACAGAGCCAAGGTTTCTTATTAACCCATGATACAAGTGAAATTAAATATTATTTTTAACTTTATAGATAATTAAAAGAGCCAAATTCTTTGGATCCAACTATCATTTGTCAAGTGTCTCCTGGATCAAGTCCACCTTTAGTTGATCAGACAGAGGACGGATCCCATCATACTTAATCGTATCACATTTTATCCGTTTACTCTCTATCATATCCTCGCAAATCCCATTATATCATTTATTATCCCAAAATATATAAATTACACATGCTTTTCAAAAGGGGGCATGATTTATATATCACACCTCTCTCATTTAAAGAGTATTAATAAAAAAATCCAATCAACGTTGATCTGCTCTAGGGTTATTTTTTTGCTAATATTCATTAGGCAAGCTATTATTGCAAATATTAAAAAACTAGAGTTATTTTTACAAATTGCTCAACAACTTTTTTTTGGGTCAATTTAATAATCACAGATGATTTTGAAAACAAAGAAAACAGGCCAATTAAATATATAAAACAATAAGTTTACAAAGTCCATGAAACAAACAAGAAAAGGCAAAAGAGAAATTGCATTCTTATAAAGTAATTAACTCGGTGCACAAATAAAGAGTGATCTGGGTTAGCTGTGTTGAACAAGAAAGCAGTAAAAAAAGACAGAGCATAAAATGTTAGAGTTCCATTATAATATGGGTGTTGTTAGATATTTATAAGAGCATGAAAAAGCTTTACATAACTTTCTGACTACACAATGATGAAACCCTAAATTGAGCAGAGACCATACACCGATGGAGGCTTTGTGGTGAAGAACACCAGACAGTGAGGGACCTTGAAGGGCAAGGGGTAAGAGAGAGGTTAGGTTTTTGTTGTCTAATTTTTTTTTAAAAAAATAAAAAAAATAAAAAATGCATTCATTGAAAAGTTACACCTCAATTTTTGTGCAAACAGAATGTGTTTCATTTTGGATTGTTGCGTGTTTTATATAATACTAAATTCAATGTAGCTTAAAATGTTAACTTACACATTTTCCATGGATGTAGTCGCAATAATGCCTGTAATTGACTACAATGTTGCAACGTTCCTGCTAGTACCAACCAGGGGGAAAATATAGAATGAGCGTGGGGCAATAATTCCATATTGATCCGAACTAATCCATATGCTCCCATTTTTAATAAGATTCCAGCTAGAAGCATACATGTACTGTAATGGGCTTCTCCATGGGTATCTGGTAACCATGTATGGAGGGGTATAATCGGTAATTTGACAAAACTTGGCTATCGTGAACAATGATTTTTTATTTTATCCAATCTATTTTTTGTTTTTGTTAGTCAAACTTTTTGTCATGTGTCACGACAATTTTTTACTTATTAATCGTTGTCATGAGGTGGTGTCTTATTCTGAAATAGGAAGTAGCAACCAAGACAAGAGTAAAAAAGTTTTAGAATAATTGAATATCCCCCACTTTTTCACCAAGACCATTTAATGTCTTTTGTGCACAAAGCCAATGTATTTATTTAACCAATGATACAGGTTAAAATGAAGATTATTTTTAATTTTACAGATAATTAAAAGGGCCAAATTCTTTGGATCAACTATCATCTGTGTCACGCCCCAAGGTGGCCGTTCCTGAGACATGGCAATATATATAATATCAGCAATCAGTACAAGAGGTCAACAATGACGCCTGTGGAGGTAAAAATCCTCACCACAAGGTTATCCACGTGCGAGTGTGTAACGTTCATACACGTGCATCAGTTTGTAATGCGTGGACTGAAGGGATGACGTGTCACACCAGGACGGATGTGGGCCTACCGTGGGACCCTCAAATCTGAGTTCCAATATTTAGTCATGATGACTCTTCTGAATGTGTTGACACGACTAGATCCAGGGTCTAGTCGGACAGTCAGACACCTCACAAAACGAGTAGTCTAAGACACGACCAGACACGAGGACTGGACGGTCGACCTTACTCCTCGGGGACAAGTAGTCTAAGGCACGACCAGACACGAGGTCTGGTCGATCAACCTTACTCCTCAGAAACGAGTAGTCTAAAGCACGACCAAACACAAGGTCTGGTTGGTCAACCTTACTCCTCAGAAACGAGTAGTCTAAGGCATGACCAGACACGATGTCTGGTCTGTAATGCCCCAGGCTTACACAACAAGAAATTATCCGTTTTGCCCCTAAATGGACTCATGGCTTTAAAACGCGTCTTGGTGTGTATGAGTTGGGCTCACATGTAAGCACAGACTATCTCCTCCCATTAGGCGATGTGAGACTAAACACCCTCACCCTCACCCTCACCCTCACCCAATCCATGGGTCTCTTGGGACTCTTGGGCCTGGGCCAGGCGTCACAATCACCCCCCTAATTGGCCACACGTCCTCGTGTGGGGCCATCTACACCCACCATCACATAATGTACAGGCTTTGATACCAATTGTTAAGCCCCAGGCTTACACAGCAAGAAATTATCCGTTTTGCCCCTAAATGGACTCATGGCTTTAAAACGCGTCTTGGTGTGTGAGGAGGATATTTTCCCCCTTTAGTTAGATTTGTAAGTTTATTGAGAAAAAAACTCAAGCAATACGAATTCTCGCAGCTATGCTTCGATTCTTTCCACGACTAAATACAAAATAGCCCAAACAGAGCTCAATGATTGGGTTTGACTCAATGGGTAACTCTCTTCACCTTTTTTTGACTATCATTGACTGGGCCTTTAGAGTGCTATCGTGCGACCTCTTTATAGGCTGCCTACATACCCCTTGGGGATCAAGTCACACGTAGTTCCTTTGGTGTCCTTGTAACCGCCTTGCCAATAAGTGCTTAGTGGGCCTTTTTCCAGGGAAACGCCTCCGGTATTTATGTTCCACGTTGGTCATTGACTACACACGTTCTGTTGGTAATGGGCCTTAAATGCTATTTCTGCAGTTACAGGCGTTAGTGGTCTTCTGACCGTTTCTTCTTCTTGCTCAGGGTCTCTTGACATGCTTGCCCCTACGTTCCATAGCATGTTTGTGAGGAGTAAGGTCGACCGACCAGACCTTGTGTCTGGTCGTGCCTTAGACTGCTCGCTTTTGAGGAGTAAGGTCGACCGACCAGACCTTGTGTCTGGTCGTGTCTTAGACTGCTCGCTTTTGAGGAGTAAGGTTGACCGACCAATCCTTGTTTCGGTTGTGCCTTAGACTGCTCGTTTTCGAGGAATAAGGTTGTCAGACAAAACCTCATGTTTGGTCGTGCCTTAGACTACTCGCCTTTGGGTGCCCAACCGCTCAACTAGACACCAGATCTAGTTGTGTCAGCACATCTGAGAGAGTCGTCATGACCAAGGATTGGAACTCGGATTCGTGGGTCCCACGGTAAGCCCATGTTCATCCTGGTGTGACGCATTACCCCTTGAGGTGACACGTGTCGCGGTGAGGATTTTTACCTTCACAGATGCCCCCTCTTCTGCTCTTTTGGCTTGTCGAGAGAGTAGGAGATCATGATAAATCACCTCGCCCACATTCCTCTTTGGGGGTCAAAGATCCGGTCGTCTACCTTCTCGGGATTCTCTGATCGCCCAGGATTTGACGGAGGATTTTGCTTTGTCAGCCTCAATGGTGCGTGGCCTCTAAATGGCGTATGGGAAATCCAAACATCAACATCCCTTCAGATTCTGTGAATCCCCTTTTTATTGGCATTGATGATTACTCCTTGATACTCGCAGCGAAATAAGTGCGGCTGTCTTCTCGAGGCGCCGCTTCAATGGATATAAAAAAGGCCGTGAGAGGGAAGAGCCCCTCGTCCCATCTCACGCCTTCCTTTATTATCATGGAGGAAACTGCCACTGCCACTGCCGCAGCCCTCCACAGAGAGTTGGGCCTCTCGTTTGACTTTGTGGTTGACGAGTTGGCCGAAGATGAAGTCCCCACCCTTTACCTTGATTCCGTTCTCCTCCATCCCAGCTATTTCACAGATGGGGTCTTTCTCTTCCTCTGCCACGCCTGGTGGCAGAGTTTCTTGATTTCTTTGGCCTCCATCCCATCTTGGTTGTTCCCAACGTATACCGCGTCTTGATGTGCGTGGTCGCGTTGGGGAAGAAGACAGGAGTTGAGCTGGGCCTGACCGAGGTCCGTTGGATCTATCAGGTCAAGGCCTTATCCTCCGGGCGATCCCCGCCCTTCTACGTCTCTTGTCGGGCCAGAGCGCCAGAGCTGGTCCTCGACATGGCACGGGGCGACATCCATGACTGGGAGAGTCACCGGATTCGGGTCCGGGGTTCCTTGATGCCAGACGGTTGGGATTCGTCCCATTGCCATTTGTGTCGCCCCCGAAGGCCGATGGTGGATGCCCCCACGCCGGAGGTCGAGGAGGTGAAGATGAGCGACATCTCTCGGGTGATGGACTATCCGGATCGATTGTGGTGGGAGCTCCTTGAACTGGAGGAACCGCGACGCGCTCCACCTGTTGCAACTTTTCTTGCCGGTGTGATTGAGTCAGCTGGTGGCTCTGGTCCTGTTCCTCCTACCACCGCCCTGCACAACGGGGCGAGGCGGCGCTCCTCGAGGCTCCTCTAGTTGGGTTCCGGATCAAACTCCATTGCTCTGCCAGTGGACTTAACCTTGTCACCTTCGCATTCTGTTCCACCATTTCCATCTGCAGTTCGATCATCTTCCTCTTCTTCTTTTTTTTCTTCATCGTCTATTCCTCTTAAGGAACCTGTTCCTCCAACCCGTGACATGGATGCTGACGCCCTGCCGGCGATGCCCCCAGTGACCTTGGGCACTGGGGTTGATGCTGCTCCTACTCCAGGAGACTGTCTACAGAGTATCCTCCTCCCCTCTGGTGGCTCCTCAAGGAATTTGCAAGCCTCTGTTCATGTCGCCTCCCTGTCCATAACTCATCAGTTGCGGTCGCTCCGCGAAGCCTGTGAGGGTGATGAGGAAGATCGTCTTCTGGACTTCATTAGCGGATACCGCTTGGGTTATGCTGACCATTCTCGTGGTTTTCGAGAGATGAGCAACCAAGAGCTTCCCGGACTGCACCAAGCTGTGAGGGAGAGGAGACTTCGTGGGAAGGGATGAGTAGAAGACCGAGTAGAGGGTTGAAACCTCCTTCTTCTTCTTCTTTTTTTTGGAACCTTTATCCAACCAATGAATAAAAAATTACTTTCTTTGCTCAACCTTGATCGTCTTTTATCTACTCGCTATACAATTCTATTGGTGGGTTGTGGAGTCACAAAAACTTATCGTATCTGCGATCACCCGCGAACAATATCCTCGAGCTGGATCTATGAACCAGGTTCATGAACAGGATTTCTCTGGTCGTGCCCACGTGTCTGTAGGGGCTTTCCTGTCGTTCTGTCTCTTCTTCATGCCACGTGGTAAATTCGTGATAATAAATTCACCACGTAGGCTGCACGTTTATCGAAACTGGAGCCTCGTTTCTCCCGCCAGCTCTCCCTCGATATTTGCAGAAGATTTCGACGGCAAACCTCCCATGATTTTGACTTTCGCAATTTTCGCGCTCCTGTCATGATTGTGGGGATTCTTCAAGGGAGGACTGTTCTATAAGTTTCCATCATTTGATGAGAAGAGGAGAGAGAATTCAAAAATTGAATCCCCTGCTCGTTTTCAAACTTTACCTCTTCTCGAATTCCTCCTCGCGCCACCATGTCGATAGACATTGTCCAGAAACTAAGGTCCTCCCTGTCGATTCCCGATTCCATCACCATCACACCTACTCCTTTCAGATCCATTTATGATCTTAAAGGCAGCAGCTCTGAGGAGCTCTTCATGTATCCTTCTCAGATGCTGAGGAGCTCTCTTTCTTTTTCTTTCCCTGAGCTGGTCAGGGACTTCATGCGCCGATTCAATCTTCACCCGGTGCAATGCTCCCCTAATTTGTTATGGGTGCTGATGTGTGTCATCACGATTAACCACAAGCTGCAGCTTCAGCTCTGGGTGGACGACATCCACCATTTGTATGACTTGAGGAAGTCGGAGCATGCCTACTATCTTCGGGTGAGACCTGGCGCAGTCCCTCTCGTGGAAAAGCTTCCTTCATCTGACAGCGGATGGAGGGATGAATACCTTGTGCAACTAACAGGCCCGTTGGCGCTTCCTGCCACTGCTTCGGGTGACGCGCCGTGGGTGCCATGTCGCCTTTGCCAGGCGAAATTGGGTGAGCACGAAATCATTGGATCTTATATATCTTATCCGCCCTTGCCTTCTCTCTTTAGCCAATAGGCCTCCTTATGCTTCCTACAGATGATTCGGAGCGCGCGCCCCCAGACCCATCGGTGGTGAAGCTAGATCAGATTGCCAGGGCTCAAAAGCTGGAGGAAAAAGATTTCCACAAAATCCTTAACCTCCCTGCATCCAGGGCTGCCGGCTCTTCTTTGACGGTAGCTGGCTCGTCTTCAGGGTTCGACGCATCTCTTTCCCTTGCTGAGGCTGCCACTTCCGAAGAAGTGGGCGAACGGTCCGCTGCATCCAGAGGCAAGTTGGCTTTGAAGAAGAGGCCTAGACTACCGCTTCCTTCGAAATGGCAGACCAAAGCTGCTCGCTCGACCTCATCTGTCGAGGGGGCAGATCCTGAAGGCAGAGCCGAAGCCTTCCCAGATGTTTCCTCTGTATCCCCCGCGGGGAGCAAACTACCTTCGAGTGCTATCGGTGTTGCTACCGCCGAGCTTTCTTTGCCCTCCACCGAAGAGGGACGCCCACCAAGCTCTCCAGTCATTCAGTTACCAGAGACGGTGGATGTTCCCTCTTCCCCAGAAGTCGATCCCTCCTTTGTCGAGGAGGTAGTGGCCACGGCTTCATCAGCTCCTCTGCATGGGGTTGTCCAAGTTACCGCAGCAGGCTTAGTGCCTGCGGTCGCTGCTTAATTGAAGGTGCCTCCAGCCGAGATGCCGGAGGGTACTTTCAACATGAATACTCCTTCGGAGGTGCCACCAATTGGCCTG